>JAKWBJ010000483.1:12067518-13342524 GCA_023159175.1 Wohlfahrtia magnifica | reverse complement strand
AGAACTGTGGGCAGAAAATTCGTAGTTTTTTCACCATGATAACGCACCGTCGCACAATGTCATCATTATTCGAAAAGCAAAGGTTTCTCCGACAAAATAAAGTGTTAGTAGGCGTGTCTCTGTATCTTAAGTTCTGGGGCAGAGATATGTTCTCCAGAGTATGAGAACAGATTTTTTCTTTAAACAGGCGAGAGAGATGTGAACAATTATTGATCGCAGGTAAACTGCTCAATTTCTAAGTCTACCAAGACAGAGAATCACAGCTCTGGTGGATGTGTTTTCTAGCCATTTTCTAATGGGCAAATATCTGGGGTACAATATATCAACGCTGAGGGGTTATTGTTGTGAGAAAGAGATGGCAACTTCAAAACTTGGAGAATGTTCGGAGTTAACGAGGCCAAGATTGAAAGTCCTGGGAAGATATCAGTCGCTTTGTTATCGAAGCCGGCTTGGACCAGATGGGAATGTAGTCCCAGACTTTTCTTATATTTAACTTAACTTATTCTAACAAGAGATGCTTAACTTCCAGTCAATCATGTGACATCTTACTTTTGGTGCTAATCGCCAAGCAATGGTTTTCGTATTCTTACATTTTAACCTTTTTAAGACGTTTGAGTTCTTTTTAACGTTTGAGTTCAAAATAAAATAAATACCACGATGTTTTACAGTTTTTAATTTTCACTTTTACTTCAAGCACTTTATCTTAATACAGCAACTTATTCATCTTGCACTTAATATTCGCTTATGCAACACTTTTATTTACGCCTAAACACGACTTTAATTTATGACTGCAAAACGCCTCCTTATATACCTAGCTGACTGCAGTTTGCAAAGATTCGGAAATGTCTCAAATACTCTCAAATCCTTTATTTTATGTCCGTTAATTTTAAACATGTAAGATTGTGTTACTCAAAGATGGCCGACTTGGCGATGCCGTCAAATGCACAAATCAGTACGGCATTACCAGGATAATACATTATCAACCTTGACACAAACCAATAAACAAATATCCCACAATACAGTCTCAAAGTCTCTAATGTGGTGTATTTTCGTTTTAGGTATTTTTATTTTCATAACAGTATTCTCCAGAAGCCTTACAGACAAAACTGTGCAGTTTATTCTAGAATCCTAAAGCAGATAAATGAAGATTTCGAATTGCTATAGACTACTTTCTCTTGAAAAATATTGAGTTTTTACTCAAAAAGCCTCTAAATCTCTTCTGCTTTTTAATATTTCCATTTGGAGAGCCTACCCTTTAACTGTTATTTTTTAAAAAATTTTTAAGCTCACTTTTGTGCCAATTAAAATCACCATAATATATTCCAACGTTAATCCCTATTTGTCTGGTCTACAAGCTTAGCCATTAGAAATCTCAAGGAAATTTCTTCATTAATACCAAACGCAAAATGCAAAAAAAAAAAATTCAAAAAATGACAAAAATTTCACTGAAACAAGAGAAAAAACAAAATCGTTTATCGTTTCAATCGCAAAAGTCTGCAACTCACAACAAACACAGTAACAACAAAGTGGTAACAAAAAAAGGTACAACAAAACCCTTTATCGCTAATCGAAGTGAACATCTTAAGTTTAAGTTTAACTTGGAAAACAAAAAAATATAAAAAATAAAAAAACAGAACAAAAACAGACAGCAGTGTTTGGAATTCCTCAGCAATGTCATCAATTAAAGGCAAGAAATACGATGTTCACACCTGAAAACTCTATTAACGAACACCAATAAATGGCAGCATATAATGAAAATTGAAATAAATAAACAACACACACTATGCACAATGGGATGGTAATTAGGGATTGGAGTCGCTTTTTTCATTCTGGAAATAATAATTCTGAAAATATCGCAACTTTTATCAGTTTATTTCCTGTATTTAAGGAGCGTTAGACAGCTAAATTTATCTCTAATAATGGGCATTTTGTACTCTTCACATAAGAAAATTTTTTTTCTTAGTCCATTTCATAACAAAAACAGGACTGGAAGCTTTCAATTTACATTCAAAAGACTGTAACTAAACATGACCACTGACCTAATTTTCGTACCACTGACACGGAACGTAATGGGAGCTTCGATTTTAAAGTTGTACTAATCTACGAACAGTTCATATGAAAATTTGATGACATTCTGGCTATTAGTTTAGTGGTTACTGTCGTTTTAGTGGCTCTAGTTTCTCCGTTTTGAAGACATTAGTACGTAGAAAGGAATTTCGTGTCTTAATTAAAACACTGTCTCTTATGAAGAAAAATACTATTGCAGCCAAACCATGGCTTGATAAGCATTATGGGCTCTCTGCACCAGGGATATCAAGTATTATTGAGCACCGAAGAGGCTCAAAATCAGCAATTGCTTTAAGAATCATAAAAAAGTTCACAAAAATCGTTAAAAGACTTATAAATGAAGTTGTCGAAGAGATTTTAAACATCGGGTGGGCCATATATCGGCTTAAATTTGAAGCAGCGATTATTTCGAATCTGGCAATACTTATATCATTCTAATCTGTCGCAAAATTCTGTATATTATTCCACTGAACGAAATGAATCGATTTACGCTTGAGCAACTTTGGGATTTATTGGAAATTTATTTCCAAAACAAAGACAATTGGTCGGAAATTACAAAAAAATCAAAACAATCGCAAAAATCATCTTTTCCGATGAAGCTCATTTCCATCTTGGTGGGTGCGCATTAATAAGCAAAATTGACGTATTAAGAGCTCAGAAAATCTTAACGTAGTCTTACAGAAACCAATGCACCGATTATAAGTAACTTTTTGGTGCAGCTTGTGGAGCGGAGGCATCATAGACCCATATTTCTTTGAAAATGAGAACAGCGAAACCATTACATTCAATGGAGACACCTATCGCACAATGATGTGCTCGCTCTTCATGGTATTGATGTGAACGATGTATAGTTTCAACAGGATGGTCCAACTTGCCATACATCTCATCACGAAATGGTGATGTCAGTTGGCAGCCAAGAAGCTGCGATTTGACACCGTTGGACTATTTTCTGTAGGGCGTCGTTAAAGATAAGTGTTATGTCGACAAGCCAGTGACAATTGAGCATTTGAAGGCCAATATTCGTGATGCCATTGCTGAGATACGACACCACACACTCGAAAAAGTTCTCGAAAATTGGTCCGATGGAATGGGGTACTGTGAGGCCAGCCGCGGCAGCCATATGAATGAAATAATATTTCTTTTCTAACCGGAACAATTGTACTTCACAGCAACAAAATAAATTTTACAAAATTTCAAACAGTTTTTGTTTTATTGCATTTTTATATTACAACTTTTAAATGGCTCACCCTCTACGTCATAAAGTAGTGTCCCCACCATTTTACAGAAAAATTTTGTCATGTTTAAGGTGCTCGAAGGCGATGTCAGCTGAGTAGACAACAGCCAAAGTTAAAATCGACTGTCAAGATAGTGGCTTCTGTATTTTAGAACGCGCATATAATTTTGTTCATCTATTATCTTGAAAGAGACCACACTAGCAACGGTAAATAATATTTTACATGGTAATGTTGGATTAATTGAGTGCTGAAATCAAGTAAAAACGACCGCACTCGCTAAAGGAAAAAAGCTGTCTCACTAGGACAATGAAGAACCAAGACCAAGAAAAATAAGAGAAGTAGATAGTATGTACCCTAGTGAATCTACATGTTCGTGTTCAGAGCCGGAACGAACAAACCAGACGCATACACGAAAAACGGTGACTCGGACCCCTATGACAGACATTAATGGACTGTCAGGCCTAATGTCAAAACTCTAAGGCAGGAAGTGTTCAAACGTCTCCTCATCTTTCTTATCATAAAAAGCAAACTAAGTCTCGGTGCCCAGTTATAATAGGCATTTGTTATTGTGTTATCCCTACAATACAATGCAAGTAAGTTCATCTCCTCACTGTTTCCGTGCCCTGCCAGACAAGTCTCACAGAATTCGTAATCTACAAGAGGAAAGTGGCATCCCGTTCGCTCAGAAGAGATATACCTCCACCACCCACTAATCTTGACAACTTCTATAGTAGTCATTAAAAGACGAATTAAGTGTTCTCGCATGTGCAACAACTATTCGGTGCTTAGCGATAATAGCCACGAAAGTGCGTAGCCGATATCTTCTAGTCCCTATAATAGACGATTGTATATTGACCAGATTTGTCTCGTTACAGTTCAAGAATGTTCATCTTCCCACCGTTACTGTGCTCTGAAGAACAAGTATCGCAGAATCAGTAATCCACAACAGGAAAGTGATATCTCCGCTCAGAAGAGAGTCATACACCAGGTCCGAACGACTCGCTGTCTTGTTAAGAGATATCAACAAGCCTGACTGTCCATACAGTTACGATATAGATAGTTTATCAACCAGTACACTACCCTCTTTATCGCCGAGACCTCCACCTGTAGAACACTGCAGTGATGTGTAACTCTTTAGGAAACTCACTCTCTTTACTTTATAGCAATCTCCTTCGCCATTACATCAGTCAGTAAGTCAGTTAGATAACGATAATGAAATGAAAAGTTTTTATTTAAAAAAAAAAAAATTTGTTTTTAAAAACTATGTATAGGCTGATATTTCATAGGCCAAAACATATGTCACAATTTGCTTCGAAAACTTATCTATAAAACTTAATATTTCGTGACAAATCCTTTATTTTCAATGACGGCCTGACATCAGCTAACCATAAAATGTGCAAAAATTGAGTACCAGGCATCTACCAATCTTTGTAACATAATATCTGAATTAAAGCTATATTCGCGATCGATTCTTTGATTCACAACTTCCCAAAAGTACTCAATAAAATTTAGATCTGGTAATGGTGGTAGCCTTTCCATTACCGAAATTCTATGTTGTGCTAAACACAGTTTAACAACTTTTGAAGAGTGCTTGGGGTCGTTATCGTGCTGAAAAATCCATTATAGCGGCATATTATGCTCTGCATGTGAAAGCATTACTCTTTCCAAGGTGTCTCTATAGATAAATCTATCCATTACTGCCCTAATTCTGTGCAATGGACCAATTCCAACTGCAGAAAAATAACCCAATACCATTATGTTGCCTCCTTCATACATCACAGTCATTTTGCAGTATCGCTGTAAAATCGCTTGAAGCTGCTTATTAACGGGTCGTCTTACATAACATATGCCATCACTGCCGCTGATTTTAAATTTGGTTTCATCCCTAAATAAGACAGTCCTGTATTTGTTTTATGACCAATTGAAATGCCCATTATTTTTGAGAACAAATTCGATAATTACAGAACAGTTTAAACTTAGGGATCGATAGTTGCATATTTTTTGGCCACCACTGTAAAATGTAACTCATAAATTGTTATTTTTGTTAATTAATTATTGTAAAAAAGAAATAAATAAATAAATAAATAATAAATAAATTTCAGACTAACAGAAGCCAATGCTCCTGCTAGTATGCTAATTTAACTTTTTTAGTCCATTTGATTGATTGATTGTTTACAGTTACTGCGTTTAGCCGGATTCCACTAAAGCAGATTTTTTACTTTTTTTTAAATAATAAATTAATTTGATTTTTAAAAAAAAGTAGACCCAAGGCCTCATTTCAAATTGAGAGACAGAAAAATAATGACTTTTCGCCAACTATTTAACATGTTAATGAGTCTGGTTACCAAGAATTTTGAATTTAAATAAATTTACAACAAAAAAAGACAAAAATAAATTCCGAAATTCGTAAAGATTAAAAATTACGAAAACAAAAAAAAACTAAAACTAAATATTCGTATTTATTTAAACACATTTGATTAATGTTTTATACATAAAAAGGCGATAAGTTTATGCGTCTAATTAACGCCATAAAAAGTGTGCGTCGGTAATCTATACCAATGAATCTTGGCCAGATACAATAGATGATGACGATGATGATGATGATGATGATTATGATGATGAAAAAACCACAAAAACAAACACGAATGTTTAGACTTAACAACGGACATATGGATGGATATACCATATTTGTACGAGTAGGAAAACAAATAAAAACATTGGTCTTTAACATTTAAAATACATGCAACTTACATGCTAATAAAACAGCAATAACAACAACAATAATGAAAATTTTATTAAATTTTTTTCAATTTTATTAACGAGTAAGTGGATTTAGTGTCTACTCATTGTATTTTGTAGTACGAAACCTTAATACAGCACTTGTAATGTAAATAGCACTGCTTATAGACAATTTTATTAGAAACAGCTGACTGAAGTAAGGTCACCTTAACATTTGCTCAATTCATCCAAACTATAAAATGTTATGTATGGTCACTTCAGTAAAAAAAATTCTACGTTCAAATAAGTGAATAATAGGCCGGTTTTGCTTTTAGAGATCCACCGTTATATTATGTTTATTTAAATTTATGTAAATAAGTGCAAAGTTCAATGCGAAGCACACCTTAAATGAAATCTAGGAACCGCAATGTATCAGGTTTAGCTGATATTAGGCCCGATTATCGTTTACAACACCTACTTTTTTGATGTTGTATATTTGAAATTGCTACTACGATTTACGACACTTGTCTGAAATGCAATTTTTTTTACCACCATTTACGAGTACAACATATATTTTTATATGTTGCAGCCAATACAACACAACATCTACGAGTATGTGTTGTGGACGATAATCAAGGTCTTAATCTATAACTGTTTAAATCCGATACAGTTCTGTCTCATAGTTTAAGAGTTATGGCCTCGAAATTTAAGCCAAATCGATTTAATGGCAAAGCCTAAAAGTAAAGAGACCTGCTTACTAATCAAAATTGTGTCACATGGCGAACGGCTGTTGTTGGCGCTTTATGCTCCAGTGGGCGTTAGAGAATAGAAAAGAAGTGCTTGGCAACTTTTCATTAGAAATTGTTATAAACGGCTGGTCGTTTATTTAATTATATGTCATAGAGGCAAATTTTGTTAATAATTTTAACAGATAGAAATATAATTTAATGAAGACCTCGAAAAGATACCAAGTCTTTCAAAATGCTATTGTTTTTACAAATAGCAGGGCAAAATCTTAGCTGCTCAAAAAATATTTGAAAAAATGTACGATCCGATATTAACCGCAAAAAAAAGGATCACTGCTGCTGTGATAACATCATACTAATAAACTGTAAACTTTCTTCAATGCTTTGAATGGTGGTCCGACCATAATGCACGATTTTAATTATGAGTCAACTTAAATTCAAGTTTTTTGCCCAACTTAATTTGACATTTCTTTATTTCAGTGTTTGAGAAATTCGACCATGGAGGGGTACACAATTGAGCAGCGCGTTAAGATCGCTGAGGCCTTTACGAAAATGAGCGTCCAAATCAAAATACATTTCGTGCACTTCGTGATTTTTTTGTTCAGCATAATCGACAAAATGTTTCCACAATTGGGACAATTGTATGCAAATTTTAGCAAACCGGGCCTATAGGCCCGTTCTGCGGTAAACATTGCTGTTGTTCGCGATAGTGGGGCAGAAGAGCCGTCAACCTCGACTCGTCGTCATGCCCAACAATTGAAAATCTCACTAACATTACTGATGCGAATTTTGAATAAAGATTTGAATTTACACGCTTGCAAGGTTCAATTGTCTCAAGAGCTAAAGCCCAATGAATGGTGACTTTACAAAGAAAATCATCTTCAGCGACGAGGCACTTTCACCTCAGTGAAATTGCCGCATTTGGGCAAATGTGAATACACGAATGATTGTTGAAAAGCCGTCGCATCCACAAAGAGTAACAGTTTGGTGCGGTTTATTGACTAGCGGCGTCATCGGGCCGTACTTTTTCGAAAATGGGGTCGACCAAGCAGTTACCGTGAATGGTATTCGCTATCGCAAGATGCTAACGGACTTCTTGTGACCAGAAATTGAGGATATCGACCTGGACGATAATGGGTTCAACGGATGGTGCCACTTGCCACACAACCTACAAAACAATAGCTCTCCTGCGCGAAAAATTTAATCACCGTGTTATCTCATGCCGTGGCGATGTTGTTTGACCGCCACGATATCATGTAATTTGACACCGTTGAACTTTTTATTTTTGGGATTATTTAAAAGAAAAAGTGTACGGCAATAAGCCAAGAACAATTCAAGAGCTAAAAGATGAGATAATTCGACACATTAATGACATTGAACTTCAATTACTTATGTCTCACAGTCTATGAAAATATGGACCGACTGATAGAGGTATGCCACCGAAGCCCATGGCGAGCATTTGGCCGATATTTTGTTTCAAAGATACTCTACAAACTTTTTATTTTATTTAAAATCAAAATCGGGCGTTTTAGTTGGATTACTCTTTAGTTTGCGGTCAATGCAGTGTTTTGGCATCATTATCTAAAATTTTAAGTGGAGTTAATCGATTTGGCATTAAGACTTATAAAGAAGGCTAAGAACAATCTGTCATTTACTTCAACAACCAATCTACCAATTACTATAGAGCTTAGGTATGCTGTTTAATTTACCACTGCTCTTTATTAGTTAATTACATTCATGCGTATGTATGTATATTTAATATGTAAATATGTACTCATAAGTATATGCTCATGTTTCTTGTGGATTTATATGCAAATCAATTAAAACTAAAAATGAATAAAATTCACTGAAGTAACAGCAACAACAACAATCACAACAATTAAATACTACTTCTTCTGAATTAAAGAGAAAAAAATCAAAAACTTTTTCTTTAATAAAATTTCTTGTAAAGTCATACCAATGAGTACATGCCGAAAGATAGGCTCTCAGACAGACATACAGACGGACATATGTTTACGACTATTAAAACATACAAGAGCTGAAGAAAAAAACAACAACAAAAAAAGAAAACAAAGATACAAACGGACTCTCTCAACTTTATTAGTTGTGTTATAATGTCGCTAATTTATCAAAGAAATATAAAAGGCTACAACAACAACAACTACTACTACAAAAAAAACAGAAAAAAAGTAAAATTTTAAGAAGACCAACAAACCCCACCAACATTATCATCATGGTGTTGTTTTGAACCAAAGTTATTTGAAATTTTTCGCTTACATAGCAGCAGATAAAACAAAGAATTGCGTATGAAAAAAAAAATATTTCAAAATGTAAGACACCTCAGAAAAACTGTTTTTTTTTTGTTTAATTTAATATATTTTTTCTTTTTTATAAAAATCCGCCACATACAATAAATATTTAGCATAATGATTTTTTTCTCTTTGTGACTTTAAAAATATTTCTTTGATATTCACAACTACGCTATAATTAAGGAGGTACATAAGTACGAGTATATTGACGAGGAATGCGCAAGAAGTTTTATGTTCAAAAAAAGAATTTTTTAAATGATTTTTAATAATATCCCATTTTTAATAATTTCCCATATAGTTCAGAAAAATCGAAAATGTTACTTCTTTAATAAAGGGTCCGCCATCTAACGTTTTTTTTTCAACAAGTGCTTATTTCGTGAATGGTAACACAGCTAATTAGTTTTATCCTTCCGCTTCGTTAAGTGGGCCTGTGATCGACTTACAGAAGATGCCGATTTTGCAAAAAAAATCATCTTTTCAGATGAAGCTCATTTTGATCTTGACGGGTATGTAAACAAGCAAAATTTTCGCATTTGGGGCACAGAAAACCCTCACGCATACATTCAAAAGCCGATACACCCAAGACGAGTCACTGTTTGGTGCGGATTTTGGTCCAGAGGCATAATTGGGCCATTTTTCTTCGAAAATGAGCAAGGAGTGGCCGTTACAGTTAAAGGCAATCGTTATCGGGCCATGTTGAACGAATTTTTGTTCACAAAAATTGAAGAGGAGGATATAAGCAACATTTGGTTTCAACAGGACGGCGCTACGTGCCACACAGAAGCTACACTCGATATTTTGCGCCCTGTTTTTGAAGATCGCATTATCAGCCGCAGAGCTGATGTCGTTTGGCCACCTCGGAACTGCGATTTGACACCGTTGGCCTATTATTTGTGGGGTGCCGTCAAAGATAAGTATTACGCCAACAAGCCAGAGACAATTAACGCTTTAAAAGACAATATTCGTGAAGCCATTGGTGAAATACAGCTGCATACAATCAATAATGTGCTTAAAAATTGGACCGATCGTATAGGCTACTGCATGGCCAGCCGAGGCAGCCATTTGAATGAAGTAATTTTCCATTATTAACCGGAAGGATTGTACTTTCAAATAAAAAAAGAAATTTGAGAAAATATTCAGTAGTTTTTTTTCTATAGCATTTTCAAAAAAAAAAAAATTATTTGGCGGACCCTTTACAATCTACTAACACAGAAGTGCCACTACAAACGAATACTACGTAAGAGTTCTTTTTTCCTCCGCCAATAGCACCCATTGTCTTCGTTTCAGTGTCATTAATCAAATTGATTTTTCAAGCTCAGTAGATGATTAATATATTGTAGCTCTCCTTCATATGATTATGTAGTGGTCAAGATCCTTGCTAAGTGGTGATGGTGATCTTTACTTAGCATTGTAATTTTTTCCCAGTAGATGGCGTATTTTTCTGATCATTCGTCTAATGATGTTTGTCATCAACCTCAGAGGTAAACAGAAACATTGCTTCTTCGTTATTTTTTAGATGGAATTGTCTGGATGGAAATTGAAGCCTCTTTATTAAACACTCGAAACCACAATTAAATCCGTTATGGATACGTAGCAGACGCCAAACACACTGGTCGTAAAAGCCGTTCAAATGCATGAGAGTGTCGAACCAAAATTTGGCGTCCTGGACAAGAATTGCAAATTTCAAGAAGCTCTCTTCAACGTTTACTCACTAAAGATTTATGTGCCCATGCTTACAAAATTAAATTAATACAATAATTGAACTCTAATGACCACGCAGAGCGAAAAGACTTCGTTGAAAAGATTATTGAACATCAACAAATGGATGGTTATTTTTCGAGCAAAATCATCCTAAGCGATGAAGCACATTTCCATCTTGATGGCTTAGTTAATCGCCAAAATTGAGGTTCTAAGAACCCAACGCATCCACAACGTGTCACCGTTTCATGTGGATTTTGGGCTGGAGGCTTAAATGGACCATACTTTTTTGAAAATGAGGCTGGTCAAGCAATGACTGTTACTGGTGCTCGTTATCGCGACATCATAACACAGTTCTTTCAGTCGAAATTGGATAATATTGATGTGGCCAATATGTGGTTTCAAGGGTCGAGTTCTCTCTCGTTACAGAATCTGAATTGGTCCCCTAGATGGGAACATTTATGGGATTATTTTTTGAAGTCACAGGTCTATGTCAACAAGCCAACAACCACTCGTGCCTTAAAGGAGGAGATGGCTGCTTCAACGATGATCAGCCACATTTATGCAAAATTTCGACAAAGGAGTGAGTATGTTCCATCAAAGGAACCATATCTTATATACTTTATGATTCAATAAAAATATAATAATCAAAAGACTAAACACTGTGTTTTTTATTTAATTCAAATCTTGCATTAATTTTGGGACACCTTTTATATAGGACATAGCACATCACACTCTCTTGTCAAAATTTTTCGTGACCTTTCTCCATAATTGAAGCTAATTTCCTGTTGTATACAGGGCACGTTGACATAGATCTTTGACTTCAAAACAACCCATTAGAAGAAATTTATTGGCCTCGAACTATGAGGCCACGTTTTAAAAACCCCCTATTGGTCACATCAATAGCATCCAATTCAATCAGTTTACAAATTTATTTAATAGCTTAAATAATCAATAATCAATAATCTATTGTATGAACTCTCTTGCTATTCATGGGCGCTTTTACTAACCCTAAACCAGATTTTGGCAAAGAGCTGCTCTTCTCTTTTATTTTCACAAGTACGTACTCACACGCATAGGTAAAAAATAAGCACAAAATGAACAAAGAGAAGTAAAGAGAAAACAAGTGGAAAAATACAGTGCATAGTGGCATGAGTGAGAGACTCTCAATTTAATACCACAATTGTAAAATGCATTAATATTAGTTTGCCTGACGCTGGCTTAAACTCCCAGCTGTCAAATTGGTATTTTTTCAGGATTGCCAACAATTGACCACAAAAATGGCGGCCAATTAAATTCTTACGTTAACAAAAATTAAAAAAACCGAGAAAACTTAATGCTTCAGTCAACACTCCATAGATATGATCCTTACAGCGAACATCACAAAGAATTTCCAATTTATGAATTTATTCATATTCAAATATTCTTGACTAAGGTAATATGGTATACCCGCTAGAATAGGATGACTATACCCGCTAGTCGCCTACTTCTTGCACGCTGACCTCTTTTGGTCGACACTAATAGACCAGTAAACATTAGTGAATTTATGAGGCAGAGTTTCTATTTCACATACATACATATTTAGCCCTATTATATAAGTCGTTGTCGACACACATTATCAAATTGTTAATAGTGACACGCATTTTGGCGACGACTTAAACAACTAGTAAATACAAACATGATATTTTTAAGTGCTAAAGTAAAGTGTTAGAATGGGAAAAGCTTAAACTAATTTCAAGCAATTTAAAAAACTAAATAAGGAACTTGGTTCAAATGTCAACGCTTTCAAAAACGACTGGTAAACATTATGGTGGAATTTAATTTCATGAGAGCACCAGTAAAAGTAGCCGATAGTTGGCAGTAAGATTTTTTCTTCTTTGGAAAAAGCTGCAGCCAATTTAGTGCAGCTTAAAAAACAAATAAATCCGGCTAGCGCGGCCCCGGGAATTCAATCTCCTGCAGGCGATATTGTAGAGGATGCCTACAATTTTAAAAAATTATCCTGAAACTGCAGTAAGTGTTACTCAGTAACAGAAGAAACTCCAACAGAAGAAAAGCAAGTCAATAGAATGATGAAAGGCAAGAATTACTAAAAAAAAAAGACGATGCCATGCAAAGATGCGTTTTTACGGAAATTTCTAAAACATTGTCAGAAATCAAAAATATTTTCAAAGTAATGAAATTTTAGTAAACTTTCACTGGAATCCCACATAAAAATTCTTTTTTAAAGTAAACTTTTGTATTAAATTTGGCAGAACCAAGAAAAAAACTAGTGATGATATATTTTTTTTTTAATCGATAACAACTCGACGTCGACACTGCTGTTTTACATAATAACAATTCGGCGTCGAGGTGACTGCAGCTTCGTCTTCGTGAGACAGTAGCAATAAATTAAGGAGCGTATCGACGACAGGTTACATAGATTGTAAATTGTATTAAGCATTTTTCTGATTTCGGTAATAGTTTTTTACGTATAAAAAATTCTAGTTAAGTTAAGTTTAGCCAGCCCACGACATTTAATCTTTTTTTTAATTTTGTTAAAATTATCTTTCAAAAACTAAAAAGCTTAGCCAAAACTAGATAGTAATCAATACATCGATTACCTCTTAGAAACTAAACTTTTCCCATATTAAAACTCATTTATACTGTTTTACATTTCACTCAACCCTCGTACAAAAGCATTTACTATGTAGCCAAGAATATGATGTTTCTTTTTAGGCAAGCCAGCCAACAACAAGCCGTAGCGACCAAAATTTTTCTGTAGGTTTTTTAATGTTACCGCCGTCAAAAGAAAAAGAAAAAAATTAAATAAATTAAAATTTAAAAAAAAAATAAATAAAATTAAGAAACAAAAGTTAACAAAAGTTTAGTAAAGTTTATAGTTTGATATGCACGCGCAAAGCACACTTTAATTGCTAAAAGTACAACCATATTTTACACAGAATACAACAGTTGTACTACAAACTGAACAAACAAGTACTTTTGTAACATAAATTTGTGTTTCAGACAAATAAAAATAAAAACAAAAACAAACAAAAAAATAACAGAAGTAAGAGACAAATGGACAAAACTTGGATAATTTATGGCGTTTGGGCAAGTGATGAGTGGTAATAAAAATTAAAAAAAAAAAAGTTTTTACATCCAAGAGATCGAAATCTTTAGAAAACAAATTCTAGTTTTGATATAAAAATCTGTCAAAAAGTTATACGCATTGTGGACTTTGTGTTGATTATTTGTTTTTTTTTTATAATTTTTTTTTTTTTTTTTTTAATTAAGAATTGAAGGAATTAGAAAGATTGGAATAAAAAACTAAATTAGAAATTAATAACTGTCAGCAGAAAAAGTAAACATTTTTAAATGAAATCAAAAATTTTTTGTAGGTTTCAAAAAAGTGCTCATATTTTCCTTAGATTACTTCGCAAAATTGGTTTAGATGATTTGAAAATAAAAAGCCGTAAGCTTCGTAAACCGAAAACGAGCTAAAATGGAAATCGTATGAAACTCCAAATTGCTATATAGTAATTCACACTTGTTCAAGGTAAAATTCTTGCGTAATGGTAATGTTAATTATATCTTTCATTTCCGAAATAAAGGCCCAATCATTTCCATTAGGAAAAATAAAACAACCAAGATTGAGAACAACACGCTAATTTGATCAAATCTTAAGGTTTTCAACTGTCATGCGTAGTGCTTCAAAAGTTTCTACGAATGAATCTTGCAGAGGTTATTTAAATGAACTATGCGTACAAGCATCCAGAACTATGAAGCTACAATTTCACTGCTCAGGTTAGTGAGGAGAGAATGTCGGGCATAGCACCCCTTAACATCTTTGTCAAAAGTGTGTCTGTGAGATTCCCTCTGAGACTTAGGAAATCAGTCGGATTGCCACACACAAAGTAAGTGAACCGATTTAGGGGTGTTGAACAGATTTTGCGGTATCTGCCCTAAGCTTTAGTAGGACTTACGAGAGAACGGAGAGCTCCTAATCTATACTAATATTCAAAGGCAGAGGCAGGTACAGATTCAGGTTTTTACTCTGATCAAATTGACGTCTCGATTTCTCTCAGACTGCATGATGAATGCACTGTGTTTAAGGCTGAGATTTATGCCATGAAAGGGCATATCTACGGGGCCAGTCTTGCATAGATCGAAGCTCTTAGTTCTAACGTAGTTAGGTGGAAACATCACCGATATCGTCACGTGCTGTTATTTGTCCCAATTCATATTCGAGGTAAGAATTTTGCTGATGAGTGCGCAAGTGGTAGATCATATCTGAGTATAATGGAATGCAGGAGGTCAAATATTACTACTTATAGGAGATCCAGGATGATCTGGCCTTCTCTGTCAATTAAAAGCATCAAGACTCTCCTAATTTTTTGTAAGCAGTCGATTAGGTTTATGAAAGGTATACGATACTATACGATTGGACGCATGTCGAAACGAATGCATTACCCACGTTATGACTAGTGTAGGAGCTATCAGGATAAGGAAGAGGAAAATTCGATACTACACCTTTTTTGTGACTGCTCGCTCTACGGGTGCTTAGACTGAGGCATCTTAGTGCACGTGTTTCCATGATCTGGACTGTCTCAGGGATATATCACTGAAAAATCTGATTAATTTGGTTAAGGCTTTCGGCTTGTTATAGCAAGAACCGCACGATTCGCACAATCCCGTTTAAAGGGGGCTCTGCTTAAATATCTCATGTCTGACTTGAGCTGCTTCATGAGTTTTTGAGTTTATTTAGGGCACCACAATGCCCCACACCAATGTAATCTAACCTAACTTTTGAAGCTACAAGCCTATTTGGCTAAAAATTGCTGTTTGTGAGACAATGCAGCGAAATGGTTTGGATCAAAAAATTTTGATCTTATGTATGCACCCCGCTCTAAAAAAATTGATGAAATAATGGAAAAAATTCAAAAAGACCGGTGCAAAATCAAATAGAACGTTGCTAGGGAACTAGGCATTCATCATCAAACAGTTATCAACCATTGGTAGAAAGCTGGATGCACAAAGCAGCACGGTATTTAGGTACCACATGAATTAAAGGGGAACAATTTAATGAATCGAATTTACATTTAACAATCAGTGCTAGAACGATATCGAACTGATTTCTTAAGCGAATGATTACGGGCGATTAACAGTGGATTAAAGTGGGCGAAAAAGATCCTGGACATAGCAAGGTTAAGCTTGACAGACGGTGGCAAAGCCAAAATTGCCACCAAGAAAGCAATACTGTGTGTCTAGTAGGATTTGAAGTGAATTATTCGTTGTGAAGTTCTACAATCTGATCATATGATTGATCTGTTCTCCTTTGTCAACAATTGACGAGATTGACGAATAGTTGACCATATGGCTTGGACATTGCACCTGCAGATTATCATAATTTTACGCCAAAAATGGCAAAAGATTACCGATCTAAAGCACACATATTTGGTTTAATAAAGCTGGTTTTCAATATTAGAAAAAGTTGTTCCATTTTTGATCAAAATTTTCCCCGAACTGACCCGAGCAGCAGATATAATGACTTTAACGCGAAAAATAGTTTTTTTTAATACACAAATATGTGTAAAGAAGTCTTCTACGTTGATCCAAGATCTAGCCAGGAGCCACTTCATAAATGGACAAATTAAACTACAACCACAATAAGAACAAGACTAATATTTTTGGTTTTTTCTTTTGAAAAAACCTCTTTAACCAATTACTACTAATTAATCAATTGTTTAAATGACCACCTAGGAAGACATTATCCGTGTGACAAAAACTGACCTTCCTTTGAGGATGATTTCTTATTAAATCCTTTAAAGACATTTCAGGTGGATACAAATTCAGGACAGACTGACAGATTTAAATTCATTTGTCGTACAAACAAATTAATGTGACTTTCATACAAAATAATAAATTTTAAATGAATGCTAATACAAGATATCTAATGTTTTGTAGAAGAAAAAAATGAATAAAAAGGAAAAAAGGAAACACACACGTACAAACCAAAAAAGAGAAGAAAAAAAAAACAAATGAAAAAATACGAAGAAAAGAAAAACATTTTTTAATTGCATCATGACGAGGATGATCAAAAACCTTTTTTTTTGGTTTCTTTTAAAAATCCATAAAAAATATTTATGAGTTCTCTACGACAACAACAGCGGATCACTCATTTTTAAGGTTAAACAAGTACAAAAATTGATCAAGTGCGACTATAAGATACCCTATATCACAATATGCTTTTTAATTAATTGCCAATGTCCAAGGAAAGTTGCAATTTGTGGCAACACCGTCCTGCTTGATTAGAAAGAAAAATGAAAGCTTGATGCCGGCACTGTGGCCACTGGAAACCCCGTTAAGTTCGGTATCTGCCCGGTGGTTGGGACCGAACTTTTTGATGGTATTGCGCATACTCAGAGAAAATTCAAAATACAACCCGAACTTTGGTAACAAGGGCTATATAATCAATGTAAGCATTTAATTCAATATGTGACTCCCAAAACTAAAGATGGTTAAGACTCTGTTAGATCTGACGTAACATAATGCCATCATCATTATCATCATATCGACCAAGCACTATGGCAAGGCACTGTGCTCCTTCCGGTCTATAGGTTGTTCAGAATCTCTTTGCCTTCCTAATGCACACTAACAGATCTGAAACCATAATGATGACGAGACCCTATGTCTACCTAAACATTTCCACCTACCCCAATCAAGAACCCCACACTCCCATAATATGTGTTCCACTGTCTCTGCTGCCTGTGAGCGCAGTCTACAAACATCCACATCTGTGACCACCATCCTCTTCAGATGCGCTTTTAGTCTATAGTGGCCGGTAAGAAACTGCGTGAGGGGTTTCAAGTCCGGCCTGCCGTACTTGAGAACCTCAAAATGACTGATCGTCACCTTTGAGCATTCCAGCGTTCCAAGCATCTGGCAATTTCCTAGTCCTTGATTAAATTGAGCATGATAGTAAGTGATACTGCACAGCAAGGCTTCGGACTGATATATGGCGTCATGGAACACTTTCTGGCCAATATATCCACAGTACTGTCGAGCCTAGTATCCTTAAGGCAGTTTGGCTGCCGGAGAATATATTAATGGTTCTACCCTTGAGCCCACTGTTCAGGTTGATCTCAACACGCCACCTTCATCATATGGATGTCAAGCAGTGTTAAGCCAATAAAGGCCTTTAAGGCCGCTATTAGACATGTTCTTCTTACCCCAGTTATACCGATGCAGGTGAGTATCTGTATCCTGCATAATTTTTTTATGGTGGTAGCTTTCTCAGCTTTTCTCCACCAAACTATCGTCGCATAAGTAATAATGAGCCGAATAATAGCGGTATATATCCAAAGTGTCATTCTCGACGAAGGAGCGACATGACAATGGGGCTCTTCGCTTTATTCTGAACAGCACCAATGTGCGATAACGACTTAATGCCATCATTAAACCAACCTTATAGGCAACACTGTGTTCGTGACTCACCATAACGCCATAACAGATCAATTTGACTGTGGTTATGGTTATGACGTTATGTTAAGTCACGTCTAGTGGAACATTAAAAGAATGCCTTTCCTTTTGAAATATCACAAACAACTTCTTAAATCACCTTTATCTTAAGTAGTGTGTACGAGTAGATTAAACAAAATAAATGTTGCACATTTGCAGACATACTCGTACACTCTTGTAAACGCACAATTTTACCACTGCTTCGGATGGATCGATGAATCACAACGACAAATGTAATGCAGCAACGACAATGACAACAGCAACAAGTACAACTTGTTGTATATTGGCAGTAGTCAGTAGTAAAACTGTATGAAACAAAGGCTTAAAACAACCTGAGTTCTTGGAAAATGCCAACAACATTCTCTACGTATAAGTATGTACGAGAGTACAACTCGTACTTGTTTGAGTAAAAATTTGTAAATGAATTTTCGAGGTAGAAATAGCATCTAATTAGCAGTCTATTGGTGTTCCAATGATTTTATTTCCTAACTCCTCCTCAATGACTGTGTTTACTTAACAGAGAATTTGAGGAATTAATTCGTTTTGAATAAATGCCAACAGTTTATGTATATTTTTTTCATTAATAAAAATAAATTAAATTCAAAAGCCGATTTTTTGCTATAATTTTTTAGATTAAACAGTGGTAGACACAATAAGTTATTACATATATCTGTTACACAAGCAAACTTGACACTATACTGCTCTGAGGCAGTTAAAATGGGTAAATTTTGACATATAACCAGCTGACCACTTACATATATCCCTTCTTAGGTAATGTTTAATAAGTCGTATAAAAATGATTGGGTTGGCGTGGTGTAGTGGTTAGAGCGCATGCATACAACACAAGCGGCTCAGGTTCGAATCCCCACCAGAAGACATGACGAAAAAATTTAATTGCGGTTTCGAATGCTTAATAAAGAGAATTTTACCACTCTCTAGACAAGTTCATTTAAAAGCCCCCAAACCTTTCTGCTTACCTCTGAAGATGTTGACAAACACCAGACGAATAATTAGAAAAAAAAATTGCATTTACTGGGAAAAATTACTATACTAAGTACGGATCACCACCACCACTTAGCAAGGATCTTTACCACCACACAATCATACAGAGGCAAGCTACAGTAGATTAATCATCTACTTAGCTTGAAAAATCAACTTATAAACGAAATTAAAACACGCAAGAGTGACGGAGAAAAAAAGACTAGAGTGCGTGCATAGTTTTTGGTAGATTTGAGGTCTTTACAGTTTAATCTATGGCTGTTACAAGTACACGTACTTCTGTTTTTTCTTCTAGTCGGGTACCTGGTACGGAATTCGGTCTGTGCAGGGAGAATAAGGATATGATAGAGCATATTATCTACGAACGTGTTGCTTTGACAATAACTCGAAGAGGGCGTCTTTATGGAACTCTTTATTGGGCCTGAGCAGGTTCGACGACTACCCATCTGGAATATTGTAGTCTCTTATGAAGAGTTGAGCGTATTTTTTTGGAGAATGTTGCGAGTAGTGTTTTTGAATCAAATGGATAGTCATAAATGGGCATTTATCTGACCAATTATCACTCATTGCAGTCTGAGTCTGAACTCGGAGTATTTGGCACAATAGATCTTTCTTCAATTCGCTGTGCTAGGGGTAATAAAGCCTCTCCGTATAATAATAATACGAACGTTTATATAACTTTTTTGGCTAAAGTACAAAAATTTTAAAACTTAAATTTAAATTTAGATTTTTACCACAAGTTACGTTCCACCCTTGACAGTGTCTGATAAGCCGTCCAGGGCAGGTAAAAAAGTTTGTGTGATGCCAATACATATGAAATACAATATAGTGCAATAGTCTTAAATCATAAATTAGACCGAAGTTGTTCGATGGCATAGAATATTTTGGCTTTAAAGCCCGCAGTGGCTTGTGTTTATTCGCATTTTTTCTCCGTCACTCCTCTAGGGTGTATATTGGCTTTCCACAAAGCATCCATTGCTTTGTTTCAGTTTCAGTAATCAAGTTGACTTTCAAGCTAAGTAGATAATACTGTAGCTCGCCTCCATATGATTGTGTGTAGTGGCGAAGATCCTTGTAAATGGTTGGTAGTGGTGATCCTTACTTAGCATTGTAATTTTTTCCCAGTAGGTAGTGTTTTTTTCTAATCATTCGGCTGACGTTTATCATCATCGCAGGTGGAAGGTCAGGGATGCTTTTTGGATGGATTTGTCTACAGGGAGGTTAAAGTCTCTTTATTACAAGCTCGAAACCGCAATCAAATTTTTTCCATCATGTCCTCTGCTACGATTCAAACCTAGACCGTTTGTGTTGAGTGCCTGCGCTCTAATCACTACACCACTCCACTTTTTATGTTTAATCGGATAGTATTGGAAAGCGTCAAAAAAAAAAGTCTAACTGGGTGTTAAGATACGATCTCTGTGGCTAATTGACACTACCGACGGGTGAGATTAACACACCCTGAAATCGCTAGCGCAGAATGTCCAATGTGAAAAGACTGTTTGACATGTAAAGCCGTAATCATGTCATGTAAGTGCCTAGACGGGCACAGTCTGATCTTAAAAAAAAATGAATATAAGAATAAATTAGCCGTTACAACACAGTCCTAGTAGAGCTCAGAATGAAGTATCTAGATGTCACCTTATTTGGGGCCATCGTAAGTATTAGATATGATGTTTACTTAGTTCCAAGTGAATCCCGACAAACGTATCGGGGTTTCAGTTAGATTGGTTGGGTTTCAGTTACTTTATGACGACTACCGATTATTATAAAATGTCTTTAATCTGTTAACTGGGTATGACGAAATATTTCGTCACACTCCGAAACTACTACAAAGGTCATGACTACAGTTTTCGTGTTGAAAATTTCTTGTAATATTTTGAACGCATTAATTGTGAAACGGATTGAATAAAAGTTTATCCCCCGGTTAACAAGTAAAATAATCCTACCTATTGCGGACGACTTTTATGATCTAACCTGGAATTAAAAATATGTTAGTATGGGACTGTCTTAATAAGCTAAGCCAGCTAAATAGGAACAATACTCTGCTGAATCCCTAGCCATGATGGAATTAAAGGAAATAAACGAGTAAATTAACTTGCTAGAGGCTCCACAGCCCCTCTGTGAAATAGAAGAGAAGTCTTAAAGGGTATGATTAAGGCAGATGAGAAGAGACGAAGGGTCTTTTCAAATCAGATGGTTTAAGACCAGTCTAAAGTTTTGCTAAGCAACTACGAAAACGATTTGAGTATTACATTAGGCTTTCAGCCTCAGCCTTTTAATTGGGCGTTGTAGTCTCAAAAAACATTTATTTAGAAGTATTTTATGAGGAGAAAACTTTTTGAAGGAGGCACTAAAGCAGGCGCTTATCAAGTATTAGGCAGGAAATTATCCTTACTGATGCCGACTAACATCCTAAAGTTCGTCTGGGAGACGGAGTTGAGGGTAGATATTATAAGAAACCCTATACAGATCAAAGGACTGTCTCTATGACAATAATGGCTCTTATCGTGAAAAAATTTCACCTGAAATTTGTTGCCTTTTCATCAATTTCTGATCGGGAATTTTAAATTGTTTTTGCCTTTGTGAACTATTTTGTAGAATTCTTCACTCTTTTTTTGTTCATGGGAAAAATTGTAAGTGAAATTTGTGTTCGCCTTTCATTCACGATAATGGTAAATATCTAATAATAACCTAAAATTTGTATACCTGTTGTTGAAACAAGTTTAACTTCATTTCGGCAACATTTAATTCCTTACCATCTCTGCCCATTGCCATCATGTAACTGCCAGTTTATATATTTGTTGTAAAATATTGTTGTTGATTGTGTCCTGAGTGTTGTTCAGATTATGGAGGTTGATGGTGTTGCTGATGATGACGATGATGAATTTTTCTACTATTTCATGTCAAATGACAAGTTACAACAAAATTTATTGTGGCCATTTAACAATATGGGTGGTAGGTAGGATTCCCAAACACACATACATACATAAATACAAATTTGTTAAATCTGTTGTTGGTTTTGTTTTGTTTTTGTAATTCTCATGTCCTTCAAGGAAAATTTATTTCATTTTCATTCAATAGATATTCAATTGAAATTTTAATGTGTTTGTGTGTTTGTGTGTGTGTGAGTGTGTGTTAACAATATTTAAATAGAATTTTAAAAATTCTATTGGTGTTTTGGAGAAAAAAAAATAATATTTTTCAAAATTGCTGTCTTAAATCAATAACAGTCAACTACCAGTGTTACTTACTTGTTGCTTTATGGTAAAATATTGTCTCAAATACCTAAAAAACTTCATGTGCAATATGCATTTCATGTAAATTCTATGCATTTTAATGTAATCGCTATGAATAAGTGCGTAGGAAATTTCGATAACATAAATCAAAAAGAAAAAGAACAGAAACACAAAATAAAAATATATTCAAAATATTTTAAACATACATACATACATACATACATACAAGCCCTAAAGATATGTTGTAATTGAAAATGTTAATGAATTTGAGCGTTGAGTCAGACAGTAGTCGTTGGTTGGTCGTAATCATTTCTATGGCACTCTTGTAAATCGTTGTGACACTTGTTCCCTAGTGCAGAGGCGGATACAAAATCTGATGGTGCATACTTTTTAACCGGGAGGTCGGTTATTGAATTTGTCTATCATTTCAAATGTCATGCATGTAAGTATGATAAATAGAATTTAAGCAATAATTCATTGATCATTATCGATCGTAAAGTGACCATATAAATAATGCATGGAATATGGTGTAATCCTATTGATTTTTAAGCTTTTTCTTCAACTTCCTATTTGGAAAAGAAGGGGTTTTTGTACATAAATACTATCGTAAGATATTTTTAATTAAATATTCCGAAGATTAAAAGCATAAACTCTTACCTTCCTGCTGAATATACTCGTACCATCATCAGATGGATTTAAAGTAGATTTTGTTAGGATTTAAAAAATTAAAATTTTACTGAATAATTAACTTCAATTCAGTAATTTCATCAATGGCAATTCGTGATTCCAAATTATTTCTACGTTTAGAATTCTTACACGTTTACTTATAACATTTTTTTTCGGAGTGTGGAAAACAAGTCACAGCCAATGAAAGAAATTGAAAAGATGATGATAAAGAAATAAAAATTGAGTTGAAGACTTTCATAAAAATCATGCTTAAACTGAAAGATCAGTAAATGATTTAGAAAGAGAAGAAATCTACCTGACACTAGGAAAGCTCACTCATCACTATGAGGATAAATATGGAAAACCCGCAGGTGGCCCTTTCCCTCAACTATGGAATCTTGTGATGAATGAGCTCCTAGTGACTCTGGAACAGGTCGAATGCGGGGCAGTTGCCTATGCAGATGACGTTGTTCTCACAATTTCAGGGAGCCTATGTATAAGGAACAGAATGCCTCTAGCCCTTTGGAAAGTCAGTGAATGAACAATGTGAGCTAACTTAGCGAGGAGGCTCACTTTCTGGAGCTAATATTGGATAGGTAGCTGTCCTTGAAACTTAGTATATACAATAAGGTAAAGAAGGCCTTCATTGGCCTCTACATTTGCAACAAAATGCTGGGGAGAAGATGGGGCCTCAGACCGAGGATGAATAACTGGATATACACGGTTGTGGTCAGACCTATTTTAGCCTATGAATACCTTGTATGGTGGGAATCCCTTTTCAAGATGTCTAATCTTAGCCTACTAAAGCGGGTACAAAGATCCGCTTGTATTATTGTTACGGGGGCGTTACGTATTACACTCAGACTCTGTAAACACCACATGGGCAGCTTCAGAGAAGGGCAAGATAGCGCAGAAAATCTGGCCAAAGCTAGAACTTAAGCGCGCAAAAGATATGCTCAATCTACAAAGAAGCACACTCAGCGTAGTTGTAGGTGTCATTAGGGGGAATTGTATAATAGGCGCTCATGTCAGGCGGCTTAGACTGAGTCACATGGTCAATGATTTCTGCAGAAGCTGCAGTGACGAGGAGGAGGAAGAAACAATTCTTCACCTACTGTACACATGACCGGCGTTATGTGCCAGAAGAAGTAAGCATCTTAGCTTTTACCATGCGACTTGGCTGACGGAGCTATCGGGTACAGACATTAGGGAGCTTAGCGGTTTCATTATGAATGATGGATGGTTGCCTATATGTGTCTTTTCCCGGGGCAGCCACTTCAAGGATTAATAATTATGAAGGCAATTTAACGAATACGTACATTTTTGCATTTCTAGCGCGGTAACTTTAAGTGCAAGTTATTTACTTTAGTTGTGTTATGACCGGTACCACCACAAATGAAGCCAAATATTTAAATCACTAAACATAGGTTGTTATGACAGTAATCATTGACAAAATCCATGGAGTGATATAGGACGATCGACGACAGAAAGTGAGTACATTACATATTGCGTGGATATTCGGAAATTAGAAAGCTATTTCCGGAACACGAAGAGTAAACAAAAAAGTTTATTTCTTCTGGTAAACGTGCGCAATAAAGTCGTAAGATTATTTATTAATGGAAATAGAAACGGACCAAAGCCTAAAGAAACATTAGATGTAACATCGAATCCTATTATTCGATGCTATTATGTAACAAATATAACATCGTGCAATCGTCGGCCGTGACTTCACTGGGTAAAGCTCAACCAAAATTTAAAAATGTACATGACTTTGGTTCATAAATAGAACCGAATCTGACCAATAATATGGTTTATGTTGACTTTGAGGGCCGTTGTGGTTTGCGGTTCATCCGCTTAGACCTACGACTTTAAAAAACTCCACAGGAAAAAATCGAACGCTCTCAAATCACAAAAACTCGTATTAAATGTCCAATATGGCATAAACTGTGTAGCACATAGTGCCACATTATTATCCATTATGATGACGTTGCCAGCCCAAAATCTACACCAAACACTGACTTTTTCGGGATGCATTTGACTCTATTGAATCAGGTGGATTGGTTTCATCCTAAATCCGGCAATTTTGTTTGTCAGCGAACCCATTCATCTAGAAGGGAGCTTTTTCGCTGGAAAAAAAAACATTTTTTGATTAAAATCAAAGCCAATTTTCTTACTTCTTCTGGGCACATTAAGCAAATATTTGTTATCTATGTAACACATGGGCTGAAAAGTACCGGGCCTGACACAAACATAGATGACACTAGTTTTATTGCATTCACCTCTTTTCCAGTTAGTGCTCACCTTCAAAAGACAGCTGTTCAAATTTCATGATATTCTATTAATTAGTTTGAGTTATTGAGCTAAGAGTGACGCTAAATTTGTTATTTTCAGAACAATGGATTAAAAACAATTTCGTGTTTTAATTCTACACTGCTGCTTGATGGGAAAAAATACTGTTCAAGCGAAGCAATGGCTTGAAATGTGCTATGGGGACTACAATCTATCAAAAATAACATTAAAACATTAGTTTGAGGCGGTAAAACCAGAAAAAGTAAAAAAATCCAAAAAATCGTTTTGAATAATCGAAAAGTGACGTTGCGTGAGTTAGCTGACCTCGTAAAGATATCAAAAGAATGTGTTGGCTTTATATTGCATGAGCAGTGGGTAAAGTGGGTACCGCGTTTGCTCACTGTTGACCAAAAACAAAAACGTGTTGATGATTCTGAAACAATGGCAAAACTACATGAATTGAACTTAGAATTACTCCCACATCCACTGTATTCACAAGGATATGGATCCCATCGCCTGCTGTTCGGAAACCCCAAAAAAATGCTCGCAGGTAAGAAATTTCGCGCGAAGAGGTTATCACTGAAACTGAGGCCTATTTTGAGGCAAAAGATAAATCGTTCTACAAAAGGGGTATTGAAATGTTAGAGAGGCGCTAAAATGATGGCATTGCTCTTGATGGAGATTACGTTGCTGAATAAAGCTAAATTTAAACAAATAAAAGCGTTTTCTCTGAGGCCATGTGTGGGTTAATTTTCTACGGGTGCATACTCTAGTTACTATATAAAAATTGTCAAATTGTGTTCTGCGAATCGACGATGGGCATCACAGCACTGCATCATCACATTTAGCGCTTTAAAATAACCTAAATTCACTATTTGACTCCAAAATTTGTTAATGCAAGTCAAAGATAGTGCTACCGCAAATTTATATACATTAATAGTGCATCATTTTATTTTCTGGATTAAAAGTTTGTCGTCGTGATGCAGCGCAGTGATGCATTTACGAAGAGGCCCGACATTTTCTGCAGATCTTGAGTTTTGTCGACGTTCAGATGTTAGCTATTTCAACCTTATTCTAGTTATAGTAATCAGTACATAACGACGTCTTTTTTCCATCATTTATATTTCTTATTCCAGTAGTCGTAATTGTTCTTTACCGATGTGTTTATTTATGTTTAGCATTCTATAAGAAAATGCGAACACGATATTGTATTGAAACGACTCTGATTTTGTCGTCGTCATATTTTTAACGACTAAAAAGTATTATAAAGCAAAAATAGGAGTCGTAGTGTTAGAAAAATCCTTCCCTTTCGAAAAGTCGCAATTTCTTTTAGATTCACAGAAAAATGAAAAGAAATACGCTTAAGCCACCTAGAAGATTAGCTGATGGATAGTTGAAAGTAAGATAATGTTGACATTTTGTCCAATGTAATGCACTTGTGGCAAACTTTTTCTTGATGCATCAAGGGCCTCAGCAAAAATTTTTCAAACAATTGATTTTCTGTTTATAGTTTAGTTTCCATACTTACTTTTCATACGGTAGGTTACAGGAATAATAAACAAAAATGTGTTGGTAAACACCGAATAAATGTCAGTCAATGTGACAAATGTAACTTTCATAATATGGCCGCTAGCAACTGCTACCCTATGAGAAGACACGTTTCCAATGCGATTTCAGTTTTTATTCGTTTTTAAACCATGGTGTCATATTTATTACTTTAAACTTTTTGAATAAGAGAAAACTAATTACGAATTCCGCTAAGTTTGAAAAAATTTGTATTTTTACACCTATTTTTCTGATCACATGCGTAACATTAGTGTCTAGTTTTCGAATTAATAATACTCAACTTTTCTATAACACCCTGTGATTAAAAACTAAATATTTTAATGTAAGAACCACAGAACCATGTACTTTCAAAACAAGTGATGGAATCTCATCTGAGCAAACAGTGTACGAGTTGCCATACCGCGATAATGCTATACACTTGATGAAAAAATTTATAGAAAATTTAATAAGAATAATACGTTTTTATTGGTGTGTAATAAAATTAATTAATTATTGTACCTGAATTAAATTATTAATTATTTATTAAAGTATTCTTTGGATTTGGTACGAAATTGTTAGTATGTATGTATGTTTGTATGACTGCAAGTGTTCATGTTTTTATGTGATATAATAATCAATTTACGTTTTTGTTTTTTGCTGTAATAAATATTAAATTAATTTATTGTTTTTGTTTTTATATGCATGTATTAGTATTGTTTTGTTGTTGTTTTTCTTAATTATATAAATCTATTTATGGTATGTATTATTTTAGTAAATGAATTTGTTTCTTGGATTCAAATGTAAAAAAATGTTTAAATCGAATAAGAAATAAATAAAAATCATATTAAAAAGCATTCTTTTGGTTTTATTTCGTTTTCTTGTTTTTAGTTTTAATTTAATTTAAATTTGTTTAAAAACTATTTTATAGAATTGATTACAGTTTGAGAGATGCATTTTTGTAAATTATTAAGTTTAATATATATTTTCTTTTAACTTTCTTCACATTTCTTTTTTAACAAATTTAATTTCTTCTGTTTAGTTTTAGGTAAAATTAATTCTATTACATTTTTAATTTTTTGTTTTTTTTTGTTTTTTATTTCTTTTTTTATAAAATACGACAAAAGAAAACAATTCGAATTCGTTACTCTTTCTATTTTTGTTTTATAGTATTGTTTTGTTTGTTTGTTATTGTGGTAATTTTTTCTTTATATAATTTAATTTAATTTACATGTAACACTAGACATACATAATAAATATCTAATTAAACAATGAGTTAATTATTAATAATTATTTTGTATAAATTGGTGTGATAATAATAGTAAGGAAAACAAACCCATTGATCAAATAGAAAAACAAAATCATAAAAGGGATAGACTTAATAAAAATATACAAAAAAATATATGATTTTTTTTTTTTGCAAATTAAAAGCAAAATTAATATAAAAAAGTAGAAATAAGCTAAAATAAACAATTGTAATGTAAGGGATAAAGTTAGAAATTGTACTTAAAGCTACACAAACAGAGAAAAAGAATAAGAAGTGATGGAAAGGCCTTAAATAGATGTTTAGATAAATGATTGCAGCAAAAATAGGGAACTGTAGGTAATAACTAAGGCAAGCAACTTTTTTTGGTGTTAAAAACAGAGAGAGCACAAACAAATTTTTGGAAAAGTCTAACTTATTTTTTAATTTCTACAGCAAAAGAAAATTATTAAAAATAAATAAAAACAATTTTTGAATGCATCTCATGATTGCACTTTAAGCCACAGAAGTAAATAAAAATAATAATAAATTCATATACACGACGTATGATCGTTCAGCTTCTTAATAATTACGTATTAATATTTATATCAAGCTTGGCATGTTGTAACTTTTAATTTGAATATGCTTTATTGCGCGAGTTTGTATTTCTTTTTAAAATTCCAAAATATTTGACAAATTAAAATCATACACAACAAAATCATACCTTATACTCTTCATTTTATTTATCTACTTTGTGTATTCTAGGAAAATTGTTTTTTTTTAATTATTTAAATAAAAACATAAAATTGAAAGGCTATTTTAATAATATTGGCTTATATTTTTCAAATGTTGTTCTAAAGCTTTTAATTTTTTCTTTCTTTATATAGATAAGTTAGAGTTCTCAGTTATATATGCTACTAATCTTATATGCATAACTTATACGATTTAAAGGCATCCGATAGAAAATTTGAAAAAGAAAGTAAAGAGAATTAAATAAAATAATATGTCTATCCTACATTAATTCCACTGTTTTCTTTCGTTCGTTTAAATCATTATCATAATCATCTTATTTTTTTCTTTTTTTTTGAATCATTAGAAGAAGCATCACATCAATCCATCACAAAGCTTAGTACAAAAACAAAAAATCCATTGGAGTCTCATTGATTTTGTGTGTAATTTTACTTTATTTTTTGAACGCACTCTCTCCTTTTCATTATGTCTACTTACGTTTTAGTACTTGACACACAAAAACATAAAATCAAGTGAGACCACAAATGTTTTTTTATTATACTGTGAGTACTTAGCACACGGGGAGGGCGGGAATATTCTAACGACTTTGACTTTTTGAATGTGCAATCAGCCATTGTAGGGTTATATCGATGTTGTCTTTTTCTTTACATGAAATACTATAACAGCATATTTCTCGATCCTGTATACTAGATAAATTCCTGTAAATAATAAGGATGATATAGATATTATAGGAGTGTATATACAAATATTTTGAAGATAATAAAAAAACAAATAAATCAGTTAAAAAAATATGGAAAAAAATGATATAAAACTGTGATAATGACATCTATCTGTTCCCACTAGCCAAACGTGTAGAAATGTATAAAAAAAATATAATCAAAATTACTATTCAATTTCAAATACACAACGTGAGATTTTTAACAGAAATCGATCAAAGAAAATTATACAATCAATAATCATAGCCTTCGTCAGTGATTCGTTAGTTCAACATTGCGAAAATTATAAAATTTTAATGTTAACAAAATAGAGGCCTCAATTAAGTTTCATGCGGCAATCGAGGATAAAATTAAATACAATTGGTTTGCAAAGTTATCGCAAGAAACATATAACAAAAATAAAAAGAAATACGATTACTGGCAACCATCAAATATTCGAACATGGAATGCAACACATATTAAGAGATTGATTCGAACTGAAAAAATAACATAGTTTCTACGACCAGTATTTGAGAAAAAAGTTCTTCGGCTATTTGCTAAACCTAAAGCAAAATTGATCGATTTTTTTTTTTTTTTGATATTGGTGCTGGGCACTGGAGCTAAAAAAGTAACCTTTACGGCCAGTATCATAGAAGACATTAACGTATTAATTCATCGACTATTCGCTAAAGCTATATCAATATTGATCGAAATTTTTTATTGTTCTAGCTATAATTCGGTGTGCTTCGCTACCCTTATTATCTTATATGTTATTTTAGTTACATTTGTTACCCTTTTTCTACTTTTTCTAGTCCCCTTCCGGTCAAAATTCAATCATTTGTTCCTTCCAAAAAGATTCTATAAATTCTGCTTTTTAGCTGTATACAGTTTTCAAACAAACACACTTTCATTTTTATATAGTATACGCATAAAGTCCAATATTGAGTATGAATGGTAGATGCCACGCCCACTTATCCAATCTCGCCCACTCACTGACTGATGATTAGCATTAAATATGAAGTCATTAAGATTAAATACAGAAACATTAGCTCTAATCGTTCTCAAGATATACTATAGTAAACATTTACTTTGTAAGAGAGGTATCACGCTGACTTGTCTAATCCGGCCCAGTTTTTTACTGATGGTTTGCCTCGACTATGAATCTATTTGAACAAAATTCAGAGTCTTTCTGCTAGCATTTTGAGGATAAAGACAAAAAAACATACACTTTGTATGGTCGTGACACCGCCGTTGGAATTTTTAAAATTTATATAGGATATAGTTGCTTCCAAATATATAGAGATATACTGTAAAAATTTCAAGAAAATCTGTTCAGCCGTTTAGCTGTCTATAAGGCACAAACAAACAAACAAACCAACCAAGATTAATATTGATGTTCGAAAAAGTTCGGTTACAAATTTGACAACAAATAATAGACCTCTTTCTTATATTTGAAACGAGCTTTATTAAACCAAATATGTGTCCTTTTAATTGATAACCTTTTGCCATTTTTGTGGCAGAGACATTTTTCCATCAGTGTAGAACATCTAGGTTTTCTGTGCGGATTTATCTATTAGCAGGCCTCTACGGAATTTGAATTTACACCGTTAAGTTCAAATCGTTAAAGATTATGATGAGGTTTATGACATGGGACGTTATTAAACCTTGTCTTTCAAAATGATGAAAATGACACCCCAATGGTTACGTGTATATTAGTAATCGACCAGACTTTTACTGTTTCGTTTTCTTGAAATATGGTTTTATCAAAACGATACTATATACCATAAAGCGAGCTACATGGCAACTTTCTAACTGTCAATGTCAATCTTTCTAACCGTTTTTTTTTTAAGAACTACCCCGGGTAAAATACAATTGTACATATAATCCTAACATCAAAGAAATTCTATAACCAGATTCTAAAAGATTTTTATAGAAACCTTTAAGTTAAAAAAATAAAAAAAGTAAATATAACAGTAATAAATTTCAGATTTAAAAAATAAATCCAAATCAATAGCCTTAGTTAGTAATAAAAAATACACACAAAAAATTGATTGCTTAATAAATTAACTGTGTAAACATTGATGACTCATTTCTGACTAATACACGTTATAAATATCTTTTACAATTTTGTTTTTAACTACTATTTCGTTTAAAAGATAGATTAATAACTTCAAATATAAAATCAAAATAACAATAAATAACAGCTGAATTTGTCAGTAACAGTTATAAAATCGTTAATGAAATCAATGATGTGTTTAATAATAGTAGGACAATAAAATATGAAAAAATGATACAAATACTTACATTCTTTCAATGAGGCCGGTTTCGTCTAAAGCACCTGGAAGATCACGTTTATTACCCAATACTAAAACAGGTATGCCAGCCAATTGTGGTTTATCTAATAAAGAATGTAATTCATTGCGTGATGCTTCCATTTTATCTTTATCGGCCGCATCTACCATATAACTATGAATTAAGCATATTATAGGTTTATATTATTATTTTTTTATAAATTTAAATAAAAACAATTACTTACACAATTGCATTGACGCCACGACAATATCGTTCCCACATCGATCTGAATCTAGGTTGACCACCAATATCCCAGACTTTAATTGTAACATTACCTTTAGTTATGCGACGCATATTGAAACCAACTGTTGGTATCATATCTTCGGTAAACTGGCCAGACTATAAACAAAAATTTAATAATTAATGTATTGTCTGTAAATTATGATTTTTTGAAAGAAAACTTTACACCCTAAAAAATGAATAGGCAAAGTCTAGGGGTGTATGGTTATAAGCCTGTCATTAAAAAAAAAAAAAAAATTATATTTTATAGCGATGTATCTGCCATATCATGTGTCTTTTTAGTTTTGAAAGCAAGCATATGATGAGAATTTTGATGGCTAAAGCTATTTAGTCCAAAATTCCCTAGTATGGTCATAAACATGTTAACATGTCTCTATTAACTTTTTTTCAATAAAAATTTTAATATTTTATTTATTCAGAAAAATGGGTAATTATATAAATTTAAAATTGGTTTTAAAAATAAGTATCATTTTAGTAATCATGCGCTTAAAGATCATGACTTAAAAGGAAAAAGCAGTAAAACAAAGAAAAGTGTATCTCCATTTGTAGTATAGGATACATGTCTAAGAAATTATACAAAAAAAAATCTTGTAAGTTGACTTAAGAAAATTCTTTCTTATCTCTCTGCCCCGGCCTAATTAATATGAAACACAAACTGATACTGTTTTGTTATGCCAAAATAAAACGAACAAAGTACAACTAACTCGTTCATCATTACAAAGAAATTAAAATTGTTTGCATATGATTAACAGCTGCTCTGGAAATGAAAATTTATTACAACAAAAAAGTAAACTGGAGTAATAAACTCAAGTAATAGGGTAAGATGTATAACATTATGGAAATTGGTAAATATTTTTGTTTCTAGCGGCCCACATAAAATGTATGGATAAGTATTGGGTAAACATTTGACGATTAGATCATTAAGGGAGTTTTTCAATATTAGCCTTCCCCACGAATGTGAAAATTTTTTGACGACATTTCCTCATTACTTTAAAAAGGAATGAGATTCCTTTTGTAAAATTCATTGTCATTTTTTTAATAGTATTCAATATTTATCATCATATGTTGGGTAGGGTAAGTGTTTCATATAAGCAGACAAGAAAAAGAAAGAAAAAAACCACCCCCATTTCCCCCATAAAGCCAACGTATATTGATAGCTGGTCGGTAGGTCGATCGGTCGGTCGGTTGGCCGTATAGTCGTTGAGTAGTCACAATCTGTCTGTTTGTAGCTTATTTTATACGTTATGGTATGAATGATTAAAGTGGTCGGTAGTATTAAGTATTTAAAGTTTGTTTTTGGTCATAATGGTCGGTTCATTTTCACCATTTTCCTTCTTTAGTTTATTCGTTTGTTTTTAATGATAAGAGTAGGAGAGCACAAAGTCTGATTAATTGAATATGTATGTTTGTGTACATCTCCTCTTCATCTGTACATAGTGTGTGTGTAAAAAGAAAAAGTCTATTAATTTTACTCACTGCTATAACATTAACAAATGTCGTCTTTCCCGAATACTGCAGGCCAACCAGCGTCAATTCCATTTCTTCTTTCCAAAAGATGCTCTTAAACCAATCCAATATTCTGTTAATTAAGGCGAGCATTTTTCTATCTTCTCCCGCTTGTTAGCTAATAAATTTAAATTAGTTCTTATTAGAGTCTATTTTTCACAATTACAATTATTTTCTTGACGCCCAATAATAAAAAAAAATTGCTAATTTTTTTTGCTTTCTTTATTCACTTATTTTTCATACACTCTTTGTCTTTTGTTTTCTAACGCTTGAAGTTGGTTGCAGTAGATAGTGCTCTAGAGCTGCCACTGTGTTTGGCAATAGTTTGTGTTGTTGAAACGTTTTACAACACTAGATACGTTTTAGAGAAAAATAGGTAATATGTTCTTAAAACTGTTGAGCCTATTCGTTAATACATAAAAGCTTTGCATCACGATAGCAAACTTTCACTACAGAAATTAAAATTATAAATATGCGGAAGACTACCTTTTAGTAGCATAAACAACTTTAGGAGTAAATTAGAGAAGTTGTTTTAAATCACTAAATGTGATATATAGTATTTACAAACAGGGCATTTTTTTCGTCAAATTCAACGTGCGTATATCTTTAGGAAAGCTGCAAATTAGATAGAATTCATTCCCTTTCAGAAGTGATTAAAACAACGTACTCTTGTTGGAATGTCGCGTAAAGCAATTTAGGTACGAAGGCCCTAAATTAATCACCCTTATGATGGTTCTCGAAACCAAGTCGTTATTCTCGTTATATTTATGTCTTAGATTATAGAAAACAAACAAAATTTGTCTTTAATCTTTTACAAGAGCCATGAAAAGGGTGTATGTAGAAATGCCAATTTTAAACTTGTGTAAAGTAGAAACGCTGTCCAATTTCTATATCTTTTGTCTTTCTGGGACCTGCACAATTTAGTTGGGATGTAAAGACTACCTGTCATGCTTCACTGTGTTTTAGATTCCATGCTAAAAGGAATTATTATGATTATTTTGTCGGTATAAAAAATAGTAAACGATACTTCACATCTTATGCCATTCCACTACAATGGAAACACAATTATCTTCTCTGTTTAAATGACTTGAAACAAATGTTTTTAATTTAACTTTAAATTTATTAACATTCTTTTTAAAACGAAAAACAGTTTGACTTCATTTTTGTGTATATTTTCCAGAGGCTAGGAGATGTAGACTCGGTCATTACATTTATCTACTTCTACATTTCTGTGATTTGAGACAATCCTTAACCCCTCTTTTTCGTCTTGTATTAATTCCATCAACATTGGACAGATCTTGACTTTACGTGGGGCATGATGCTTGAAAGGTTATACAGTGCTGTTCTGTATTCCGAATCAAATAGATTTTATTCGGAATCGGAATATTCCTTATTTCTTAGCTGTTCTGTATTCCATTGTCAAATAATTTTTTCGTTTTATTTCGTGTATAAAAATGGTAGTGGAATGGAATCGAATCGAGTTTTTTTATATAACTTCCCTGAACTGTTAAAATATCGATTGTAATCCATAATTTGAAATGTTTTCTTTTATTTTTCATATTATTTACACAACTTTTTGAACAAAAATTGCTATAAATTATGAAATTAAAATTTATTTATAAATATGAAGAGTAGCAAATTTCCGCACTTTTGATTACAAATAATTTTACAGGGGCAATAAAAATATGATTTGGGACAAATTTACTTTTGATTCAACTCTGTCTTTCAAGGTTGCCCTTTAAATTTACATATTTTTTTCGCTTAACTTATTGGATTGCTAGTCTTACTTTTATATAACATCAGTACTGAACTAATCTTGTCTTTACATGGACATGATGCTCGGAAGGATATAGTCATTTGGGGACAAAATTACCTTTAATTCGACTTTCTATTATTCGATTTCTAGTAGCAATTTACATAGCAACATAAGGTTAATATTGGATTGCTATTCTTGTGTTTATATAAAAAATAGGCGTTTTTTATCTTTGAAAAGGAAACAGATTCCTTTTTTATTAATAGAGCTGAATAACTTTTCGGATAAATCGTTCATTTTTATTTTTTGGGTCTGAATTTTTTTCACAAATTTATTTCTATAATTTTGGCGTTTGACAAATCATAACTTTTTCAAACTTTTCTCCGTTTGACAACTTTGGTATTCTGCGTTTCGTTTCCATTTAGTTTTTTTCGATTTTCGGGTATGTTACAGAATTCAAGAGAGAATTGTTTTTTTATTAGAATTGAATATCAATTCTGATATGAATTGCTGCCATGAAATCGTCTTGTTTTGCCTTGTTTCGAACATAAGCAAAATCAATATTCGTAAAAGCTGTTAAATTTTTTACATTTGGTTGGCAACGTTTGTATTTTTTTGGTTATGTTTACGCGTACATTTTAGTTTTTTTTTACCTTTTTAAGTTGCATTTTAATAATTTAGTGATAAATAAATTTTGGTACAAATTTTCTTTAGCAAAATTATGGTAGAGGCTGTGGCAACATTGTTATTAATGGATAGACTCATAAAAACAAAATCAAAAGAAAAATTTTAATTTATTTGTATATTTTATTTTAATTTAAATATATTACTTGTAATAACTTTTACTTTAAATTACATGTATGTTCGTATGTATGTGTATTTTACGCTAATAATAAACCGCCTGAAAGAAAAGTCAAAATAAACAATACAAATCTATTAGCTGCCAGCTGATCAGGATATTTCTGACGAAAAAAAAAACGATAAACAGATTCTATGATACCATTTCTGATTCGAGCATGAAATCAATAATATTGGATTCTGTGACACCAAAATAATTTTTTTGTCGATTTCAATTCCGATTCTGACAACAATCAGATTCTGTAACCCCCTAATTGTTTATTAAAAAACAAAATTTTTAAGTAAATTTTTCAGAGAAAATAAATAAATGTATACAAATTTTCCTCCATATGTGTTATATTCCTTACGAGAAGTATACTTTAAAAATTATTGGTTTGGTAATAAAATTTATTGAAAAATGAAATCACTCAATTTTAATTTTTATTTCGAAAAAAGTTATTGTTTTCTGTAGAAGCCAATTACGGCATCGATCGGAATTGAATTACGTGACATGCCTATATATGTATGCTACGTTTTTTCCAAAGTTGTTAAAAGCGAAAAAGTTTCATGTGAAATTTGTTCCCTTTTTACGAAATTGCGATCGGGAATTTTAAATTATTTTGTTCATGGGAAAAAATTCACGCGAATATTATGTTCGCCTTTTATTCACGTGATTACGTTCTGTAAACCGTAATCGAGTGAAATTAAAAAATCGAATGAAACTTCAATTTGCTATAGTGTTAAAATCAGACAAGTTGTTTCTGTTTATTAATTAGCTTAATTATCTTTAAAATGTCGACAGGTAAAGAGCTGCTCTTCTCTATTGATTTCACACGTACGTAAATGAGAAGTAAAGAGAAAACCAATTGAAAAATACAGTGAAAAGTGGTCACAAAAATTGCTTTATATATTATATATAATATTATATAATATATATAATATATATATTATTATATATAATATTATATATAATATTATATATTTTAAATTGCTTTAAGAATAGTATTATCTTTTTCTTTCGGTTTTTTTTTTTTTTTTTTGTGGTAACGTAATCGAAACGCAGAAAAGGGGTCTATGGACGTTTTAAACTAAACTGAAATCTTGTAATATTTTACAGAAAAATAAATAAAAGAATCATTTACATGGTCGTCTTATTTGAAATATATATATACTTTTTATTTTTTATATAACTATATTATTATATTATTTTTAATTTAATAATTTGTTAGTTATACATATATAGTAGTTCTTTTGTTAAATGTGAGCTCTTAAATAACTAAAATGACACAATTTAAGTTTCTTGTTGTTGTTGTTGTTGTTAGTGTTATTGTTTTTTAAGTATATTTTAATCATAATTTATGTTTATTTGTTTATTTTCAATTAAGTGCAACGCTTTTTTAATTATTTTAAAATTTTATTTATAATAAATATTAGTTGATTTGATGGTATATATGTATTTTAGCTGCTAAAAATCTTTATCCAAAATTGTATAATGGAAACCAAAAATTATACATGTATGACGGGGAAAAGAGACAGAGAAGGAGGGAGGGGAGAGTGGAGTATGATAGATAGATAATATTGTTTGACATTCTTTTTTTATTTTTTACTTTGTTACAACCTTAAATGTTTAAGGTAGTCGTTCTATTGCGATATTTTTGCAATAGATTAGAGAAAACAAACATTTTTCATGGTTCGGCATTTTTGTAATAGCTTAAAAGAAACCAAGCCAAATGTTTTATTTAATCTAAAAAAAAAATTCAAAACACGACAGCGACTACCTCGAACATTATGAAAGGCCATGGTTACAGTTAAGAGATGATTTTTTTTGTTGATGCAAATATTTTTTATTTATAGTTTGTATTTTTATATATATAAATTTTTTTTTTGTATTTTTTTAAATTTGTTTTTTGTTGATTATTTATTAAAACTGTTTTGTTAAATTTTTCCTTTTATTTTTTGTATATATATTTTTAATTTTATATACTAATGCAACTACAAGAGATTAAATTTTACTGACTGTGACCACACTTATCATTTTAATTAACATTAATAAAAATACGTATAAAAAATTAATTATTGTTAATGTTAATATTTTTGTTTTCTTATAGGTAAAAAACACTACAAAAAAAAAAAACGATTTAAAAAAACGTACATGGTAGTTATTAAAAATAAATCAATGGATTATCAATTATTCTCAGAATTTGTTTGCATACTCTAACGTATTTAAAAGTACAAACATTTAAAAACAAAAAATAAAAAAGTAAACAAGTATAATGTTATAAAATTTATTTGTAAAAGTATATTTTTAATATTATTGCTTATTTTTTTGTTTTCTTTATTTTTTATAGAATTTTTTTTTATATTTATTTATTTAAACATCTAATAATTTTTTATAGAAAACTTAAATCAAAATTACATTTTTTCACTGGATTTTGGTGTCTGGTTTACAATTACCTTCTTATAAATATAGTTCTTAAATTTTAGACAAATATTTTATATTGTTCATATGTTTACTTTCGAAAATCTTATATGTTTTACGAATTGATAAGATCTATACAAGGAAACATTATTGGGGAAATCCTAATTGCACATAGAAAGTTGTAGTGAGAGGGGTTTTCCAATATTTGTTTATACCATAAATGTTTTATTTTTTTATATACAAGATTTTTTACAAATACAATTGGTTGTTTTCAAGAAAAATAACCCCCGGTATTCATAAAAATAGTTTTGATTTATGAAAGGTTTTTAAAACATAAGTTGTATGAATTTTTTTATAACCCCTTTATAAATCGAAAATCATTTTTATGTATATGAGGGTGTTTTAATTTTTTTTAAAGATAGGCCATTTTATGTAGAGTAAAAAATAAAAACTAACTTAAAATATTAATAATTCATTTAAAAAAATCGATAAAATTGAATAAATACCCTAAAAACTTAACGTTTTAAATTTTATATTGTTTTTTTTTTTTTAGTTACCACCATTTTTATTTAAAACTAAGTCTTAAAAATGAAAAATAAACTTTAAAATTCGATAAAAAGATAACTTTAAGTTGGCACATATTAGATGATTTTTTTAAGTTTAATTACTTTTTTGTAAACAAGGGTATCCGAAACAAACGGAATTTTTTAAGTTTTTATAATTTTATGGAGATAACGTCCATGAAGCAGTACAGCGCGTCGTATGAAATCACAAAAAATATTACTTTAAATATCTATGTATTCTTGAAGAGTTTAACACTATTAATACAACTAAAAAGACGTATTTTACAACAAAAGTCCCTTTTAGTAAAACAAAAACTGAAATTTATTTATAGAAATTCAAACTTCTTATTGAGAAAGCTTAACCTGATCATTTATTCTTCATTTCTCATCACCCGCATATAAACATAAAGCGTTATAAATAAGAAAGTGCCATATTAACCAGAATATAAATAAACAGCGACCTCTGCAGCTTGGTGGAACACATGTTTAATTTCTTATTTTTTACCCACAAAAGATTGGAAACAAGAGACTACGTAAATGAAAAATTGTAGAAATACCCTAATTCAGAATTGTCTATTTATGTCCTTTGGCCTTCTAGACCTGTACGCATAGTCGTGATTCTTGATCCCATAAGAAATATATTTTCAGGGCTCTGAATTGTCCTTGAAATTAGTCGGAACTTCAAATAATATGATATGCCAGATGATCTGGTGGTTTTAAAATATGTTTGATTTTGTTAACGACTTGATAAAGAAGATACAGGGGTGTAAAGAATCCAATAATGCCGGAATTCAATTTAAAAACGACAAAAAAATAATAATTTAGTGTAATGAAATCCAGTGTTGACGAATTTCTGTTCACACTAGAAAGTTATTCCCTAAAGGAATATAAAGCATAAAAGATTAATGTAAACTAAATAGGCGACCGGAGGAATTGTGCCAGCTAGGAAAGCCAGAGATCAATTGTTAGAATCACTTTACGGCGCAGTCCTATCTCATAATAATTTGAATAAATAGTTAAATATAAGCAAAATGTGTACAACAAACAAAATTTTATTTTGTTGTTAAATTGCAGTATTTTTTGTAGAAACCTAGCCCAAATCAAATCTAATCAAATCTTGTTGTCGGAATCAGAATTTAAATCGAAAAAAAAAAAATTGTTTTGATGCCACAGAAACCAATATTATCGATTTCATGTTCGAATCAGATATTATATCAGAAAATGGTGTCATAGAATCAGTTATTATTTTTATTATTTCTTTTTTCAGAACAAATCCGATCAGCTGGCAGCTGTCAGATTTGCATTGTTTATTTTGATTTTTATTTTAGGCGGTTTATTTGTTATTTGCGTAAGATACGTACATGTACACCCTTATCGTGGTTGGCGTATTTGTCGTCGTATTTCTACTTTTTTGTCCTAGATTAAAGAAAACAAGAAAACTTTTTCTTTAGATTAAAGAAAACAAGAAAACACAAAAAAAGTTAAAAAAAAATAAATATTGATTTTCAATTCTTATATATCACAATTCCGTTTTGCATTCTGTAACACTCCTTATTCTTTTTCTTTTCGATTCTGTTTTTTTTATTATTATTGAATACAAATTTTCGATTGTACCGAAACGCGGAATAGGGGTGAATATTTTCAATAAATAAATGTAATATTTTTCACATTTCAGGTCTTTCTAGGAAGTGAAATACTAGAAAAGAAGAATGAACGGTTGCACACATTATCGCTCGATTAAGTCTACGTAGTCATGGATTAAGAAGTAAATTAAATGAGTAATGCGTACCAGATGTTATAAAAATTCCCATAAAATTCCAAGGAGACTTCTCTCAGTCAATGAAATGTACCCGATTATATTTTCAGACTTATGAGGTGATACCGCTGTTGAAAAATTTGTTCTTTTTCAGATGATCTGGTCTGGCATTGAACCTAGGACGTCTTAGTTAGTAGGCGGGTGTTTACATACCATACCAAGGCGGCTTCACAGGTATTATGCATGTTCAAATTTAGAACTCTCGATATTATTGACATATTTATCTTTTGAATCTATTAAATTTTTTCTATAAACAAACTTGGATACAAAACAAATAAATTATGTGTATCTCAAATTCGAAAATAAGTTATACTCCTTTTTTTAAATAAGAAACTGGCCTTTAATTGTATTACATTTTTTATCGAAATTACTAAACAACCAATTCAAACTAAAAGGCCTATGTTATAGTAGGCAAAAATAAAATTTTCCAGTACATTGTCGTTTCTTTTAGCTGATTGATTTGAAATCATTTGCATTTCTAAGCATTAATATTTAAATACTGACTTTTATATAATTATAAACTAGAATTGTAAATTATTTAAACAACACATAAAAAGTAAAAAAAAAGACAAAACTGCAGGCTGCAAACTGCACATTTAAGCAAAGTTGTTAATTATATCGTTTTTTTCGGGTTTGTTCTTCGCTTTCTTATATTTTGTGATTTTTGTGCAAAATATAAATTTTAAAATACAAAAGGAAACATTACTTGCTATTTATATAAATATGTAGAGTGAATAATTAAGTTTTAAACCTAAAAACTGGTTTTATTATATGCTATATGATGTTGTTGATTAAATTTTATTATTTATAAGAATAATATAATAATATAATAATAAATATTTGCAGGCTTTATTCTTCTATTTATAATTTATATGTGTTATGTTTAGAGAGAGAAAGAAAGTAAGGGAGTGGAAGGGGTTGTATATACTACTATATATATGTATTATTGAAGTTTAAACATTTAATTTATGCATTTAGTATATGTTTGTATTATATGTACTTCTAGAACTTATATATATATATATATATATATATATATATATATATATATATATATATATATATATATGTTGTATATTTCTTTTTCTATGTACGTATATATTTATAATTAATATTAACTTCTTACTTCTTTTCTTTGTATTCAATAAAATTAATTGCATTTAATGTTTTCAAATGTTTTTCGGTTATTTTTAGTTTCAGTTTTGTTGTAATAAAATAGAAAAATAATAAAAACTTTTCTCGTTTAAATTACACCATTTTAATGTGATTGTAAATGTGGGGGATGTGCATGTGGATTTGTGTTTTTATAGAAAGTACTTACAGTTAAAGTTCTAGTTAATTTACCATAAGTGTATGAGATTCCATAGGAGCTGCTGAATCATATAGTGTATCAGTATCTTGAGTTGGTTCGCCCTGTAGTTGACACTGATTTGATAAGGTGCCGGCACCACAATCACAGAAGAAACTAAAAGAAAAAAAGTAATATACAAAATATTAACATTTTCTTTTTGTTATTTAAGTAACAACAACTTACCGGTCATGTCTTATAAATTCGACATCATGACCTGCATGGCAATTTTTAATACAATTAACACAAATCGCATTACGATCGGTCGTGTTACATGTTTGACAACGATAAAAATCGTGCATGGGAAACGATGTATAACTGCTTATCTTATAGAGGCATTGCCCACCGGAAACGGCTTTTTCTACCTCATCTTCGTTGTTAAATATTTGATTGCCTCGCGTTATTGGCTGCACGCCACTGGCCAAACATAAGCCACCAAATTTATTTTTAAATATTTGATTGTACTCTAAAGTAGCGGTAGCATTATTTGTAATTTCAACACCAGCCGCTTGACCGTCATAAATACGATTACGCCTTAAGATGGGATGCGATTGTGTCGATATTAAAACGCCTGCTTGGGTATTTCGAAATATATCGTTTTCTTCCAGAATGCCTTTGCCGCCATTAAATATACAAATGCCACCATCACGACCATCATAGATTTTATTGCGTTTCAACGTAGGATTTGAGTCAGTTTTAATCCAAACACCGGCCATGGCATTATCAAATATTTCATTCTGTTCTAGTAAGCCCAGACCGCCGTTATAAACAAGTACGCCACCATTTTGGCCACCCCATATTTTATTACCGCGTATGACCGGATTACTGCCGGTACGTATTTGAACACCCGAATACAAGTGATTAAAAATATCATTGTCCTCCAATTTTCCATGGCCATTGTCATAGAAATAGACACCCACCTTTAAGTGAAAAAGCAAATATTAAAAAGTCTTAAAAAGTTAAAAAAAAAAACAAATAATATTTACTTGTTTGCCGGAATGTATACGATTTCGCCTTAATACCGGCGTACTACCAGTTGTTATCCATACTCCTGCCAAAGTATTTGAGTAGACTTCGTTTTCCTCTATTAAGCCCTGACCCTTTTCATGTACATATATGCCGCCATGCTGTCCATGATGGATTTTATTGTGCCTGACTATAGGATCGCTATTTGTGCGTATTTGTATGCCCGCTAAAGCATTGCCATAAATGTTATTATGCTCAATGAGACCACGTCCCTCGCCAAATATGTAAACGCCACCTTGATGACCATTGTAGATTTCATTCTTACGTATAGTAGGATTACTATTTGATGTTATCCAAACGCCTACAAAGGAAAGACAGCCAATTAATTTAAGTCAAATTTTACCAAGATTTTGTTTAATTTTTTACCAGCAAAATTATTTGAATGTATGCGATTTTCTATAAATTGGCCCAAACCGTTTTCATGTACATAGATACCACCAGTTTGGCCATGATGTATTTCACATTTTACCACAGTAGGATTAGCACCGGCCTTTACTTCGAAACCAGCAATACGGTTATTGTGTATATCGTTCTTTTCAAAGTAACCCTAACAAGAATTGAATAGAAACCAAATTAAAACAAGTTGTTTTTTTAGGTTAGTTTCCAAACTTACCATTCCATTTTCGAATGTAAATATGCCAACATCACGCCCATGGTGAATATGATTTTCTCGCATAATAGGACTAGCGAAATTCTTTACCCATATGCCTGCCAATGCATTCCGACTTATTTCGTTGTGTTCGTATGTACCCTGGGCATAATCAGTCACATACAGCCCCACATTTTCACAATCACTTATATCGCAATTTCTTATAATGGGATTAGCATTGACGCCGCCAACACACACTGCGGCACCCACCACCGATGAACTGCGTATAATACAATTATCAACAGTAGGCGAACAATTTTCACCAATATCGAGGCAATAGTGTTTGTGATGGGATACTGTTGAAGTGACATCGGGGGAGAATTTGAGTGTTAAGTAGCCCACGTAAGCGTATTTGGCACCTTCGACAAACATAACAGTGGAGCCAGCTTCACGTTCAAGTACCACTGCTTCGGCTACATTACCAGGAGCTGCACCTATTAGCGCCACATCCGAGTCAATAAAAAGATATTCTCCTTTATAATGACCAGTATGTAAAAATATCAAAGGACCCGGATGATCGAGCGGCGGTACAGCGTCTTCGTACATGTTAGACAAAGCATTTACACTAGCTCCACCAGCCGCTGGATTCGAAAGACCGGCATTGATAACAGCACTTGAAGTAGATGCTGCTCCTACCGAAGCCGCCCTTTCCTCCGGATAATCTAAAGCGGCCTGTATTGTATCGAAGAAAACTATAGAACGTCCAGAATATTTTTTATTTTGATAACCAGGTCTTACGTGAACCCCACGATAAAGTTGACGAAAACTCTCTTTCCAAGCATTGCCATACTCAGAATCTTCAGGTTTTTCAAACACAAATTTCGTTACCTCTGGATTGAATAGAGGCAAATCGTATTCAAAGACCGATTGATATAAACGCCGCCAAAGTTCAGTATCATTGGCTATGGTATTGAAACGTTTGCAAACCTGGGCCAAGCGACATAAATCTTGTTCAAGTAAATAGGAAAATATGACTAATAAAACTTCGTCGGGCAGTTCATATTGTAAATATTGTGCCGCTGTGGGGCCACTATATGTATTAGATATGCTAGGCGGCGACATTAATGGTGTATCTACGCTAATGGCATATAAACGCCTTGAACGCTTACGAGCCGGCAGCATAAAACTGTTGGTATCGGAGCCACCTATGGGTAGAGCACTGCAATGCTGTTGCGGTATGGAACTGTGAACAGTTGGCGGGTGTGTAAGAGGAGCACCAGTAGTATGTGCAGTATTCACCGGAAATGATGCATTAGTACAGGGTGCATGAATAACAGCTGCTGATGCTTGTTGATTGTTAGAGGAGGAGGATGATGTCGTTGACGATGAACCCGATGGCATATTATTGTTTAAGTTTGATCCTGACGAAGGGCCAACAATAACACCAGTCGAAATGCTCATCGAACAGTTTGCATTATTGTTGGCAAATGCGATGGAAGAAGATGCTAAGGAGGAAGAGGAGGATGTGGAGGAGGAAGATGAATTTGTTGACAATACTGAAGAAGACCATTGGTCATGATTACTAGTAGAAGGCAATTTACTTCGTAAATCGTATGGCGGTTGATGGACACAAGATGAAGAATGTGATGAATTTAATGGCGATGTTGAAGCGCCGAGATTACCATTGTTACCCATAAGTGAGGAGGAAGAAAATGCTGAAATTAAAAAAGACAAATATTCAACTATATTTCTTTCGGGTCTTATGAAAAGTTCCCATTGGTGGTTTATCTGAAGTAACATCGAACTACTTAAAAAAAAAACCTAAAATAACGGTTCAATTCTTTTTAACTTCTCAAGGCTAATTTTTTTAGTACAACTAATGGAATAGAATTTGTAATTTAAAACAAACAAAAAAAATTGACTCTAGCAGCCATACGAGATGGATAATCTTAACCAAAGGATTAGTTTTGTTACTTATAAATAATAATGCTATTTACCACTTGAAGGTCCTGCATCATTATCATTGATGTGCATTCCAACGTATTCTGGTGCAGAGGAGGTGTTAAACGATGGCATTTGATTACATGTTGAGACACTAGATGAGCTCGAACCTAGTTGCGCCAGTGCTGCATTTGAAGATGATGATGTCGAAGACGCATGAGAGCAAGAAGCACCCGATTGTGATTTTGAACATGATGGTCCTGTTGCATCATACATATCTGCTGAGGAAGATGATGGTAATGACTGTTTCAAGGTTAATAAGACTCCAACATTGCCGCCGGCACATGATGAACTCGATGCAGACGATGATGATAATGTGGACGACGTTGATGTCGACGATGCATTTATATTTGAGGCAGCAGCTGAAGCCGCTGCAACTGCTGAACCGGAAGATATTACTGCTGCTGCTGATGATGATGATGATGATGATGTTGTTGCCGATGTTGTTGACATGACCGTATGATTCTGTATTAAATTTGCATTTAATTGTGATGCTGACGTTGAAGAAGTCGAATTTTGAAGCATGGGATCCATAATGTTTCCTAAAATTTAAAATTCAATCGATTAATTCACGCTTCCTTCCACATAGTAAGATCATTTTCCATTTTTACACATACCCGTTGGACGATTTGGTAATGCTATACGATTGGCACCCTTTCGTCTGGAACGTCGCACATAGGAGCGCGATGATGTAAAAGAGGCACTAGGCATTTTATCCAAATTTAATATGTATGTGGTGGTGCCTGTTTGTATTTTCTTATTGCCTCCGTTGTTGCTGTTCTAGTTGTTGTTGTTGGTGTTGTTCTTGGTGTTTGTTGTATCGTCGTTATTAGTATTGCTTATTAGTTAGTCTTCTGTGTTTGCAAAGAAAAAGGTTTGTATGCAAAAATGTTTGCGGCCGTCTTGTAACTGTATGGGTGTGTGTGCATTTACTTGTTTCCTTTAGGATTTTAATAAAAATTTATACTTATACACAAATTCAATCAACCATCCGCGGCGATATTCAACCCTTCTTCTTCTTCTTCTAGTCTCTCTTTCTATCTCTCTGGCTATATTGCTGCTGTTGCTGCACAACACACACAGAATTACGAACAATTTTTTTGTCCACAATTTTTATGCTGAATTATTTATTCATGATGAAAAAATAGCTCTTTACTCTTGCATGTTGCATTAAACACCAAAATATCTGCAAATAAGTTACAATATATGAACGCCATTTTTGGTCCAATATAATTTTATAGTCTTAATTATTCTTTTTACACACATTTTTTTATTTTAGTGCATTCCCCAGCTGCACGGACAACAAAAGGAACGCCATTTTCATTTTCCCCGTCGGTAATAAATGAGCTACCATTATACACGGATTACCATATTTGTGGGGAAATTTTAAAGGTAATCCAATAATTTTTTAATGTGTGAGCGGGGAATAGGTATATGTATGGACTTTTTCTTGCGTGTAAATTATAAAATTTTAAATACGTAATTTTGTTTTCTGAATTTAATGAAGAAAAAAAGGTTAATAAATAAAAACGAAGATATCGAAAAGAACACAACACATGCACGTTTTATTGGAATAAATTGTAATATAAGATATTTAACCTTCCAATTCCATAAAACTGGTATTTAACCTTTTCGGATGGAATTTTAATTTTGAAAAACGAAATAGTTAAGGCTGCAATTTTTTAAATTTTAGTGTACTTAGAAATCTTGATGTCCTCATTATATTCTCACACAATTCCAATAAGCAAACTTTAATTCAACGACTAAAATTTTTATATTCGAGAGTTAAAAGCGCCTGGGATGTGATTAATCGAAATGTTATATTTATTGGTATTAAATAAAAAATGGTTTTAACATACGACCGCTAGTCAACATTGAACGTATGTAAAGGCAAAATTGTCTTTCCTTAACCGTAAATTAAACTTTTTTAGAGAGCAGGTAAAGGAAGACGAGCCCAAAAACTGAAAAAAGTTGTTGGTCCTAAATTTGTAAGAAAAATACAAGTTGGTTTTTCACAATTAACGTACTGAACCTAGAGATATTTTATAACGGTTAAAAAATTCATTTCGACATCATTTACATACGAATTTTATTTTATTTATTTTTAACAACTTTTCGCAGAAAATATTTTATACTTTCCCTTTAAACAGAACTTTTGACATAGAGTTGGTAGCTCTAATTGCTATCCTCTTCTTGTTCTTTTTTAACACTTCATCCTAATTTTTTTTAACACAACAACAGGGTTACCATACTTCAGAAGGAGTAAAAGAACATATTTTTTTAAAATACTTGATTTTGAAAAAAAAATTAATAAATTTAAACTTTATTGCTAGTTAATTAACATAAAAACACATTAAAATATAAACAGCTATTTCACACACACAGCCACACCAATTTTTTGACAAACATATAGAGGGCGTTTTGTTGTAAGAAATTTGAAACTGGTATTGACACTTATATTTACTTCTAATTATTAAACAGTTAAATTTAATAAAATAAAAAAATTACACCAAAAAAAAAAATTATCGGTTATTTATAATTCCGTTGCCCGTCCATTCCCCTTACTCGTTTTGTTGAGTTTACTTCATTGTTGTCTTTCTTTTCATTTTTCTTTTCTTTTTGGTGCACATGAAAAAAGTTATATTTTTTTTCTTTCTACCGTAATTTTAATTTTTAAAAGTTTACACTTACACTTAATTGCGATATTCATTTATTATTTTTGCAAAATTCACCGTTTCTATTATTTAATTTATGCAAAATTTTATTAATTCTTTCACAAAATTGCACAATTTTCTAAAGAAATAAAATTCCAGAGACAAAAATAGTTTACACGAAACAGCACACACAAAATCACTACCAAATTTTTTTTAGGTACTGACTACTTTAGAAACTTATATTTTATGAGTAATCGATTAGTTTTGAAATAATGTAAACAAAAGCATGGTTGTATTATTTAAACCCAGACATGACTTACAGACTGCTTCAAAGAAAGTATAACTGAATTATTGGATATACAATATTTTCGTTTTTTTAAATTTGTTTACTATAACACGCAGTAAAATGCTTTTATAGCTATTAGACTATTCTTTTTACACGATATTTTTGGTTTTCGCGTAATACGAGATATATAGAAGTTATCTCTATTTACACGAATTTTATTCGTGTGACATCGCCTCAGTAATAAAAAACGGGAAAATTTCGTTTTTCTCGGTATTGAATTTTTACATTTTTAATTTTTTCTATCTTTTTATTCCTATGTGTATAAATATAGTACTATAAATTAAAATTTTTCGTAATTTTTAGATTAGCTTAGATCAGGAAAAAAAAGGCGGTGCTTACGCAACCCACCAGAGACCAAAAATATGTCCATTGGGCCACCTCAGCAGCCAACTTATACCCAAAGTAAATCCCTCTCGAGTAGAAATTCTAGCGGACGTCAAACAAACAATTGCGTTCCTTATACACTTCATTAATCAAAAAGTGTATGGATTTGATTAAGAGGAGGTGCCGCTTGCCATACATAGTACATACATATAGATATTTGTTTATGTATGTATATTTAAAACGTAGTGAATTCTGTATTTTGTATATTTTCATTAACGCATAAGAATGGTTCTTATCAAAAGAAAAGTTAGTTTTTCATATTGTAAGAAATTTTTAATTATAGAAAGACATTAAATTAAAATTCTGTCAATTAAATTCTGCAGCTAGTGTTTAATACATACTGTGGGCGTCAAAAGAAACTGTGTAACCATTTTCTCTAAAATTAAGTCTTCATTTCAGCCTTTTAAAATACGGCGAATTTAAACATTTTATATTTTTCTAAGTGTATTTAATTCTTTACATAATAAAATAAAAAATATATAAAAAAACAACAAGATTCTTGCAACAACTAAACTTATAAAGGGTAATCCAAACATAATGCACGATGTTAATTATGAGTCACACCTTGACGTCATGTTTTTTGTCCAACTTAATTTGACATTTCTTGTTTTCAGTGTTTGACAAATTCAACCAGGGGGAGGTACACAATTGAGCAGCGCATTAAGATTGAGTGCTAAAATCAAAATGCATTTTGTGCGCTTTGTTATCTTTCTGGTCAGCATAATCGACCAAATGTGTCCACAATCGTGAGAATTGAGAATCCACGAGTGATTGTTGAAAAGTCAATGCATCCACAAAGAGTGACTGTTTGATGCGGTTTATGGATGGCGGCGTTATCTGGCCGTACCTCTTCGAAAATGAACTCGACCAAGCAGTTACCAAGAATTATGTGTACTATCGCAAGATGATAACGGACTTTTTGTGACAAAAAATAGAAGATATGGACCTGGACGATATGTGATTCCAACAGGATGGTACCATTTGTCACATAGCCAGCAAAACAATGTCTCTATTAGGCGAGAAATTCCATGGCCGTATTATCTCATATCAATTAGCCGCCATGATCATGTGTTTTGACACCGTCTAACTTCTTTCTTCGGGGATATTTAAAAAAAGGGTACGTCAATAAAAAATATGAACGGGCGGATAGATTTATGCCACCGAAATCGTGGCGAGTTGAATGATATTTTGTTTAACACGTAATTTTCATAGATCCTACTATCATAATAAAAAATATTTATAGATAGATAATTCTCAGAAAACTTATTCTTTTATTTACAATTAACATGGTGCGTTTTGGATAGACCACCATTTATATCAAAAACGAAATTTACTCTATTTTATACGCGTCAAAAAGTATAGAAGAAATAAATAATAATTTTAAAAGCCAAGTAAAACTAAATCATATTTTAACATTTCCGTAACAGCTCCAAAATCTTGAGTTACGAATAAAAAACGGTTTTTTGTACCTGCATGCACTTATAAGCTAATAATTAAACTAAATGTTAGCCGATTTTAAAAATCTTGTATTATTTTGAAGGAAGAGAATCAGATACATTTACGGGTATATACTTCACTTAAGTTAATTTAAAGAATCTGTGTATATTTATCAAGCAAACATATTTTTGTTCAATTCATTACAAATTATCCAGGTTTGGAGATGTTTTCACACGATATATTATATAGGAACCTTGCCAATTTTGGATTTAGTAATGCCGTATGCTTAGTTATAAATAAAACGATACTAATTTTTTAAAATCGGATGAGAATTGACGAAGTCATATCACCTATTGGGAGTGTTTCAACTATTATAGAGTATTCACATCTTGGTGTTGGTTATGTATGTATTTTAGGACATATTGTTGTATAAATACATATATAATTGATACAGTCCTTTTTTGTACACTGAATTGAAAATACATAGGTCATTAAAATAAGAATATAAACTTTGTGATCCATGGTACCATCAATAATATTTAATGTTCCAATACCTGCAGGAAGAAGTAAAACATGTAAAACAAATAATAAAGAATTCAAAGAAAGAACTTTTTGAATGAGTCAAAATGAGAATTCATAAAAACTCAATGCAAATAATTATTTTTCTTCTTTTTATGCGAGTAAGCAGTTTTTACTTATCTTATTTTCGTTATAATCGCGCTAGACTATAAATATGCTTCTTAAAACTTCGGTATGGCAACACTAAAATCGCTTACAATGTTGTGCTGTTGTGCCTACAACCAGATAATCAGGGCTGCAAAATGAGAATATTAAATTGTACTCAGATACTCATAAAATTGTACTTTTCCGACCCCAATTGTGCCAAAAATATTTTTCTTAATTATTTTTATTTTTTCATTTTTTTTTCATTTATACTTTAAAAGTATAGTATATTTTTAACCCTCTGTAACTGACGTGTAGTCTGACAGACACCACAAGCTTGCGCGAAGTTCAATTTGAATTAATAAATTCAATCATATTTTCAAGAATAATGTTTTTGATTTCATATGTAAACCTCATGTTAGCTTGAAAACTATTTACTGTTATGAATAAATGAGGCAAATAAGGTGGTATTCGGGAACGTCAACAAAAATAAATGCATTTAAAAGTGATGTTTATTAGACTCTACCTCGATACAATTTTTACAATTTGTGCTTAACGGCTGCAGAGGGTTAAAATAACTTCACTAAGGTAAAAGTACATGTTTAGACGTAAAATAATGTACAAAAAAGTCTATCTAAAAAATAAAAATATACATATGTAATAATAATAACAAATTATTTGGTATTTTAAAACTATAGCAGCAAGGATTTGATGACCTTAACAAATCTTTACTTCAATGGATCCGAAAATTGTAGGCACATAAAGCCTATTTCGTTCTTTAGTTTTTATAAATCACTTAAATAATAAACTAGAGAACATGGTGAAATTAAATAAGATGAAGTTGTCTGTACAACAACTAATTTTTGTACAAAAACAAGAGGCAATATTTATTAGATGTCAAAAAATTTCCATACAAAAAACTTAAGCAAAAGTTGTATGCAGTTAATACTTGTAAATGATAAATATTTTATTTTATTGACATTTTTAGTTTTCAAATATTTCGTTTTTTTTAACGTTTTTTAATTATGAAAAAGACATATAGACATAAAGACATGTAGACATATTTTTAAATATATTATTTTCAATGTGTTTTAAAGCAGGTTTTTTGCAATACGGTATAGTTTAACGATATCGTTGGATCGTTCTTTTCAGTAAGTCGCTGCTGTGCAAGAAAATGTTTTGACAGCATGTGAATAAATAAAAGCTATCAGCCGGACAAACAACTTCACCTTTTAAAATTTCACCATGCTAGAGAAAATACATTAAAAAATATATTCAGAAAGTTCGTAAGTTGTACCGGATGAGTAATTGGTCTACCATTGTACTTTTGAGTCTGAAACTGTACCAAAAAAGTACAATTGTACCAACTTTCTCAACACTGCACAGAATACTTACAACAGAGAATCCTTCGCATAGTGTGTGTCCTTTCTTGGTTAATTTTCCATAAATAGTACATGGTTTTTAATTTACCGTTCATTTTATAAATTTTCGTCACTGTACATACGTTATATATACTGTTATTATTATTCTAAAAATCGCTTCGTAAATAAAATCGAAATTTTTTTGTTTTTTTTATATATTTAATTAAAACCAAACAAAAAATTGATTAGTATGTCAGACTGGGAAAGTGATTCTGAGTGTGGTGATACTCTGCGGACAAATTATGAACAAAATAATCAAAATGGAAGACGCAACAGTCCTCCTTTAAATGCGTATTGCAATCGAAAGGATAATGGTAATCGTCCGCAGCGTGGCCGTAGTGGAGGAGGCGGACGTGGAGCTTATAGCGGACGCAACTATGATTACAAGGAGACCATAGATATACGTAGTGATTGCATTGGAAAGATTATTGGTAAAGGCGGTTCAAATATACAGCGTTTGCAGTCAGACTATAATGTACGTGTGAATCTGGACAGAGATAGTGGCACTGTTACAGTTTCGGGTAATAATGATAGAGACGTTAAGAGTGCCTTGGACAACATAAAAGCCCAGATGAATAATTCGGAAGGTGGGTGTAGACGTAATGATCGTGGTTACGGAGGAGACAGCAATGGTCACAATAATGATAAAAGAGGTGGTTCAGGAAAAAATCCTTCAAACTATATTGATTTCTATAGTGGATGCTCTAAAGAAAATAGCGAGGCTAATAATGATGACGATCTTTATACTGCGGACGGTTTAATAAATTGGGATGTCATAAAGAAAAGAAGCGAGGAAATCGAAAGAGAGCATTGGGCCAAGTGTCCTGCCTTAACTAAGAATTTCTATCAAGAATCTCCTGAAGTAGCAAAATTATCTAGTGATGAGGTAGAGCGCATACGCTTTGAAAACAACAATATTACCGTTTCCAGAGTTTTTAAATCGCAAGACGAAGCGTCTGATGATATACCAAATCCTATATGGAAATTTGAGCAATGTTTTGGCTCATATCCAGATATCATGAATGTGATATCAAAACAAGAATTTCAACAACCTTCTCCCATACAAGTTCAAGGTTGGCCTATACTTCTAAAAGGCGAAGACATGATTGGTATAGCTCAGACTGGCACAGGTAAAACATTGGCATTTTTATTCCCGGCTTTTATTCATACTGAATATCAAAGTATACCACGTTCCCAAAGAGGTGGCCCAAACGTTTTGATTTTGGCGCCTACACGAGAATTGGCTCTACAGATTGAGAAGGAGGTAAACAAATACCAATTCCGTGGTATGAAGGCGTAAGTTGATTAAGTCAAAAATATGATATGCTTTTCGTTTATTTGGCTAAGTGGCCATCCTTACAGCAAGATAGTTATAGTTTGATACGAAAGCAGTCATTATTTGGTTATTATTCTTCTGCTAAAGAGCTGATCTTTTGATCTAAAATAATTTAAATATCTTTCCTTTAACTCTTCCAGTGTGTGCATTTATGGTGGCGGCAGCCGACGAGAGCAAATTGATGTTGTTGAAAGGGGTGTAGACATAATTATATGTACACCAGGCCGTTTAAACGACCTTGTTAAAGCTAAAGTAATTGATCTTAGCAGTATTACCTATTTGGTACTAGATGAAGCCGATCGTATGTTGGACATGGGCTTTGAACCTCAAATACGTATAATTTTACAATACATACGCCCTGATCGGCAAACAGTTATGACAAGTGCGACTTGGCCGGCAGGCGTTAGACGATTAGCTGAGAAATATATGAACAACCCTATACAAGTATGTGTCGGTTCGCTGGATTTAGCAGCCACACATACAGTAAAACAAATTATTAAAATAGTGGAAGAGGATGATAAGTACTCTTTGGTAAATTTTTTTCTTCTATCTTTGAAGCTGATTAATAAATGTAATACATGTTTTCTAAAATTTATTAAACTTCAGGTAACAGACTTCATAAAGAAAATGAAACCAGACGAAAAGGTCATAATATTTTGTAGCAGAAGGCTAACAGTTACCCATTTAGCAAGTGATTTGAATTGCAATGATTATATGTGTGACTCTATACATGGTTCACGAGAACAGGTACGAAAATTAACAAGAAAATTAATAGCACAATGGAAATAATGGTCTTTTTTAACACAATGTAGAGTGAACGGGAACAAGCTATAGAAGATATTACTTCAGGCGCGATAAAGATTCTTGTAGCTACTGACGTTGCTTCCCGTGGTCTTGATATAGAAGACATAACGTAAGTATTTTTTTGTTTTTAATATAAATTAAAATTTAACCTTATTTTGCTATTTTCATTAAAGCCATGTTATTAATTTCGATTTTCCCCTAAACATCGAGGAGTATGTCCATCGAGTTGGTCGTACAGGCCGCGCTGGTCGCACAGGCACTTCAATTAGTTTTATAACACGTTCCGATTGGGCCATGGCGCCAGAACTCATATCCATTCTTGAGGAGGCTAATCAAGAAGTACCTGACGAACTACGTGACATGGCTGATCGTTTTGAGAAAGTAAAGGAAAGAAAACTTGATGAAATGTCTAAGTACAAAAGCATGAGAGGTCAACGTTCAGGCGGTGGAGGTGGCTATCGTAATCGCTACTATGCCTTTGATTAAGATTAAAAAAATATTTTTTTTTTATTTAAGCATTTTATATTTTAATTATAGATTAAAGATCTTTTTAATTATTTTCATGGTAAATATGTATGTATCATCTCAACGTTCCTTTTATGTTAGCATATGTATATATACATATTCTAAACAAAATTTCAAACCTTAAATATGATAGAAGAATTGAATTGAATTATTTTTTTAATTTTTATACTTATTGTATGCACTTCTTTTATAAAAGAAGTAAAAAATAAACTTTTGCATTGAATAGAATACACATGTTCTTTAATTTTTCTTGAAAGATAACCTATAGATGCTATTGGTATTTAAAATAAATATGATAAAACGAAACGAATGAAATTGAAATCGAGTAAATTTTCAAAGCCAAATGAAACGTGAATGCGGCAATTATTTTATTGTTTTGATAATCAAAGAAGTCATGTAAGTAAAAGTAATTGCATGTACATTCAAAATAAATTTGTTAAAAAAAGTATAGTAAATACAATGTCCGATAAATCTTCAGACCATTGCACCAAAAATTAAAATTTCTTGGCTTAAATCACGTCTACTTACGCTGGCCATGGTAATTCCAATAGATTGTTATAATTCCGTAAAATTATTTTATTGATTTTTTTCAGAAGACTACGTCCATTAATACTTAAAAGTGTTGTCACAACCTCAACCATTTTGAATTTGATAAAAAATATTTGCATCAAAGTTTATTTACAACTAAATTATTAAAATGTAATTAAAAAATTTATAATAAAACCAAAAGTTATTCTGTAATACCCTCAATTATTTTATCAAAATACTGACAACGAAAATGCACAGGCCATCAATGTCTCTTTTGGTCTAAATTGACTGATATACAGTGATGCCAAAGATATATGGTTTAAACTGGACGGCGTTACATGTTATACGATCTATTTGAGGGCATTGGTCTTTCATGTGAAGCTGCTGTGAACCGGGCACCGAGATAGAGTGATTTGATCCTGTTAGACTTTTTCTTGTGGGTTTCGCAGTTCAATGCCAAGACATCTGTCAAATATAGCCTGGGTTCTAATCGCCGCTTACGTGATCGAACAAGTACGTGACGAAAAAGGATTAACAACGTAATTTATGCATTGTTCGATAACTAATGTCATAATCTCAAACTAAGATAACTCAATCAAAACGAATGCGACAATTAGACCACTGATTTGCGTGCAAAACTCAAAGAAGCGATAAAGGCATCCAGACAACTTCAATCAATATGAAATATTCAGACAAACCAGTACACAAAAGCTTCAGGAAATCATTAACAAGTGCCTCAGAATCCTATGCTAAATATTCTGGCCTAACAATATCAGCAATATGGATCTTTGAAATTTATCTCAAAGAGAACTTGAACTTGTTCGTAAATGCATTACTGCACTGCGCTTTAAAACAACTAACTTCATTATTTTACTACAATTGAACATTTTTTATGCAAATAGAACGCAGTGCTGCTGCAAATTTGTATGCATTTATAGTGCATAAATGCAAATGCATTACTGCACTGCATTACAACAAAATTCCAAGGTTTGTTAATCAAAATGAAAGGTAGTTCTGCGGCAAATTTATATGACTTAATAAAACATCATTTTATTTTTTATGGTAAAAGTTAGCTGTCATGAAGCAGTGCAATGATACGTTTAAAAAAGAGTCATTTTATTTTCTGTGGTCATCTCAAATGAAACGTAGAAAATAGTGGATCGGGCATGATCTCAGAAAGAAGTTGAGCAGTATCACAATGATAGGGCTAGATTGGAATCCTTTGGGTCTCAAGGTGTTGTAATGGCTAATTTTGCATAGAATAGAGGCAAACCGAGTGCTTAGTGCAAGTCATATGCCTCTAAGAATGGTAATGGAGAAAAAAAATATTCCATACATTATGGCATCGCTACAATTACATTATCAAACGAATAAACAATTTCGTTGATATCTCTTGTATTTAAAAAGCCATATAAAATTAGAAAAATAAATGTTTTTAATACCTTAATAGGTAAGAAAGGAAAATTTTCTTTTTTGGAATAATTTTTTGTAGTTTTTTTTTTTTTAATTGCTAAAAGTATAGAATAATTTAAAAGAGGTGTGTATTGTTTTTATTGTTGATGTATGTGTTATATTTATTTGAATTCATTTAATTTCAGTTTTTTTAGTTTTGTTTGTTTGTGGTTGTTTTTCTTTTTGTTGTTTTAATATGTAACATTCATTGACTTAAAATCTAAAAAATTATTTAAATTTTATATTAAAATTCTAAATATGTATGTATGTATATAATATAGTTTTTTTTTTCATTTCATTTTTATATACTAGTATATATATATATATATATATATATATATATATATATATATTGTATATATATATATATATATATATATATATATATATATATATATATATATATATATATAGTATGTATATATGTATGCACTTTGTTGTATAATAATAATAAACGTTCGCGGTACGAATAAATATTTTAAAATACAAATTTCTTTTCTTTCTTTTTAATCTTTTTTCTTTTTACATATTTCATCATCAAATTTAAATTTGCTTTAGAAAAATTTGTAATTTACATACGTACGTTTATAGTGGGTTTTCAAAAATATATTTTCTTTTTGAATTTATATTTTTCGTTTATAAGTTTTTAAAAATTTCCCGTTTAACTACTAACATTGTTTTGTTGTTTGCGAGTTGAAATAGGTGTTTTCTTTTTGAATTAAACTAATAGTTATAATAAATAATTTCTGAGTTTGTACAACAAATTTAGTTTTGCTTTTTTGTATTTTTTATACAACAATTTTCTTTTAATAAATAAATTTTAAACCAAATGTTCATGTTTTTGTTTTGTTTTTGTTTTTTTTTTTAATTTTAATTTTATAAATAGTTAAAAATCTAAATTATTTATAACTAATTAAAAACTACAAATCTTTTTCTTCTTTAATAAATAAAATTTTTATGATAACAAAGATAGCAATAACACTATTATCAGCATAAAAAAATTTTTTTATTTTACTATTTTCTTTTCATTTCTTTATGGTAAAGTGATGTGTGTTTGGTACATAGTTTTTAAGGGTTTTATTTAGGGGCAATTAAAAAAAATTATTATAAATTAAAACTTAAAACAGTTTTGACTATAAAAATATGATACGCAGAGAGTTAAACAACCGTGTATCACGCTGCACCCAGCATTAACTCCTTAGGGTTTTCTATTTCTATTTAAAAAACCTTTGTAAGAGAGGTTTATAGGGCGGGTGTGTGCTTGGTGTTTTCAAATCAATCAAGTTTTCCTTAAGACATGATAAAAACGTTTACTTTTTAAAACTTTTACTTGATTGAGATCAACTTGTAACTTTTTTGTTTTTGTATTAAAAAGCATAAAATTTGTTAGGAGCTTTACATTTTGCTTTAAAAAGAACTTTATTTTGTTAATGTTTTTCACAGCATTTTCTGTTTCTTTCTTTTCTTTATAACCAATTGATGAAGAATTATATGCAACATTTGCTGTTTAATCACTTGTACTTGTACTCATGGCCAAATCACAGTCTGGTGTAGAGGTGACGGTGGGTGCCTCTTTGCTTAAGGGACTTATGCCAGCATTTTGTATTGCTATACAGCTTAAGGATTTCGGTATGGGTGCATATGTAGATTGTAAGTTAAGTCTTAATTTTGCTGGTGAGTTCCGTTTAAATCGTGCGGGTTTTGTCGTTAAAGACGATGTTAATGATGATGTTGAGGCTGAGTTTGGTGTTAAACATGTCATCGCTGAAGAGGAATTGGTGGTGGAGCAGGAGGTTGTGTTATCATTATTGTTGTTGCTTGAAGAGCAGGGTATTTCATCTTCGGGTGTTACCGGTGGTGAAGTTAAGCGTGAGGAACAATTACTACTCGCACCACTACTGTGACCACTGTCGTCGCATTCATCAATTTCAATAGTTTGTATTATTGTTGGTGGTTGTGTGCCATCATTATTACTATTGTTGTTGGCTTCTTCTGCAACGGCCATTTCATTATCATCATTTTGACTAGATTTTGTATTTAATGAAGGTGAAGGAGCTGAAGCTGGCGATAGAGGTTCTAGGACGCCGCTCATACGTAAACTCTGTTCCAATTCTAGGAGTTGACCCATAAAGTTAAGATTCGGTGAAATTATGGGTCGGGCCATTTTAACTAGTTTATAAGCTTCGAGCAGCGTTAGAGATTTGTAGCGCATAACATAGGCAATGGCAATGGTGGCACTGCGTGAAATGCCCGCATGACAATGAAGTAATACCCGGGAACCGGTTTTGCGCGCATCCTCTATAAAAAATAGACAAAAAATACACATTAAAAATGCTAAATATAATCAAATAGATTTTAAAACTCTAAACTATTTCTATGCTTTAAATAATTTTAAAATATAACGGTGTTATAACTAAAAATATCCATACAAAGTTCTTGTGGAAACCGCTTATGTGGACTAGATTCTACAACTCTTAACATAATGTAATCAGTCTTACTTTCCAATACATGTAGCCATCAAGTAGCCTTTAAACCTGCTTTACCAATGCTGTCTTACAATTTTTCGATATGGTAACATTGCCTTAGGCTTACAATACTCCTGACATTGATATTGTATATTTGAAATTGCTTTTACGATTTACGACACTTATCTGAAATCCCATATATTTTGACTATCATTCACAATATTTACTTTTAAATTTTGTAGACCACATCTATGTGTTAAGAACGATAATCGGTACTTTAAAACATTGGTAAAGCAGGATTAATTTTGCTTATATCTCAATTCCTTTTAACATATTTGTTTAAGTGCCTGTTTGTCTAGCCTCTAAATAGGCTATTTTTATTTTAATCATTCTTAATATTTTAAATATTTCAAGTACTTATGAAACATACCACTTAAAACCATAATAGGTACTTGTATAATCATCAACATACAAACATACATAAGTGATTCGCGTTATAAAAAACAATAAAAATTATTAATATTTGAAATGTTGCCAGATGATTGTATTAGTCAGAACAACAATATTAACAACAACAACAATACATAAATATTTACAAACTAAAACCGAAACCATAAAGTCAAGGTGAAATGTCAAAAACCCGTTAAACTCAAATTTATCAAATAGCAACAACAATAAAAAACTATCATATGTATTTGTTTATGAGCAACAGAGATTAAACGATAAACAAAGTGGTGAGATAACACTGTATCACTTAATGGCCAAAAAGTGGTGAATTTTCTTTTTTACTGTTTTAATCTCACCTAATATTTATATAACAGTGTTACCATTTTATTGTTTTGTTGTATTTTTTTTTAACACAAATTTAATTTCCTGTACAGCAAACACTTGAAAAGAATTATTGCGGGCTTTTTAATTTTTCTCTACATTCTCACACCACTTGAAACAAAAACTTTATAAGCTTTTTCATAAATTTCTTAAATAATTATATTATGTATTAAAACATTTTGCCATATCATCATTATCAAAAAAATAAAGTGAGATTTTGATTTATAATTATTTGTACAAGTATTATATTACTATGATATTATTGTGTGTATGAATTTGTTTTCCATTTTTTTAAGTACGATTGTGAGTAATTGGGCTTTTTCTAGTACATATTAGCGTTAATGCTATATACTATAGATGTGTGGAGAAGTAAAAAAAAAAAATTATATAGTTTGATAAGAATGTGTTGTCATTCATTAAATTTGCCTGTTATCTTATCAGTTAAGAGCACTGGAAAAAAGTCCATTTCTATAGCCTCTGTGTACAACAAACTTAACAACTGATGATAATAGTATATGAACGAATAAAAAAATATATTTAAGACACCCTTAAGAGAAATACATATGTATATAAAAAATGATGATAATGGTTAATTACAAAAGTAATATAATTATGATCTACCTATTCACAAAAGGGGTTTAAAAGTATATATATATTCTGCCAAAAATCTTTATCTAAAACAAGAATTAGAGAAAAATTCTTACATTCCAACAAAAACGTATAAATTTTATTTCTTGATATTGAAAGTAGGCAATTATGAAGATGGGTTGAGGAAGCACTATTTTCAATGACAGATGCAGGAAAGACCTTTACACAATGATTTTCAGGATTTTTGCGCCTAAAATTATGCACTTTATTGTATTGAAAGTTGGAAAATAGGCTGAAGAATGGGTAAAAAGTGCGATCTCCAGCAGCAAATGCATTACAAAGGTAACACATACCTTTATCGTATCGTTAAAACAATAACTTCCCTCCACTGCGATAATTGACAACCTTTAACCTTTCCTGTGTGTGGTCAGCAATTTTCAAAATAGACTGTTAAGCACCAAAATAGACAAGAAAGTTTTAATGGTGTAAGATTGTTTTAAAGATGCTTTAAGAAATTTCAGAATTTATTTAAAAACCGCCATTTTTTATATATTTTTTTGTATTTATAAAAACATGTACATATGCATACATACATATTTCTTGAAAAATTTTAGTGATAACTATTAATAGCTTATTATTTTGTTTATGTATTCAAAACCATGATAATTATAAATTCTTGTGGTTTGAATATTTAAAAGAAATTCACAGGGTTTAACATTTTTACTATATGTATACAAATTTTTTAAAGCAATTAAAAAACCGCATAATATAATTAAAATTACAAATTGATTTCAAAAATTCTTTAGAGTCTTTTGATTACTAATTACTTTCTAATAAAAAAGTAAAACAAACAATTTAAAGCAAAATTTATTTATATTTAACACCTAGTACACATTAAGCCTTTAATGATTAATCTTTTAAAATTCTCATAGTATTCCCGGAAAACAAAAACAAAATGAGATTCCCAAATAAGCCAGTAAGTAGTAGGAGGAGAAGTTCACAAAACAAAATTGATCAATTGAAATTTCACATCTGTGCGTCGTATATTGATTTCTTTTGAAATTGTTTTTAATTTTTTTATACGCATACAAAATGACTAATTTGAATTTAACGAATATATTTTTAGCACAATTTACGAATAATAACCTTTCCAATGATACATATGAAAAAAAAAAACTCATAAAAATGATAATAATAAAAATGTAATGAGCAATATTTATTATACATATGTACATATTTATATACATATGTATGTATGTACATAGGTAGGTAGTTAGTTTGGAGGAACTCCAAAGTAAATCGACCGATTGATCGGGGCCAATCAGTTAAAACGTTACGATTCATACTTAAACGTTACTCATGCTCAATGAACTTTGTAATTAAAAAAATATTTTCAAAATGAGTAATACAGAAGACAACATTATTTTTAAAATAATTAAACTTTGAATTACGTTATTATTGTTATGATTAATGCATAAATTAATAGAAATAATACAATTTAAATATTGTATTACAGTTTGAAAAGTAACGGTTAATGCTTTTTAAAGTCTAATACTTTAAACCTAACGATTTCTTAAAAAAATTAATACCAAAAACATATATTATAAAACCCAATTTTTATAAGTATTTCTCAATCTATAACGGTCTTTATATTAAAATTAGTCTAAGCATTAAACAAAATTTAAATCCTTATATTATTTTCATGAATTATTATTAACCTTAACAAATTTACAACAATTTAGCAACCTCGTTTAGTTAAACAATTAATAACCTCTTCGCTTTTACCGCAACAAGGTAAGATATTATGTTCGATTTACAAACATCTCATAATTATAATAACAATTATAATTAAAATTCAATTTACATATGAAAATCAATTAAATAAATCAATTATTTTTGAAATGTTTATATTACTTTTCTTTTAGCCGTTTATTGCTTTGTGACTCATATTTAAGCTCATTTTGTAAACAAATATGGTGGGGAATTCGTCTAAAAACAAATGTTGTTATAAAGAGGCAGAGTAGTAAGTAACACATAAACAATTTAAGCGCCAAGACATGATTACTGATGTCTGACGTAAACTGTGTGTTGTTTTGTTACAATGCGAATAAAAACAACTACAACAACACTGATCCTAAATAAATAAACAACAATGCATGCATACTTTTAAACAAGCCTTTAAAATTACAACAACAAAAGGAACTACTACTACATATGACTGCATATTTGAGACAAATGGCAAGAAGAAAAAAAAAAAACGCAAGAGGAAGAAATTGAAAAACTACTACAAGCAAATGAAGAAGCAGGTGCCAAATTATTATTGTTATGCTATGTTGATGTTTTAAGAGTGGTGATGACGACACAAAAAGCCATCAGCCTAATACAGTCAGCCATTCACACTCGCACTCACACTAACTGGCGAATACACATACCTTTTCGTAAATAAAAAAGCCGTCATAGCAGACATTTCAGTTGTAGACACATATACACACATGCTTCATATTTTATGGATCATTTTAGAGAGTGAGTGGTGTTCATTCGACGTTTTTTTGTTATTATTATTTTTGTTTTGTGTTCTTGTTATTTAAAAATAGACTGACTGAAAAAATTGGTCACAGGATGGTGGTGATGGTGATGATGAGTTAAAAAAAAGAAAATATCGTTTTTGTTCCCAAAATATGAGTCACATCACAATAAAGCCAACATTCATGAAAACAATAATAAAAAAGTATATTTTATAAAAATTACAAATAAAATGTATAGCGTTTTTAGGATTTCGGTTTTTGTGTTATGTGACTGCTGTGTGGTGTTTTACGTAAATTTTGAGAGACACACAGTTCACAAAAAGCAGTAGTATTTGTATAATAATAAAACAACTTATAGAGGGAGACAAAAAAGTATTATAAGAAATATGCGCAAATATTTTATATTGACGACCTTCAACTTGTGAATAAACAAAACGCGTTTTTTTTTCATATAAAAATTATAGAGCCAATAGTCGTGACGTTATTAATAATGGACAAAGAAATTAAAAGTAAATAAAATAAACTATTAATTGCAAAAGAAAAAAAAAAAAGAAAAAACGAATTCACTTCTGTACCTCTTAAGTGTCATAGAGATTATACGTAAAAACAGTGGCGAACGTTTGGTTAGCACCTTAGCTTTATACCTATAATGTGATGCTCTAAAATAATCTCTAAATAAGTCAATTTAACAATTTGCTACTTCGTTATTTCTATTAATTAATAGCATATTGTTTAATTTTTCTTTTGTAGCATATGGCTTATGTTGTACAATACATTTACGTAAATTTCTTTCATTTTTGGAAGTTTTTGAATGAGTTTGCATTTTAGGCTGGCTCTCTATATAAAGCAGTCATGTTTAGACGATTGTTTTTTTAAGTTGAACAGTTTATGAACCGGGAAAACACGCTCTTTTAGTTCACTGAATCTATTTTGAAACTCAAAAAAGTAGTTTAAAAAAAGCAAATCTTGATGAGCACTTTTTTTTGTTGAACTAATAAACACAAACACTTTTACTAACTACGAAAGTATAAATAAACGCTTTGAGATGCAAATAATTCAATATTGCTAGCTAAATGCACAACGCCGTACAGTGTACATAATTATTTTAATAATAATTTTTATTTTTAATTTTATGTTTTGCATTTTTAAACATACAGTTTTAAACATACATAGGTATGTACATATAATTAAATGATATGCAAAAATTCCTAAATATTTTCAAAATGTTAGTATTTAAACAAAATCGTTTAAATATTCGGGACATACATAGGTATTAAAGAAAACAGAAATATTAAAAAATTTTTTTCAAAGATTTTTTGCATTTTGAAATAAATACCTATAACTTTTTTATTTTACATTTCTAAAGAATTTTAATTTCAAAGCAAGTTTTTTCATCATTAAATATAAGCATGTTGCAATGTTTCTATAATATTTTTTCATAATAATAGTAATTCTTAATTATACACAGTTTTTTGGCTATAGGGTATTTTATTAATGGCCTAAACATGTCCATCACGATAGAACAAAACGAATACAAAATTTAGTGTAAATAATAGAAGAAGAAAAAAACAGCTAAAATAAACAATAAGTTATGAATCACCATCATCACAATCATTCACACATATTTTGTGTTGTTGATATTCTTGGCTAGAAACGTATTGTCAATTTAACACACACACACTCGTGTTTGTTCTTCTTCTCTTATATTTCTAGTCGATTATTTTGATATCGCGGACGATTTGAAAAAGAGGAGGGGGTGAGTTCAATGAGAAAGAAATTGTTGTTGCCTACACAACAGCCATGTGTGTTTATGTAGTTGTAACAGTTTTTAAAGAACAAACACTAAGAGAAAAAGTACTATCGAAAAGAGTATAGAACACTTGAATTGTTTTTTCTGTTTAAGCAGATCATTTCATATAAGAGTTGCCAAATTGTTGCAAATTTTAATACGTAATTTTATACAAATATTTTATACAATATTTAATATGAACCCTGTTAATATACCTATCTATTAATTTTACTTCGTTTAACAAATTTTAAATAATCTGGCATTATTGTATTTTCAATATTATATCAGAGAGGTTTAGTCGTAGTTGTTGGGGAGGTGGTTCAATTTATTTCATTTAAGTTTTTTGACTAAATACATTGGCCTTATTGACGAATGCGTATTACTATAGCCCGAATTTTGAATTGTCGAGTAACAAAGATTATTTATAATAATCGTGCCGTGTGCGAATTGTTTTTTAATAACAAAATATTAAAATCATGTTTACATAAACATACATATATGCACAAGAAAATGCGGCAATGTAAGCAAAACAAAAAAAATTAATGATGACTGTTACGAGTATAATTTTGCCTGTTGTTACTAAAGCCCTCAAGCGATTAGTGAGAGTGAAAAATAATAAACAGCGTGCTCAAAACGTACATATTAAATCAGTATTATTGGTACACAATTTTAAAAAAACAGATGCACAGTGGTGATAAAAAATCAATGAGAATTGTACCAGTTATTTCTTTTAGCAACTGCTTATACTAGAAACTAAACAATATATGTTTCTTTAATTAAAAACTAAACATTAACTCAAAAAATTACATTATTTTACACCTCTGTATTGCGCCTTTTTATTTCTTTTTTATAAAAAACTCCGCTTTTTGTAACATTTATTTGTTTTTGCTCATGTGTGAGTATATTTTTCTTTTCTGTTTTCTTTACCTAAAAAAAAAACTAAAAATAGTGGAAATCAATAAATTTGTGGGGTAAAAACGCGAGCAGACGACTGGTCGTTCACTTCATTATTCAAAACAAATTTGAGAGCCCAACACCACATGTTGCCAATAGCACTGAAAGTGTTGTAAACACAAGATAAACTCATGAACGCACACATACAAATGTATTTTTAATTTTTTTTTAGACATTTAGGGGTGAGCATAAAGAATGAAGACAAAAAAAGAAAAAAACAGAAAATACTAACTACAACAGTTGAAAGAGGAGATGGAGAAAACAAAAATAATAACAGACACTGGAAAGATGCACGGAAGGAATTTTTTCTTATTTTTATTTTTTACTTGTGTGAGTGTTGATTTTGTGTAAAATCAACGATGAGTCATCATCGAAAGGCAGCCAAACAACGTCGTCGTCATCATCATTACCATCATCATTATTAGCAGCCATAGTAAAAAGAAGCATTAACAGAAATATTGTAAGCATACACTCGCATGCATACAACACATTAATGGTGGCCAGAATAACAGCAGCGCCGGTAAGAAATAAAGGCAAGAAAATGTTTTGATGCTTTTACACAGCGTTGCGCTCCACTGCTTACAACAAAACCGTTTATTATTGTATTACTGTTGTTATTATTATTGTATTTTAGCATGCCTCATTGGGAACGAGGTCGAAAGTGCACGTGACGTAAGTAACACAACTACTACACACGGTTGTATGCTTTTAATTGTGTTGTTGGTAGGGTTAGAGTTGGGGGAGTGTATTTTCTTTTACAGACATCTAAAGGTATGTTTTCTTGAGGAAAATAAGATTATTCTTTATAGAAAAAAAAATTGAAGTTCTCGTAATATTTTTAATTACAACATTCTTTTATGTTTTGCTTGTGTACACAGGATATTAGTAGAAAATTAAAAAAAAAAAAACAAAGCAGAATAGGTAAATGAAGTAACTCATGTAAGACAATATACTTTGCATACATGCTAGCAAAACATTAAGAGTAAATTCTAAATGATTCTCTAGCATATTTGTATGTATTTTTCAATGTGTAAGTAAATACTTTTATAACAGGACTTTTGTTTGCTTTTCCATTGAACACTTCCTCTTATTTAAGAGGGTCGTAATGATATATCTAAAAGAACAAGGGAAAGAGGGTATTGTTTTGTTTTCTTTTGTTTGCAGGTCTGTATAGTAGTTTACCGTTTGACATTTCTCTACAAAACATGGCTTATGCATGCGTCTGTGTGTGTGTGTGTGCACATTGTTGTTTATATCCCCAAAGTCTTTAATTTTGTTTTGTAATAGTAGTGGTGGTTTATTATAATAAAAAAGGAAGGAAGTCTGTGGTGTGTTTTGTTTTTACTTTTTTTGTTGTTCTTCTTTTTAATATCATTGTTTGTTTTTTATTTTCACTTCTGTTGCTGTTTTCTGGTATATTTTTTTCTGTTGTTGTATGCAACATATCCATATATATTTAAATGTGTTTAGTATGGGGTATATATGCCGCCATGCCGTCTCATAAAGACTATATCACATAATGGAGTCTTAAACAGTGAAAAAACAGACTTTTGATAATAAAAACGAATAAGCGTTTTTTAAAGATAAAAATATATTAAATAAATAGGTATATAGAAAAAAACTAGAGCAAAGATGTAATAAAAAATTTTAAATGGTTAAAAAACACTACGAGTATCTATTAAAATCTTTAAATTGCTTGTTTTTATTTTAAATGGAAAACAAGAAAAAATTTATAAATAAATAATTAAAGAAACTCACCTATAAAATCGTAGGCTTCCTGAAAATATTGTTTTATATTTTGATGTGGTGTATCGCTGGCAGGTATTTGCATATATTTAAGACCCGGCATTTGATTTGTGCTGGGTGCTTGGCAGGTAACATTTAAAACACAATTGGCTCCCACACTACTAGGATCATCCGCATCGCGGCCATTGCCCAATAATAAATGTGGAAAAACTGGTGAGGCGGGATGTGTTTCAATATCTATAAATAAATTGTAAAAAAAATAATTATTATTATTTTTTTTTTAAGACAAAAGAATAAAATTTTGTGAAAATATTATTTTTGTATGCTTAACTCATGTGTTAAATATTTCAGAAACAAAAAATCTTTTTTTGGGATATTTTTAGAAAATAATCAAAGCAAATTAAGAAAAATTCATATGAAACGTTAAATATTTATTTTAAGAAAAATGTGTGTAAAATATGTTCATAGGTACATACATACATATATGGTATAAAAACTTTATACTATATAATAATACAATTTACATAATAGTACTAAATTTTTAGTATTTTATAAACATTTTAAACAGAAATTTAAATATAGTAATTCTTTTTTGATTTTGAAAGTCTATTATCATAAAAGATTGTATTATAACGCTTTTGTATGTATTAAGAATTGATAACACTGAAAGGTAAAAAGGGAAGTATCGTATGTTATGTTGAGGTGAATACAATTAACAGGGCTACAGTTTATATGATTTATTGTTATTAAGGATATATTTAAAGACTGGAATTTTTATTTTTTCTATGTATGCATGTATATGAATAGATTATAATCAAGATTTTAAAAACTCAGGATTTTAAAAGACTAGTTTAGAAGAAAATCATGAATTTGCAGCAGAAATAACTTTTGCCATAATTCATTTTAAAACCTATCCATAAAACCCACTTATTTCCACGACAAATTCTCTTAATTTATCACAGAATATTTCTATTCGATAGGTTTTATTAGAAAGATAAGTCTAAGAAGCTATGTACTCTACAACAGACTGTTAGAGTTAGCGGGTAGTTATCTTTTTAGGTAAAGTTCTAGAATAATTTTCAATATAGATTAGGAACGGCCCTTGACTTTTCAAAAAGAGACTTATCGCCATTACAGTTGGTTTTTTTAGGCCAAATGTGAGTCATTTGTTGGAAAATATTCAATATCAATATAAATTTACAACTTCTGGTACTAAAATGTTTATTTTGAAAAAAAAATTGTTTCTTCATTGCTGATAATTTCCGTTGTGCGTACTTAATTGAAAAAAGGGGGGAGGAGGTAACTTTTGTGATAAGTAATATTTTACAACACAGGAAGGTAAGTTACGACTTGTACTTGATTTGTCTGTAAGTATGTATGTATGTGTGTGTAGTACTACTTGATTATAGAAGTTCTTTAACTACAAAATGAGTCATAATAACAATTTCAAAACAAATTATAATCATTGTCGTTTTCAACGTCGTCAACGTTTTAGTTTTGTTTTTTCAGTTCAGTTGACTACACACACAAACGCACAAAAAATAGCTCTATAAACAAATGAGGTTAAGTTGAACGCAATACTTTAATGTTACTGTTATTTTTATTTTACGTATTGTTATTGTTGCTAGTTTACAGTTTTATTTTGTTTACTTCATCCTGTGTGCGTGTGTGTTTCTGTGAGAGCAAAAAAAAAACTTTTTTGTAAACAAAGTATTAATACAATAAATACTATGACTAACAACAACGGATGAAAAATATTACCAGATCGTAGGACAACAACCATTTATGTTTTGACATTTCAACTATAAATTATTTATTGATGGATTATTCATTTTTTTTGTAATTTATATGTAATTTTATAAAGTATTTATGATGCAGAGGCTAGTATTTTGTAATAAAATACTCAGCTAGAAGAAAAAAAACGTAATTTTATCAAGCTGTTTTTGTCTATTTTTAACATGACTCATACTAGTGGTGTATTCTATACAAAAAAAAAGTCGAGAATATATTGGATATTATACCACTAAAAAAAACTAAAATAATATAATTACCCAAGAACTATACGCACAGGCATGTACACACCACCAAACCAAACCAAGTCAACCAAATCAACCATCATCTATCTACACACCAATGTCCGTCCCCAAATAGTTCATTCATCCCCACCATTTACCACAAAAATATGATAAAAGAATTGAAATAGAAACAGACTCAATATGTTATTTTTTATTCATTATTATGATGAAACACACAAAAAACTAAAGACTATTTTTAGCATAAAACGTAATTTTTTTATAAAAAGAAATCGATTAAAAAAATTAAGGTGTGCAAAAGTAGTGGCAGTATAAAAAAACAGTGGGAGAATTTTTTTATCCATATATAAATGGGTGTAGTAAAACGAAGGTATTAGAGAAAATTTGTGATCCTTGCACAGATTACAAGTAATAATATAATATTTTATAAGAATATTAGATATGACAAAGTTAAAAAAAAATCCTTAAACTTTTTTACATCCTATTATTATAAGCTTAGAAAACCTATTAAAAAAATCAAAACTAAAAACTGCTTGTATTCCTTGTTTGTATGTTATTTAATTATTAATTTTTGTATGTTGGTATTTTTGCTTATGGCCCTTCGTAAAATGTTTGGTTTTATTTTTGAAAAATATTAAATTTTTTTTTCAAAATGTCAAAAAAATGTGAATCATGCCTTTGCCAGTGACATTATTCAAATTGCCACGAGTCTGGCAAAACAAATATTAAGGCCAAATAAATCTCTCAAAGCAGACAACCCTGGGCCATATATTAATGCCGTTTGTTGTTAAAAAAATTTTATATTTTTGAACACTTACCTATGACATATGCAAGTGTTTTTGAAAAAGATTTTATTTTTCTTAAAATAATGATGTCTACATCATCAATCCAAAAATTGGATAATGTTAGATGGTCGAAGAACAAAAATGCGTTAAATGACTAAGCCTGTGTTGTGTATCAAACAATTAATTGAATTGTGTAAACATTTTAAAAGTGTAATTCGAACCACTTTTTAAGCCGTTTTTGTGGCTGTAAACGAAACATGTATTCAGCACAGTGGTAATATGTGGTATTTTAGACAGATCCTTGAGAAATCAAATTGGTAACACACACTGATTGTAAATGGTACGATCGGATATTTAAACCAATTTAGTTTGAAATTAAACTTTAATTTTTATAAAACCAAGCAAACAATAAAAAAAATAATAATAAAAAGAATTTTGTTAAAAAAAAAAATGCTAAACATAATTTTTTTATAATGACTCATTGTATGGTTTTAAATTTAGATTTAAATTACAAAATAAGAATTAAATTAAAGTAAAGAAATTTTATTGTATTTTGAACACCTGAAATTTATTTAAATTTCAGTTCAATTTTACATATGACTCATTAGGGGTAATATGAGTCAGTTAATATAGAGATAGAGGATTTTCCTAGAAATCTTCCATAGCAATTACTATAAAATCCTGCAGAGTTAATTTAATATAGGCATCTATACAAAGTACGTTTATAAAATAGAATATATACATATTAATAATAAAGAAAATGATTAAGAAAACAAAATCAGAACAAAGACTTTCAGATTAATGATTCACATGTTTTAAGAAAATAAACGATATTTTTCATACCTTTAACGTGAATCATTTTCATGTTAATTATTAATGTTAATTATTAAATAAATTTTCTTCGATAAATTCGTGTGAAATATTTAAATAAAAACAATATATTTTATTTTAAAGTTATTATTAAATATTTGTCGATGTTAGAAACTTATATGAGTAGCATTTTCTTTTCTTAATCATTTCAAATATAACTGGTGTATGTGGTAATAAAATTTAAAAGAAAATCATTTAGATACCGCATATGTGATATGCCATATTTATTAGTATAAAAATATATTAATTACAATTATTTTTATTAATTATTACACTAGCGATTATTTTAAAAAATAAAATCGCATGACTTTATACATAATTAATAAAAGTTTATTGAGTTTTTACCTACCGGCTGAAAGGTAGTTAATTAACTTTTGCTTTAATAATACAGTTGTCATTGCTAAAGTGTTTAAAACACTATCGAGAGCAAAAAGTTGTTAAACATTACGACATAAAAACCTCGAAAAACTATGCGAGCAAAAGGCAGACATATAACGAGTAAAGATTACTTATCCCTTAAAAGTATTGGTCTACACAGTACTAATGATTTCAGTTCTTTAACTTTATTTTAAGAACCAATTTTAATGTTTTATAAACTTGCAACAAACCAACATCACACATGGGAAGATATGACAGCTACATACATATAATCAAGTTGCAGACGAAACACTGGCTGTAGTGCAAATACGTAGAAAAACATGAATGTCAGACATTCCTAGGAACCTGATCTCGCAAAGGGACTTAAGTGCAGCTAAACAACAATAATGTTACAAGGCAGCATTACCAACAGCTGGCGAAACAGGTCAAAAAAACTGCTAGAAGAGACAAACAGATTTTTCTAGAAGATCTAGCAAAACCAACAGATAAAACTTCTGGACACAATAACATCTCATCTCACAAATATAAAGTGTAGCAGGAACCTAGCAGTTACTGATAGAGGTGGCACAATTATAACAATAGTAAAGCACAGATGCAAAGATGAGGAGAACATTTCGAGGATATTACAAACTTCACAGACACTGCTGAAGACATCGAAATGTATCGTAACAGTCATATAGAAAATACATTATATTGAAATAAAGGAGGCAATAGTAAACTTGAAGAATAATAAAGCAGCAGGCTACATCACAACAGCATCTGTATTACTACGGCCTTATGTCACATAAGCAGGAGAGGAAGAGGCTGCCATCAACTTGGAACAAAGGTATAACATGGAGTCTTTCACGACAACTCGAGGGCCGTGATTATGCAGATGATATTTGTCTATCTCACACAAGATCTCCAACATGCAGTCGAAATTAGAAGGCCTGAAAACGATAGCTCGCAATGTTGCACTTGAGATAAATATCAAGAAAACCAAAGCCATGAGAATTAACAACAATAGGACAGAAAACATCAGCTACAGGGCCAACCTACGAGTATGTAGATAACTTCTGCTATCTGGGAAGCATAGTGGCAACAAACCGCGGTGCAGAAACAGACGTTAACAACAAGCTCGACAAAGCAAGATCAGCATTCAGACGACTGCAGTCAGTATGGAGAAGCTTATACATATTCAGGCAAACCAAGCTCAGAATATTCAACTCATATGTTAAGTTAATTCTTTTGTGCGACAGTGAAACCTGGCTTGTCTAACACCATCACGCAAAACATACACGTATTCACCAAAAAGAGCCTAACAATCATATGCAAGACATACATATTCAGGCAAACCAAGCTCAGAATATTCAACTCATATGTTAAGTTAATTCTTTTGTGCGACAGTGAAACCTGGCTTGTCTAACACCATCACGCAAAACATACACGTATTCACCAAAAAGAGCCTAACAATCATATGCAAGACATTCTGGCCTAAAACTATAGGTAACATAGAACTATGGAATTTGACAATGAAAATCCCCTAAAGATCCGCAGCAAACTATGTAAGATGGAAATGCTTTGTGGAAGCCCTACGATCCCAAGAGGAGCGAGGGAAAAAATGAATTTAAATAGATATCTTTTTCATATTTTTAAATGCCAATATCATTTGCTCTATAATTGCACTTTTTAAATAAACAATCTCGTTATATATTTTAAACGTTTAACACAAACGTTAATTTGCAGCTCTGCATTACAAAAAAAAAAAAAAAAAAAAAAATAAAAATAAACTTTTTTCTCTTTAATTACTCGTCACGTCATTTTTGTAAATTAATTATCTTTGTTCTTAACGTTTAAATGTTTAATTATTAAAAAAAAGCAAAAGTCATAAATATTAGTTATCTTCAAACATTTTACAAAAACTAATTATTATTTTTCTATTAAATTTTTCAGAAATATTTCTATTATTAAATCATAGACTAAAAATTAATTAACAAACATATTATTATTATTTTTAAGCCAATAGCATCATTAACAATTTAACTTTAAATAATTAAATGTTTGTATTAAAAAATACAGCAAAAACAAAATAAATCCCTAGATTTTTCTATATTTATATTTGCTAAATTAAATATTTACTAAATTAAGATAAAAAGGGAAATGCAGAGGGTGGGAAGATGTCAATATATAAATAAAATAAATATTATTATGAAATAAGCACGTGTCAATATAACAATTTTTTTGTAGCTTCTATAATTTATAATAAACACCCTCCCAACACTATATCTCTCTTCTAAAAAAAAAGAACAACAACAACAACAAAATGTAAATAAAGTATAGAAAATATAATAAATTATTAAATGACGTCGTATCGAGTATAGTATTTTAGTTAAAAATACACAAATACAAATACACACGTCTAATATGTAAATATGTATGTACTTTCATTTTTTTATTTTTCGTTAAAATGTAAAATTAAAATTTTCCGCTCTTAAGCAAACACTACACGTTTGTGTCGTAGAAAATGGCGTAATGTAAACATTACTCGGCATTACGTATTACAAAAAAAAATATAATTTCTATTTCAAAATTTGTATATGAATACATATATTACTGATAGTGTACTGTAGGTGCACAAAAATTATATATTGAAATATTTAATAGATTAAACACAAGAGCTAAACTAAAACTTACCATAAACAGCAGGACTACTACAACTCCTCGTCAGGGGAGCCCGTGTAGACGAGGAGTTGGTTTCTTCTTCTTCACAAGGGGTATCCAGGTTATCTTTGGATCTTCTGTTGGTGTAATCTAGAAAGAATAAAGAAAGTAAAATAAATCGAATAAAATATCTCACATAATATATAATCTCACAATATATATAATAATATGTTATGTATAAAATAGTTAACTATTCGGTAAGAATAAAAAAACTAGAAATTACTGTTTTAAAATGTTAAAAAGAACAAATTGTGGAAACGTAAATAAATAATTAAAGCCTAAACACTCTCTTATTACTCACCACGGAACATGTTTTAAAAAAATGTCAACAAATAACAGCTGCTGCTGCCTAGAGATAATTATCAGGAAAGCTGTGGCAAAAATAAATTTTATTATTTTTCTAATAAAATTATTTTAAAACTAACAAGCATTTAAATCTAAATTTATTAAAACAAAAAGAAATCCTTTAACATAAACTATGATTGCAAGCAAAACATTTTAGGAAAATAACCAAAAATTTCTTTTGCTTTTATAAAACAAAAACAAACAGGATGCGATAAAGGCAAACAACAGTGATGGGAAATAGGTTATTCGTCTGGCATAAAAAATTTTGAGAGAGTATTTCTTTGACAAGAATAAACGATTTTATAAAACAAAAAGATATTTCATGATTTGCTTTACTAAAAAAAAACATAATAAGTCTGTCAATTTCCAAAGTAGAATTTTATTCTTAACTAAACATAGGTTAGATTAATCCTGCAGCTGCCATCGGCTCATTTGGGTCCAAATTATAGGATCCATTGTGTTATCATGTGTCCATCACCACACACGATCACTCCTGTCTGGCAGCAGTTAGCCGTTTAGTCGCACTCATGAAGGCAAGGATTTTGTCCAGATCGTACGTTGGAAGTAGTCCTTATCATTGAATCTTCTCTTAACAAGCACTGAAAGGTGTTCTATAGACTCCTCCTCCTCTTCATTATTGCAACTTCGGCAAAAATAATTTTATAGAATTCCCTTCCTTTGAGTCTGTCTGCCAACAGTAATAACACATTTAAGGTTCCTCAGGCAGCCTCAACAGCTACCCCATTACCGGTAAGCCAAATATGACCAGATCGTTTTAGTCTCAAAGCAGGTGGGTTCATTTCCCCATCGTGTGATTGCCATTTCGCGAAATTTTTGTGACACCAGTCGTCTATTCTGTCAGGAGCACCAATGTTCCAAATTGATCCGTTCGGTTCCAAACTAGTATCGGGCTGCTCAAGTACATTTTACAAATAACTTATAATTTTAAGGTGTTTTGAATATTTCAAAAACAGATTCTTGTTGTACTCGATTATTACCTATCAGAAAAATAGCATCACTTCCCATGTATTTCAACTTAATTAATTTTTGTTCCATAGTGTAATTGAGTTGTCATTTGTACTTAGGAGCGCATCTGAAGAGAATGGTGGACTGTGTGAATGTGGGGTTTTTGATAGGTTTAGTTGGAAATGTTTAGGTGAACATAGGGTCTCCCTGGGTGACATATCCACAATTATGGTTTAAGATCTGCTTGTGTCCATTTTGAAGGCAGCTGATTTGTTGAACAAACTATAGACCGGAAGGGTCACAATAGATCCGACGGGTCGCAGTGTCCTGTAACAGTGCCTGGTCGCTATGATGATATGATATGATGCTATTAGATCTAAAGTTAATAAAATAATGTGGTAATAGGGAAATATTCATTAGAGTTTTGAATCTGTTAGGGAACTGCCAAAGCAAGGCTTTCCATACGAATTATGTCTACTCCTGTAGGCTTTGAGTTTATAAGGGAATGGCTAACTATGCATTTATGTATGTACGAGTATGTGTCAAAAATAATTTAAATCTAATTTTGGCATATAGAAATCTAACATATTCAAGAGTTTTTCCAAAGCACAAATTCAAACACGATTAACAAAGCTAGCTTTAAACGTTACAACTCTTTAATTGGTTCATTATGTTGATAGCCCTGTTTTAAGTGCAATGAGCTCATAGTTACTTTTCTCTTGTTAATCAAAGGTTTTCGCACATAAAAGCTTGACAACAACTACTACCAATATTTGTAAATTAATAAAACGATGATACAAAAACAATAATATTTTTTTTAAATGTTGTTACAGAGTGTGAATGTGTCAACCACATTTAGAAAAAATTAAGAAGAATGGGGGCTGGCTGTTCTAATTAAATTGTCATCATTCTATTGTAATTACAAATGATGATGGTGGAATTTCAAATATTGAAGATTATAATAATCATAATAAAACCTTATAGGGGTTCGGAATAATACAAATAGAAAAAAGATGAAACAAATTAAATGAATGACATTTAATGAGTCTTTAATTAGTAAATAAGTGTCTGATGAATGTGAGGAGTACAATGTGTAATTGTGCAAATGAGTGCATCATCTTACGCATTACACCCTGTACTCCATCCTCCTCACTTTTACACACATTCTCTTATGATTACTCACTTTTGTTTCACACACTTTGTAATAAGACATAAAATGAGTGTGTCAATATATTCTTTTTTTTAAGAATTTTCTGTTTAAAATGGGAAGATGTTGCTGCTGTTTTTTTTATACATTATTCACGCCGACGATGACGTTGAGGTTTGTGTCATCAAATCGTGAATCGTGTAGAATAAAATTAACAATAAGCGTTAATTTTTCCTTTAAGAATAATAAACAAAAAGCTCTGATTAATTGTATTTCAGTTTCAAAAATACCTGTGAGTGTAAATTAATGCTTTTATTTTAGTTTCTTTTTTTTTTTTTTTTTGATTAGCAATATAACAAAACAAAACTGGAACTAGTAAAAGTAAAAATAATAAAGAAAGATTACTCACAAGTTATTTAAAAAAATCTACACAATACGTCAACATCGCCGTTTTACGATTTTGTTTTAATTTTACGTTTATTTTTTCTTTTTCATAAATTTTTTTATTTGAAACATTTAAGAATTAATTATTAGCACTCGTTAAAAAAAAACTCTCTTTTCTTTTATTTTTTTTCTACTTTTGTTTATTCATTAAAAATAAATTCCCAAAAAAAAAAAAATATTAAAAAATAAAACCAACTTCAAGCTCAAGAGGAAATTTTGTAAACATTTCGTGAGTCATCATCACCATCCATAGCCAAATCCATTCCCCAAGACGTTATTGAATGAGTAAAAATATGTTTTTTTTCTTCTTGTTTTCTTTTTTTGTCTGTTGCACGTTTTGACGCTGCCTGTCTAAGTAACCACTAAAAAAACATAAACGGCAGCACGATTTAAAAACAGAAAGAAAAAATCAGCAACTTTAAACCACTTTTTCATGAGTTTTATGTATATGTCTACACACGTTTTTCTCTCTCCATTTATAATTGTTTTTTTTATTTTTTTTCCAGTGACTAAGTAGTGGAGTTTTCTGTCTTTTGTTTGGTTATTTTATTTCTATGCAAGTAGACAACACTGCTTTGAAACGACCTTTCGAGTACGAGTTCGAGTTTTTGTTTTTTTATCGTATTTCATTTGATGAATTTTCTTGTTGTTATGTTTGTATACATACACACATACAACACAAGTAATGTTTGTTTATATACTTTGTAACTGGTATTCTGATCTGGCATACATAGAAAATGAGCGACATAAAAAGACTTGCTAAGAGAAAGAGAGAGGGGTAAAATCTTAACAACAAAGAATAACAAAAACAAAATTATTTTAAAAACAAGAAACTACATAGTTTCGTTATACTTGCATGCTTAGTTGACATAAATTGTATTTAAACACATATAATAAACTATTTATGTACCTATGTATCTTCTACCTTTATAAACATTTTTTATTTTGAATTATTTTTAATAATAAGAAATTGAATTATTCGAAAGTTTTCTTTTTTCCTTTTTAAATAAATAGATGACAACTTTCAATGGTAATTAGTAATATTTGCTGAATATAGGGGCAAAAAGCATTTTTAAATTTTGTTTACAAATATTGTATCCTACAAAGATATACCAACATTTTTTAGATGTTTTTTTCTTAATCCTGTTTTAGATCTTTAGGTTATCCTTAACAGATCATCTTCAAGTTTAATCAACTCGTTATAGTCACAACATTTATCTTTTCTAACCAAATCGACAGCTTTTGATCGGATTTAAAGTAGTATTTTATACTTTGGAAACTGTAATTCGTTATGCCTAGCTATTTAGATAACATAGATGATGAATTCCCAGACATGATTTATCAATTAAAGTAATTTTAATTTTATTTTATTCATTATAGCTGCGCTTCCCTTTAATTTTCTATAATGAACTCCTAACTGCCAACAAAATTTCAATCGCATAACCCAGCTTTTATAAATGCAAATAACTTAATACTCTCATACTTTTTCACTTATACACTTATATTTTTCGAACTTGCAGCTCAGTTTGCACGATTTTTTTTTCTTTTTTTTGAAAAAAGTGAATACCTACTTATGTATTTGACATTAAAGTATCTCTCAGCAATTGGGCTTATAACTTATTTTCCAATTAGAAACTAAACGTTTGGGGCTACTACATGTTAATGTTCTTAGCAATACATGATTTTTCGTAGAGTACATTTCAGGTACAAATGTACACAAATATGTCTTATATTTGTTGTTTGGTCAAATAAGTAATTAAAAAATATGTGTATAAAGTGGGAGAGTAGTAGAAAAAGAGAGATTTTAATTAATAAACATGATCTAATTATAAATCTTTTGCATGCATACTGTTATTGTTATCAAATAAGGAACCAGGAAATTTTTTAAACAATTTTATGGGACAAGGAAAAAATTAATGAATTTTGTTCTATTTACGTTTTGTAAAATTGTTTTGTTACTTTTTCAAAAATTTTCTACTTACCGACTTTGGTGATTGGCATAAATCTAAGCAACAGACACGGTGATTCTCTCTTTATCCGCATTTTCATTTCACTTTATATATGTTAAATATGTATGACTCACGCTAACGCTATCTTACTCACTCTCATTGATGAATGTTTACTGTTTTGCTTATTAATGCCACCACAGCTCGCGTTCTCTGTTTAGCGTAGTGGTGTTAAGGTTGTGTACGTAAGTATGTTTATAGAAGTGTTAGTGCTTTTTTTATTTAAAATGTATGTCTATCATACGACTAAGTAAGTATGTATATGCGTTGTATGGGCACAATGTTTTTATTTGCTTTGCTTACTTGGCTGGCTGGCTGATTGCTTGTATAATTTTAGTTGTTGTTTTTGTATTTTTTCGTTTCTGTTTTTTTATATACTTCTTTTAATATTTTGTTTTTGTTATATTTTGTTTGCTTTACGTTCGTTGGTTATTTTGCTGTTGTTGTTGTGTTGAATCACACACGAAATCGTTTAAACACACACACTCGATGTTTTCATGAGTTTTTTTGTTATTTGTACGTTTGTTTTTCTTTATTTTGTTTGCTGCTTGTGTGTGTGTGTGTGCATGGATGTATGTAGGTAAAAAAGTACGTACTACGTAAGTTTAGCGCTGAGAAATCACTTGAGTTAATCAACCACGAAAATATTTTGTATTTGTTTATTATTTCGTTTTATTTTGTAAATAAGCGCTTTTCTTTACTTAAGGCTTAGTATTTTTGCGTTTTTTTTCGTTTTAAAACACTTGTTGTTGCTTATTTTCTTTTATTGCTGATTATTTGATATAACAACAAAAAATATCACTTTCTTGTACAACAACTACTTCTTGCTCATTATTATCAATAATAATATTCACTAAATTATTATCATAAATTTTATTACTACAATGATCGTCACCAATTTCTGTTAAAAAAACTTTAATTGAAATGGTTTGAAAAGATGAGAGCAAGCGGGCAAGGTAAAAAGGGAGCTTTTATTTTTGTTGTACTTTTTTCTTTAATTGAAAACTATTTTATAATGCGTGGCTTAAAATGTTTTTTTTTTTTAATTTATTTTTTATAAGAAACCTTTAATTTGTTAAATATTTTGTCACTCTTGCTTAGAAGGCACTCTATTGTTTATTTTTTAGTAGTTTTTCTGTTAATAAAAATTTTAAAAAAATTCAGTAGAAAATATTGTTTGTATCAATTCGTATATTATTTTCTTTTTTTAGTTCACTTTAGATATATTTTATTAAAAATATTTAATTTAATATGTAATAATTTTCTTTTTGTTAATTTTAATTGTTAATTTTTAACCGTTTTAACGTTTTACATTCGACGACGAGCAATTTATAAATGACAGCGAGTGCGAGTACTCAAGTTAAATTCGCATCGAAAATAATCATGAGCACGGAAATGTTTTCTAATTGCATGTGTATGCGTGAGTGAGTATGCGAATGGTTAAAGGGTAATAGGGGTAAATTTGTGTACTAAACGATAATTTAAAAGTACTTTTGTTCTCTTTTATGCTCTCTTATTTGTTTACAGTTCGGTTACGTTGTATTGTTATTGCTTTGCTTACGTTATTCCTGTGTATGTTGTTTTTATATTTCATGCTTTTAGTTAAAGAGTACAATTGTTGTTAGCTGTTGTGTTATTTTTTATGAAATAACAGAGTTGTGTTTAACACTTACTAGGAGTGGAACAGACGTTACTATTTGAATTATTATTTCAAATAATATAGTACATGCGTACTTATCTGAATTTTAAAATTAGTGGTAAAAAGATATCAAAGTTAAATTAAAAAAAAACTCCACAATCATATACATACATATGTCTAGAGTTTAGAAAAATCGACATAAAAATTATAGAATTTGCACTCAAGCTTAATACTTTTTAATACCACTAACATTTAATAACTATTTATCTTTAAGGACTGAGGGAACGACATCAAGAGAAGGAGAATCAGTAAATCAATCATGCTCCTGGTGCAGAATATCATATGCTCACACTTTCCTCGATAAAGATCCATCAAATTAAATTTACACTGATCAATAGGAATATTAATACTCCGTTGGCTACCCTGTGCAACGCCAGAAGAAGCAGTCTTAGACAACAGATACCAGAACAGAACCCTCTGAGTCCTGAATGAGTGGTAAAAACCAACTTATCTTGGTTTGTTCTTGTAATGCAATTTTTTTAGAAAGTGCAAGGCATGAGACATGTTCAGGCGAATTTTGTTTTCAAAATGCGTATAAAAAATACTGAATGATTTTTTTTGTGCAATTTTGGTTCATTCTCCTGGTAAAAAAACTACACTCTCTGATTAAAAGAAATATTCAAATTATTATTTATTCGAAAATTCTATGGCGACACATGTCTGCAGCTGGTATCCAACCACCAAAAGCCTGTTCAAGTTCTGCAGCAATATGAAGGCACAATTTATCGCGCATAGGAGCAGCAACTACTTGAAAGCCTATAGGTATGCCATTTCGATTCAGACCCATGGGTATATGAGTGCTTGGCAAACCTAAAATATTGAATATTAAGCAATAATCAATATTCCAAAGAGGTAAAACTGCAGAATTGTGATGAATAGCTGGAACATGAAAGGTAGGAAAGAATAGAACACCATTAGTATCCAAAAGATCCTGAAATAACAAGGGGGTGGGGGTGATTAAAATTCACAATTGCTATTTAGATGGTTCAAGTACTTACAATGATTTCTTCTTGTAAATATTTGGTTTGTGGTACATATTTTTGCACATTTTCGGCAGGCATAAAACCATTTGTCGACCTCATTAGTTCAAACAATAAAGCTTCTTTCGTAATTTTTGAAAAACCGCAAAAGCTTTTTATGTATTCTTCAATATTATGTTGAATTTTGGGTGGTCGATAGTTCTTTGTCATCACAAAAGGAAATTTCTTTAAACGCGCAATACCAGTCATGGCTATTTCAGTGGAGTTACGAAAATTTCGGATTGTTGCCTGTTTAACGGGGAGACCCTTTCTTTCAAAATAACTCGCAGCTCTTAAAATCGCTATTTTTATGTCATAGTCAACTGCGTGATGGAGGAAGCCATTGAGACCATCAAAACCAAATGAATAGAAGATCTATTCCGGATTAAAAAAGCATAGTTTTGATGTATCAAAATATATGTACCCCATATGCACCCACCTTAATATGCTTTTCGTTTAATGGTGTTAGAAGATCCAATTTTTTGGCATTTTTGCCAACCATGATGTGCAATAGTAAAGCCAAGTCGCGACCAAATCTCGTTATGGGACCCATTTGTAAATATTGTGCACATTTGGGATCATTTGAATTGGGAAAATGACCCCGATTTGAAATTAAACCACCAGTGGGCTTATGACCAAATATGCCATTAAATAGAGCCGGTATGCGTATGGAGCCATCAAGATCCGAACCAACACCAAATACAGATGCACCGGCGCCATTTAGGGCACCCTCGCCACCAGAAGAACCACCACATGTTCTCAAAGCATCGTAAGGATTTACACAACGACCCCGGGTGAAAGTATCTGTCTCTATGCTAAAACAATATTCGGGAGTAATTGTTACCAATAGAGGAATACCACCGGCTGCACGTAAATTTGCTACTGCCTCACAATCAATTTTAGCCCTCTTACCCACTCTTTTCAAACTTCCAACAACTTGAGACATTCCTGTTAAGAGGCGATCGAAAAAAATGCATTGGCTAAATCTAAAGCTTAACGAAATTTACTCGGAGTTTACCTTTAACACCGCATGACTCCTTAACGCTAAATGGAATACCCAATATGGGATAACGTGCAAAAAGAATTTTAGTTTCTTCTGCTGAGCATTTTCTTATCATTCTATCAGCCTTAACAGCATCTTTGAGAGCACTTTCGAAACGTTCTTCGATTACAGCATTAGTATGGGGATTCACTTCTTGTATGCGTTTAATATAAGTCAGTACCAACTCCCTGGACGTAAGCTGGAAAAAAAAAAATAAAAAAAGTAAATAAAAGAATATTAAAAAGAAGAAAAACTAAGTACTGAACGCCCTGGAAGTGCGAAATGCCGATTTATGACATTTATGTCTAGCTAAAAGTATGCTGAGCCATCAAGCAATATTTTGAATTCTTTGGGTAAGAAAAGAAGAAGTTCCAAATGATTAACATGCGCTCTGAAACGATATACTTTAGAGTTCAACCCTAAGCCTAGCTGAATTAACCATTAAACCTTAATTTCGATCTACAATATAGTTTGATCACAACATTAACTCTAAAAGACAGAGGAACATATATATTTTTTTTTTAGCATATGATCAGTTCAACTTAAAAATCGATTCTAATTTTATTGCTATTAGACTCTAATAATTAGTAAATTTTGCGGTTTTCTTTTTTGTAGCTCTAATTTTCGTACTTCTAGCCCACTGTAGCTAATTCAACCGTTTCTGTAAACTGTAAATAAACAACAACAACAAACAAAGAAATGCAAACCAATACAACCAATTATTAACTATTTAACAGGTTCTCTATAGCAAAGTCCTTACTTTGTAATTTAAGCGCTTTTCTCTTAAAGAACGCAACAAATAATCTGCCCATCAATATTTTGAGATATGTAAGCCCGTTAGTGAAATTTTTATTAAAATAACTCAAAAATGCAATCTTTTTTTTACCTTTCGTGTGCGCAACAGTTTTGTCAGCTCTGATATCGATAAAGTCAATAATATATGTCTAATCGGCGGTATTGATGGTCTTCTTTTCCTCTTTATTAAATTCAGCACAGCGTATACAACTATATAAAGAAGTTTTACCACAAATTGCATGAATCTTAAAAAAAATTCCATTTTTCGTTAAATAAAACTAAAATTCAAGTGCAAAAACAAGACGTCAAATAAACAAAATGTTGGACATTAAAACAGAATTAAAACAAAAAAAAGAAAACCGTCATAAACAAAGATAAATTTGCGAATTAAACAATAAACCGGCAACGTAATATCACCAAAACCCACTATATGTTCAACTGTAATGTATTGTGGCTGTTAAAAATTAACGCAACAAAATAAACAGATCGTTTATGAAGAAACAGAGAAGAATCGAGGTGAGTATGGTGTAATTATTAAGAGAGTAACTGTAGTTTAAAAAGAAAACAATTCCAGTTGGGATAACAGTATTGTCAATTCTGAAATGAAAACAAAACGTGTGATTCTGAGTCAGGACTGCGAAAGCTGGTATAATAAACCTTTTTCTTTAGCATTATTTGGAAATCAAAAGTACGCCCCCAATGGCTAATTATTAAGCACTATTTCAAAATATAAGCTTTTTATGATTGGTTTTCGTTTATCAATTAAATAGGCACTATCCTAAGTGATGTAGCACAAAACCTAATACTTTTTCGATTAATAACTCGATATATTATCATTAAGGTGAAAAAAGAACTATTAAATTACTAATAACCGTCGGAATTAAATGTAATATACGAAATCTTCTTGATCGTTAGAGATTGAATCTGCGAACTGGTTTACAGAAAATAATAACGATTTTTGATAAATTTTGAGCTATGGCTGTTTATAATTTATTATGCGACGAATTTAATTTAATTTGTGTAATTTTACTTTTTGTTCTTTTATTTTCTTTAATCGGTATATTTTGATCGATATGTCTGGCAGTTGGGGTTGGCTTTGATCATTTTTCAATCGTTACTTCTTAATTCAGTACTTTGGATTTCATTACCGCTAATTCCGCTTCTTGAAACTTCGGCTTTAAGCTATTTTCTCCAGGTATAAGCTAGTGTTCTTTTACTTATTAGTGGATTCCAATCAATGGCAATACAAAGTTATGTTATCTAATGTACTTTTATCCATTTTCTCCTTATGATTCGGCGTTGGATATTATGTTCTCTCAGGAAAACTCTTCTTAGGTTTTTAGTCACCAGAGCATATACTTGGTAGTTGTGCGGCAACTGTGAGTGGTTTTTAACTATTTAGTTTTTTGGTGTGAATTTTAATACATGTGGCAGTGCCATAAACACTTAGTAAGGCTTGCCATTTCACCATGAACGTCGAAATTCGTGCAGTGTCAGGAATGCTAAAATAAAAAAAAAAAATTATCTTTAGCGACGAAGCTCATTTTTGGCTCTATGGTATAGGTAAGTCAACAAACAGAATTGACGGAGTTGGTGTGAAGAGTAGTCAGAGGCAGTTCAGCAGCTGCCAATGTACTGTTAAGTGCGGTTTGTAAGCCGGCGGCTTTATTATTCTTCAAAAACGAAGACAATTGTAATGTTGCAGTCAATTAAGTAAGGTACTGTGCGACGATTACCAACTGTTTTTGCCCAAAATGGAAGAATTGGACTTTGTTGACATGTGGTTTCAACAAAACGGTGCCACATGTCACACGACATTCAATACCATGAACCTATTGAAAGGCAAGTTTTTTGTGGGGATATGTGAAGCCTTTTGTGTACAGGGGCAAGCCAGTCATAATTCGAGCCCTGGAAGACAACATTAGAGCTGCCGAAATGTTGGAAAAGGTATGCCAAATTTGGAGCTCACCTACGGCGTAGCCTCAGGCTACATTTATATGAAATACTCTTTAAAAAGTAAATGGTAGGAATTCATTTATGGTCCCAAATAAATATTTTATTCACTTTTGCAAATTTTCCGTAATGGTCTTAATATTTAAAGCTCAAACGTTTAAAACATCAACCGTCATGTATATAATATATGAAGAAACAGAATTTTGTGTGTAATTTTTCTTCACATGTGTAATTTGAATGCCGGTTGGTGGCAATATTGGTTTCAACTCAATAGTGTGGTAAGTTTAAATTTTAGTGACAGCTGTTTCAAACATACTTATATGCTAAAGCTAGCTGTTTTGAAATGTTGTTATATTGTTAAATAAACTGTTCTGTTGAATTGCAATGTTGGATTTAAATATATTACGGTACTGCCAAAGGTAAATTATTTTAAATAATAAATTTAAATATTCATATTAAATAGTCATATTATTTTAAATAAATTTAGTTCTATGTTTTAAGTCTATTTAACAATCCTTACTAGAAATTTAAATTTTGAAAACAAAGCTTACCATTTAATAGTCGCTACAGCATAGATACAAACCTCTATAACATTTTACGATATTTAGACAAATCTTGCGATGTTTAGAAAAATTTTGCGATATTTTGAAAAATTTTGTTTGCAGCAATGTGCAGTCAAATGCAGTCAGCAAATCATGCAGCATATCGTAATACGATATTAAACAAAAATGAATTTATCGTATACGATATTTCACCGCTTTATTGTAATTGATGGAATTGGTTGGTAGGTCTAGGTAGTAAGTGAAGCGTATTTTATTGTTTATTTTTAATAACAAACTTAATTAAATATTTTAAACTTAAAAAAGAAAGTGTTGCAACTTTCAATCCAATTTTCTATTGGGGTTCAATCCAACCTCCAAATGCCGCCTCTAGTTCAGCAGCAATTTGTAGACACAATTTATCCATATAGGGAGCAGCTACCACTTGAAAACCAATAGGCATGCCATAACGATCCAAACCCATGGGTACATGAGTAGCAGGAAAACCCAAAATGTTAAACATTAACATCAATATCGTACCGCTTATGTTTATCACCGAACTGTTTTTAAAGAAACCGGCTGATTTATGGTAAGTGGGTATAAAGAGAACACCATTAGAGCCTAAGAGTTGCTGAAAAATTAATTTTTTAAGCATGACATTCTAAAAAAAAGTTACGACTTACGATTAAATATTCCCTGAGATTCTTATACTCAGTTCTCAGCCTCTCATTGTGTTCATCGCTTAAGAAGGCATTCATTTCTACCATAAATTCCACCAATAGAGGCATGGTGGTTATCTTGGATTGGCCGGTAAGACTTTTGACAATTTCTTTTATTAATTCCATACGACTGGGTCTCTCCTCGGCCGAGTGGGTCAATACACTGGGTATACCCTTAAGACTAACAAGATATGACAAAGTCATTTCAATGGCACTTTGAAAGTCTTTAATGTTAACCTTAAAAAGGAAGGCATTTAAAAGTTTATTCAGCGCTAAAAATTAATTTAAAGAGTACCTCCTCTGTGTGTAGGCCACCCTTTTCAAAACATTTGACCGCCCGTTTAATGGCACATTTGATTTCATAGTCTACGGGTATATGCAAAAAGTTCCCCATGGAAAAGCTATAGAAAATCTAAAATTAAAGAGTTTTTTAATCTCTTAGTTTAATTAAAGTTTAAATACTTCTGGACTTACCTTTATGTCATCCAAATTAACACCTTCTTCAAAGCGTAGTATATCCGCGTTTTTACCCGCCATTATTTTTAGTAGAAGTGGCATGTCTTGAGCGAATCTAGTAATGGGGCCCATTTGTAAGAAGTTGGGAAAGTCAACATCTGTGGTGCTATAGGGAAAATGGCCCTTAATCGACATTAGGCCACCTGTTGGCTTGTGACCAAATACACCACAATACAAGGAGGGTAAACGTATGGAACCGCTAATATCAGAGGCCACACCAAAAGGTGTAGCTCCAGCACCATTTAAAGAACCCTATTATGAACGAAATTTCAATAATTTTTTTTCGGTGTATGTTTAGATAAAAATTTCAGTTTACCTCTCCACTTGAAGATCCGCCCGATGAACGGTTTAGATCGTATGGATTTAAACATTTACCATTAACATGGGTATCGGTTTCAAATGAAAGACAAAATTCGGGATTGGCTGATACCAATAGAGGTATACCACCGGCCGCTTTAAGAAGCTCTACTACAGCACCATCTTCGGGACTCACTTCGCCCTGGCGTTTTAAACTACCCACCGAAAATGAAAGACCTGAAGAGAGAAATAGAACAAAAAATTTTAAAGTGTTTTTATTATTTACGCGCTGGAAAGACTATTTTCGGTTAGTTTTTTAACATAAGAAAACCTGGATCAACGTTCAAGTGAATATAGTTATAAAAGGCTCAGGGTCTTTAATGGATTTAAGGCGAGTTAAAAATAAAATTTTTCATCAGCAAAATAAAACTCACAAGATAAAAAAGTCATGGGTTAAAAGACAAATTCAAAATATGTTCTTAAGACTAAAAAATAAAATTCGCGAGTTTAAAAATAGAAGTTATTCCTAAAACAGCAAAAATTATGTGTTAAAATTTACACTTGTGAGTAAAAAAATACAACTCTTGAGGAACTCGCGGGATAAGGTATAAAACTCGCTTATTTAAAATAAAACACATGAGTTGCAAACTAAAACTTCCAAGCTTTATAGCATAACTTGCTTTTTAAATATAAAACTCTTGGCTTAAATGAAACGAAACAAAACTCAAGAATTTAAAAGTGAAATCGCTAGTTGTTGTAAAACAAAGAATAAAACCCATCATTTAAACAAATAAAACTCGCGAGTCAAAGTATAAAACTCTCTTATTCAAAATAAAGCTCATGAGTTTCAAAAGTAAAACATGTGTGTTAAAAAGTAAACTCCTAACTTATAAAATAAAACACGTTAGTTTAAAAGTAAGCGAGCGAACAATTGAAGTGACAACGCCCGAAATGGTTAAGGAAATCCACAAAATGGTATTGGGTGATCATTAGCTGAAGGTGCGTGAGCTAGTTAAAATTATAGGCTTTTCTTAAAGTGCTATAACTGTATCTCATATTGACCTACAATTTGGACCTGAGAAAGCAGTGCTCTATGTAATAAAAACAGCTTCGTGTAGATGTTTCAATAGAGTGTTTGGTGATTTTGTAATGCAAAAAAGCCAAGTTATTGCATTAGATCATAACCAGTGACACTCAAAGCAGTGGATTGGATTGGGAGAAAACCGAAAACGGTTTCAATGCAGCCACGGTCATGGGAGAAGTGTATTAACCTAAAGGAAGATTATGTTAAAGAAATAAAGGAAATTTTTTCGAAATTTTCTGTGTCAGGTCGGCTAATTTTGAAATCGCCCTCGTAACACTTTTGTTACAAATAAAACTTCTGGTGAGTATTGTTGAAAATAATACCCAAGTGAGTTCTAAAAAGGAATTCATGAATTAAAAGTATAAAACTCGCGATTAAAAAAATAAAACTCGTGAGTTAAAAAATAAAACTCGCGAGTAAAAGAAATTTGGACTTAAAAACAAAATAAAACTCGCGAATTGAAAACAAAAGTTTATGATTTAAAAACTCTGAGAATAATTTAAAAAAAGATATAAATTTCAAGAGTTTAAAAAACTACACAACTGATAACCTTTCATAACTTTTCAAGGTGCATAGTCTGTTAGCATATTCTCGTAATTTAAATATTCTATTAAGTATATGCGAACTTTAAATTATTTATTTATTATTTTATTTCTTTTCAAGTAGACTTAATTAAATAAAGAAATAAACTTTTGTCACCTTTTGCTAAATTTAACTTTAAACAACAAAGCAATAACAACAACAACAGAAACTGTTACACTTGATTTTTAAAATTTCATCGCGCTTGAAACGATATAATAGAAGAAAAAAAAACAAACAACTTTGTTTTAAATGGACCTTATCAACCTTGCCGGCAACAGCGTTCCTGTCTGTCTACACGATTACTTAGGTGTTTACATTTTATTAAAACAAATACTGACCTTTGAGACCACAAGCTTCTTTAACGCTAAATGGTATTCCCAACAGAGGGTAACGTTGAAAGAGAAGTAAAAGTTTTACATCATCATCGGCTTTTCTTATCAGCGAATCTGCATGTTCGGCCTCTTTGAGAGCCTCTTCGAAACGATCATCCACTACACAATTTAGACAGACATCCACTTCTTTAATGCGCTCTATGTAGGCCTTAACCAGGGCTTGGGAAGTTAACTATTGTGTTTAAGGCAGAAAAATTAAAATTTGGAATTTATAATATTAATTAATTAAAATGGAACATTTTTCGTACCTTTTTCTGTCTTAATCCCTCCCTTAATTCTACCACTGGTTTTTTTAAAATAGGATTTTTTATGGGCGCATAGGTGGGCTTTTTGCGTGGCACTACTAAATTCGCTATAGCATTTATTAGCATGGCAATGACATTTAAAATGACGGCCAATATTCTTAAAAGTAAACTCATTGTATTTATTTTGTTGCTGCAAATTTAAAATGGTTTTTTTTTATTAGTTTTTATTTCGCTCGATGTTGTCCCACTGTTTAATCCACTGGTAAGTAGTCAGTATGAGATGTGCAGTGCACAAATTGAAATGCTTTACTAAATTGAATTTTCATTTCATTTGTATTAAAAGCGCACCTATTTCTCGTAAAATTTCTTTCGCCGTCGACGTCTTTCATGTATACCGAGTTCTGTGGAAATTTTGTGAGAGACTCTGACGTTTTGTTAGGGGCCTGTGTGTGTGTGTGTGTGTGTATGCGTTTGTTTACTTGTTTGGTTCTCTCTCCTATTATCAGTTCCAGACGTAATGAAAGAGAAACGTTTAAGCTGTGATTTCGAATTTATTCTTATGTTATTATTATTATTATTTTTGTTGTTGTTGTTGATGTAGTTTTAATGCGGTTTGATATGGGTTGCAAATTGTATGGGAAATATACGAATTAGTTGTATCCTACATAAAAAGAAGAAAATGGACTTGAATAATTCAGCTTGTAGAAGACAAAATTGGAAAAAAGCTGAAAGTGCAACTAAACTCTCGTTATTCTTTAACTTTTTTGACTTTCTAATGGCTTGAAAAGATTTATTACTTCCCTAACGATTGCTTAGTAAAAAAACTTTCATATCTAATCAGAGATCTATGCCCCCATTGTCGTTAAAAAATCAATTTGGTCGTCTGATGTTGGATTCACTCATTTGGTTCGGACAAAAAATTTGTTTGCAGTTACTGCAGTATCTGCATATAAAAAATTGTGACCCAGGAAATTTTTTTGACCAAACTGATCAAACTCCGTTAAAATGAGAACGTCAATAGACACTCTAAATACGGTGATACGAGCACCATTAGGCCCAGGGGCTTAATGATTGTACTTCGTATTATAGTATATTCGGTAAGGAGTTGTCAAAGCTAACTTGAACAAACAGATGATTGAACAGATGATGCCTTAGATATGACTAACAAGTCAGGATTCTTCCGTCTCGACAATCAGCTCAGAGGCTTCGCTTAAAAGAACAACTTTTCTAAGCTATACTGAAAACGCGACTGAAAGCCTAATACATCTGAAAATGATCGTGATTCAATGAAACATTAGCTCCGTTAAACTATTGAGAAAGATCTAGTTTAGAAGTCTACGTTTACTCAGAGATGAACATTGGACTAAGCCTACAAAAACCATTTGCAGGTAAGAGCTATCTTTCCGAACGCCTACCCATTACGCAATGACCTGTGACAGACATAGCATTCAGTAGTTGATTTGTGCGCGTACTACCCGATTTAGGCTAAGCGAATCTAGTAGTGAAGCAAGATTCCTCTCCTCAGCCTAGGATATGTCAGTGTCCAATAGATATTTCTGCCTAATAGCCCATTTTAACGGAGATAAGAAGAATACCAATATCCACAAATAAATGAACAATCGGTAAAAATGTGCCCGCTAGCAAGTTCATCGGCATAACAATTTTCCGGCATGTATCTGTTACCAGAAACTTATATCATGTGTACACAAAACCGCTGCGAAGGTATATCAAACGAATCACGTCAGTCTCGAGCTCGTCTAGAGTTGACTTTACACCCGAAATGAATCTGATCGCCGCTCGGCTGTCAGAGAACATGGGCATGTCACTGGTCGGAGCTCTACCACTTAGAATCACCGTCGCAACATTATTTATTTATAGTTATGATGACTGCTAGTTAGCTCAGCTGGATTATATGGTCAGTGATCTATCACAGCTTAGTTGAATTAGTGAATTAATACTCAGTGAATTAAATACTCGAAACAAATGAAAACGACTTTTGAGGTGCCTTTGTGTGTTCCTTCGATTAGTACATGTAGTAACTATAGTTTGTGGGTCATAATAATATTCCAGGCAATTATGCAGCGTATGAGCTGGCTAGACAGGGGGCACTGTGGCTAGGATTCTTTTGGCTGTGTAGGGGTTTCGTATATCGATAGGGTAATGGGTTGATAACATCATTAATGAGATATGGTGGCGGGCTCCGACTTGCAGACAGGCTAGAACTATTTGGCCGAAAGTGGACAAGAAGAGATCCAGACAGCTGCTTAACTTGCCAAGAGAGACACTTCCTATGTAGTTGCTGTTTGAAGAACGATTAATAGACCACAGAACCCCTTCTTTTAGAATATCCAGCGTTGGCAGGACTTAGTTTTAAGATATTCGGTGGGCATATAATTAGTATTGGGTCTACGGGAAATACCTGTAGAGCTGTTTAGCAAGTTCATAGAGGTGGCGAAATGGTTCGATAACTGACCAGGCTGTCGGAGGGAAGCTAAGGGCATCACGGACGTTTGTCTGGCGGCCCCTCTTAACCTACACTAACTATGGTTTGCAATTTAAATACAGAGGTTTTACAATATACAAGAAATGAGAATTATATCCAAACGGTGTAGCTCTAAACTGAAATTCGGGCCTCCTCTATAGCAGAGGCCTCGAATAAGTTGCTTTACATCCTGTGTTAAGAACCCCGCCCCATATGATTCTACAGTAAATGCGATGTAAATGCAGCCAAAGTCGCTTATAATGCAGGAAGTGGGTTGGTTCTGCACCAAGACAGTGTAGCCTTAAATTTCAATTCGAATTTCTCTTACGGTGGATACTTCAGAAGGAAGTATTAGTACGTGAGTTTAATTATCGGGGGCGGTGTTGTCGAGGTCTTAACGAAGGCGACAGATCAAAAGTGAATAGAAGTACAGGGACTGTACTTCTGAACTTCTGTAGATTTATGCCAAGGATGGAGTTAAATAGTTGAAATCGGAATATACAATGCAAGTATGGTGAATATAACTTTTTGTCGATATCTTAGCTTTATTAAGCCATTAGACTCTTTTATCATTAGATGTTCGAAAAGAACAAAGTCCCTGAAGCAATCAAGGAATCTCAATCAATTGATGGCTTACATATGTAAGTCAGTAAGCAAGTTAAAAAGAAATGTTCGCCGCATACAAAGCGTTTTAAATACTTTTAAAGAAATTATCGAAATCAAAAATAGAAATATTTGTACATTCAGAAAATATCGAATTTTTTTATTCGAGTTACGAAGCTATAAAATTATTCGAACATAATTACTAGAGTTCGGTGTAGAGTACCAATCAAGTCCATATATTCAAATTTGTATAATGAGCCCAATATGAATATTGGACCCTTTAAATTTAATACCATATGTATTTTGGCAAAAAAAAAATTTTATATAATAAATATAATGACTTTGAAACGACACTAAAAATAGCAGAAGTGTGATAAAGTGCATGCAGATAAAGATGAGACAATATTAATACTATACTACTGTAGAATAAGCTTCTCTCATCTTATATAAAAATTAATGTGTGTTTGTGTGCTTGTCTGTTTGCTTGTATATAGACTTCAATATTGACAGCGAAACGGCTGAATCGATTTTCTTGAAATTTTTACAGTATCTCTCTGTATGTCTGAAAGGAACCATAGGGTATATAAATTACAAAAATTACAACTGGGCGGTGCACCACCCACACTTGGTAAATATTTATTTTTCTTTATCTTCAAAATCGTAACAGAAAAGGTCTCTAAATTTCCCTCCAATAGATTCATAGTCAAATCAAATCAGTAGTCAGAAAGTGGGCGGAATTGTCCCAGTGGGCGTGGTACCTACCATACAAAATGAAGTAAAAGTTTTTGAATTTGGTCTAAATGATTTTGTCGTCACCATAAATCATTAGTCAAAAAATGAGCGGATTTGGGCAATCTAAGTATTGATTTCTTTATATCATGAGTACGGTTAAAGATAAAGTTTTAGTATTTGGTACAAATAGCTTGATGGTGAATACAAATTATTCGGCGGTAGCGAAGCACGCCGGGACTTAGCTCACAATGGAGTTTTAAATGCAAATAAATTCGGTTCAATATATATTCGTACGCGGGAACTTCAAACTAAGTGCTCGTAAGCTTAACTGAAACTGATAGTACGTAAAAACTCGGCTCGTGAGCAGAAGTTTCTTTGGTTCGCTCGTTTTATGGCACCTGTTCGTGAGTTTTATTTTTTAATTCGTGAGCACAAGTCATATTTTCTGCTCAAATTATTTTTTGCTCGACTCGTGATTATAAAATTTTCAAAATTTGTGCTTACGAGTTTTGTTCTTTACTCGTGAGCACGAATTTGACACGGCGAACGAATTAAAAATTGGTAGAAAAGAATCAAAGTCGAGCATTTCATATCAAAGCATGTTGTTTGTGTAAGATTAAATGCCTAATACCATGCATTCGTATGCGTGTACATGTGTATTAGGTAGATCGGCCGGTTATTATGCGACCGCTTTTAACCGGTTTTTTTGTTTTTGTCGAATACGGTTTATTCAAAATCTTCATTTTTCGAATACCGAATAAACCGGTTAATTTAACACGAATAACCGGTTCATTTAAATAAGTACAATTTTTATACGTTTGCATATTTGTTGTTATTGCAAATATGCTCATCGTTTAATTATTTATTTTTGTATATATGATAACCTTGAACGTCTCACAAAGTACGTGAAAACCAAGGTAGATCGAAAAAGAAATGCACTCTTGAGCAACAATAACCTTTTCCCATCTTCTGTAAATAAATATTGATTTTTATATATGGAGAATGATCAACTAGACTCAATGAAAGCCAACAAACCCACAAACGACAAATATATTAGTGAAGTTTTTCACAGCGTAAATACACATAACCAGTCGCTAGTAATGTTGTGAGGTGATATCGCTGTTGAAATTTATCAATGTTGTGGCCTGGAAGGTGGATTCTTATCCAACATACCACAGTGACACACACATTATTAAATATGAGGTGCATAAATCTACATACAGTGCTGCTCGAAATTTAAGCATATTTTCTCGTCGAGACAATTAAGGACTCGTATATAATAGATTTATTCAAAGTAAAACATTTAGTTTTTGTTATCTTAGGTTAACAAACCTTTAATGCCATTTTCTACCAAGTAATACAACAAAAACGAAATTAGCTCCTTGAGTAGCTGTTCGAAACTTACACAACTTTCAGTACTTTGTGTAATAAACTTTGTTTTTTATGGCCTCCGCACACCGTTTTGACATAATTTCTATGTGATTTGTTAGAATTATTGTTAGTATTGATTGCCACTTTAATTTTATGTTCTCCATCAGCTTCTGTTTATTTGTAAAACGACGTGGTCCAGCTCTGACTTCAAGAATAAGGAACAATTTTATTTAAATAAAATAACCGATTAACCGGTTATTTGAATTATTATTAACCGAAAACCGGTTTTTTAAAGAGTGCTACTTTTCGAATTATTCGAAAACCGCTTATTGAAAAAAGTCACACATGTATGTATGTATGTATGTATTTATTATATTACACAAACAACATTGCTCGTTGTCAACTAGTTTTGATGCTTTTCGACGCGATTTGCGTGCCGAATTTTATTTTCAATTTGATTCTTCTCACGAGTTTTACTTTAAATTCTTTTAAAATTCGGCTTTCAAGAACAATCGTTCTTTACGGACGGATTCAATACGAGCACTCGTCCTACTCTTTTTCATTTTTCATATTTTCAGTGAAAATATCGATTAAATTTAGATCCGTACGACTTTAAATAAATGTTTTGCTGTAGGGAATAGATAGATAAGCTGCTGCATTTTATAATCTTATTTGATCAAATATAGTAAGTTTTTAATTAATCTGAACTTGTTTTAATAAGCACCTTTAAGCACCTTTAAAAAATTAATGACATAATTGCTTACATGGTGTATTTTAATTATTTCTGATATCATGACGTGTTTGAACCGGTTTCGTATTTTACGAATGCGAATCGCCATCTGTTTTGTATGAGTAACACATTTTTTTTGTTTTTTGGCCTACATCACCACAGTTTGTATAATATTTTAATATACATACCTCTGTTACTTAGTATTATAATATTAGAGAAGTGAATTTTTATATAACACTATTCTCGTCAACTGTTATACTCAACTACTGTCTAATTTTAATTTAAGCCGCACAGAAGTTGCTTGAACCAAACAAATACTCTTCACATCATAATTGAGTAGTTTGTTAAATGGAGATCACTGTTACGTATTGTGTTCATTAATTTTGAGAAGGCTTTAAACTCCATAAAACAAAGCTCTCGAAACCAAAGGCGTACCGAAAGGAATAATACACATGATCAACGCGATGTACTCCAACACTTCCCTTTATGTACGGCCACAGTGGGACTAAAAGTAGTCCGTTTTATGCTGACACTAGAGTGAGACGAGGTTGCGCCCTCGCGCCATAATTTAGTGCAGTGGCATTGGATCGTATAGGTGACATGCATATACATCTGAAAGGTCTGGAATATATAGACGACATGAACTTACTATACCATGAATTCTTTGACATGCAAGACAAACTCAAAGACCTGGTTATCATGAGGAAAAAGTTAGTTTGGAAGTGAGTATTGGTAACAATTTTGCAATGCGCATAAACAACACCATCGATAATAGACTTATGATCGGGATTCACGAAAGCTAGATCGGCTTTTGGTAGCCTGAATGGAACCTGAAGAACAACGCAGACTTCCCGTAGCATTAAACTAAAAATTTCTAATTCATACGTAAAGTCTATGCTTCCATATGACAAATCGCTAAGAGGAAAAGTAGATGGATAGGGTACATTCTACGAAAGCGGGCATGTTATATTGCTAGATCTGCTTTTAAGTGGAACATAAATAAAGTACGGTTTTGTTTAGTATTCACTTTTGTGTTTATCATATTGTGTTTTATAAAGGGTTGTTCAACCAAAACGCACGATGTTAATTGTCCATATACTCAATTTCTGGCCACAAGAAGTCCGTTATCATTTCGCAATAGCAAACAGCATTCATGGTAACTGCTTGCCGACCTAATTATCAAAGAAGTACCACCCGATAACCTGCACCAAACAGTCACTCTTTGTGGATGCATCGGCTTTTTAGCATTCACTCGTGTATGCTCATTTGTCCACATGCGGCAATTCTGCTGCTTAATGAACCCGCTGAGAATGAGGATGATTTTCTTTGTAAAGTCACCATTCATTTATGTGTGTTCAACTAACCATTCGGCGTATTGACTACGCTTAAAATGGTCAGTAGGCTTCAGCACTTAAGTCAATTGAACCTCGCATCACTAATGTTCGTGAGATGTTCAATTGTTGGGCACGACGACGAGTCGGGGTTGCGGCTTTACTGCCACACTATCGCAAACAACAGCAATGTTTCCTCAGAACGAACTGAGCGAGCCTGCACAGGTGTTTACACTTTTTCTACAGACCCAGTTTACTAAAATTTGCGCAAATTCTCCCGATTCTGGATACATTTGGTCGATTATGCTGACAAAAAAAAAAAAAAAAAAAATCCATTTGATTTGAACGCCCATTTTCTTAAAAGGCTTTAAAAAATTTAACGTACTTCCTAGTTGTGTACCTCTCCATGGTTGAATTTGTCAAACCCTGAAACAAAGAAATGTCAACTGAAGTTGGGCAAAAAACTTGACGTTAAGCTATGACTTACAATTAACTTGGAACCAATTGCTATACTGTACCTCGTCAAATCGAAAAGAGTGGGGGAGATATTATAGGTTGCAGTACTTTTATACCTCGATGATAATAATAATAGTAATAATGGTTGGACCACCCTTTATAAACAGTCAGCCGTAACTGACTACATGTGTTTTATATACTCAACTGTTATAGGGTATTATGCAGTAAAACTGCAACTAATATGCAATTATAATTTGGTACATTACTAACTGCTAATAATGCGAGGCATATACACAAAAAGTTTTATTACGTTTGTATAAGAATATAAATAAGTTATTTAAGCCATTTCTCCTCCTCTCAATGGGTTACATTTTTTAACTCAATAACTTTGTTCATAGATCGCATGTTTTTTGAAAAACCACTTAAACGTAGTCAAGTTTGCAATTTGATCGCTGCTGTGGAAGCTTTAAAAACAAACAAAAAATTTCTAAATTGCAGCTTCTACTTCAGGAAGGAGAGAAGGCAAGTAAATAATAATAAATAAACAAATAATAGTTTTATTTAAATAGTAATTTTAGCTGTTAAAATAAATAGTTCCCCTTGTTCCTCATTATGAATTTGTTGAAATAAAATCTCATTTATAATGCGGAGGTTTAATTGATGGAAAAAATTAAAAAACAAAAAATATTTTCGTTTTTCTATTTATCTTTTCACACATGACATTGATTAGACTTTCAACCTCTAGAAAAAATTAGAAAATATATTTAATTTATGCATTAGAAGCATAAAGTGGTCATATAAAAATTGACAGATATAACCAGATTACTAGCGCATTAATCAGAAAAAGGTTTTCAGTCGGCTTATTATAATGAATTTCAAAACATCAGAGAAATTATAGTTGATCAAGTCCGAATTGATTTGAAACAAAAATTTCGGATGACGACGGAGAGTGTTTTTATAGGCCCCAACAAATCCGGCATCAATCTCATAATTAGTTTCCCTGTAATAACAGAACAATCACACGAGTAGCTTTCGCCACTTTAACCTTCGACGATTTTGAAAAGCATTAACACTTTAAGCCAGACAGCAATATGTTATGGGCTTAAGTGCAAAGGTATATGTTACAGAACAGAATAATACTCCTCTTCAGGCATGTAATGAAACTTTACACATCCTAATGACGAAGAACTAACAGATGATATCTGTATACGGACACAATTATCCGTATATGTAATTCAAACTGGATAAGCTGGTAACAGAAGCTACTAAATATGGTCTTAAAGCAAATAGTTTCAAAATCAAGACTATGCGGATGACGGATACGACAAACGCTCAAGCTCGTATTATTGTCCAGAAAAAACTTGACAATCTGCTATCTGGGCGGTTGAGAGACTTGAAAGATCTCTTGCCGAGATTTGCAGGCAGTACAAGTGCTTGTGAATCGTTGGGTAGGCGCAATACTGAACGTTTACTGGCCAAATACTATCAGCCATGACAGGCTAAAGTCTAATTAATTTGAAAATAAAACGCTGCAAATAGCTCTGAACTGGTCACTCACTCCGTAGACCTCTGATCGACAAAATCCGAAATGCTATCGATTAGAACCCACATGTAAGGCGATGAAGGGGACGCCAAAGCTTTACGTCGCATAGATAGCTGGATGTCGAAGCAGCTGTATGCAGCAGATAGTGGAATTCGTTGAGGGAATATTTTACTTTTAGGAACAAGAGAACTAAATGTGTTCAAAAAATTGAATTCCTAATCTCCTTTTTGCATTTAAATCAAATAGCTTGCCCTTCAGCTATTTCTGTTAGCATACAGATGCACTTTGTTGCGTAGCATCAAATTAAAAGCCTAAAAAACTTTTACTTATTACTGACGACCACTTTTTGCACTGTATCAATCCAGCCTTTTTCAAAAGAATCATAATGCCTCCTTCTTTGAGTTCATCATTATCAAAAATAAATTCCCCCACATACTAATAATGATAATTATCCCTCCAACTGAATTCTCAGAAAGCAATCCGTTTAATCAGAGAGACGCAATAAGCAATTGCTCGCTATAAGCGAAGAATTTTCGAAACAAAAGTATTTGTTTTCGGCGAACAAAAATGCTTAACAGGTCTTAGAACATTGCTTTCCTTTTCATAAGACTTTTTTTCCATCTCAATTCACATGTATTTTTATGCTCTAGCTTTTAGTCGTTACTGAAACAGCGAAGAGTGGACATGCGCATCAGGTATATGCTGATATTCTGTATAATTTTTGTCGTCTTATTTCTTTAAAGAAACAAATAAACTTCTATCGTTTTTAGCGTTGAGTGGCAAAAGAAAATGCAAAAGCAAAAGTAAGGCAAAAACAAAAGAGCAAAAGTAAAAACAGAAGAGAAAATTATTCGCTTTAGATAAAGGTACGCTAAAGATTTGCTGTTGATTTTACAGGCAAGCGTTCGAGCGACGGCTGAACTCTATGAGTTCTTTTTCGTTTCGCTTCCAATAGTCGTTTTCGAATGTTTTATCAGAGAAATGTTTGCCAAACGTTCGAAGGTGATGTTATTATCGAATGTCGTGGTCAACATTTTTACTTTTGAACATCCTTGTTTTAAAGCAACGAAACTCAGTAATTGATGTTGCTCAGTCTACATAACGCGATATTGTTCCGTAGTAGCATTAAAAGTTATTACAGTGGAAATACAAAAACGTATGGAATTATCAAAGCGATCTTGTGCTTTAAGTTAACGCGTTATCAGTCGAACTGGTAGGCTTTTCTCAATGCAATTGGAGTATTTTTTTTCGTTTGTATTATGAAAAAAATAAAACTTTGTATTCTTTTTTTTTAATTAAATTTATTATTATTTATTATTGTTGTATTTGTCATTATGTTTACTTTTTGTTGTTATTATTATAATTATTATTGTTGTTGCTGTTTTCATATACATGTACCATACACATACATATATTTAAGTATTTTTAAATAATTTATTCATATATTTATTTTACTTATTGTTTATTTATTTATTTATTGTATTATTGTTGTAATAATTGTTAATATTTAAATTTTTCTTCTATTAAATTCTAATAAATACTTATTTAACTTCATTTTTACTAATTTATTTGTTTACTCATTTATATGAATTTATACACAATAAGCAGGTATATTTTAATATTTAATTTTATATTTAAATTTCATTAAATAATTTTTATTATTAAATTTAATGCAGAATATATGCTAGACATATACCAACGCTTCTTTAATTAATTGTTAAATATTTAATAAAATTCAATCAAAATGAAAAAAAATTATTAAATAAAATTTTCAAGTTAATTTTTTTTCAAATGAATTAATTAATAATTGACATCTGATACTTGTTGGGAATTTAAATAAATATTTAATGAAAAACCACAAAAGAAATGCATAAAATATTTCCAAACAAACAAAAAAAAAAAATTAATAAATAATAATAATAAAATATAAAAATATAATAATAATTTTATTCTGCAAATAATACGAGGGCGGATTGAAGCTACCTAAGTAGGAAAAAAACATTTTTTTTTTTCAAAAACCATTCATTTCTCAACATAGTCTCCTTTTAGCTCAATACACTTAGTAAGACGATTTTCCAACTTTTTTATACCATCTGAATAATACGATTTTGGGAACTCCTCAAAATACACTTCTTCGTTTGAGATGAATCTTTTTCCTGCGAGCCATTTTTTTAAGTTTGGAAACAGGAAATAGTCTCTAGGGGCTAAATCTGGACTATAATAGATGGATGATCAACCAATTCGAAGTGGATATCTCGTAGTTTTAGCATCGTATCTAATGCTGTGTGAACCGGTGCGTTGTCTTGAAGAAAGACCACTTTTTTCTTGTTTAAATGTGGTCGTTTTTTCTTGATTGCATCAACCAATTGATCCAATAATGTACGATAATACTCACCTGTGATTATGGATCCCTTTTCAAGATAATCGATGAGCAATATTTCGTGTGCATCCCAAAATACAGTGGCCATAATCTTGCCAGCCGATTTCGCTGTCTTCGCCTTCTTCGGAGCCCATTAAAACCCATTGGTTTCAGGTATGTAGTGGTGGACCCACGTTTCATCAACAGTTATTAATCTACGCCAAAAATCAGCAGAATTATGCTTTATCATGTCCAAACACCGCAAACGCGGCACCCATGTTCATGCAAAATGTTGAACACACGTTCATAGGATATGTTTACCATTCCAGCAATCTCACGTATTTTGACCCGGCGATCATTCATAGCGATATCGAGGATTTTCTTGATATTTTCTTCAATAACCACCTCTTTGGTATTGTTGCAGTACTTGTTCGGCCCCGTTTAAATTCAGCAATCCAATATTTTACCATATAATCTGACGGAGCAGATTTGCCGTAATGTTTATCAAGCTTTTCTTTTGTCTCTTTCGCCGTTTTGCCTTTCAAATAATAGTGTTTAATCACTACACGAAATTCACTTTTATTCATTTTCCAAGAAACACAAAGGTTGCTTACTTCAAACGACGACAACAAATAAACTAATCGATGAATTTGGCTAAAATTAATAAGAAATAATTTCTAAGAAAGAAAAAGTTTTTGTGTTTGTGCTGCCATCTAGCGCTAGGTAGCTTCAATGTCAATCCGCCCTCGTAGGTCTGTTCATGAACCTTTTTGTCCTTTTACTAAGGTATGCAAGTGAAATTTCAGATTTCACAAAATTTAAGTTTTCTATTGATATTTTGATAATAAAATGCTTTTTTTAACCTAAACCTCATCACAACAAGTTTTCCCATTAATTATATAGGTATTATACACCAATGTTAGCCAAAATTGAGAGTACGATTACAAATTATATTTTGATTATTGGGAGTGGAATTTGAACTAAGATTGTATGCTGATCATATGCAGTTGAACCCACCCCCGCCCTGGTACACTAGCGCGCCTCTACTACCCTAACGATAAGTACAGATAGGCAAAGTAATTATATGCTAAATGAGAATTTAGTATGAAATGTGCGCTTTTTTGTGAAAATAAAACACTAATTTTCAATGGCGAAGTAAAAGTATTGGCCATTGCTGGCTACACATTTTTTCCCATCTTTCAGGCAATTTGTGGATTCCACGCCAATAAAACTGTTTGTCTTTTGAAGCAAACGAATTAGTCACTCAATTTTCGACTTCCTCGTAGGAATCGAAGTGCTGCTCAGCCAATGCTTGTCCACTGATGAAAACAAATAGTAGTCGGAAGGAGCCAAGTCTGATGAATATAGTGGGTAGGGTAGCAGCTTCCAGCCTAATGCTTTGATTGTATCCTAAATCGGTTTTGTATTTGTGTGCAGGTACATTGTTATGTTGCAAAATTATTCGATCAATGCATGATTTAAATTGATCATTTGTTGTCGGTAGCGATCTGTATTAACGGTTTAAGAAGTTCGTGATACACCATACTTTTCTGTTCCCACCAGACACACAGCATTGTCTTCCTGCCCAATCAATCTGGTTTTGCCGTTGAAGTTGATGGTTATTCTTGATTTTTTCTGTTTAGAGCATGATCACCTTATGCCTCGACAAGCACTCGATACGACTCTGCAGCATTTTCCGCAAATCATCATTTTCTGGCACAAATTTCGCCATCTTTAATAGGGTAAAAAGATATGATGTTCACTGATTTAATGTATACTGAATATGTTTGACAGATGCCATTTACAACACAAAAAAAAAAAAAAAAATTAAGGCTCGTTCACAATTAAGGTTCACTACGGAAACACTTGTATCTTGGCGCTCACTTCATACCGGTATACCTGATATTTTACACTTTTACCCATCATCAGTTAAAATTAAAAAATATATGTGTGATCTAATGGGGTCTTAGTTCGGAGTATAACTGGTATACCGATGGCTCAAAAATGAATGTATGTGCTGGTGCTGGTGTTCACAAACCCAACCGAAACTTGTCGATTCCACTGGAAACATCCCTGGGTGTCTTTCATGCTGAGATCATGGCCATTGCTATATTGCAGAGATAAACCTGGACAGTGGGCTTAAGGCTGAGATCATTAACATATTCTCTTACAGCCAAGGTGACTTAGCTCGAATTATATGACATCTAGACTTGTAAAATATTGCTACGATAGGTTGCAAAAGCTTTCACTGGGAAGTAAAGTCCAGCTGTTTTGGGTACCTGGACACTTTTGGAATGGTAATGAAATATCATACCGCAACCTTGCTGTCCAGCACCACTCACTACCATCCTTAATCTAATTAAGCATTGGGAAATTGCCAGATCATTGGAACACTGGAATGCTCAAAGGGGATTTCGGCAATCTAGGGTGGCGATCAGTTCGCAATTTTAGCCTCGTTCTGAGGTTCTCAAATATGGCAGGCCGGACTTGAAACCTCTTACGGAGTTTCTTACGGACCACTGTGGATTAAGAGCGCATCTGAAGAGGATGGCGGTCACAGATGTGGACGTTTGTAGACTGTGCTCACAGACATCAGAGACAGCGGAACACATATTGTGTGAATGTGGAATTCTAGACAGGTTTAGGTGGAAATGTTTAGGTAGATATAGGGTGTCACTGGGTAACATATCCACCATTATGGTTTCAGATCTGCTGGTGTTCATTAGGGAGGCAGCAGATCTGCTGAACAATAAATCCAATTGATCGCAGTGTCTTGCAATAGTGCTTGGCCAATATGATAATGATAATGATGTGTGATCCAATAACAGATCGAACGATTTCAAGTAGATTTGGTGCTACGGTTCTTTTCTTAGTGACTTCTCTAGAGAGCATAGTGCATCCATTGCTTTGTTTCAGTTTCAATGATCAAATTGGTTTTTAGGCTTCGTGATGATTAATATACAGCAGCTCGCCTCCATATGATTGTGAGTAGTGGTGAAGATCCTTGCTAATTGGTGGTGGTGATGATATCTTTGTGTTTTTTCTTCCCAGTAGGTGGCGTTTTCTCATGATCATTCGTCTGATGTTTATCATCAGCGGCGGAGGTAAACTGGGTGGTCAGGGGGACTTCTGCTTTACTTTTATAGATCGATTTGTCTGGATGGAGGTGGAATTGTCTTTATTAAACAGAGCCGCTTTTGTTGTTATGCGTGCGCTCTAAGCATAACACCACGCCAACCGCCTATGGCGCTATCGATATTATATTAAAATTAAATACTTTTTTGCATTAAAGTTAAGAAATACGGCTTTACGTCTATTTCCATTGTAAAGATTTCTTTAAGGCGAGCAAATGGTTTACCGTCATTTGTGCCATTCTAAATACAAAGGAACTGAGTAAACGACTGGCTAAGTATTGGAGGTGATAGTATAGAGTGCCCAGCTTAATATGCACTAAACTTTTTTTGTGAAACCGGTGCTATTAAAAACAAATTTTAAATTCTCGATTATCTGCTTGCATGAAAAGCTACTTTGCTGAAAATGCAAAATTCTACGAATTCTCGTTTATAAAACAAAATTCATTTCCTTTTTTTTTACAGAAATTCTAATTAACACATTTGTTGGCCATTCTGTTATCAATTTATTCAAGTTCATTGGAATTCATAGTTTTTGGCGGCATTAATTGATGACTTCATTTTGTTAAATATTTAATTTCTTTTGCTGTTGCCTTTGTTTTTATTGTTCTAATTTTTAATTTAATAATAATTGACAAACTCTGCGCTACTATGTAAATATTAAACATATTCACTGATTTACAAATGATTGCGTTTAAATAAAAAATTTTTATTTTATCATGCATATCGTACAGTCATGTGAAAAATAATAGCGACGCTAATGTGGTACATTGAGATTTGATAAGAAAGTATGTAAAATGAGAGAATTTCTAAAAATAAAAACAATTACTTATTAGTAATTCTCTCGTTTTACACACTTTGTTATCAAATATATTATTTTTCACACGACTGTATGTCGAAGCATGTATGAGTCAGCGAGAGAGAGGGAGAGAGAGAGAGAGAGAGAGCATATTCTGGCATATATTTGCATATTTGTTTAATATGTAATAATTGTATATAAAGAGTCATAATTGATTTCATTTTTATTTAACAATAAAATTTTATTTATTTTCTTTTATTTCATATACTATATGCTCGTTATTGTATATATATTTTTTATTTTTCTATATGTATATATAAGTATATATACTACAATACATATATATATTATTTAATTTTTTTTGCCTTTATTTATATTCTGTAAGTATTTATTGTAGTTATTGTCTAAAATTTGATTTTTTACTTTAATTTTTTTCTAAAAAAAAATACAAAAAGATAAACTTAAAAGCTACGCAAAACTTCCATATTTTGTTTCATAAAGCAACCAGTAGGGCTGCTTGAATTCCCTTTTCATAAATTTACTGTTGTCCTTTAAAACCAAAGCTTCTCTCTCTAACCATTTGATTTTCACTTCTTATGTCCTTAACATTTTTTTTCATTAATTTAATAATGATGCTTTTAATGATAATGATGTTCCAATTTTTTTTTCACTGGTTTTTTAAATTTTTTTCTTTACGATGTAACAACATTTATAATCGTACTGAAAATGTTTATTTTTTTTATTTTTTATTTTTTATTTTTTTCTTTGTATAAGTATAAATATATTTTTATAATTTAATTTTTTTTTGGTGTTTCCATTACATATAATTTTAAAAATATTTTTACTTATTTTTTATAATTTTTTTCTATATATAAAAAAAATATATAAATCAAGTACCTATGGCTTTAGTTTAATGAAAGAAAGAAAGAAAGGAAAACGTTTTAGTTTTAAAATAAGCGGTGTAAGAAAAAATAGCAGTCTTGTTAAAGAAATAATGCTCACGGTTAGCTTACGTGAGCGACTCATGAACTGAATTTTCAGGTTTTGGTGGGCATCTTGGGACTCGACTACGTCTGGATTTACAGTCTCTATTAGGAATCTGACCTCTAAAGGGTAGCACAATGCGCCATAGGGACTTGAAGTGTAGTCGTGGTCATGTGCAAAAATAACATGTAATTGCAGAAATTGGCAATTGAACCTAATTTTCATCGAAAAAACACTTTTAGTATTGAGGTAAATTTCTGGTTCTGGGTGAATGCCATATACATACGAACAACATATTTAACAAGTTATTTTATTATTGACCTAAATGGATATAACGTTGGCTCCAAAATGAATGGACCCAACCGAAAATTGTCGATTTCACTGGAGAGATTGCTGAGTGTCTTCGAGAACTGGATCATAGCCATATGTGCGGAGATCAACCTGGACAGTGGGCTCAAGATTATGACCTTTCATATATTCTCTGACAGCCAAGCTGCCTTAAATTAAAAAATTACCGGATATAAAAACTAACAACATGTGATTCTAATTAGACGGTGCTACGTGCCACATAGCTCATAATACTATATATCGTACGATTTGACACCATTAAGCTTTATTTTTGTGTGGTTTTCTTAAGTTATAAGTCTATGAGAATAAGCAGGCAGGTTGGTTGGTTTAGTTAACCCCACGACTTAGAGGTACAAATAGAGCTCAGTACCTTTTTGGTACCACAAAACTTGTCAAAACTCATGATGTCGGCTAATGTATATTACATTGACCTTGTCTACAAGAAAATAAAAACCAATATAGCCAACCTGATGCGTTTATAAAGCTAATGATCTTCTTTGGTTTCATGTCTGCGAGGCTTCTTAATGTATGTTCCAGCCAACGCTGGGCGCCCGCATAGTAGATGCTCCACCGATTCTTCGCTGCTATCACCTCCACAGCTTATGCGGGAGGATTGTTGACGCTTGTGGCAATATAATTTACCACAGTGGCCAAAAGTATAGAAAATTTATCATTTGGAATACGAATTTTCACCAGAGATCAGCAATGAACACTTAAAACATGAGTATACTTTAATCATGATTCATAAATTCTTACACTCACACTGATTCATACTCATTATAATGGCTACTCATAGACGTTCATATTCTAAAGCTTGAAGTACTCATCGTACTCGTACTTATTAACATTTATGACGCCATTGATTCATACTCATCTGCACTCATTATGTGTAGATGATGCCAAATGAGTATGAATTGAACATGATCAATTAAATACTTATTATAAGGTTGTGTGTTTTCTATTTGTTTTGAATATCCAATACTTATATTCATGAATACTCTCCGCTTGACGACATTCTATAATAACACTTCCTTCGAACTTTTAGCAAACATTTCTCTGAAAAAAGCTTTCAAAAACGATTATTGGATGCGAATTGGAAAGAACAAATCATCCGCCGCTCAGATTGTGACAGCAAATCGATCTCGAAGGTTTGCCTGTGATATTAACAGCCATCTTTTAGCAATATGTAAAGCGAATAACTTTGCTGTGTTCTCTTTGTTTTCTGCCGCTACTTTCTAAATTTTTTTCGCCTTTCTAAAAACTAGAGAAATTGTTTGCTTCTTTCTTAAGAAAACAAAAAAAAAAAAGTAAAAAAAGCAAAAATATATGAAAATTATCATACACCCGCCACGCATGTTCATTCGTCGCTGGTTCAGTGACGAATAAAAGCAAAAGCATTAGAATACATGTGAATTGAGAAGGAACAACAGTCTTATGAAATAAACAGCAATTTTTATGCTCAGAAGCATTTTTTTTGATAAAAAGAAATATTTTTTTTCGAAAATTCTTCGCTAATAGCCAACAAACGCTTATTGCGAATCTCAGGTCAAGCTGGTCATGAGTAATCATGAATGTTGTGAATCAATTATGATTATTATGAATATTTTCTGGGAAAATGAATGTTGTGTATCATGTGTATACACTTATCCTTATGAATTCATGAGTGAGTATAAGTAGCATAAAAGCGATACATTGCTGATATGTGATTTGCAATACCCTATATTCCATACACAGTGGCATCGAACGATATTTCAAACGAATAGCAAATTTCAATAAAATCTTACACACATTTTATTGTTCTTAATTTAAGGATAGGAAGCGCTTAATGAAAACCCTTTACATCGTTATAGGATTCAGATCGAATTCGCAGTATGTACAATATTTTTTAATTTTTCTTTTATTTTTGGCAATATTTTAATATCTTGTTTATTTAATTACACTGCTATTTTTATGTTACACCACTATTTGTTTTTGTTTGTTTTTTTAATTTTTTTAATGAATGCTCTAGTAAGAGAGAGAGAGAGAGAGAGAGAAAGCACAAGAGCATATTGTAACGGAAATAAAACTGATAGACGTTTTTTATCTCTATATTTTTTCGAATTGACCTGTTTTACAGTTTATGTTTGTAAAAAATGCAATGCAGTGTGTATAGATGTGTGAGAGCGAGTGTGTGTGTATGAAAAGAGCGTGGGGAATTGTTGTTTTTTGTTTTGATTTTATTTTCACCACTTGACCGTTTTTAGCAAAGTATTTTGTTGTTTTGTTTTCCAAAAATAAATAAATTTATTAAAACGATTATTTTTTGTAGCACATTTCTAGGGGCTCATTAGAAATTGCGCTTTTTAAATCGTTTTATTTTTCGTTTTGTTTTTATTAAAACTAAAAAATAAAACACATTTTTAAATACTTAAGTAAAAACGGTCTTCCTCCTGTTTAATAATAAATTTCTTGTTTTTTTATTATTATTTATAGGGTAACTTTTAAAAAAATTAATAATTATTAAAATTTTATTTAATTTTTACTATTTTATTTACATTTTAAACTTCATATGTGTTTGTGTATGTGTATTATGATATGCGAAAGTGTTTTCTTTTTCATTTAATTGAGTTGCCTAGGATTATGCAAAGTATTATATCCTTTTTTTAGGGCTCCTAAGAGTATACACGTGTGTGTTTGCGTTTTTGTTTGATAAGAATTGTTAACCTAAATTATTTATATTTTAATACTTATTTTAATAAAATTATTTTATTTGTATTACTGTATAATTATTATTATCCTTTAAGTCATATGCCAATCCCCTTTTAAGATTCTGGTAAAGGTTTTCTTAAATTGTTGATTGGCCAAAGCATAGCAAAATGGATTCATGGGACTATTGGCATAGCACAAGAAATAGGAGAACATGTACAAGTGTTCGTTAGTGCAGGGTGGATTACGGCAGAAACCTTCGACCAAAGCCAAAACATGGTAGGGCGTCCAACAGGCTACAAAACAGCCTAAAATAAATGAAATCGTGCGAAATGCTTTGCGTGCTCTATTTTCCGATTTAGATTTTTGTCTTCCCACACCTATGACCAGCGGTATGGTGGCTTTTTTACTTTTAAAATGCTTGCCTATCGAATGTATGAAAGCTCGTTTGCTGGAACTTCGATTAGTTTTTGCAGCTGTGCTAGACTTCTGTTGGGACTTCTGTTGGGACTTTACTGAACTAGTTTTTTGCGACTTTTGCTCTCCTCCTGCTGCTGCTGTTGCCGTCGCCGTCCCCGATGCTGAACTGGTAGTCACAGATGTGGAGGCCATTTTATTTGTGGTATCCGAGGTTTCTCTCTCTTCTATTTTATCAAGACTTTTGCGTTGAGTCATTGTGTTGCTGGTTGTAGTGTGTATGTGTGCTGTAGATGTTAAGGTAGTAGTAGTAGTAGTAATGTATGTTGCCCTTTCCGTTGTTTTGGCAGTTGTTGTTGGTGTTGTAGTTTTAGTTTTTGCAGCACCATTACTGTTTATTGTACCCGCCGTAGGTGGACTGGAACTGCGCCTTACTTGAGTTTCTTGCTCTATTAGTCTGGCCGCTTGTGGTATCAGCATTAAGTCTATGCAGCTTTCTCGGCGTATCTTCTCAAAGTCTTCCAAACCTGTATAGGAAACAAGTAATTGTTTTTCAATCTCCACTTCTTGCGAGGGATTATCAAAACTGGGGGCAAAATAAATCTCGGTGGTTATGGGAGTAAGGGCATCACCTTGTGTTGTAGTGTTATTGTTATTATTGGAACTCGGATGTGTTTGAGTGGGGTCTGGAGTCTGAGATTTAAGCTGTTGTTTGTGCTGCTGCTGCTGTTGCTTTTGGGCTTTTTGCAAAGCCTGAGCCAGCAGGGTAGGACTGCTGGCCGTTTGATTGGCACGTTTGGGAGAGCCGGCACTTGTGATTTTATTTGTCTTGAATTGTTGCACAGGCAACTGATAAGAGTTGCTTTGACTGTTGTCGGGTGAAGGCAACGCCATAGAACTTTCATCCATATAACGTAATTCAGAATTATTGGTCATTAGGTCATAGGTCAATTGCAAATCACTATTGCTGCTATGATCAGCACCAAAAGGATGCTCGGAACAATCGGAAAACAAAGAATTACATTGGAATTGTTCGGGTGGAGGTAATATCGCTTGGACCAGGCTGTGTTGCACCTGATCACGGGGTACATCTATGGGAGCCAAATCAACAGGTGACAAGGGAGAAGTATCATTAGGTTTTCCTGCGGACATAACGCTAGTTTTATGTTTTGTTTGACCTTCACTCTCCACAATTTGTGAAAGTGTAGTGCATGAAGTTCTCTTAACTTCTTCTTTGCTAACAGCCTTCGTAAAAGGTTTGGATTGCTGATGGGGAGATGTATTGTTTGAAGTTTGGGGCATAGCTTCGGTGGATTTGGAGTTTGGGGTGCACAAACCTTTACTACGTGTAGCTATCAGTGCAGCTTGAGCTCCAAATACCAGACCAATGGAAGAACGTTTGCGTAAATTGGCCAATTTTTGTTGATTCATCATTTGTTGCACTTGATTGACTGAAGATTCTTCATCCGAATCAAAAGCTGGACTGCTGGAACGTTCACTCTTCTCTATTTCTGTACTATCTGGCTTAGATTCCTTATTACCACCAACGCTACCACCCTTGGCATCGGATATACGTCGTTGTTCATTAACAGCCTCAACTAAAGCACCATTTATTATTTCGGCCGCCTGGGCCAAAGGATTGGCTTGCCCCGAGCCGCTATAACGCTTCACCAATTCAGCATTTTCAGCCATATTCTGGCCACCTGTTATGTCTACTTTGGTTTTTAAAATTTTCTCCTCTATAACACCTATACCGGCTGCGTGACCCGCCATGCCAGACATGGCACCTGCACTCAAAGCCACCATGGATTGCATTTTCCTTTGCTTAGCTTCACTGCGTTTTTGCATTTCATAGGCTGTCTTATAAATGCCACCGTACAAAACGAATAACACTATCAAAGTGGTCCAATAGTAGCCTATAATGAGGGCTGTATTAAATACTGGATCCTTAAGAAATTGCACAGCACATTGGCCGGGCAGCAAATCACGTTTGCCAGTGAAATGTTCCCAACCGAATATAGAGATAAAGAAAAGTAAGGCTGGTATAATCCAAGTTATTGTCACCATATAAATAACCCGACGCTTTGTGCGCCAACTCCGGTACTTTGCTGCTATTTTAACAGAACAATATCGATCGATGGTTATGAGTAACACGGTATATTGGGAGACCAAACATACAGTGTAATCCACTGACAGCCAAAGATCACATAATAAAGGACCTAAATCCCAATAGCCCATTAACACATAGACTGTATAAAAAGGCATGGAAACGGTACCTGAAAAAAAGCCAGAAAGAAAAAAATTAAGAAAATTGACGACTTTCTCTGAATAAAATCTGACACAAACCTATTAACATATCGGTGGCAGCCAAAGAGGCTATAAAATAATTACTTGGTTGGCGGATATTGCGATCCACAATAAAAGCCAGCAGCACTAATATATTACCACCCACTGTTAGAATAATGCAAATGGCCAGGCACACAGCTATGGCTATGGTCTGCCACAGTTCAAACGGTGGCAATACCAATGCAGGGCCATCTACTTCAGTTGACATATTACCCTCGATTGTAGTGCCATTGGTACTCTCATTTATGTAGGCCACCAATTGTTTAATTTCATCTCTAGACCACAGCTCCAGTTCAACATTATCACCGATAAAGGCTTGTAGTAAGCGTTTGCATTCATTATGTTCCACAAAGCGATTATAAATCGTTCGGCACAAATTTTCACGTTCTTTTTTTAAGCGCCTAAAGAGACAGAGAGAGAAAGAGAGAGAGAGTAATTTAAAGAGAACACTTTAAAAAGTTTAAGCAAAACTCTGGCTTACCATTGTGTTATAAAATCCGGTTTAATGGAATAAATGGGATCGCTGCGATTATTAAGTTCAGTTGATTCCACCACATCAAATTCATCCACCTCTACATGTTCGCCATTCGCCAAGCTATTCATCATTTTGTCTATTTTTCTTTTTCCAGATTATTTTTATTAAATTTGTGGACTATTTTTTGTAAATCTTATCTCCAACATTTTACTAAACGGCATTCGCAAAAATTAACTGCAATGAAAAAGTCAAAAGAAAAAGTTACTAAAGTGATAGTTTTAACCACTTGCCACGCCCATAATTTTTTTACACAACGCCGAGGTCCCTTAGCAACAAGGCGAAATGTAGACTGCACGTGTCACTTGTGGATTAGGGAGATTTCTCGACATCGCAAGTGATACTAGATTTTGCCAAAGAGCTGCGGGCTATTAAATAGGAAGATACTAGCTACCACTGAGGCTGCTGGAGGTCTTGGCGTCCTTCATCTGGTCCTCGCGTTAGATGATCAGTCTATGAACAAATTGTTAACCCATAAAGGTTCTATCGTGTACATATTTGGATATATGAAACTGAATGGTCTGTTAACCCGTGGGCAAGATACCCAGCGTTTTTCAGATCCAGGCAATTTACATCTCTGTGTGGGTTAATGTGGAGCATTGAATCAGGGGCTCGATCACATGTTAACACCGTCATCCTACTATTTGTGTATAAAATTCAATGCAACAACAATAATAATGATAATAAATAATTCCATATTAACACAATAATACTGGGAAAAATAATAATGCAAACAATAATAATAAAAATGTCGACTGAAAAACGAAGCCGGCTGACTTTTGGTGTCACAGTATTTTGTGATGTACGTGGTGTAATTTTCATCGACAATCTTGAGAAGGGAAATAATATCAACATTGAGTATTATATAGCGTTATTGGAGGGCAAAATTATATGAATTGAACTTCGAATTTCCACTATATCCACCGTATTAGCCAGATTTGGCTCTCAGCTATTACTGGCTGTTTGCAGACCTCAAAAAAGCTCGCTGCTAAAGCTGAGGCCTATTTTGAGACAAAAGATAAATTGTTCTACAAAAGCGGTATTGAAATGTTAAAACGACCCTGGAATGATTGCCAAAAAAGTGTTTTCTTTGCTAGGCTAGGAACTATTCTGCCCATCTGTTAAAGAAGTTGGCTATGCAAATGCAAACGATTGCGTTTGTTATTGCAAACACCCATTTTTTACTGGCTTAACTTGGAACCTTAACATCTATTATGACGTAAGCATGGCAAACGCATTTGATTGCCTATAACGGTTGGTTGCACTGTGGTCTCTTTCTAACAGCCATTTGCATCATCTATTGCATGGTATTGTATTAAGCCAACTTGTTAAGCATATCCTTGAACAAGCTTTTACATTTTTGCGTAAAATAAAATATTTTTTTTTTTTTTTTCTAAAACTAATCTGTAGCGGATGACTCCATTTTATGTAATCCTTGATGCACAAATTCAATTTCTTAAAAAGGAAAAAAATTTCTTGCTCTTCATTTTAAAAGCTTTACTTTCCTAATGCCTTTTACTTACACCTCCTCTACGCTTCCTCTTCTCTTTATTGTGTGATTCGTACATGTCAAAGCAATAGAAACATCACAAGTTACTTTGAATTTCTTGTAAACGTAGGAAGTCTTACATAAAAACGAAGAAAAAAGAGGAAAAATTGAAAAAAAGAATTTTATTGTGAAACCATAAAATTCCCGTCACTTTCGAATCAACCATAAACCACTGAATGAAAATTTTCACAAAAAAAAACAAAAACAAAAAAATTAAAAAAACAAGCACTGAAACCGCACAAAGTGAAATCAAATAAATCAAAAACAGTCCCGCCAGAGGTGCAGAGACGCAGAGCAATATAAACAGAAACAGGATAACAAATAGCGTTACAGTTGGCGTTACTGTTGTTTGTTACGGATTTGTTTTGTTCGTTTTCTTCATTTTTTATTTTTTATTTTTACGTTTTAAGATAAATAACTGACAGAGATGGTGGACGTGGTTGTGGACATGAACGAATAAACCTATTCTGCTGGCTAAAAGCAATAAAAATAACAACAACAGCAATAATACACTTGATACTCGTAAAATAGCCTGTCAGTTAGTCTGGTAGTTCTGGTAAACCACTGACTCGTTGACTGATTTACCATTTGCCTAAACACTCAATTTCTTCCATTCTCCCTCTTCCACTCTCTCTTCAAAATTCTTATTTGCCCGTCTGTCGTCATTATTCACTTTGAAGAAAGGCACAGTGCAAGTGTGTTGCCAGTCTAGTTTTCTTTTTGTTTCACATTCTTTTTTATTCAAAAACAGCATTTTAAAGTTTAATGAAATTTTCAATATGAAAACTTTCGTTTTTTTTTTCCATTCCCTTGGCACTTCTCTTCTTCATGCTTTTAAAGTTACACTAGAACTCAATAGAGAAAACGGCAGCAGAATATAAAATTTAATAAACACAAAGGAAATGCAACAGTTTTGTTTGTTGCAGTTGCCGCAGCTACTTGGTTTATAGCTTGGGCTTCATGCGAGGGTAGTTTCATAAGCGTTGGATCTACAATTGTTAAGGAACGTTGAATAAAGGAAATCCGATGATGGTTGTTTTGTGGTAACTCAACGACATGTGATATCAACAGGACGGTACTACGTGCTGCACTGCTCAAGACATATCGGATACTTTTCATAAGCGAATTGAAAGTATGGTTGTCGCGCATCTAGGTGAGCACTGGGATTGTGTGATTTGAACCCGTTAGGCTATTTCTTGTGGGGTTTTTCACAGTAGCAGGTCTATCTATGTAAATAAGCAACTAACCACAGTGGTCCTCAAAGTTAAGATATTACATATTGCCAAACCAAGCCCCATATACTGAGTGATATCGACTATGTCTCATATGGACCTGAATTGTATGGGGTTTTTTTACGTAGTAGAGAAGATTGGGCCTCCGGTGCTATCATCCCTAGCTATTTGGTGAACGGTATGGATAACTCTAGACTAGAGAACAAAGTGGAGTTTTCCTACGCTTCCCGGACTCCTGCAATATGTTTTAGGACAAGGTAATGCAATTTTTTTTGGAATGCATCTATAATAATGGAGCTCCTACCGATGACTTATATATCTGTTTTGATAGCCAGGAGGCGATATGATCTCTTTCGGGTGCGGCCTTTAACATTATTACTGCAGTTTTGTGTACATCTCATCTGGATTGCTGGTCACAGGGATATCTCGGGTAATTATGCTGCTTATGAGCTTGCTAGGGCGGACACACTTCTTCCGTATCCACATGCGATAGTGGGCGTACTTCTTAGTTCCGTTAGGCTGGCGATTAGGCGGAAGTATATGTTGGATGTTGAAAGGGTCTGATTTGAAGCCTACCAATTAACTATTCAAACTGAACAATCGGAGCTTCTCCTCTGTTGTATCTATTCTTACAGGTCATTGAGTTATGGGTAGACACGCGCAAAGGCTGTGCTTGCCTGTGAATGATTTCTGTCCTCGCTGAGAGTGGTGGAGAGGGTGCCCACTTTATCTGCCAGTGTCCGTCTCTCGCAAAGTAGAGACTTTGCACTCTGGTCTCTCCACTTCTCGATGGCTTATCGGAGCTATAGAACCTTGACATCAGGTTGATAGCCAGGTTCATTAGAATGTCGGGCTGATTTCCGACATAATTTAGGGAAGTGCTTCTGTGCGGTGTCTCACCAAGACTCTAATGACTAAAACAGGGACAGCTCAATCAAGTGTGCTTTAATTCAACGAGGTTGCCATTCCCTCCCTATGCGCTAAAGTCATGGAATATTTAACATTTCGATACTCTTTTCGCTTCAAAGGAATACTATTAAACACTTAAAGCAGCTGCGAGTGGCCACGGCTGATGTTTTGGCCCCTGTACATGGGGGCCAATTATGCTATTTTATCTGTAAGCGTGTTTTTCATAGTAGTCTCCGTTCATATTAAGTGACGTTATATTTTTTTCTCCATTGCTATGTTTCAGTTTCATTAACGAAGTCGATTTTTCAAGCTGAGTAGATGATTAATTAATTGCAGCTCCTCTGCATATGATTGTGTATTGGTGAAGATCCTTGCAAGGTGGTGGTGGTGATCTTTACTTAGCACTGTGATTTTTTCTCCACAGTAGGTGGCGTTTTCTGCTGATTATTAGTTTGACGTTTGTCATCGCCACCAGAGGTAAGCTGGAAGGTTAGGTGGACTTCTTTTTTATTTTTAGACGGTGTTGTCTGCAGTGAAGTCAATGTCTCTTTATTAAACACTAGAAACAACAATTAAACTTTTTGTCATGTCTTCTACTGGGATTCGAATCTCTGCCGTTTGTGTTCTATGCCTGCGCTCTAACCTCTACACTACGCCACTGCCTCCGCGTTTCATTTAAGTAAAGAAATTTATTGGATTTTCTTTTTGAAAACAAAGCTTCCTTTGAAAAAATTGAGGTTTGAACTGTAAAAGGGGTGATACATTGGCAAACGTTTGTTTGCAAACATCGCAAATGGCCAATCGCATACATGGATAATAAACTTTTTCTTGAGTGCGATTGGATATTTGCAATGTTTGCAAACAAATGTTTGCCAATGTGTCACCCCTTCAAGATCGATCAACAATTCAATTCCAATTCTTAAATGATTTTTGCATTAAAAAAACTGAAGCCAATTTATGATGTTCTTCTCGTAAAATTTCTTAAACTACCCTCTTATATGACGTATGTGTGTGTGCGTGTGTATGCGTGTGGCTTTTACTACCTAGAAAATCTTCTTAAGGGGGTGATACATTGGCAAACATTTGTTTGCAAACAACGCAAATAGCCAATCGCATAGCCAATGGATAACTTACTTCCCCTTGAATGCGATTGGCTATTTGCGATGCTTGCAAGCAAATGTTTGCCAATGTATCACCCCTTTAAGCAAGACCCAACAGACTGCACAGACACTTTCAAATACTTTGGGTACCTGAAACTGACTGCTTTTGTATTCCCAAACAGCACCAGCAGCAGTACTTACTTGTCAAGTGTAACTGTAATTCCTCGGTAATGTAGTGTAAACAGGAAGTAAAAGAGAAACTAAATTAGAGGGGTAAGGGAAGAGAAGTTAAAGAGAAAAAGTTAAAAAGTTAAAAAAAAAAAATAAAAAAGTGACAGACGAACAACAACTGCAAGCAAAACAATAAAAAATAAATTTTTTAAAGGTTGACTCGTTTGCTTGGGTTGCATGGCTGCTTGTAAAAAAAATGAATGAAATGAAGAGAATGAATGATTGTTGCTGTGCCACACTACTGCTACAATTGTTGTTTCTGTTGCTGTTGCTGTTTCTGTTCTTATACGATTTAAAGGACCACTTGTGGCACAAACACAACAGAAAACTTTGAAAATATTGGTAAAAAGGGAAAATGGAAAAAAGGAAATAGATTCTTCATTAAATTATTGCTAAACTAAGTTTTAGTTTTAGTTTCAGTTTAGCATTAGTATACAACTACTAACAATAACAACAATAGCAACACTTTCTACAAATATTTGTGTCAGTATTTCATTTAATTTTATTTTGTATCTTAACATGGCCTAAATGCTTCAACATAAATTTATTTATTTATTTTCTTCTACCTTTTCTTCTAATTTATTTATTTGCCTCTTTTTTTACTTTCAAGTAATTTTTTTCTATCAAATGAAAATTTAATAGAAAAAGTAAAAAACCAGAAATAAAATGAACTCAACTCAGCTCAACTGAAGTTGAGTTAAATCATAATTGAATTTGTTTGCAGGGAAAAATTTTATTAAAATGATTTCTCCTTCGCCTTCTTCTCACTTTAATTGCAGTTGGAATTTTATTTTTTTCAATGAAATTAAAAAAAAGGTTCAAATCATACTATTTGTTTAAAAAGAACATATTTTGCATAAATTTATTCTTTAAATAACTAATTAAAAGGGTAAGTCCACTTAATTAGGGACATCAAAGTGGAACAAAAAGACTAAATAGACTAAAAAGGATCCTAAAGATAAAGGAATTCAATTAATTTAAAAAAGTACAGTATTAAGCCTTAAAGCAAAACGTTGAGGAGCAGCATGATTCTTGCGGAGGCAAAGAATGTTGGTTGGGCGTTATAAAAAAGTAATTTTTATAAACCGAAGTACAAAAAAGTGAAGCCTGCCAAACAACTGAATTAACTCCAAAGCCAAATATCTAAGCAGCCAAGACAATGCTATGTACTTTGAGGCAAAAAGGGTGAATCTATATTCTTATGATTACTATTCTCCTGATCAGGCACTAAAGCAGAACACTGCGACCCATGGGATCTATTGTGCCCTTTCCGGTCTTTGGTTTATTCAGCAGATCTGCTGCTTTCCTAATGAACATCAGCAGATATGAAACCGTAACGCCTAATCAAGAACTCCGTTGTCTCTGATGCCTGTGAGCACAGTCTACAAGCATCCACATCTGTGACCGCCATCCTCTTCAGATGCGCTCTTAGTCTACAGTGGCCCGTAAGAAACTCTGTAAGGAGTTTCAAGTCCGGACTGCCATACTTGAGAACCTCAGAGCGATGCTTAAATTGCGGAATGATCTCCGCCTTAGAGTGACGAAGTCACCTTCAAGCATTTCAGAGTTTCAAGCATTTGGAAATTTTCCAATCCCTGATTAGATTGATGTGGTGCTGCACAGCAAAGTTCCGGAAAGAAAAGTTCCACAGTAAAACAACTGGACCTTATTTCCAAGCGAAAGCTTCTGCAATATACCGTAGCAATATTTGACTAGTCTAGATATGGTACGATTCGAGCCAAGTGTCCTAAATGTCTATGACACTAAGAAAATGCTTCGTATTTGGTGAGGCAAAAAGGTTTGAGTCCATAATGGGTTGCTAAAGCCTGGCCTAACGTTCACAGGTGATTTTTGTCGAACACAATTGATTAGTTCGAAGCAAACTCAAGCCAAATAACAAGTAGAATACGCATTCAGACAAGTAGGCATGTGTCCAAGACTATTTCATACATAATGATGCAAACTTTTGCTTCACTTGTTTGTTCGAAGTATCTTTTGTACAATCCCATACGTTAACCACATCAGATTAAGGCTGCGAATAAACCCAGTAATCCATTTTGATGAGAGAAAAAAAGCACTTTTGGAGTCACCACAGCATTCCCCAGGAACCTCATCCTCTGGGTAGGATTAGCTAGGTAAGCATAAGTCGTGAAGAATCTACACCGAGAAAAAATTACCAAAATACACTAATGGTATCTCTGATCAAAGTCTGACGTCGTGTAATGGTTAGAGCGCATGCATAACAACACAAGCCGCCCCGGTTCCAGCCACAGCAGAGAACATGACGGAAAAATATATTTAATTGTGGTTCCGAGTGTGTTCCAACCAGACAACTCCATTTAGAAAATAAAAAAAGTCCTTCTGATTATTACTCATGATGATGAAGACTAGGAAAAACTTACAATGCTAACTAAAGATCATCACCACCACTTAGCAAGTAACTTCACCACTACACACAATCATATGGAGGGGAGCTACAGTGGGTTAATCATCTTCATAGTTTGAAAACTCAACTTGATTAATGAAATTAAATCAAAGCAACTGAAACCAATGGTTTGTAGAAAGACTTCTTGATTTTCCGGGAGAAAGCGGAATACGCCTTCTCGCTTGTTTCTTACCGGAGGCATATCACCGAAGCCAGCGTATTCCACAGGGACACTGAACATCTTTCGCTAAACAGTCGGCCCTTCCGTTCCTAAAATGGATTTCATGGCCAACGCTGTCCAACTATCTCTCATTTCGATCAATACATTCTTACTGCCATACGATTCACTTTAGTTTGATTCGTTCTGAGCTTCAGAAAGTGAGCAGTTTTTTTTTGGTTAGAATGTATCATAGCTGGAAATATTTATTATTTTAGGTTAGGATTGGTCGCTAAAAAGACTTACATATAAGCAGCACAACACCATGGGCTTGTTGTTCGCTTTTGAGTCTAGAGCGTACCGCCTAAGATCGGATCTACTCAATACTACAACTACTCCAAAACCTTTATTATCACTCATCATTAAAAAACTGAATCCCTACAACAAAATTTCTTAGAATTCTTAAGTCAATGCTATTGAGGGGATTTACGTCAGGTACTAAGTAAAGCTCGAAGTGTGTTGCCCTAACTGCGGTAAAAGTAGGGTATGTGCAGAGGAAGTGATTAAGAATCATCTGTTCATTATGTTCCTGTTCCCAGGAATTTAGGTATGAATTTAGGTATGTATTTACCACAGCATATCCAGGATAGTGTGCTGACATACGGGGTATAATGAATAAGCTTTGGCTCAGATTTCGCCCTGCTACAAGTAACAACAACATGCGGTTTCAATAAGACGGCGCTACATGGCACACAGCTCATATTATATTGAACAATCTGTATAATCATTTAAGTGAATGATTAACTTACGTGGAGGTGATGTGAACTCGTCAACCAGATAGTGTCTGCTGACCCCATTCGATTTTTTCTGTACGGTTTTCTTAAGTCGCAGCTCTGTGTCAATATGCCTTAAAACAACATAACCCTTAAAATCAATATAACAATGCGTGGGCTCTACTAGGTAGGGTCTACTGTCCCATACTTTTCGTTGAAACCATCCAGCACATATATGTCGACTTAGTAAAGCATATCAGGATATTGCGCCCATTTTAAAGCAATTCCCCTGTTGGGTGTTGGTGCTTGGTTCCTCCCAACGTGATCCTTATATCCAAGAAGATCTTATGGTTGGACAAATCGTGGTGAAGTAGTATATTTCGATTTTTTAGATTGAGATTTACGCCAACTTTTCTTGCGTAAAGGAATGTCTAAAGAAAAAATCGCAACAACACAACATGTTAAGTCAACATAATTCATACCATTAGTCAAATTCATCAGGGACTTATTCGCCAGAATCATGAAAAATGGGACATTTAAATTTAAAGTTAAGAAGCGCTTAATAAAAGACCTTTTACTTTAAAGCAAAAGTGAGCAGAGAGAAAACTTAATTTGTAGCAGTAGTAGTAAAGATTAAAAAAAGAAAGAAATTAAAAAGGTAAACAACAACACAAATCTTGATGCGCAAAGCGACATACATACTTATGTCCGCGTGCTTTCATCAGAATCTATCACACAACTAAATAAAATTGTTGTTTATTGCTTATAAGCTGAAGAGATAATTTTCATACAACTTATCTCCTATCATAAGTAATGTAACATTTCTTTTAAAAAACTCTCCAAATAAAAGTCGAAAATAAAATGTCTGGTAATCACATGCCACCCCTACACAACCTCTACTTCGAACTGAAAAAGTCAGAGTTAAAGTCGAAGTCATATTAAAGATTTTTAAAGAATCATTAAGCAAAAAAAAGAAAACAAAAAAAAAAACAACAAAAGAATAAAAAGAATTTCCTTCAGCTAACCAATATACCAAAAAATACGAGTATAATGGTGGTCTAATAATACAAAGGGAAAACATGGTGGTTCCAGAAACCTTTCTTTCCTTTTTTTCTTTTGATTGAAGACAATTAAATCGAACGTTTTTGGTTACTTTTTATCAGACAGTCAGTCAATCAGTCAGTCATTCAGTCCGTCTGCCTTTTATTCTTTTATGGACTAAACAAATCCAAATACAATAAGAAGAAGAAGAATTACAACAACAACAGCCGAATACGATATTAATGACTAAAAATCGATTTATACTTTTTGTCTCTACAACACAACTGAATGATGGGACTGACTTGCTCTTATAAATGGCTAATGCGGGTGAATATACCGTTATCATACAATACAAACAGACAAAGAGTGTGTGTGTGTGTGTGTCTACGTGTCTGTCTGTCTGTCTGTATATGTATGAATATGTGTAATAAAAATTTTTGCTTTTGCTTTTCCTTTATTCTTTATTTTATAGTTGTAGTCCACCTAGACCAACCATGCGTACATATTTGAACACTTGTTATCCTTTGAAATCAAGTTAGGATGACATGAGAACTTTTAAATACAATATGTATTGATTATACAGAGTGACCAGTTACAAACGTTCAAAAAAGAAATGTAAAGAAAACAACAACATCGATATGATTCACAAAGTCTCATAATAACGGCATTTAATCATTTATTTTATGCGCAATTTGAAGCAGCTCGAGGTTTTATTGGTAAGGCAGCTTGATAATATCAAACTCTGGGCACAGAAAAACGATAAACGTTACACTAAACCTTATAACGGCATTAATGCGTCAACAGATCAGCACTACATACAAAGCTTGATTTCTACAACGGCTCATATGTTGACTCCCGGAGTGATAGGGGCTAGAAACTATCCATGCATAATATGTTATGTTAAGTCACATTTAATTGAACCTTTATGTGCGAATAAAACTACAACGGATGCTATGATTTCTTTGTTATATCGGGTGATTTTTTAAGAGCTTTGGATTTGATTTAAAGAAACACATAAATTTCATAGAAGTGTGTGAAATCTTTATTTGAGTCGATAGAACGATCTATAGAATTCAATGTTTAAAGATGATTTCATGTAAATAATGACCGCTACTACACGCCTCAAATGATTCATACACTGGGTACAATTTTGGCATACACTCTCTTCAACATACTCTCTAACATATCGGCCGGTATCTAACAAAAAAATGCATCAATATTGGCAGCCAAGTGCGTCAACCGTTGTGGGCTTAACCATATAGCCATGACCCTTAACATAGCCCTACAAAAAATAGTCTAAAAGCGCTAAATCGCACGATCTAGACGGCCAATTGACCGGCCTTAAAAATAATTTGTTCACTCACCTCTCAATTGGGCCATTGTTTCGCATGCTGTATGGCATGTGGCATCGTCTTGTTGAAACCCCATGTCGGCCAAATCTAGCTCTTCCATTTTGGGCAAAAAAAAAAAAAAATTGTAATCAACGCATGGTAGCGCTCAACATTGACAGTAACGTTCCTGCCTTCGTTGTTTTTGAATGAAAAAGTATAGTCCAATGATGCCACCGGCCCATAATCCACACCAAACAGTATATTTTTTGGGATGCATTGGCAGTTCTTGCAATGCTTCTAGCTGCTTATCACACCAAAGATGACAATTAAGCTTGTTCACGTATCCATTCAAACAGAAATGAGCTTCGTCCCTGAACACAATTTTCCGATGTGGAAAAGTAGATCTTCAGCCAACGTTTCTAGCGACCATTCCCAAGGGTCTACATCCACATCCTACCGCAAAATTTTCACGTAGTGGACCAAGTGCTGCAAACAGCGCTGAATCAATAATTTATGTTCGTCAACAATACTGGCGGATACGTATGCGCGTTCAATAATGTAAATTAGGGGCGAAATTTAGTCACAAGATTCCGAATAGCCGTCTCAGAAGTTCCCCCAAACTGACCATAAAATGAAAGAACTGCACGATGCACTTTCTTAACGGAGCACGTATTTTGATAATTAAGTTCAATAATCTGCAAGCGTTGTTCGTTTGTAAGTCGATTCATGGTTAAATTATAGACCAAAATAAACATGTTTGACAGTAACATGTAACAGCTGACATGTAACAGCTGAGCTGGCAAAAACAGTGTTGCCAAAAAGATCACTCTATAGGGTCCGCCAATATTTGAAAGTACAATCCTTCCGGTTAGTAATGGAAAAGAATTTCATTCAAATGGCTTCCTCGGCTGGCCATGCAGTAGCCTACACGATCGGTCAAATTTTTAAGCACATTATCGATTGTGTGCAGCTGTATTTCACCAATGGCTTCACGACTATTGTCCTTTAAAGCGTCAATTGTCTCTGGCTTGTTGGCGCAACACTTATCTTTGGCGTAACACTTATCTTATCCGAGGTGGCCAAACGACATCAGCTCTGCGGCTGATAATGCGATCTTCAAAAACAGGGCGCAAAACATCGAGTGTAGCTTCGGCTGTGTGGCACGTAGCGCCGTCTTTTTGAAACCAAATGTTGCTAACATCCTCCTCTTCAATTTTTGTGAACAAAAATTCGTTCAACATGGCCCGATAACGATCGCCATTGACTGTAACGGCCACTCCTTGCTCATTTTCGAAGAAAAATGGCCCAATTAACGTTAAAATTGTTTCATGAACAGTAATGCTTACTTAACTTTTCAACAAAAGATCACTAACCTGAAATTAAGAAATTACTTTCTTCTCTTTTAGTACTTGCATCGCAGCCAACTTCACTGACTCATTGTCGTATTATGGTTTGCTTCATACAGTTTGTATGGGCATGCGATTTTTTGACAGCTAGACAACACTTCGCGCTCTTATTTAGATTTGCCTATAACTCTTATTAATAACTCTGTAAGCTGCTATTATCCGATCACCCTGTATTTATTGTTTACAATTGTTTGAATGACTAGATAGTCGGAATTTTGTGTTTTTTTTTGTTTTTCTACAATTTTTGTACACTTTTGATGTAAGTTCCCTCCCTCGTAAGCAGTCAATCAAAATTATTTTTCAATTCAAACGCATGTGGTTTCTAAGGAATTTGTGAAAAGACTAGTGAAGTTAGTGAAAGAGTAGAGCGTTAAGGGTGAATGGTATTCTTCTTCTTCTAATTACAAGTATAACATGACAATTGTGCCATTTAAGCCATTAGGCCAGGAATGTTTAGATTGCTCAACCAATAAAACAAGTTTTCATTTAATTTTTGTTTGGTATCCTTTTTCCAAGCAAAGAAAAATAATGTCAACAATACAGTTGCAGGTGTTGACCCCCTTTCTTATTATACTGTTTTAATAACAATTTACTCATTCATTTATTCTTAATAATATAACAACACAGTGGGCCTATTAACTGTTCATCCCAAAACTTAAAGCAACGGACAAAATGTTGTCTTTTTTCTTTCATGTTTTTTTGTGTTGCTGAACAGGTGTGGGAGTATGAAATTAATTATAATTTGACATGAATTTGCATGTTTTAATAATGTTTCAATAACAATAACAACAACAATACAAACAACTCAAAGTTGCTATAAAATGTGATTAATGCGGTTGAAATGGCTTCTTTTATAAAAAGAAAAAAAAGTTAAATAATCTTTTCTTCATTATGAAGGTGAAGTCAGTTTCTTATCAAACATTATTGAAAAGGTTGAATAGATTAAGGAAGTGTCTTAATAAACTAATTAAAGTCAACCAAAGTTTAGTACGAAGACAACATGGTATTATGTAGACAAACGACACACCTGTTCGAAAAGGCTATTCATAACAGAATTTTGGAAATTGATTAAAAGTGTCAGCATTACAAATAAACGAAAGCAAGGCAAGGGGGAAAAAGCATTTGTTTTACGTACATTCACATTAAGTGTTTGAAGTGTAATATGTTTAAGTTGATTTTTATAAAAACTTCACCTTAAACAGTGTTTGAGTGTAGAACATAGTACGTAAAAACTCGGCTTTTGAGCAGAATTCTCTTTGGTTCGCCAGTTTTATGACTCGTGCTCGTGAGTCTTATTTTTTAATTCATGAGCGTAAATCATATTATTCGCTTAAAGTATTTTTTGCTCGACTTGTGCTTACGAGTTTTGTTCTTTAACTCGTGAGCACGAATTTTATACTGCTAACGAATTAAAAATTAGCAAAAAAGAATCAAAGACGAGCATTTCGTTTCAGAGCATGTTGCTTGTGTAAGATTAAATGCGTAATACCATGCATTCGTATGTGTGTATATTTTGTGTGCAGCGACCAATAAGTAACACACACGTGTGTGTATTATATTGCACAAATAACATTTACTAAAAAGAGTTGCTCGTTTGCTTTCCTAATTTTATTTTTAAATTATTTTGTTTTTAATTCTTCTCGCGAGTCGTATTTTAAATTCTTTTAAAATTCGGCTCTCAAAAAGAATCGTTCTTTACGAACGAATTTAATTCGGGCACACTTAGGGCATAAAGTTGTTGAGCCCTATAGAGAAGAATCAGAAGTTCACACTGGTTTTATAGGAGCGCAGTTGTACTGTATAGGAGTACAGTTGTCTACTTCAGTGGTCAGAAAATACAACACAAGATTACTTTTTTTCTAGGAGTAAAGTCTGTCGCTTTACGTGAGAACCTGGCCCAGGACTTTACCTCAGGGTGCCAAAGCACGAGGGAATACAATGCGTCCACCGAAGCTCACACCAATTATTAAAATCACCAGCGAGTACCAATCCGAAGCCATGTTATTTAGACACCTTAGTAAGATGTGTTGGAGACTATCTAAGCTCCTACCGACTTATGAGTCACGGCTCCCCTTAAAAAGTGTAACACCATAATTGACTATAAGGCCCGGCTTAAATAAATCGAAAAATGGTGAACTTTAGTTACACTTAAAAGATATTTCAACAAAAATCTCAAATCACTATCGAAAAAACGTAAAATTAATTTTTAAATCCTTGCAAAACACCAACAGCATTAAATAAATTCTTTAAGAAATGATTAAAACAAAAACATTAAATCTCAATTTGTTAAGATTTTAGTAACGAGCCTCACACCAACCCTACACATAATTTGCACGGATTACATGACATACTGAAATAAACATATAGAGAAAGGAGATAGAGGAAGAGAAAAGCAGATGCAAGTAAATCTTTGAACCAAAACAAAAAATTTATGGCAAAACGTGCAAGAAGCGTGAATGTATGCATTGTTTGTAATCTTTCCGAAAGGGTAAAAATAATCCTATTCTTTTTTTCCCTCATTTCGCATTATTGTTTTTCTTGTATTTGTATGACTTGAAGAACACTAAGCGTGCGGACAAATGCTATTACATGTGGGATATGAGTATTTGTCTGGCTGTTTAGTTGTCTGTCTGTCCTACCCCAACCAAACAGCCAAATGTACCTCGTCTTCAGTATTCTAGTTAATGTGTTTGTTTGGCGATAATATCTCTACTCCATCGTATTCATGTTATTTGTCTTTAACGTTTATTGTTTTTCTCATCTTCTTAGCTTTCATTTTATTTATTTTTGCCACATTTCATTAGATATTCCTACCGCAACCATCTAAACGAGATGTAATAATGGAATAAAAATTACTTCTCATACACTCTCACACATTTAACTCATTCATTCACTCGTAAACGTATTAGGGATATTCAATAGAGTAACATAAAATTGTTCACACATACATGATATTCTATGTATAAACCATACATAGAATTTAAAAGGTTGCTTTTACTGTATATATAAAGCTTATAGTTCTACGTGTCCTAAATATTTCCGCCTTTTAGTTTCTTATATGTCAGCTCACTCTGTTAATAATATCCCTTTTATTGTATGTGTATGGGTATGTGTATTTATTTTAGTTTAAACGAGTGTTTATGTAGTTGTTATTTATGTTTGTGAATGCCATTCAAAAATATCAGAGAAAAAAAAAAACAGAGAGAGAGAGAAAAAGAAAAACAATAATCACCAAGAACAACAGCTTCCAAAACAGAAACAATAAAATGCTAAAGATAACAATAGTGACAACAGCAACAACAACAACATGAATAAACAAAGAAAAACAATAAAAAAGAGCGCATAACTGTATTGTATACGAATGTCGAAATTACTATTCTCTTCGCTGTGGTATTGTTGGCATCCCCTTACACACCATAGTCGCCCCAATACAATGCATTCAAGTTTAAATACTACACGAATGTAACAGTTTCACTTTAAAAAGTGCTTAAAAACTCATTGACATATTGACTTGGTTGGTTGGTAGTTTTATATGGCCACTATACCACTAAAGACTGCCAAAAAGCTTTTGTTTGCATTTGGCTTGTGGTCAACACATATTAGATGTTGCTCTGTTGCTTAACACTACGCTCTCCATGTTGGTGAGTTATTTACTCACGTCCTACGATGGTGTTATATTTGGTGAAATATAAAAACAAAAACTTGATAAAACTGTTGCTCACTGTTATAGTTGTAGTTGTTGTTTGTTTTAGAAAAACAAAGTAACAAATTTAGAGTCGTTCAAGCTTCACTAATAGCATAACTCAGAGATATCAAAGGTCCTAAAATGCCCTAATTTTTATAATTTTGTTGTCGTTTAGACTTTAATTCTTGTGACAACTAAGCTCCGTATATCTTTAACACTGTGTCCCATGGTCTGAACGAGTTGGCATTTCATAACAGATTTACGATATGCTGGATTTCATGATCATGAGAGCCATGCTAGTGGAATGCGAGTTGGCAATTCATAACAGATTTACGATATGCTAGATTTCATCATCATGAGAGCCATGCTAGTGAAATGCGATTGAATTGCTTTGTAAATAGTGGGGTTCGTCGTGATTTTATGGAGTTACTACATTGAGAAATGGAGTGAGCACTTCGCTGAAGTCTTTCAAGCGCCCATCAACTTCAATAAAAATAAAAAGTTGCCGGCTTCCATCCATACTGTGGATTTCATGCGCCAATAGCCACTGTCCGACGAAGCGGAAATTGCTTCAGCAATAAGGAACACCAAGGTGAAAAAGGCTGCGGGAGCTGACGTTATTGTACTGGAAATGCTGAAGGCTGATCCAGAGATGTGTTAATGAATTCTCCATATGGGAGAACGAAACCTTTCCGACTGAGTGCTAACAGCAAACTTTGGTAAAGATTCCGAAAAAAGGCGCAACAATCGATTATAATAATTGGAGGTGCATTATGCTGCTGTGTGCGACACTTAGGATTTTATGACGGATAACAGATAAAATCGATGTCATTCTTCGAAACCAACATGTAGGGTTCAGGTCATATTGCAGCAAATCAATGAGCTACAGCAACCAGAGCATCTGGAATGAACTTCCAAGAATTCGATCCGCTTCATGCAGGCACAGTATGCCGCATTCAGGTGCCGATTATTGTACTGAGGTGCGCTTTCTGATCCTATCAATATTGTTTCCGGTGTCCGTCAGGGTTTTGTCCTTTCCCTACTCATGTTTTTGGCGGTAATCGACGAGGTACTTCTAACAAGTATATATACCACTCCCAGCAGTGGCCTTCTTTGGCACCCAATTAGTATACAACACCTTAACGACCTGACTTATGCTGATGATTGATTGCGTTGGTATGTACGAAGTGAAGCCACATGCTGGACAAACTGAATAGCTTGCGAATATGTTCTGAAAAGTACCAGTTGTGCGTCAATCCTATTAAAACAAAAGTCATGACTGTGAACAACTTCCGCAGTGATCGCATCTTCCTTGATGATAAAGAGGTACAGAAGAAGTTGAAGAGGTACAGAGTTTTACATACCTTGGCAGCCATCTCACATCAGATGGAGGTACTAAAACGGATATCGTGGCTCGACTTAAGGGCAGTGAAAAGAATGATGATGCCGGTAACTATCATTTGCAACTAAAAATCGAGTATTCGATGCGAATGTAAAGTCTGACTCTTTACGGAAGTGTCAGTGGAGGCAACAAACAAACTACAAGTTTTCATCACTGATGCCTAAGCAACAACTGTAAATGCAGACAAACACCCACTGCCCCGGAGATAAGATTCCGAAAACGTAACTGGATTTGGCATGCATTGCGGAAGTCGACCAACAATATTGCAAGTCTAGCTCTCGACTTGAATCCGTATAAAAAGCGAGGTAGCGGTCGACTGAGAGAGATTTGACAGAGAAGCCTATTGGAATAAATAAAGGCTCTTGAGGAGGAACGAAGCTGAACGCAAATTAAAGGTCTAGCTAAAGATCGTAGTAAATTTAGGAAATTTTGTTCGACCCTATACGTCACTTAAGCGGCGCGGAAGCAATTGATAAAAATAATAGTAAACAATGACAAGACTAATTCCTCCGTTAACAGCAAGTTTTGTTACACTTGAGAAATTTCGATTGGACTCATCGTTAACTATATATACCAATGGTAAGTATAAGTATAAGAGCACGTAAGGGGTTAAGAGACACCTAAAATTAAAAAAAGTTTGACTGGAGTAATTATTCGTTCTATAGTTTTTTTTCGAGAGAAGCAAAATATAAATAAAAAAGGACTCGCAGATAGGGAGAGAGAAAGAAAAATAAATCAACAATCTGGTTTATAACGGGTATTGTAGACAATCGCTTAATTATTATCATATTGTTTGTATTATTATTGTTGTTGCTGTTGTTTAATTTCTTTCAAATTAATTGTATATGCGAAAATTGTGTTTTTTTTGTTTGTGTTTTTTCTGTGCTGATCATTAAAACCCCGTTTCATATTAAATTTAGTAGAGTTCTTATACTCTCACACTCTCTCAGAATAACTTACTTATACCAAACACTCTGTAGTTATGGCGTTGTATACGTGTTGGTGTGGTGGAAATGTTGTTATAAATCATACGCATGGTGTGTGTGCATGTGAAAGCAACATACTTTTGTTTAGAGAGGAAATGGCCACTTTATTTATTTGTTGGTTATATTTGTTGAAAAAATTTTTCCTGTTTTTTGTTTTTTGTTTGACAGGCCTATTTAATGATCTATTAAATGTTTTATTAATGCCATAGAAATATTTACAATCTGTTGTATTGTGTTATATAATGAAGTGTCTCATTTATTGAGGTCCATTATGATTATTGCCGATAATAAAACTGTTTTCTCGAATCATAGAAACACATGGTATTAAATTATGTTGTAGGGTTTGTATGCCAAAATCAAGTTATGAAAAAACAAATAGAATTGTTGAGACTTTTTAAACGATGGTGGTCACAAAATTAAGAAAACTTAAGAATTTTAGGAAACGTTTTCATTATTTAAAAGTGAAAAGTTTGCCTTTTACGAATATGGATCATCTTGGAACCGAAGAAAGTATAAAAATGCTTAAAACGTACTGCAAAAGTGGTGTTTCATACGTGACCACTTTTCGAAAAAATTGGGGCCGATTATGGTCTTCATAATCGACCTACTATGCAAGTAACTGGTAAGATTATAATGAAATTTGAAAAGACTACAGGCATTACAGGTGTTGTCGATAGGTACACATCATTCAAAATCAACTACACATACCCATTCATATTCACAACAACAATGAGACATAAGTATAAGTAGCAATGAGTACGAATCAAACGTTATACTCATGCTCATAGCATTCATTCATTTTTGAGAAAATACTTATAATACTCAAACGGTCATACCCAAATCATACTCAGTTTACATCGTCTACGCGCAATGAATGCAGATGAGTATGAATCAATAGCGTCATAAGTTTTGCTAAGTATGATGAGTACTTCAAGGTTTAGATTATGAATGAGTATGAGTATAAGAATTTATGAAACATGATTCGTATATACTCATGTTTTCAGTCTTCATTGCAGATCTCTAGTATACATCAACTCAATATGGCCGGTAATGCGAATTTGTCGATTTCTTACAGCTCACTATAGTGTATTTTGCATTTAGATCTGCTCCTAAATCTAAATGAAGTGCAACTCACACAACAATTAAAACTGGCTGACCATTAACAACAGCTAATTGACTGCTAGAGCTACAGGTTTTCAATGGTGATTTTTTGAACAAAATTTTCTTTATCAATGAAGCTTATTTCTTAAATTATCAGATATGGGACTCGGAGAATCCAGAAGTGAATGTAGAAAAGCCATTGCAAACAGAAAAAGCGACTTTGGTGTACAATATGATCTGAAGGTGTCAATGGGCGGTATCTTTTCAGAAAATGTTGCTGAAAAAACCATTACAGTCAATTCAGAGAGCTATGGCCATATGATAATCGACTTTTTTTGACCGGCAACTGAGTGGTATAAAGTGGACGAGTAGCTGCAATAAGACGGTGCTATATGAGAAATTTAACGGTCGTCTACCATATTGATGCGATTTAACTACGCAAACCCTGAAAGTCCCCTACCATTCGAAAACCAGCATTCGCCAAGTTATGCCGCAAGGATCTGTTTTTTCCTACTCTATTTTAAATATTTCTTAACGACTTTCTTTTTCTTACTTCCATTCATTCATATTATTTTGATCGTAGGCCGAGCCTCTTGGACCTAATGCTCTTTTTAACACACAGACGTGGTGGTGTTTTGTCATCTGTGTCTATGGGTAATGTAGATATTGAGGAGTCAAATGCTCTTGATGTTCTGGCCATGAGAATTCACTGTGACGTTCGTTGAAACAATCACATATTACGAGTGCCGAAAGAAGCATTCAAGTGCCTCGGTTTTTTAAGACGGTGCGAGAAATACTTCACTTCAGCTGATCTCCTTAATATTTACAAGATATATATGCGACCCATGATGGAATACAACTGTCATGTATAGGCCGGTGCTTAAAAGTTTATTTTGCAGCTTCTCGACCGCGTATAGGAGAGAGCGATGGTACTCATTAACGACGGTAGGGTAGCTAACTCTATCGATTCGTAAGAGTATCGTGGCAATGTGGCGTGTGTCTCGTTGTTCTATCGGTACTATAACAGAATGTGCTCTGACGAAATAAAGGAATTCATGCCTAATAATTACATATTTTCACGTAGCACTCGTTTTTCTCGTTATGCGCATCCCTTTATAAAGAGAATTCGGTTTTTTTTTGCCGCACTGTTAGAGCGATTTTTCCGCAAAAGTCTTCCTTACCATCAACGACGTAAATACATTTAAATCCAACGTCAAGAAGCACTACTCTCTCTATCCTCCTTGGCATAACCTATTTACCTAGTACTAGCACAGTGCACTGCATAAGTAGGGACCAATCTGTGAGTGCCGGACTCAAAAGAAAAAAAGTGCTCGAATTGAAAGAATGATTCTTCTTAAGAGCCGAATTTTAAAAGAATTACAATACAACTCGTGAGAAGAATCAAAGACAAAAAAATTTAAAAAAAAATTCGGAACGTAAACCGACTCGAAAAGCAAAGCATCAAAACAGGTTAAAAACGAGCAATTCTTTTTAGTAAATGTTGTTTGTGTAAGATAATAAAATCACCGAGTGCTGGACTCAAAAGAAAAAAAGAGAAATGTTGTTTGTGTAATATAATACATACATGTGTGTGATACTTATTGCTCGCTGCACACAAAATATATACACATACACACACATACAACGTACTTTGAAATGAACTGCTCGTCTTTGATTATTTTTTGCTCATTTGGAATTCGTTCGCAGTATAAAATTTTTGCTCACGAGTTGTGGAACAAAACGTGTAAATTAAAAATTTGTTCTCACGAGTCGCGAAAAAATATTTTGAGTAAAAATATGATTCGTGCTCACCAATTAAAAAAATAAAAACTCACGAGCAAAAGTCAGAAAATGAGCGAACCTACTACTTATTCTCAAAAGCATCTACTGCAAAGCGGTCATTTATATGACTTTGTTTTTCGTACTTAATGCCAAGGTCCCAATATTATATAGTAATGAAATAAAAGTTTTATCAAAATCATAACTTTATTTGTGTTCTATTTAACTTTACTTTTATAATCGAAAAATAGATAATCTCGTACGAAATATTTAAAATGGAATATATATACTGTTACGTTTTTACCTTTTTAAAAACGTGTTTTTATGAGTTCGTAGATTGTAGTTCAAATAAAATAAATTTTGTGTTTGGTTTTAATTAAAAATCCTTTATTCAACACAATTTTGTGCACCACTGCTTGTAACCTTTTACAAGCAATTTTCTATTCTTAATTACTCCGTCTGTTTACAATTTTGTAAACAACAACAATTACACGGTAGATCTTTCTACTTTTTTTTATATAAGACCAGCACCCAGGGGATGGCTCCTACTCATGCAGTGCATTGTGCTGGTACTAGGAAAATAGGTTATTGGAAGGAGGACAGAGGGAGTAGTGTTTATGGACGTTAGATTTAAATTTACTCATGTGGTAGGTGGCAGAAAATACTTTCGCTGGAAGATTATTCCACAACCGAACAGTGCGACCAAAGAAGGAATTCTCCTTATAATGCGTTGCGCGATTTACTGGACAATCAACTAGAAAGGGATGCGCTCTACGAGAAATACGATTACTACGTAAAAATATATGATTTTTGGGAATTAATTTCTTAATTTCGTTAGAACACATTCCGTTATAGTACCGATAGAACAATGAAACACACGCCACATTGCGACGGTGCTCCAATGAATCGATAGAGTTGGCTACCCTACCGTCATATATGATTTTTGGGAATTAATTCCTTAATTTCGTTAGAACACATTCCGTTATAGTACCGATAGAACAATGAAACACACGCCACATTGCGACGGTGCTCCAATGAATCGATAGAGTTGGCTACCCTACCGTCATTGATGAGCATCTTAACCCTCTCCTGTACGCGGTCCAGAAGCTTAAAGATCTTCCAACCCGATCGTAGTTACAACTTAGGTTCGATCACAACCTTTTCAACCAGAAGTTATTCACACTAAACTCTCTTTACTGAGTTAGCTACAACTAAACTGGTTTTTTACTTCACTACTAGCTTCACGAGCTTACTCCTTATAAACTCTTTTTACACCAATAACACATTCGCTGAGTTAACTTTACTTCAACTGCACTCGCTGGGTTTACGACACATAAACTGATTGCTGTTCGCATCGTTGTGCTGAGTAAACAACACACCGAAAGCTCTCGAACCTCTCGATACTTCAGGTAGATTCTATTTCTTTCTTTTTAATTTATTTTTAGTTCTGCCTCTGCTCTTTCAGCTCTTAGTATTTGTTGTTGCTTGTTTATTGTCTGTTATTCGTTTTCTTTGCTGCTTTATTGTTGTTGTTGCCGTGTTATTTTTATTTACTTTATCGTTGCTAATGATTGTTGTTGTCGATTTGGTTATTTGTAAACAGCACGTATAGAGTTGTTCTTGCAGCGTTCGTTTATTTATTTTAGCGATGTAATAAACACAGGGATGTCCTACCTTATTTTTGTAACAATACATAGGTATATATGTATACATTGTAATTTTATTAATATGAGGGTGATTATTTAAAAAGTATTTGTATAAGATTTTTGGCAATATTTTAGAATATAATTGCTTTAATGTGCCGCTGTGGTATGGTAGGTAAGACACCCGCCTGCCAACCAGAAAGTCCTCGGTTCAATACCTGGCCAGACCACCTTAAAAAGAAAAAACTGTTTTTCGACAGCGATATCACTGGTTATGAGCATTAATTACTATTGAAAACTTCTTTAATGCATTTGCCGTTCGGAGCCGGCGTTAAACTGTAGGCCACTTTCAATGAGATTAAAAATAGAATCGGGTGCAGCTCATTGGTTGAGAGAAGTGCCCATGTTCCTTCATGGTATGGTATGCTATGGGAATTAATATACTCGTATATAATTGCTTTAATATTTAGACTGTAAATAATGCTAAACAATGTTATCATGCGAGTACACATGTTTTTATTAATTCTTTTTTGCCAAAAGCTTTCAACGGCCTATAACAGGCTTTTTATAATATCTTGGTAATAAAAAATCTTTTAATTACTTAACAAAATGTTGGTAAATGCTTTTAGTCTTACTCTCTCTCCCTCTCTCTCTCTCTCCCTTCCTCCCTCTCTTTCACTCAATTATTCATTTTTTCCGTATTCAGGTATTTCAACAATTTTTTGTTGTAAAAGGGAACAGAAAAAAAAATTAAAATAATTCCAGCCATTTATTATCTCTCTGGAGACTAAAAAAAGAAAAACACCAATAATTAGGCCAACAATCAGAGCCACAGTATCATTTTATAGCAACTCATCTGTACGAACCATAAAAGGCATCACTTCAATACTTTTATTAATAAAAATTCCACTTTAAGCAGAGAAAATGAGTTGGTTTTTAAACAAGTTGAGCCAATTGTTAATGAAAAAAAGGTGAAAAGATATTAAAAAAAATTATTTTTTTTCATTTATTTTTATTATTTTTTTTAATTTTTATTCAAATTTTTATGTTTTTTTCTACCAACACTTCAACTCACATGTGAATTCACTAAATTAAACCGACTGTGATGTAATGCTCTGGTATTTTCCTTTATTCATTCTTCAGTTTTTGTTTTGTTGCATGATTGTATGAGTGTTTGTATGAATGAATGAATGAACAAGTATGTCTATATGAATAGAAGAGAAGTACGAATTTGCAGCTTTTCATAAAACAATATTTGTGCTCTTTAATACCAAAAAAAAAGAAAAAGAAACAAAAACAGGCAGATAGATATTCTTCCTTTTGAACAAACTTTGGTTTCTTCAGACACGGTTGTATACCCTACACTTAATGGTAGTTAATTAAATGTATTGAAATATTTGTAACAAAATATTTGTAAAAACTTTACTTGACTTTTGATGAATTTTAGATCATGGGATGGCTAAAAATGGAATATAATTTGTTCTACAATAGATATTTCCACAAATGTTCAATTACCGAAATCTGTTCAATTACAACATTTAAAAAAAAGTGTAAATGATGTATTAACAAAATGGCTGTTCTATAATCATCCATTCAGGAACTCTATTCGCAGTGTGGTGTATAAATTTGAGACCACTGATTCAATGAAACAATGAACCAATAGCTGTACAATGTGAGCTCTAGCGAAAACCTAGCCGTTGCCCTTGGAAGTTTACAGGAAAATCCGAGGCGGTCGATTTCGCACCGCACACAGATCACAATTTGTCAAATTTTGTGCATGATTTTCGCCTATACTCGTACAAAATTTAATTGATCAATGAGCAGTAAACGATCATGGTCAAAGACCTATGTTCGCTTGACGAGCCCAGGAACAGTTAGAAATTGAGCCTGATATTCATAAAATATTTCATGCGAGATTAGGACCGTTTTTAGTCAAATTAGTACGCCAACAAACAAAATTGTCGGACTTGGAACGATACCAAACCACATAAGATTGTGGATTAGTTAGTTACTAGAAGTAGCCAGACACTGGTCCAGCTCACTTGGTTCCAATACTGATCCCGCTGTGATGCCCATAGAAGGTAGCGTCCAAGTTGACCAACATGTCTGCATCTCAGTCCCAAACTAACTAAAAAGACGCGTGCACAAAGTAAGAAAGCCTGCTGACGTTTACATCAACCAGGTCCGATATGGCATGCCAAGAAAAAGAGTCCTAATATAAAATAGATAACAACCCCTAGGATTCTCAGCCGATGTCGCGACATCGTCAGAATAGACTCTGAACGAGCCCGATCCTATAGGGCCCAGATTTGTCTTGATACAGGGCAGCTGGCAGTTCATTCTCCTACCTATCTATCTGTGCTCTGCCCAATATGTATCGCAGGACTAAAAGTCTGCAAAAAGGAATGTCCAAGGAGAGAGCCTTCTTTCGCTAGTTCGTCCGGCACATAATTTCCTCCGGTGTCTGAATGTCGCTATTTCGTTTACAGACGTCCAGTCGAGATGTCGAGTAGACAACGGAACAGGGAAGTGTCTCTGGACGCCTCTAATGAGTTCTGAAAAATGCTCTGTTGAGTGTGATTTTAAGCCGCCGGCATAATTGGTCAGTATGTCTTTAAGAAGAACATGGGTAAGTCTACCACCGCCTACAGCGAGCGATATAAGCCGATAATTACGAAATTATTTTAGCTAAATTGGATCTGATATGGGCTCAAACAATATGTGGTTTTAACAGGAGGACGCTACGTGTGTCTCAGCTTATGCAGCATTCGGTATTCTGCATTATCAATTTTCGGTCATGCTACTCTTACTTAGAGGTGACGTAAACTAGCCAATTACAATTACGGTATTTGTCTCTTTTAGACTTTTTAATGAGGGGTTTTTTAAGTCCCAGGCTTATGGCAATAATGTCGGTGACGTGGTGTAGTTCTTGGAGTACATGCATACAGTATAAGTGGCCTAGGTTCGAATCCCCAGCAGAGGACAAGAAAAAAGTTTAATTGCGGTTTCGAGTGTTTAATAAGCACTCCAATACAAATCTATCGAAAAAGAAGTCCCACTGACTCCACTGATCCAGCTTACCTCTGACGATGATGACAAACGTCAGACGAATGATCAGGAGAAAACACCAAATTATAATGCGAAGTAAACATTACCATCACCACTTAGCAAGGATTTTCACCACTATACAACCCTATAGAGGCGAAGTACAGTGGATTAATCATCTACTTGACTTGAAAATGAACTTGATTAATGAAACTGAAACAAAGCAAAGGATGCTTTGTAGAAAGCCAATATGCTTCCTAGAAAAGTTGCTGGGAAAAGAAAATGCGAATAATTCACAAGCCACAGCGGCCATCAAAGCCAACATAACTCATGCCATCGGTCAAATTCAGCCTGTGCCAAAGTCATGGAAAATTATACATCACATACCCTTTGTTTTATTTAAACTTAAAAATAGGAAGCGCTTGATGACAAACCCTTTACTAGCTAAAACTCTGCTGCGTCAATGGCAACATTGCTCATCTCAACATCTTATTGATGCTTAGGCTTAAACTACAGCTCATTGGTATGCTGCTGTCCAAAGTACTTAGCCTATATACCGGGAGGAAATCTAAGTTGCTAACGTTCCCCTTAGCCAAATTAAGTCTTTAATAAGATTAAATTGCTTATCTCTTCCTATTGGGTACCAGTATGTTCGCCCTTTACGGCTTCTAGCCAACTTCAATATAAGCAACTTTCATTTTTGTAAAGTGCATTATGCTGTAAAGTATCATATAGTCAACCTAAATCAAATACTTCAAATCATTTACTTCCTTAATTATACTCGTAAATGCCACTGTCAATACTTAATTATACCTCACTTTGATATTTAGCGCAATGTAATATAAGCAAATACAACAAATAGATTAAATAGAAAATCAATTATATCCTCCTCTTATCTGCAACAGAGTACTCGTATTTGTAAATATTAAATGAAAATTATTAAGCCATAATAAATACAATCAAATTAATGTCAAATCAAACATAAAATTCATGCCAACCAACCAACCATCAATCAAAATCAACTGAACAAACGTTTTGAAGGTAAATATTCAAGTTTCATACTCGTATGCTCTCTTTCTATATAGAATTAATCTGCAACAAAATGTGGCATTCGAAAGATTCAATTAATTAATGACTAAAATGTAGAACAAACAAAATTAAACGGAATTTATTGATTTATCGATAACATTTTTTCATATGAAAAATTTTTAATTTAAAATTTGATTTTTCTTTTATGAAAATTAAAAAAAGAAACAAATGTCGGATAAGTCAAAAAAATGGTTCATGATTTACAATATACTCGTACTTTGGTATTTTTGTTAAAGTACGAGGTTAGTTTCATAATTCCGTGATCTTTTGTAACTTAAGTTCAGCAACTATCACTCAAAAGAATTCTTCCATTAACTATCTGATTATCTGCTACCGCATGTTATACATCATTTTCTATAGAGAAAAGATTCGTTTTAAGCCATTTAATATTTGTAGGTTGCCAACTCTGCATCAATTTTACTCATCTTATTATTATTATTTCAACAATAATAAGCACATTTGATTGTATGAATGGGTTTATTATTTTGGTTCTTTAACAACTGTGTGTTTGTGTATGTACTTCAAATTATTCATAACTCTTCATACAAAATGAGAGTGATAAAGAAAAGAAAAATATAGAGAGGGAAGAGGAAGCATATGTAGATAACATTCATATAAGCCAACAACTCATCAAGCCATCAAATAAATAGAAAGAAAACACAAACATAAAAACAAACACTAACAAAACTCATCAACTTATATGCATTATATGAATAAAGGGTCCGCCAAATAAATTTTTCTATTGAAAATGCTATAAAAAAACTACTGAATATTTTCTCTAATTTCTTTTTTTATTTGAAAGTACAATCCGTCCGATTAATAATGGAAAATAATTTCATTCAAATGGCTGCCTCGGCTGGCCATGTAGTAGCCTACACGATCGGTCCTATTTGTAAGCACATTTTCGATTGTGCGCAGCTGTATTTCACCAATGGTTTCACAAATATTGTCCTTTAAAGCGTCAATTGTCTCTGGCTTGCTGGCGGAACACTTATATTTGACGGAACCCCACAAATAATAGTCCAACGGTGTCAACTCGCAGCTCCGAGGTCGCCAAACGACATGAGCTCTGCGGCTGATAATGCGTTCTCCAAAAACAGGGCGCAAAACATCGAGTGTAACTTCGGCTGTGTGGCCGTCCTGTTGAAACCAAATGTTGCTAATATCCTCCTCTTCAATTTTTGTAAACAAAAATTCGTTCAACATGGCCCGATAACGATCGCCATTGACTGTAACGGCCACTCCTGGCGCATTTTCGAAGAAAAATGGCCCAATTATGCCTCTGGGCCAAAATCCGTACCAAACAGTGACTCGTCTTGGGTGTATCGGCTTTTCAATGTATGCGTGCGGGTTTTCTGTGCCCCAAATGTGACAATTTTGCTTGCTTACATACCCGCCAAGATCAAAATGAGCTTCAACTGAAAAGATGATTTTTTTTTTTTGGCAAAATCAGCATCTTCTGTAAGTCGATCGCAGGCCCAGCTTTCCAGCGTTGTTCAAGTGTATACACACCGTTCAGCGGAAGAATAAAACTAATTATCTGTCAAATCAAACATGAGCTAAGTATTACCATTCACGAAATAAGCACTAGTTGAAAAAAACACGTTTGATGGCGAACCCGTTATGTACATATGTATGTTAGTGAGCGTATAGATGACAAAGAGAGAGAGGGAGAGAGCGAGAGAGAGAAAGATGGGGATTCGTACATACATTCACCTGAGCTCATTTTAATAAACAGTTTTCCCTTCTTTTTATTTGTTTGCCTTTTTGTTGTTGTTGTTGTTGTTGTTGTTCTTGCAATGCCGTTTATTCTGTAAACACAATCAATATTGAAAAGAGAGTTGAAATTAAAAAAAGAAAAAAATTACGAAAAAAAGGTGTCTTTATTAATATTGATATAGATGTGTTTGAGTGTACGTGAGTGTGTGTATGTGTGTTTGTATGTTACTTCCCTTCATTCATCTAAAGTTACCTCATTAACACCATCCTTACGCAACGTTGTTTATGATGGCCAACTTTAACGTGCATACACTTATACGTATAACATACGTACCCCATACTCATTTATATGTGAGTTATAAAGTACATATGGGCTATTCCATATTGAGTATTTTTGGATTACAATCGTTCGCTTTCAAGAGAAATGTCTCTTATGTACTTTTCACATGCATTTGTAATGACTTTGTATAGTGAAATTGCTTTATTGTGTTTAAGAATGATTGGCTCTGTCTCTACATACGAGTATGTGTGTGTTTACGTTCTCTCATGCTAAATATGTATGTGGGAGTATAGATGCTTATAATGAGAATATATGACAACGGTAGCTTATATTAAAGACCAACATAACCTTCTCTACACTGCAGTACATTGCCTCAATTTTACTGCAGACACGATAACTCAGCAAAATATTCAGGGATAATTCGCTATAAAGGCAAAAACCTGACGTCAACGGTGTGTCAGAAGCCACTGTCCTTGATAGTGTGCTGAAGAGCTTTCTGCAATCAATTCTTTGCCTTGCCCAAAAACCTAATATATCGCATGGTTTTAGAACTTGTTGACTATGTTTTAACGGTAACATAAAAAGTAACTGTTTGATGCGGTTTTTTAGACCGCTGCTTCATTTATCCGTATTTGTTTGAAAATGACATTAGTAGGGCCTTTACTGGCAATAGGGATTGTTATAATAGAATGATTGCCGCTTTCCTCCTCTCTCCCCAAATTTATGTGAAATAGATGTAAATGTTATAGCATGTCAGCAGGACAGTGCCTTGCGCTACAAAGCGTGTGCTGGCATGATTTGATCACGCTAAACTATTTCTGGTGTTATTTTCTAAAATCACAAGCTCTTTTCAGGCGTACCGCAAGGCTCTGTTCTTTCTCCTACTTTATTTCTTATATTCCTAAAGGACTGGATTCTTCTTACTTTCAAACCTATCTATTCCTTTGCGCATGACAGCAACACTTGTCATTCATCATCCTTTGATCTCAGGCCGAGTCTCTTGGAGATTGTGACGTAAAGGTGGAATGTAAATGAGACTCTTACAAGTGAATTTCAAAAATCTCCAAGAGAGATCGTGCAAGCAGGGTCAATTATAATACAGGTAAGAACCAGTATTGTTTTTAAGACAGGCGTCATTTGTTTCTATGAGTAATGTAGATACTGAGTAATCAGATGAATTCACTGTGATGTTCGTTGCAATGATCACATATTTCGAGTGTCCAAAGAGGCATTTAAGTGTGTTGGTGTCTTAAGACGGTGTAAGATATACTTCACTCCATCTGATCTCCTTAATATCTACAAGATCTATATCGGTTCAAACATAAAAGAGAACTCTCATGTATGAGCCGGTACTTCAAAGTCTATTTCAGGACTTCCCGATAGGAGAGGCCGAAGGTGCTTATTAATAACAGTGGGGTAGCCGCTTCTATCGATTCGTAAGAGCACGGTCGCCATGTAGCGTGTACTTTATTGATCTATTAGTACTATAACGGAATGTGTTCGGACGAAATAAAGGAATTAGTTCCTAATAATTACTTATTCTTACACGCATCCCTTTGTAGTTGCTTATCCAGCGATTCGTACAACGTGTTATAGTGGAAAAGCGTACTTCAATCGCACAGTTCGTTTGTGGAACATTATTCTCGCGAAAGTCTTTGCTGCAAATTTCCACGATATGAGTAAATTCAAGTCGAACTTCCATAAATACTATTTTTAGTACCAGCACAATACACTACATCAGCAAGGGTGGTCCCTATCCTCAAATGAAAAAAATAAGCTGCAATCAAACGATGCCCCTAAAGCGAGGACAGACTTGGCCATAGTTACTGAAAACCGAGAATAATAATTTCAATGATTTTATCTCATTTTCAAAGTGATTCTAAAGGGATCACTGTTCAATAGAAGTAAGTCGTTAACTATTATTTTTGCGCAATAAACATCAGCATACACACTTCTACCACCTACAGAGGTGTAGGCTATAATGAAACTCTTTCTCTGCCTTGTAATGCTTATATGTTTCCCTATATTATCACACACTCGTACACGAACACACATTTGAATGTAACAAGAAGGAGTTTAATAAGCTACTGTAACAACATTTATTATTTCTTTTTGTCACTCTCCCAGTCTCTGTCTTGCATTCTAATTTTCTTTTTGTGGAAAAATGTTTGTCTAGAAAAACCGCAATAATGTTCTGCCTCTTTTTTGTAATGGTATTCAATATATTCTTTTTCTCTCTCAGTCACTTTTTTTGTTTTTGTTAACATTACTTTGTTTATTATTATGCTAACGTTGTTGTTGCTATAGTTGTAGTTGTGTTTGTGTTTGTGTTATCACCTTAAATATAAACAAAAGAGTAGAACAGTAATAATACTGCGACTACTGTAGAGAGGAGAATAATAAAAAACTCAACATGAAAGCCTAGAAAAAAAAGAGAAAAAAGAAAATAATAAATAATTTATTTAAAAAAAAACAACAATAACAACAACAAAAAAGAAATTATTTTGCTATCTAATGTAACGGATGTCAATGGCTGCTGTCTTTTTACATTTAAACAATACTTTGTTACTTTTTTTCTCTTTATGCTCTCGTGCTCTATTATTTTACTAAACCATCCATGTGTGCGTTTGTTCATTCATTCAGTCAGTTATTCATTCAATTGCTCATTCATTCTTGTGTATGTAAAGAGCATAAAATAACTTCTCACACAGCAGCCTGCAGCAATTTTTATAACAAAAAATGTAGAAAAAGTAAAAGATGAAATGCGAGTATATGTACATTGTATCGTGTTAATATTTTATGTCTTTATTCATATACATACATACATACCATATGTATATGTGTAACATATACAACAATAATTGCTCTCTTTATTCACATACATACTAATAAACATGTCAAAGTATAATGGTCTAGTGTATAATGCTTTAATACTCTTTGACCCCAAGCCTAAGGGGGACACTTTGGAAGCAAACAAAAATGCATTGCAACAGTGAACATTACTGTTCATTTAAATTTTAAAAGAGAACTGATTTAAATTTTTACTTTTTTTCTAAATGTAGCCTATTATTTGGGCTTATAAGGGATTTGTTAAATAAATTTACGTTAAGATTGGTTTTTCTGAAACATGACTAAAGTAGAACAGTTACCCTGCTTTATTTGTATGCAAGTCGCCTTAAAATAGAATAATTACGTAATTTTTAAAGCTGATTTCTTACTCTAATAAGACTTCTTTAATTGTTGTTTTTTTTTTGTTGATCCTGAAGGAATGCTATTGGTTTTGGTTGGTGAGCAGAAACAGCTTGTTGTAGTTTATACAAGACAGTGCAATTTGATATACACTTTGCTCAGATGTGGCAGAAATCGAAACCTGGAGAAATTGGCTCTGAATATTGGACATGAGATAAATATCCAGGTAATCCAAGCCATGAGCATTAATATCAATAGTACAGAAAACATCTTGCTAAGGGGCCAACCAATTGGTTATGTACATAGATAGCTTCTGCTATGTGTGAAGCAAAATGACAACAAACGGCAGAGCAGAAACAGGCTTTAGCAAAAGGCTTAACACAACAAGAACGTCATTTCGACGACTACAGTCAGTATGGAGAAGCTCATACATACGCTCAGAGTATTTAACTCACGCGAAATCTGGCTTGTTTCTAAGACCAACACGCAAAAGCTGCAAAATATTCTGGCCTAAGGCTAAGCAAGTGGAGTGCTATCTGGGCTTACGTGAGTCTCGCCGCGCTGGCACACCTCACGTTGCCCCAATGACACGGGTGAATACAATGCGTCAACCGACGCTCCCCACTACCACAAGTGAATAACACAAGTGAGCACCAATTCGTAGGCATGTTGTCAGAAGGCTATCTAAACACCTGCCGTGGTATGTGTTACAGCATCCGGTTGAAGAAATGCAACACCACACCGAGCTCGCGCTCTGCCTGCGCTTTAGGTCAAAACCACAGCCACCACGAAGCTCCTACAAGGAGCCCTACCCAACAATCGGGCAGAGATCGGAATCCCTGAGGCTTCCGATTCCCGTGGCACCAGAACACCTTTGGTCAGGCTTAGTGACACGTGAATGTTAACACAGTTTCGGCCCCACAACGGCCCCCGACTGGATCGACTATATCTGAAGCGAAACCCCCCATAATATTACAAGCATGACATTTAACTCTTGGCAATGTACAATTATCCAAGGACCAAGTCAAAACAATCTTACATGGTAAGAGGCAATGACAGCGGCAGCAAAACATGTAAGAAATGCTTTGTGGAAGCCCTATATTCCAAAGAGAAGTAACGAAAAAATGCCGTTATTATCTTTAGCGGAATTAGACAGATCACCTCGAAAAATTAATGCAACGCCAGCAATAGTTCTAAAGGAAAGATATTTCAAATAACTTGCTTCATGCTTTCTTCCGCCAAAAGGTGTGTTGCATATTCTACATCTCATCTGCGTTCAAACAGCTTTCTTTGAAAGTAATGTGTGTCTTCCAATGGTGACTTTCGAACCTTGACAATGGTGGTCATATTTCCAGTCGAATTAGCTGTCATTTATTCAGTTTGTTTTGTCGTGGATATATAGAGTGGGCCATTTAAAAGTTTAAATTTAAAAATACAATGAAACAAAAACGGTTTGAAATTCTGCCAAAATCCTTTTTTTTGTTGTGAAGTAAATTTGTTCCGGTTAAAAATGAAATATTATTTCGTTCATATGGGTGTCGCGGTTGGCCTCTCAGTACCCATACGATCGGACCCATTTCCGAGAACTTTTTCGAGTGTATTGGGTCGTATCTCGGCAATGGCATCCCGAATGTTGGCTTTTAAATACTCTCTGATTTGTCCGCATAACACTTGTTTTTAACTGCGCCCCACAGTAAAAGAAAAAATACAATGCTAAAGTAAAGATCACCACCAATTAGCAAGGATCTTCACCACTACACAAAAAAAATCATATGGAGGAAGCTACAGCGGATTAATCATCTACTTGAAATATCAAATTGATTAAAAGAAACTGAAACAAAGCAATAGATGCTTGTGGAAAGCCAATATACTCCCTAGAGGAGTGACGGAGAAAAAACATTTAAGGTCACTGGTTCGGTAAATAAAGAATTAAATGCTGTACGAAGACCATATAATGAAGGCTGATCTATTTTGTTTTTCCGGACCAGCTCCTTCAATGGGTGTGTCAACGAACCCTGTTCACTCATCTTATATGCGTTTAATAGCCTGTATCACATATAATGGACATAATTAAGCGATTAAGTGTTCAGAATAGAATCTGCAGGTGTTGGTGTTATATACGCCCATTCCGTACACGTGTTTACTACAGGCGTAGTGCAGTAAACAGTTAGTGCCGCCGAAAGTTTCTTTTGGCTTTTTATATCCAGTTTCAAACAAAGCTTTTGGAATTGTCCAGGCCTGTAATGTCGGTTCAAATTTCCTTATGAGGAATTTGATCATTTTCTTATCTCCTTTTTCAGGAGATTCCTGTTGAAGCCAAAGGCTAGAGTGAGTCCAGTGTAAGTTGCCTCAGCCCCTCTTTTGACATAAATGTCCACCATCTCATTTCCCTTGTATCCTTTATGACCAGGTATCCAAACCAGAGTAACCTGTTCCTGAGCAGCCAGTTTGTTAAGCGTAAAACAACAATAAACAAAATATACTCATATTTTGTGAAATATTTCGAACCTATCTTTTTCCATCACTTGTCCAGGGAGCATATTGGATCTCCACGAAACAACCATTGCTTTGTTTCAGTTTCATTAACGAAATCGATTTTCAAGCTAAGTAGGTGATTAGACCATTGTAACTTGTCTCCATATGATTGTGTAGTGTGATGATCCTTACTTAGCGTTGCAATTTTTTCGCAGTAGTAGGTGACGCTTTCTCCTGATCATTCGTCTGTTATTTTTTATCATCGCCAAAGACAAGCTGGATGGTTAGGAGGGCTTCTTTTATATAGATTTGTCAGGGGGAGGCTAAAGTCTCTTTATTAAAGACACAAAACCGCAATTATTTTTTTTTATGTTGTCTGCTGGGTATTCGAACCTGTTCCGCTCTAACCACTACACCATGCCACCCACCTTATGCACCTATAAAAACAATTAATCATACGAAGCTACAGACAAGACAAGATCTTAAATCGATAATCGTTTATAACAAGGTTGTACAAACAATGACTACTGCAAGTGCACAACTACGATACGCAATATTTGTACATGAGTTTTTCAATTTTGTGTCGCCCGAATTCGGCCTTTGGCAGACCATAATGTGACGAATTTGGCGCTGTGACCTAGGCTTGAACTTATACGAAATTCAGGGAGCTAAGAGTAGAATACTAAAGACAAGGACTTTTGTTCGCTGGAAATTGAAATTTGAAACTTCCGCGATTAGGTCCATTTCTGGTAAAATGGGTACACAATTGTCGAATCTGAGACGATAACAATCCACATGATAGCTAACAGCATTCAATGCGTAAGGAAAAAGTCACTGTTCAGTGTGGATTTAGAGCTGTCGACGACATTAGTCAATATTTTGTTGAGAAGGATATAAGCCAGGCCATCACCGTCAACGGTGAGCGTTATAGGTTGATGGCTACAATTTTTTTTGCCCTGGCGCCACGTGCCAGAATTATGGAAAATTACAGATTTCGGATGAATTCAACCAATCGAAGCCATAATGTTTTTTCAATTCATAATGGCAGCGATAGACCTTTTAAATGAATTAAAAATTTCGCTGATAACTTACACTCACACTTTGTCTCATTTAAATTTAAAGACAGGAAGCATTTAATGAAAAATCCTTTACATTCTCCCTCTTTTCTTTCCTGATTTTATTGATTTTTAATTTAAAACTGCAGCAGAGACTTTTCTGGCGAAAAGGAACTCAATTTCCAGTTTTAAATTTGAAAATAATTGAAATTATGTCTCTGCAATAACAACGAAAGCAAAAACAGAACATGTTTAACATTAAAAAGACATGTCTAAGCCTTAAAACGAGTATTACAGAGAATCTAATATGCCCCCACTCCCATGCCAACCATTTTTAGTTGCTAAGAATGTTACTCGCATGCAAAAATGTCACATACACATGCTCGTCATTTCTCCTCAATATTATTATTAATAAAGTTGTTGATTGTCATTGTTTTTGTTGTTGTTATTGTTAGAACAACATAATTTAAAAAACAAGGAATTTTATAAAAAAAAAGGAAAAAATATTTTGTTACTCACAGATTGCGCTTTTTCCCCTAAAAGTAAACTTCATAACTCGAACAACACGAAGTATTTTGTGAAAATGTTTTTCATATTGAAACTTTTTTAAAGAAAGAAAACATTTTTATTTATTTTTTTTTTTTTTGGAACGTGCAACAGAAATAAAGGCTGAAAAAAGAGAACAACGACAGCAACGTGTCTTAATTTTTTTTTATCAGATTATTCTCTCAACATCTTCATCGTGTAGACTTTAAAACATGCAGAGCGAAGTTAATGTGACTAAATATAACGGCTGTGATACTCTACACAAACCCCCCCTCACTCCCTAGAGGTGCCAATGCAAAAATCCAAATCCCTTTTTTTAAATTTCGGCAATTACAAATGGTGGTTGGTGCTATTAATTGTACCAATAACATAAACAACAACACTTTTTTTCTACTCATATACTAGAGAGTATTTTAGTATTTTTTGCGTTTATTTTATATTTTTTTATTATGTTTTCAACAATATTTGTATTCATTATGCCGTTTTGTGGATTTGTTGTTGTTCAACACTCTGACAGCAAGCAAGTCAAATAAAATTATAAAAGAAAAATATTAACTTAGATAATTGAGTGAAAGAGAGAGATAGAGAGAGAGAGAGGGAGAGAGAGAAAGAGAGAGTAAAAAGACCTCGAAATGATAATGGTGAAATTGAGATAAAAATAACTTTGATGCTAAGCATGGTAAAATTACGTTTGAACAATAGCAGTGGCAGTCATAACTAAACACACGCATACGTTCCAGGGAAGCTATACAGTGACTCGCTTAAATGTGCCAATTGCCTCAGTCATATTCATTCATATATGCACTGTTTACTTATTGAACTCCTACCTACAACAATAACATACATTTTTAATAAGTAATGTTTACAGAGAATGATCATAAAATGTGTTAATGACTACTTGGGACAGTTAAGTGAGTTTGTTTAAATTTATAAACTTTTAATTTTTATTTTTTTTATTTTATTGATAAAGAGGCTATTTTATTGATAAAAGAGGCTATAAAACATATTAAGCCAAAAAATAAAAATTAAAGTTTTATACATTTAAACAAACTCAATTAACTGTCCCAGCATTATTTATTACAAATTTGTAGGTTACCCTTGATTTTATAGAGAGCTTTAGACCTCATTTCCCTATTTTACCTTGACTTCATTCCAACTCTCGCCGATGCTGTTTACTCCAGCCCATCGTTGTCAAATGTGTTGATTTTTTAAGCATTTGCTTCATGTAACTTTGGTTAGGCTTACTCGTATCATTTTTAATGCCACAATGCAATTATTAATTTTTTTGACCACTGAAGAGAGAGAAGATTCGTACAGAGTGCGTTTCTCACTGAAATAAAGTTGCGTTTACCTGCTCAGTCGGATCACATTACATACTATGTAAGTACATATATATGAGAGATATATTTTCTTCACTAATAAGACCCCACTGTTTTTTTCCAAACAAGATGTGTATATGTCTACAATGAGTGCGCAGATTAAAAAAAATTTAAGCCTTATTCAAAGGTAAATTTGAGGCGCAATTTGGATTTTTTAGTTTATTCAATATACTAAACCGTTTTTGAGTTAAGCAGTATATCCCGAAAACGAGAGCTAATTTAAAAAAACGGTTGGCAGCACTGAATTCAGCGTATCCAAATCTGGTTTACACGCTGGGTACTATGCTTGTCGGAGAAAAGTGTGAAATTGAGTCCGGTGTAATTATATCATATCATTTATATATACAACATTTAATTTGTTGTAAAAAATTCCCTGTGAAATAAATAATTGGGTATGTTCTGTACACCCAAATCGAATGAAATATATATAGTTTACGGAACATACCTGTATAACATAAAAATATATACATATTTTTAAACCTTTTTAGTTATGTACAGTTTTTTCACTGGTGCAGCCAATCCCCCGACACTTAAGGGTACTGAAAGTTTTTGTATACCCAACGTTTATGCTCAGATCCTGCGCATACACCACCAGCGTAACGCTACATAAAGTTAGCGCAATGTCTAAAAAGCTATGAGCCAAGAGACAGATATCGTTCAAAAGGCCATACAAACCACTATATTATATCTTTGCCATTGTCGAGTTGTCTTTTCAGGACAGTGGCCAGAAATATATTAAATATCAAAGGTGGCAGAACACAGCTTTTGTTTGACTCCGACCGCAACTTTTATTTGGCTGCTCAACAACTTGCCATGCCTAATACTGCAGGATGCATTAACAATATTCGGTGGGGCATAGTGCCTCACTTAACTTTAGTAGCCACTATGCTTAAATCATTCACATATTAGTTTATATTTTGGGACGTACCAACAACACATCAGTTGAGAAAATCCCATGGGTATCTGATGGGCTAATAACCAATCAAGAACATTCAAGTCGTTGCAAATAATATATTTTTGCTTAAGCTTGACGCTGATTTGTATTCATTATTACTTTCAGAAACATTATACGGAGTCTGCAAATTGGCATTTTTCTGTAGTTGCGGAGTATTGTCTAAAACGACGTGGGATTGTGCAATCTTGGTAGCAACTATTCTGTAGACTATCTACTACTATCTAATATCTTCGCCGCCATGTTAAATAAAAAATAAAAATTTTAACCTCTTATTTATTTAATTTGCTGTTTGCTGCCTAAAAAATAGCTAAAAATCTAGGCTTGTGCTGTGCTGCCATTTAAAATAATTGTCTTCATATATATCAACTTGAATTTTCTAATATACCGCATGCTGTCTTGCTGCTTGCTGTTTGCTGTCATCTATGTGTTTAATGCTAAAGAAATCATTCACTATAAGCTTTACTTCAGTGGTTTGTTTTGCTACACATTTTTTTTTAATTTATTAAGGGTGTGTGCTTGTGTTTGCATTTATCATTTATTTGATAACAACAAGAACAACAACCGCGTAAATATAACAAACAAACAAATATCCTTGATTTTATAACAAGCAAACCTGCTACCATTCTATAAAAAGACAGGCAGCAACGCGCTTTATGATATTCCAACACTTATAATGGGAATTGGAAACAGTAGAAGGGATAAATAGACAAAGAGACACTGATAAAAGAAGAAAAGAAAAAAGACAGAAAATTTGCTAGAAACAAATACAAATATTTCAACACATACACTCTGTCAAAGCATTTGGTTTTTAAATTTCTATAAAAAGGAAAGATTGTGTTGTAGTGGTGTCTTGGAGTCTTTAAAAGTGGTGGGTTGGTGGTGAAGGTGAGTAGTAGCAGAAGAAAATTCTGTAATATTTTTAATTAAAACTTAACATTTGATCGCTCCTCTATTTTTTGTGTCTTTTCTATTTTGAAATAAAAATATTTTTTTATTGTTATTGTGCTTATTATTGCTCGTATTTTGTTGTTGTTGTAATAATGATGTTCTGTAGTTGTGTCCCGTTATATTTATGTTCGCTAATCATTAAATGGTTGAGAGGTTGCCTTGACAGCCAATACAATTATTTTTTAATTTCTTGTTGTTGCTGTGTTTTTGGCTTAAAAAAGTTACTCATTATTGGTTTTCTCACCCAATATACATGAGTGTAAGTGTGTGTGTGTGTGTGTGTGTGTGTGTGTGGTGTTTTCGTGTTTGTGTGTTTTAACGAATTTAGCGTAGTAAGGATAGTGAAAAATAGCAATTTTTTAATAAGCAAATATTCGACGTTTTCGCTGATGTTATATGGGAGTAAATCGGTTTATTTCATAAATTAATGGCAATAATAAGGGTATTCATAAATAAGCGCATAGTTTTAGTCGTTTGCTTTTGACAATTACTAAAGGGTCCACCATCTAACGTTTTCTTTTTCTCAACTAGTGCTTATTTCGTGAATGGTAACACTTAGCTCATGTCTGATTGGACAGATAATTAGTTTTATCCTTCCACTGAACGAATATGGTTGTGTATACGCTTGAACAACGCTGGGTATCTGCACCTGCGACCGACTTACAGAAGATGCCGATTTTGCCAAAATAATCATCTTTTCAGATGAAGCTCATTTTGATCTTGGCGGGTATTTAAACAAGCAAAATTATAGCATTTGGGGCACAGAAAACCCACACGCAGACATTGAAAAGCCGATACACCCAAGACGAGTCACTGTTTGGTGCGGATTTTGGCATAATTGGTCCATTTTTCTTCGAAAATAAGCAAGGAGTAGCCGTTACAGTCAATGGTTATCGTTATCGGGTCATGTTGAACGAATTTTTTTCCATAAAAATTGAAGAGGAGGATATTAGCAACATTTGGTTTTAACAGGATGGCGCTACGTGCCACACAGCCGTAGCTACACGCGATGTTTTGCGCCCTGTTTTTGAAGATCGCATTATCAGCCGCAGAGTAGATGTCGTTTGGCCACCTCGGAGCTGCGATTTGACACCGTTGGACTATTATTTGTGGGCTGTCATCAAAGATAAGTGTTACGCCAACAAGCCAGAGACAATTGACGCTTTAAAGAACAATAATCGCGAAGCCATTGGTGAAATACAGCTGCATACAGTCGATAATGTGCTTAAAAATTGGACCGACCGTGTAGGCTACTGCATGGCCAGCCGAGGCAGCCGCGATGTTTTGCGCCCTGTTTTTGAAGATCGCATTATCAGCCGCAGAGCAGATGTCGTTTGGCCACCTTGGAGCTGCGATTTGACACCGTTGGACTATTATTTGTGGGCTGCCATCAAAGATAAGTGTTACGCCAACAAGCCAGAGACAATTGATGCTTTGAAGGACAATATTCGTAAAGCCATTGGTGAAATACAGCTGCGCACAGTCGATAATGTGCTTAAAAATTGGACCGATCGTGTAGGCTACTGCATGGCCAGCCGGGGCAGCCATTTGAATGAAATTATTTTCCATTATTAACCGGAAGGATTGTACTTTCAAATAAAAAAAGGAATTTGAGAAAATATTCAGTAGTTTTTTTGATAGCATTTTCAAAAAAAATTTATTTGGCGGATCCTTTATAAGGAAGGTTTGAGGATATTTGTTTTTAATAATGTCACGTCCTTGTTTTAGTCTATTTGAACATTAATTCAAAAAATATTTTATGGAAACCATGGGATTAAAAAAAAATATTGAAATACGTTATCGTAATAATATTCCCTTTTCTTTTTACATAAAAAAAGCAATATTGAGCTATTTTTTTGTTATTTTTTTATATAAAATTACTTGAAATTAAAAATGCAATTAATATTGACATATAAAGACACCGTTTCACGTATTTGAAATGCAAAGAAATTGGAGTAAAAGTTATTTACATGGATTTTTCTAAAGCGTTTGATGAAGTAAATCAATGAGGTTTTAATTAACAAATTATCTTATATGGGCTTTAGGGCTACTACCTTGAAGTGGCTGAGATCGTACATATTTATCTAATAGAACACAGCAAGTGAAGTGGAAAGACGTTTAATGGCAAGAATTTGAAGTTCCCTCCGGTGTTCCTCAGGGAACACCTCGATTAGGGCCCAATATTATTTACTTTATTTATAAATGAATTATGACGATTCAGTTACGTATTCTTTTTTTATTTATTTAATATTATAAATGTATAAGATATTAATATGCATTTCATTTAAGGCCTCAGCTCCAAACAGGCATGTTTAAGGCAAGTTGGCAATGATTTATAAACTTAGTGTACGAATTGATTCATCATATACTTATGATACTTGTTCTAATGAAATTAAGAAGTCACATAAAAAGCGTTTACATTAAATCGTATAAGTAAATCCTGCACAATTTTTTAAACGTTGTTAACCGGTCTATAGATTTCAAATTAGGTGGCAAATCATTATACATATTACCACCTACATAATCAATTCGTGGCTTAGTTTTTTCCAATCTGCATCTTGGAACTCTAAGATTTGAATTGTTCCGCGTATTAAAACGCGACTGGTTTTGCAAAAATGGATTTGTCTGCTCACCTGTACTATGAACACTTTTAAATACAAATACTAGAGCCTGAAACCTGTGTAAACCATAAATAGGCAAAATAGTTTTAGAAACACTCCTATAAAGCAAAATAGTTGAATGAGTTCTTGGTAAATTGTATACAATTTTAAGTGCCTTATGCTGATAGCTTTGTAGAGATTTATGAACACTATTACGTCTGTTGTAAGCATACGCACAAGCCAGACCATAAATCATAAGCTTCGCTTTTACACTCAACTTATTCTTAAACTTATGTAAAATCCCTATGGCAGGAGCTATGTTTTGCTTCACCTCATTTATGTGAAGATCCCACGATAAGTTGCTCTGTAACGTTACCGAGTTAGTTTCACAAATAGATGTTCCATCAATATGAACAGAAAAGTTGGTATTCATACCTGCTGCATGTGGCCGAAAACGAATTAATATGGTCTTATCGGAATTCAATAATAAGCCATTTAAACGCATTTCTCGCCATATGTGTTCTGAGGATAAGATCTTGCTTATAAGGGTAGAACAAACATATGTCATTCGAAAATTCGAAAATTTTATTGTATGTTGTTGATGTAAAAATTTGCAGGACTTTGAATACCCCTCATGATCAGTTTTTGCTACAGTCGGTTTATTTGGTGTCAAATAAATTTAATAATAAATAAATTCTACAAAATAAACGATTTGAAATCCGATTTGAAATTGTATAGACCTAAGAGACTAAACTTTCATTATCATATTGCACTAACTGTACACAAAGCAAAAGGTGTTCTTGGTTTTATGAAGCGCTGGTCCAAAGAGTTTTCAGATCCTTATATCACGAAACAATTGTACACGTCATTAGTTCGACCAATATTTTAATATGTATCGATTATATGGGATCCCTACTATACCGTCTCTATTAACAGCATCGAGTCTGTACAAAAGCAGGTTTTATTATTTTGTTTACGTAGACTTGGTTGGAATTCTTATGCGCTGCCTTCATATGAAAGTAAGCTTAGTCTTATTAAGCTACCAACTTTAAGAAGTCGTCGGATAATGCTCAGTGTTTCTTTAATGCTTGGTCTCATTCGTGGTATTATTGATTCCGAATTCCTGCTTGGTAAAGTTAACATATGCGTTCCAGTCAGACCAACTCGAAACTTTCAGCTGATAAGCTTAAGTTATCATAGATCCCATTTCGTAGAATTTGTTTAGATGTTAATAAATGTTATAATATTGTTACAAAAATAAGTTTGGCCATCTCTGGGTTTATTACTTCGCTAAAGTAAATAAACAAAAGCTGCAAGAACAACTCTATACGTGCTGTTTACAAATAATCAAATCTACAACAACAACAACAAGTAACAGACAATAAACAAGCAATTAATAAATACTAAGATCTGAAAGAGGTAAATGTTTACATACGCATGGCTACAAAAGAACTAAAAGGAAATTAAAAGTCCCCCTTTATGCGAGAAAATATTCTGAAGGGAAACATTTTGAATTCTCTTGTGTTTTTTCCATTCGCGTTCACACAGGCGAGCATTTTGTCATCAGCAGTCCATGTTATTGTAGAGAAGTAAAGCTAATAAATATCAACAATGCAAATATGACCACAAAGCGTATCGCCGGGTACCGAAGACAAAAACGATGCTCTCTTCCCCACCCGTAATTTGCTACCAAACTAAATGTTTCCCATCAAATTGTTTCCTCGTATAAACGAGGACAAAGAAAGAAATGGAATCTACCTGAAATATCGAGAGGTTCGAGAGCTTTCGATGTGTTGTTTACTCAGCCATATACGAGTAAAAAGCATATTGATACGAACAGCCATCAGTTTATGTGTCGTAAACCCAGCGACGTAAAGTAAAGTTGAAGTAAAGTTAACTCAGCGAATGTGTTATTGGTATGAAGAGAGTTTATAAGGAGTAAACTCGTGAAGTGCATCGTGAAGTAAAAACCAGTTTAGTTGGAGCTAACTCAGTAAAGAGAGTTAGGTGTGGATAACCTCTGGTTGAAAAGGTTATAACTACGATCGGATTGGCAGATCTTTAGGAAGAAAGATCTGTCGAGTAATTTCTGTTGTTTACAAAGTTGTAAACACAAAGAGTAATTAAGAATAAAAATTGTTATTGCCTGTGAAAAGCTAACAAGCAGTGGTGCACATAACTGTGTTGAATAAAGGATTTTTAATTAAAACCAAGACCAAAATTTATTTTATTTGAACTACAATCTACGAACTCATAAAAACACGTTTTTAAAAAGGTAAACAAGGTAACAATATTATAAATCTTTCTCAAAGTAATAGTCTCTTAATAGTCTCTTTAATTTTATAAATCTTTAGTCCATAAGGATATATTGTCTAAAATCTTAATAATAAAATAAATCAAAAATCAATACCGACCGTATGATGACGGGCAATTTGGTACAATCATAGCTGCCCCGTAGTCTTTCGATATGCAATCCTAACATTTTTATCCAAAACATATGAGAAACTGCTTTACAGTCCTAAAACTGTATATCTTACAGATTAATTTAAATCAGAGCGCATTGCCTAATGTTGTAAGTTGGTTGCAAAATAACTGTTATTTTCTTTTCAATAGAGAAATTTTACCCAATGTGGTTATGGTTCTACACAGTGTTGCCATATTTGTTTTAGAAAAACTGAAAATTGAGAAAAAAAACTCACTTAAAACTGCAAAAATTAAATAAAATAAACTTGAATTGCACAGAATAACACTTAATACCACTTTTATTGCGATTGCTTCTGCTTTTGCTTTTGCCTGAATACCCCTATTGATAATTTCCTTAAGCCAAAGAAGAAAACGAAAAAAAGGTGGAAAAACTAATAAAATTTCTCTAATCTAAAGCACCACCATCCTGTACATCGCAGTGCAAATTTTTCAGTATGTGATTTATTTTCTTCCCCTTACTCTCAACCATTCGCCCCCTACGCTATTCTATACGTTCCTATCATTTCTAGCAAAAGTTTATTTCTCTATTGATGTGCTTTTCTGTTTTTCGTAACGTTCAATGGCTTAAATCATTGATGATAATGATGATGATGATGATGTTGATATTGGATTTTTTTCGTGTTGTAGAGCAGGTCAATAATAGGAGTGTTCAAGGTACGTTTCAGTAAGAGTTTCTGTGTTTATTTTTTTCTTTACCAAGAAAAAAAACGTAAAAAATTAAAACAAAAAAACTGTATGCGGAATAGATAGAGAAGAAGAAGACATACAATCAGGTTGAAAATGAATTGGCTGATTTGTACTTGCGTTTTATTATATACCAATAACATATGTGGCCGAGTGGGGAAGGGGGAGGGGGAGGGAGATATGGCAGGGGGGAAATATGGGTAGAATAAAATAGGTCCTGTCGTGTTGTTATGGTAAGTGTTGATGTGAAATATGCACAATACAGGTAATAACGGCAACGACATTAGCAATGTGAATAACCAACAACGGGAAAAACACAAGAAAAAACGAACAAACGACAGACAAACTATGTTTGGTGGGTTGGTCGGACAGTCAGTCAGTCGTTATTTTTTATTTTTTTTCAATCGTATTTTTAAAATGACCTCGAAATCGATTGCCAACGTACATTTCACACACTCCAACACGCATACGGTACTAATTGAATAAGTGTGAGTGTGAGTGTGAGAAATGAGTGCATGAATGAATATTTGAATGAATGAACGAATGGATGATGATTTGGTTAAATGGTATTCAAGCGTTTTTTTCACGAAACCCTAAGGGAACTGATAATTTTTTAAATCTGTAACTGTGTGTGAAGCCTTAAAAAAACCAGGCATACAGTTCAAAGTTAAGCAAAAACTTCAATGAAAGTTATTTAACTTTTAGTTGTTAGGCAAGCATTTTTAGGCTTTAAAAAACTGAATAGGATAGTTAGGGCCGGACTTTTATTTTATTGTCATTTATATGTTAAAGTGTGGCCAACCTTAACAAAAGCCAATTTGATGGGTGCTAGTTAGTTGGTAACTATTATTATTGTTAAGAGGCATTGTGGTATTGCGCTCCTTTGATTAATCTATTATACAGCACTCGACTAATATAATATTTCCCTACAATATTCCTAATAACTTTTTTGCCCTGTCTGTCAGTGTTAGTACAGGTGGCGTCCTACCCTTGCTTTAGTGCCTCACAATAATCAAATATGTGCTCTGGTGGCTTTGTTCCATCCCCACAGAATCTGTAATTTTTTTTTTGATGTATGATTTTGAGTTCAAAATGCTTTCGCACTTACGGTGACCATCGTCAACTGCGTTCAGTGGTGTTTCCACTAAAAAATCCCTCCTTCCCAGAATTGCTCTCTGCGTTATTTCGGGAAGGTCCAGAACGACTATCTCATAGAACCTTTCTTCACTTACCCATTTCTGAGTCCGCCATATTTAAAGCCAGGACCATCCTATTGGCTCATCTTCTTGAGACTCTTTCTTACTTCGCAGTATGCATTCTGTATACACTCTTACTGCCTTCCACCCGTTCTCGCTTTCAAGCGTTTTGCTCACCAGATTATTGAGATGGAAATCAGCAATCTGCTGCCTAAAATTTTCCACTACAGTGTACCACCTGGTGCAGTCAGCGAATGTGTGCTCAGCATCATCATTCTCCGTCTCGCAGTAAATACAACCTGAATTTCTCACCTTTGCCATGTGGTGCAGATAACTCCGGAAGTATTCGCGGCACAAGAGGAGGTGGGTCACTCTCTATATTGAGGATAAGTTTCGCTCGGACAACATCTTCGATCATCGTCGCATGGTTTGGGAACTCAGTTTCACGACGCTGATGCCCATGTTTTCTTGGGGTATTACTCCAATTATTACGAAGACTGCTGCACCTGAAACTGTGTGGTAGGCCGAAACCACTCTAACTGCCGGCTTGCGCTGCACTGCCTCCAAAACTTTGCGGCTGGTCTTTGGACTCAGCGCATCTCCCCAAATCTCAATACCATACAATAATAACGAGTTCTTGATAGCCATAATCAGCCTATTTTTGCCTTGTGTCGGTCCACCGATATTTGCCATCAGTCTACTCAGCATGCTCGTCAGCTTGGCCCACTTTACCACCGCATGCTATACTTGAGCCCAGTAAGTGAGTCTGCAGTCGAGCCTCACTCGCTAGATATATTACCACCTTTCGCGTGACCAGAGTCATATCGCCCCTCGGCATGTCACTACGTTTCAGCATCAGCAAGTTCCAGACTATGATCCTCAAGATATATCCGAGTCCTTATCATGATCTGGTTCAGATTTCTTTCAGCATCATCAGTATCTCTAGTTGAAATAACTGTCCTCCATCATCTCTTTATTCAGGACCTCATCGCAAATTGTATTCCAGAGGTTGTCATAACAAATTCTATTCATCTAAGCCTACAGGATAGGCAGATACAAGACCGGAACCTGTTTGTGTTCTATTTGCCAGCAAATGTTGGGATGGCCTCAAGAAGAATAAAAGCCTCTCGTTATCCTTCTTTTCTTTAAGCAGGCAATTTCAAATCAATCTTCAAATTGCACAGCACTGTTGCCATATTTATTTATTTTTAGGAACCCGATAATTTATTTCATAGCGTATTTTTTACAATAAATTAAAAGTGATATACATAAATGGTATGTGATATAATGACAGTGTGGTCGAATTTTACACTTTTCTTCCGACAAGCGGGGAACTCAGCGGGTCGACCGGATTCAGGTACGCTAAATCCAGTAGTGTTAAACGTTTTTGTAGACTAGCTTTTGTTTTTGAGATATACAGTTATTTCGAAACTTCATGTAACCAAAAACTAAAGAAAGACGAAATTCCGCAGTAAAATTAACTTTACTAAGGCTCACTGGGGTCACATTACTGCTCACATAAGTACGCATGTATGTATGAATCATATGTTATAAGTAAAGCAGATGTATCACTCAGACGTACATACTTACGTACTATGTAATGTGATCCCACTGTTCTTTAGTCAAAAAAGTATATATAGGTGGACAAATTTGTACACCTCCAGCATGTCGGTAGACGTCCGTTCTTTTCACAAAGTGTCGAACCACATTTTGCAACAAAGCTTCGCTTAGCACGTCAATGCAACGCCGAAATTCTTCTTTCAGAATGTCAGTTGTTTGTGATTTGTTCCCGTAAGCCCGGTCTTTCAAATGGCCCCAGAGAAAATAATCCAGCGGCGTTAAATCACAAGAACGAGGTGGCCAATTGACATCGCCAAATCGAGAAATTTCTCATGGAAGAGCTGAATTGTTTGGCTGGCTGTGTGGCTTGTGGCTGTGGCCGTCCAAACAAAAAATTGGCTATCATGGCTTAGTAGCGCAGAGAATTCACGGTGACGGCGTTTCCCTGCTCATTTTCGAAAAAATACGGGTCGATGATGCCACCTAATCACAAACCGCATCATACGGTCACTTTCTTTGGATGTAATGGTTTTTCGAGGACTGTTTGTGGATTTTGTGAACCCAATATGCGACAATTTTGAGGCCGGTTATGTACCTCATTGCTAACCATGATGTTGTTGTATTTTATATTGGTATGAATAAAACTGAATTTGTCAAAGAAAGAAAATTGTCTTTAAGCCCATTTACTGCCTAACCTCAAATTTGCCCAGCCTTTATATATATTTCTAAAATGACTTCTCTTATAATGTACTCTTATACTCTTCTTAATGTAGGGTACCAATAAGTCTAACATGATGGTCAACAGTTTCTTTATATTTTTTTTCATTTTGGTTTTGCTTTCATAAAGTTGGTTTATTGGTTTAAATAACTTTTAAGCAGAAGGAAAAATATTTCCCTTAAAAATATTTTATTTTACAGAAATGAAAACTATTTTCTAATGGCAACCAACAACATTAGCTAATAGCAGATGAGTGTTTAGCATTTCTGAAAAGTGCAATAGTTTTGTAAAGTTTAACTTCTGCAGCAAGGGAATGTGAAATTCATACGAAATATTTCATTTCCAAGAAGTGTATTAGAGAAATAATATTCTTATTTATTATGCGAGGGTTGATTTTTAAGTTACTTTCTATTAACAATAACGCAAAACACATTTAACATTAAAAGTAATGCTTCTCTACGGCATGTATGATAAGGCCTCTTATGTTCTCCGTACTTTTACTCTACAAAAATGTGAAAATGCGGCTCAGAATTGAAATTTTTATATCTATACTCGCCTAGGACATTATAATCATTGTAGTTTTACGTGGCTTCTATCATCTACATTGCGAAACCCTGTTAAATAGCTAAATGGCTTTTTTCTAAACTTAACTTCCTGCTTAATGTCATAAATTTGTTTCTCGTTTGTAGGTCAGGGATTTTTTTAACTCATACTTTTACACATAATGCCACTCCTTCCTACACTCATACATACTTAATAATACAATTTCTTTTATTTTTTGTTTATTCCTTATCTCTAACATACTTGTGTACTCTTCTCTCTCATCCACATAACATAACTCTGGTGTATCATTTTAATAAGATTTACTTCGACTAGTGTTCATACACACACAAACACACACATACACATAAATGTACATACAAATTAATACATACTTCTTCAATTATCTCTGATATAGTGCTACTGTGTGTAAGTGTGTGTATGTATGTGTGCGTGTTTCAGGTGTTATAATCCTATTGGTAAAGACATTCTTCATCTGGTACTTGATCATAATTATCTTTTTCATCACCATCATCTTCTTTTCATCATTATAATTATAATTATAATTATCATTCTCTTTAATTATTTTATAAATTCTAAATGAGCAGTCAAACCCACATTTATATTTATTTACACATACACACGCCTACTACACACTTACTTAAGTTTATTTATTATAATTACTCTGCTAAGAAATTTATCTATTATTTACGGTTACTTAAGTTTTTATTTAATCTCATACTCTTTCTCTCTCTCTCTCTGCCTCTCTCTCTGTGTGTGTGTGTTCTTAATAAACTCTCTTGCTGTTTATGTGAGTATAGCTACTGTCGCATTGTTATTTAAGCAGAGTTGATGACACATTTTTTTAAAGTCCTTGTTAGCAATAAACAAACAATGACACTCTCGCCTGAGATTTTATCAGTTTTACACTCTTAATTTTTAAAATATGAATAAGTATGTATTATTATTTGTTGTTATTGTATTTAGCTAATCACATGCATACATACACACAGTCTTGTTCTTATAATCAGTGTTGCCGTTTTGATTATTTTTAACCAAATTGGTTATTTTTTTCTTTGATGTGTAGGTGAGTACTTTTTATCCATTTTTAGCAAAAAATAATAAAATAAATAAAATGATTTCTTTTAACGTTTATTATCCCGATTCTTACTAAGTGTATCAGTTTAAAAACGGGATTTTTGGTGAACTTTGGCTTTTTGTTGTGTGTATGCTATGATCTTACCCATCTTTTAAGTCCTATATTCCTATATTAAGTCCTATATTCAGCCAAAACTGCTATAAATTCCATATACGAGTATAACATGATATTTTAATGTTTTTCGTATTAAAATTATGATTTTAAGTTTTTGCTTAAAATTTGGTTACAGAAAAATCGAAGTTGTGTGGCAACGCTGCCAATAACGTATGCATATGTATGCCATGTCTTGTATTTATAATTTATTTGTGTTGTTTTTGTATTCATATTCAATTTAAATTCATTCATTCACTTTCGTTTCATACTTTTTTCTGTGTGTGTTTTGCATATGAAATCTTGTCGTGTTTTATATGTATTTTAATATTCTTATGAAGGTATATTTGTGTTTGTGTGTGTGTGTGTGTTTGTGTAAGTATGCTGGTCTATAAAGCCGATTTGACTTCATGCCTGCATATGATGTGTGTTGTGGCTTTACAAGTCGGTTTAACTTTGTGGTCTTCAACAAGAAAATCCTTTTTTATTCGTTGTTGTTACTGCTGTGATTTCTCTATTTTCAGTTTATGCTAATGTTCTTATTATTATTGTTGTTGTTGTTCTTCTTGTTGTTGTTTTGTTATTTACAATGATGTTTATTCTTTCTATTCATTCATTGTAATATATACGTGAGCAGATTGGTAATTAATTCAAGAAATGTTCAAGTAATGAAATTAAGACCAAAATCCTGTAAAAGTATGTATTATTTATGAGCGAACATATATTTTCCAAATATTACTAAAATTTCGAATAACAGCTTACTAAAGTGAGCGGTTATTTAAATACAGATGACCTCAGTGAAATAATTCGTGATGTTAGATCAAGAGTTTTTTTTTGGGAGGGAAAATTCAATTTTAATTTTTATTTTGGGAAAATGAAGATCTGTGATTTGCAGCTCTATTTCTATTCTTACAGTATTTCAAACATATTTTTTTTCCTCTCACTCCTCTAGGGAGCATATTGGCTTTCCAAAAAGCATCTATTGCTTTGTTTCAGTTTCTTTAATCATTTTGATATTTCAAGCTAAATAGATGATTAATCCGCTGTAGCTTCCTCCTTATGATTTTTTTTTGTGTACTAGTGAAGATCCTTGCTAATTGGTGGTGATCTTTACTTTAGCATTGTAATTTTTTCCCAGTAGGTGGCATGTTTTTCCTGATGATTCGTCTGATGTTTGTCATCAACGCCAGAGGTATGTGAGAGGAGTCAGGGGGACTTTTTTTTTGAGGCCAAGACGTGGTATGTGTCGTTGATATGTATGGACGTGCGGTGTATTATGGCAGCAACGATGGCAGTCAGAAGATCAAGCAATGGCAGTCAGAAGATCACATTTGCCAACAGGTGTCATTCGTCTCATGTTTGTCATCTTCGCCAAAAGTATGCGAGAATGGTCAGGGTGCTTTTTCTTTATTTTTTTTTTAGATGCACTTGTCTGAAGGGAAGACGTTGAAGCCTGTTGTAATTATTAAACATTCTAAACCACAATTAAATTTATTCTTCGTCTTGTTCTCTGCTGGGACTCGAACCTGGGTCGTTTGTGTTGTTATGCCTCAAACCTTTCAAACATAGACGCAAACAAAGTCGTGACTAGTGGTCGCTCACGTGATATAGCAACCATATCATGTCTTATAATTACAATGCTCACGTGAGTACCAATGCAGCCATCCTTGCCATCAGAAATGTGAAAAAGTGCCTGAACTCATCGAGACGACACTCGTGTGGATTTTCCGTCAACGTGACTTCTATGGAAATAAGAGGGGCGACGAGTAGTCTCGTGCGCGATTGGCATCGAGTGCATCGAGTAAATTACAAGTTTAACGTGAGTAGCCATAGAACTTCTTCAATTAAATACAATGCGAGTAAACTCGTCAAATCTGCGTAGAGTCAATTAAGACCACAAAGACCCGCTACCATACTATTATGATACTCATCGCCCCCATATCTCTAAACTCTATCATCATATAGCGCGACCAGCACATGACACAATACTCAACCCCCAACCCATACCTACAATTCCACTAAGGCACCTTTTATGCAAAAAAAGGCAATGAGCGAGACATGTTGCATAAGTAAAAATCCCAGATTCAAGCAGAAGTTGAAACCAGGACGCTTCATAACTATTTCTTTCCGCTGTCCGTCCAACGTGCCTGCCATCTCTCGATGAGAATCCTATCAAAAATCTATGAAAAACTCCTATTACCTAGATTTGTCAGATCAGAAAAAGAAATCCAATCACTATTAAGAAGTGGTAGCTTTCTTTTTATTTTAAACTTAATAGCACGTCGCGCAAAACCAAAAGACAAGGTGATCGAGTGGACGAAGGTCAGCCTTGGTGGCATCGCCCATAGAGACACTGAATAGGGCTAGTCTTGTCTTCAGCCCAGATCGAACGAACTGGCTGGGCTTGAAAATGATGTAAGGCGTACTCGATCGCTCATTGGTTATGGTAGTAGAAATGTGGCACTGGCCAAATGAAAGCCATGCCCGCAGGATGGGATTACGATACAACGACTTCCTACGAACGACGAGCACTTCCTATGTGGGTTATAGGCCAGCTTCTGGCGAGTGGTTTCATCATGATACTTCCGCGATATTGGATTAGGTAGACTTCTCAGATATTTTAATCTGACGAAGTGGATATGAGGAATTTTAGCCATCGTGCGGTTTCGATAATTGTGCGGTTTTTGAAAACACTGCTTACAACCAACCAAACAATTTAAAATTATGTATACTCCAGTTGACCTATGAGATACAGATTATCCGGTAGTAATGCAGCGCTACACTTAATTAATATTTTCACAGGGTTTACCGTTGCGTACATTAGCCAAGGTTCATGAAACTCACAGGAGGAATCTCTACTTTTTGATTGGACTTCAAACATATGCTAGCGGATGTTTATTTTCTCTGTCACTCTTCTAGGGAGAAATGCTGGATGCTTTGCTTCAGTTCCATTAATCAAGTTGATTTTCAAACTAAGTAGATGATTAATCTACAGTAACTTGCCTCCATAAGATTGTTTGGCGGTAAAGATCCTTGCTAAGTGGTGGTGATCTTTACTAAATAAAAATCTTTTTTCCCTTAGGTGACGTTTTCTCCTGACCGTTCGTCTGATGTTTGTCATCATCGCCACAGGTAAACCTGGAAGGTCAGGGGGACTTCTTTAGATGGATTTGTCTGGAGGGAGGTCGAAGTCTTTTTCTTAAATACTCGAAATCGTAATTAAAATTTTTCGCCAAGTCTTCTTCTGGAGACTCGAACGTGAATCGCTTGTGTTGCCTACACTCTAACTACTATACCACGATACTCTGTCGGATGTTAGTCAAGGTAAATTGGTCCATTCGTTAGTCAAACATGCATGCAGCATTCATTCTTGTCTCCAAAAATCTGCAGATATAGAAGCGAGTTCTGCATATAGGTCAGATCCTATGAGATTAATGGACTTATTAAAGTCGATAAGATAAAATTCCCTTCATAGCCTTCATTTAGATCGATGCTAACTAAATAGTTATGTTTCAAAAAACAAACGTTAGTTTCATTAGGGATCTCAGCGTTCGTAATCTTGACTGATTGACCAACCTTGTGTTTTGGTGTGCTGAATTGAAGCAATGCTTCCGTTACATTTACGAAACCACGTAAAAGATCATACGGTCTGCGCCTGAACATTGCCAAGTGCTCCTTCAAATCATTGCACGGTTGCGCTAATGATCGAGTGTCATACATCCTTAGAATATTTTTTGTTAACACTTTTTTCAAAATCTGATTTACTTGCTCTTTTCAGAGAACAACAGCCTCAGTCACCTCATCATTATCAGTATCATCATATTGACAAGACACTGTTGCAGGACACTGCGAACCATGAGAACTTTTGTGACCCTTCCGGTCTATAGTTTGATCAGCAGATCTGCTGACTTTCTAATGTACAACAGAAGATTTAAAACCATAATGGCGTTTATGTCTCCCCATATTTCCATAAATATTTCCATCTGAACCTGTCAAGAACCAAACATTCACACAATATGTGTTCCTCTGTCACTGGTGCTTGCGATCACAGTCTAAAAACATGCACATCTGTGACCGCCATCCTCTTCAGATGCGCTCTTAGTCTACAAAAGTCCATTAGAAACTGCGTTAGAAGTTTCAAGTCCGGTAAGTAAGTGGTACTACTCAGCAGGACTCCGGACCGATATAGGGTTTCTGCCACCCCATACACTTTCAAATTTGATCGTTCAATGTCAATCCATGGATATTATCGACTATTGCTGGCTTGACGATCTCTTTTGGCAAACTGAACGCTTGCAGTTTTTTGTGCTGGTACGACCTATATTTAACAATTGAATATAATCGTGCGAAGTCCATAAAAGCCTTATCAAGCCTTTCTTTTGTTGCGATGGTAAGTTATGCTTTTAAAAAAGCAATTAATTGATACAAGATTAAGATTTGATAATAGAGTAACAGATAACAATTAACGGAAGCACTTTTGTATTAGAAGTTACTGCACTAGAAAGATGTAAAGCCACGGAATTATCATAGTATACTATTTTTATTGTACGCTTATCTAAACTTGTACACTAATTGACTTGGTTCTAGAATTGTAACTCGATAACCACTAACCCGATTTGCGAGCGTTGGAAAGATGTACTTTCACTGATGGTTTTTCTTAAACTGGGTGGTGCCACGCCCACATAAAATTTTTATTTATATGTATGTGTTTATATCTTTAAAACAATTATAATAAGAGTTTCAAAATTTGGTCCAATTAACTTTGTGATCAATATAAATAATCAGTCAAAAAAAGGGCGGAATGGGATAATCATTGCTTTTTGTATATCTTTGCAATGGTAGTAGAGGTAGGTACTGAATTTGGTCTAAATTTTGCGACATCCCAGGTGGTACAAGGGGGACTTCTCTCAGTCAATGAGTGGCACACGATTCTATTTTTAGACTCATTGAAAGGAACTTACAATTTAACGACGACTCCGAACGTCATATGTATTAGTTAGAGAAGTTTTTCTTGGCGTAAATACTCATAGCCAGTCGCTAATTACTATCTTATGGTCTGGTCTGGTATTAAATCGGTTGCTAGGCGGGTGTCTTATCTACCATACCACAGCGGCAATACACATCACCGGTCAAAATATGGGCGAAATTGAATAAGTGGGTATGACACTACTCATGCAAAGTTAATATTGATTTTTATACATCTGGAGAACAGTTAGAATGGCAGTTTCTGAGTTTGGTCTAAATGACTTGGTGGTCAAAACAAATCATTAGTTTTAATGCATTTTTTTTAATCTTTCTTATGAGGAACACATTTTATGGGTGTACAAGGCAAAAGTTCCCAGTAACGCGAGAAGGGTTACTCTAGCTTTATATGAGATTGACCATAACATTCCGTGAAGGAACATGGGGACTTCTCTCAGTCAATGAGCTGCACACGATACTCTTTTTAGACCCATTGAAAGCGATCTACAGTTTTAACGCCGGCTCCGAATGGCGAATGCATTAGATAAGTTCTCAATAGTAGTAACCAGTTACTAGCTAAAGTTATGAGGTGATACCGCTGTTGCAAAAACTTTTTCTTTTTTCAGATGGTCTAGCCTGGTATTGAACCGACAGCAGCACATAACTTGCGTTATACGAGTATAAGATTGTCTTTAATACTTTTTAAATATCCCTCGTATTTATCCATTTAATGAAAATGGATAGACCATGTAATTTTGGTTTAGTGTGCCATGCATTGTTGGATGATGGCTTTTCGTGTGCCCTTTTTCCAATTGTTGGCAATATTTTTTTTGCTTCAGCCAGTCATTAAAGTTTTTCTTTTTTTTTGTCAACAACAAAATATTTGAACGCTTGTGAAAATCTATGAATCCGCATTATGTGCAGCCACAATTGGATTGAAATATGGCGGTGAGTTAAAATATTTTGATAATGAGATGAAAGCGTTGTAACAAACAACGGAAGGGAGCACTGTTTGACATAAAGAAAGGAACGAGAAAAAGTGCCATATATTTAAATTGGGTTCTAGTTCATTACTTATTCATGGTGTATACGTAGAATAATAACGGGTGCTTATAAAGAAAGGTACGTTGTTTTTGCGAGGCGGCCTAATGATAAGGATTATGTTGTAGGGTCCATTTTACTTTACTTTTTGAAAAATAAATTTAATTAAAACAAAATAATTGAAAAAAAAGAAACACAAAAATCATATGTTGACTTTATAACTTTTGCTTTACAAGAGAATTGATGGCTTTACTCGTACGCTTTAAGCGGTTTGGCTTTAACAAGAGGTAACATTGTTAGTCCACTAAAATACAAAAAAGTAGCAATTAAATAATTAATTACAGTTATTTTATGTTGTGTGAGTGTCTGTGCTTGTTGTTAAATGGATTTTTAAAAAATAATTATAGTGAGAGACAGAATGAGAATGAAAGGAAATGTTGAAAAAAATTTATTTTGCCAATGCACGACATATGGGATGGTTTTGAAAAAACACTAGACATGCATACCCATTTAATTGAAAAGATATTATATTAAAAACAAAGAAAAGGATGATAAAAAAATAGAGGGATATGTTCAAATTGTTAACCATAAGTTCTCCCTATCGGCTTAATCATTTTAGTAAGTTACGTAGAGCGAATTATAATCAGGGTTGGCAAAAACCAGGGTTTCTTGTTTGTTTGCTGGTATAATTACGTTGCTTTAATATTTATAAAGGCGACATTGTGTACTATGAGCTGTTAAAATCCGGTATTCGGAGCAGGTGGCAATTACTTCGGTTGAAACGTGCATTATGAGAAAAACGGCCAGAATATAAAGACAGACAGATATAGAAAATTTTACTTTTGCATGACAACGCTCGAATTTGCCAAACGATCAAATTCTCCAAGCATAGCTTCTTCTGACTATTTACTTTCAATGGATGCAATATCTTTTACAATAGTATGTCACCGAATCACCGAATTTTTTTGCTTTAATTGCACAAAATTGCACTGAACGTATGGTGATATTTAGCAGTTTTGAAAAAATATCGCTTATACGACATCCATTGCATAGAATTACAACAACAAATTTTTATTTTCAAAACTAAAGGGTCCGCCATCTAAAGTTTTTTTTTTCAACTAGTGCTTATTTCGTGAATAGTAACACTTAGCTCATGTCTGATTTGACAGATAATTAGTTTTATTCTTCCGCTGAACTAATATGGTTGTGTATACGCTTCGCTAAGTGGGCCTGCGATCGACTTACAGAATATGCCGATTTTGCCAAAAAAATCATCTGTTCAGATGAAACTCATTTTGGTCTTGGCGGGTATGTAAACAAGCGAAATTGTCGCATTTGGGGCCCAGAAAACCCGCACGCATACATTGAAAAGCCGATACACCCAAGACGAATCACTGTTTGGTGCGAATTTTGGTCCAGAGGCATAATTGGGCCATTTTTCTTTGAAAATAAGCAAGGAGTGGCCGTTACAGTCAATGGCGATCGTTATCGGGCCATGTTAAACGAACTTTTGTTCACAAAAATTGAAGAGGAGGATATTAGCAATATTTGGTTTAAACAGGACGGCGCTACGTGCCACACAGCCGAAGCTATACTCCATGTTTTGCGCCCTGTTTTTGAAGATCGCATTATCAGCCCCAAAGCTGACGTCGTTTCGCTCGGAGCTGCAATTTGACACCGTTGGACTATTACTTGTGGGGTGCCGTCAAAAATAAGTGTTACGCCAACAAGCCAGAAATAATTGACGCTTTAAAGGACAATATTAAACGACAAAATTCATGAGTTGTTACTCAATAACTCCAAAACTCCAAGTTTTATTAAAACGTGATATTAGAATGGTTTAAAGCTGGTACCATTTTGAATTTTCTAACATCTGGTTCAACGAAATCGAATGAGCCATTTCAAAGTTATCATAAGAAGTATGAAGCAGCCGCTTCAAAAAAATTCACATTAAAAAAAAAAATATAAAAAAACGTATCCATAGAATCTGAAGTGCTAATGATTTTTGAAGTTGGGCGATCATAGCACATCAAAAAAAAAAATATTTTTTTTTCTTTTTGTTGCATAGTTTTTTTATTCTTTCGATCTCTGCAGAACTCTCGCAATGGTGTAAACTAAAATACCGTAGAGGCCTACAAAAATAAATTGAGTCAGTTTTCCGCATTTTACAAAACTTTGTGTAAAGAAAACTTTAAACAAATAGTTTTTAAGATGTGTAGACAAATCATATTATTTCTTGATTCTTGGCAGGCAAAAAAAAACTTGTAAATCAAGCAAAATAAAGGCCATCTGGCAGCCCTAGTTGGCTCCCAGTGTAGTATTGGACCTCAATAAAATTTCGTGATTTATTTCAATCCTTCGCTCTACTCTTTACCTGAAACAATATCTTAATTGCCGTATGGAATTTTCTATTATACGGTCCCATATATGTTTCAGCCTATCTGGTACTTGGTGTCTTTTTCAATCCTTCGCTCTACTCTTTACCTGAAACAATATCTTAATTGCCGTATGGCATTTTCTGTTATACGGTCCCATATATGTTTCAGCCTATCTGGTACTTGGTGTCTTGTGGATTTCATTGGAGAGCTGCAGATTTGGTTGTATTCGTAGTGTGTGTCCAATCGAATTCAACTCCTGTTTTCGATCTTCAGATGTATAGGGATATGCTTAACGATTAGATCTTAAGAATTTTTTAGACTCTTGTTGAGTAATGTTCTTGAATTTTAGCTCAAACTGACCAAACGCTCTGAATTATATTCGCCGGTAATCGTTTTTACTTCTTGAGTTAGTAGACGTAAATAAAAGCGACAGATCCATTATAGTCTGCTTTGATGACACTGTCCTAAATGATCTTGAGTTTCTGCTATACTGCCATGGACTTTTGAAAAGAAGGTCTGAAACAGAGCAAAACTATTTCAGATTTCGCCTGTACAATAAATAGCATTCTAGCATCTTAAAAGTCGTGCAGTAAGAGACCTCCACGTAACAGTGAAGCTGGTTACCGGAGTTAAAAAAGTGAATTCGATTGGCAACCACGCATGGATAAAATAGGTGATAAAGCCAAAAAAACCTTTATCATATACGGTAATTACGCTTAGAACCCAACGAGGTCTGGTAATCGGCACAGAGAAAAGTCTAAGACTAAGGAAAATGACAGCCGGCAAAAGGCCCTCTGTTAAAGACTTTTTAGGCTCAATGGCATAGTTTAAAGCTGATTGATAGGTGCCTATATCGTAACTGGGTAAGTGCCGATGGAATAACAGCTTCAAATCTAATAGTGGTCCCTTCTTTGAAGATGAAATTTTAAATGAGTGTCATAGGGGACTTCGCGGAGGACATCTAAGCGTGACAAGTATTGCAGAAAAACCAACGTAGCAGTTTTATTGGGTTCGATTTTAACTGGCTGCCGCCAATTGAATAGCGCACTGCACTCAATGTATTGCAGCTAAAGGTGCAGTGAGGAAAAGCTGAAGTCAGCTACAGCAATGCAAATCAAGAATATCAGTTGAGCAGGTAACAATGGACGCCACAGCACATTTTGCTGCAGTAACGTCGAGAAAGCGATAAATCGCAAAGAACTTCATGGTTTAGTGCATAACCGACTAGAAATGGTCTGTCAAGTTGTAAGTTGAAAGCCAGATATGATCGATCAGCAAATACGGAAGGCTTCTATAAGGTACAATTGGTTTTACTATCCAACCCATAGCTGAAAAAAGGATTATTTCCAAAACCGCAAACTAATTGGATGGATCTTACAAAGTAATCAAAAGGTTAAGCGATGCTGTCTATAGAAAATAGAAGAACAATAGGTCATGATCAAAAGTTAAAGTAATACACTTAGAGCGACTAGCGAAATATGAGGAAAGCGCAATGTGCCTGTTCGGGGCGAACTGGCTTAAGTGGGTGACAGGGTTAGGAAAATGAAAACACTTAAAGCTATAAACTTAATTATTATGGAAGTTATTCTAAGTCATGGGTTGAAAAGTCACGGGCCTGGCACATAGATGGCGCTAGTTTTAGTGCTAATCTTGAAAAGACAGCTGTTAATATTTCATGATATTCTATTAATTAGTTTGTGAGTTACAGTGCTAAGAGTGACGCTACTTTTGCTACGTTGGTTTGCCAACTTCTAAATTGGTTGTAGAGAAACCGATGATGCAGAGAGCAGTGGCTGTCTAAAACATCAAAGAAAGCCACAAAATCATTTTGTATAATCGAAAAGTACAGCTGCGCTAGTTAGTTGATATCGTAGAAATATCTAAAGAACATGTTGGCTTTATATTGCATGACCGCTTGACTATGGGCAAGTTCTGTTCAAAGTGTGTGTCGTGATTCTGAAACGAAGGGAAAACTACATGAATTGAACTTCGAATTGCTCCCACATCCACCGTGTTTACCATATCCACCGATTTGGCTCCCAGCTACTACTGGCTATTTGCGGACATCAAAGGAATGCTCGCCGGTAGGAAATATCGCACGAATGAAGAGGTTATCGCTAAAACTAAGGCATAAAGATAAATTGTTTTAAAAAAGTATTATTGAAATATTAGAGCGGCGTTGGAATGATTGCATTGCTCTTGATGAAGATTATGTTGATGACTAAAGCTATTTTGAATAAAAAAGTGTGTTGTTTGTTAGGCTCGAGACTTTTCAGCCTATGTGTTATTGGTTAATGTCAAGGCTACGATCACCCTGCCAAGGTTGTGTTTATTTGAATAGTGCTATCAATTCTACTGTGGTTATGAAGACCTTTCATTTGATTTAATGTAACTAAATGGTTGGTTGTAGAACGTACTAAGACATTTGAAACTAATGTCAATTAACTATAAGAGCCGCGCCATTCTCCTTAGTGAGTCAATCATAATTTTACAGTCATACGGTAGAGTCACAATAAGAGTTGAGTAAGTGGAAGTCAAATAAGTTGGACAATGAGTATGGAGTTAACTTGGAAATAAAGACTATAAAAGCAATAAACTCGACACGTGTATTTAATTTAATGCAATTCAAAGAACTTCTACTTTATGAAAAGGCTAAAACGTAAAAGTAGGTATTTTTCCTTACTAAATAAATTAAAATAATAACCTTTAATGAGATACCTGCGTTATTTAAAATATCACTTAAGTTAATAGACTTTTAATTTTTAACTATCACTGTAATAAAATTCATACTAAAACTCAGAGAGCGGGAGAGAGAGAAAGAATACTAAACGCAAGGCCTGTGTACATTCAACTCCTTTAATGTCTATAAAGTTTAATTTTTACTTTTAATTGCATTGGTCACAGATAATAAACAAAATGTAAGTGCGTGTCAGTGTGGGTATGTGTGTGTGTCTATGTGTGTGTATGTGTTTGTGTGTACGTTTTGTTTATTAAATATTCTATGCCGTTCTCGTGTGCACAGATTTATTTATTTGCTACACACGCCACTGTATTTGTGGGTTGAACTCTTTAATAAATTTTATTGTTGTCTTTGCCTTTGTTATTGTTGTTAGTGCTACTTCTCTTGTGAAAATGCTTTAGTGTATTATCTTGTTGTTTTAATTTTATTACTTTCGTTATTATTCTCGCTTTTCTGGGAGAAATTCTATTCTTATAGTTAATATTTTACAAAAATTGCAACAGTCAACAAAATTAATTTTTCATTTTAACTGTTAATTAACATTTTTGTGGGTCCACAGAGAATTCTCATTTACACACAAACACACACACCAAACACATGCACACTCTCTTATTTTCTCTTGCTCTATTTCTTTGCTTGGTTGGTTGTGTTTTTTCCACACAGTGTAAGACTATATGACTGTATGTATGTGTATAATAGATAGAAGTAAATTCCATATCATAGAATCTATGGCATACTTAGATGCTGCTTTTTTAGTGTGTGCGTGTGCGCAAAACGGGTGAATAACACGGTGCGACAAAAAGAAACAAAGTTGAAATACCTGGGAAATGATACTACTTTTCTGATAGGCGCTGTCGAATAAAACAAGGATCTGTTTTTTGAATTTTCAAAACATCTTCAAAAAACTCGAGTTAAGTTGGATTCACCCATTGTTACGGAATAAAATACTTGTTTTTATTTCTTTGAAAGTTTGTTCTGAAACGATTCACCCACTTCGAACAATTGTTCCGGAAAAAGAAGGGTACCATATGAAATCAAGGGTGTGGCGTTACATTTTAAATATGATTTCTGGCCACGGCTGGTGCGGTTTTAGTCCAATCTGGACGTCCAATTTTCGATGACTTTTTCCAACATTTGTGCCCGTATATCGGCATTAACACGGCGAATGTTTTTCAACTGGTCAAGCGTTTGTGACTATACCGCAGGGACCACTGACTTTACATAGCCCCACAGAAAGTAGTCTAGCGGTGTTAATCACAAGATCTTGGTGGCCAATTTACAGGTCCAAAACGTGAAATTAGGTGGTCACCAAACGTGTCTTTCAATAAATCTATTGTGGCACGAGCTGTGTGACATGTTGCGTCGTCTTGTTGAAAACACAGCTCCTAGACATCATGGTTATTCAATTCAGGAATGAAAAAGTTCGTAATCATGGCCGTCACCATAGACTGTAACGTTGTGGCCACCATCGTTTTTGGAAAAATACGGACCAATGATTCCACCAGCCCATAAAGCGCACCAAACAGTCAGTTTTTCTGGATGTAACGCTGTTTCCACATACGCTTGAGGATTACCGTCACTCCAAGTGCGGCAGTTTTGTTTGTTGACGTGGCCATGCAGCCAGGAGTGCGCTTATGAAAATTGGGAACAACGGTATTCTCGTTTTGGGCCCATTCGACGAATCTACGCTGGGCGTGAGTCTATTTATGATGAATTGCCAAACCAAACTGATACTAAATCACTTGACAGCTGTTAAATCGGTAGCCATCTTGAAAAGTAATGCCAACTTAAAGTTCCATGCCTATATAAAAAACACGCTATATTTTTGTAAACGAGGCGAGTTAGTTTTACAATTTGACAGCACATTAGGAGATGATTGCAATTTGCTTGTTTTCTTTGTGTCACACTCACTATATTAGTTATTTTGTAATAAACAAATTGTAAATTAATTGCTTTTAGCCGTTTTATACCTTCTACGCAAACTCGTCCAAAGTGCTTGGCATTCGCTTCCTGCAATTAATTAAACACAACGTGTTGAATGGTTTTGATAATCATCTACAAGATTTAACTTACTTCCCATCCCAATAGAGGTTGCTATTGTTAACCACACACCTTGCTTCATATGATTATTTTTGTAACTTTTGTTACTCATATCATACAAGCATTCCCTGCCAGGCTTTTTTATTTCTGAAATAAGCTTCAGTGCAACTGATTCATATAAGGCCATGTAAATATTTATTTAATTTTATTTTTAATATAATTACATTAATAAACAGTTATTTTTTAAAACGAACAATGCCAAGCAAGTGATATGTATTGTGTTATACATACATACGAGTACATATGAACATATAAAATGATGTGGCAGCTCAGTTCAACTTTGCTTAATTGTTTCGGAACAAACATTAAAATTAAACCAATTCAAGTGGAAGTAAGTTAACTCTCTTTCGCTCTCTGTCTCTCTCTCTCTCAAAAATAGAAACGTCAAACTACATATAAAAAAATTGTTTCGGAACAAAATTTTTGTTGTATTTAATTAATTGCAGGAACAACATTTTTGTTCCGAAACAATGGGTGAATCCAGATTTACGGTTTTTCGGATCTTCGTGCACTTAGAAGCTAATAACTTAGCTGAATATTATTCGATTTTAAGTTTTTTTTCGGATTTGGGCCTTTTAAATGATATATATGACGTTTAAGTAGCCTTAAACAATCTGGGTGTTTTCCTTAAGCAAACACATTTTTCATCCAATTTTTTTTCCATATTTTCAAGTTGAGATGCATTTTTGCGCACTATTTTATACAGGAAACGTACTATTAATGAATTAGTTAAGGAATTATATTAAGTTATGAATAAAATGAGACTTAAGGTTTAGAAATCCGTTAGAAATTGTCGGAGTTAATAAGCTTTTTCGTAATGCATCTCATGAAAAGTGAGTTGTTTCGAAAATTTCAAAAACATATCTTTGTTCTGCTCTGCAGCGTCTATTAGAAAAATAGTATCACTTGACAGGTATATTTTTTTGTCGCATCGTGTAATAAAAGGTTGTTAAGGGCTTTATAAGCCTTATTATTAGCGAATAAATATGCAAAAAATATATATTTCTTTAGTTTTTACTTCAATAAATAGATCAGAAGTGTATAGAAAAATATTGTTACGAAAATAAGTCTGCCGCTGGTTACATCGCTAAGATATATAAACAGCTATACGTGCTGTTTACAAGCAAACAAATCAACTACAACAAGATTGGCAAAAGAGTAGTAAATAAAAAATAAGCGGCAGCAACATAAACAGGGAGAAAAAAAAACAAGTAACAGACAATAAAAAATAATAGCAAACAACAAGAGCTGAAAAAAATACTCGGATGTTTACATTCGCATGGCTACATAAGAACTAAAAAGAACATAAAAAAGCAATGGAATCTACCTGTAATATCGAGAGGTTCGAGACTTTCGGTGTATTGTTTACTCAGTCATATAAAAAGCGCATCGATGCGAACAATAATCAGTTTATTTGGTGTAAACTCAGCGAACAAGTTTAGGTGTTGTAAACACAGCCTGAACAGAGTTTATTGGTTTGAACACGGCGTGAAGGGAGTTTATAAGGAGAAAACTCGTAACTTTAGTTAAGCTGGAGCTAATCTCTGGTTAAAAAGGTTGTGGTCGAACCTAAGTTGTAACAATGAACGGGTTGGAAGATCTTTAGGTAGAAAGTAATTATTGTTGTTTACAAAGTTGTAAACAGAGCAAGTAACTAAAAATAGAAATTGTTATTGCTTGTGAAAGGGTTTTAAGCAGTGGAACACAAAACTGTGTTGAATAAAGGATTATTAATTAAGAACCAAACACAATTTATTTCAAATTAACTGCAATCCATGAACTCATAAATACACGTTTTTAAAAAGGTAAATATGTGACAATATTTTAAAATTACAATTACATTTAATAAGACAAAATATTGTGAAAATTGTAATTAAAAAAACTAATTGTTTAAGTTTTTCATAAAATCGCTACTGTTTTATCTACACCCTGTCTTAATATTGACCCCTCCTCTACAGCTTCTAAAAGAATGAAGGCCACAAATATTTAACATGACCCACGACTTCTTGTTTGTTTGTTTGTTTGTTATGCTCGCCTTTTTGTTTTTATTGTTAATTTCTATTCAAATCACTGTAACATTACATTCTGTTCATAATGATAATAATGATGCCAATGATAATATTTTGTTGTTGTTGTTATTGCTAACGCTTTTATGTTGTAGCCTCACAGCAGTGTCATTGCGTTAACATGTTTCTCTAATAGACGACAAAGAGATGACACTGTGGTGATGATGATGATGATGATGATGATGATGAATGCTGGCGATAACGACAATGATGATTGTGATGATGACAAAATTATCATTCAACATCGTTGGAAGGCAACATTGTGGCAAATAGAAGGCACCATCCTGCAAGGTAAGCAAGCAACCAACCAGCCTATTATTTCATAGCCATATCCTTGCATACATACATATATAATGAGACTGTAAAACAACAACAACAACAACAATAAATATAAATACAAAAAGACCATTTGTTGTTTGTTTTTCTCTTTATTAAATGGGCAAATGGGTAAAGATTTTGTCGGCACGGTTACGGGCACATACAAAATTCAACGAAATATTCAATTCACTCGCCCTGCGACGGTTGGCTGTTTGATTGGTTGGTTGGTGAGGCTTTATTTGTATTAAAGGTTTTAGGTTCGTTCGTTTGTTAATGTTTTTTTTTTTTATATGGAAACCACATGTTTTCTTAAGGGCCAGATAGAAAAAAGGGCATAAAACGAATGAGAGCAAAAGGTACGAATGACACATACAATTACAAGTACAACGTCATGATGAGTTCCATGGAAATAATTTTATGTTCTCTGCTTTATTATAAAGATACAGTTGTTGTTGTTGGTGTTGTATTTTTTATGTTCATTTTTTTAAAGCCAAATTGGATATTTGAGACGACGATAACAACAACAATAATATTCGTTGTTTGTCTTTGTTTTTTTTTTGAAGAATAATTTGTTTAAGTTTTAAATACGAGACTGAAGTTACTTTTCATTAAATTACCTTAAGTCTTTAAGAAAACAATAAACAAAAAAGAAAAATTACTGAAAATATCCTTAAGGATGAAAAAATGTTTATGGAAATTGTTTATATTGAAATGAAATGCTACAAGAGAATGCCGCGGCCAAACTGGAGTCTACAAAGCCGTTCTACACAACGTGAAAGTGGCTATTCAACTGATAAGATTCCATCGCCAAGACTAATCCACACTACTTCCCTACATTAGCCACCAGTCCGAAGTCATTTGGGACTAAAGTGGTACTAACTATTATGCTACAAAGTTTGACTGCAGGCTTAATTCTTGTACTACGGAAGTTGATAGTCCCTGCTCGAGTATGGGAAGCCTCCTTGTGAGAGCAACGTGATGACTGTGGTTTATACGCGAATATCCAGGAGAGCGCTAGCTAGGTGTGGTGTTCCACTCTTAAGCGGATGACTTGATCCATCGATCAAAGGGAGCTTAGATAGTCTCCGACACCATCAAGTTAGAAGTCATTTCCAAATAATACGTCTTCGAATGTGGTATTATTCACATGTGGTTTTTATTATGTGTGCGGGCGTTGGTGGACGTATTGTCATCACTCGTGCCTTGGTCACCGTGGGGTATGCCAGCGTGGCGATACTCACGTTAAGCATGTGGCTTACTTACTTCTTCACTACAACGCCAGGCACAGCAATAAGCAAGAAGCCAAAATCACACTCCAAGAGCTCGAGTTGAAGATCCTTCGGCATTTCATGTGGATAATATTGACTTACATCGCTACTTAGCTAAAGCTAGGATCACCACGAAATTGGTGAGGGTGAAAAAAGCTTGTTCCCAAGTAAAGAAAAAGCTGGATATAGTTAAGCTGCATTCCCCAGAGATGTCGAATGTCTACAAAGCTGAGTACTCTTAGATGTTGATTTAAGCTAAACATCATTCTAAAAAGGTGGAGGTCTTCATTCTAGTGACACCGAGCCATGTAGCAACGTTATATGAATACAGGAAAGAAGACAAATCGAATGTTCTGAAGTAAAAAAAAACATGTAGAGGAAGGAAGGAGTAAAGAACTCAAAATCAGACCGATGGCAGAAATTTTTACCGGCAATTAAAGCGGAAAGGCCATGGTAATGGGCTTATTTCTGGTAGGGATACAGCAGAAATCTGGTCACATACTACGTTGATCAAAAGGTTTTCGGAATAACCCCCGTGTAATGGTCCCATCGTTCCGATTTTAGCTTTTTTTTGTTAAGTTGGTACATCTGTTGTTGATATTCGCACTAAGTATTAGCATCATAGCTTGACATTTGCAAAAGCTACGTAGCCGAGAGTTTATCTATCTCTATCTCTGTTGTTAACGGTTTTTAAACTCAATTGAACAGAAAGAAGTGATAGGAAGCGAAATCAGGTGAATTTGATGGCTGTTGGATGGTATTTGTTGCATTTTTAGTAAAAAAATTCGCATAATGATGGCACTGAGCGACTACCTTATCGTGGTGCAAAATCCACGAGTTTTCTGCCCACAATTCTGGTCGCTTTCGGCGAATTGCTTTACGCAAACCTGTCATTACGCTCAAGTAGTGCTCTTTGTTTACTGTTTGGCCTTCTGGCAAAAATTAATGATGAACTACATCGTTGTAATCCATGAAAACCGTGAGCATTCCCTTCTTTTTTTGTCTGAAAACGACGTGATTTTTTTGCTCTCAGCTCATTGGGTGAACGCCATTCACTTGTCTGATGTCTGGATGGCGTGTCGTACTCATAAACCCACGTCTCGTCTCCAATAATGATAATAATAAAGCTGCAGGGGCCGATAACCTTCCAGCAGAACTTTTAAAGTTTGGTGCGGCTGTCCTGTTTATAAGGAGAGTATGTGTGAACGACTGAGACCTATCATACGTAAACTGATCGACAACTATCAGTGTGGTATTGTGGCAGGAAAATCGACAACAGATCAAATATTCACATTACGTCAATTCCTGGAGAAAACCCAAGAGAAACCGACCGAAACATAACATTACAAAGCTGCCTTTGATAGTCTTTTAGGGCCATGTCTGAGTTCGGAATACCTGCCAAACTTGTACGATTATCCTACACAATCGTACGCAAAGCTTACAGATAGAAAGTTCTCAGTGAATAAATGCGAGAACTTCTCGGAAACGTTTGTAACTAAAAGATGACTCAGACAAGGAGACAGTCTATCTTGCTGCCTCTTCAGTATTGTAATGGAAGAAATAATAACAGGAGTTGCAGTGTATACCACTGGGACTATCTTGCTTGCTAACTGATACTATTTCTTACTTAAGTAAACATTTTCGTGGTAGAACCTTGAGAAGAGGATAAAACTTCACATATACAAGACCTTAATTCTACCAGTTTTTCTGTGTGTTGTCAAATCGCGGATGATAACACAAACAGATAAAGCCATTCTAGGAGTTCTTGAGGGAAAGATTTTCCACAAAAATATATGGACCTGTTGTCTTAAGTATCGAGTATCGACATACGGTCGCATTCTTACATTGATATGGTTTAGAGCGTTAGAGCTGCGTAAAATTGCCCAGCTCGAAAGGTATTTGATACGGAACATGAAGGAGACAGACGTAAAAAAGAGCAAAAAGGACTCTGCGTCGGTGTTATTCCGGTGGTAATTTTTTATGGTTGGCTGGAGAAACATCTTCTGGCTTGGATGTTATGCCTATGGATCTGCGCTTTGACTCAGGCTAGAATCCGGACCAGGATTGTTGTCTAATGGGGTCTTTGATCAGAGTTAGTTCCATCTGAACTGGTAGACCGACTGCTCGAAAATGACTGTGACGGTGCTGATGTTTATTGGCCCAAACGAGACTTATCGATGCCACTGGGAAGATATTTTTTCAATAACAAAAGTTGCTTCACACAAAATCAATAGTCATATTCCTCTCAAATTTATACAGATAACGTTTGAAGGTTAGTACCAAATAAAAATCATATGAACAATTTTAATATAGAAAGCGATGTGTGCTTTCATTCGAAGCTATCACACAACTGAATGAAATTGTTGTTTGTTTGGTTGAGTATTTTCGTTTTTGTTCTGGTGTATACCTATATGAAGACGATAAATCTTGTGCACTCAAGTGCTATTCTGGCCATATATGGTCTAGTATGTATTCCTAAAATCCTAACTCCTAAAATTGTATTTTAATACAAAATTATTCACTTGCAACGGTTATGATGTCCCTTGTCATTGGGCATTAAAAATTATTTATTCTTAAATAAGAAAACACAATTTAAGATTAAGTTCTTAAGCCTAAAAATATATATTTGACTTGTCTCTCTGTGTGCCTTTAATATGTTTTTCCTGTTTAACAAAATCCTTAAATCATCTTCGTTATTCCAAAACATTCAATGGAATTTAAAAAGAAGCCAACAACAGCTTTGGGCCTACAATTTCAACAACGTTAGTGTGCAATTTTTATTCAATAATAAGTTTTTCCTGAAAAAAAAAAAAAAAAATAAATCATTTCAGAAACGAACAAAGAAAAAAGAGAAAAAATGTACGAAAAATCCAAAATCGTTAAGAAATATTTGAAAAAAAGGAAAACAAATTCGAATCTCTTAGGAAATATTAACAAAATCAAGAAGTGTGGAATGTTTGTATGTTTTCTTCTTTTTCTTCGTCTTCATTTTGTATTTTTGCCTTATAAAATTCAAAGAGACATGCCACATGCATGAGTTGTTGCCACAGTAAAAAGATGTCGAACTAAGAGAACGAAAAACTTCATCTCATAAACAAAATATTGCAAATGTGTAGCAATCGATACACAAAAAAATTGTATGTGTATGTGTGCACGTGTGTGTGTGTGTGTGTGTGTGTGTAAATGTTGTAGTTTCGAAAAGATAAAAAATTTATTTTCGGGCATAATTTTTTTGCTTTTTTCCCCCATCACTTTTATTATTTTTGTCTTCGATTCTTCTTTTCTTTTTCGGAGGGTATAACGCTTAGTTCCTTGTTACTTGCGGCCTGGTCATAAAAAGACAGATACATGTATACATACATATATAAATAAAAGTCGCTTAAGCTTGGTCAGCTTTAAATGTACGTACACAGCTTGAGAAACAAAAATAATGAGAGATTTTTCCTGAGCACCTAAGATACAAACTACTTTTTATATCATTATTAGCAAAACGACCAGGCACTATTGCAGGTCACTGTGACCCATGGAATCTATTGTGTTCCTTGCTGTCTATAGTTTGTTCAGCAGATAAGCTGCTTTCCTACTGAACACCAGCAGATCAGAAATCGTAATGGTGGATATATCACTCAGTGATACCCTATGTCTACCCAAACACCTCCACCTAATCCTATCAAGAATTCCATTTTGACACAATATATGTTGCACTGTCTCTGATGACTATGAGATTTCAGTTTGCAAACATTCATACTTCTTCATCCATCTTCAGGTGCGCTCTTAGTTCACAGTGGCTCGTAAGAAACTCCATTAGGAGTTTCAATTCTGGCCTCAGAGCGTCACCAGAATTGCGGACTGATCGCCGTCCTAGAATGACGAAAACTCTTTTGAGCCTTCCAGTGTTCCTCGTATCTGAAAATTTCTCAATTTTTTAATAGATTGAGGATGGAAGTAAGTGGTGCTGAATACATGACGTTACGGAATCTTTTATAGTCTATACATCCACAGTTTCATTACCAGCCAGTTACCCAAAACTACTGAACCTTATTTCTGAGCGAAAGCGCATGTAACGTATTATAGCAATATTTGATAAGTCTAGAGGTCATGCGATTCGAGCCAAGTGCGATTAAGTCGCTTCGGGACTACTTGGCGAAAAACTTTGCCGTCAAACATACCTGCCACCCTCATCAAATAGATGGTAAGCGGTGTTAAGCCAATCAAGGCCTTCTAGGTCGCTGTTGGACACGTTCCAAGATAACAAAATGAGTCTGCATATTGAATGTCCTTGTTTCTTGAACTGAGTTTTGAATTATTGGTGTGTATAGACTAATGTTCCGCGTATTTATTGCGATCCCTCTCTCTTTATTGCAGGCTTCTGTCATTATGTTGTCTAGCGTTCCAGTGAAGATTAAGTAGTGGTGCTAGAAGACAGCACTGTTTTATCCGTTTTGTAACAAATGACTCGCTATTCACTTCGCTATATCACATTTTCTGTGTAGCGTGGTTACGCATTGATTTCATTACATTAATGATTACTGTCCGAGGAAATCTGTCCATTTTACGCAGGGTGGTCGGAGAACTATCTTCGATCCTGGATGTCACGCCTTTGCATTTGTGCTTTGGAAGGAGATTTAAGGCTAAGTTCCCTGACTGGGATTGTTGGTCTAATGGAGTCTTAGTTCAGAGTGAAGCTCCAAAATAAATGACTGTATGTTTGGTGTTCATGGACTCAACGGAGACTTGTTAATCCCTCTAGGGAGATCGCTGAGTGGGCTCAAGTGGTCGATTAATATATTTTCTTACGGCCAAGCTGCTTTAAAAGCACTTGGCTCGAATAGTACGACATTTAGACTTGTCAAGTACAGCTACGATATGTTGCAAAGGCTTTCGCTTACGAATAAGGTCCAGTTGTTTTGGGTACCTGGACACTGTGGGATAGATGGTAATAAGGCAGCGGATGCATTGGTCAGAAAAGATTCAATCCTTGTGTTGAGACGGAACCTTACTGTGCAGCACCAGCTAACACCATCCTTAATCTAATCAAAGATTAGAAAATTGCCAGATGTTTTTAACATTTTAATGCTCAAAGGGGACTTCGTCGTTCGGAGGCAATTATGGCAGGTCAGACTTAAAACTCCTAACGAAGTTTCTTGCGGTCACAGATGTGAATGTTTGTAGATTGTGCTCACAGGCATCAGAGACAGTGGTACACATATCGTGTAAATGTGGGTTTCTTGATAGGCTTCGATGAAAATATTTAGGAAGGCATAGGGTCAAGAGGCTCTAAATCAAAATAAAAAATTCTTCGTACCGTCTGTAAAATATTTTGGCCGCATATAATGTCAAGCTATTGATGAAAATAAATAAAACCCCACTTATTATTCAAAATAAGCGGCTATGCTCTTCGTAAACCGCCCGGAAGAATGTGTAGAAAAACCTTGGAATTGAATTCACAAGGCAACAGAAGGTGTGGACGACCGAAAATCACTTGGCGCCGAACAGTCTTACGAGAGATTCAAATCCCAGATAAATGTAAATGAAATGACTTTGTAGAAGCCTTATGCCCCCTAGAGGAGTAGTAGAGAGAAACAAAATTGATATCTACTCATAGTTATCTTCAGGGTGATAACATCTAAAGGATTGAAATTATTTTCGATTCGTTTGGTATAATTACAACTTAATCCACTATGATACTGTAGGGTACGAGAGAAAAATTTATAAAAAATCTTACACCAACAATAGAAACAAGGCAATAACATTTAATTCTTTTGTTTGTTTGTCTAAATGACCATTTGTGAGCTCTTGGCCACTGAAACGTAAAGTCATCATCACACAGGCCCAATACAGAACACAATACAATACAAGATTGGAGTACAAAATGTAGTATAAGTTAGAAGTTGATCGATGGGTCAGTTTGTTAGACGGTCCGTTGGCTTTATTGTTGAAATGATATCGATAGTGGCGGTGCTGTTTTATAAGCATCGTTTATGCCACATGGCTTACACACCAAATCGTTGTATTTGCAACTAATAGTATCCAACTACAAATGTGTGTGTGTGGGTGTGTGTGTGCTGGTGTGTTTTGTTAGTAAAAGTGGTCTAATCAGAAGAAAACGAGCCATAAGAAGAAATAAAAGAAAAAACAAATTAAAAAGAATGAAAATGTCTTTATGATGTCGATAGTAACTTTTGTTGGGATACATCCCTCTCTGCACTCAAATTCATGTGGGATGGTGGCAAGTTGAGGGGTGGGCAAAAAACCTATAAATGTTATGGCCTGTTTTCTGCTTTATTTTTGTTTCTTTTCCTCACATCCCTTTATTAAAGTTTCATTTTTTGACCTTCAAGTTTGAAAAGCAAAAGAAATATAATCAGCAGCGACATTTCAATTTTTTTGGTTACGACTTTGGCCGTTCCGCTCCATGTGAAACTTTATAAATTCCAGAAGTGAAATTTTTTAGATTTATAACGACGTACGTTTGTCGTTGTTAAATTTTTATTTTTGAAATCGTAAATAATGTTCAAATAAAAAGAACATATTTGTACAAATGTATGTATGTATGCATGTATGTATGTATTTTGGAAGACAAGCAAAATATGTGTCATGTTTTCCCTTGAAAATTACATATAAATATATGGGCACACAACCATAGTGGTCAGGAATCCTGCAAGCTAGGCTTACGTTGTTTTTTTTTTACTTTTTATACAAATTTTGCTGCATGAGACCATTAATTAAAGATTAAAGTGATGTTTTCCTGCTTCTGTAAGGACATACTACCTTGGTCAAAAAGTTCCCGGAATAGATAAACCGAACAGAGTTTTTTTTGTTAGTACATCTGTTGCTGACATTCCCATTAAATCTTGGCATCATAGCTTGACATTGCCAAAAGCTACGTAGCCAAGAGTACGTCTATCTCAATGTGTGTTGGCGATGTTTTACAATTTTGATCGTGTTGACTTCGCAAAAGACATGATTTGCGAGGCTGAATCCGATCCCACATTCACCAAAAAGATCATTACTGGAGACGAGACGTGGGTTTATGATTACGACACGCAACCAAAACATTAGCCAAAAGAATGGCGACTAACAACTGAGTCGAGATCAAAAAAACCACGTCTTTTTCAGTCAAAAAAGAAGGCAATGCTCACGGTTTTCACGGATTACAACGGTGTAGTGCATTATGAATTTTTGCCAGAAGGCAAGACAGTAAAGAAAGAGTATTATTTGGACGTTATGAGACCTTTGCGATCAGAATTCTAGGCAGAAGTTAACGTATCGTACCACACAGCCATCCAACAGCCGCCGAATTCCTGTGACTTCTTTCTCTTCAATCGAGTTAAAAAACCATTACGGGGAACGCGTTGCAGCAGCCTAGAGAAATTAATGGAAAAATCGCAGGAAGCTCTGATGGACATACCGAAAACTGAATATAAGAAATGCTTCGAGGATTGGATCAAGCGCTGGCATAAGCGCTGGTGTATTGCAGTCGATGGGGATTACTTTGAAGGCGACAATATAGATTTAGAATAGACTTGTATTTTTAGTTTTTTGAATAAATTTCGGGAACCTTTTTAGACGACAAACAGATTTCTTGCTCATGCTCGGAAGCATTCTGCCATAATTCTGTGAGAATACGGCTTTTACTACAAACTGGATGACAACTGGATCGTAAGTCTGTCGAAACTTGGTTGTCAAGCTTATCTACCACTATTATATTGTTATTTGTAAAGAGTTCTTTGCTTTGTTAAAAATCGGTGTCACAAAGATCCGTGAGGAGTACGTGTAACTCACTATTAGCAACTATTATGCTATGCTACTCAATGGATATGCTATGCTATGCTAATTAAAGCAATATCTGCAATATTTCCCCAGTGCTAATGCGTTCATCACATCAGATTGGGGCTACGACCAAAGCCAATTACCCTATTCCGTGAGGAGTTAACATAGCTTGCTCTAGGAACTTTATAATGCAGGCCGAAATAGCAGTGCAGAATATTTATAGATCTTCCCACACATTTCTTAAAACTTATTTAGTCACAAAGAAAGCATTTGAACCTGGCCTACATATAGCCTCCATATAGATAGTTGCTAAAGCTAAGCTCCTATTAAGTAGAAGTTTTAAGATCAGGTTTTTATCACTGAACTGGATTAAGTTGAGATCGGCCCATATGGACACTTGGAATTTACACAGCTGGCGCTGATGCTGGCAAATGGTGCCTTCTTTTCGGCAGAGCTATTATTAGTTCGAATCCTGAACAAGATGGCTGCTTACCTCTGGCGAAGATAACAAACATCACACAAATAATCAGTAGAAAAAACCACCTACTGTTGAAAAATGTAAATATTAAGTAAGGATCACCACCACCACTTAGCCGTAATCGTCACAACTGCATAATCACATGAAGGCGAGCTAGAGTAGATTAATCATCTACTTCGCTTGAAAAAGCAACTTAAAAGAAGAAGAATTAAAAGAAGGAGAGAATTACGCAGAAAAAAATTTCTTCTTATCGAGTTTAAAGGGTGGTCCAAGCAAAACGCATGATGTTAATTTAATATTTTAATATTTAATATTTTTTATTATGATAGAAGGATCCATGACAATTATGTCACCGGCCAAATGCTCACCACGGCTTCGGCGGCATACCTCTATTCGTCGGTGCATATTTCCAATGACTCTGAGACATAATTGAAGTTCAATGTGGTTTATGTGCCAAATAACCTCATCGTTTAACCCTTTAATTGTTCTGGGCTTATTGATGTACACTTTTTCTTTTAAATGTCGCCAAAAAAGAAGTTTAACGGTGTCAAATCACATGATCGTGGCGGCCAATTAACATCCCCACGACATGAGATAACACGGTCATTGAATTTCTCGCGCAAATGAGCAATTTTTTCATTGGCATTGTTGTGTGACACCATCCTCTTAGAACCACATATCGTTCAGGTCCATATCCTCAATTTCTGGCCACGAGAAGTCCGTTATCATATCGCGATAGTGAAGTCCATTCAGGGTTACTGCTGGGCCGTCCTCATTTTCAAAGATGTACAGTCGCACGAAGTCGCCATTCCATATACTGCACCAAACAGTCACTCTTTGTGGATGCATCATGTTTTCAACAATCACTGGTGGATTCTTATTTGCCCAAGTGTTGAAATTTGCGGACTATTCTGCCGATTAAGAGCATATTTGTTTGAATAACGAAGTGCACGAAATGCATTTTTATTTGGGTGCCCATTTTCGTACAAGGTTTCAACAATCTTAAAGCGCAGCTCAATTATGTACCTCTCCATGGTTGATTTTTCGTCAAACACTGAAACAAAGAAATGTCAAAGTAAGTGACTGATATTTAATTTTAAATTATGGTCGGATCACCTTTTAGTTAACATATGTCTAGATTAGAGCTTAAGCCTCTTATGCGATCACTTTGGCATTAATAGTTAGTATTCGCACGTGCTATATTGAATTTGGTCAAGATCCGTGCTTAGTCAGGTGCAGTTACCATATAGCCCATACGTTACATATATAGTGTACAGGAGTTAGATGCGATCGGTCTGTAATGCGTTATAAGTAAGTGGGTGTAACTTATCTGCCATCAAAGTGAGTTTGCTAAGTGTCGAATCTTATTTACTTAATTACTTACTCAGGGTATATAATCTATTTGCAGAGTTTGATAAGCATTTAAAAGCTGCTGGCGAGAGTAGGTTTATTGAGATCGCATAAAAATAAGGTACAAAAGGTCTTTATTCTTCATATTTCTTCCCTTAAACAAGTTTAAAGTTAATCACTTCTCAGCATTTTATTTCAGATGTCTGATTCTTATATGACTTTCTGTAGAAGGTTATATATTGGGTAAATGACTTTACTTGGATAATGTACTATACTTCGGGACTTTTATTATATTTTGGTCTAACGATCAAGAATACTAGGTTTTAGGAACGCCAATGTGCCAGTTGATTCACAATGTAATCGGCGCATCAAGAATCTTCATCGGCTGTAGTGTTATAACTACGTTTGATGGGAAATTCAATACGTCCATCACTTAGCTCCTTGTAGGGTTGAACTATTTTTAAGCAAAATAAACGAAGTTGATTCTAAACTTAAAGTAATGGAACTTTTTTAAAGCTTTATATGACATTTTTAAAGAACACCTATTTTAATACAGTATACAAACTTTTTTCAAGTATAACTTGTGGCATATTTTTATAATAAACAATATTGCATACTTTTAGACTTATTAATTATTACCTTTGAAAAAGGTAGCCCGCCAAAATACTACATTATTATGCTACAAATATTGTCAAATTATTAGGCAAAAGAAAAAGGGCCAACAAGTTTATTTTTTGTTTGTTTTTGTTTTCTCACCCAACTTTGCAAATGTAGCGGGAAATTTCTTATTTTAAATGAAACCAAATTAAGGAAGTTATTTTCAACAATATCCCCCAACGTTTATTATTAAATTTATTTAAACGTTATTTCATATTTTATTTATAAAGTGGTTGGTCGGTCGGTTGGTTGGCTGGTTGGTCGGTGGTATTGGTTGCTTATTAGGATATATTTTTCAAACAAAATTAAGAAACAAACACAAAAGGGGAGTCAATTTAACTTTATGACCATCACAGAGTAATGTTCATACTGGCTGGACAAGAGGATGCCTTTTTAAGATTGTCACACCAATTGTGTGTGAAAAAAAGAAGAAATAAAAAAACTTGTGAACATAAATTTTCATTTTTTCACACCGTCAACAAAAATTTTTATTTGTCTTTCTTTTATTTCATTTCATTTTTCCTTCTTTCACTAGTTTTCTTTTTCGTTTTCAAGGAATTTTTTGCATTTCTCTTTCTTTAATTTGCTTGTTAAAAATGTGAACGTTGCTTATTGAAATTGAAATTTTTATCTTTTACACTGGAAGCTTTAAAATTTTTTCCTTTTTCATGATTTTTGTGTTATTGGTAGTTCTGAAATTTTGTAATATTTAAAGCAGGTATGAAAAGGTATTAAATCTTTAAAAGTTTTTTTTTATTCAAAATATGATCATAAACTACTTTTAAAGTTCCATATGCTAGATGATTGAAATTTTCTAGCCTTATGCTAAATCCTTAGGTTCTAGACAATCGATTCGATTTGTATTCCGAAATAAAAGGGGTATTAATAAATACAAAACTATGTGATCTAAATTTTTTTTATATTGACCTCTATTTTTTACTTTAAAACAAATTAAGATCAAAATTTTTTCCAATCAGGAATAAAAGAGAAAAAAAATCAAGATTTTCAATTTAATCAATTTTGTCCATGTGACTCTCACGATCACATTGACTAAAATGATTTGATAAATGAATTTGTTTATTTAAAAATTTACATTAAAAACGCAAGACTTTAATTTTCTGTATTACGAAAACAGTCTACCATTGACTTTATTATTACGTTTAAACCTTTTTAAGCCGTTCGAGTTCCTTTAAATTCCGTAAAAAATATATATGCAGCGAATTTAACGTTTCACTTTATAAACTTGTTTAGCTTACAATTATAACTTTACAGTATGAAGCTTATTTATCTTGCACTTAATACACCAATTTTCTCAAAACAGGACCCTTCGTACAGCTTACACTATGATTGTCAAACTTTAACTGACTGACGTAGGCAAGTAGCGTGGCTTATATACCTGACTACCATATGTTTCGAATGTTCTAGTATAATCTGAAACCTTCTAAAGCCTTCTATTCAGCTATTAATTCAGATACGTTATTATCCATATGTTGAATTGGAATGCTGTCAACTACACAAATAAGTATGGCATTGCCAGGGTGACACTATTTTCTCTATAGGCATAGGAAGCACACTGCGTGGTGAATTAAAGAAAATGTGTTTGGTAGTTAGTGAATCCAAAACTAATGGTACAACAAATGAATATATTATTATTACCGAAGTATAAAAGTAATGCCACCTCTCGATCTATTGTACAGCCCTCCATCTATATAGGGTTTCCCTATAATATCTGCCCCAACCGCATCGATCTGACGAATTTCAAGATATCCCTACCTGGTATCTGATAGCCACCTATAAACTTTCGCCTAGAGTGCATCAATGTCTCACATGTACCTAATTGGTGCTCTGGTAATTGGATCATTTCATCACAGTATCTGCACATCGGACTTAAGACTACTCCCATTTTACTTAGTCGTCTATTTAGCCTGCAATTACTAGTCAAAAGATACCTTTACCACTCCACTAAAGAGTTCTGGCTCTATCAGTGAAGTGTTTGCTCCCTTTCTGGTTAAATTATCGGCCCTTTCTTTTCCCGAAATTCCTACGTGACCTCGGTCCCAGCCTAAGTTGACCCTCTTGTACCTGGCCAACTATTTCAGTTTACCCAGACAATCCCAACCTTATAAGAACCAAGAAATCGAATGGCGGCCAGATTCCAGGCACATCTCTTAATTGCATAAACTTCCGCCAGAAATATTTGGCTCGTGCCTGTACCACTTTTCGTCTTTAACCCATCTGCGTACCATAAAATGGTCCTTTCTTTAAAGTAGTATGCCGTCTCTAAACCTATCCACTCACTCAGGTAACGCAGTCTCGCCCTGAAGCATATACCAAAGTCATAGAAATTCATGATTCTGTCCACAGGACAGCCAAGAAGGGAGCAGTCGACCACTCGGCCAACTGGGTTAACATGACCACTGCAACAAGATGTGAAAGTGATAACTATTATAGCTTCGAGAATGCAAAAGAGTTTATTTACCTCGGTACCATTGTAACAAAAACTAATGACATCAGTTTTGAGATGAAACGATAAGATGCTGATATTTCCCATGGCACTAAGGCATATGATTAATGAACCAATCTCCGTTAGCGCAGAATATCGGCAACGCATTAATCATGAGCTAAAGATGTTGTATGTCTATATTGATATAGTAAAACGTATCAAACTGCAGAGGTTGCATTGGATAGCACATGTCGTGCGAATGAAGATGCTCCAGCGCCTTAAGTGTTTGAAAGTGATCTTGTGGGAATTCACAGAAGAAGACGTTCAAAACTCAATTGAGAAGATCAGTTTAAGAGAACCTCTCGATGTTTGGTGTAAGAAATTAGAGAAGATGCATATGGGCATATTCCCGGCAGAAGTTTATGCAATTGAGAGATGTGTCCAATTTAATCTGGAGAGGACAGGACATAGCCATATTATCTGATAGTCAGATCGTTATTTGAGCATTTAGCTCCTATGAGGTTGATTCAAGGTTAGTTAGGGAATGTCTGGGTCAGGTGGGGATTCCGGAGAATGCAAATGCCGATAAACAGGAAGAAGGGGGCTGGAAGAGTATACTTAACAAAAATAAGGATAATGAGAGGCGGGTACTCTTCCCCGGCCGTACGGATCAGACAATCTAAACTTTTGTTGGGTAACTATAATAGGAGAAGATTTAAATTCTGTATAGGAATGTCCAAAGACAACCTGACTGTACTGAACGGGCTTTTGACCGGTCATTGCAGGCTAAATGGACATTTGAGTAAAATGCGATTAGTCTCAAGTCAGATGTGCAGATTCTAGAATTATTATTGTTGTAGGGAATTATCGCGGTTGGTACCAATCGACATAATGAATTTCGTTAGATCGACAAGGTTGAGATAGATATTTTAGGAAAATCCTATATAGATGGAGGGCTGTAAAATAGATCGGGAGGTCGTAGTACCATAAAATTTCAACAATTCATTACATCACAGCTCTGGCAATAACTGTTACAAAATCTATTTCATTTTTTTTATGTTTTCATCAAACGTAACTTGGGATTTCAAAACATTTCGAATATGATTTTCCTAAAAGTGAAAAAAAGAAAGAAAAAATGAATAGAAATGGGAAAAAATAGGGAGAAATAGAGAAAAAAAGGAATTTTTCTTGCCAGCAATGCAGAAGATTGTTATCAACAACATTTCTTTTCAAATTTTTTTTTATTATTTTTTTATTTTCAGGCAAAAAATAATAAAACAATAGGAGAAATATCAAGTCAATATCAAAGTCACCAACCGCTTTTAATGTGAAGCGTTTTTTTTTTCCTCACTTTTTAAGCATTTTGTACGATTTGTACAAACAAAACATGGCTGACAAAACGTTAACTAAAGCCAGTAGAGTTGTTGTAGTTGGAGCTGTGGTGTGTATTGCTCTGGCATGAGTTAAGCTTGTTGACGCTTTATGGTTACTTTTTATCATCCGCAGGGCAATCGTTTCAAGGATTACAATGTACAATAACGCCACTGGGAACTTCAAACAGAAAAAATTGTAACACTCGCTCAAAATCGTAACACTTTTTATGATTTTTCTTCTTCCCTCTTCTTCTCTCCTCTCCTTTAGCGCACCATCTACGACATTTATTATATTTTTCACAAATTCGTTAGGTTTTCTTGCTCGTTTTCAACTTATGAGTGGTTGAGGAACAGAGTAATGGTAATGATGATGGTTTCCAATAGTTTGAATTGTGAATAAAAAAATATGAATTGAAAAATATGAAAACGAAAATGAAAATCATTTCCTTAAGCGTATAACTTTCATTGGAAAGAAAAACGAACAGAAATAATCAAGTCGTTGGTAATTGTGTGGTGTTTAATGCTACGAAATCAGGGAAAATTCAGTAGTTTATTCCCCTTTTTTTTGCATTTCATTTTGTAATATTTTTAGTGCAAGAGTATAATCTCTGGGAGTGTTAGTTGATTGTTGTTGTTGGCTCAGATTATCATAGTAATGGTCATTGTGTTTGATTTTTACTAGATTTTGTTAATTTGGAACTCTAATACCCTACCGCAGCTGGTCGTATGCAATATATTGTGTTTCTCCAGCTTTTCGCAATTCATTAAAATAATAACCGAAAGAATACTGTCTGACCTAGAATCTCTTTTCGAAGCCAACGTATTAAGCAAGTCCGTTTTCTTTTTTTTTTGTAATAAACTTGCATTCAACTGTTTTACAATTTTAATTTGTTATCGCAATGGATAAGACGTTGATAGTGCAGCTATAATGCATTATAGGAAGTTCAAGCGACGCTACCTCTCGGGAAAAAGAGCAAGAAAAAAGGTAAGGGTCTATGATAAGCAAAGATTCCACACCGCTACACCAATTAGGCAGAGGGTGTTGTTTCTAAGCAACGAGAGCTAGCAGTACGACTATTCGTTCTAAACCTGCCAGTAGATCCATCACCTACTTACATAGAAGACAAATTACATGATAAATGATTACAAAGAAAGCAAGAATGCATAGAAGTGCAAGTCTAAACCACAATCATAATTATGTGCCAATTACGATAGTTTCTCGAAGTCCTCTGAAAGGATCGTGGGCGTTGTATATATTTCCGCATATCGGGGGAGAGTATTCTTTAGACTTCCGGACTACTGCGGTATCTTACAGACTAAAATCACGTTGATAAAGAGGAAAGGAAACTCATTGATACACTACAGAGTATGTTGCTCTCCGATGTCTTAACGGGTGAGGGATCACTCTGACATCGGGGTGAATTATGTGATTGATGGACTACCTAGGAAAGGCTCTCCCCTTGGCAACGAACAGATTACCACCTTGGATGGGATGCCAGCTTCCTCTTGCAGACTTCTGATTCTGCGATACATGTTGGACCCTGTCCGGTCGGGCTCATTTGGAGTCCATCATGGGGAAGCTGCGGCATAGGCTACGAATCCTGGTGGCTGTTATCACTCGACACCAGGCGGGATGATAAAGAGAAGGAGACTGTCGAACGTTTGCTGTGTTAATTTTGGAATTTTTCGGATATAAAGAGTGTTTTCCTTAGCAGTCCGTTACTGCATGCCCTATCAGACCTGGCTGATATAAATATCTGCAAGCTGTCATGTTTCGTTTCAGTAGTGGCGCTAACATGTATTTGCAACTGAACGCTACCTTAAATAAGCATTACAGTGGGATCAGTATTGAACCCAAGTGAGCTGGACTCGTGTCTAGCTACCTGCTGTAACTAACTAGCTACGATAGCTCTCTTTCACTCTGCTACTTATAACCCCTGTTATTAATGGCTACTACAGCAATATAACTACAGCCCTCTTCTATGCAATAATGCATTGAAGGAAGCCTATCACTGCCTTTGTCGAGACCTGAAAAAGAGAACCCATTATAGGCTTAAACCTTTATCTCCTTCTTGGTCTAATAGGCTATACTTCCACGAACTATCACTAAGTTTATAAATGTGCTATACTAAAAAGGACCTGCAGTAGGTTATTCGAAAAGTTTTTTTTGACAAATCACGTATTTAAGTCGACTAACAGCAAACATAATCGTTTCGTAATAAACTAATAAATAAGACGGTGCACAATAACAATAACAAATTCTTCGTTACGACTAAGCCTAACCTTTCATTCCTTAAATACGCTTGAGCTTTCTAACTTTTTTTGTTCCTTCTCTTATAAGCCTTTGGCATCCACAAAACAAGCCTGTGGAAGAGGTACAGAGTTTGACATACCTTGGTAGCCAAATCACACCAGATGGCGGTGCAATTGCAAGCCTCCGAAAAGTATGGCGCTGCCGGCAACTATTCATCTGCAACTAAAATTCCAATATTCGATGCGATTGTAAAGCCTGTATTTCTTTATGGACGTAAAACATGACTTGTGTCATTGGCGGCAACGAACGAGCTACAAGCCTTCATCAACCGATGCCTGAAGAATATTCTGTGTATATGGTGGCCCCACAACTGGATTTCCAACTCGGAGCTTCACAGAAGATACAGACAAACACACATTGCTCTGGAGATAAAATTCCGAAAATGGCACTGGATTGGGTACACATTGCGGAAGTCGACTGACGATATCGCAAGACTGGAGAGACATGGCGGAGAAATGTATTGGACGAGATAAAGTCTGCGCATAAGGAACTAAGCTGGATGCATATCAAATGTCTAGCTAAAGATCTTCGTAAATTGTTTACGGCGCTATGCGCCACTGGAGGTGGCGTGATGTAGTGGTTAGAGCGTAAGCATAACAATACAAACAACCCAGGTTTGAGCCCCAGCAGAGTACATGACGAACTAAAATTTAATTCTATCTAAAAAATAAAGAAGAAACCACCCTGAGCTTCCCACATATCTCTAGCGGTGGTGAAAAGCATCAGACGAATGATCAGAAAAACACGCCACCTACTGGAAAAAAATTACAAAGATCACCTCCAATTAGCAAGGAGCTTCACCAGTACGCAAAATCAAATTGAGAAGCTACAGCGGATTAATCATCTACTTGGATTGAAAGATCAAATTGATTAAAGAAACTGAAACAAAGCAATGGATGCGTTGTGAAAAGCGAATATGCTCCCTAGAGAAGTGACGAAAAAAATCAATTCCTATAATCTATCACCGAAATATGAAGGGTATAACTCGCAAATAGTCATGTGAAAAATAACAGCGACACATATCAAAATATCCAACTCTGTTTTCATATTCGAACATTTATCAAAAAGGTCTTATAAATTGTCTGCTGGAATTTCGACGACGTAAAAGATCGTTATTTGACAAACAAAATTTTTACCGTTTCTCAGTTATAGCTAACTTTTCTCTTAAGCTTTTAAGAAAACCTGCAATGTATTCCAAGTATTTTTCACATAACTGTATAACCCATAACTAAAAATTTTATTTAAATTTTATTTTTAAAACTATTTTTTATTTTTTGGAAACATAATTCGTATAATTTCGGCTTAAGCTGGGATCACACGATTGTCGCAATGCATTAATTAATGGTACGGCAATCATAAGAAATAATGCGGTAACAAAAATATCAAAAATGCGCCAATATTTATGGTGTTCTTGTGCGACAATGGAAGTTGACAATACGTACCAATATTTAAATTTTGAAATTTATTTTCGCAGAATAAATTGTAATTATTTTGATATTTTACGACAATAAAGCACAATAGAAATTGTGTCATATTGGTACATTTGCGACAATCGCGTGATCCTAGCTTTATAATCCGAATTACCCGCTGAGTGAGCAATTGTTACTATTGGAACGAGATTTTGAACCAAAACTTTCTATAACTTTTGTGTCAGAGATTTGAATTACAGTGGCAGTAGTCAATAACTTTCTACCTCCATCTCAACTCGGTTAGTACAATTTGACACAAAATAACATTTTAACGTACTTTTAATGTATCAAAATGCCGGTCGTGATTGGGTTCATTACTTTTGTTTTTGCATAATTTTTACTGCTTTTCCACTGAAACATTTTTCGAGATTAGACACGTTCGCTTTAGCAGAGAAACGTGGTTATAAAAAAAAGAAATAATAATTCGAACAGACAATATTAATCAGTGGGAGGAAATGCAAATATTTACTATGAAAAAAGAAAACAAACAAAAGTGCATTATTAGAGAAAAGAAATTTGTAATATTTTTTCTTTTTTTGCCATTTTTATTATGATTTTCTCATAATAAAAGCTGATTATTTTTCTAAGCTCAGCGAAGATACTAATGCTGTCAGCAAATCGCGTTCTGGTTTTCCCACAGCACGTCAATTACTAAAGAAGACGTTTAAGAAGTTAAAAAAGATGGTGGTGGTGGGCAATAGTCGAATCACTATTAAAAAAGTTGCTGATAGTCTTGTTAGCTAGTTTGGTTTGTGGCGTGTATATGTTTTAAGAATATTTTTCGCCTTAAAAAAAATTCTTTTGGATTAGAACAGTTTCATGTACAATTTTATTGCGCTTGGTGTTGCGTTAATATGCCCACAGATCGTTAATGTTAAACTTTCTTGAACAGAATACGCAGAGAATATCAGACCAGCATCTATTTCTAAAAATCTTTACAAGCTGGATAAGTTACTGCATTCCATGATTCCAATAAAAAAAGTTTAAAAACAAAGAATTTGTATAAAAAGCTGCGATTAAAAGTAGTTATTGGTTGTTTGGTAGCACATGCCCAATCTACACCAATAATTTTTAGTGGCACATGGTACGAGGGTTACTACTTATATTTCGGAAATAGCAAATAATACCAATATTTTTAAATGAAAATGGCTTGATGATCAATACACTTTGGCATTCGTTCAAACCTTTTATCAATGCAGTTTTTCCATTCCTTTTGAGACACCATCAAAACATGGTTTTTGAAAGCTTAACTGCTTCTCCGACGCTCATATATCGTTGATCATGCAGTTTAACCTTGAATTTCGGGAAAAGGAAGTGCTCATTGGGTCCCAAATTAGCAGTCTACGGAGAATGAGACATGAATTCGATGTTTTGACTGCTAAAAAATTAACCTGTTTGACGAGATATGTGAGAGTTCGCATTGTCGGCGCTTGGTTTTCAAATTTCTCTGAATATTTCCGGTAAACAAATGGTCGTGTACCGCTCAGTATTGACCGTTTTACGTTGCTCAAGTGGAAGAGTAGCCACATGACTCATTCGGCCGAAGAAACAGGCGCCCATATGCTTGGCGGTGTTTTTTCTGAAACAAGTTTTGTTGGACTTGGCTCGTCTTGGAATACCCACACTGTTGATTGATGTTTTGTTTACGGCTCATAGGCATATATCCATGATTCGTCACCTGTCGCGATTTTGTACACGTCTTTTAAAGCACTTTACACCAATCGACGCGAGCCTTTTTTTGAGCATTTGAAAAACTATGGGTATCCAACAAGAAAAAATTTCTTGTTAATGCAAAATTGTATGTATGTATTGAAGTGTAACTGAGGTAAAAGGATGCTTCTATCTCACAATATGTCACATGACGATTTTGCATTATCAGTTCAGCCACTGTATCGATGTTTTGTGGACGACATTTACGGAATTCGTCGGCGTACGAACTACGACCACGATTAAATTCACTATACCAGCAATATACTGTAGTATTTGGTGAAGCTTTATCGTCACGTCAAGAGCTAAGTTCACAGCTGAGATAATCCACGTCGAAAGCTGAGAAAAATAATCCAAAGAAAAACTTCTCTTGAAATTTAAATTTTTTGGCCAAATTGATTTCCTTTACTCACTGTAAACAAAACAAATTTCACTTGTACATCAAAACGCTGTGAGTACGTTTATGCTGAAAAAGGACAAACTCTGTTATGGTGTTACCAGATTTTAGCTATTGACATTAGTGTTGCCAGTTCCCAAAATATAAATAGTACCCCTCGTATTAGAAATAATAACGGCTATAAATCAGTTAAAAGGGTAAAGTTTTTCGAAATTATTTTATAATTAAACTCTTTAAATTGGGCCCATAAAATTTTACCTTCAGCTTATAAAAGTTGATTTAATATGCTTTTAATTAACCGCTCTTTTCTAAAAGAAAAACTTCTTTATTTTCCAGCATAAAAGCAAAGAAAATTCAACTCAAAGATAATCGTTTTCATAACAATTTCATTCTGAAGATGAGAGTTGAAATGGAAAGATTTAAATCATAGTCTCCTAACTAAAGAAGGCAGTTAAAAAGTTTCTCGTTATCTTTTAATTTGTTGTAAAAGAGAGTTTTTTATTAAAAAAAATTCTCAAAAAAAGGGGGAAAGAAAAGCAACATCTGAAGCCCATTTTAATATGTCCTCCAATTTAGTAGCAGCAACAACAACAACAGACAGCATTATCAACATCAACGGCAGCATCATCCAGCATCAGCAACAACCATAAAAGGGCCATTTAAGTTTTTAATTATAAATACGCTGCATCATGTTGCGTACTTTTTGTTTTGTTTTCTTGTTGTTGAATTTTTGTTTGTTTTTAGTACTTTTTTTCTGTTTTCCCCCATTAGTTTCTCTTTAGTATCTTTTTTTATTTCTTTGAAACAATCGCATACAATTTGCTTGCGCACTACTGCTTCCTTTAATATTCAGCTTGGGCTTTAACCGGTTTTTTAAATAAATTTTTTTGATACCCTACACCATATGGTGAGATTGTGTTCGATATTTGTAAAGCTGCTATAATTTGTGCCAGAATGTCTTCCTCGCTTGTTGTAGATCTTCGACACGAACAATCTCACCGGTTTTACCCAGAAATATAAAATAATCTACGTACACCCAGGAGCAGTCTAAAAAATGACGATCTCATTAGCAGCCAATTTGGCATGCATTTTAGAGTAGAACAGAACTTCGTATAAAAACTCAACAAGCCGAAAAACCCAATTGGTGTAAGCACATCAACATTGAAATGGATTTCAGTGCGTAACAAACAATACGTTTTCGAAGATGCACCACATGATCTATTGTACAGTACTCGACAAGTATAGGCCCTAGACAAGGGTGCCCACGAACTTACACATCAAACAATCTTCTCGCTGAAGCATCTTCATCTATTCGAACGACGTGTTCTATTCAGTGTGGCCGCTGGTTGTTAACTCGCTGAGTAAAGTCCATGACGTAATATAGCTCATGGTTAGTTTGATTACGGAATTTATCACCAAACCACAAATGACCAAAGGTCTCACGTAGAACTTATATCTCGAACATACCCGAACTCAAACATTGAACTTATATCTCGAACATACCCCAGGCAGTTACATCGTGCGTGACAACGTTCATGGTTCTGTTCCATAAAGAAGAACGTGGAGGATAAGCGACTTGTAAAGTATAAATTTCGTCTCTGCTACTCAATTGCCTATTGACACCAAATAACACCTGTTGGCAAGAGTGATCTTCTGACCGCCATTGCTTGATCTTCTGACTGCCATCTTTGCTGCCATATTACGCCGCACGTCCATACATATCGACGACACATACCACGTCTTGGCCTCAAAAAAAAAAAAAAAAAAGCCCCCCTGACCCTTCCCGCATACCTCTGGCGATGATGACAAACATCAGATGAATGATCAGGAAAAACACGCCACCTACTGGGAAAAAATTAAAATGTTAAAGTAAAGATCACCACCAATTAGCAAGGATCTTCACTAGTACACAAAAAAAAAAAAAAAAAAATCATATGGAGGAAGCTACAGCGGATTAATCATCTATTTAGCTTGAAATATCAGAATGATTAAAGAAACTGAAACAAAGCAATAGATCTTTTGTGGAAAGCCAATATGCTCCCTAGAGGAGTGACGAAAAAAAAAACAAACTACACCACAGCACTTATATCTTAAATTTTATTTATTTATTTTCTGTTTACAATCAATTTCATAATTTTTTGAATATTTTATTCAGTGGCTATAATTTTAGTCGTTTCGAATAAACACGTCTTCCAGCTAAGCTGATGAGCGATGCTGCTGAACCAATGCTCTCTGTGTGGTGAAAAATCGTTGCTTATCATAGAATCCTAACTTTCTTTACTTTTTCCTTAAATGCGGCATCGCCAATTCTTTCTGTGATGGATGATGTTGATCTGTTACCTTCACAGAAGGGTTCATTTTTAAAAGCGTCGAGCATTATTAATTATTTAAAATTCAAAACCGTGATGACGAAAATTTTTCTTGTCATGGCTGAGATTGGAACCTGGGATGCTCTAGCTAAAAACTCTGACGAGGTAACGTAGATGTCAACTGATAAAATTTATACTTTTATGTAAGTGAGTATACTCTATGCAGCTTATTAACTAACAAGCATGGCTTACTTCATATGCATGTACTTATGGTGCGATTGTATTGCGTTGTAGGGTAACAAATAGCCGCTTATTTGCTTATTTCTTCAGCATTTTAACATATAATATGTTGGCTTTTGTATGACATGGCTTTTATGAATTTTTCATTAAAAAAAAAGAGAAAAACATGCTTTGGCTTTGTAGCAAAGAAAGGTCTCTATCCTAGTATGAAGGTGAGATGTGTTGTTGTTGGCAGTATAAGAAATAAAAACAATTGTTTTTGCTTTCCCTCTCACGAGCTGCTCTCTCTCACATACAATAATCGTTTCATATTCAAATCAAAAACAAGAAAACGAAACTTTTAAATCCTTTTGAGATTTAAAATTGAAACAGAACAGAAAAATACCTGAAAACAGTATTTGATTCTGCTTAACTTGGGGTTTTCCATTCGCCTCTTTTTTCCCTTATCAGCCCGCTCCCTTTTTTAAAACCTTTTTTCATAAATAGTTTTCCTTTGCATATTATATGCGATAAATAAGATTAAGAAGAGTAAAGAAAGTGAAAAATGTTAAAGTCATTTAACATTGTGGCCTTACCTTTTGTGGATTTTCAGGATAGAAACACAAGCAGATTTAAATGTAAGACGCATACAGGATAAGAAACGAAAGAAAAGAAAGTGAGAGAGAGAGAGAGATAGAAAAAAAATAAAGAAAATTTATTTTCAAAGTAATAGAATTGGCCAGTCCAGTGGAAAATATGTTTATGAAAGTTCCTTTGAACTACAGATTTTTTCTGTATAAAAAAATATTTTTATAGAAAAAAGATGCCTACAAAATAAAAACAACAATAAGAAAAATTTTAAAAAAATAACAAAAACATTTTCATTTTATTTATTTTTTAATAAATTACGTTGTCACTATAATTTCTTTCGTCATAATTTTTCTTTTCCCCCCTATTTTTTTTTTATTTATTTTTTTCAGTTGCTGTTTTATGGCCATGTCCTTGAATTATATATTTTTTTTCATTTTATTTTATATTTTTTTAATATGAAATTCTATTAAAACGAGGAAATGACAACAGTTTTTGCTTTTTATTTTTTAAAAAACGTACATAAAGTTCAAAATATATTTAGATGCACTAGTTTTTCATTAATTTTAGTGATGAAACATTTTTTTTTTAATTTTTCATTCTGATGAAATGCTTACGAAAGTGTAAAAATTTTATACAGGAAAGTCTATTTTTAAAGTAATTATTTGTGAATTTCAACTTTAAAGAAATACCTTAAAACAAAATAGATTCAAATGCAAGGCCAGCTTGATATTTCTATGACTCATTTTTGTTAACAATAAGTCTTAAGTCTGTGCAAAATTTTTGGCTTATATTCACCGCTAATTGTCTTAACCTCTTCAAAATATTCGACGCTTTATTAGCTACAGACTAACTATGGTGCATGATCTTTCAAAAAAATTCAATATTTTCAGTGTGCAACTGCACAACAGTGTTAAGCTGGGATCACACGATTGACTCAAATACACCAATCTGATACAAATTTTATTGTGACAACTTTTCGCACAATAATAAAATTGTTCCAATTAAAGATTCTGTATTCACACGGTTGTCTTATTTTACACAAAATTTATTGTCACAAGATGGCGCGAAACGATGTATTGACAATAATTGTCCCAATGCTGTCACACGATCGTTCTAGTTTACGGCAACTTTGTAAATTAAATTATTATTTTTATTGTGTTCAAAATGGTTCGTTTAAAAAAAAGAAAATAACGTCCTTTTTATTTACATATATTGAGCTAATTTAGTGAACAAATAAACAAAAAGAAATACAAAAAAAGAAAAGAAGTGTGTGGGTCAGGGATTGGCTCACAAGGAGGAATTTCAATAAATTAAAAAAAGTTAATTCACTAAAATATTTATTTATTTAATTTGGAATATAATTACAAACTATCGGGTTAGAGAAATACCTTAAAACAAAATAGATTCAAATGCAAGGCCAGCTTGATATTTCTATGACTCATTTTTGTTAACAATAAGTCTTAAGTCTGTGCAAAATTTTTGGCTTACATTCACCGCTAATCGCCTTAACCTCTTCAAAATATTCGACGCTATTGATACCGTGGGAATTTATTAGCTACAGACTAACTATGGTGCATGATCTTTCAAAAAAATGCAATATTTTCAGTGTGCAACTGCACAACAGTGTTAAGTTGGGATCACACGATTGACTCAAATACACCAATCTGATGCAAATTTTATTGTGACAACTTTTCTCACAATGATAAAATTGTTCCAATTAAAAATTCTGTATTCACACGGTTGTCTTATTTTACACAAAATTTATTGTCACAAGATGGCGAGAAACGATGTATTGACAATAATTGTCCCAATGCTGTCACAAGATCGTTCTAGGTTACGGCAATTCTGTAAATTAAATTATTATTTTTATTGTGTTCAAAATGGTTCGTTTAAAAAAAAAGAAAATAACGTCCTTTTTATTTACATATATTGAGGTAATTTAGTGAACAAATAAACAAAAAGAAATACAAAAAGAAAAGAAGTGTGTGGGTCAGGGATTGACTCACAAAGAGGAATTTCAATAAATTAAAAAAAGTTAATTCACGAAAATATTTATTTATTTAAATTGGAATATAATTACAAGCTATCGGGTTTGCCATCTAACGTTTTCTTTTTCTCAACTAGTGCTTATTTCGTGAATGGTAACACTTACCTCATGTCTGATTTGACAGATAATTAGTTTTATCCTTCCGCTGAACGAATATGGTTATGTATACGCTTGAACAACGCTGGGAATCTGGGCCAGCGATCAACAGAAGATGTCGATTTTGCCAAAAAAATTATCTTTTCAGATGAAGCTGATTTTGATCTTGGCTGGTATGTAAACAGGCAAAATTGTTGCATTTGGGGCACAGAAAACCCACACGCATACATTGAAAAGCCGATACACCCAAGACGAGTCACTGTTTGGTGCGGATTTTGCTCCAGAGGCATAATTGGGCCATTTTTCTTCGAAAATGAGCAAGGAGTGGCCGTTACAGTGAATGGCAATCGTTATCGGGCCATGTTGAACGAATTTTTGTTCACAAAAATTGATGATCGATGTTTTGCGCCCTGTTTTTGGAGATCGCATTATCAGCCGCAGAGCTGATGTCGTTTGGCCACCTCGGAGCTGCGATTTGACACCGTTGGACTATTATTTGTGGGGTGTCGTCAAAGATAAGTGTTACGCCAACAAGCCAGAGACAATTGACGCTTTAAAGGACAATAATCGTGAAGCCATTGGTGAAATACAGCAATACAATTGGACCGATCGTGTAGGCTACTGCATGGCCAGCCGAGGTGGCCATTTGTATGAAATTATTTGCCATTATTAACCGAAAGGATTGTACTTTCAAATAAAAAGAAATTTGAGAAAATATTCAGTAGTTTTTTCTATAGCATTTAAAAAAAAATTATTTGGCGAACCCTATATATTTAATTCTCTAAAGTAAACATGATTTATTTTCTAAAAAATAAAAATTCCATTGACTTTGATTATCGGGTGCCCACTTGACAAAAAAAGTAAAAATAATGAAAAAAAGAAATGGTGCAAACTTGTGATGCAATTTACATATAAATAATTTAAAAAAATGCATACTTTAAGGGATGGCAATTATAAATACCGTATAAAAACGTGTTTTTTCAGAAAAAAAAAAAATCATTAAAAAATAAAAATCCGTGATTATTGTCTTCTTCAATTGCCACACAAGAATATCATAAATTTTGGTGTATTTTAGGAATTTACATTGGAGCATGAGTGCCGATAAAGCTTTCACACCATTGTCGAACCAAGGTGGCATTTGATTGGTATAAATAGGCACAATAATATTGTGAGTTGCCGTATGAGCCAATAAATTGTATAATCACACGATTGCCATATAAAAACACTAATTATTGGTGCATTACGACAATCCCCTATTCCCTTATTCCCTAAATTAAATTAGAAATCCGCCCGACAGTCTAATGAATGACTGTTAATGTTAAATCAATGATTGATAGCTCTGATAAGCCACATGTGAGCAATTTACGATGAGCCAGAGACGGACACTGGCAAATGAAGTGCTTCTACGCTCTCCTCTTATGATACTCAATCGACATAAAACCGGGACAAATTTCATTGGCAGGTAAATGCAGTGTTTTAGCATGTCTACCCCTCACACCATGACCCGTGGCAGTATATACAGCAGTGGAAGCGTCTCTATGGTCCGATTACTATTCAATCTAGGCCAGGTGAGTCTAGCAATCAAGCAAGAATCTTTCTCTGTTTAGGATTTTTTTGAAGAATAATTTTGTTTGTAATTTTTGGGATCCCAAAAAAAAAAAAATCCTGCAAAAGCATGAAGTTTTAGCAATCGAAGTCCCGCAAAATCTCGGGACGAGACCAAAAAAAAGGATTAAGCTGAAGTGGTTGCAAATGCTATTCACTTAGAGTTTATGAGGCTCTGGATATACGTAAATAAATACATATGTATTTAAAACCTATAAACACAATTTAAATTGGCAACTCTAAGCCTAATATTCTTACACAAACATTCATACATACACACACATACTCTTACATACATAAAATTTATTTTAATTCTAAAACTTAGAATAAAAATGTGAAAGAAAAAATTCTTTAATATTCAAATTATTTCATGTTTTAATATTATATTTCACCTTGTCCCTATTTACTTGATTGCTTCAGGGATTTAGAAGCCTTCACACACAAAAAACGGTAACAACCGGGTGAAATATTCCCAAAGGGTCAATGTAACATAAAAATGCTTATTTTCTGTGTGACAATCAGCAATATTTTAGCATTTTTATGAATTTTTTACTTTAATTCCTATTTCGTAGGCAACACAAAAGTTTTAACGATATGGAGGCTTATTTTTATAAATTTATTTTAAAAAAAGGAAAAAATTGTAAAGAAAAAAATTTGTTCTTTTAAATATTTTCTTAAGGTTTATAAAATATTCATAAAGTATTTTACACTGATTCTATGAGAAAATTCTGAATAATCATTTGCCCACAATGATGTACGTGTGGCAGCATACAATCCGATTGTAAATTCATAACCACGATATGCCATGTCATACATGTCGAATGTCAACCAAATTTTAAGTTTTTTTTTCTATTTCCTTCATAGGAAAATTTAGTGAAAACCTGGAACATCTCTCATAATAAATATGTATTCTCTTATACAGCGAATACTAATACAAAAACAGCTTAACAAATCAGCTTAAAATCGCATACACATGCACAAACCTTTACACTCTTATATCCTGGTAGTCTCTTCGCTCTTAGTTGTTTTGGGTTGCTTGCTGTTCATTGTTTTTTTTCTTTTTTGCTATCCAACCTTAAATTTAATTATTGATTAATTGCTTATAATTTGTTTAAATTTTGTAAAAAATAAATTTTCAGAAATAGAAGAAGCGCTGAAAAAAATAGAAAAACAAATATTGAATAACGCACATTAAAGGCATGCCACACCAACTAAGGCTGCGGCCGCCACAAAACTCATTGAAGTGTGCCATAAAACAGAACCGTTTAAAATTAACGGAAAAACCGCCCTTGAAATTAAATTTACCTTTAATGAGGAACCCATTTTCTCAATGGGTTTATCCAATAGCTGGTGTTGTTTTTAAAGAAGCAAATGGTACACGGTTGCTCTTTTTAGTAGGAAAACTATAATTTATTTTATTAAAAAAAAACGTGGTTGACTAGAAGGTATTATTGTTGAAAGTTATTTTAAATATTTTATTTTACGCCTTATTTTTTAAAAGCAGTAAAGGGTGTTTTGTTATAATATTTGAATAGGGATGGCTGGTGTGTGTGGTTTCCTTGGGAGAGAGGATCTGTTAGCTTCATTGTTACAAACCTTTTTTTGTCTTACTACTCTTGGCTGCATAGAGCTTCCACAAAGCATTTCCATCTAACACGATTTGCTGCCGCTGTTTTTGTCTCTTGCCATGTAAGGTGGTATTGACTTAGGTCTGGGATAATTGTGCTTCGTCAGGTGTTTCTTGGTCAATCGCGGTTTCTTGATTTTTAAGGACTCCACCGAAATGCCATCCTTGTAATACTATGGAGATTTTTCCCTAAGCTATGTCCATTCCATTTCCACTTCCTTTGTCTTATCTACATCAGTATAAGCTGTTCATTTGTCAAACTCCATGGTACTATATTGCTTATCGTGTTAGGCCAGAATATCCTGTATATGATTCTGAGGCACACTTGTTGGTGAATAACTGTAGCTTTTGTGTAATGATGTTAGACGCATGTCAGCTTGGTTTGCCTCGAGATGTATGAGCTTTGCCCATATGTCTGTCTGTTTCTCTATCAGAGATAGCAGAAGCTATCTGTGTACTCAATTGGTTGGCCCTGCAGCATGATGTTTTCCTATTGCTGTTAATTCTCGTGGCATTGATTTTCTTGATTTTTAATCCAAGTCTAACACAGTTAATCAGTCTTTCCAGGTCTTATTATTTTGATTGCATGCTTAAGATCTTGTGTGAAAGTAGGCAAATATCATCTGCATAATCCAGGTCCTCGAGTTGTCGTGAAGGACTCCATTTTATATCTCTTCTCTGTGAACAGACTTCGCTCACGATCTCATCCAGGGCAAAAATGAATAGTAGAGGTGTAAGTGGACATCCTTGATTTATTCCAGCGTTAGTATGGCATGGTTGACTGAGGCTCCCGTTGTGAAGAACTGAGATATATACTGAAATATTCCTTTTCTTCTGAATGCTTTCCATATGGCAGTCTGTTTGATGGTATCTAAGGCTTTCTTAAAGTCGACGAACAGGGTGTAAGCTATTCCAAAGGCTGTTCTGTTATAATGTGTAAAGTTTTGGCCTGTTCTATGCAGCTTCTATTTGACCGGAACCTGCCTGCTTGTCTTGCAATATGTTTTCTATTTTGCTCTGAAGCGTCCCCTATAGTATGACTGCTAGTATTTTGTATATGGTGGTAAACAGAGTGACTCCACTCCAGCTATTGTAATCTTTCAAGTTGCCACTTTATATAGTTTCACAATGATGGCTCTTTTCTGCCATGCTGATGTGATGTGAAGCCGTAATAATTCAGCTGCGCTTGTGATGTCAGTTTTTAAAGTTTCCGCCAATAAACCATCTTCGCCTGCTGCTTTATTATTCTTCAACTTTACTATTGGCTCTTTTATTTCAACTGGGGGAGGGTGGGGCTACACGCTATATTCAATGAATTTTCTATAGGGCTGTTATGGTATATTTCGATGTCTTCAGCAGTGTCTGTGACGCTGCTAATTTCCACGCAATGTTCACTCCATCTTTGAATCTGTGCTTGGTCCCTGAAAAATCTAGCATTAACATACAAAAAAAGAAAAGAAGATTGAGGTTAGAAAGTTTCACAACTAGTGGAGATTGTCGACTATCAGTTGACGAAGAGAAGAATGGGAAAAACACCCTTCTCTATATACAGCCAGCGATGTTCAGACATTAAACAATCCTAGTGAGGTTTATACCTGCCAGGCTGCTGGGATCTGTAAAATAAGTTATGCTTGCATCGGCATAGAGTCGGGTATTTAGACTGCAGATTAGCCACTTATTCTTTACTGTCGTCATAGCAAAAGTTTCTACATATAGTGTTGCTGTCTATTCCAAGATTTCGTTCATAATTTTCCAATGGCCATTGCCCAGTGCTAACGGCCACAAACTCCTCCTCCTTTCCTTTCATCTACATTTCCCCTCTCCTATAAACGACAGACATAAACATCGCCCGATCTCTCATATTACGAAGATGGGTATACCACCTTGATCAAAAAGTTCCTGGAATTTATTCAGAAAATTAAAAATACAAGTTTATTCATCTAAATCTATATTGTCCCCTTCAAAGTAATCCCCATTGACTACAACACACTTATGCCAGCGCTTAATCCAATCCTCGAAGCATTTTTTATATTCGATTTGCGCTATGTCCATCAGTGCTTCCTGCGATTTTTCCAATTTCTCCTCTCGGCTGCTGAAACGCGTTCCCCGTAATTTGTTTTTAACTCGATTGAACAGAAAGAAGTCACAGTTAGCCAAATCAGGTGAATTCGGTGTCTGTTGGATGGTATTTGTTTGCATAATAATGATGGCACTGTGCTACGGTGCCATAATTCTGGTCTCTTTCGGTGAATTGCTTCACACAAACGTCTCATAATGCCCAGATAATACTCTTTGTTTACTGTTTGGCCTTCTGGCAAAAATTCATGATCACCGTTGTAATCCACGAAAATCGTGCCTTCTTTTTCTTCTCGGCTTATTTGGTGAACGCCATTCTTTTGGCTGATGTCTGGATTGCTTGTCGTGCTCATAAACCCACGTCTCCTCTTCAGTAATGATTCTTTTGATGAATGTGGGATCGGATGCAGCCTCGCAAATCATTTCTTTTGCCACCTCAACACGGTCTCTTTTTTACCTGAAATTGACGTGTTTTGGCACCAACTTTGCTGCTACACGACGGCAACAGAAATCATTAACCAAATTATCTTTGACGTATCCATAGGCAATGTTCAAGTCGTCCGCTATCTTTCTGATGGTTAATTTGCGATTATAGATCCACATTTCTTTTATTTTATCAATGTTTTTGTCGATTTTAGATATCGATGGTCTGCCACTGCGTTTATCATCTTCGATTGACGTACGACCGCTTTTGAACCGCTCGTGCCACTGGTAAACGACTGTTTTCTTTAGAGAATCGTTGTCGAAACACTTTACCAACTTTTCCAACGTTCGTGCACCATTAAATCCGTTTTTTACACAAATTTTAATACAAGTTCGTTGTTGTTATTCCGGAAATTTTTTGATCAGTGGATAACAGGTATAGAAAATATCTTTGTCGTCATAAGAACATGACTATTTGGGGTTCTTAAAAGTAGCCAAACCTTTATGCCTCTGTAGGAGAGTCCATTGTGTTCGATCTAGTAGAAAAATATCCTAGAATCATGATGTACAAAGTCTTGGAAAAAAGTACACAAGAAGAAACGGTTGTGTACCTTAAAGCAGCGATTATAAATGATTGAGAGACAATCGCTCACAAAGTTCGTGTTTAAAGTAATCCAGATTTTTAAGCTCATTTCTAACAATTTAGGCTTAATTCACTTGTTGAGAAAAGTTTGGCTAAAAATGATTCCAAAAATAAAATACATTTTTCTTATATTGTGTACGGGCTTTATTAAACCAAACTAAGCCTGTTGATCAACTCTGACCGGTTTAGTTATATTGCTTGCATTAATCTCGTTAATTGTTTACAGTAGAGATCAGAGTCAATCGTTTGTGGAGGCTCATAATAAACAACACCCTTCCAATCAAACCATATACACAACATTGCCTTTCTTCCTGGCTTTACCACTGTCTGTAAAACTTCAGTAACTAAGTTGCACAATATTCAGTAAAAAAATGAGAACAATCGGCTTTGAAGATATAAGCAAACAAAATCTGGCGTGACGTTACGTTTTTTCAGCAAATGCCCGTATAAAAGGTGCCACGCCCATTTTTCCCATCTCGCCCAATTAGTGACTGATGATGTGTTTGAACCTCGAAAAAGTTATGTATACTATGTATGCTCAATTTTCGACTGATATATACAAATTAATATTTACTTTGGGTGGGAGGTACGCTCAGTTGTCCAATTCCACCCGTGTTTTGACTGATGATTTTTATTGACTATGAAGTCATGTAGACCCAATTTAGAAACTCCCACTTTCACCGTTCTAAAGATATTCAAAAATCAATATTTACTTTCTATGGGAAATACCACGCCCACTTACCCCATTCAGTCCATTTTTTTACTAATGATTTGTATTGATTTTGAAGCCATTTAGACTAAATTTAGAGACTATTACTGTTACCATTTTGAAGATATGGACAAATAATTGGGCGCGGTAAAGGTCAGTTGGAATTTATGAAATTTTTATAACCTATAGTTCCTTCCTACAAATAAACAAGCATACATATGTACATTCAAACACACATTATTTTTTTATATAAAAGATTCCATTCTGTTATTCTACTTAAATTTAATCTGCTTTACATAGAAAATATTCATGGCATAAATTTGCTTTTTTGCATTTTAAATTTTTAATATTTCGTTTTAAAATAAAAACAAAATATATTTTAGAAATTGTATCTGTACTCCGCCGCATCAATATCGGTGTAGATAAAACGGAATATTTTAATTTCAAATGTTTGCACAGGAATTTTATTTTTAAAATTTGTTTGTTTTTTTTTTTTTGTCTTTTATGTTACAAATGATTGATTGAAATTGTTCTATGCGATAAAATAAAATGAATAAATAGAAAGAAGGCTGTTTTTATATAAATTTCATTTGAACCAAAGCCATATCTTCTCTAGCTCCCTTATCTAGAGCAAACTTATCTTAAAAGAAAGCATAAGAAATAAAAAACGTGAAATTTGTTTAATTAATTTTTTGCGTTTGAATTAAAATCGAGTATAACATACCATGAATATGGAAAAGCTGCCAACCACCAAACAAATGGAGGTTTTGCAAGGTGGCTGCTGTAGTAGTAACCTGCATTTTACCTTGTGGTTGCTTTTGTTAAACTTTCACGCACCCAAATTAAGTTCTATTGATTAAAGTTGTTCTTGTTTGTTTCAAACTCAAATAGTTAAAACGGATTTAATTAAATCTGGTGTGTGCTACTGGGGTATGATAGGTAAGACACCCGCCTACCGATCAAAAGGTCGTCGGTTCAATACCAGACCATCTTAAAAAAAAGCGGTATCACCTCATAACACTAGCTAGTAACTGGTTATGAGTATTACTACTATTGAACTCTTCTCTAAATGCATTTGCCCTTCGGAGCGGGCATTAAACTGTAGGTCTCTTTCAATGAGTTTAAAAATAGAATTGGGTGCAGCTCATTGACTGAGAGAAGTCCCCATGTTCCTTCATGGAATGTTAGGGGAATAAATACTTATAAATAATAATTAAATCTGGTATCTTGAAGAAGACTCATTAAATTAAATTAAGAAAGTGATTATAGTGAAAAACGTTAATTAATTACAATCGGCGTTTGTCGGCGTTTGTCGGCGTTACGTTAAGCAGTAATGTAAAAAAGCGAAAATAAGTTTCTGTTTTGAGATAATTTGAGATAATCATAGCTGACGTAGTCGTTGTCGTATTTAAGGAAACTAGAAAGAATTTTCCATTTCAATCTATGGCAACATTTTGTTTTTATTCAACTGAGTGGTGCCATCACTCAAAAGTGGAGGGAAGTAGATAAGTGAAGTAAATATTTGTTTTTATTTTTGGTGGGCCAGAGGTTATTTTGAATCTGGCAATACTTATGTTATTCTATTCTTTCACAAAATTCAGTGTACGCTTGAGCAACGTTGAGATTTGATGGAAATTTATTTCCAAAACATAGACAATTTGTCGAAAAATCAATCTTTTCGGATGAAGCTCATTTTGATCTTAGTGGGTACGTTAATAAGCAAAATTGCCATATTTGCGGCTCAAAAAACCCAAACGTGGTCTTACAGAAGCAAATGTACACATTAAGTATGACTGTTTGGTGCGGCTTGTGGAGCGGAGGCATCATTGGCTTATATTTCTTTGACAATGAGGATGGAGCAGCCATTACAGTCAATGGAAACACCTATCGCATCATGGTAACCGATGGTTTCAATAGAATGTTGAAACTTGCTACACACCTCATGCCACAAACGATTTATTGCGTCAAACTCTTGTGGGGCGCCGTTAGAGACAAGTGTTATGCCGACAAATCAGAGACAATTGAGCATTTTAAGGTCAATATTCGTAATGCCATTGCTGAGATACGATCACATACACTCTTGAAAATTGATCCGATCGGATTGTGTACTGTGAGGCCAACCGCGGCAGCCATATGATTGAAATAATATTTCATTTCTAACCGGAACAATTGTACTTCACCAAGAAAAATAAATAATTTGGCAAAATTTCACATCGTTTTTGTTGTTTAAATTTTTAAACTTCTAAATGGCCCACCGATTGGAACGGTTAAAGCGAAAAGTATTGAGTTTAGTCTAAATAATTTCGTAGTCAATCCACATCATCAGTCGAAATTTGCTTCAAATTAAATAAGTTGGTGTGGCACCTCATATACAAAGTTAATATTGGAAGTTTCTAAATTTGGTACAAATAACTTTGTGGTCAATATAAAGCATCACTCAAAAAGTGGGCGAAATGGGTTAAGTGGGTGTGGCAGCTGCCATACAAAGAAAATATTGATTTTTGTATATCTAGAAAACAGGATACAAGCAGCCAATACAAATCATTAATTGTAAGGTAAGCAGAATTGGATAATTGAGCGTTGCATCTCCCATACATAGTAACTATTAATTTTTGTATATCTTGAGAATTGTTATAATAAAAGCTTATAAATTTGGTTCGGACAACTTATTGGACAGGACAGACAATTAACAACCGGACGATAACAGTTAAAGTTTCGTTATCTATCGACATCAGTAAAAAACGGAAGAGATTTGATAAGCGGGAATAGCATAAAGCACACCGGGTAACTATATAATTAATAGGCTAAGACATTTCTTTGTATTCCTTTTACGCCTGTTCTACTGCACCGATTTTGAAAGGATACATATAGAACAGGCGTAAAAGGAATACAAAGAAATGTCTTAGCTTATAAGTATATATTTTTGTTTTATTTGTCATATACAAATATATTTTGAAGCTTATCTATTGCATATATTTAAAGAAAATATTGCATGAAAAATTTGAAATTAAATGTATTAACGAGTAATTTTAAATTTTATAAACGTACAGAATGTTGCAGAAGGTCTTTGGTGTGAAGTCAATGTCAAGAGCAAGTGTTTTTGATTGACACATATTGTTCAAAGAAGGCCGAGAACGCGTTGAAGACGACCAAGAACATCTACTGATAAGCTACACGTCAACAAAATCAAAAAATTGGTGCTGAAAAATAACCGATTGAGCTCTAGGACTTCGGCGAAATATTTTAAAATTTTTAATTTGAAGGACCATAACTCCCTCGTGAACATTACTTTAAGCGTAGCAAAGTCAATTAATCCTTTATGTGTAGCCAAAAGCCACCATATTAACCTTAATTTTGTTAAAAAGTAATCGAACATTTTTTTTTGCAATATAATTTCAACTATATTTCACGCGATTTCAAATTTCATTTTCTAACATAATATTGATTTAAATTTTTGGATTTTATTTTTCACTTTTAACACAATTTCATGGTAAAATAATGATAATGAGAGCATTTCAACAAACGTTTATGGTTTAATTGTGCAAAATATGCTTTAATTTTTTGCACACAAATTCACGATAATGAACTAAAAGTAGGCGAAGATATTACTTTCGCCTTGTTGTAGTTGTCAATGGCATAATACTATTTAATGACTTGTGAATAATTTTCGTAAGAATATAATCTATGTGTCTTACTAACGGCATACAATTACATACCATAAGTTATGCGTTTTAATCAATAATTCTATTGAAAACAATCCGGGAAAATAAAATTTTAAAATTCTAAAGAAGTGATTTTCTAATAAATAGTCGAAGCAAGAGGAATTTGTAAAAATATTGTCAACGTGTGTTGATAGTGTTAAAGTTGAGGTAGATTTTCCATAACAAATTTTTGATAAGACGAAGAAACAAAAAATTTTTTAAATCTTTAAAGTGATTTTTTTTCGCATAAAAGAATGTATTAAATAATGTGCATATTATGAGCGTCAAAATAAAGTAAATGACCTCATTCTCTCTAGTATTTAGCTTAGATTTCAACAACTATATTCTTACGACAACAAAAGTTATAGGACAAAAGCGAAAGTAAATACAATTTTACGCGTCAAAAACCTATGCGACAAGATAGAATGAAGTGGAAATATCTGGAATACTATACTATTTTTCTGATAATAGAACAATTATATTTTCTTTATAAATTCTATATTCATTTGCAATCTGTCTACTTTAAAACGATAAGCAAATTAGATAATCACTTAAGTAAACTTGATCAATATTCAATTCTTACCAAAATCTACAAGTTCATAGTGGTTTTGCACGCCACTTTATATAGGAACTAACCTATTTGGGGGTTTATTAAGTAGTTAGTTAGCTTAGTTCTACAAATCTACTAAGACCACTCTGACCTTGTAGTTTTTCACGCCACTTTATATAAGAACCATCCTATTTGTGGATTTATTAAGTAGTTAGTTTAGTTCTGAATAAAATGATGCTTCATTTTAATGTAATCAGGTGGACGTGGCTGACGGAGTTATAGTACCTATTGAACAAAGCACCAATACAATATGCCATATATGTATCTTATACACATATGTATCTGTGTCGATATGGATGAGTAGCTTAAGTCAACTTAAGACTTTTTTTACTAACCCACACAGATTTATATAATAAAAAACAAGATAAGACGAATAAGAGAGCATTTTATACGACTAGAGTTTTTTCAAGATTGTCGTTAGATACGATAAAACTGTGTCGTTAAGTAAGAATGTCTTAAGTCAACTTAAGCTACTCCTCCATATCGACACAGTTATAAAAATTAATTTGTGTATGTAAGTATTTTTGTTTGTTTGTGCCTTATAGACAGCTAAAGAGCTGAATTGATTTTCTTGATGTTTTGACAGTATCTCTCTCTATATGTCTCGAAGGAACTATAGGTATCTAAGTTAACAAAATTTAAATTTTGCCCTAAAATTGTGTGTTTTTTTAATTTAACCATTTTTCAAATATCAAAGTCACATAACATGTTTCCATATCCTTACAACGATTTATATCTCATGAAAAAATTTATTAAAAAATTTTCAAATATTGGCTTAAACAATGTTTACATAAAAAGCCAATTAACTTTTATGTTAAAAAACGTGGCTAATAAAATAAAATTATTAACAAATTTGCAACAATTTCGAAAAATAAAAATAAAAATTGTGTACATTTTTGTAATCCTTTAAAAGGATAATCTCATATATGTCATCATTATCAATCAGTGTTTATTTAGTTTTAGTCATGAAAACTATTCATACGAGAGTACGTGTTCAGGGTGGCTTTTTTTAATGAATAATTGACACATATACATACAACTACGTATGCAGGCTTACACACATAAAGGGTATACCAAAATTATGACCAGATTTGCAATAAATTTATAGAACAGACCAAATGCTAAGATAAAATATATTATTTAAGTGCAAAAAAAATATGTATTTGGAGTGTATGCGCTCCTTTGTTGAAATTGTAATTGATGGTAAGAGTGATTTTATATACCTCTCGATTTTCAAAGCCAAGTAGATAATTAATCTACTGTAGCTGGCCCTCATATAATTGTGTAATGGTGAAGGTCCTCGCTAAGTGGTGGTGGTGATCCTTACTTAGAATTGTAATTTATTCACAGTAGATTGCGTTTTTTTCTGATCATTCGCTGAAAAGTGAGGGAGGCTTCTTTAGATGGTTTTGGAGGGAGGTCTTTCGTCTTTTCATTAAACACTTGAAACCACAACTAAATTGTTTTCGTCAAGTCCTCTGCTGAGTATTAGAACGTGGGTTACAGGCCGCGCCAACCCCGTGCCATAATGGGCCCGAATTTACTAGAAGTCACATCGGTATTTTCTATAATCGAGAAAGAGTTTATTAAAGCAGGTTTGGTGGTGAATGAGGGCCAGACGAAGGTAATGGTCTACACGGACAAACAGACCATGCGCTTTGGGCCATCAATAGCTGCATAGACATTTTATATACTTCTTCATATAAAGAAATGATTGGCTTATAAGAAAGAGCACAAAGAAAATTTGCTATTTTTATGCTCGTTTTGTAGCGACCGCTTATCTAAACCTATTTCGAATGCAATTGTGTTCTACCGCTTAAGTGTGATCTGAAAATGATTCCTGTAAGTAAATGAATGGTTTTTGTCGAATGGAAACAAATTCATATAGGCGTGATAAGCTGACCGGGTTGCAAAAATTCAGGATAAAAGTAAAAACCAGGAATCTATACTACCGGCAACAAGGTTGCAAGCAAAATCTTAACTGTTCATCTACGCTCTAATGCAGGAAGTTTTATCAGGACCAATCTAGCCTCTTACGAAAGAAATCTATTAAAAAATATTCCACCATAAGACACTTAAACAGATTAATAAAAACTACCTCTGCACAGATTCCTTTGCATCAATAAGACACCGATAATAAGGATTTCAAATTACCGAATAATACTCCAAAATCGGCCTGACACGTTAAGTGTATAACTGTATTGTAATAAATACAAGGATCAGTGAATTCCAAGGATGAACTTTTGACAATAACATGGTCAATAAATTACAGTTTCCTATCCAATAACACACTCAGATCAAGAAAGCGGTCTCTAACGGGCAAGAACCAATTGTAATTTCGAACGGAATTATACTCCTTCGGGAGTAAACCATATGTCTACATTTCCACAGAATGAGATCCTTCAAATTAATTTTACACCAATGAACAAAAACATCAATACTTCATTGTAGAGTAGCCCGACTAGAAACATCATTAGAAGTATAAGATATTTTAACATCATCAGCGTACGTAATAACACCACAGAGAGAAAATACACCAGGAAGGTCATTAAGAAATAACCATACAAAAGTGGACTTAAATATATACGGTCCTAGACAATGCACGAAAAAGTTGAATAATTCCGTCAATTTCCTATAGATTTCTAAACCGTAAGTCGCATTTTATTCATAACCTAATGTGATTCCTTAATTAAATCATCAATAGTACGGTTCCTATATGAAATAGTGCGGAAAACCACATCTAATCTAAATATAATCGGGTAAAATTTAGCTAAGCTATTAGCTTTATAAGTTTTTTATCTGTAACTCTAGATTCTGCAGGAGTTTTGAAAATTCCAAAAACAGGTCCTTGTTCTACACGAGAGCGCCTATCAGAAAAGTAGTATCATTTCCAACTTCTTTCTTTTTTGTCGCACTGTGTAATCAGTCACATGCTTCTCCATTGCCTTAGCAATAGCACTGAGCTTAGCAAAACCCTTGTAATTCGATATATTCGACCTACTAGCAGATTTATGCAAAGACATAATAAACGATTTCTTCCCAATTAAGAGGAAAATTACTTATTTCCAAAAGCTTGTTAATGATAAACATCAAAGGACCACCAAAACGACAGCACAGCCCCTCATGGCAGGAAGCTCATTAGGCCCCGGCAAGTGTCCAGACTTTTGCCTAGACAAGGACAGAAGAATAGACTCAACATTAAGCTCATGAATATTATAAATTGACACACTTCCGATGGAATAGGGATATGAAAAATTGCCCCCGAAACTAAGACAGAGTCTAATTGCCTTTACGTAGACTAAAAGAAATCTGCAAATATATTGAATATGTCCAGATAATCATTTCAGTAGGAAATGTAAGTGATTTGCGTTTAACATGAACGAAGTCATAAAAGGACTACGGGTTACTAGCAAAGTTTGAACTGTTGTATGGCTTAAGGCACCGTTTCGTTAAATCCACATATTGGCCATATTCATGTCATACAGTTTCGGCGGAATAAACTTTGCAAAGCGTTATATCGACAGTCGTGCTTTGATTTTGGAATACCCTTTACGAATATTGGACACGCAATGCTCAATTAATGGTTTCAGTGAGTGAATGAACGAACGGTACAGGAACAGGTGTTTTTAATTTGCAAGTATGAATATATTAGAGTGTATGTAGAACTATACCTGTTGTTATTGCTGCTGCTGCTGCTGTTGTTGTTATTGTAGTTGCTGCTTGGCTGCTACACATATGTGGTGAAATGCATTGAAGCATATATAGGACAAAAACAAAAACAACAAAAAATTGTTCGATAATCAATAAAAAATGCGCTTTTTCTTGTTTGCTTATTTTAAATAATTAATTTTAATTTGAAACAGGGGGCTTTTAAGTATTGAGTTAAAGGATTTTATGTGGTTCTAATAAGCGTATAATATCACATTTTTTTTAAATATATTTTTTAAATAAATTTTTTTTTGTTAAATTTATTGTCATTACTTATAAGATAATGGTGATGTTAACGAAGACATCATCAGTAAACGTCACCTTATTTGACATAAGAAGTTCAAAATTAAATTGTTTTTGGTTTCCTTTAGCAAATAATTTCGAAAAAAAGAAAAAAAAAACTGTTTCGATTTCCGTTTCCGTTTAACAAATCAGGCACAATTTCCGCCAACGACACACAACATAACGATGACAGCTACGACGTTAAAAGCGATTCAAATGCTCAAAAAAGATACAAAAAAACAAGCAGACAGTACACAAATAAGGTCTTTACCTTTAACTTCTAAATATATAACAGCATTAAACCCTTTTTTCATTTTTATTTAAAATAAAATTATAAAAAATTAATTTAAAAATTAAAACATTTTTTTTTTGGTTTTCAACTAATTTTCTTGTAAAATTATTTTAGAAGTTTGCCTCATTTTGAAATTGACTTGTTAACGTTGAATATGAATAATTATGAACCAAAAGAATTTCTTGTTTTATTTTTATTATTTTCCTCTTTTCCAAACGTTTTATCGTTAAGGAAAACACGTTTAAACCGTTTGACAGACAAATAAGGACTGTTGCTCGACAGTGTTTTTGTTTTGAATGTGAATTCAAATGAAAAAAATCTTTGTTGGTTACGACGTCTGCAAGGACATATGCAGATAATGATATTCTTGTTAAACATGATTATGATGTTCAATATACCATTTAGTTGTTGCTGTTCTTATAAAAACAACTGTTGGAATGTAATACAGTAGATGCAAGTTATAACGAAGATTGGTAAATTCACTAAATTAAGTAATGCTATGTTCACGAAAGACTTTGAATTACTTTGTATGTAGTATGTATTACTTATATGAATTACCCCGTTCACATGGCACCTATGTAGTTTATTTAGATGGTTCTTCTTCTTTTTCGTGTATTAGTTTATGTCTATTGTTTCGTTATTTTTAGGTAAATTGTGTTTTTTTTGAAAACGAGAAACTAAGGTTAGTGTTTTTACTGTGCACACAATAATTAAAATTGAATTATTTATAATTTGGGCAATTTGTTCTCAAAATTTTGTATGGGGTATCATATAATTAGACTCACGATAGGGAGTTTAATTATGGAAAAGAGAGAACTAATTAAGAAACAACGTCGTCGGGTGAACATAGTGTTAGATGAAACATTGCTATTGATCCTTTTCTTATTTTTAGTCACTCGGCGAGTATGCCCTTAACCAGGTCTAGAAATTTGCTTGATTTGCGTCCGATGTCTACTCAGTCCGCTTTGTCTTGTAACAATGTTGCTACTTCTTTATTGCTTTATCTGCTGACTTACTTTCCTTCGGCTAGGATATCTGCTCAGTTTGATAGTTCTGCGGTTGCTCCTAGGGACTTGGTAGTGGTAAAACCTAGAAGGACCTCTATGGAGGATGTTGCTTACTTTGTTAGGTGTAAAATTAATAGGCGATTTAAGTTTGATTGAGTATAGTATTTACTCCTTTAGGATATATGTTTTGTTCGAGATTATTGTTGATCCTGCGTTTTGACCGCGGGGCACTTTAGCTTGGGACTTACAATTTAGGAAAAACCATCGAAGAGTTTGTGTCGCTTTACTTTCTTCTGTATATCGGAAAAACTAGCTTCGCGCCAACCAACCAATTAACAATTTACCTACTTTTCCATCTTTTTAAATGCCCTTTGAGTGTCTGCAGCTTCTAGCACTTTGTGCTTTTTGGAAAAACCTCTATTGGACAACCCATATTCTATTCATTTATGACCATCGAATATTATACAAAAAAAAATTTTAGGAATCTGTTTCTAAAAGCACCAAACTGCCCTCCAGGAGATTTAAAGAAAAATACCCGGACTAATTGGAAAATTAAAGCGAATTTGTTTATTATGTCATTATTACTGGTATTCATTATATTCAAACTTCACTGTTTGTGCACAAGTTAGAATATCGTAACTATGGCGGTCTGCAAACTATACAAGTACATATATCGTATTTAAATGTTGCTAAACGTACATTCAACAGTGCTGCTAACAGAGCGTTTTTAGCTTTGTTTCAACGTTTGTAAGTTTTAATATTAAATTACTTTGAAAATGAAAAATATAAATAAAAGCAAACGATCTAAATGCGAGAGTAATTAACTTGGAGGCTTTATGTACTTTCAGCCCAGTAACTATTAGTGCAACACTGCTTAATTATTAAGCTGAAATTTCAGACAACGCCATTTATGCTATCCCTGTAAGGCTATTTTGCTTCAAAAATAGAAAACAAATCTACTTCTCATATTCTACGCTTCAAAGTGTCCTACGCTTTTTACCATTGTATGGTACTGATTCAACCAGACTGATTCAATTTATTTGACTAAGGTGTAGGATCCCAAAAAATTAACAATGCGCTGTGTGGACTTTACTCATTATTGATCTAATATCAAACTTAAGCTAGCTGTGCTACAATACTTGTTTGTTTTTGACTGCCGTTAGAGCAGTTTCGATTGTTTAATAAAGAAACTTCAAGACAAATTCATCTAAAGAAGCTCTCTTAACCTTTCAGCTTAACTTTGACGATAAAACGCCACCTACTGCGAAAAAATTACAATGCTAAATAGGGATCACCACCACTACCACTTAGCAAGGTTCTTAACCACTACACACAATCGTATTAAGGCGAGCTACAGTATATTAATCATCTACTTGGCTTAAAAATCAACTTCATAACTGCAACAGAAGCAAAGTAATGAATGCTTTGTGGAATGTGTGACGGGGCCAAAAAGGGAGATAATGCTTTAAATCAAAACAAAATAGAAAAAATGAATTAGTGTGTTGATTAATAATAATTTTTTTTTATCTAAAAAAAAAACGCTGAAACCAAAAGAAGAACTTGGTAAATTTTTTAAGCATTACCCACCATTAATTTCAATGGTTAATAAGTGATTTACTGTGATCTGTTGTGGTCTTACTAATAAAAGTGATGTGAAATGTTCAGGTCAGCCAGAAAGAGTTGTGAATCTAAAAACAAGTCATAGAAGCCATGAATTGAGGATTGAAAAATGAAAGTGAGTTAAGTGTCTAAGAACGTATGCATCTCTACCAAACGAACACATCATACTTAGCATGAATATGAAAATCGTGCAATGAAAACATTGTTGATTACAATCATTCACACTTGATAAGCACCAATCGTGGGTTAGACAACCAAAAAAGGTGTACGCCTCAGCTTTTTCTGAAGTGCATGTGGTACCACTCTGTGCTAAAATGTATATATTGGGTTACGAACTGCTAGCGGATTCAGCTATTCGCCGAATTCAATCCTTTACATATATTTTCTGGTTTTGAATTTGAAGAATCGTTAGGTCAATCGCTGAAACAATTTCCTATTTTGAGGACCTTAAATAATCTTATTATAATGGTGTAAAAGATTGACTACATGTCTCGATAGAAGGGTCAAGCTATACCTTCCCAAAATAAAGAGTTTTGTACTTAAGCCCCAATGTGTTTGTTGACGCTGTCGTATTACGCACAAAACCAAAACTGTGTTTAGTGAGGAGATAGTATTCCGTTATTACTCATCATCAAGGAGCCCAGTCCCCACAATATAGTTCCTCAGAATCCACCAATCAATAACATTGAGTGCACGGACATCATACCGGCAAAATCAGGACATGTGCAGACAAAGTGCTCGAAAGTCTCTACTTTCATACGCATGCTATACAATCATCAGATTTAAGCATTTTTTTACTCAAAAATCACTTTTTAACTTTTTTCATTGAAATTTCTATTTTCATTTTCAACCAATATATGCCCCGTGCAAGCCATTTTTATCGGGTATATGTTCATAACTTTAAGTTGGCAACACTGTTTTATTTGACAACTGATTAAACAGCTGATAGTTGCTTTTTGCTTAGTTTGACATTTCATTATGGATAGATTTACACTTCCGACATTTCGGCAAAGAGGCTGAAGCCCAAATTGATATTGATATTGAATTTCCATTCAAAATTTTGTTCTCCGATGAAGGTAAAAGAAAAAAGAAGTATCGTATTCTGTCGGCCGCAGGTGCTGTGAAAAGTTTGTGAAAATAGGTTTTCCACAAAGTATCCATTGCTTTTTTTCAGTTTCTTTAATCAATTTGGCCTTTTAAGCTAAGCAGATGATTAATCCACTGTAGCTTCCTCCATATGATTTTGCGTAGTGGTGAAGATACTTGCTAATTGGTGGTGATCTTTACTTTTGCATTGTAATTTTTTCCCAGTAGGTGGCGTATTTTTCTTATCATTCGTTAATAATTCATTAATCTTTGTCATCATCGACAGTGGTGTGCGGGAAGGTCGGGGGGCGTCTTCTTTATTTTTTATTTGGAGTTGTCTGGAGGGAAGTTAAAGCCTCTTTATTAAACATTCGAAACCACAATAAAATTTTTCTTAGTCATGTCCTCTGCTGGGTCTCGAACATTGTTGCTTGTGTTGTTATCAGGGCTAGCAAAAAACAAAGTTTTTTAAAAAAAAACCCAACCCACTGTTCCCCGTTTTTTCCGAACAGTGCTTCATCTGACTATTGGCTATTGCGATGGAAACAATATACTCATATCTCTTTATACGGCCTGATTGAATTACGGAGCACGTTTGCTTTTCGGCGCAAATTATCTCGCTCTACGGCAAAATAACCGTGAATTCACATTTTTTCCATCAATTTTTATATCCTACATTTTCAGAACCTATCAAGACCGTATAAAGAGGTCTGAGTTTATATGCAAGCAAGTCACCAATTCACTTCCTTTGAAGAAATATAAAATAGGATGGATTCAAAGTTGGACCGCCGTAAAAGACGAGAAGTTTTTCTGAGACGAGTTTTGGAAATTGTATCAGAGGTGGGGAAAAGATGTGATGTTTGAGCTCAAAGCTCGTTTCATTGATTTTGAAACGATATGCATTTTTTTGTTTTATTCTGATTCAAATTTGTGTAACTGTATGTAAAACAGCCTTTACTTAGAGCAGCTGTTTTATTGAAATTATTTTGGGAACTAAAATTTAAACCGGCAAAGAATTATTAAATTTTTTAGAATTTGCGGCACTACACTAAATTCGTCATAGCAGCCAAAAAGTTTTTTGGAATTTTTAACATTGACAACACTAACGTTAACCCTCAAAAATGTTTAAACAGAGAGAATCAGAGTTATAAAGAGAGCAGAGAAAAGAGAGTTGAATTTCTGCACAGAACACTATTATCGTAAAGGTAAGCAATAACGTTAAGAAAAGTACTGTTATGCTGTTATTGTTCTTGTTTAATTCTAACACGTGAATTTAATCCTTTTTGCAGATTTTTTGTTTCTTTCATTTTTTCTTTGTTTGTTTCAGTATATGACCTTCTGGGTTCGAAATATTTTTTATATGTTTTAGTGTTTGTTGTTGCTGTTGTTGCTGTTGCTTCCGTTTATTCTGCTGCTCTTCTTCCTATCTAGTTTTGTAAGAGTGTTGAACAAAAATGGCGGGCCTTTCAATTTGTTAATGAGAAATAGAAAAAAGTAAATAAAAAAACTGGAAAATAATCATTGAAGAAATAATAGATTTCTCCGTGTTGTCGTAGTAACATTATGCAGTAGCATCTCGTTCGTTCTTCTACAGATGAATGATTCTTTTTTTTTATTATTATTTATCGCCAATAAAAGAGTAGAAAATAAACGAAACAGAAACGCACAGGTTGTTTGGTCTACTGTTGTGTAAATGTATGGAAAAAAGCGAGAAAAATAAGGAATAAACCTTAAACTGTTGATTACCCGTCAATTCATTTTTGTGTCCTTTTTTAGTTCGTTGCTGTCGTTGTTGTTGTTGTTGTTGTTGTTGTTGTTGTAAAAAACTTGTTGATGATAATCGGATGAATAGAAATTCATTAAATTGTCAAATGGTTTTGAGGCAATTGCCTAAATGAGGTTTTAACGTTTTTCTGTTATTGTTTTTATTGCTGCTTTTGTTGTCTATTCAAGTTTTGTAAAGGTTGTGCTCGTAACTCAAAGTGGAAAAGAAATAAATTTTGCTGTTGAATGCAATTCATTTATTTAAAGGGGAGTCTATTTTAAACAAATTGTTAATTATTGTTGGTTAAAATAATGCGATTTAAAATTGAAAAACGGACCCTTTAAGGTTATAAAAAATTAATTTCTTTATACCATAGAATTTTTAAAAATGTTGAATAATTTTGTATGGTTTGTAATGGTGGGGTTTTAGTTAAAGGACGTTCAGATAAATTGAAGAGATCAAGCTGTGTGTTAGGCTTGAAAAATTTACTTTATAAGTATCTAAAGGGTCCATATAAATTTAATAAATGTTCACAAGTCGTTTTTATGTGGGCACATGTTCGAGTAGTTCCTTTTTTCTTTACTATGTCACATATATGTCTCTCATCGATGGTTCCGGTTTCCAAAAATATATGTGGCAGTATATAGGCAAATATTTTACGAAAAAAGCGTAAGGCTCAACTGTAATATGCGTCGGCTAGCTTAAACGACAATCAAATGTGTATATCAAACTGTTCGTCGAGTTACCTTCAGTCTCATATGCTTACGTTTTGAGCACTTTAGGTACGTAGGTGTGTAGGTGTGTTATATGTAAAACAATAACTAACAAAAACACGTTGTGCAATGGATGCTCTTGCGTTTTTTCGTCACTGAAACAGCGACGCTGAAACATGAGTAGCGCGTGCATGCAGAATTTTTAAATTTTTTTACATTTTTACATAAAATAGTAAAATTTTGATAATTTTCATAAAAAATAAATTCGTCCAGATACGGATACTGCTAATCATCCATTCAACTCAACTCTCAGATAGCAATTTTCATGTTCTCACTAATACAACTATTCAGTAAGTATATTATAGCCACCAGAAAGTTGATTAAGTGTTTGACAGACCTTTCGTTGAGTTTTTGACAGTAGCTTAAGTATGCAAATGTATATTATAGTTGGGCCTGTAATCACTATTTGTTAGAACATTTTTCTTAACCTGTGGGGAAATAAAAAACTAGTAGCGTATGAATGATATGTAACCTAAGGACTTTTAAAAGAAGTTATACGCTGCAGAGTACTAGACTCAAATCAGTTATGTTTTAGGGCATTGTTGGCCATGAGTAAATTAATATAAAACAAAATAATATAAATTTATTTATTCTTAATTATCTTTGTTAAAAAATATTTAGTAATGACTTGTTAGATATGTAAATACAGAATTTCTGCTCATATATGAGGTTAGGAAGTAAATTGGCTTAAAAACAAATTTTTTTTTTTTGGCAAATTCATTTTTATTCATATCAATATCAAACAGAAATATGGGAATTAATAATAGAATATGATGTCGGGCAAATGTCCACCTCTAGCACGTTGGCAGACGTCCGCTCTTTTCACAAAATTTTGAATCACATTTTGCAACAAAGCTCCTATTGTTTACATCAATACCATGAAGAGCGGGCACAAAAAATCGGTTATCATGGTGCGATAGGTGTCTCCATTGACCGTAATGGTTGCGCCGCCCTCATTTTCAAAGAAATGTGGGCCAATGATGCCTCCGCTCAACAAGCCACACCCAACAGTCACTCGTAACGTGGGCAGTGGCTTCTGTAAGACCACTTTTGGGTTTCCTGAGCCCCAAACACGGCAATTTTGTTTATTAACATACCCACCAAGATGAAAATGAACTTCATCTGAAAAGATGATCTTAAATGATAATAAATTTCCAATAATTCTCAGCGTTGTTCAAGCGTAAATCGATTTATATCGTTCAGCACAGATAAGATAATGAATTTTGTGACAGAGTCGAAATAACCGCTGGTTCAAATTTAAACCGATAGATTGTCCACTCTTTATAAAACCTTTACCTCATATAGAGCCAATTAAATATTCCAAAAATTCCATCAGTAGCATTGGCTATGTTATAGCCTGACTTAAACATAAACTTTCGATTTTTTTTTATTAATATCTGACATATACTCGTTAATGACTTTATTTCCCAAAAAGCATATCAATTAGTTGCTATAACTTTTTATTACTTTTTTGACTGCTTTTTTGTTTTATTCCTTAAACAGTTACAAAAAAGTTCGTTTCATTTCGTATGCATCTTAGAGGACAATAAGTAACAGCTGCTTGCCAAATTAGTTTTTCACTTTCTTTACTACTGCCTGCCAAATTGACTACAAATCAGTACATCTGTTCTGATGATGCAAGCAATCATGAAAAACCAGCATTCAAACAAATTTTTTAATTAATGAAATCTGTCACCAACAGAGTGGTAAAGAAATTGAATTTAAAGATAACAAATCGATTAGCAAAAAAATAAAAAATAAAAGAAAAAAGAAAAATCTTTATCTACGAAAATAATAAAAAATTGAATATTTATTTGCCAAATCAATAGATGATTTTTTGTTTTTAATTAAAAAATTCAGCATAAATACAATCCGTTTTTTTTTTAATGCATAAACTGGTTTAGAAAAGGACTTATTAGCCATTCATGCTCTCTTCGAGAATGGACAGTTTAATTAATTTCGATTCTTTTTCATTCTACATTCGCCTTTTAACCATACATTTACATAAAAACTGTCCGTCTATCTGTAGCACCTGTTAAGCAGTTTTGTATATGTTTGTATGCATGGCCTTCAATGTTAGACAAACAACAGCTGTAAAGCAAATCTGGGGCGTTTAATTAAACCAAAAAATGCAAATGTATGTTGTTTTCATTAAAAAAAAAATTGTGAAAAACAATTGGCCAGAAAATTTGTATAAAATACGTTCAAAATCATTTTTACTCCTCTAAATTAGCATTATCATTAACGTCGTTTTAATCATTATCATCATTATCATCATTATCATCATCATATGGAGGGGTTTCATTGTGGCAATTTGTCATTTTTCACAAAATATACAATAAACCCCTACAGAAAAGAAGAAAACAATAAAATACGGTTGAATGCTTAAAATTTAAATTATTTTTCAAATATTTGAAGGAAAAAAAAAACGGTCACAACATGGTCAGCATCCACAATATTAAAATGTCATTAAAAACAATGTGGTTTTCTGTAGCATTTTGGGTTGGGGAGGGGGAGGAAGAAGGGTTAAACAATTTCAATTTTTTTTTCTTTTTTTTGCTACAGCTATGCATCAACTTAATTAATTTATTTCATTTAAAAAAAGGGGAGAAATACGATTTTATTTTAATTTGAATAACTCTTAGATTAAAGCTTTATAAAGGCGAAAATACATCTCACTGAACGTTCTCGCCACCCCTATCAAAAGTGACATCTTGGTTAACGTATAGTAGCGCATTATCATCGTCTTGCTAAGGGGCTGTTAACTAAATCTTTGCTGCAGTATAAGTAACAGTGGTAGCAATCAAAGCCACCAAGTGTAGTTTTTCTCTCTTAATCTCCTTATCCGATTGCAATTCTATATGTTAGCTATCCAATACAAGTTAGTTCCAAAAACTGGATAATTGGCAGAGTAGGAAGAGTGCTCGAATTGAATTCGTTCGATTCTTTTTGAGAGAAGAATTTAAGATACGATTCGTGATAAGAATAAAAAACAAAAGATTTTAAAAATTAAATTCGCAACGCACACACACATACGAATTCATAGCATTAGGCATTTCATCTTATACTAAGAGCATAGGTTAGGTGAGGTTAGGTTAAAAGGGGACGCCAAGCAAACGTCCAACACTCCTAGGCTAGATAGAGCCCATATTTATACCCATAAATTGTCCTCTGACGGCCTGATCAGTTATCCGAGCAGTTCGCTTCCTCAATAAATTTGTTAATTAGTCCTACAGGAGTCCCCAGTAGAACACCAATGCCCACCGAATATCCTTTAACAAAGTCTCGCCAACGCTGGACGTTTCAAAAACAAATGTTCCGTAGTCTCCACTTCCTCCTCTAAACAGCACCTACAATGAATAGAGTCCCTTTGGCCCAGCCTAAGGGCATGTCTCCCCACAAGACAGTGACCCGTAACTGCCCCTATAACCGTGGATATCCTGCCACTCGGCAAATTCAGCAGTTGCCTAGATCTCTTCCCGTCCACCCTCGGCCAAAGAGTTCTCGCCTGTCTACAAGTTGGAGCTCGTCTCCATCTCTCATCAAACACGCCATCGGCTCATTGTCCTATAGGTGGACAGAAGGTAAAAATCGGTATACCAAATCCCTTCGCCGCCGAAAGAATCCTAGCCTGAATGCCCTATCTAGCCAGCTCATCCACTACACAGTTGCCCGGCATATCACTATGACCCGGTACCCAGATGCGATTGATATCAAAGTACTCAGACATCACCGCCAATAATGCGTGACATTTTCTCAACGTCCGAGACTTAGTATATATAGCCACTAGGTATCTAGTAGCAGACTAACTGTCCGTATAAATACAGACCTTCCGGATCATCGTAACACCATCTCTCAGTAGGTCAGCAACCTCTGAAATAAACTGCAATAGTCCGGCAGCCTATATGACCTTTTTAAATTACGATCAGGAGAATTAACGCCATAACTTACTCCACCATCCAGCTTTGACCCGTCCGTGAAGATTCGGATACTACCCGTGTCACCCTCCAACGACTTTTTCCAGGTATTCGGAATAGATGCCCTTAGATTGGTCGCTGGTAATAGTCCGCCCTAACGGTAGACCAATCCATCCGGTGCAGCAGCTCAGCGGATTTCTTCGACCACATTCCCTGATTTTCAGCAGAGCCACGGACACAGTCGATTCGGCCATGATATCAGGTGTCCAGATATCCTTAATGGCATTGAGCGCCAGACCTGGCGTCGTACGCAGTGCTCCCGCAACTTCAATTAGTGCCGACTTTTGTTACCTCACCAACGAGTTAAATATATACATTTTATATATGGATCTCCACCAAACCACAATACCGTAGAAAAGTATAGGCCTGACTATAGCCATATAAATCCACATTGTCTTTTTCGGAGAGAGTCCCCAATGCCTGCCAATAGCTCCTTTGCAGCAGTATAAAGCAAAAGACACCTTTCTTACTCTCTCCTGCAAAAAAATTTCTTTTAAAAAGGTTATCTTTACTAAAATATCATCAACTTCTTTAAATAATTGTAAGAAATATTCTGATTAAACACTTTTACTAAGTTTCCATTTTAGCAGAATGATGCCACTTTATTTCTTTGCAATTTTTTTATTTTTTTTGCTCATCTTCTTTATGATTATGTTGCTGTTGTTGTTGCATTTCTATTTAAATGTTTAGTTTAAACAATTTAATTAGGCCAACAGGCAGACAGTCGTCTGTAAGACAATCATTTAGCTGTTGTTGCTGTTGAAGTTTTCCTAGTAAATTTAGAAAAATAAAAATTAACTTTTCATTACAATTCAAATAAGTTCTCCCGCTATTTCCTCTATGTTTAAGGCACTCAGTCAAGCCAATTGTGAGTTGGCCAACAAGTTGTAATTGCAGAAAAAGTTTTCTTTCACTTTTTGCTGTTTTTCTTCGTGCCTTGGGCTATGTTAGTTGTTCCTGTTTACAGGACTAATGTTAACTACTTCTAAAATTACTAAAAAATACTTTTACTAGAGTTGCTGTTGTTGTTTTCTTTGCTATTTTCTTTTTATAATTCAATGATGTTGACAGGTTAACAAATTAATGACCAGAGAATGCGCAGCATATTTTTTGCGTTTGCTGCAAAACAGATGCCAGCCAATACAACAATTTTGCAACTTTTGCAAAATAATTATTTTTCCTCTAGAAGACGATGACGATGACGATGTTGTTGATGAGAAGATGATAATGACTTTTCTTTTTCTCGATGTATTAAAATCTTGACTGTTCTTCAATAATGTTTTCCGCCATCCACGGTGCGTATAAATTTCTTTGCTTTCTTCCATTTCCCATCCAATTATCAGGTAAAACAAGCTTAAAAGCAATATTCGTAGAAAATGGGAAATAAGTTGCCAGTCCAGGATGAATATGATAAAGTATGGAAGCAGAAAATTAGAAAATCATGGCAAAGGAATGACTGATGAACGAAATGAGAGTATGAAGGCCACTAGAGTCCAGTAACAGAGATGAGTTGTAAATAAAGCTTATTAAAGATGTTTCAGTCAACTTCAGTCTTAAATATCTAAAGTTACAAAAAAACAAAAAAAAATTATTTAATTAATAGTCTAGTCATCGAATGCTTTGCAATTGGATGTCTGCCTGAAATTTTAAGGTTGAGCTTATATGGTACTATGCCAACGCAAAACATATACCATAAGCCGTGAGTTTTCTCTTTAATATCATTTAATTGACGCGGTAGTAGTCTGTATTGGTTATGCATGGAAATATCGTTGTAAACGTATAGAATATCGTTATCCTTATCGAAAGCGACGACTAGAACTTTGGTTTGCTGGCAACTGTCTAATCCATTGTTTATTACACTGACATACAGCAAAAAACGCCTTTAAACAAAACTATATGGAATATAATGATTGTGATGCGCTGAATTTAAGTCCGTTTTCAGTTTCTTTCCATTGGGCTCAAATTTTTTTTTATGGGCGTGGCAAATTTTTCGCCCAAATTATGGTAGTTATGTCTACATATTTTATCATAACTTGAAAACGACTTGACCGATTTTAATACAAGTATCACCAAACGTTTAAGAACGAAATTTCCTATAAATCACCTAAACAACTTAATTTTGTAATTTCAACAGTTTTGGAGTTATTCACAGCAAAGCTGCGAAAAAAAAATTTCGAACAAAATTTGAGCAGTTTTTTAAAAAAGACATAAAAAATGTTCAGGACAATTTTGGATGTTAAGCACTTAGATTAAAGCCTGAAATGTTGAGAATAAAATAAGCTTTAAATCATGAAAATCGGTTGGCTATTGCTGATTTTATTCAAAATTAAATGCAGGAACCCAACTTTGACCAAAAATTAGTGGAAAATTTTTTTTCTTTTATTTCCAAAAAGTTATATAAAAATTCTTAGGATATAAATTTTATCTTTAAAGCATTTCAGTGCAAGACAGGTATAGGGTTGAAAGTAAAATAACGCATAAAGGCAGGTGCCTAACTTTGACAAAAGTAAAGGGTTAATTTTTTATGGCTACAGTAGGTAAGAAATATTCTAAGAATAAGATTGTTTATTATTGTGGTAAGAGCGCACGCATAACAACACTAACGACCCAGGTTCGAGACTCAGTAGAGGGCATGACGAAGAAAAAATTTAATTGTAGTTTCGAATGTTTAATTATAAAAAGGCCTCAACTTCTTCCCTCCATACAACTCCATCTAAAAAAAAAGATAAAGAAAAAAGCCCCGCTGACCCTTCTCGCATACCTCTGGCGATGATGACAAACATCAGACGAATGATCAGGAAAAACACGCCACCTACTGGGAAAAAATTACAATGCTAAAGTAAAGATTACTACCAATTAGCTAGGATCTTCACCACTACAAAAAAAAAACCCTTATGGAGGATGCTACAGCGGATTAACCATCTACTTAGCTTGAAATATCAAATTGATTAAAGAAATTGGAACTAAGCAATAGATGCTTTGTGGAAAGCCAATATGCTCCCTAGAGGAGTGACGGAGAGACAAAGAAAACACTACAAAATGCACTTTTAAGAAGGATAACAAAATTTTTTTACGCCCATATTTTAGGGCGATAAATTTGCCTCGCTCTCATAAAAATTTTTAGCCGAAGGAAGAAACGGATTTTAATTTGGCGCATCAAAATCATTATATTAAATAGTTTTATTTAAATGCGAAAACATTTTTTGTTTTCTGCAGACCAGTGTTACTAAGTTAAGCTATATCACTCGATTAAGTGATATCCTTTTTTTCTACAAAAGTGTCGCAAAGGATTGTCGTACATGAGACGTGTCCGACCTGCACTAAAGTGCAGTGCAGATTGAGAATTCGCAAAGTTTTGTAAATCTAAGTACAGTACTCCCCGCTTAAGTCTGCATATTAGGGTACCAAATTTTTTACGTATTTAAGCGGAAAATCATATAAACGAAAACTTTGATGAATGCGCATTTGACGCTTTTATAAAAATCTCGGATAAAAGCACAAAAGATACATTTAAAGGGAAACCTGTATGCATTTTTTCTTTTAAACTTAAAGTTTTCTTGTTAATTCCACTCGTTTCACATACCTTTGTTAAAAACTGGTCATAAATTCACAAAAATTATTTTCATTTATTTGTTTTCAAACTTAAGTTCAGAACCGTCGTCTTACAACATAATTTTTTTCTAAAGACATTTTTTTTCTAACGCATTTAAGTGATTAGTTTTTTTAAGAAAAGGAAAGGCGGTCCAACCATAATGCATTTATTTGTTTCAGTGTCTGACAAATTCAACCACGGAGTGGTACACAATTAGGCGTTCAAATCCAAATGCATTTCGTGCGCTTCGCGAGTTTTTGGTCTGCATAATCGACCAATCGAGAGAATTGTACGCAAATTTCAAAAAACCGGGTCTGTGGGTGTGTATATGCTCGCCCAGTTAGTTCTGTAGAAAACATTGCTGTTGTTCGCTATAGTGTGGCAGAGTAGCCGACATCCTCGAATTGTCATCCTGCCCGACAATTGCACATCTTACAAACATCACTGATGCGAATTTTGAATAAAGATTTAAATTTACACGCTTACAAGGCTTAATTGACTCAAAAGCTGAAGCCTGCTGACCATATCGAGCATCGTCAATACACCGAATGGTTAGTTGAACAGACAGAAGTAAATGGTGACTCTACAAAGAAAATTATCTTCAGCGACGAGGCACACTTTCACACTTTGCATTTGGGCAAATGAGAAGCCACGAATGATTGTTGAAAAGCCGAAACAGTTACCGTGAATTGCGTTCGTTATCGCGTGATGATAACTAACTTCTTGTAGCCAGAAGTTAAGGATATGGACCTGGACGATATGTGGTTCCAAGAGGATGCTGCCACTTGCTACACAACCAACGAAAAAATGCCTTTTTTAGCGAGAAGTTCAATGGCTGAGTTATCTGATGAATTGGTAATGTTCATTAGCCGCCACGCTCATGTGATTGACACCGTTTGTCTTCTTTCTTTGGAGACATTTAAAAGAAAAGTGTAGGTTAAGAGCAACTCATAGAACCTTCTATCATAATAAAAAATATTAAGATAAGTTTCTGAAAATTGATGTTTTATTAATAATTAACATCCTACGTTTCAGTTGGATCACCCTTTAAAATTTCGCTTCTAAAAAATTACTTATTTAAGCGGGACACATTTAAGCAACAGCAATTTGTATGCATTAAAGCGCGGAAGTCATTTAAGCGGGAACTAACGTAAACCTTGTATAGGTTTTAAGCATTTTTGAAAACTTCCCTTTAACTGTTGAGGATATAGGGTAAATGCAACCCTATATCATGTCTACAGGCTTTTCGTGCAATTAAAGTTAACTACCACGCCTACTCTTTAAAGTTCCGGACTAAGGTACTGGGTAGCAAACTAATTTCCTTAAGCTTTTTCTATTTTTAGTACCAGAGTTAGATCTCTTTATTGACAAGATCTTAGAGCAACTTATTGTTTAATTAAACTCTAAAACAAACTCAATAACTGGGGTATCATATCTGTGCTGTGCAATGTCCAAAATAGTGTTAAACTGCTAATATGACTTTGAGAAAATCTCAAGAAGTGAGGATAACATCTCCTGGCTTAAACACAAAGAGATAGAATCTTGATTTTTATAGATCACAAAGATTGGGACGATTGTAAGAAGAATTCGGGGGCTCTTACAATCGGTAAAACTAAAAATACAGTGGTAGCAAGCAAGATTCGGAAGTTTTTGTCTTCGACTACGGTCAAATAACGTTTATAAGAAGAATTTTATTTATGAAATTTTACATTTTGCGTGATACGGTTTACTTTCTACGATATGGGTCGGTAATTCTAAGGAGCACACTCGAGTTATAAGTGCTCATCTTTCGGCGAACAAAACTTAGATTCTTATATAAATATTTATATGAATTCAATGAGAATTATAACATACTGCGTGTTACTTGCAAAATAACATTATTGACTGGTTTTTCTTAGTCCTTTTGTGCTATATTATGTATAAAGTTTTATGGTAATTATTAAGGCTTTTTATGTAACGTCACGAATAACACTGACAAGCATTATCAAAATAATTCGTCAGTCCCGGAAACTAAAAGCTAATGTTTGTTAACCACTAAGTGTATAATCACTTCTATCTACAGCAACCATTGCTCACACTTTCTTTTCGTTATGAGTCAAAGGATTTATTCAGTGCAACATATATGGGGGAAAAAGGATTCAATTAATACCTTGATAAATTTTGAAAACAAAGTGTGGACTACTATTACTCCGACTACTTTGATATTTAAACCAGATAAAGCATTATTATCATTTTTCTTTAATGTTTTCCTTACCTTAAGAGCCTTAAAAACTTTTACGGCTATTTAGTGTTATTTTAAAATAATAATTCCATGAAAGTTTGGTCATAGTTGTTTAATGTTGGATTAATTGAAAGGAAAAAAGAGGAAAAATTTAAAAAAAAAATATATTAAAACCTTAAGGCACAATATTTTAAATTGTGGTCAAAAGAAAAAAAAAACTCGAAAAGTCCCATTGATGGCTTTGAAAAAAATTTCTTCATCAGCACTTTTTCCGGTAAATCCTTTCTATGGCCATTTATTAAAATTTTGTGCCTTTTTCTATGTACAAAATAGTTGCACACATAAATATTAGATAACAAACAAGAGACAACAAAATCCCTTGAAATTTCGAATACCTTTTGCATGGGGGGGACCAAACAAGCGATCGATCAAAGCAACAGTAGTGAGTACCACATAAAAGAGATTATACTGAATGTGTATGTCAACAAATTCAATCAGAGATAATCGTGTATGCCACAAAATCCTGCTAAAAAAAAGTGACATAATCCAACAAAAATGACAAATAAAAAAAAAAACAACAACAACAAAAATTTAATAGCATAGACCCTCTTAAAAAGTCTACATAAAATGTGTAAAATAAGCAAATCCTTTTTTGTTCGGGCAAAAAAGACAATTTCTTGCATATTGCGGATAGCCAGGCCCTTACAAGTGTTACAACAAGTACTACGACAAGTATCATTAGAAAATAATAGACAAAAATAAAATAAATTTTAAAACAAATTTGTTGAGATAAACGTTCTTTTACTTTTAGAACCATTTCTTACTCTCACATTATTAAAGCAGAGGCATTCTGATGAAGAGTTCGTGATAAGCTTTAGGGTTCGTTGGTGGTTTGATGGCGATTTGTTGAAAGGCAACAAAAATATGACCAAATCAGTTTAAACTGCTTCTTACAACAAAAGAACAAAAACATTATTAGCAAACGTTCTTACCAACACCATAAACAGCAGTATCTTGAATTAATTGGGCTTAAAACGAGTATAAAGTTGTAAAAAATGCATAAGTCTTTGAAGCATTAAAGTAAACGATTGCGACGAATTTTATGGCTTAAATTTAAAAAATAAATAAAATTTAAAGGATAATAAACAAACAATTGCAAAAATTTATGTCATATATTGTGGATATAAGAAGGAGGCAAAAAAAAAAAAAAAAAATTCTCAAGGTTAAGAAAGTCGATCAAACGAAACGGAGACGTTTTCTTCATAGCAGAACCAATAAAATACTTTAATTTTTATTTTATTTTTCCCCCGTCACTCCTCTAGAGAGCATATTGGCTTTCCACAAAGCAAAATTTGCTTTGTTGCAGTTTCAATAATCAAGTTGATTTTCAAATTAAGTAGATGATCAATCTACTGCACAGCTCGCCTCCACATGATTGTGTGTAGTGGTAAAGATCCTGACTAAGTTGTATCAATTTTTCATTTTTTTACCGTGTATCGAAGTAATATGTTGTTTTGTGTCATTTTTTAAGTGTATTTGACTGAATAAGCACATTGTCAGAGGTTCTCAGCCAGTTTTGTCGCTTTACCTGCTCATAAATGAATGAAAACATTTTTTTTTATTTTTTCCGTGTATTTGACTTAAAAACCACGATGTGAGGGGTTCCCAGCCAGTTTTTTCGCACTACCTATTCATAAATGTATAGATATGGTATGTTGTTTTTAAACATTTTTCCGTGTATAGAAGCAATATGTTTTATATTTTAATTTTTTTCCGTGTATCGAAGTAAAATGTTTTTTTTCGAGATTTTTTTCGTGTATTTGACGGAATAAGCACATTGTCAGGGGTTCCCAGCCAGTTTTGTCGCTGTACCTGATCATAAATGATTTGAAAAAATTTTTTTTCAAATTTTTTCCGGGTATTTGGCTTAAATACCACAATGTCAGTATTTCCCAGCTAGTTTTTTAGCACTACCTATTCATAAATGTATAGAAATGGTATGTTTTTTTTTACTTTTTTTCCGTGTATGGAAGTAATATGTTTTATATATTAAACTTTTTTCCGTGTATCGAAGTAAAATGCTGTTTCCCTTTTCTAAGCTATTTGCTAAATTTTCAGTTTCCACATAAAAATCTTCCAGTTCACATTTTTTACTAAATTTACCCAAGACACACACCAAATAAACAATTTTCTAATATAGCCAATTCTCTTTCACATATAGTAGTTTTGAAGTTTTAAAAAAATCAGTTTTCCTGTTAACTGTGCTGATTTTGATGTTTTTAACATTTACTTTCAATTTTGTTCTGTTAATTACAATTTCTAAAGTGAGAATTGGACACCACTTGCTAAATAAGTATAACCGTGGTAAGGTTTAGTTGAACCTCTTTTAAAGCGACAATGTAATTTTTCCTTTTTTGGATCATTTATCATAAAAAATGGAGAATTCATACAGTGTGTGTTACCCACATTTAGGCCCAAGAAAGTTTTGACTTTTTTTTTTGCCAAATGGTCTCACATTACTATGTATCTGCGTACTATGTATGCTTCACTAATAAAATATCACTCATACATAAAATATCACTCATATATATAATAACTTAATCCCACTGTTCTTTTGCCAAAAATATTACATTTCTAAAACGACTGCGCAGATTTAAAAAAAAGTTTCAGCCTTACTTAAGGGCAATTTTTTGCGGAGTTCCAGTTTTTTTTTGTTCATTCAATAAACTGAAGCGTTTTTGAGTTACGCGACTAGATGTTTTCCAACCTCCTTCAATTTTGCAAAAGCTAACCCAAGTAAACGGTTAGCACCACTGGACTCAGCGCACATGGACTCGGTTTAACCGCTGGTGGTTTTGCCTGTCGGAAAAAATTTTCAAATTCGAGCACAGAGTGATTATATCATATCATTTGCGTATATCACAATTAAGTTGTTGTTTGTTTACACGGCTGTATGTATATAAATATATATTTTTTTGATTTTTTTAAGTATGTGTGGTTTTTTCATTTGAAAATCCGTTCTTTCCTCTAAATTTTAAGTTTTTCTAAAAAGAAAAATATAGCAACACAGTCCACAAGTAATCTACAATTATACGTGAGTCTTGTCGCGCTGGCATATCCCACGGTGCATGAGGTACGGTTGAGTGAGTGAGTACCAAATTCAAAGGCGTGTTGTTTAGACACAAACCTTCACACCTTCTGGAAGTGTTGAAGACTACCTAAACTCTAGCTGATCTATGGGTTACGACAGCCAGTGAAGAGTGTATAAGACGACAGCCACCATTTGCTCTCACAAGGGGGAGTTACATCACCTAGTAACGTTACTCAGAGACTGGTTATTAGTATTACGCTACGAAAAACTAATCCAACTAATGCATAGCTGAACAGATAAGCTTGTTTGAGCCTTATATGGCTGAGAATTAGCTACAAATGAACGAAATGGGCAGATAATAATAACAATACACTGGAGCATATTCCTACAAACGCACACTACCTTTTTTTTAAAAAAAGGTAAAAATTAAACAAGAAAATATTTAGGGGGCTATAAATTTGTGTATTAAATTAGTTAAGACTTCACTTAAAATATTGTTTACAAAAAAAATTCATTTGTACTTTAATTATTATTTTTTACTTTATTTTCGATATTAACAGCCATTTTTAAGGGTATTTTCCTATAAACGCACTTTAATGTTTGGGCCATTGTAGCATTATTAATAATGTGTGGATAATCCTTTGTTATGGATTGTTTCAAAAATACGGTCTGGCATTGATTCCACTAATTTTTTAAGCAGATCGGAATCAATTTCCTCCCAGACTTGTTTAATTCTTAGTTTCAGCTCTGTCACAGTCTTTATGCCTTCATTCTGGGCATTATTTGCATAAACTTTACGGGCCATGTATCCCCACAAGTTTTCCATTGGGTTTAAGTCCGGACTACAAGCCGGCCAGTCCAACAAAGGAATGCCATGTTCATTGAACCAAGATTTCGATTGCTTAGAAACATGGATTGCAGCATTATCTTGTTGGAAAATGCAATCTTCATCCATTTTTTCGTCCATAAAGGAGAGAAGAGCATCTTCCAACAGTTCGTTATAAATCGAACTATTCATTTTTGTCGGAACAAAACAAATTTTCGACTTGCCAACTGCAGAAAACGCTGCCCAAACCATAACACTGCCACCACCGAAATTATGTTTTGACATCCGAACATCTTTAGATCTCAAATCGTGCCAATACCATGAGTATGAGTCTGGACCGTCTAAATTAAATTTTTTTTCGTCAGAGAAAATTACTTTTTTCCACTCATCTGTCCATTTCATATATTTTCTTGCGAATTTTAGACGATTTTCTTTATGGTGTTTTTTTAGCATTGGTTTACAATTCGATTTTTTCCATTTTATGTTTTCATCGTTTCGTAAAATGTGTGCAACGTGTTTGGAAGTCACAGGAAGATTTAAGTTATTCCTTATTTGTGTGGAGTTCAATTTGTTGTGGGTTGCTTCTTGTTTCATTAGATTAAGTTGTCTTCTTGTTAGTTTTGTATTACCCTTTGTTGATTTGCGAACTCCATAATTTTGACGTTTCTTAAAGAAATTTTGCACCACACTTTCCGAACGACCGATTTTACGTCCAATTTCTCTATTAGAGCATCCTTGGTCGTGAAAAAATTTAATTTGAATCTTTTCTTGATCGGACAAAAAAGTTCCCTTAGGCATCTTTAATTGAAATGAAATTTATTGATTAAAACAGGAAAAGTTTCAGTAAATTGAGATTTTACTATTAGAAACATACCTTTGGTTGAAAAAAAAAAAACTAAAATTGATAATATTTTATTTTTGGTCACTTTTTTAAAAACAAATTTCGAGTGTGCGTTTATACGAATCTTCCACTTAAAATAGCACCAAGAACATTTGGTCGCATAATTAAGGCAAACAACAAAAATAAGAAAAAAAAATTGTTTACTTTTAAAAAGTACCGTTAAGTTGTCTCTCATTAAAGTAGTTAAATTTTGCTTTTGGATGAGAACAACAAAGATATAACAAAAATACAGAAAAAAATTAAGTGCGTTTATAGGAATATGCACCAGTGTATAATAAATAAAGCAACAAATATTATTTAGTTGTGAAATAGATGTCAACTTGAGCAAACGTTTATAGTTTTTCTTTTAAAAATTGTTTGTTTGTGTTGTTGTTTACCTTTGTTTGGTTTTTGTCTTCAACGCACACAGAAATAATTTACACTGCTACACCACTAATTTCTCTTCTTGGCCATCCTTGAACTAATGCATCTACCGTTCACAGCCAGCCTTAACATGTCGACTGCCACCGAAATTTTCAGTATTTTGGATTAAATGACAATTTGTTATAATCGTGTTATTATCAGATAACTCGTAGTAAGTGTCCTAGAACTCCTCCGAGTTATTTCATAGCTGGCAGTCAACATGTTAAACTGTAGTTTCCTCTCAATGAGTATTAAAATAGAATCGAGTGTAGCTCTTTGTTACTCAACCATGACATAATTTTCCCGGGAAAAAATTTAAAAAATTTAAAAGATAAATATCTTACCAATGACTTATGATGCACAGCATACAGAAATACTTGATGCAAACATTCAACGTATAACTCTCTGTATGTTTTTTATACCTATTTTTTCGAAATTTTAATTTATTTTAAATGACAAAATGATTTGCTCATATGCTGGATGTAACAACAACTAGAAAAGGAAAACTAATCGGATCAATAGACTTGAATAATTAAATTGGAAAAAAAATTCTTTTTAAAGGAAACATTTGTTTATTTAAATTTCAGCCTTAGTTGTCTATTTTTCTTATTTTTTTACGGTTAAACTAAAAAAAAAGTTTCTTTTGCAACTTTTTGTAGCACATTTTTCTCTTATTCAACTTCGAAATGAGTTTAACTCTCAAACCACAAAGTTCAGACTTGTTTGTTAAAACAAAATCAACATTAATTCAAAGGAAAATGTAAAACTGCACAGAAAGAAAAGAGAAAACGGAAAAGGTCTTAAACATAAAGTTGTTTTAAGAAGATTAATATTTTATGATAAATTTAAAGTATTTTGCTGTCCTTCACTCACAAAAAACACCAAATAAACAACATCCATCCAACCAACGATCCAACTGATACAGTCACTTTCTTTTAAAGACACGATTTATAGCAGAGTACACACGAATAAACGATAAACTTAAACTTAAAAAAAAAAATAATAATCATCACATATAAAACCAATGAGAGAAGAAAAAAAACGTTTTAACCATTTTGGTGCTCTCGTAGCTCTTATCCTTAAAATACTGCCTATAGGAGTATTTGTGCCATGAGTCTCTTAAAGCGTTGGCCACTGTATTGAAATCTATTAAGTTTGTTAAAGCATTTGTTACAAGCACTTGTAAACTTGAATACATTTTCAGTACATACGAGAGTAATACTACTTCCGTTTACTGTTCTCTGGAACACCCAAACGTTCGGAGAGTCATGGCCTTTTTAAATGACAGAAAATGCCAGAGCTACCTCGATATCCTGAAATGGTAATACTAAAGCACTTCTACGCCCACTTATCTATTAAAATCTTCAACAAGCAAAGGGGAATATGTATGTTCCATCGTGAAAGAGCCAAGGTGATGATGCCCTAGTTGCGCAATTATTACCAAAATTATTCTCTTGGATGCCCCCATCAGCACAACACGGCATAGCCCAAGCCAGCCAGTGAATGCATACAGCTGAGAAGACATTTCGTTCCAATAACGTTGGAACTGAGAGCACCAATCGATGCAAAAGTGTTCACGTAAATATTGATAAACAAAGGTTCGAGATTTAGGGAGCATATTGGCCTATTGGCTTTCCACAAAGCATCCATGGCTATATTTCTGTTTCTTTAATCAGTTTAATCTTCCAAGCTAAGTAGATTAATGATTAGTCCACTGTAGCTTCCTCCATATGATTTTGCGTAGTGGTGAAGATCCTTGCAAATTGGTGGTGATCCTTACTTTAGCATTGTAATATTTTGCCAGTAGGTGGCGTGTTTTGCTCGTCCGATGTTTCTCATTAGCGTCAGAGTTATGCGGTAAGGTCAGGAGGGCTTCTTATTTAGTTTTTAGATGGAGTTGTCTGGAGGGAAGTTAAAGCCTTTTTCATTACACATTCGAAACCACAATTAAATTTGTCTTCGCCATGTCCTCTCTGTCCACTACACCGTGCCACTTCCAAAAAATACACCTGGTAGCCCTATCGAAAGCATAAACCCCGGCCGGAAAGACAGTACAGTCATTCGGCTGTCTGCCATTGACAAAAAGTCCAAGTCCGTCAGAGTAAAAAGCCAAATTTGTGTCTGCTTTTGCTTTCGAGAGAACGGTGTAGATAAAGATTGCGTTATCCTGAACAACAGATATTGTAAAAAAATGGTCCGTTGTAGATAACCTAGTCTCAAATATCGACCCGAAGTACATAGTAGATACCACATGATCGGACCGCCTACTTTCTTTAGAAATATACCTGGTTTGCTGGGTCTCAGAGCGGATTTCGCATTAACACATTTGACAAAAAAGTCAAATGGGTGTAGTTTTGAGAAGTGTTAGCCCGGAGCTTAAAAGATTTAATCCAACTTTCATTATCGTCATACCGACCAGGCACTATTACAGGATACTGCAACCCATTGGTCTATTGTATCCCTTCCGGTCTAAAGTATGATTAGCAGATCTGTTTTTTTCTAATGAACACCAGCAATCTGAAATCGCAATGGTGGACATATCTCCCAATGCGATCCTATGGCTCTTTAAACATTTCCATTAAAATCTATCAAGAACCTTAATTCACACAATGTGTGTTTCGCTGTCTCTGATGCCTGTGAGCACAATTCTCTTCAAATGGGCTCTTAGTCCACTGTGGCCCATAAGAAACTTAGTTAAAAGTTTCAAGACCGGCCTGCCACCCTTTAGAACCTCAAAGCGTTGCCCGAATTGCGAACTGATCGCCGCCATAGAGCGGTGAAGTCCTTTAGAGCATTCCAGTGTTTCAAACTTCTGGCAATTTGCTAATTCTTGATTAGATTGAGGATGGTAGAAAGTGGTGCTACACAGTAACATTACGAACCAATATAGGATGTCACGGAACCTTTTCTACATACGCGGTTTCAATACCTATTCCACACTGTCCGGGTACCGAAAACCACTGGACCTTATTTCTAAGCGAAAGTTATTACAACGTGTCGTAGTAATATTTGACCAGTCATACTATTCGAGCGAAGGCAGTCTGGGGTCTGCCCTAGTTCCCACTGTCTAGGTTGATCTGCACACATATGGCAGCGATCCTCTAGTGTGATTGACAATTCTCGCTAGGGTCCATGAAATCCAACATTTGTTTTTAAGCCATTGGTGGAACAGTTTAGATCAAACCCACAGCGAACTAAAACTTCCTTTGACAAGCTATACTGGTACTGGGAATCTTCTACCAAAGCACAGATTCAAAGTCATGACAACCAGAACAGAAGATAGTTATCCGACCACCCTGCTTAGAATAGATAGACTAACCGACACATTTCGCATCCCTTTGGCAATAAGCTTTACTGCCGAATATGCAGCCACAATCCAACTATGTTTGAGTATATTATCCAAAATTCGTTGTAACAGCTAACTTTTCCGAAAAAAGGCGTCTTCTCTTCATCTAAATCTATACCGACATTTTGGTTCTCTTTTTGACTTTGTCGTTATTATCCTGATATCCTGATGACTTCTTTTGTAAACAACACATTGTATGAGTGTAAACGTATGTACGTGGGAGCATGTACGTCTGTGTTTAAGTGTGTATGTTAGGAGGATAAGCATACTTCTTTAAAGTATTCCTTAACTGTTTTACCAATACACTAACACTTACACTTAAAGAAACACATGCAAACCTATACTTACGTACTTATGTTGGGCCAGTTGTGTTGGGGGAATAAAGAACACAAATTTATTTTCTTGGGAAAAAAAAAATTTTTTTTTACTTTTTTACTGACTTTCCTTTCCTTTTTAGTTGAACAGTTTTCAGTCCTTGTGTTGTTGCTGTTGTTGTAAGCACCCCTGCTTGAGTATGAGATATAACGAATAATGTTTCATGATGCTGCATGTAACACATTTTTTACGTTCTTCCGTTTAACATTTATTTTACGATGATATTCCCACTTTTTGCCTTTTTTAGTTCTGCTCCTTTTTTGTATATTTTTTTCGTTACTGTTGTTGTTGTTGGTGTTATCAACCAAAATATGTTCCTTGTTTTGATTACGAGTTTCGCATTATCATCCTATAACATCATCGTTACCAGTCACCATCGGAGTCATCATCATTTAAAGCAGCATTCTATTATTTCGCCATTTTGCTTACCGTAAGTGACATACACTCTTACTCTCTCTCTTAAAATGTTTGTACAAAGATTTTTTGCAATATTTTTAAACGTTTTCAACTGTCATTTAAATTTGAATTTTGTGTCTCATATAGGACTTGTTGACTCCTCTTTCTTGGTTTCAATTATAATAAAATGTTTCATGATATTTCTGTTTTCGAAGAGTAAATAAATGAAGTAAAACATTTTTTAAAATTCAGAGCAGAAGTCATTATGCCCCACACCACTATAAGGAGAGGGAATCTATTGCTTTCAAACTAACATTGATTTTAGAACCTTAAGTAAGCATTGACAAAGACGAATCACCCATTTGTCTTTTTAAATCATTTATATTAGTCAGAGAACAACAACAACAACACAACTTAAGACAGCATGACTGGGTGCTCCTGTCAACTAAACCTGACTTAATTTAATCTAATCTGGATTTTTAATGCCTACTTAAAGCCCACACAAGGTTCCTGAAGTGAATTCTGTACAATTTCAATACTTGCCTGTCCTTCGGCAGTGTCTTTAATTTGCTCTGAATTGCAGTTCCTGTAACAACAGTTTTTTATTATTGACCGAGCAATGACAGAGAATATGTTCCACAGTCTCTGGTTACCCCACATTGTCACAAACTCGGTAGAAATTAGGGGTGCCTGCTTCCCATAGCCCAGTCCTCACCCTTAGAGCGTAATGTCTAGTCAGAAAACCTATCAGAGTCCTAAAGAACTCTCTTCTCAGATTAAGGACCCATTCCGTCCTAGAGTGTTCGAGTTTAAGCCAAAGCAATCTGAAGACCCTATAGTCTGCCATTTTATGGCAGGCCTAACTATCCACTAAGGTCACAAAGAAGCCAAGCGGTGGTCTGACAGACGCGTCCGCCAGTTAAATACACTTGCCCGAGTCCGATATAGCCAGCTCATCGGCAGTCTCATTCGCCTACATACCAGTATATTCAGGAACCCAGCATAGTTTGACCGCTACACACACACAGAAGCTGCACACATACGTGAGGGTACTCTTGTACAGTAAAACCAGCTTTGTGCTGACGCAGCATCTAGTCAGCGATTGACTGTCTATATAGATAACCACACTATCACCAACAGCGACTAAATCACGAATTAGCTCGACTGCCCTAAGAACAGCAAGGACCTCAGTCTGGAAATCACTACACTCGTTCTAAAGTCTATAGGACAGTCTAATGTAACTGTTCACAAGGTAAACCGCCGCACACGTGTTCTACTCAGTATTGGAGCTATTCAACAACATATCAACACCTTGCTAAGACTCTCTATGAGAAAAGTCTGCCGAATGGCTCCTGTTGAAGTTGGATTCTCTGACTCTATAGTCCGTAAAACCCGGACGAGTCATCTCATGCGCACCCTAGTCTAGCCCCCCAAGATAGCAATAATCAAGAACCTCCTTGCATAATCGCTAAATAGCTCCCAGCAGCTATCCTTTTCACCACCACCTCCAAGGAGGTCAGACGTAATGTTCAGCATATACATACCTATGCAGCTTGTCCAGCAGCCTCCTCCGACGAGCACTCCACTATACGATATGATGGATCCACTTCACTATTCGTACGACCTTGATAAAAAACCCCCGTGTGGCGGTCACATCGTTCCGATTTTTACCAACGATTTTTCGAAGCAATGGAAACGTCACACAGGGGTTATTCCGGAAACTTTGTGATCAAGGTGGTATACTAACTCGCATGTAAAATATTATATATTGTTGTGATAACTACAGCTTCAATCAATTTAAACACTTTTTTCCTGCAATAGTTCTAAGACAAGTCAATTAGTGTTGATATAAATGGTGTCCGTCGGGAAGGTATACTACTTTGTTTTGCCGCCATTTTAGTAAACATTAGTTTTGATAGTTCATATTTGGCAGTCGTGAAGTAGAGACGTGGCAAATTTATTATGGAAAAATATTCAGTAATCCAATGTGTTTTAATCGCTAAAATATGTTATCAAAATCAATCATCGATTACTGTGACGATGAGAAAGTTACTTAAGTTAAGTGAGTCATTTGAATGGTTATGTGAATAAACAGAATAGTCGATTCTTGGCAATGGAAAACCCTCAAATTATTCATCAGACGCCTTTGCATCCATTAAAAGTGACAGTCTGGTGTGCAATTTGGTCAGGAGAAATCATTGGACCATACTTCTTTGAAACTGTAAACGTCGTAACGGTAACTGTCAATGCGGAGCGATATCGTAATATGATTGAAAACATTTTGACGCCAGGGTTACAATGGAATTTCTGCGAAACCTCTTTCCACAACAAATTATTTCAAGGAATGGTGATGTTGATTGGCCTCCACGGTCGCCTGATTTGACTACTTCGGATATCTCAAAAGTAAGGTTGGTGCAAACAAACCAGAAACGCTGGAGCAACTCAAACAAAATATTCGTGATGAAATTAATGGAATACTGCGTGAAATGTGTGAGAATGTAATGACTAACAAAGGCGGGCATTTATCTGATATTGTATTCCATACAAAATTGCCGACATTAAATAAAACATTTATCAATATATGATCCATTCTCTTTCATATAATCAAAAATTATAAACAAACAAAGTAGTATACCTTCCTGGCAGACACCCTCTATAATAAAACCTATTCAATAGCTTCCTCAAGAGAAAATTATAAAAAAAAACTCATTCGCGTCATATTTGAAATTCTAAATGTTATTCTTATTGAAAAACTTTATTTTATATGTACAAATTTCTTAAAATTCTTAAACAGCTTTTTTCTGCTAAATTTATCATAACAAAACATTTTCAACACCCTGTACCGCAATTAGTGGCATCATACCAAAGCAACAAAAAAAAGAAGAAAAAACGTAAAAGAATAATACTTTTCAACAAGATTTTAATAGTTTCTCATGTTGTTTAAAGTGTTTTACACATGTATTTGTAATGAAAACACATGCACAGACACATAAATGCCATTCAAGTTGCTTATCTAAAATGATATGTATGAGTATGTGTAGCAGCAACATCTCTACAACCACAAAAGTATGAATATTTGTTTTGCATTTCTAAACCAAAATCGTCTTCATCATCAGTATGAACATGAACAGTAACATCATTATCCTTCGAAAGAGAAGGAAACCCTCAAAAGACTTTTTATAATCATATTAAGATTGCGGTTGTCAATGATGTTATATGTGTATGTATCTTGTATGTGAGTGTGCTGGTGTTTGTGTATGTGAGTTATTATTACTCTACTTCGTTGGTGGTATGTTGTAGTTGTTATTTTGGTATTTTAAATATATTTTGTTTTATAGTTTTAAAACACAAACTATTACCAGTATTTACAAAAGGCTTATCAAATACAAATTCCAACACATGCATAAAGAGAGAAGCAGAGGATATCAATATGACCTATATATTTATAATGAAATTTTATTATAAAAACCCAACACACACAACATACAAAAACAAATTAAAGCACAAATACTTCTCCAACCATCTACTCTGCTAAAACTTTGTTATGTGAATAGGGTTGTTGTTGTTGTGTAGCGTAGTGTGAGAGAGTAGTTATACTGTAATTGAATTAACACATAAATTGGCAATGCACTCAATATGTGTGCCATTATTTTCCAAAAAAACAAAAACAAGACAACACACAAACACACAACTACTAACTTCCATACTTGCTGTAAACAGAGAGCAGGCACTCACAACTCTCATGAAAAACTCAAAAATAAAGAGCAATTTTCAAGAGCACGAATAAATTTATGATGAATAAAAATCCAAACACACACACACACAATTGTATAAAGAGACCAGCATAAACAAGTTTATAGGTATGGAGTTGTGTGTTTATTTAATAATAAATACCGTTACATTCGCTTAAATACATATGAGCAAGCACACACACGTTTAATAATTTTCTGAGTATCGAAAGTCAGAAACAAATAATACAGCAGCCAATGTTACGACATCTTGTCAACACACTGTGAACATTAATAGCAACAACAATAATGGCAACAATAACAAAAGTAACAACATCCGTGTTGTCTATTTCCTATGGCAACATCTATAGAGAAAAAACAAAGATATGAAAAACAACAACAAGAAACATTAACCATGACAGCCACGTACAGAGTACTTTTCACCCGGGAACTTTGAAATCACACATGAATATGCTCACACATACCTATGTACGTACACATATAATAGCTGCTCTTTGTATAAGAGCAACACAGTACAATAAAATGAAATAAATTCATCAGCATTTTGTTGCTGTTTGTGGTTGAAACCGTAATACAAAAGAATTTGTTGTGTAAAATCACAGGCTTATGAGAGAAAGGTAGAGAACGAATATATGAAATGTGTTTGAGTTTGTAAGATGCAGAGTTTTACACATGTTTTCTTTGTATGGGGTAGGTGAGGGGGGAGGGGGGGGGGGGGAATGAAACTTTTTGCCAAAATCTGATTAAAAAGATTTATTTTGCGGACAATAAAACAACAAACAACCAAACACAGCACAGGAAAAGTTACAATAAATGAATTAAAAAAAAACTCTACACACTGACTATTCAATTAAATTCAATGATACACAGAAAAAAATACGGAGTAGAAAATCGAACAAATATTTAGTTTTTCTAAACATTTATTACGTTTTCTGCACCCTGAATGGTTGTAATACGAAATTAAATCAAACGTTCAGTTTTGAGTGAAACGCACGTTCAGTATCCAACTATATGAAGTTCAGAAATTTACTACTGAATATTCTCAGCTTGGTTTGCCTGGATATGTATGAGCTTCTCCATACTAATTGCAATCGGTCGAATGCCGATCTTGCCTTGTTGAGCCTTTTGGTCACGGTGCTTCCTAGATAGCAGAAGCAATTGGTTGGCCCTGTAGCATGATATTTTCTGTGCTATTGTGCTTAATTCTCATGACTGTGGTTTTCTTGATAATTATCTTAAGTCCAATATTGCGAGCCAGATTTTCCAGTTTTTCCAGGTTTTCCAACTTTCATTGCATGTTGGCAATCTTGTGCGAGAGTAGACAAATATCACCTGCATAGTCGAGGTCCTCGAGTTGTCGTGAGAGACTCTATGTTATACCTCTTCTCTGTGAACAGGCTTCGCTTATGACCTTATCCAGTACGTCGGTGAAAAGTAGAAGTAGAATTGGACATTTTTCTTTGCTGCAGCGTTGGTATGGAATTAAAATAAATAGCATGTGGTATTACTTCTAAAACAAGGACTTGGCATCAGAAAAAAACTCGATATTTGGTTTATAATAATAGTGCAATAAGCAACATTCACAACTAACAATAAAATATTAATTTGGCAAGGCCCTACGGAGCATTTTTTTAAATACTTATAAGTCGCTTATGACGGGAGAGATAAGCGCGCAATGTTGGATTTAAGACAAATATCAAGAAAACCAAAGCTAAAATAGTGCTCTTTTAACAGTCAGTGAACGACGAGTGACGTAGCAGAAACAGACATAAACAACAGGCTTACAATTAAACAAAATATTCAACTTACGTTGTACGTAAGTGAAACCTGCAAAAGTAAGCCCTAGAATTATGTGGAGGATAATCTGGCTTTACTGCATTAACAACACGGTTCTCTTGAATCTAACTAACGAGGAGCTTATACTTAAACAAATAAAACGTAAAAAAGGAGACGCAATATGGTCCAAGAACTGCGACACCCTAATATAACTTGGAAAGATATAGGAAAAGAACAGTGTCAAACCGGGAAAGAAAGACATGCTTTGCTGGAGCCATGTATTTCCAACAGGGACAATGGAAAAAAGTCGTAAGTAGCTGGGCTTTCAATTTAGACATGTAACTGTAAATTAGTCAATTAAGCAATTGTCTAACTGTATCAAAAAATAATCATATTAATAGTGTATTAAGAACAATTTTGTCAGTCATCTAGATTTAATAATAATAAAAAGATACAGATAGTGATGCTATAAAAACAAATGAATGAGATGAGAGATCGAAAAACTTTTTAGCAGAAAGATTACAGCACGTCATCACAAATAACAAGTGCTTAAGCATTGTTCTTTTATTTAATTGAGTCATGAGCATTACATTTGAATTACAATAAAGCTCTTAATTGATTTGAGAAAATAAAGTAACTCGTACGTGACTTGACAATAACTCTCAGAAATTGTTTTTTTTTTAGGATTTTTCTAAAATTTCTATTCATAACTTATTTGTTTCCGTAGCAAATGCAAAGAAAAAAAATATTTTTATAATTAATTCTTTCACGGAAAAAATTTGTAAAATGTTATTTATATATGTGCATGCTTACGCTGTAGAACGTGTTCGTTAAAAAAGGAGTGCAATTAAAAACAATGACTTTTTGACTGACGATACTTACAAAAATTATGCGTCATTATTGATAAATTCGATAAAAAATTTTCTATTCTTCTAAATGCTATTCATTTTTCAAATAAAAAACTAGCTTTACCCATCCGGCGTTGCCGGTAATCTATATATACATATGTATTTTGTATCAGGGTTGCAAAATGAGAACACCAAAATTATACTCAGCACCTCATAAAATTGTAGTTTTTCGACTCCAATTGTATCCAAAATATTTTTTATTTAATTATTTTTAATTTTTTTTATTTTAAGAGCACAAAAAATCAATGAAATTGTACATTAAAATTCATTATTATAATAATAAAATTGACATTTGTACTTAAAAGTTAATTTATACTTTAAAAGTATAGTATACATTTAACCCTCTGTAACTGACGCGTGGTCTGACAGACACGACAAAAAATCTTTTATTCATAACTTCGTGCAATTTGATATTTTCAAGAATAATGTCTTTTATTTCAAGTTTAAACCTCATGTTAGCTTGAAAGCTATTCACTGTTATGAATAACTAAGGAAAATAAGATGGTATTCGAAAACGTCAACCAAAATATATGAGTTTAAAAGTGGTGTCTATTAGACCCCACGTTAATACAAGTGTTACAATTCGTGCACGACGATTGCAGAGTACTAAACAAACTACACTAAGGTATAAATAAGTACATGCTTAAATGTAAAATAATGTACAAAAAATTCTATCGATATACGAGTACATATGTACATATTCATGAAATCAAATTGGTTTTAATAACAAATTATTTGGTACTTTAAAACTACAGCAGTAACAATTTGATGACCTTAACAAGTCTTTTGTCTGATTAAGACCGGAAACTGTAGGCACACGAAGCCTGTTTCGTTTTAATAAACCACTTAAAAGAAAAACCAGGAAGAATGCATTAAAAAAAAATTAATTAAGAAAGTTCGTAAATTGTACCAAATTGGTAATTGGTGTACAATTATACTTTTGGGTCTGAAATTGTACCAAAAAAAAGTACAATTGTACCAACTTTTTCAACCCTGATGTGAAATAAATAAATAATTACCTTTTTACCGATCATATCCATTTTTGCCATCCCGTTTTTTTTTAAGTAAATGCTACGACGCAGATATGCTTATTTATTTATTTATTAAAACTATACTTTACAATTAAATTCATAAAATCTCGTATATAAAAGTTTAAAAGCGCCGGTAACCAGACCATAAGCGCTCGTATTACATACGTACATATGTATATGCAGAGATAAAAAACATAAATTTATTATAATTATTTCAGAAGTTCAAAAAATATAAATGAAAAAATAGAGAGAAAGAGGAATACATAGTGAATATAGTCAATAAATCGAAACATTCTGAATATTGTGCTGCTGTAGACATCTTGTTATCTTGTGAATGTTGATAATTTTCGTGCAGTCAAGTATTTGTTTTCGTATGGTGAGAATTTCATCAGAGTTGCCGTCTTTATTTTATTATTGAAAAATACAATTTCCCACTCTTAGGCGGGCAAGCATAATACATTGTGACCGTGTCAGAATTTCATTATATTTTTGCCTGCTAGAGGTAGTTGGATTCTGCCGTTTTCTTTTCTTTTTAAAACAGTGACTTATAGCCTCTCTAAGATTACGTAGAGTTAAGACTCTTTTACTACAGCAGTCTTCTGTTTCATATTCCTCAATTCTTGTAGACGAAAAATGTCATCATAGATATCATGACGATTTTTCTTTAAAGCTTTTATTGCACTTGGACTATCAGCGCCGGTTAACGTTGTGTCACTCTGGTTTATGGCCAAAGTAAGAGCTGAAGCAACAGCAGCAATTTCAGCAGTGGAACCTTGCTTGCTTAATGGTCTTAAATCCTGTATCTGTCAATCGCCTAAGTAAAAACTTACATGTTTGTCCGTTCCGGAATGATCTTTCGGTGTAAAAAATATTATCCGGGGCAAAAGTGTTAAGTTTTTGGCTAGACATTTTCTGGAAACAAATGGGATCTGTGCTCACAAAAGAACTTAAGCCATCATTAATTTTTACTGAAGTATTACATTTATATTGTATGGCTGGTTTATGTCTAAAAATTTTTCAAAAATAATTCATGTAAATCATCAGAATAGATTATTAAAGATCTGGATCTGGATCTAACTACTGTATTTTCCAAAAACATATCAAAATCTATAAATTTTGCTTTATATCTTAAATTGTCCAAGGGAGTCGTGAGAAAAAGACCAGATGTAATTCTAAAACAGTTGTTCAAAGAGGTGTTTATTTTGTTAATATACTTCTTTGATATCCAACCGTAGATAGTGACCCCGTGTAGGAGAGTTTCTTTTGTTAAGAAGCGCCGGCTGTTTAGCATCATTTCCATGTGTGGTACTTTGTTACTGCAGCAAGTAAATTCCAGGAGGTTGTTGATTTTACATAGTTTATTAGGTAAATGTTTTAAATGGTGGTTCCATAAAAGATTTTTGGTGAAAAATTTACCAAAATTAATTGATATGTACGATATTCACCCACTATTCCTGTGAAGTTAATTTTTGATCTTAATGTGCCAATTGATAATAGAATAACATGTGGAAAGTTCGAAGACTCTATCTTTTATAGTCCCTGAGATGTACAGGCCATTCAGCGGATAAACCAAATTCGAGTACGCTGAATCCAGCGGTGCTAACCGTTTTTTTAGGTTAGCTCTTGTTTTCGAGATATACCGCTATTTTAAAAATGCAAGACCTATATTTGTGTATTCGACCGGTTTTAATGGCTTTTTTTTGGTTTTGTCGATTACGGTTTTTCCAAAATATTCATTTTTCGAATACCGAATAAACCGGTTAATTTAACACGAATAACCGGTTAATCTAAATAAGTATAATTTTTATACGTTTGTATATTTTTGTTATTAACAATATGCTCATCGTTTAACTATTTGTGTAAATTTAATTATTTTTGTATATATGATAACCTTGAACGTCTCACAAAGAACGGGAAAACCAAGGTTGATCGAAAAAGATATGCACTCTTGAGCAAAAATAACTTTTTCTAATCTTCTGTAATCTAATCTTGGTTTTTATATATGGAGAATGATCAACTAGACTTATTGAAAGCCCACCAACTCACAAACGCCGGTTAGTTAGTGTAGTTTTTCACAGCGTAAATACACATAACCAGTCGCCAGTAATGTTGTGAGGTGATATCACTGTTGAAAATTGTCAGATGGCGTGGCCTGGGATTGAACCGATGACTGCTTGGTTGGAAGGTGGGTTCTTACCTAACATACCACAGTGACACACACTATTAAATAGGTGCTGGATAAATTTACATACAGTGCTGCTCAAAATCTAAGCAAATTTTCTTGTCGAGCCAATTTAGGACTCGTATATTACTAATAGATTTAATCGAAGTAAAATATTTAACTTTTGTTGTCATAGGCACCTAAATTACAACTATAATAACAAAACTTTTACGCCATTCTCTACTAAGTAATACAACAAAAACGAAATTAGCTCCTTGAATAGCTGCTGTTCGAAACTCAAGCATTTTTCAGTACTTTGTGTAAAAAAATTTGTTTTTTATGGCCTCCGCACACCGTTTTGTCATAGTTTTTATAAGATTTGTTAGAATTATTGTTAATATTAAGCTCTCCATCAGCTTCTGCTTTTTTTTAAAACGACGTGGTCCAGCTCTGCGCTTTAAGAATTAGGAAAAATTTTTACTTAAATAAAAGAACCGGTTATTTGAATTATTATTAAACGAAAACCGGTTTTTTAAAAAGTGCTACTTTTCGATTTATTCGAAAACCGGTTTTTGAAAAATGTCGAATAATCGATCTCCCTAACTTAAACCAAAAATTTTTCTTTTACCTTCCACTAGCTCCTCAAAGTACAACTTTTGAAAATGTACTTTTGTGCAACAGAGAAACGTAAGCAAGTCGTAAATTGCCTCTGATTGCAATGTCCTCGAAATCTAATTTTTAAAATAAGCACCCTTTTACACTTTCGTTAGCTGAATCTATATATCTGTGCTCTAAATTAAAACAAAATCGATATAGTCTTTTACATTTTTTACATTTTATCGACATAACACTCATAAAAAACTAAAAACGACTGAATGAACAAAATTATTTTTCAAATGATCTACTTTGGCCCGTTTTAACCCGATTTTAACCTCCCTCTCCCAGGTTCAAATTATAAAAAAGCATACCTTAATAGACTTTCATTAGCAAGATCTAATTGTGTTCAAATTTCAACAAAATCGGTTCGGAGTCATTTATTGAAAAACAAATAAACTTACAACGAAATTTGTAATATAGTATATTTATATGGATTACAATGGTTTTAATTTATAACATAATTTATTCACTTATTACCAGCAGTTTTAAATTTCATTCAAAACGAAATAAAATTGTTTTTCTTTTTTCATTCTATTCATGTAACGCATTGATGCAAATATCCATGACAACGTTTGCTACAGCATTCATCGTGGGTGTAACACTGTAAAGAAATTAAAACAAAAATTTGAGCTTAACCTTTAAATTTAGTTATTACGTAGAATATGAAAGTTGAGGTAGTTGTTTCAAAAGTTATTAAAAAAAAAGTTCTTCTAATTTTGCTTTCGTGGGGTTTCGATGATTGGGTTTTATTAGCATCAGAAGAGAACGAATTATAGGCTCTTTTGAGCACTTGTCTACTTGGACATTTTTAGCTTAAATAACTTTAATCTTCAATGAAGACCTAAAAAACATATGTTACGATTAGTCTGCTTTGAAATTTTTTGAGATCTAACTCCTCGAAAGCGACAAAGAATATATCAATGACGTTATAACACGTCAACAATTGTTGCACAATTGTGATTGGAATAAGCTCTTGAAAATCAGCATATGTCTAAAAAGAGGTCATATGTCTCCTTTTTCCTGTAAGGAACATAGAGCCTCAACAATTTACATAATACGGTTCTGTTTCATGCTGGAGTGTTCAATTCATTATCCTTCTTCGGCTTTTCTATGGTTTCCAATTGGTAGCATTCTGGGTTGTATTGTTACATACGGAACGAGTGACCAATCTAGAGTGAGTTTAGCATGACGTTTTTCGTTTAACAATGTCCAAATTGCCACCAATATGCAAATGCGGCACGAAGTCATCACATCACACTATCGGCAGATGTTATAATTTTTTCAAATGGCGGTAGATATGAGCTCTACTTTGAAGTAAACGGATATAAAATATACGTTAATAAGATGTGAACTGCTATACTCAGAGAGAACGTGATATAATTGTTTTTACGATTTTACGCATTTGTCCTCTGGCAGAGTCTTTCTGGTCTATAAACAGGTGAGTTCATTTATTCTTAGTTAATTAACGTGGTGCAGTGGTTAGAGTGCATGCATAGCAACACAAGCGGCTCAGAATTTCAACATTTTTTTGTGTTCTAGAAGAGAAAGCTATTACTTTAATCCAAGTCTTACTACACAGCTATTTCTTCATAAATTTTTAATATATAGGTACCAGATTGAGCCTTTTCAACATAAATCAATTGGATCCGTGGGTGAGCAAGTCTGTTCATATTAAGAATTTACTTGAGTTCACGCATAACAGCACAAGGGGCCAAGGTTCGAATCACAGCAGAAGACATGGCGAAAAATTTAAATGTGGGTTCATCTAAAAAACAAAACAGACGCCTCTCTGACCTTTCAACTTACCTCTGGCGATGATGACAAACATCCGATGAATGATCAGGAGAAAAACGCCACCCACTGGGGAAAAAAATAAGTCACAGTGCCAAGTAAAAATCACCACCACTACATAGACAAGGATATGGAGGGGAACTACAGTAGATTAATCATCTACTTATCTTGAAAAATCAACTTGATTATTGAAACTGAAACAAACTTCATTGAGGAAAGCCAATATGGTCCCTAGATCAGGTGACGAAGAAAAGAAAATTTAATGTAGATCTTGCGGTCATCAGACACCAGTCACTATGGCATTTAGTTAATCCTCTAGAATAGTATGAGACAAGACGAAATGCTATTAAGTCTAGGCGACCACGGAATATTTGCTCTGCTGAGAATAACACGACTGTAGCTACTATCAAATGACTACTGTGAACGGTAAGCGCTACAAAGCCATGCTCAACGACTTCCTCCTACCTCAACTAAATGAATTGGTCCTGGAAAGCAAATGTTGCAACAGGATGGAGCAGCATGAACTTCAACAAAAATTTTTACTGGCCGGCAAGATCAATTTAATCGCTCTAGACTACTTTTTGTGGGGTTGCTGGGAAAATTATTTCAAGTTCGATTCTATATTTAAGTTTCGTTTACTGTTTTCTTCGACTAACGTTACCTACGCAAAAAAGGGCAAAATAATGGGGTAAAAAGCTAATAGATATCGCCAGTATATGTTCAAACGCTAGACATCTGTTTATTCTTGTTCAAGCACTAGAAGACTCATTATTATTTAGTATCACAGAGCCTCAAACCCGCGACATATGGTTTCTTCGTGTAGATCTACTCCCCTTGGTTCAAGTTGTGAAACTTAGAGTCATTTTTCATATAAAAGTTGATACAGGAAGCCCTTTGAATTTCGAACCATATCAACACTTTTGTTTAAAAATTATTGAATATTCTACCCCCATATTCGTAAAAATATAAAATGTATTTGAAATCTATTTTAAGAAAATTTTGTAGGAAGTTTTTAAAATCAAATACATTTCAAACTCATTTTAAAATTTCAAATAAAATTCAAAGTACATTGTATTCAAAAAAATATCACATTACCTTGGCACCAATCTCAGCACAAGCTGGTTTCTCAACAGTGGTTGCAACAATTTTACTATCAGTTGTTGCCTCAGACGATGCGGTATTTTTAATCTCATTGGCTTCTTCGCCTAAACGATTCTCAAACAGCGCTGGAATTTCAGTTAATTCATCAGGGTTTTTAAAAGTTGTAGTTTCCTGGGAATTTTGCAAAACAAAATTTATTTCAGGAGAGCTCTGCGTAATATCATTTGTTTTATAGAAGGGTTGCTGTTGTGGTTGGTAAACTGCTGGTTTTGCACTTGGTTCACCGAAATTCTGTTCCAATATTTGGTCCAATGTAACTGTAGGCTTATAGCTGACACCCAAAAAGGGATATGGGTAGATATTATAACCACGGGTGCAACGATACAAATAGCTCATGCAGCTATTCGAACAGCAATCCCAATGATTAAGACACTAGGCGGTTGCAGCAGAATTTTTGTATTGTAAATAAAGAAAACAAAAACAAATAAGAAAATTAAAATAAAAAATTTTTTAATATACGCAGCTAAGAAATTTACATAAAAAAGAAATTCTTTTTCTGTATTTATGAAACTACGCCTTAAATTGTTGATTTTCCATTGTGCCACTTACATATTCACCAAATTCGGCGCACTTTTTTGGCGAGTTTCCAGCCATCGTCACCTCACTTGACACCAAAGCCATCAAGACGAGTAAATATTGAAAATTGCGATAAGATTTTAAACGAATTGTAAACATCTTTCCTTGCTTAACTTGTAACATCAACTGAAGATGGTCTTGAACGGCTGTGAAGAGTAAACCAAATAAACAACTCAAGTGAAAGCTGGTGTTGTTATCATTTGTTGTTATTATTGTTGTTATTTTTGTATATTTCCAAACTGTTAAACGAATTTATTCTGATTGCAATGCATCAATACTACAACTGGAACTGGACTTAGAACTTAAGAGAGTCTGTACAGGAGAGTTCTAGATTAAAATTTCTCGCCATACACTTTATTATCGGCGTATTGTATACAGAGCTGGGTATTATAAATTGATCACATTTTACTATAAATGAACATTATAGTTGATAAATGGATTGAATTCTTAATTCCTAAAAAGCCAATACATATATTGACTCTATTTTATATTTTGGTAAATTTTTTTCTTAATATCACGTTTTTTTTCATAATTCGGTAGGTCATTCATAATTCGACACCCAAATATGAACAGAATTACATAATTCACCATAAAAAATTTTAAGAGCAAATCACAGAAATTGTAACTAATTAAGTTACAATTATCATGCGGACTATTACAAAATCAACATGATCTCTAATTTTTATCAGGTGCTGTCCACACTAACTGTGTTTTTGTATAATTTCCCAAACTTTTTCCATTTCTAACACACACTTTTTACCGGTAATAACAAAACAACAAATCAAAATATTAAGAAAACGTAGAAGAAGCATTAAAACGAGTTAAAAATATGCCATGTGAACGAGGTAATTTGCATAAGTGATTCAAACAGCGAAAAATGTTTTCTCTTTAAAGTAAAGATTTTTCACTTGTCTACATTCATCATCTATAAAATTCATTGCTCAAAAATACAAATTCAAAAACTGCTCTTTGAGGGGCTAATAAAGTTCAAAATTAATTCCTGCGAAACACATAGTTATTACGGCCTTCAAGCTTTCCACTCGCTATTGTTATTGTCAAACTTGACATATTAAAGTAAAAAAAGTAATTGCGCTGGAAGAGTGGACGTGGGAACTCCTCTAAAAAATAATATTTATTATCGTATATTGCAATAGATATAACAGTGGATGACATTAAAATCGTCTTGGCATTTTCTTTAAAAAGACAGACAGGTGGCAAAAAACGGATAGTATTGGGAAAAAAGGGAATTTATCTCCCATTTATAATATACATATTGTTACGAAAATAAAATAAAAATGCCTAAATGCACTACATCAGAGTATTCAAATTTGGTATATTTGGTATTAATGTGGCACCCTGTCAATGCCGTACTTATTTGCGTATTTGGGAGCACTGGCAATTCGACCAACCTTTTGTGTTGAGACATTTCCGGAACTTTCCAAACTGTAGGAAATTATGCACATAAAGAGGCTCCTCTTCGTTTTGCTGTCATAAAATAAAGTCGTGTTTAGGCGTAAATAAAAGTGTTGTATAAACGAGTATTAAGCTGATGTATTCAGATAAACTGTATAAAGATAAAGTGAGGAAATAAAAACTGTAAACAACAACAAAGTAGTGTTTATTTTATTTTGGCGCAATTAAAAAGAACTTGAATATTCTAAAATGGTTACAACTTAACCATATATATAGATTTCCGGAAAACGCCGGATGGGTGTATGGCTAAAGCAAATGTTATTTAATACATTTTATTAATTTTGTACTGTTCTTTTTCAATTTAATAAAAACAAATATTATTTTTAGACTCTTGTATATATTTAACATTTTATATAGTATTGTCATCACTAAGCTCTTTTTTGTCATCCTTTTGCCATCTAAAAAGATGGTTTTCTAGGCTTGTAGCTGTGCTGTCGTTACAGCAATCGTTTTCATGTAAACGTGTTTATTCTAATTTTGACTGCTGGCTATTACTTTTTCAATGCATTACAAATGAGTTTATTTCTTCGATATGAAAAATTTTTTTTTAAATCATGATTCAATGTTCGATGAATAGCACTCTCAAAACGATCATAAAACTATATGCACTATAAAATGCACAAAGTGCTCTACTAGTTCATCCAACATGCCGCTGATATTTCAAATAAATTTCCATAATTCGAAGGCATTTCTTGAACCTAATATTTCAAGGGTGATTTACAAAGTTATGCTGAAAAGAAACATAAATACAAATTACTAATAACATAAGAATTCAAAATTAAGTATGGAAACAAATTTATAATAAAAATATGAATTTTAAATCAATTAAAAACTCCCATTCATGTAGTTTCTTAATATTTAATTCTTGTTGCTCTTACACTATTCCATTTCTCAACTTCTCTGTTGCTGAGAATCACATCATGTTAACCAAGTGAGTAAATGGAATAATTTCTGGTTTAGTTCTCACTGTTAACAAAGAACAGATAAAATGTAATGCCGTTTGATGGTCTCAGACTGGCAGATACTGATTTTTTCTTTTGGCTAAAATAAATACAAAAACAATACGTAGTTTGTGTTCCAATTAGTTCCAGAGCTTAATAGTTAATGAGTTCTTTTAATAAAAAGTATGTATGTATGTAAGTATGTATGGATTTTAGTAAATATCGTTTTTAGGTGTTAAATTAATAAAAATTTGAGCAAAATTTTGGTATAAAATGTGAATTAAAACTTGTTTTCTCATTTCATTTTCGTCATTCATAAATAATTTGTTATTAACAAATTTATTCTAAATGAGAAGTTATTTACAATTTGCATTTCAATATCACTTTTTTATGGCTTTATGAAGTTGTAAATGATTTGTAATTCAAAGCAATTAGAGAAGTCATAGTTGAACAAGATCGATTATATGATACCTTACGTGACAGTGTACATTTTCGAAGAATTTTGTTCAGTCTTTAAAATCTTAAAATGGATTGTCGGTGCTCTTTTTTCGTTACTCCTTTTGGGAGCATATGGCCTCCACATAGTATAGCCACCTTACACGGTTTGCTGCTGTGGTCTAAATTACTTCACTTTAGTTTGCTTAGATAAAAGTTTATATATACAAGGTCAGTTTGATGATTCCATTGCCTTTAGGCCAGCATTTAATAAGTATTTTAGTTCCTTAAAATACAGTAATCCCCCATTAAGTACGCATATCAAAATGTCCAGTTCTTTACGCATTTAAGCGGGAAATCATTTTACTCGGATAAATGCACAAATGATGATGATTTTTTTTTTTTAAGTAAAAAGTTTTCTGGTTTATTCCACTTATTTCCAATACCCTTCACATACCAGTCTAAAATTCAAAAAATATTTTCCTTTATCTGTGTACAGTTTTGTATTTCATATCTTGTTGTTGCCGGATTAAGTTATGGTAACCGCCTTGCCAGATAGTTCTTTCTGTAAAAAAGAACACTTTTTTTCTAACGTACTTAAGCGAATGATTTGCTTATGAAGATACAAATTTGTTTCTAAAAAATGACTAATTTAAGCGGGCGCATTTAGGTAAGTTTTTCGTAAAAATGATTCTGTTGCCAGCAATTTTCGTGCATAAAAGCGGGGAGTATTTATACGGGACTACTGTAATAAGATAATTTAAGGCCCTCAAAATAGGTGCGTTTTTCAGAGATAGTCTCTCTTTACTTAATACAATTATCTTATCAACCTACCATTTGTTTAAACTTCTGATATAAACAGTAAATACTAGCAAATGGGTTATATCTGAAGAGTGTTTTTTATGGATTTATAAATGTTTGCCACCGTTTCTATATACGTGTGCAGTCCAGAGATGAGTTATGAAACGCTTTTTTGCTACTCATACTCACTCATTAATTTCTAAGTATAAGTGAATACACATACGAGTATGTGTATGTGTATGAGTACGCATACTCATAGCTACTCATACTCACAGCACTCATTATTTATGAGCACTCATAGCACTCATTCATGAGTACTCATGATGACGATGCGAAATGAGTATTATTCGAATATGAACATTTTAATACTCATTATAAGGTTGTGAGTTGGTGTGTTTTTTTCTTTCTTTTGAATAGCCAATACTTATATTCATAAATACTCATGAGTACTCTTGAGCGGTCATTCATTCCAACTCACAACCTTATAATGAGTATTAAAATGTATTTATTCGAAGAATACTCATTTTGCATCGTCTACGCTTAATAAGTGCAGATGAGTGTGATAAGTACTTCAACCTATAGTGAATCGAGAAGCATATCACGACTCTGAGCAAACTTTCTCATTTGTTTTCACATGTACGTTCTCACACTATAGCCAAAAGCTAAACAAAGGAAATTAAAGATATAATTTGAGTATAAATACAGTGTGAGAAAGAATTATAATTGATGATGTTAATAAACATTTTCTTCAATTTAATGTTTTTCGTAATTGGTTTTTGTTGTTGTTGTTTGTTATTATTTCTGTAAATGCTTTTTGTTTTTTTTTTGCTATTTTGTTGTTTTTGTTATCGCTTTTATCCTTTCAAAATGTCTGTTCAAATATATGTGTAAACTTATGAAGTGTATTGGCAAACATTTGTGTAAGAAACAAAATGTAAATTTTTTTTGCAGTGTGGTCTGAGAAAGACACTTTCAAATTACTCGTATTATCACAATTGTAAGATGCACTGTCGCTGCTTTAGAGTATGAATGCCTATGAGTAGCCATTGCAATGAGTATGAGTAACAGACTTTATTAATCATGATTCGATTATACCAATGCCTTCAGTATTCGTTGCTGATCTCTGGTGCAGTCTAATAGTCTAACGTTTTAGTACGAGTACAATAATATTGCTATGTTCGTTAGGTAAGGTTGTTTTTGCTTCAAAACAATATTGATTCTGTCCAAAACCTCTAAATAATATTTCACGATGATTGCTTTATCTGGTGCAATGTAAATGATGTAAAAGTTGTGGGCATGACCCTGTTAACAAATAGATTCACCTTAGCCTACTTCAATGCAAGCTCAATGTAAGTGCCTGAAGTCTTTTGACGGATTCTTGTTTCTTCGATAGTACTTATAAAAACGGCATAAGGAATGCTATGAAGTAGTTACATGGTTGCGTTCGCGGTCGTGAATGATCTGATATGTTTTCTACATGTAAGTACTTATATAAAAGTAGGTATAATGTAGTTGGGCTTGACCTACTGTTTCGTGTTAATATCTATATGACCAATCGTTGAAATTGTGAATAAAATACTAAAATCTTCTATGATTCAAAGAAATTCCGATAATACACTGGAGCATATTCCTATAAACGCACACTCCTTTTTTTTAAAAAAAAGGTAAAAATTAAACAAGAAAATATTTAGGGGGCTATAAATTTGTGTATTATATTAGTTAAGACTTCACTTAAAATATTGTTTACAATTTTCGTTTTGTTTACAAATTTTCGACTTGCCAACTGCAGAAAACGCTGCCCAAACCATAACACTGCCACCACCGAAATTACGTTTTGACATCCGAACGTCTTTAGATCTCAAATCGTGCCAATACCATGGGTATGAGTCTGGACCGTCTAAATTAAAATTTTTTTCGTCAGAGAAAATTACTTTTTTCCACTCATCTGTCCGTTTCATATATTTTCTTGCGAATTTTAGACGATTTTCTTTATGGTGTTTTTTAGCATTGGTTTACATTTCGGCTTTTTCCATTTTATGTTTTCATCGTTTCGTAAAATGTGTGCAACGTGTTTGGAAGTCACAGGAAGATTTAATTTATTCCTTATTTGTGTGGAATTCAATTTGTTGTGGGTTGCTTCTTGTTTTATTAGATTAAGTTGCCTTCTTGTTAGTTTTGTCTTACCCTTTGTTGATTTGCGAAATCCATAATTTTGACGTTTCTTAAAGAAATTTTGCACCACACTTTCCGAACGACCGATTTTACGCCCAATTTCTCTATTAGAGCATCCTTGGTCGTGAAAAAATTTAATTTGAATCTTTTCTTGGTCGGACAAAAAAGTTCCCTTAGGCCTCTTTAAAAGTGATGAAATTTATTGATTAAAACAGGAAAAGTTTCAGTAAATTGAGATTTTACTATTAGAAACGTACCTTTGGTTGAAAAAAAAAACTAAAATTGATAATATTTTATTTTTGGTCACTTTTTTAAAAACATATTTCGAGTGTGCGTTTATACGAATCTTCCACTTAAAATACCACCAAGAACATTTGATCGCACAATTAAGGCAAACAACAAAAATAAGAAAAAAAATTGTTTACTTTTAAAAAGTACCGTTAAGTTGCCTCTCATTAAGTAGTTAAATTTTACTTTTGGATGAGAACAACAAAGATATAACAAAAATACAGAAAAAAATTAAGTGCGTTTATAGGAATATGCACCAGTGTAGTTGTTAATACAATATTATTATAAATTAACATTTTCTCTATACTTTTTTGAAATTGGCATCAGGTGACATTAAACATTTATTTACATCCAATATGTAGGTCATCAGATAAAACTAAATATGTATTTATTTTAACCATATTTTGTACATACATTTGTATGTACGAGTATATTACAATTAATAAAATGATAAATTTGTTTATCTCGTAAAACTCATTGAAATTTATCATTAAATTTGTTAATTTAATCATATCTAAATCATCATAAATCATAAATTTTTAAATTAAAATCTAGAACAGAAATGAACAAAGTTGTTTCTTCAGTATGAAATATGTACGTTTTTATGGACAATAAATTTTCATATTCTAACATATTAAGACTTTATTTATTTTTGCTTAATTACTGTACATAAATTAAAAAGAATTTTTGATTTTGTTTAATACCTACCATACGTAGAACGATATAGAAGAATATGTCAAATTATTCTATCAAAGGAATCAGATAGTTTGCAGTTTTGCAGTTTCATTTAGCAGTGCTCAGTAAAGTGTAAGTTATTTCATGCTTTCCAAGCATTAATAATGCCGTAGTTCTTATGCTATCGTGTACAGTTCGCAAAACAGTCTTATAATTTTTGATCGTGTGCCTTCGATTGGATAAGACCCTTTTTCTTTGGATCTTGTTTTCAAAATTCTTCTGTATTCGAGCATTATTGCATTTCACTATTCTCACTATAATTTCTAGACATTTAATGTTGGTTAGTTCACAAGGTGCGTTAACTTAAGTTGCTTTTTTTGTTATCTGTCTTTTATTTCCCTTGCGAATTCAAGGAGGCCCAACGTTTCACTATGTTTTCTGTATTTAAATTTTCTTTCATTCGGAAGTCTAACAAGCTGTCCAGAATATGCAACTTGTTTCTCAATTTCAACCTCTTAAAGGCATTACGGACAAGACCCGGAAATATTTGGATCGAATTGGTATAACTAAGAATTGGAGAATTGTGTCAAATTGCATTACACAAATTGGATTGCAACTTCACATTGTTAATACTGGCAACCCAATAATGCCAGCTATGCCGAAATCATACCAATGACAGCTGTTTATATTGTTTATAAGATAACACAGGTATTTACATCTAAGTATTATATCGTGTGCGCCAAATATTTTTTTTTTTTTTGAAAATGCTATAAAAAAACTACTGAATATTTTCTCAAATTACTTTTTTTTATTTGAAAGTACAATCCTTCTGGTTAATAATGGAAAATAATTTCATTCAAATGGCTGCCTCGGCTGACCATGCAGTAGCCTACACGATCGGTCCAATTTTTAAGCACATTATCGATTGTGTGCAGTTGTGTTTTACCAATGGCTTCACGAATATTGTCATTTAAAGCGTCAATTGTCTCTGGCTTGTTGGCGTAACACTTATCTTTGACGGCACCTCACAAATAATAATCCAACGGTGTCAAATCGCAGCTCCGAGGTGGCCAAACGAAAACAGCTCTGCGGCTGATAATGCGATCTTCAAAAGCAGGGCACAAAACATCGAGTGTAGTTTCGGCTGTGTGGCACGTAGCTCGGTCTAATATCCTCCTCTTCAATTTTTGTGAACAAAAATTCGTTCGACATGGTCTCCGCACCAAGCAGTGACTCGTCTTGGGTGTATCGGCTTTTCAATGTATGCCTGCGAGTTTTCTGTGACCCAATTGCGATGATTTTGCTTGTTTACATACCCGCCAACATCAAAATGAGCTTCATCTGAAAAGATGATTTTTTTTTTTCGCAAAATCGGCATCTTCTGTAAGTCGATCGCAGGTCCACTTAGCGAAGCATATACACAAGGAAGGATAAAACTAATTATCTGTCAAATCAGACATGAGCTAAGTGTTACCATTTACGAAATAAGCAGTAGTTGAAAAAAAAAGTTAGATGGCGGAACCTATAGAACAAATGTTATTTAAGATGGAATTCAAACGAGATACTGTATTTATAATGAGATAGGCAGCACTGCAAAACTCTAAGGTGGTAGACCAAAAAAAAAAAAAAAAAAAATGAAATGGTTTGTAAAATGAAGACTTGACTTAAATAATATCCAGATCGTAGTGGTAACTGAATGGCCAAAGAATTGAGTATATCCCTGCAAAGTATCCGACGTATATTCCAAAATGAGCTCAGGGTAAAGCTTTACAAGTTACAAAACGCCCACGATTTTAGACCAAAGGAAAAAAAAATTGACTCGAAAAAGCAAATTAGTTGTTACGCTTACATAAATGTGGTGAATTTTCAAACATCGTGTTTTCTGATTTAAAAAAAAATTCTATTGAACAGTTACGAGTAACTCTCAAAATGATCATGTTTACTTAACTCAACACACTCACGAAACTTTCAGCATACGAACGGTCACCCGAAGTAATGGTGTGGGCAGCTGTAACCGCTGATTGCCGCTGTCAATTCGACTTATTATAGGGAATTTGTTCGGCAGTTGCTTCAGAGGCATTGTATTTCGGTAGTAGACCATGGACGTTTCAATAAGGTTCGGCACTACCTCATAAAGCTCTATTGAACCAATAATGGTTAAAAAACCATGTTCCACACTTTAATTCGTTCACACAATAGCTTTAAAATTCGCCAGAGAAAAATCTGATGGACTATTCCTTCTACGCCATTTGGGAGAGCAAGGTTAGCACAAAAAAAAAAAAAATATGACTGTAAGGAGAGGTGAATAAAACCATTATACGGAAATATCCACAAGACCATATTCGTGCAGCATGCAACTTACTTCTTCATTGTTTGAATATCATAGTCAAGGCTAAAGGTGGCCACATCGAGCTAAAGTGAACGACGTCTGAAATTTTTACAAATTCTGTAATTTAAATCAAAAAACTCTGCTATCGCCTAACCCTGTATGTGGAGAATCAGAAGGAAAACAAGCAAACGCGGCACCCAGTTTGAACAGCGCTATCTCATAGTCAAATGCTCATGCAATATAAAGCCAACGTGTTTTTTTGATATTTCTACGAAGTCAACTCTTGATGTTCTGGGCATAAGAATTCACTGTAACGTTCATTGGAACGATCACATATTTTGAGTGTTGAAAGAAGCATTCAAGTGCCTCGGTTTTTTAAGAATATGCAAGATATACTTCAGTCCATCTAATCTCCTTAATATTTACAAGATCTATATCTGACCTATAATGAAATACAATCTTCTTAGTGGGCGGGCTCTTCAAAGTCTACTTTGAAGCTTCTCGACCGGGAAGGTACTCATTAGTAACAGTATGGTAGCCAACTCTATTGATTTTTAGAGCATCGTCGCAATGCGGCGTGTGTTTAGTTGTTTTATCGGTACTATAACGCAATGTGTTCTGATGAAATTAAGAAATTAATTCCTAATAATCATATATTCCTACGTAGTACTCATAGAGCACATCACTTTGTATTTGATTGTCTAGTAAATCCTGCAACGCATTATAAGAAGAATTGAACGTCTACAAACACTACTCTATTTATCCTCCTTCCCACAACCTATTTTCTTAGTACCAGCACAATGGCCTACATAATTAGAGGCTATACCCAGGGTGCTGGTCTCAAGAAAAAAAAACTCTGTTAAATACGCTAAATACACGTCCGAAATATCCCAAACTGAATAATTTGAATATAACATTACAACAACTAGATGATATTGCACTAAATGCTCAAATTCAGGAAGCGAAGAATTCAGGAGTGATTCTGAACTCTTAACGTACAAGAAACCGTAATGTGAAAATAAAAATGACAAGGAAACTTCCAGCCTTAAATTTTTATTAGAGTAGAAGGTGGAAAGTTACAAAGCTTGTTTTTTAATAGCCTAATCTGGAACAAGATAGATAAACTGATCTATTATCTCTTGGCGAGATCGCTTGCCAGTCTAAAGGCCATGCTGAATTTGATTCATATCGATATCTATTTCAAGAACTAAAAATTGTAAAAGGCTCCTACACAGACACAATCTTTTTTTAATGTAACGATGGATTATAGTGCTTCTAATAGCTATAAACACTGGCATACTGTTAAATGTTCTCTAGATCATTAAAACCGGCACTGGACTTCAAATTTTCCAAGTCCATTAGGCTCTATTCTACTACTTTGCAGAACAAGGTCTACCCTAAATATTAGGCTTCTATTTACGAATTTTTACTTTTAGGACAAGAAGATTGATATTTTCAGCAATAGTCTAGTGATTCATGGATATAAGAGTACGTCATTGAAAGATCACTTTACTATAAGAAATATATAGAGTTAAATACAAGGGCTGAAGAATATCGGGTCTAACACATAGACAGCCCTAGTTTTATTGCATTCACCTCTTTTTCAGTTGGTGCTAATCTTCAAAAAACGGCTGTTTAAATTTCATGATATTCTATAATTTAGTTTGTGAGTTGTTGTGCTAAGAGAGACGCTACTTTTGTTATTTTCAGAACAAAGGACCATAAAACAATTTCGTGTTTCTTGATGGGAAAAGCTACCGTTCAATCAAAGTAATGACTTGAGAAGTGTAATGGGGACTCCGCTTCATCACAAACAACAATAAAACAAATGTTGGTCTGCTGACTTCAAGCGTGGTCGTAGAGACACCGATGATGACACCTCCGTAGCTACATACACATAGACACATATGACACTACATCAACACGTCTGCGTGTTAAAAAACAACATTGTGTTTTGTGTATATTAAAATCAACACTGTTCGTACGACCACACTCGGAGATTTTCACCAGGTCCCTTGTGAGTGTGTCGTTCATATTCATCATTTTCGACCCAATCTCAAAGAGGATCGACACACAATCAAAAGAATATGACTGACAAATGCTGCTGTCATCTGCAAAAGAGTAGATATGATTGAAAGCGAGAAAAAGAAAGTCGTAAAGACATATTGAAAATATAGTGGGAGAACTCGTCAGATGAGACCTCATCACTTTTATAGAGCGATCTTTAAGACAGCTCGATATAAATAGAGATAAGTGATTACTGGCATCAAAAGAAATAAGTTTAGAAATGAGTGCCTCATACCAAACTCTTTCAAACGCTTTGGAGATACCCAGAGTTACAATCTTACTTTAGCCAAAAACATGTATGGACCTGTTCCACCTCTCCGAGAGCAACTCTAGCAGGTTATTAGTAGAACGCAAATCGAACGTTCAAATACCTCACAAGGTTGAGATAATCAAACTCTCCATAACTGTATAGAGTGGGAAACAAACTGATATTGGGCCTGATAAAGGGCCTTGCCCTTTTTAGGGAATAACTCCAGATTAGTTTCATCAGTTAAGAACTTGAATTTGATTACAATGCTCTATTGCATTCATGGCCAAAGATGTTTACTTCTAGAATGATGCAGTGGCGCTTCGAAATGAAATGTTTTTTTAATATTATTCCACGTTTAAAAAAATGGGTTCCATTGACCCTTTCAATACAGGAATATAAATACATAAATAAAAGCTGGTTTTTTAAGCATTTATATGTAAGCAGATGTTCTAAATCGCAACTGGATTTCAACTTTCGTTTACGTTAAGAAACCCTGAGTAATTAGAGCAACATGAAGAAAAAACAATTGTTTTTTATTCCGCAAAACATTGCTGGTTGCTCTTCCCTTCAAAGTAATTCAAAACCGGCATAAAAACTCTTATACCACCAGCCTGAACTTTGCAAACAAATTCTCAATATATTCTTATCTTATCGGCGAAAAAAATATTCGAAAATGATTTCACTGTAGCAGCAACCAGACGTTTGAATTCTTTTTTTACTTTTCCACTCAGTTGCGGTTCTAATCTTTAAGCGTACGGTTCAAAAACGGTCTACAAGATCAGAATCAATAACAAAACGGTTGTTTTTGTTTGTTTTTTGTTTTTTTTTTTTTTGTCGGTGAATGTTACGGCGACTTAAAGCACTGAAAAAAGCAACATGACATTAAATATCTCTGTACTAATATCTGTGCTCTTGAGCGTGGCTTTTTACCGAAATCAAGTTACATGCCAGGAGGATCAACGAGTATTAAGTAAACCACGACCTTTACGTTTACCCAATGCCACGATACCCCTACACTATCACTGGCATGTCACTACAAATGTTCACAGAGGAAACTTCTTATTCACGGGCAATGTTACAATCGATATAGAAATCAAAGAGACCACCGATGAAATTGTATTGCATGCCAAAGATTTGCGAAATTTTCAAATTACCTGCATCGATTTGGAAACAATGCAAGAACTAAGCGATTTGTCCCATACCCATGATAAAAATAATAATTTTCTAATCATACATGCCCGAGAATATTATCAAGTGTTTGAGGTGATGAAAATCTATCGCCTGGAGATACTCTACGAGGGTATCATGAATGAAAAGCATGCCGGTCTTTATTGGCTGGACTATAAAGATGAGCATAATGAAACCACGTAAGTAAGAAGAGAAGCTAATATTTCCGGTTGTGCCGTTTAGTAAAAGCGTAATTTGTAAAGACCATTAGTGACTCAAACGAAACAACAACAAAAAAATAAATAAATAAAAAAATTGTGTTTAAACAACAAAAACAAATTGAAAACAAGACACCAAATTATAAATGAAATATTAAAAATAAATTTAAAAAAAAAAAAAACAAATACACGCTTTCAAATCAAAAATAAAAATAATTACTTATACGAAAACTGATAAGATAGCCAAACAACAAACTTAATTGTCAGAAAGTTTTCCTCACCGTGTCGTCATTGATAGATAGATGGATAGATAGGCTTTGTTTCTGTACACAAGCCATATGATATGAATGCATATTTAATTGTTGTCTAGTCCATATTTTGATTATTTTCGTAATTTCGCTTTAATATACTATCGCTTTTAACATTTGACGTATACAGTGACAATTGTTTTCGAACTGTGATTAGTAGAACAAATAAACACACGACAATTAAAAAATAAAAACAAAATAAACCCTTTCATACGAAACCGCTTACCTTTAGATGTTACTGATAAAGCCCGCTTGCAATCGAAACCCCTCCAACACAACACCCATTTCACCGTCATTTCCTTTCCTACTACACTCACTCTCATCATTCACTCACACTATCTGTGTGAGTAGTGTCATTTAATAAATGAGTTGTGAAGGTAAACAAAGTTCTATTCTGGTTTTAATCATTTTACGCGTCTATTGGCTGGCATTGATTGTTTGTGAAAACGCGAAAAAAGTAAAATGTTTGAAAAATACCCTTCTCCGCCCATTTAATTTGTAACTTGCCTTTACGCATTTCGCGCCAATTTCTTAGCTAATGATGCGGATATTTTTTGTTTTGTTTCTTATCTGCCTAATTACTCGTAAATGGCAGTGAACTATTTTTTTTTTTTCATTTCTTATTCGCTTGTTTACTATAAAAGCGTAATATGAATCGTTTGATAATATTATGACTTGAAAAAATTCTTAAGAAAAACGTTTGAATCTTGCCATGGGATATTCCCATTATTTGTTTTCGTGAAAAACAAACAAATTTTTTTTTTCACTAAAAATTGTTTTATTTAAACAATTTTTATCTAAAAAAGGGAAATTGGCTTCTTTTTATATATAAATTAATTAATTAATTTAAAAATTAAATATTTGCTTGTTTGTTCTGATATAAAGAACTCGTGATAGTCATTTTGTGATATTCTTTTGGCGTTTTCTTTTCTGAAAATAACTATTGGGTATACAAGTTAATAATGCCGATTTGGAGAACATATTGTATATGGTATAACTATGACATATGACTTGTGTCACTAATAACAAATATGATATTTTGGAGGCCAAACATCAGTCATTATAATTCAGTATTTGATAGACGCCAAAGTGTAAACACACATTTTTTCAATCGCTATAATAATGTCGAATTTTGTAACTAAAAAAGATGTTTTGCGGTGAAGTCTGATAATTTTCTTTCATTTAAAGAAAATGACTGCTGAAAGTTATCGATTATTGGTAGAAGCTTACGGTCAACATGCATCAACTAAAAAAACTTCTAAACGATGGTTTGCTCGAATCAGAAGTGATGAATTCGACACAGACAGCAAAGAGAGGCCTGGTCAGCTGAAAATGTTGGAAGCAATACTCGACGAAGATTGTTGTCAAACGCAAGAAGAACTTGCATTATCATGGGGTGTCACATAACGAGCCATTTCAATCCGTTTAAAAGCATTGGGATTCATTCAATAGCATGGAAATTGCGTACCATATGAATTGAAGCCTAGAGACGTTGAAAGACGATTTTGCATTTCGGAAATAATGCTGCTTGAATGCCACAAAAAGAAGTCAGTTTTGCATCATATTGTTACTGGTGATGAAAAATGGTTACATTACGGTAACCATAAGCGCAAAAAGTCATATGTAAAGCCGAATATACATAACGCAAAGGTTATGCTCTGTACTTGGTGGTATCAGATACCAGACACGAGGCCATAATCTTTCATCATGACAACGCTCGGCCACATGTTGCAAGGCCGGTCAAAAACTAATTGGAAAACAATGTATGGGAAGTTTTAACTCATCCGCCTTGTAGCCCAGAACTTGCTCCTTCTGACTACCATTTGTTTCGATCGAAGTAGAACGCCCTTACAGGAATACGCTTCACTTCACAACAAAGTATCAGAAATTGGCTTAATTCATTCTTTACCTCAAAACCAGAGCAGTTATTATGCCGCGTAATCCATATGCTATCAGAAAGATGGGAAAAAGTAGTGGCTAACCGTGAACAATACTTTAAAGAAAGTATCAGTTCAGTTTGTTATTATAAAAAATGCATTTTTCAAGCAAAAAAATCAACACTAACTTGTATACCCATTTTATATTCTTAATGTATAATTATATTGCCCTACTCTAGCAAAATGTTGCCATTTTTCTTTTGTTCTCCGACGCGAAAGTAAAACTTATATTTGCCGCAAAATTGTGCATAATTTTATATACTCACACAGACAAGTTAATGGCCGTCTGCCTCTTGGAAGTGTTCCAACAGCTAATGGCTAAAGTGCAAACCCATTTTATCCGCGTACGTTCCAAATGTATGATAACCATTATACATAAGTGTGAAATAAAATGGTGGGGCATTTACACAATTTTCAGTGTTCAGTGTTTCAGTAAATTAGCATAAGAGGAGATAAAACTTCACTTTTTATGTGCCCTTTTATGGAAAAAACTGCAGATTTCTCCCTTGACAACAGTCATAAGGTAGCAGTAGAGTGGAAGGTGACAAATACCAAATTCTGGCTCATCTTATATATATGGGCCAATTTATTTCTTTTTTTTTTTTTTTTTGTTAAAGTCTCGGTCGTAACTCCCACAGAAATGTTCTCCGTATAAAAAAATGCGTTGTGCAAAATTCTAGGCAGATTTGCTACTAAGCGACACCAGGACCTTGGTAGTAGACTGTCTAATTTTCCCTACAGATTTCTAATCCCTCAGCAACTTATATGCCTATAGAATTGCAAAAGCCTTAACCTGAAAAACACTAAAGATCTCCAGTGATTTGCAGATTCGGAGAAAATACTAGTCCCAGACCGGATGCCTTCTTGCATCCCTCTGTAAGAACTGTAATACCAAGACTCACCTCATGTTCATTTTTCACTTCCATTGCAGAAGGCTTTGACGCACGCGTATCCAATCTGCGAATGGTTGTTTCCGTAATAAATTTCCTCAGAAACAGAGTAAGACATCCTAAAATGCTACTATTGTTTCTGAGTGATTTTCTATAGAAGCTTAGCCTGATATTGTTCTGAGCCGAAGTCCATAAAATTAGAGATCAATGGGTAATAAATACAGAATAATGTTGAGGGCAGCACTGGGGCATTTCCTGCAAGCACGTGTGTCACCCAAACAAGTAGTCGTCTGCACTCAGCCCAGCTTAGTGATCATTAGGCTTTTGAGAAGAGCCCTCCATCACACCAAGCAGCCATAGGTGAAAATCGGCAGCACCACCACGTTGTAGATTCAGAACATCATTTATGATCTGAGACTAGATTTTTGGCCGAACATGGATTTGAAGGAATAAAAAGCAGTACAGGCTTATTCCTTCCGCTCCTTCACATGTAACTTTCAATGAAGTTTTGAGTCCATTATCACATCTATCGGGTGTTTTTTTACAGCTACACATGTTTAAATCATAATAAAATAAAGAAATATACTTTTAATATCAATGGAATGGGCTTTGTTGGATAGAAAATTGTATGACTATAAGGTTTAAATATGATTTCGGTCCTGTGACAGCCTCGGCTGGGGCGAACAAGGCGCAGTCCAAAACACCAGATTACACAAAATTTTTGCGGCATAAGTGGCCATAATTGGCCAATAGCTCTTCGAATGTTCAAGTGTTCAGGTGTTCAATTGTCTCTGATTTATCGACGTAGATAAGTGACTTTACATAACCCCAAATAAAAGAATCCAAATGGCTTAAGTCAAACGATATTGGTGGCCAATTATTTGGACCATTACATGAAATTATACTTTCATTAGAAGTTTCGTAGAGTAAATCAATTGTAGTGTGCACTGTTTGGCATGTGGCTCCGTCTTGTTGGAACCATAAGTAAGCAAGATTAATTCCAGTTAATTGGGGTACGAGAGAGTGGCGTGGTGTAGTGCTTAGAGCGCACGCATAACAACACAAGCGGCCTAGGTTCGAGCCCCAGCAGAAGACATGGCGAAAAAATTAAATTGTAGTTTCGAGTGTTCAATAAAGAGACTTGCAGTTCCCTCGAGACAACTTTCTCTAAAAATAAAGAGAACTCCCACTTGACTTCCAACTTACCTCTGGCGATGATTGCAAACATCAGACAAATGATCAGGAGAAAAATCCACCTTTTGGGAAAAAACTACAATGCTAAGTAAAGATCACCACCTTCAATTAGCAAGAATTTTCACCACTACACAATCATATGGAGAGGAGAGCTACAGTGGATTAATCATCTACTTAGCTTGAAAGATCTACTTGATTAATGAAACTGAAACAAAGCTATGAATGCTTTGTGGAAAGCCAATATGCTCCGTAGAGGAGTGACGGAAAACACAAAAAAATGAGGTACGAAAAATACACATACACAGACGTATAGCATCAAACAGTAATTTTCCGTGAATATAATGGTGTTTCGACAAAAGCTTACTCCAAATGCGACAATTTTGCTTATTTGTGTACCTATTTAACCAGAAGTGGGCTTCAGCGGAGAACAAAAATATCAACAATTTGTAAGCGTTGCTCTGGTGCAAATCGATCCATATGTTAAAATGTTAAGCCAAACTAAACAAAAAGCAACTATCGGCAGTTAAATTGGTTGTCAAATAAAGCAGTGCTGCCAACTTAGAGTTATGAACCTCTAAGAAAAAACAGCCGATAGATAGTTGCAGAGATTGATTATTCATTATGGTCATTTGTACCTCCTAGTGAAGAGCATAAGCTCGATCTTATCAGAACAAAGCTAAATGTGTGTTATTATTGGCAAGCTTTCGCTATATGTGGTATAATGGTAAAAATAATGGTTCATATTAAGTCCAGTTGCTAAAATTAATTTAAAAAAAAAATCACATTGCAGCCTAAATTATGAACCCAATTATATTAATTAAAGTGATCGAAACACATTCGATAAAGTTTTTAAATTATGTCTAAAAGTGTTAAGTTTTTCATATAGTTTTTCTTTTCTCTGTATTTCAATCTAAGAGGAGCGTTTAAGTAAAATAAGGTGTCTAAACTTCAATTTTGATTATTAAACACGGCAAATAGCAAAATACTTTTTGACGTAAGTGTTTGTGATAAATAACGTGTGTCTGTAAAATGTTGCCAAAAAAACAAATGAAGTTTTTTGGAAATGTATCTACACACGTATGTATGTATGTTTACTATATTGTATAGTATATAAATGAGATATACTCGTATAAAACGTTATAACTGATTTAATTAAACAAAAATATGCATATCAAGACTAAAGGCTTTTTGTTTTTGTTTTGTCACACGAGTAAACAAACAATAAATTCAAACAAAAATATTAAATGTTTTATTGACTTTGATTTTGTGACAAAGTTCATTGTATATATTGTTGTTGTTATTGCGTTTTTATTTGTTTTTATAATGTTTTTGGGAATCCCTTCCATTTTTCAAAAGAAGTCGGAAGCTGCTAATAAAAATCCCATTTTTTTAAACTTGTTTTTAATAAGTATTTGAAATTTTTCTTTTTTTTCTAAAAATTATTTTATTTAAAGCGAAATTCGTTCACTTTAAAAAGTACCACTGTAAGAAAAAAGTACCGCTAAGTTTCTGTTACAGTGGGTATAGAGGCTCATTACTGTTGTGAAAACATTGATTTACGTCTGAATATTTTCTATTAAAGAGTATTAACTCGAACATGTTATTTTACCTTTGTTTCTATGCTTTCGGTACCACAATGAGCAAAATCTCTCTCTCTAGAAGAGTCCACCAGCTTACCTAACCTAACCTATTTTACCTTTTGCTTAAGTTTGTCAAAATGTTTTCAATATTTTTAATACATTTTTAAAAATTTATTTTAAAATACTTTTTAAATGATTGAGATTTTTATAGTCTACTAATATACTCTGCGACCGAAACAATCAGCCGCATTCTAGTATCTAAAATTCATTTTAATTTTGTTTAAGTATATCTAGGAATCTTACAGAAAAAAACACCTTTAAATAAAACTATACGGAATATAATGATTTTGATACGCTGAATTCAAATCCGTTTTCAGTTTTTTTCATCGGGCTCAAATTTTTTATGGGCGTGGTAAATTCTTTGCCCAAAATATGGTAGTTATGTCAATATATTTCATCATAACTTGAAGACGATATTACCGATTTTGGTGCAAGTAGAACCAAACATCAAAATTTTCTATAAATCACCTGAACAGTTTCGTTATTTACAACTGCTGAACGGGGCAAACAATGTTGTGTTAAAACTGTTTGTCTGGTCTTGCGTTAACATGAAACACAGTCTAAGCAGACTTTTTTTTGCCAAAGAACATGTTTCTAAGGGTTCAGAATTTTGGAATTCCGTTATTTTCGCAGACGAATGACAATTTGATACACTAGGCTCGGATGGCATATTCCGTGCATGTCCTATCATAGATAATAAATATTGCCGTTAGACTTTATTCCGACCTTATTCCGACCTTTTTTAATTGCGTGCATAAACTAAGCTGTGAAATCGAAAAAAGTAGTATGTTTTTTAGTTTTAAATGACGAAGATATGCAGTTCATTTAAAAATATCTTTCTTTTGTTAAATAAGAACGAATTATCTTCTCAATGATGCAAAATTTTTCATTATGCCACTGTCAGTTTTGCTTTTTTTTGAGGCTTAAAAAAGTGTACCGCATAAATTAAACTGTGAGCCAGTGTCTGTATGTATATAATTTTGTCATATAAAAAACAGATTTTAGAACAAATTACATTGGTCTACAAACAACAAAAAATTTTTTCGCCTTTAAACAAAACTATATGTAATAAAGGGTCCGCAATCTAACGTTTTTTTTTTTTCAACTAGTGCTTATTTCGTGATTGGTAACAGTTAGCTCATGTCTGATTTGACAGATAATTAGTTTTATCCTTCCGCTGAACGAATATGGTTGTGTATACGCTTGAACAACGTTGGGAATCTGGCCCTGCGATCAATTTACAGAAAATGCCGATTTTGCCAAAAAAAAAAAAAAAATCATCTTCTCAGATGAAACTCATTTTGAACTTGGCGGGTATGTAAACAAGCAAAATTTTCGCATTTGGGGCACAGAAAACAAGACGAGTCACTGTTTGGTGCAGATTTTGGTCCAGAGGCATAATTGACCATTTTTCTTCGAAAATGAGCAAGGAGTGGCCGTTACAGTCAATGGCGATGGTTATCGGGCCATGTTGAACGAATTTTTGTTCACAAAAATTGAAGAGGAGGATATTAGCAACATTTGGTTTCAACAGGACGGCGCTATTTGCCACACAGCCAAAGCTAAACTCGATGTTTTGCGCCCTGTTTTTGAAGATCGCATTATCAGCCGCAGAGCTGATGTCGTTTGGCCACCTCGGAGTTGTGATTTGACACCGTTGGACTATTATTTGTGGGGTGCCGTCAAAGATAAGCCAGAGAAAATTGACGCTTTAAAGTACAATATTCGTGAAGCCATTGGTGAAATTCTGCTGCACACAATCGATAATGTGCTTAAAAATTGTGTAGGGTACTGCATGGCCATCCGAGGCAGCCATTTGAATGAAATTATTTTCCATTATTAACCGGAAGGATTGTACTGAGAAAATATTCAGTAGTTTTTTTTATAGCATTTTCAAAAAAATAAAAAATTATTTGGCGAACCCTTTATAACGATTTTGATCCGCTCAACTTTGACAGCCAGGTTTTGAGTTGAGTTCATTTATTTCACTCAACATTTTTTTTGGCGCTTTTCTGACGATTTTCATGAATGAAGTAGTATTTTAGTGAAGCACCTCATGAAAAAATCATACTTTTATTACAAAATTTTAAACTTTTTTATAAATATACCGTTTCAAGGTAATAAAAAAAAACACCAGTTTGCTGAAAATGTAATAATTTTTTCATGAGCTGTATTACGAAAAAACTTAATAACTCCTTCAACTTCCAATGGATTTCTAAATCGTCAGTTTCATTTTATTCATAACTTAATGTAATTAATTTATCAATAGTACGCTTCCTATATAAAATAGATGCGCAAAAACGCATCTAAATTTGAAAAAATTGGATGATAAATGTGTTTTCTTGAGAAATACACCCACATTCTTCAAGGCTTCTTAAATGGCATATATATCATTTAAAAGGTCTGTTTCTTTTCTTTCAATATCTGAAAAGGAACTTAAAATCGGGCTATATTCAGCTAAGTTATTAGCTGATAAATGAAGGTCCGAAAAACTTGTTTTTTACCCGTAACTCGAGATCCTTGTTCTGCTTGACAGCGTCTATCAAAAAAATACTATCACTTGCCAGGTATTTTTCTTTGTGGCACCTTGTACTATAATTTTATCAAAATTATTTATAATTAACTCAGAATAATCGTATTTAAAAAGAAAGTTCAAACTTAATGGAGTGATAGGTTCTGATTACTACACAAATACTTAAATTAAATTAGCGGATTCTGTATTGTTATTATGCTGCTAAAGTGTGTCCTCCAGCTACCCCGTTGATGTATGATAAAAAAGAGTTGAATTATGTATATAACTGCACTCAAAGAACGAATTTGTAATGCTGTTTTGCAGACAAGCTTATGAGTTTTGCGGGCTCTTAATAAATTTGTAAAAATAATTTTAAGTAAAAGATAATAAATACAAAAAAAAAAAATAATGGTTGTTGAGAGACTTTTCTCTGGCCAAGCAATGAGAGGGACTTCGAATTACTTTTTTCGCTGCTTGAATCATTTATACGAATTACCTTGTTCACATGGCATCTTTATAATTATTTTGAGCACTTATTTTCCTTTCTCTTGTTGTTAAGTTTGCTTCTTGTTAAAGTCTGTAAAGATCGTCTACAGATGGTCATCTGCAAAAGCGGGCTTAAACAAAATCAGCGAACTTTAAACTTTGGAAAGCTTAACAGTTAAAAAGTGAACAAAATTGTCAATGTGACGGTACCAATTAAAATGGGAATGAATAAATAGTTTGGCAGAAAAGATCATTCTTTTGTGCAAATAAGTGAAAAATTACTTGTCATTTTTTAATGACAATTAATATGATTTATGCATTGGATTGAATCCAATTTTTTTTCGTAAAAAGTTGAAAGTTTACTTTCATAATGTGTAGATATGCAAGCAAATCAAAACAACGATTTCGTTTCAATTGAGATATTTATGAACACCGTCTGTTCCTTTTTTATTCTAGAGCTTTCCAGGAGCAAATTTTTTTAAAGATTGGAGCTCGAACTCGTAACTTTCGGCAGAAAACTATACAAGAACAAAAATTGTTCCCATAATTTAACACGTTTTTCCAAATTCAGGTATTTAAGGGTTAACAATGGCAGGAAAACGTAAATTTCAGCAAATAGAAAAGCAAGAAAAAGAGAGCAAATAGAATTAGCGCAGTGAGCCGGCATTGTGGCAAATACTGATAAAATTATAAATCACATTGATATTTTAGTAATTCACAGGGTAATTTAAACGGGTGTTTGGGTGATTCGCCCACAAAATTTTGTGTGGAGAATTATGTAATTTGGCACGTAATAGGCGTTTGGATTATGAATGAAATGAAATCACGAAAAGAAACGTTGTAGTGTAAACATGGCAGTAAGTCTGTAGAAATCGTTTAAGGAAAACATAAGTTCCCAAAGGTATATACTAAGATCCATTAAAATGTCTTTTATATGAATTTTAGGCAGTTGTAATACTTACCCATCTTGTAGCGAGTTCATCGTTTATACATCTCGAGATGAATTTTTCATTCTTTTTAAGCTTTAGAAGCACATGTGCGGAATTAATTTTTAAAATCATTCTGCAAATGTGTGCATGTGACGAAAATTTTGTTTATAATTTTATATATAATCGAATACAATTATCAGCTATTGGTACAAAGTGTGTTGACTTTTAATCAAACATAAGGCCGATGATCCAATAGCATCAAAAAAAGTGAAGGAAAAATACATCGATTTTTACGATATTTTTGGATTTAAACAAACGTTTGTAACTATATCGTGTGTTATTAACCTTTAAACATTTTAGGAACAAAAATGTAACGTTTTTAAAAACTAATTTAATTCTATTCATTTGCACTTCATGTATAAAATGCATGGAAATTCCTGTTTTTAAAACAATTTTCTCAATTAACTTCTTTTTTTCTTTTCCCCCAATTATAGTTATCATGCAGCAACACAATTTGAGCCAACTAGTGCCCGTATGGCATTACCTTGTTATGATGAGCCAGCTTTTAAGGCCAATTTCACTATCAAAGTAACACACGGAAAAATCTACAATGCAATCTCTAATATGAAGGAGGAATCTGTCATCGAACACAGGTATGTTGACAACAGAAAATCATTGTTAGAAAAAAGAAAAAAAAAAATGAAAATTTCTCTCTACCTCTCTCTCCCTCTCTCTCTCTCTTCCACAACTCATACTGTGTACATCATATAATGCCATTCCAGCGACGGTGATTTAGCTACAACAACATTCGCCACAACACCGCTAATGTCCTCATATCTGGTGGCATTTGTGGTATCAAATTTTGGTTTCATCTCCAAAGAATATGGTAATATCACGCAACGTGTCTTCACGCCACCCCTTAGTAAAAATAAAGGCCAAAAACAATTGGAATTTAGTGTAGAAACTGTTGCCATTATTGAAAAATACTTGAGTATCGCTTATCCTTTAGGGAAATTGGATCATATAGCCTTGAATAAAAACTATGGTGCAGCCATGGAAAACTGGGGTCTAATAACATACAAAGAAGACTATTTACTTTATGAAGACAGCTATACACATCAAAGAGTCAAGGACACTCTAACGATAGTCCATGAGATATCACATCAGTGGTTTGGTAATTTAGTTTCACCGGAATGGTGGTCGTATGCCTGGTTAAATGAAGGTTTTGCCACATATTTTGCTCACATATTCATAGATCTGGTAGGTATTGGTATGAATTTTCAATAAAAGTGAATTAAAAAAAAATTTTTTTTTTTTAATTAAAATTTTTTATTTTTTTACAGCTTCATCCGGAGTATAAAAGTATTGAATATTTCTTAATTGAAACTGCTGATCGGGCCTATAGCTACAATGAATTCAATATGAATCCTCATCCCATGACTCACTACGTGGAAACAGATCATGATATAACATCTTTGTTTGATATCATAACTTATTCGAAGGGTATGTAATGTTAGCGATAATTAACTCTATATCTGAACTACATAGACTTTAGCTTTATTTTTACCACAGTTTGATAATTCTGTTGCTTTTTCCGTAAATATACTTAGTCCAATGTAGGCCTAGTTTTTCGCTCCAAAGAATATCTCAAAGTTATATTCATGAATGATTCGATTCATTTAAGAGTATTCCGAGTATTTTCTGAGAAGTGAATGAATGCTATGAGTGTGAGTACGACGTTTGATTTATACTCATTGCTACTTATACCTATGAATCATCGTTATTGTGAGTATAAATGAGTATGAGTAGTCGAATTTGAATGATGTGTACTCACTGATACTTGTAGTAGCAAAAAAGCGATTCATTGCTGATCTCTGGAAACTTCTCACGTGCATAAATCGTGTATTGAAAAACCAGAGTTCGATGGTGAGAAAAAAACTATTTAGTGTAATTTAGCATCATCTGCGGGTGGATATTTAGTGGTGGGATATTCAGTGGTGGACTTATTTTCGCAACTGTAGTAGGACACAAAAGATATTTTAGGTTGCAACCTAGTGGCTGATGATATAATTAAACACTTTTTCTTTAAAAGATAGGTTTTTTACCTAAAATCAATATCCAATTTGTGCAATGTTCGGCGAATTTGGGGATGGTGTGGTGGTTAGGAATAGTACAGGAATACAACACAAATGGCTTAGGTTCGAGGATATGACTTCAACTTCCTTCCAAACGAATCTATCTAAAGAAGCTCTTTGATGATTCAGCTTTTTCTGACGATGATAACTTCAGACAAATGATCAAGAGAAAACGCCACCTAATGGGAAAAAGTTACAATGTGAAGTACAGATCACCATCACTTAGCAAGAATCTGCAACACTACACACAATCATATGGAGGCGAGCAATAGAAAGCAACAAAGCTATGGAGGCTTAATGGAAATCTAATGTGTTCTCTATAGGACTGACGGAACAAAACAAACCGGTGAACAACCCAAAAACTTCTGATCATAAACTTTTTGTCTGACAGACTGATACTACTCTACTGAAACCTTATGCTTTGATTGTTCGCTGGTTTTTGATGTGTTGCGATGTTTCCATGTAACGTTTAGAGTTAAAGGTAGCTTAACCACCCTTTCAGAGTTAAGTACATTACAATGTTGCATGAAGTTGCTTACTATATAGTCTCCCTCTACAATTTAAATTAAAACTACAACTAACATGTGTTTTTCGTGAAGGAAACAGGAAACAGGTGCGAGAAACTGAGAGAACAGACATTTTTAATTATGGTTTTCAAAAAAGTTCCTGAAAAACGAAAACAAACACACTGGAAGATAGGTAACGCCACCTATTGCTTGATGATGAGCAAGGTTCCCCACCTCTACATGTAATGACAGATGGTGTAGCATCATCATCCTATTACTTGCTGTAGACCAATCACCTGCTAAACTGGAAAGCAAGAGCTGAAAAAGAAACTGAAATTAAGCGGAGTATGGAGATGCATTGTGGAAGCCATATGCTACCAATAAGGGGTAACAGAGAATGAAATTGCGATATTCTTAAACTCTCCTCATATTTCACTTCTAGTGCCAATTTGAAAACAAACAATTTACGTTTAAAGTAAACATTCGGAAAATTTTATCTTTTAAAACTGTGTAGGCAACATGAATAGGCGAGATTGAAGATGAAATTTTTTTCGACAGCCTTTAAGTAACCGTTTGTTATTGTTGCGATATTGGGCGATCTTTAGCTTCTTCTTAGTTTTAAATTTTTTCTTTGCAAGACCATTAAGCATTATCGTCTTATGCTATAAACATAATCAAGGCTACCGACCATCGACCACACGACTACAAAAGACGCTGGCTACAGAAGTAGCTTAATTATTTTAACGACTACAGCTACAAAACAAACATCTGACTTGACACATTGAACACTATTCTTTTTCAGTAGTGCCACATACATTTTTTCGCATTTTTCATGTTTATATTTCATGTATTGCGTTTTTAAAATGCCTATTTCATAATGTTTGTTGGCGCCAAAAAAATATATATGTATATATAACCTAGCCTAAGTTGGCTACGGACTACAAATAATTGATATCATATGCACACATGTATTCTATTTATGATAGGTTGTAGTCGATGGTCCTTAGACTTTACGATATGTATCCAATCAACATCAAATTAATTTTCGTTGCTTTTATCTTTCATTTTCAGCTGCCTGTGTCATTCGCATGTTCCATCACGCCTTCAATCAGGAAACTTTCGTTCGAGGTCTACAAGCGCTTTTTAGAAAATAGTAAGTTCATCCTTACATTGAAATTGAGTTTCAAGAGTGGTGTATAACAATTAATTTAAAAAAGTTTTTACCTTGTCAAGTGAGTACTCGGTGGTCAATGAATATCAGTTGGCCGAGTGTCTACAAAAAGCTCTGCAAGAAGATGCTGCACTACGCAATGAAGAATGGGTGAAATCAGTTAAAGATATTATGATGTCTTGGACTCATACCAATTGGATACCTATTGTTAATATAATACGAAATTACGAGGATAATACGGTGACGATAAAACAGCGTTCCAAAAATCCCAATTGTCAAGAGCATTGGTGGATACCGTTGAACTTTGCTACAGCTTCTACAAATAATTTCAGTAAAACTGTGGTGGATTATTTTATGCCACCAAGACAGGAAGTTACTTTAAAGCTTTCGGATTATGGCATAGAGTTAAAAGCAGAAGATTGGCTGGTGGTTAACAAACAACAGACTGGCTTTTATCATGTGTTGTATGATCATGAAAATTTACTGAAAATTGCCAGGGCTTTACAAAAGAACCATTTGGTCATACACGAGTTTAATCGGGCCGATTTATTTCAAAATCTACATTCTCAAATAGAACACAATGCATTCTCAATTGAAGTCATTTTGGAACTCTTCAAGTATCTCGCCCAAGAAGATAATTTATTGGTATGGAATTTTGTATCGCCTACTGTCGAGCTACTGGAGAGCAATTTGTTTGGCACTCCCTCTCATGAACCCTTTAAAAAATTTCTGCAAAAAATTATAGGAAATATTTATCAAAAGCTTATAACACAATCGCATACTTCGGGTAAAATGATTACCGACAAGCTGCATACACCCATACTGCGTATGGCTTGCATTGTAGATCTGCCCGAATGCTTGGAGTACACACGACAATTAAGTTACGATTACATCTTCCAGCACATAGATTTCGATACGGATTTCAATGATTATTTTGTAACCAAAGACACGGTACTCTGCTCGGGTCTACGTTACATGACTGGCGAAATATTTGATTACATTGTTCGCATACTATCCGCTACCAATCATGAAGCTCAGCAATACGAAGATATTTTGTATAATTTACGCTGTACCCAAAATGCTGAACAGGTGCGACAATACTTGGATATGGTCTTCGGGCCCAATACTACCCAGTTTATACCCAATGAAAGTGAAAGTCTAATCTATGTGGCCTATATGTTTCGAACAAATATGAAGGCACGTGAAGTTATTTGGGAATATATAAACGATAACCATGAGTCGCTGGTGAAATCGATTTCGTTTGTCGATATCTTCAATCGAATATCAGAATTTGTAATGACAAAAATGAGATCTCAGGTGTGTAATAGAAAATCAAAATCCGAAATATTTTAATACCTTTCCTTTACGATTTCTCCCACTTACAGTACAATGAACTGCATAGCAAAATACTACGCGCCCTCAACTCTTTAGGTGAAGAGTATAGCAGTACTTTGATTTCCATAAATTCAACAAAAATTGGTAAAAAAGTTAGAATGCGTGAAATGTTCTTAGAGAAATACGGAAACGACATCAACGAATGGTTTCTGCATAATCCAGTGAAACGTACCACACAAGCTGCTTCTATGGTGAATGTCCATAATGGCAGTGCTCAGAGTTATGGAAAAGTTTTAAGTTTAGCTGGAAACCTCTATAGACAATTGTATAGCCTTATATTGTAGGAACATTTTTATAAAATAGTTTATCCTTCTATTCACCTAATACACGAGTTACTTACAACTTTAGAATACAATCAACTTTATGTACATATGTAGGTGTGTAGGTCAAACTAATTTATCTAATTTTATATATCTATTAAAAAAGAAAACATATGTAAGTAAATTTTAAATAAAATCCTATAGTTTAGTGCAAAGTAAAATGTAATTCTTAATACATTTAAACAGTGCATAATAAAAATAAATCAACAAAATTTTAAAATAAAAATGACACATTTAAAAGTTTTAAATATTTCATGACCATATGTTTCATAATGGAATGGTTTGCTTTCAAGATCTGTTTAGGACCCTTATCTGTTATAATGAAACCTCTCTATGAGGCAAATACCTTTCTAAGGCATGATTATAACGAAGCTCTTGCTTTAAGGTTTTAATATTAAAAACCAAAAAATGCTTTATTTGATCCCAGTGTGGCCTATTGAAAATATCTTTTTGAAATTCTCGTGTTGGTATATTCGTTCCAGACATATGTTCACAATAGTTGTTAGACGATTTTGTGATGTCAAAAACACAGAAACAAAGAGTTTGTAAGCCACTCTCCTTTTAATGCTTAATTTTACGATAGGGGCAGCAAAATGTTATAGTTATGATACAGGTGATCGCAAGCCATGATTGTAGTTATGAATCAAATAACACAGTTAACGCTTTCCCAAGTTATGTTCGTGTTTCTCTCACTCTATCAAAGTGTCTGTGACGTAAGCGTAGACCTTTTTGTTCTGTTTTTAAAGGAAAATAGTGACTTTTTATACTAAGGGGTGTTTTTTATAGAGGTATAGAGCTTTAAGTTGCAATAAAACAACGATGGATTATTCGACTGACATGATTTTTATTTATCCGAAAGATAATCTTGTGGCATTACATTTTAAATATGATTTCTGGCATATGACCGCCACGGCTGGCGCGGATGTAGTCCAATCTGCACGTCCAATTTTCGATGACTTTTTCCAACATTTGTGGCCGTATATCGGCAATAACGCGTCGAATCTTGTCTTCCAAATGGTCAAGCGTTTGTGGCTTTACCGCATAGACTAATGACTTTACATAGCCCCACAGAAAGTAGTCTAGCAGTAAATCACAAGATCTTGGAGACCAATTTACAGGTCAAAATCGTGAAATTAGGCGGTCACCAAACGTGTCTTTCAATAAATTTAATGTGGCACGAGCTGTGTGACATGTTGCGCTGTCTTGTTGAAACCATATCTCCTGGACATCCTGGTTATTCAATTCAGGAATCAAAAAGTTAGTAATCATGGCTCTATACCGATCACCATTGACTGTAACGTTCTGACCACCATCGTTTTTGAAAAAGTACGGACCAATGTTTCCACCAGCCCATAAAGCGCACCAAACAGTCAGTTTTTCTGGATTAACGGTGTTTCCACATACACTTGAGGATTACCTTCATTCCAAATGCGGCAGTTTTGTTTGTTGACGTAGCCATTCAACCAGAAGTGCGCTTCATCGCTAAACAAAATTCGCTAATGAAAATCGGGAACAACGGTAATCTTGTTTTGGGCCCATTCGTCGAATCTACGCCGGTCGTGAGTCTATTCATGATGAATTGCCAAAGCAAACTGAGAATAAATCACTTGACAGCTGTTAAATCGGTCGACATCTTGAAAAGTATTGCCAACTTAAAGTTCTATACCTCTATAAAAAACACGCTATATAAATGAAAAAAATTTTAAAATTGAATAAAAAAAATAATTACTTTTTCCTTACATTTTCTTACTTTTATTATTTCTTAATATCTTTTTTTATATTTTTTATTATATTTTATTTATTTTTTTTCATTTTTTGTTGAAAAATTAAATTTTGCTCTAAAAATAGAACAAATAGGTCTATTTTTACATTGGAGAATGATCAACTAGACTCATTGAAAGCCAACAAACCCACAAACGTCGGTTCCGAATGACAGATATATTAGTTAGTGACAGATATATTAGTATTCTCTACCAAGTAATACAACAAAAACGAAATAGCTCTTTGAGTAGCTGCTGTTCGAAACTTAAGCAACACCGTTTTGGTATAGTTTTTATAAGATTTATTAGAATTATTGTTAGTATTGAATGACACTTGCGCTTCAAGAATTTAGAACAATTTTATTTAAATAAAAAAAAAACTGTTAACCGGTTATTTGAATTATTAGTAACCAAAAACCGGTTTTTTTAAAGTGCTACTTTTCGAATTAATCGAAAGCCGGATTTTGAAAAAAGTCGAATAGTCGATCTCCCTAGTTATTACATACCACAGTGGCTCACCTAAATAAATCTTATATTTTGTAAGGGGTACAAAATTGGAAAAAAACATGAGTTTCATTCAGGAAGTCAAGAGTTTATTGACCTACCCACGTGCTTACCTTTGATCTACAACTTCAGCTATCTTTTATATTAATTCCGAAAAAATTTATCAGTAGGCACGATAATAAAAACTTCTCAGTCATTGAGAAGAACTTGGGCGGTTCTTAAAGACCTTTTTTTTATAAAGTACATTAAGCATTAAACACATAACCGACAGCAAGCAGCATGAAAGCAAGCAGCAAATTGTTGTCATTTACTGCTATGTTATCGACTTCTTAAATATTTTGAAAGCAGCAGCAGCAATAGAATTGGGTTTCATTGTCAGTGTATTTGTTATAGAAAAACATTTTTCAGTAATGACACTCAAACTTTTCAAATCCTTCAAAATAAAATTGCTTTTTTAATATAAAGGGTCTGCCAAATAAATTTTTTTTTTAAATGCTATAAAAAAAGCTGCTGAATATTTTCTCAATTTTTTTTTTTTTAATTTGAAAGTACAATCCTTCCGGTTAATAATGGAAAATAATTTCATTCAAATGGCTGCCTCGGCTGGCCATGTAGTAGCCTACACGAATATTGTCCTCTAAAGCGTCAATTGTCTCTGGCTTGTTGTCGTAACGCTTATCTTTGACGGCACCCCACAAATAATAGTCCAACGGTGTCAAATCGCAGCTCCGAGGTGGCCAAACGACATCAGCTCTGCGGCTGATAATGCGATCTTCAAAATCAGGGCGCAAAACATCGAGTGTAGCTCGGCTGTGTGGTACGTAGCGCCGTCCTGTTGAAACCGAATGTTGCTAATATCCTCCTCTTCAATTTTTGTGAACAAAAATTCGTTCAACATGACCCGATAACGATCGCCATTGACTGTAACGGCCACTCTTTGCTCATTTTCGAAGAAAAATGGCCCAATTATGCCTCTGGACCAAAATCCGCACCAAACAGTGACTCGTGCGGGTTTTCTGTGCCCCAAATGCGACAATTTTGCTTGTTAACATACCCGCCAAGATCAAAATGAGCTTCATCTGAAGAGATGATTTTTTTTTTGACAAAATCGTCACCTTCTGTAAGTCGATCGTTCAGCGGAAGGATAAAACTAATTATCTGTCAAATCAGACATGAGCTAAGTGTTACCATTCACGAAATAAGCACTAGTTGAAAAAAAACGTTAGATGACGGACCCTTTATTACTCAAAATATAAAAATTTATGAAATTATGTGTTTAAGAATTTTTATTTATTACCAAAAAAGTTATTTTATACAATATTTTAATTTGATATTGTGGTTTTCTGATAAGTAGAGAAGAACTATTTTGACGTTTCTTTTATTCTGTACTGTATTGGTATCACTAATTTTTGTTTTGCTGCCTAAAAAAATATAAATTATTGTTAATTAATTGTTAATTATTGTTACTTTTTAAAACGTTTGAGTTCGTTTATATTGCGTTAAAAATAAAATAAAACTCTATTTTTATTTTAGTTACAATCTGTCTCTTTCTTTAATAATTCCACTGTACTTTAATACACCAAATTCGCTTAAAAAAAAAAAAAACACTTTTTATTTGCGCCTTAAACGGACTTTACTTCTTCGATTTTTCGATGTTAATTCAAACTGCTCTGAAATAGCACAAAAAGTAACCAATTCGTTCATTTGGCAGCACTTTTAATTAGTGCAGATAATTTTAATTTCCTAAGCCTTGACACAAGGCAATACATTTTGTTTTTAGCTAAAAGCTCATTATAAGCTCTGACGTGTGAATTTTGTCTTTAGCATTTTCATTTTCGTAACATTGTTTAATGTTTGGCAGCAATAGCAAAGGTTGTTGTCTGGGTTTTTGCTGTGCTGTACATGTATATTCTAATTTTGATATTTTGTTGCCTGCTGCTTGGTATCGGTTATGTGTTTAATGCTTTACGGTGAAGAATATTTAGAATAATTAACATAATGTTTGTAAAAGCAAAGAGTAAACTAAAAATATGAATAGAATTTTTTCGTGCACATGCTTTAATTCGTGTTGTTACTTAAGTATTTTATTTTACTCTGCTGTACGCAACTGATCGATTAAATAATATCATGTCTAAGATTGCTAAATAATTTCCAAATTTCGAAGCCTATTATCGTTATTTGGAAAGTGAATTGAGTGTTTATTTGCTATGTACTTGAATGAGGTGCGAGACCATTAAATAGTTTTTTTATGGCATTATGGCTCATATGTATGCTTTAAACAAATAATAAAACAATACAGATTAAGTAAATAAATTATGTCTAGTGCTAAATTTAATTATCAAGTATGTGGATAATTAACCCAAAGCACTTATTTAATGGAACAAGTAACTATGCCTTTTATTCATTGCAGAGAGTATTTCACGTGTGCGCGCTCAGACTTTTGAAATGGAAACTTCAAAAAACAAACAATTAAGCACGACCGTTTATAATACATTTTGCGATTATTTAAAGTTTTATTCTTTATAAACATAAATTTTTTATCAACAAATATTTTTATTTCTACAAGATAAGATTTAAAATTGTTGTAGTAGATGCATTGGTGGGTGGTATAGGAAATTTTGCATATTTTCTTTGTCAGTTTTTAAATTTACGTTTAAAAGATCCAAATAAAATACCAGTGATTCTAAGCAGGTACAAGTGGATCTATGTGGTAGAATACTATGTACTGTTCTTAAGAGGTAAAAAAGAAAGATGGAGAAGCTCGATACTCTCTCTCTCTCTCACTCTTTAGTAATTTACGGTCAAATTTTTTATATATTTTATACGATGACAACTATTTTGTAACCATATTATACCAAAGAGATTTGTGTGATGCAGGATTGAATTTGTTTTTTTAAGAAAATAAAACAGAAAGGAGATAATTCTTTGACTTCGTTTGCATATATTAATGGATTCAATTTCTACAAAATAAACTTTTTGAACATATTGCCTTAATTCAACCAACCACCACAGGTTGGCAATATCTGGTGTTAATCTGCAAAATCACGATTTTGTTGTTGTGGTTTTTCATTTTGATATGTCATCTTCTTATATAATAGACCCGCACCTATAGTTTTATAGGTAACTGACTAACCATTCGGTGTGCTTCGCTACTCCCATCTTAATTATTATCTGAGTTGTTTACTCTTTTTCTTTCTTCCCGAAAGACAGTGCAGATTCTGCTTTTTAGCTGTATACAGTCTTCAAGCAAACACCCAAAAAATATATATATAGATAGCATTTATCAAGTGTGTTTTCTGCAATTCCCACGTTTTGACTGATTTGGGTAGACCACAAAGCTTTAATAGTTGTCGATCTGCACATATACAAAATCCAATATTTAGTATGAATGGCAGGTGCCACGCCCACTTATCCAATCTCGCCCTTTTACCGACTGATGATGTGCATTGTTTACGAAGTTGTTTAAGCCTGTTATTCGGATTTGGCAATACTTAGGTCATTCTATTCTATCACAAAATAAAGTATATTATCTCCACTGAACTAAATTATCGAAATGTTGCGATTTATTGGAAATTTATTTCCAAAACAGAGACAAATGTCGTACAAAATTTGATCGCAGATAAAGACGAACAGTGCCCAGTATACGCAAGTTTATTGCTAAAGTCCGTGAAACTGGTTTCATTGTTGATGCGCCAAGACTTAAGCGTGCTCGTACAGTGCGTACAACCGAAAATACCGAAGTTGTGGCTGAGAGTGTGCGTGAGAATCCATTAACATCGACTCGTCAACATTCTCTCCGCTTCGCTAGTTGGGCCAACGAGAAATTGCCAAAAAAAAAAAAAAAAAAATTCGTGTGAAGCTCATATTCTTCTTGGTGGGTACGTTAATAAGCAAAATTGCCGTTTTTGTGGCTCAGAAAACACAAACATAGCCTTGCAGAAGCCAATGCACCCATTACGACTGACTGTTTGGTACGGCTTGTGGAGCGGAGGCATTATTGGCCCATATTTCTTCGAAAATGTGAACGGCGTAACCATTACGGTCAATGGAGATACATATGTGCCCGCTCTTCATGGTATTGATGTGAACAAGATGGTGCAACTTGCCACACATCTCAAGCCACACTCGCTTTATTACGTCAAAGGTTTGATAGCTTTTTAAGTAGCCGTAATGATGATGTTAGTTGGCCTCCAAGAAGCTTCCACTTGACACCGTTGGACTATTTTCTGTGGGTCGCCATTAGAGACAAGTGTTATGCCGACAATCCAGAGACAATTTAGCATTTGAAGGCCAACATTCGTGATGCCATTGCCGAGATATGATTCCATACTGTGAGGCCAGCCGCGGCAGTCATATGAATGAAATAATATTTCATTTCTAACAGGAATAATTGTACTTCACAACAAAAGTATTAATTTGGCACAATTTCAACCCGCTCTTGTTTTATTGCATTTTTAAAGATAAAATTCGATATTTTGAATGCTTTGCAGAGATTTGTTGAGATTCAGACTATATTTCTCTATATTCCTTAGCTAAAATGCACTGAGTTTGATTATAATCGGCTTATATTGTATAAATAAAGTCCGTGAAATAAACTAGTTCTTCACAGATTTTTTAAATATATGCTCTTGAATCACTCACAATTACAAAAATATATCAAAAATTCTTTAATTCATAAATTCATACTGATTAAGGTTTACGATTGAAATAGTGCATTATCTCCATATCATATAAGTTGGACAAATCTATAACGATAACTTTTTATGGAGCGCATTCTTATAAAAATACTAAAGAAATATTATCTATCGATTAATGAAAAGCATTTTGCAATCGTTTTTGAAAATTTAAGTTTATAAATTAGAAGCCAAAATAGATAATGACCAGTATATGCATGTTGTCTTTCGTGCGATCAACAACATGCAGAAATTTTCATTTCTAATTGTGGCTTTGGCCATTTTAGTTTGGACCAGCGGTAGTCGGGCAGCTTCTCGTTATTCACCTCCTGCGCAAGAAGGACTACATTATTTTGAAAATCCTAATGCTCGTATAGAGCCTGTAAATGATAACCTAAACTATCGCCTGCCCAATTCCACTTATCCCGAACACTATGACATTGAATTGACCACAAATGTACACACTGGCGATAGAGTTTTTAAGGGCAAAGTAACCATTGATGTTGTGGTAGTGGAAAATACAAGTGGTATAGTGATTCATGCACGTCAGTTGAAGGATTTTCAGGCAAGTCTTGTAAATCCCACTACCGGTTTAACGAAGAATTTAAATCATAACTATGATACGGTACGTGAGTTCTTGAGCTTGACACGCTTGAATACGGTCCCCTTTATGGCTGGTAGCAAATTGAAGGTAGTGGTAACATATAATGGCGAATTGCGTACCGATAATGGTGGTTTTTATTTGTCCAGCTATATTAGTGAACGTGGTGAAACACGGTAAGTGGAAATATTTTAATAAAAATGAAAGTCAATCGCTAATATATTTTTTTTTTTTGTCGTTTAGTTACTTAGCTACCACCCAGTTCGAAAGTACTGATGCCCGCCATGCCTTCCCTTGTTATGATGAACCAGCTAAGCGTGCAAATTTTACCATCACCATGATTCATAGTCCCACGTATAATGCCATATCCAATATGCCTGTTAATGAAGCTCTTTCTACGTAAGTTTGATTCGAGAAAAAAATTTTCCGATATATTATCCACATTTTTTTTTCAATTGCTAGTGAGGGTAAAACCGTTTTCTTGACTACCGATAAAATGCCCACTTATTTAGTCGCTTTTATTGTCTCCGATTTCGTTCATTCCGACGGCATTTTTAATGGATTACCGCAACGTGTTTACTCCCATCCTGGCACAAAGAAAGACCAGGAATGGGCTTTGGTAACGGGTATGTTGGTTACAGAACGTTTGGGAGAATATTACGGCGTCAAGTATATGTTGCCAAAATTGGATCAGGCAGCTATACCTGACTTTGCTGCTGGTGCTATGGAAAATTGGGGTCTGGCTACATTTCGTGAGGAATATACTCTGTACAATAAAGAAACTTCTACTGTTAATACGCAAACCAATATTGCCAGACTTATTGCTCATGAGTTTTGTCATTTATGGTTCGGTGATTTAGTAGCCATTAGATGGTGGACCTATACCTGGTTAAAAGAAGGTTTTGCTACACTTTTTGCTTACAAGGGCATGGACATGGTAAGTCTTTGCTACTTTTATTTTGATCGATCGAAAATTTATTTTCTTATTTGCTTAGTCCTATCCTGAGTGGGGTGTTTGGCAAGACTTCCATGTTAGTGAATTCCAAAGCGCTCTGAGCCGTGATGCTGGCAATAATCCTAGACCTATGACTCATTATGTAGAAACGCCGAGAGAAATTTCTCAAGTTTTTGATACTGTTTCCTATGCCAAGGCTGGTTCTGTACTCTATATGTGGAATAATGCTTTAACCGATAAAGTATTCCAACGTGGTCTACACAACTATTTGACGGTGAAGTAAGTTTGAATTTTAACGGCCCCTTAGAAAAGAGTATAAAAACATTTCTTGTTTATAACTTTCAGCCAATATAGCTCAGCTGAGGAGGATCAGCTCTTTACTGCCATACAAAATGGTGCTAAGGAAGAAAATTATCCTCTTCCCGCCACTATTAAAGAAATGTTAAGTACCTGGTCCCGCCAAGGTGGCTATCCTCTGCTAACAGTTACCCGCAACTACAACGATGGCTCATTTACTGTTAAACAGCAAGCATTCTATGATGATGAGACTTTTAAAAAGGATAAGACCTGGTATATACCCTTTAATTTTGTTTACGCTTCCAATGCTGATTTCCGTGACACGGAAGCCACTCACTATTTACCAAATGTCAGCGAAATGAAGGTTGTTAAGGCCAATGTGCCTAAAGATGACTGGTTATTACTGAACAAGCAGTCCACTGGCTATTATCGCATTAATTACGATGAAGAAAATTGGAAACTTCTTATCCAGGGCCTGATCAATAGACCCTACAAGATGCATTCACGTAATCGTGCCCAATTGATGCATGATGCCTATCGTTTTAGTGCCTCTAAACGCTTAAGTCATTCCATTATTTTAAATATGATGACCTACTTGAAGCAAGAAGATCAATATGCTCCCTGGTCCACTGCCAGTAGTATTATCAGCACCTATAATCGTTATTTGAGTGGTGATAAGGACTATGCTAACTTTAAAAACTTTGTAGCCGATTTGGTTGCACCAATTTTCGAAAAACTGGGTGTCAATGATGAGCCTGGCGAGCATCATTATCAAAAATACACCCGTAACACTGCCATTAGTGTTGCCTGTCTGGCTGGCATTAAAGAGTGTTTGGAAGCTACCAATAGCAAATTGAAAGGGTTAGTCCAGAACAACATAGCCATTGAACCCAATCTACAAACGCAAATCTACTGCAATGGACTTAAACAATCCGGCGATGAAGAATTTGATTTTGTCTATAACAAACTTATGAACTCCACCGATCAAGCTTTACGTCGTTCTCTCATTTCTTCTTTGGGCTGTTCCCAAAAGGAAAGCCATATTAATAAATTCATTTATAGTTCCATTGATCTGTCAAATAAATTACGCACCCAAGAACGTTATACTCTGCTAAGTCCCTCTTATTCCAGAGGAGAAGTGGGTCTATTGGCTTGCATAGATTTCTTAAGTGAAAACTGGCAAGTCTATGGCAATCTAAAGAGTGGATTTGGTTTTGGTGGCACCAATCCTTTGGATGATGATATACGCGGCATGGCTTCTTATGTGGTCAACAAGAATCAAGAAGAGAAATTATTGGCTTTGGTAGCCAAAGTCAAGGGAAGTAAACATGTCACTGCCACCCTCGAAGACGATGTCAAGAAATCTATTAAAGCCAATTTTGATTGGTTGGAAGCCAATCGTGGTCCTCTTATGTCATGGCTTGGCGATTACAATAGCAATGGTAATGATGGTAGTGAAGGTGGTAATAATGATAACAATGATGGTGGTGATGGTGCTGCCAGTCTTACAGTTTCATTTGTAATGCTTATCTCTGCTCTATTTGTAGCTGGCAGTCGTGTTTTTTAATTTGTTTTAAGTTAAATTATTATTTTTTATATAAAAATAATAATAATTATTTTTTAAATAAAAATATTAATTTTTAATAATTTTTCAATAATTGGCTAAGAGATTTTATTGAAAGAATAACAGAAAAACATACACAGAACAGTCTACATAATACCTTGTTAAGTGGTACGATTTGACGTCTGTTTCTTCGATTAGAACAGTGCTAAATATGTCTTTTAGTTGCTTTGTTATTTTGTCAAAGGCTTATCAAATCATTTGACGGTTGTTTACACTTGATCATACGCACATCTGTGTGACCATTTCAAAAGATTACTTGATTATGTTGAGAAGTAATCATAACCCTCTCATGCACCAAACTTTGTTAGGGCAGCTATATTTTTTCAACTTTTTTTCCGACTTCATTGGAGTCAAATGCGATAAAAAACCAACAAAAGTTCAACTTATATTCGAAGCACATAAACGGAGTAAAAAGATCGGGCCAATATTCACCGCGCCCCAAAAGAATTTTTTGTGTAGCCACACAAGTTCATCACATTAAATTGACGCTGCAAATAAACTCAGTAATCATATTTGGTGAGAGAAAAAATACCCCTTTTCTGAGTCGAGATAACTGGACAGATGTTTCAGCACAGGTCATGCAGAACCGATCATCCTCAACATTTTCCAAAAAACTGTTAGCATCTAAGACCACAGCACCCAGTAAATAGACCCGTTAGTACTCAGAGCTCACTCCTATTGATAGCCTTCTAGATCTACTGACAGGAAGCGTCCAATTCACTCGCTGTTAAACACTTTTGTCGTTTCATAGTTGGCAAAAAGTAATTAAAGGGATGAAGAGGAAAAAAAAAGTTTTAAAGGAAATACAACGGGCATGCGCCATCCTGTATATAAACAACAGTTAAATTATAATTTTTTGTTGTACTTCACTTGTCTATAGACTATTGTATCTGGAAAAAAATGTTCAGTAAATTATCGTAAGATTTTCTAAAAAAGTTAGGGACTCAATTTTTCATCGCAACATACTAGAGATTAAAGGGCAATCAAAACACTAAGATTTTTAAGAACAAACGTTTATTAATAAAGGCTAAAATAAGGATTTGTCCGCCTAAAAGTTTTTTGATATACAAGCGGTGTCATTCACATTAATTATAACGTTAAGGGGTGTTCAGACGGTGCTACAAGTCGTACGACATATCAAATTTTTGTGTAGAAGAGAGCGCATAGTACGACATTCAGAGAAAATACGTATGAAAATTTGGCAATCGTACGGCTCTCATTGTTTTTTAAAATTTTATTAAAACCATCGCACTGGATCAGGGATGTATTTTAATGTAAACAAATAAAATAAACAAAGAAAAAAGCAAAATTGCTCGTTCTTTTCAAACAATTGGTATCATTTTATTTTGTTTCGGTTTTTTACGTATCGTGTAAACGTAAAAAAAATCTACTGTAAGATTATTACTCTCAATTTCACAATACGGATCGAATTTTATAATAAGGTGTGGTTCAAAATGATAAGGTCACCTTAATATTTGCTCAATTCATCCAAACTATAAAATGTTATGTATGCTAACCTTATTAAAAAAATGCTACGTTCAAATAAGTGAATAATAAGCCGGTTTTGCTCTTAGAGATATACCGTTATATTATGCATATTTAAATTTATGTAAATAAGTGCAAAATTCAATGCATCAAAATGATAAGGTCAGTGATTAATAATAAGATATTATTTAAATTATAAAGGGTCCGCCAAATAATTTTTTTTTTTTTTTGGAAATGCTATAAAAAAAACTACTGAATATTTTCTCAAATTTAATTTTTTATTTGAAAGTACAATCTTTCCGGTTAATAATGGAAAATAATTTCATTCAAATGGCTGCCTTGGCTGGCCTTGCAGTAGCCAACACGATCGGTCCAATTTTTAAGCACATTATTGATTGTTTGCAGCTGTATTTCACCAATGGCTTCACGAATATTGTCCTTTAAAGCGTCAATTGTCTCTGGCTTGTTGGCTTAACACTTATCCTTGACGAAACCCCACAGATAATAGTCCAACGGTGTCAAATCGCAGCTCCGAGGTGGCCAAACGACATCAGCTCTGCGGCTGATAATACGATCTTCAAAAACGGCGGAAAACATCGAGTATAGTTTCGGCTGTGTGGCACGTAGCGCCTTCCTGTTGAAACCAAATGTTGCTAATATCCTCCTCTTCAATTTTTGTGAACAAAAAGTAGTTAAACATGGCCCGATGACGATCGCTATTGACGGTAACGGCCACTCTTTACTCATTTTCGAAGAAAAATGGCGCAATTATGCCTCTAAATCAAACTCCGCACCAAACAGTGACTCGTCTTGGGTGTATCGTCTTTTCAATGTATGCGTGCAGGTTATCTGTGCCACAAATGCGACAATTTTGTTTGTTTACATACCCGCCAAGATCAACATGAGCTTCATCTGAGAAGATAATTTTTTTGGCAAAATCGGCATCTTCTGTAAGTCGATCGCAGGCCCAGATTCCCAGCGTTGTTCAAGCGTATACGCAACCATATTCGTTCAGCGGAAGGATAAAACTAATTATCTCTCAAATCAGAAATGAGCTAAGTGTTACCTAGCACTAGTTGAAAAAACAAACGTTAGATGGCGGACCCTATATTATTACAAAAAAAAAACAATTGTGATACCTTCTGATTCTACGTACGTAAAGTCTTATCGTCTAAAATCCCCTTTAATAGAGCAACTTTTGCCGAGCTTTTCTTTAGATTTAATATTGTTGCGTTTTTATCTTTTTAAAAACATGTTTTTATGAGTTCGTAGATTGTAGTTAAAATAAAATAAATTTTTTCTTTGGTTTTAATTAAAAATCCTTTATACAACAGACTTATGTGCACCACTGCTTGTAATCTTTTTACAGGCAATAACAATTTTTATTCTTAATTACTTCGTCTGTTTACATCTTTGTAAACAACAACAATTACTCGACAGATCTTTCTTCCTAAAGATCTTCCAACCCGATCGTAGATATAACTTAGGTTCGATCACAACCTTTTCAACCTGAGGTTATCCACACTTAACTCTCTTTACTGAGTTAGCTCCAACTAAACTGTTTTTTTTCTACTTCATTACTAACTTTACGAGTTTACTCCTTATAAACTATCTTTACACCAATAACACACTCGCTGAGTTAACTTTACTTAAAACTGCACTCGCTGAGTTTACGACACATAAACTGCCACGTGTTCGCAACGATGTGCTTTTTATATGGTGCTGAGTAAACAACAAATCGAAAACTCTCGAACCTCTCGATATGTCAGGTAGATTCCATTTTTTTCTTTTAATTGCTTTTTAGTTTCTTTGTAGCCATGCGTATGTAAACATCTACCTCTTTCAGCTCTTAGTAATTGTTGTTGCTTGTTTATTGTCTGCTACTTGTTTTCTTTGCTGCTTAATTATTGTTGTTGCCGTGCTATTTTTATTTGCTTTACCTCTGCTAATGTTTGTTGTTGTAGATTTGGTTATTTGTAAACAGCATGTATAGTTGTTCTTGCAGCGTTTGTTTATTTATTTTAGCGAAGTAATAAACGCAGAGGTTTCCAATCTTATTTTCGTAACAATATAAATATGGTAAAAATACGACTTCAAGTACCATCCATGAACTAGATTCCGAACTGACACCCTATCCATCAAATTCCCTAGACTTAGACTTTCTACGTATATTCTAAGTTTTTAAATTTAAAAGATTAAAAACGAAGTAGTTATCTTTGAAACATACATCTATTTTTAGAGTCTTCACAAATCTTATAACTTGTAGGGTGCAAATAATATAGAAAAATCGCGATAATTCGTTAGTCAAGGTCATTTTTTTCCTGACTTTCAAAATATTTTTTTTATTTATTTGCAATCTTAATCCAATCGTTCGATAATTTTCCAGACAACTTTTTATTTGACTTTCAAATTGTAAATTTTATTGCAGTGTATCTAATTACACCGTAATTAAGATTATTTTATACTACACTGTTTCTAATTTCATTATAAGAAATTTTAATCTTAATTATTTAGATAGAGATTTAAGCATCGAAATTATTATTAAAGTAACCAATATGTACTTAGTGGAGGCACACTATTGAACAAAATGAACCTTTTTTATATTTCATCAAAGAAAAAAAGTATCAACTCAATATTTTTTTCTCCGTCACTCCTCTAGGGAGCATATTGGCTTTAAACAAAGCATCCATTGTTTTGTTTCAGTTTCCTTATTCGGTTTAATCTTTCACTCTAAGTTGATGATTTATCCACTGTAGCTTTCTCCATATGATTTTGCGTAATGGTGAAGATCTTTGCTAATTGGTGGTGATCTTTACTTTAGCATTGCAATTTTTTTGCCAATAGGTGGCGTGATTTCCTGATCATTCGTCCGATATTTGTTATCTTCGCCAGAAGTATGCGGAAAGATCAGTGGGACTTCTTTATTAATTGGATGGAGTTGTCTGGAGCGAAGTTGAAGCCTCTTTATCAAACATTCGAAACCACAATTAAACAATTAAATATTTTTTCCTCATGTTCTCTACTGGGGCTCGAACCTGGGTCGTTTGTGTTGCTATGCGTGCACTCTAACCACTACATCACGCCTCCCCCGTTAATTTCGTTTACATTTCAATATAAAGAAACACAAATTTATGCAGTGGTGGATATTTGGTTAACACATTTTATGTATGCTGCGTTAAAAAGCGTATAGTTTTTCCTAGGCATCAAAATTGAGTAAAGTGTGCTCAGTATGTACCGTAATTTCTTTTTATTTTCTTCAACGGTTTTAATTTTTATATTTAACTACCTAAAGCCCCATCTTAATTATTACGTTAAATGTTATGTAAGTTAAATTGTTTACCTTTTTTTCCACCTTTTGTCCCCTTCCGGTTCAAGTCCAAACATTTGGGATAGCCTATAGTTCCTTCCAGAGAGACACTGTAGAATCTGTCGTTTAGCTATTAACAAACACACATTCATTTCTGTATAAGAGATGTATACATATAGAGATAGTTTTTATCCAGTATGCTTTCTGCAATACACGCAGTTACAAAATTCCATTTTATTATAATTGGAGGGCGCCCACTCACTTATTTAATTAACCCAGTTACTGGCTGATGATGTGTCTTAATACAGCCCACTTTTTGATTGATGATCTGTACTGATCATGAAGCTATTTGGACCAGAAGGTGAAACCTTAGCTTTAACCGTTCTCAAGATATAAAGAAATTAATATTTAGTTTATATGGGAGGTACCTCGCCTTCTTTTTTAATTCCGCGCAGCTTGAAACTGATGATTTGTATTGATTTTAAAGTCGTTCAGACCAAATTCAGAAACTTTTGCTTTAACCGTTCTCAAGATGTATTAAAATCAATATTTACTTTGTATGGGTGGTACCACGCCCACTTGTCGAATTCCGCTGACTTTTTGACTGCTCATTTGTATTGACTATAAATCTATTTGAGAGATTTTCTGTTACTATTTTGAAGATATATATTAATAAATATTTACTTTGTATGGACGTGGCGCCGCCCAGTTGGAAATTTAGAAATTTATATCACCTACAGTTTCCTCCAGAAATACGGAGAGCCGTTTAGCTGTCCATAAGTGTAAGACAAACCAACAAACATACAAACACATATTCATTTATATATCTTATATATATAAACGTTTACACCCTTTAATTACGGTCATGCCCTGACTACATTCCACATCCGACTACTGCACTCCGGAATTAAAATTCGACAGAAGAAATTAGTTAAGAATTCCTTCCTGTTCTGAATGGAATCGGGGCGATCCCTTTAATGGCTTCGACACAGATGGCTCATAGATGAGGTGAAAATTGGTAGACGCTAACCTGAATTACTACTACAGTCTTCTTAATGGCTTGAGTGTTTTTCGGGAAATATTGGCTGTTATGGAAGCATGTTTACTACTACTGCGGGCGAACATCCTTGCCCTTAGATCTGAAACTACCACTTCTCGGTTGGTGAGAGAGTGTAAAGGCTCATTGAACATTTTCAGCCTCTCTTTTGAGACGACCCTTGTTTAGATTCCAGATTACCGGGCTTATTGTTGACTTCTACATAAATTGAGCGGATTGCAGGTGAAAGGCTTGGGGGTTCTGAGAACGATGTTCATTAGTCATGGTAGAAGACTAGTTGCCGTGCTTACTGGGCACCGGCCGATTATAAACAATGTTCGCTAGATGAGTTTAGAGTATAATAGCCACTGTCGTAGCTGTGAAGTGAAAGTGGAAGTGGAAGAAGAAGAGACCGATAACTATTGGGTGCGGTTTATGTACTTCTTTATGAATGAGGACGGCCAAGTAGTTACCTTGGATGGTGTTCGCTATCGCCAGATGATAACAGCCTTATTGTAGCCAGTAATTGAGAATATGGACCTGGGTGCTATTTTGTTCCCACAGCATGGTGCCACTTGCCACACAGCCAACGAAACAATGGCTCTTTTGGGCGAGAAAATCAATGGCCAAATCATAATCATGTGATTTGACACCGATGGACTTTTTCCTTGTGAATATTTAAAAGAAAAATTGTACTTCAATTAGCCAAGCAATTATCAATTCAAGAGCTAAAGGATGGGATAATTCAGTACATTAACAACATTGAACCTCAATTATGTCTCACAGTCTTTGAAAATGTGGACCGACGGATAGGGATATGTCATCTGAGCCGTGGCGAGCAATTAGCCGATATTTTGTTTCACACATATACTATGTCAGAGATCCGTCTGTCTCTGTTCTCTATTTACAATTAACATTGTGCATTTTGGTTGGACCACTCTTTACTTTCCTCTATGTATTACAAAAAGCAATACGAACGGAACATACCAAATATACAACCACCATCTAATATGATAGGCCCTCTTACACACAAGTACGTAAAATTAAACTTTATAACAGATGAATGAGAACATTTTAAGATAACATATCTTATTATAGTGACATAAACTTTTAATTGACAAAATGAGTATTAATAGGCAATCACTATTTAAAATAAGTCCAAAATACTCTAGATATAGCAACATAGCTTTTAGCGAACTTTAATCTGTGTTGAAATCAATTTTAAGGTCTTAAATCTTCAATACAAATTTTAATATCTATACACATTTCACTAAATTTTGCTCTTTAGCTAATATTAAGCAAATTTAACAGTTCATTAAGAATTCATTTGTTTATAATTCTCATTGAGTTTAAGTACATTGTTTGGCGCTTTAAGTATCAAGATATTTTTATTATTTGTTTCCCCTCGATTAGATAACGAGAAAGCAAACATACATACAAAGCCATACATACATGAATGCTTTTAAAATGTTAATTTTTATTATTTATTAATGAAATAAAATCAATTTAAGTTATTTTATGTATAATCGATAAGTTAAACTCAGTCGCCAAGCATTTCTAATAAATAGTGTATAACTTAACGTAAATATCAGATCGAAAGTGAATTTTTTTAGATCCATTTAACAACACTTTTTAAGAACCTTTAAATCTTATCTAACAAAATATAAATCTTATTCCCTTATATCTGATACACTCGTTCTCGTATTTATTATTTCAATCACTTTGATAATTTCGGTTAAGAGTAAATCGCTTGTTGTGGGAAAAATAATAGGAATTCCTGGATGACAGTATTTCAAAGACACGATAAATATCTTTATTGTTTGAAATAAATTTTTGAAACATTTTTAGTTTCAGAAATATATGAAAATTATACAAAACATGCTGCTTGTGTCATGTACGCAAATTCAGCTTTTATTTCGCCAAGCAGAGCCCTTAAATACTCACATAAGTTGAACAGCAAATGCAGTGCTCCCCAGGCTGAGATACTTGCAATTAGGAGGAAGAGATTTAAAATATGATTGTAAGCGTTCGAGATCCAGTGACTATCTTTGTAGATTTCAGGCGACCCTCAGGGCATTCTAAATTGTGCTCAATCACGTCTAAAAACGACTAGATTGCAGAATGGATTCGGAAGGATTGTATAAGATCATTAGACTTTTTGGGTACCGGGTGCCTGAGGTAAGGCGATGAACGAGATGGCTGATTAATTAAGCTGACATGCCTCGGAATCAACTCTGTACTGTCGCTGTTTCATTACGAGAATGGTTCTTCGCTAGAAGAGCTGCCAAACTCTGGTACAATGAGCCAAGATGTAGTATTTTAACGTTCATCTAGCCGGTCATATCTAATCGTGGGACCCATGAGTAAGCTATAGAACTGGGACTGGCTACGGACATCATTACGGGCCATTGCGGCATACATTAAGCGACTAGTAAATGGGAGAATAGCGAATCCATTTTTATAGATTTTTGTCAAAATAACATGGTCTCGGCTGGCGTTTGGATCTTCTCCTCTTGACTGGTCACGTGCCTAGAAAACACTTTGTTTTGTTCAAAACTGGCTTTATTCATCAACATAATCTCCATCAATACCACTTTTGAGGAACGACTTACCTTCTACCTCAAAATAGGCCTCAGGTTCAGCGATAACCTCTTCAGTTGTGCGAAGTTTCTTACAGGCAAGAATTTTTTGCAGTCTGCGAATAGCTAGTAGTTGCTAGGAGCCAAATCTGGCAAAGACGATGGATGTGGGAGTAATTTGAAGCTTAATTCATGTAGTGTTGCTATCGTTTCAGAATCATCAACACTTTCTTGTTTTAGGTCAACAGTAAGCAAACGCGATACCCACTTTGAACAGAGCTTTCTCATATATAGTCAAAAGCTCAGGCAATAGAAAGCCAACACGTTGCTTTGATATTTCACTTTCCATTCATTCAAAACGATTTTCTGGATTTTGTTGATGTTTTCTGGTGTTACTGCCTCATTTGGCCTTCTGCATTATCGGTGTCTCTACGACAGATTCAGACAGGGAGCTGGTCTTCTCTTCTATTTTCACACGTATGTTGTAACAGGCATAGGCAAAAAATAAACAAAGAGAAGTAAAGGGAAAGCAGTGGAAAAATACATTAGAAAGAGGCCTGAGTGAGGGACTCTCAAATTACTACCCCAATTGTAAAATGCATTAATATTAGTTTGCCGAACGCTGCTCTACGACCATGTTTGAAGTCAACAAACCAACTTTTTATTATTGTTTCTGATGGAGCGGAGGCCCCATAACAGTTTTCAAGCCCTTGCTTCGCTTAATTTTTTTTTTTTTTCATCAATAAGTAGTGTAGAATTAATACACGATATGATATAATGATAAGCCACTACTTCAAATACAAAGAAGATGTTGTCCCTAGGTGACGGCAAATGGCAGCACTATCATTCATCCTACTATTTGCTACATTAGACCAATTACCTGCTTCGATAGAAGCCGCAAGCTGTATAACAAACTGACACAAGGTAAAGTAATTGAGATGCTTCGTGAAAGCCATGTGCTCTCAGGAAAGCGTAATGGCTTTCTATGTGTTAGACCCGGTACTTTTCAGCCCATGCGTTAGCCTACTACTACTACTTTTATACTAATAATCTTTCTCTACTTCTTTCCACAGGACGATCACAATAGGACATAGAGTTGCCAAGTGTTGTAACCACCGGATCTCTTGGTGGTTGCAAATCGTCTATTCTAACTTAAGCCTTCCTGTACAAAACCTTAATTAAATTGTAACTAAAACGTCACTAAAATCTCTTTTAAGTGTTAGGAATTGCATCGCCCATTATATGCATAGTTTTTCACAATATTGTCTACATCCTGAGCAACCTAACGCATTACCATTTTCCGATAAACCGATATTTATTGATTATTTTTATTGTGACGAACTCTGCCTATTAGAAGTGTCTTCCTTCAAATATCTTAATAACTGCAACCCCAGGCAGTGTATGTACATAAACTCAATGAGAATTATAAGTAAATGAATTTTAAACGAACTATAAAACTTGTCTAAGATTAAATTATTGTTAAAATGTCTATTACAGATAAATTCAGAGTAAAAGCTATGCTAAATAAAAAACGATTCGAATTCATTTCGACTCAAATTTTTTGCAACACTATCAAGTGCAAATCTATAAAAACAAATCATTTTATCAGTTCGAAACTTAAAACTGAAACACGTAACTAAAAACACAAATTTACGAATTCAAGCTACTCAAGATAATATTCTTTGATTTTCAATTTCTGTGTCTAAACACATATATATTCGCACTTCGCTAGTTAAACGGCATATCGCTCATTATCTTTTCTATAAAATATTTATTACAAAAGAAAAAATATCTCAATATTCGAAAAAAAAACAAAATAAGTATTTACGACTCTATTTTGACCGTAAAATATTAGAAAACTAAAAACCGTTAAGAAAAAATAGAAAAAAAACAAAGATTATTTCATTTCTTTATCACTAGACCACAAGATAGTGCCAATTTTTATAGCACTTAGCGCGCAAATCGCTTCCAAACTCTATAAATGCTGCTTGTGCTAAATGTTGCCATTATACGCGTGTTGTTTTCCGGCGAATAGCAACATGCAAAAGTTTACGTTTTCAATTTTGGCTTTAGCCTTAATATTTTTCTCCGGTACCGCTGAGTCCGCTTTACTTCGCTTGCCTATTACGGATCGGGACAGCAGTGCAGCAGTTGAAAGTCCTAATGCTCGTGCTGCCGTACAGGAAGTACTCAACTATCGCCTACCCAACACCACTTATCCCGAGCACTATGCCATTGAATTGACAACAAATGTGCACAAGGGCGAAAGACCATTTACTGGCAAAGTTGTCATCGATATTGTGGTTGTAGAGCCCACCACTACAATTGTTATACACGCCCGTCAACTTAAAGATTTCAAAGTGACCATAACAAATCCTAGTAATGGAGTATCAGAAGCATTAACGTATTCATATGAAGCCGAAAGAGAGTTTTTAACCTTGACCCGTACAAGTGGTGTACCATTTACAGCCAATAGCAAATGGAAGTTGAACATCCAATATAATGGTGAATTGCGTAAAGATAATGGCGGTTTTTATTTATCGACCTACACAGATCCTCAAGGGAATGAGAAGTAAGTAAATAAGGAAAAAAATGATATAAATAAGGTGGAGGCAAGAAATTAACATGATACCAAATGCTCCTTCACGATAAATTTTCGCTTTTCTCACTTCTGCGTAATATAGTGCTTCCGTGTTTGTATCATAGTTTTCATCATAGTTGCCACAGTTAATAGTTTGAGGCCTGAATCAAGCTCCAAATAATCCATCCAAGATGCCTCCTAAGCTTCCCCCATCCGTTTTTTAAAAAAGATAACATCATAGGAGCGTCAGGTAGTGACGACTCTTGGGAAAGGGTAAAATCAAAGGGAAAAACTACAAGGAGTAAAACGTTAGTTTCGTACAAAGAAACTGAAGCAAAATAACTAAAGATCAGTGCTCAGCCGAAAACTTACAGAATTTATTTTTCGCCAGATTTTAGAATCTCTTTGTAGAACGATGATGTGAAGCAGCATATAATGTTGATTTGTTACCATTTTTTTTTTCTCTATCGCTCCTCTAGATAGCATATTGGCTTATAACAAAATATCCGTTACTTTGTTTTGGTTAAGTAGATGATTAATCTACTGTAGCTCGCCTCCATATAGTAGTAGTGTGTAGTGGTGAAGATCCTTGCTAAGCGGTGGTGGTGATCCTTACTTAGCATTGTTATTTTTTTCCCAGTAGATGGCGTTTTATCCTAATAATTCGTCAGATGCTTGTTATCATCATTAGAGATAAGGTGGAAGGTCAGGGGTGAATTTGTCTGGAAGAAGCTTGAAGTTTGTTATTAAACAATCGAAACCGCAATTTAAATTTTCCGTCATGTCCTCTGCTGAGACTCGAAGCTGGTTTGTCTTGTGTGCCTGCGCTCTAATCACTATACCACGTCACCCCCTACTTAGCACCATAACGAGAAGTTTTGTTTGTGCAATAATTTTTGTTCGTGAATTAAGCAACCTTTACCTTTTAGAAAAGTTGTAGTTACTGGATTTATACTTTCCTAAGCTAAATGAACTCTATTTTTACAAATAATTTCAGATATTTGGCTACTACACAGTTTGAAAGTACCGATGCCCGTCATGCATTCCCCTGCTACGATGAACCATCTAAACGTGCCAATTTTACCATCACCATCAATCATGATGCCAGCCTTAATACCATTTCAAATATGCCCGTCAACGAAGCTCTTTCCACGTAAGTTACTCGAATTTATGCTTCTTTTTGTTGTTGTTTTAGTAAATTTCTATTACGTATTTCCACTTTAGACCCGGTAGAACTGTATTCTTGACTACAGCTCCCATACCCACCTATATAGTAGCCTTTATTGTATCCGAATTTGCTTATAGTGAAGCTATTTTGAATGGTCTGCGCCATCGTATGTATTCACGTCCCAGTACTAAGGGTGAACATGAATGGGCTTTAGTATCAGGCATGTTGATTACAGAACGTCTAGTTGAATACCATGATATTAAGTTTATGTTGCCCAAAATGGATCAAGTGGCTATACCTGATTTCGCTGCAGGTGGTATGGAAAATTGGGGTTTGGCCACATATCGTGAGGAGTATTTGTTGTACAATAAAACCACATCGACTGTTAACTCTCAGACCAGTATTGCAAATATAGCAGCCCATGAAATTGCCCATCAATTCTTTGGAGATTTGGTAGCCATTGAATGGTGGACATATCTGTGGCTAAAAGAAGGTTTTGCAACTATGTTCTCCTATAAGGCTTTAGATGAAGTAAGTAACTGTCCTTCATGTCATATATTGACGTATGAAAACAAATTTCTTTTCTTATAAAGTCCTATCCAGAATGGGGTGTTTATCAACAATTCCAAGCAGCTGAATACCAAGATGCTTTGACCAGAGACGGTGTTAATAATCCCAGACCCATGACTCATTATGTGCAAAAGCCCAGAGAAATTTCTAGTCTTTATGATACGGTATCCTACGGCAAAGCTGGTTCAGTTTTGGAAATGTGGTGTAGTGCTCTAACCGATGAAGTTTTCCGTCGTGGTTTACACAACTATTTGACAGTCAAGTAAGTTTCCGTAAAAAAAAAAAAAATATTAAAAATTTGTCATAATTGCGTTTAAATGTTCCAGTCAATATACTGCCGCCAAAGAAGAGAAATTATTCAATGCCATACAAACCGCTGCCAAGGAATTAAACCATGTTGTACCCGCTACCATAGAGGAAATGTTGGGCTCTTGGTCCCGCCAAGGAGGTTATCCATTGTTAACTGTTACCCGTAACTACAATGATGGCTCTTTCACCGTTAAACAGGAGGGCTATCATGATGACAAAAGTTTTGTAGACAACAAAAAATGGTACGTGCCCATTAACTATGTTGTGGCTTCGAACCCTGACTTCCGTGATACTAAAGCCTCACACTATTTATTAAATGTTGCCGAATTGAAAGTGGATAATGCTAAAGTTGCCAAAGATGATTGGTTGTTGCTTAACAAACAGTCCACTGGCTATTATCGCATTAACTATGATGAGCAAAATTGGAAACTCATTTCCCAGGGCCTTATCAATAGACCTTATAAAGTGCATCCACGCAATCGTGCCCAATTAATGCATGATGCCTATCATTTCACAGCCGGTGGTCGTTTGGGTCACTCGATTTTGTTGCATATGATGACTTACTTGAAGCAGGAGGACCAATATGCTCCCTGGGCCACAGCTGAAAGGATTATCAAAAACTATAACCGTTACTTAAGTGGCGACAAGGACTATAAGCATTTCCAAGCCTTTGTAGCAGAATTGGTAGGAAACGCTTTTGAAAAATTAGGTGTTAATGATGTACCCGGCGAACAGCACTTCCAGAAATTTACCCGCAATTCAGTTATCAATATAGCCTGTTTGGCTGGCAATAAGGAATGCTTAGAGGAAACCAATAATAAATTGAAGGGCTTGGTTAAGGAGAACATACCCATCGAACCCAATCTACAGTCGCAAATCTACTGCAATGGTCTTAGACAGTCTGGCGATGAAGAGTTCAACTATGTCTACAATAAACTTATGAACTCTACTGATCAAGCTTTACGTCGTTTACTCATTTCTTCTTTGGGTTGTTCTCAGCAGGAGACCCAGCTTAAGAAATTCGTTGCCAGTTCCATTGATAAATCGAATAAATTGCGCGACCAAGAACGTTATACTTTGTTAAGACCGGCCTATTCCAGAGGTGATGTGGGTTTCATGGCCTGCATTGATTTCCTAAATGATAACTGGCAAGCTTACGGCAATTTGGGAGGCGGTTTTGGTGGCTCCAATCCTTTAGATGATGATATTCGTGGCATGGCCACCTATGTGCTCAACAAGAACCAAGAAGAGAAATTGTTGGCTTTGGTAGAAAAGGTCAAGGGCAGTAAATATGTCACCGATTCTCTTGAAGATGGTGTCAAGTATAGCATTAAGAACAATTTCGATTGGTTAGAACGCAATCGTGCTCCTCTCATTAATTGGATTGCCAATTACAACAATAATGCCAATGGCAATGGCAACAATAAGCCTAATGATGGCAATGGAGGCAATGGTGCTGCCAGTCTTACAGCCTCAACTGTAGTTATTGTCTCTAGCCTTTATATGGCTATGTCACGTCTCTTTTAAGTAGAATTAAGGCTTAAAGACTTACCATTATAGATGATTTTATTTATAATTTGTTAACGTAATGTTTTCTTCTTTGACGAAAATTTAAATAAATTTTTCTTTTTTTTTTTGTATATAAAAATTAACAAGAAATCTGTTCAAAATTTTTCTGATAAGCCCCCGGCAAGGATCTTTAAGGATCAATTTACGACTTAAATTTCAACTGAGACTTTTCCCAAAATATTATACATATAACGTTTGGCTCATCCATGAACTTTGATTCGAAGTCATAAATGATTGTTCTTGAAATTCCCAGATACAAACTCGTTCATAAATGGCGATAAAAATTTGCTATTTCCCTTCTATTTAACTCTATTTATGGCCATTAAAAACGAAAACTAGCGTTGTAAATAATCACATGTTAGTAGCATATATCGCTTTTGTACATAATAGTCCCGGTATCATAAATTAATTTACAATAAAATAAAAAAAATTTGAAAAAAAATATTTGAAACGATAAAACGTTGATTAATGAAAATTTCTTGTTCGACTTATTTCGACGTTTTAGGAATTTTGCAATATTTTTTTTTTCAAATCACCACATACAGTGTCGGACAAAACGTATTAGACTAAACAGAAATTTTTATTAAGGTTTACAAACATGTCAAATTAAATCTGATAAGTGCGATATTTGTACTTTATTTCAAAATAAACGCTTTATTGTTGAAAATTAAGGAACAGTTTTAAATTTTATTCAAAGTTTAAACATATTTATAAAGAGAAAAACAAAATCTGTCAAAAATTCCCGCGACAGTACATATGTGACTAAACGTTGGACTTTGTTTTTAAGGACCGGAGCACATATTTTTTGCATGGAAGCAATAACATTATTATATTGTCGTTTTTTCTATACCTACCAAGCCAAACAGCCTTCAGAGCATCAAATAGTTTTTTTATCTCCACCTACACCTTTCCCAAAGGATCTCCATTAGATTGATGTCTGAGTATTACGCTAGCCACTTCATTCCTTCACGAATTCCTTCACTCTCAAACAAATCTTTTACGTACGTTGAGGTACTTTTTGGATCATTGTCCTTGGTACACGAATCTGTCCATATTGCCATCGATTTTGTGTAAGGGCCCTAAACCATTTCCGGAAAAGCAAGCCCAGACCATCACATTGTCACCTCCGTGTTTTACAGTACCTTAGGATTCAATCGTCTATTTTTCAGTCTGCCTACTCTCTTCATACCATCAGAGTTTTTTAAGTTAAATTCTGATACATCTGAAAATAAAATCGTGTTCCACTTTTTGTGTGGACCAGTCGATGTGCTCCTTAGCAAATTGTATTCCTAAAACCTTCTTTGCAGACCGATAACTATTGAGTTTTGCGTCGCATGTTCTTGTCTGTACGGTTTGACTACGTATTTGTAAGTTCAGAGCTTCAACAACTGCAGCAGCTGACTTATCAGGATATTTTTTCAACTCTCTTGCTATTCTTGAATCGTGTTTTGATATCGTACACCGTGGTTGGCCAATGCGGTGAACATTATCAACTTTGCCTGACACTCTATACTTTTCTGTAATAAAGCTGACAGTGGTTTTTGGTAGCGAATACATTTTGCAAATGTTTGTGATAGACTGTCTTTAAAATTATTTACTTTTAAGTTGAACGTTATATTTGTTTCCAGCCGTTTTAAATCTGTCACTAAAAATGAGGAAAATGTACTAAGAATTTGCTCTCTATTCCTCAGGCACCCATATTTATCTTAAGAAAGTAATTAAATGAAACTAGAAAATTTATAATTTAACTCCACATGCTTTAATTTTAATTTTTTAGAATAATAACGGGACATTTACAGCTTTACTATGCTTGCACTGTAAAATATTCAATATGTTTTGTCGCATGCATTTTATACAATTTGAGCACTTTTGTATTAAAAAAGCAAAAAATGCAATAAAATTTAAATTTTTTCAAAATATATTTGTTTACTTACCATATATATAGTAAATTAAAATCCTTTTTACGCACTCTGTTTACAAATTTAAAAAAAAAAATCCGCAAAATACTGAAATTTTATTTCTATCCAATATGTTTTGTCCGGCACTGTACATTGAAATTATTAGAAAATAGCGGTGTGATAAAGATCTTATTGCTTGGCCACACGGATCAAAATCTGTGAAAAACAAATCCAATATATGAGTCCTGCAAACTACCTACCCACTTCTCTACTTCTGCAACCTAAAAAGAAATTATAAAATTAATGGCAAAGTGTTTCCCGAAGGTATTTTTTCTTCTGCTATCTTTCGATTTGTTTATGTAACAAAGTTAAACGAGACTAAGTCTGGCGGTAAACACGTAATTGTTTTTTTATTTTTGCTCAAAAGATTTATCAACCTTTTTCTACGTCCGATATCATCATACTATGATAAGTCACAGTAATCCAAGTTGACAATCATATACCCATGAGCAAAACGTCGTCTATCCGCCACAGGCTCGAAACAAATATCTGCTGCCTTTAGAATAAAACACAATGTAAAACAAAATAAAATAACGAAACCTTAAACTAAATTTAACTATAAAACAAAGTTAGGATCTGGGCTATTGTATTCTTGATCTTTTGCCGTAATGTTTGGAATAATGATAGCATCGGGAACTGGCAGAATTGTCGAGTCTAAACGTAAAGAGCCTGAATATTATAAATTGGTTTTCTTTCGTCACTCCTTTAGTGAGCATATTGGATTTCCGCAAAGCAAAGTTTTAGTTTCAATAATCAAATTGATTTTCAAGTCAAATTGAAGATTTATCCGCTCTAACTCGCCTCCATATGACTGCGAATTGGTGAAGGTCCTTGCTAAATGGTGGTGGTGTTGATCCTTACTTAGCATTGTAATTTTTGCCAAGTAGATGGCCTTTCATCCAATCATTCGTCTGTTGCTTTTTTAAATGGATTTGTCTGGAGAGAGATTGAAGTCTCTTGACTAAACACTCGAAATCGCAATTGAATTTTTTCGTCATGTTTTCTGCTGAGACTATGAATCTTGGCGGCTAGTGATCTATGCGTTCGCTCTAACCACTACACCAGGCCATACAGGTGACTATACATGGAGACGAGGAATCAAAAATACGAAGATAGTAAAAAGAGCTCGAAAGCCCGTGTCATCGGCTAAGAGTAATACGAATGTAAAAAGAGTTCTATAAGAATACAATAACTACAACAACGACAAAGAATTCAGAAGTTCTTATACTATTGTAAGAATAACTCGGAAGTTATTATAATCGGTAAAAAAATACAAATATCAGGAGCTCTTATACATACAAGACAAACTAAGATTTGCTTTCTGTGATAAGTAGGTAGGTAGGAGAGAGTGACAGCTTACCCAAATCAAGTCAATCTTGAGCACTCAAAGCATCTTGTTGTGATACCATATAACGCGCTGTCCCTGTGTTAGTCACCAGAGTACTGATGATCAACTAAAGATACCGCTCAGAAGCACAATTTCCTGAATTAAGCCGGAAACCAGCCCGACATCCCAATGAAACTGGCTATCAACCTGATGCCAAGGATCGATAGTTCCGATAAGATATTGAGAAAGGTAGAGGCCCGATGTGAGAAGTCTCCGCCGAGGTGATGCTTTCTATGACAAGTAAAGATAATTTTAAGAAGCAAGCATCGGGTTAGAATTGAAACTGATTAATTTTACATTTTATATAAACCCAATATACAATATACAATACCATGTTACTTATCTTTTCATAGTGCTTGATTATAAAATGGTACAGACAAATAAGAAAGCGCCCGACTGAATTTATTGTCGTCTAAATCAAAGACTTCACGATCGAGATTACGCTGACAACATACATAAAAAAAATGCTCAAAGCATGATATCAAAACGAATGCATATAAAGACAAATGATGCTTCTCCTATATTACAAAGCGCCGAGCAGATTGCTGAAGTGACAAAATTCTGCTATCTTGGTTGCATGATCATTACAGATGCAGAAACAGATGAAGATGTGTTGAATCGGATACATAAGGCGAGACACACATTTGCTTTCTTTGGTAAAGTCTGAAGGTCTGCTCGTATGTATATCAAATCAACGCAAGATGTATGTTTTTTTTTTAGTCCAGCTACTGAACATGGAATGTTATGGAATTCATAGTAAGGAAACTACAAACCTTCATAATTAAATGTCTACATCGTATTCTTGGAATTTTCTGGCACGAGAGAACAACAAATTATGCACTACACTCCGGGTGCAACACTAAAGAAATTGCCAATGATGTAGGTGATATCACTTGCACATGCTTTGAATGGAATCCTCAGGGCAACAGAGTTAGAGGCCGACCAAATTTGACAGGGCTCAGATCCATAGAATCTGAATGTATCCGAATGAAAGTGACTTGGCTACACGTGCAACATTTGGCACCGAACAGGTGGAGCCGCTGCGTATTTATAAATAAATTTTGTGCTCCACTACTGAGTGACACTTTTATATATTTTATTTAAATATTGTAAACCAAATCTCTAACTAATAAAAAAAAAAAAACAGTACTGTGTTAGATTCGAAAATATATTACTTCTTTGTGGTGCTCAAAATTTGGCAGTTTTGAAAGAAAAATTGCTAGTCGAGCGGTGTGTCTAACACAGCATTCGGCAACCAAATATTAAGGCGTGTTTTACAATTTTGGTAGTAATTGAGAGTCTCTCACTCAGGCTACCTTGCGCAGTGCTTTTCCACCTTTCTCCTTACTTTTCTTTGTTTTTTTTTTGCCTATATGAGTGACTACGTACGTGTGAAAACAGAAGAGAAGAAGCCTAACACCTAATCAAGATGCTTTTTCAGCTCTTTGGTGACTCGACTATTTCTCAACAACAATTGAGACGCCTTTTCTGTTTGTATCTAATGTGTGAATCTCACCAAAATTTCTTCTACTTTCTCCAAAAAGCATTTCCCATTTTAAAAACTTTTTTTATTTAAAAAAATATACTAAATGCCACTGTTAATATTTGAAGCATATGTTATAAGAAAAAACCTCCAATAGTCTAACGATAAAAAAAGAAATATTTTTATAATTTTTAAAAAATTCCCTTACATTTTGCTAATGTTACATTTTTGCCTACTGGGTATGCCTGTTTATACGCATATTTGTTAACGTAATTGCGCTTAATTAACGGCAATAAATAAATCAATATTATTTTTCTACTTACTTCTGTACGAAAATATTTCACAATCATTTCTCAAAATATATTTGCTTTGCACGGGTACATTTTTTTTCAGGTATTGAAAATCGTACGCAGATTTTAGGATCCATAATAACAAAAGCAATTTTCTATACATTTTATTCCTATTATTTCGATAGATAACAAATAGATTACCGTTATGATTTGATTTTAAGGCAGTTAAATAAAAATCAATAAAATAAAAAAGTATGTATATTTTTAAAGTGACATCGTAGTCCATTTCTAAATGCTACTGTCATTATCTTGACAAGTTAAATGTCAAATAATTTCCGTAACTTGAATAAAAAACAGCTGCATCTGGGTTAAATTGTATATTCTTAGCATATAATTTTTAATCCCAGACATTTCTTCACAGCTAGGCCAAGTATTTTTGAAAATCATAGGGCATTGGTGCACATAAAAGATACATACTAGGTTGCCCCTTATTTTTATGAGTAAATTTTTTTTATCAATGGGTTAATTTATTGTAAGGTTTAGGTCATAACTTCCATTGGAAATGTTCTCTGCCGCAAAACAATAAATACATTGTGAAAAATTATAGAGACATTGCATCCGCCCAAATAAATTATACATTTAACGGTGCCAATAGATATTTTACTTATGTATGTTGCGATCCAACATTTTGTAGGCTCTCTTACCATTATTTAAATTTATTTATTGCAATTTAAAAATATATAATTTTTTCTTATGTCACAAGTAGTTTACATTTTATTTTATCTATATTATCGTTGAAATTTTCTGCTTCTAGGTTTTTCAATATATTTCCTTTGCTTGAAGTTCTATGAATGAAAAACATTCAGGTGGAAAGATTTCGATTGGTATGTGGACTTTATGGCTTAAGTATTGATAAAATACTACTTTATTTCTAATCTAGTTCATATAAACACGTGTCATAAATTTACGCAAATATTCAAACTGTGTCATAAATATATTGTTATTTTATTGAAGTTATCAAAGTTAAGGTCACATAACACTGTGAATTTTAAGAAAGCAAGTAACAAAACGTATAGCCTGGATATAGATATTGCTACGTTTTAGCCTTTTTAAAATGTCTGAGTTCTTTTTGATTGCGTCAAAATAAAATAAACATCACTTTGTTCTTATGTTACACTTTTTTATTTTCTAACTTTATCTTTTATTTAGTTTATCTTAATACAGCAACTTAATATTCGTTTATACAACACTTTTATTTACGCCTAAACACGACTTTATTTTATGACTCTCGAATTAAATTACTCTCGAATGTTTTTGTTCTTGCTACAACATTCGAATTATTTCCATTAATTCAAATGTAACACACAAAGATGGTCGAATTGGCAGTGCTGCTAAATACACAAATAAGTACGGCACTTACAGGGTGACACATTAATACAAAACATACCAAAATCCCACAATACAATTTTGAAAGGCGCTGATGTGGTGTATTTTCTTTTGAACCGTTTTTATTGTCGTAACAATATATATTATAAAACATACTATAGTATGCAAAAATAGCTCTTAACATAAAAATGTTTTGAAAAGTTTGTTTGCTGATATATATAAACAGATACCTTAAGGCTATTAAAACGGGCCATTACTCCATATAGCTTGCACAAAGCATAACCATCTTACACGGTTCAACCCGTTGTTTTTGCTTTTTCGGTCTTAGATCGTGGATATTTGTGCTTCTCCAATTGTTTCTTGGTCGACCACGATTTCTTAAGTCTTGAGGATTCCACTAGAGCACTACTTTGGTATACTGTCGTAAATTTTTCGGATGGTGTGACTGAGCCATCTTCATTTTTTTTCCTTACTTACTTCAGTATGGGTTTCTAATTGGTGAAGTTCCATAGTTTTTATGGTATTACCCAAAATATTTTGCATATGATTCTGATACACTTGCTTGGAGCTTTTGCATGGTGTTATTCGATAAAAGCTAGGTTTCACTACTATTCAACAGAATTGACTTAACACATGAGTTGAATATTCTAAGCTTAATTCGTCTAGTTAGGTCGTCTAGAGCAGCGTTCGGCAAAGTAATGTTAATGCATTTTACAATTGTGTTAGTAATTGAGAGCCTCGTACTCAGGTCACACTTCATCGTGTTTTTCCACTTGTTTTCTCTTTACTTCTCCTTGTTTATTTTTTACCTAAGCGTCTGACTACGTACGTGTGAAAACATAAGAGATGAGCAGTTCTTTGCTGAATTCTGATCCAGATATATATGAGCTGACTGCAGTCGTCCTATTGTCGCTCTCGCTATATTGAGCCTGTTGTCTACGTCAATTTCTTTTGCTGTTTGTAGTCATTATATTTCCTAGGTATTATAAGCTATGTACCTACATATTCGACAGGCATGCTGCGTGGCATGTCTTAATAAACTTGATATTTACAACAGAATATTTAGTAAACATGGGCTAGCTTGCCGGGTTTCTATTGAGCTTGTGCCATTTTTTGATGTCCTTGTAGAATACGAATGAGGAAGGATCCACTCCAGGGCTGAGGGTAATTTACCCGGTTTTGGAGGAGTACTTCCGGTAGGAGATAGGCGGGAAGGTTTATTTCACATAGCATAGCTTTTTCGACCCAGAGGACAAGAATCCTGGCGGATGCTGTGGTAACTCCGAAATGGATATTTTTTCTCTCACCAAATATGAATATTGGCTTTAATTGAACATCAATCTGATAAGGTAAACTTATGGGGCTGCACAAAAGATCCCAAAGGTCGTGTTGCGATTTGGCCCTGACGAACATAGCATTACGAAATTATATTCTTATTATTACGAATCGTGTGACTCAGACTTTATACTCGTTATATTGCTATTGACAAGAGTCTCTGTTGAGAATCAAACACACTACCCCTGCGCTGATATACTAGCCATTGGTAGGCTAAGAGTATCCCACCTCTTAACCACAAATGCTTTTTCAATATTTGAGTAAAAATATGTGTAGTGGCTAAGGTCAATTATGATCAGCACACTTAGTATATTTTTTTTTTCAAGCTTATAAGCGTGCAGTAAACGATTGATTCTGCAAAATTCGGAACTATTTTGATAAGAAACATTTTTTAGACACACTTTAAAAGCGTGTTGAACCATATTTATCTTGAAAATTTCTCAGAAAACCATAAATATTTTATTTCATAACCATAATCGATAAAAGCAATAATACATATCGGCATATGAAATCTAAAAAGCCCTATTTGTGTTTTACAGGATGAAAATTTGCTTCTAAAATGGTACCTTTTGGGTTAAGCTAGGAATATTGTTGATAAGGATTTTGTTTTTAATTGCAGAAGTGTAAAAATCCTGCGATTATATACAGTCAGTCACATTCAAAATTGAACACATTCTTTATTCCCATGATCTTTGTGTTTTAATGCTAATAAAAACAAAAACAACATTTATTTTAAATTTATTTATTATTATACCTGTTTATTAGACCTTTCAAAATAAAATAACGTAAAATTACTGTACTCTTTTAAAAACAATTACATAAACACATAATTTTTTGCTTTTGTATGAGGTGTTCAATTTTGAATGTGACTGACTGTATGTGTCTATTTCGAATTTTTTGTAACTTAAAGCTTTTTGGATTACATATGTCGATATGTGGGGGTGGCGTGTGTAGTGGTTAGAGCGCACGCATAACAATACAAACGACCCAGGTTCGAGCCCCAGCAGGGGGCATGACGAAGAAAAAATTTAATTGTGGTTTCGAATGTTTAATAATAAAAAAGGCTCCAAATTCTTCCCTCCAGACAACTTCATCTAAAAAAAAGCCCCTTGACCCTTCTCGCGTACCTCTGGCGATGATGACGAATGATCAGGAAAAACACGCCACCTACTGGGAAAATATTACAATGCTAAAGTAAAGATCACCACCAATTACCAAGGATCTTCACTACTACACAAAAAAAAATCATATGGAAAAAGCTACAGCGGATTAATCATCTAGATTAATAGATGCTTTGTAAAAAGTCAATATGCTCCCTAGAGGAGTGACGGAGAAAAAACACATTCATACATAATCGGGTATGTTCTGTAAGCCCAAAACGAGTGAAATTGAAATCGAGTAGATTTTCAAAGACAAATAAAACGTAATTGCGACAATTATTTTAAAGTTTTGATAATCAAAGATGTAATCTAAGAGGTAATTGGGCGAATTAATAGCAAAAATTATCAAAATCTTATCAGATTTGAAATTTCTTTCGATTTCAATTTCACTCGATTTTGGTTTACAGAACATACCCGAATATGTATGTATTATGTTAAAAAAAATTGTTAGAAAACTTTTCTTGGCAAATTAAGATAAAAAATATATACATGTGCTAGCCACACTTGGTAGAATACTTATCTATAAAATAAAAACAAAAACAAAAATTATTTATCATGGATTTTGTTGAAAAAAAATCCTCATGGATTTATGGGGAACTACCTGCCCCACCAGTTTTTATATCAATCTACACCTTTAGTTTTCCAAATAGTATACATTAAGTTCAAAGGTTTTTGTTATCATAGTTCTCAAATATGTGTGCAAAAATCACCAATTTGGTTGATTTATTTTAATAGTTTTGCTGACGTTCTTCTAATATTGCTCTCTGAGAAGTGAAATAGGATAATTCATTAATTTGATGAAAGTAAGAATGACACATAATCTCCTAGTAACGATCGTGCGATCAGATACGAACAGCAACATAACTAGAATAATAACAGTTTTCCAGTATTTAAAGGAGGAAGCAATTGCCTCGGTATTTGAAAATTATATTTCACTTCATCTGAATTTTTTAATATTTAATTGCATGGCTTTTATCCGACCAAAAATAAATCATAACTTTCAAGTGCAAGCCAAAGATTTAAAGTCTATAGGAAAGAAAAAAACTGGAAATATAGAAGAATAGCTTAAGTAGAAAAATGTTTTTTACTAAAAAAAGACGCATATATTTTATATTGGTGGCGCAATATATGCAATATGATTTATAAGAATAAACATTAAATCCTAAATTTTAAATATAATCCAATACCTAAAGACTAGACCGATTTATATTGCTTAAGCCATTTTAAAACGTAAAAAGCTACCTAAAGGTATCAGAAAAAGAAAACAGAAAAAAAACTGTATTGTTTTCTAAGTTTTTATTATAATCTAAGAGATAAGATAAGCGTTTAGTTCTAAATATTGATTAATTTTTGTCTAAATCTGATCATAAAAGTAATCGACTGTTTTATTTACCGAATAACACATGTGCACTCTCACTCACGCGAAATGTCAGTTAAAACCAAAAAAAATCGTGAAAAATTACCTTGAAATAGTTACAAAGTACACATACATAGGCCACTTGAATATTTTGTTATGCCTATCAGTACAGAGATATCAAAACGTATTATTTTTCCTTTTTATACACTGGTCAACAAAAGTCAAATTACTAATGAAAGGAGAGTTTAACGAAAATTTAATTTTATAAATTTTTCTTTTCAATTAATTGGGCTTATGAAAAATAGGCTCGAAAATAAAATTATGATTTTAAATTAATAAAAAACACAGCTTAATCTCTGTCGTAAACAATCACTAAAAGATAAAGAAAAATATAAATTCTTTGTATTTTGCAGTTTTGAAGCACTGAACAGATATGAAGATTTTTGTTCAAAAAATAAGTTTTTCTGGTTATTGTGTAGATTTTGCAGTTTTTATAAAGTTTTTTTAAAGAAAAAGAATCCACACAATGTGTGATACTCACATTTAGGTCTAAGAAAACTGTGCAATCGTTTTAGAAATATAATTTTTTTTTGACAAGGGAACAGTGGCATCACATTACAAAAATGTATGTAATTTCGTACGTATGAATGACTTATAAAATATCACTCATATGTACGCACTTACGTAACGATGTGGTTCCACTGTTCTTTTGCAAAAAAAAATATATTTTTAAAACTACTGCGCAGATTAAAAAAAGCCTTAGCTTTACCTAAAGGTGATTTCAGTTTTTTAATTTTTTCAATTAACTAAACCGTTTTTGAACGAATATATGTTGTGCAACTTCATACATCTCGAAAATAAGAGCCAATATAAAAAAATGGTTGGCGCCACTGAATTCAGTGTACTCGAATTCAGCTTACTCGCTGAGTGCCACGCTTGTCGGTTGAAAAAGTGTAAAGTACGAGCACAGTGTCATTATGTATATCACATTTAATTTGTTGTGTTACACTATGTATTTTAATTATTGGGTATGTTCTGTAAATCGAAATAAAGTGAAATTGAAATCGAATAAAACTTCATATTGCTATAATTTTAAAAAAAGACAAGATTTTGACATTTTTTATTAATTCACTTAATTATTAAATGACCTCTTTGATCATCAAGATTTTAATATAATTAGCGCATTTAATTTTTTTTTTTTTTTTTTTGTCTTTAAAAGTTTACTTGATTTCAATTTCACTTATTTTCGGTTTTCAGAACATATCCGTACATGTATTGTACGATATATTTTTACTTTTTTAAATACTGACGTCAAGTTTTTTTACGCGAAAATCAGTTTTTTCTTCTACATTATCAGTTTTTCCAAACACAAACTAAATTCCGACCGAATCTCTTGGCGATTTTTTAAAAATCCATTTTCTCAAAACCGGTGATTATAGGGACTCTAGGCAAGACCCGTTGGACAAACATTTGTATATAATTGTATAGGGATCACTTCTATATTCTAGAGAAATACCCCCTCATCCTCCAAAGAATTTTCAGATTTTTCAAAAAGGCGATTTTTAAAATTCGATTTTCTCAAATTCGTCGATTTTTCCAGACATACCACTACAGGGACTCTAGTCAAGACCTCTTGGACAAACATTTGTATATAATGGTATAGGAGAGCACTTCCATATTTTTGAGAAATAGCCACTCATCCTTCCAAGAATTTTCAGATTTTTCAAAAAGTTGATTTTTTAAAATTCGATTTTCTCTAATTCGGTGATTTTTTCAGACATACCACTATAAGGGGCTCTAGACAAGACCTTTGGCACAAACATTTATATACAGTGGTATAGCGGAGCACTTCCATATTTTTGAGAAGCAGCCACTCATCTTTCCAAGAATTTTCAGATTTTTCACTGTGTGGCCGAGTATTATCTAAACATAAACTAAATTCCAACCGAATATCTTAGCCTATTCTAACAATTTAAGTGGTTACAGGTTTCTGATCTAAGTAAATATAGTGCATTAACTAGACGCAAAGGTTTTTATGCTCTAGGGTAGATTTTTTTGGTCTTTTTGATCTTTAGTTTATCATAAATATTTCACTCCTGAACGTTCGTGATAAATCGTACCAGTAGCGACTTTGTTAAGACATATCGTCAAAGCAGTATTACAGACATATTTGCCTTTTGACAAAGCTTCAGCGTATGCGAAAGTTAACAGCATAAGTTTCTAATATATACTAAAACTTGTTTCAATTTTTCCTTAATTTCTTTGTTGGTTTATTTCAAATTAAAGTTCAAATGCTCTTATAAAATCACCCTTTAGATTTATATAAGAGATATGAATTTCTATATTCATTCGTATTATGTTCCATAAATTTTGTTGATCTGTGTTATGCTGCACTATGTTTGAAACATTTTAGCCATAACTTCTGTTGTCAATCGATAGTGTTATTATGTTATAACTATTTACTCTCAAATTATTCAAGGAGGTCTGAAATTTAGGCAAAAGAAAATCCCTTAAAAATGTCATACATTAACAAAATAAATGTTCAAAACATATAAAACGAAAATGATGATTCATATTGGCAAAATGATTCATTCATTTAATGATTCTTAATTGTAACCAAGATAAGAGTATTGATAGTTTAACTTGTAATCGTCCATATAATTATTATCAATCCTCTTAGTTTTAGGTAAACAATGTTTAAAAAGCAATAATGATTTAAAGTTAATTTAAACAAATTATTAAAATTTTTAATAAAATCAACTTTAATTGGAATGCAAGCGAAGCAAACAAAACACCAGGTAAACGCACATAAATGAGGATAACGATGGGTCTTTCAACATCAATCAAAAAGGTCATGAACACGGTTTTCAAGCTACCTCATGGAGCTTCTATCTACTTCAACTTCATAAGATTAATCTGCGGAATGGCGAAGGAGTTTTTCGGTCTTACTTGCTCTTTACCACCATAAGGGTTATACGTTATGGCTCTTTTACAAATGCTATCTCGTTCCAGCGTTAGATGTGCCCAGTTAAACAAAATTTGCTTCTTTTTATTTAGCTGTGTATGTTGTTGTTGAGTCAATCATGCTTCAAAAATATTGAAATTTTTGAACGCTACTATAACTTGATTGTCATTAGTGATTGGTTGTGTAGAACGTGCATTTAGTCGTATATGATATTGACCGACTTTTGCTGATTCACGCCTTTCGAAAAGTTCGCAGTTATCGTCAGCATAATCCAGTGATTCTAAATGTATATTAATGGTTTAGAGGATCCCCAATAGATAGCCTTGTGATCCTCTAAACAAAAATAAGGTATGAGTTTTTAACTACTTCGTTAAGTTCAATTAGATATAAAAGCGATGATTATAAACTAGCTTGTCTTACGCTAGATGTGGTTCATAATTGCCCTAAGTGTTCACCATCATGTAACGCATTGCATTAAAAGATGTCTTAACTAGTTTCTGTCATGCGGATTATTTTAGCTGATACTCAAAAATTATGCAATTCAGTCAAGACTAGCCTGCTTGTAATGAGATTTGCAACAGGGTGAGTTCGCTATTGGAGGAAAATTTTCGAAACAAAAATAATTTCTAAAAAATCGTTAACAAAAACGAATGTTCTCAATAAATTCGTATTTTTGTCGAACAAAAATGTTTTAGTCATCACTGAAACAGCGACGAATGAACATGCGTAGCGTGTATATGCTGATTTTTTAATATTTTTATATTTTTACACAAAACATTACGACTTTTATATTTTCAATAAAAAATAAATTTTTACATATACTAATAATGCTAATTCTACATATCTCAGAGAGCAATTCTCATGCTCTCACTAACAGAACTATATATTTGCTGTTGCATAACGTCATTTAAGTTATTTGCTTTAGATATTGCTGTTGATGTCACTGGTAAACCTCCGCCAGCGAAAGATTTGCTGTCACAAACTGATTGACGGGTAAACTCTATGAGTTATTTTTCGTTTCGCTTCCAATAGTCGTTTTTCAATGTTTTATCAGAAAAATGTTTGCCAAACCTTCGAAAGTGATTCGAATGTCGGGGTCAAGAGGGTACTCATACTCACAATAACGTTGATTCATAAGTATAAATAGTAATGAGTATGAATAAAACGTCGTACTCTTACTCACAGCATACTCATACTCATAGAAATAATGCATTCAACAGAAAAATACTTATAATACTCATGAATGATTCGAGTCATTCAACTCATTCGAGTAGTACTCATCTAGTAAGCAAGCAATACTGTTCAAAAAAATAAAAAAATTAATAAAAAGTATCGCTACAAACACACAACCTCATATTCGATCATACTCATACTCATTTTATATAGTCTGCAGTGTTTCCACACAAGAAGTTGATTGACATTTTTTAAAATTCTACCAAAATTGTTCACAGCCTATCAAAAGTTCATGTAGGAAATTTACAAATGTACTTTGTGATTAAAATCGAAAATTTATTCAATTACCCAACCTTTACAAATGAAAGTTCTTTCGCGAAAGTTGCACTACATTCATATACTACATACTTTATCCTAAAGTGGTGTTGAGCAATAAAAATTTGTCATAAAATATTCCAGCGTGACAAAAAAATAAAGAGGGAATTCCGACATTAACACGTGATGCTAATAATAGAGCATAGATGTTGGCAGTTTTTGTATGATCTGGAGAGATTGGCATATAAGTTTTTATGGACACAGCTATGGACCGCATAACATATTTGAACTAGATTGAAGATAATTCGTGGCAATCTGTGAACAAAATGGTTATTTTGGCAGCCGATACATACGTAAAAGCAGAATAAACAGTCTCTGAGCAAAAGAGTTATTACACTTAGAAAAAAATTTTAAAACAAAACAAATTTAATTTTTTTCTACCAAAAATGTAAGGAAATTTACACAAAGCAATCAAACTACCAAAATGTTTTTAAACAACAAAAAACTACCAATTTTGTCCGCTCGAACCAAGACGGCAACACTGATCGTCTATACTAAATGAATTAAGATTAGTATGAATCATTAAAGTCATAAATGTTGATAAGTATGAATATGATGAAGACTTCAAATTTTAGAGTACGAATGCAATGAGTATGAATGCGTATGAGTATAAGAATTTATGAATTATAACTGGAGTATACTTATGTTTTCAGTATTCATTGCTGATCTTTGGTACATACTCACTCTCTCTTTATTAAATCAAAAGCCTTCTAACAAACGACAAGCAACATTTCGAGATACTGCTCAATGATTATCCGCAATGTATTTATTTGATTGGTACACGACATATTCGGTCTAAAACTTGCCTTTTCGGGTTTCAGATTTTTATAACATCATGTAGTCCAACAGAGTTTTCGTTATTAATTCCACCACTGCTGAAAGCACTGTTATGCCGCGCCAATAATCACAATTTGATTTTTCGCCCTTCTTAGGTAGATATGTTAATCCGGGTAGAATTAATTCCTTCATATCTCAGTTAAGAAAGCGTAAAATATTTCAGTGAAGATATTGTCTTTATTTTATTTAACTTCAAAGATTTAATGGTATCGTTCTCATAGCGTGGAAGGGGTTATATACTGTAATAGATAATAATGAATAAATAAATATTATTTTTATCGACCCTAGAAGGAGCAAATTACCTTAATAAATCGCCTTAATAATCTGTGTCGCCGACTGATTTTATAGTTTCTGCAAAAAAAACCTCTATTTAGAGCATATTTTGGTTACCCTGGCTATAAACTATACATTTTGGTTTTATTAACAAACATTGCTTAGTTCCAATGAACTAGAATTTTATCCTTTTTATCGATTGATCGACACATCTTCGACAAAAAAAAAAACTTTTACTTGAACTTATTTGATTTCTAATACATATGTACATGACTAGCTAGAGGTACATATAACTCTTGTGATTGATTTACAAAAACATTTTTTTTTTATGAAATTTATACTTTAATTATGAACTTGCGAAAATGCTGCGTTGTAACCATAATTTGGCCTGCATCTAAAATTAAAATCGGTAGCAAATATTTTACTTATTTATTTATTTATTTATTTTTTTTTTTTTTTGTTAATGATTTCTTAAGTTATAAATCAGCATTTTAAAACGTCATTCTAAAAGGGGACTATTTCCTATTCTCTTTAACAATTATAATGATTTGTTTTTTCTTTTAAAAATGTTGTACTAGATTGGAAATTTTAGAACAATTTATTGTCGTTATGAAATTGTTAATAAGGTTCTTCAAGGAATTCCGAGGTTCTTTTTTGAACAGCAATACTAATCGTATCGTTCTTAAATTTGAATATTGGACGATACACACTATTGGACATTTTAATCAATAAGACTTGCGGCAGTCATTAAAGCATAAAAAAACAAGAAATAGTTCATGGTAATATTGTAGCACTTAATGAAAATTGTTTACAGTTTAAATGAAGCCTTTATACAAAAATTTGCTCTCGGTGGTTCCAATCACAAATCATGCTGTACAGTCTCTTATGTTTAATGTAGGCAATCACATATATATGTATGTACATAAAGAAGAAACAAAATATTTTAAATATTCCATGATAAAGGATTTTTTTTTAGATTAAAAGTACTGGTTGGAGGTGGCGTGGTGTAGTGGTTAGAGCGCAGGCATACAATACAAGTGGCCCAAGCTCGAATCCCAGCAGAGGATATGACAAAAAAAATTAATTGAGGATTGGAGAGACTTCATCCTCCTACCAGACAACATTAGATGTATGATCAGGAGAAAACGCCACCTACTGGGTAAAAATTACAATGCTTAGTAAGACTCACCACCACCACTTAGCAAGAATCTTCACCCCTACACACAATCATATGGAGGCGAGCCACAGTAGATTAATCATCCACTTAGCTTGAAAATCAACTTGATTAGAGAAACTGAAAAAAAGCCACGGATGCTTTGTGGAAAGCCAATATGCATGCTCACTAGAGAAGTGACGGAAAAACGGACTGCTTACATATGTATTCATGATTTTATAACTATTCAGGATTTTTATTTTTTTGTCTAAAATATAAATTTCAATTATTGTCGATTACTGTTACTTGATCGTACTTTTGTAATGTAAAGATTTTAATTCATCACTAAAAATATTTTATTATTATTCACTCAAAATAGCTCAACGAAATTGTACTCAAAACATATTTCCATATTTACCTTGTCCGCCGCTTAAACTTCAATGAGTCTTTCTTGTGGGAATTTTAATTAAAAATTAACTTCACGTTCTCAATCAATTGTTACGTGTGCTTAAACACTTTGTAAATATCGAATAAAAACCCAAAAATTTGTTTAAATTTTTAACCCAATAACTATTTACATACAGATAATAACAACAACAATTCAAAAAGCATTAACATTAGTTATCGATAAAATAAAAAGCTGACAATAGTAATAATAAAAATTGCAAATTGTTTTGTTTTTGAACTTTTATATGTGACCTCCGTGAATGTGCACCACCAGCGTATAAAATAAGTTCAACATTTTAAATTCGAATACTGCTGTGCACGTATTCCGTATTCGTAGTACTTGAATTAAGTTATAAAGATTTTATTGAAATTATTTTCTACCACGCCCACACTAAATTATGAAATTCAGGCGTCTTCTACACAAACATACCAGATATCTGGATTAAAAGAAAAAAAAGAACGATTTTTAGCTAAAAGGCTAAGTTAACTCACTATTGGCGAGTAATACAATGAGCTTGTGGAAATCAAGTATTAATACCCTTTCCCGCCGATGGTGAGTTAACTGACCAAATCCATTATTGGACCTAATTCACACAAACCAAAAGTAAAAGATTACTCTGACCTACCACAACTTAAGTTTGATTACTCGTGTAGGTCGAAAATAACTGTCGAGATGTAACCGCAAACTTAACTAGAACTAATTAGTCTGTAGGTAAGTAGGTAAATAGAAAAGGCGATGCCTACGCACCCAACCTAGAGATCAGAAAGAATTCTATTGAAGAAGCCTTATGAAAAGAATTAAAGAGAAATAGGGCGAAGTAACAATATATTTAAAGATAGAATTAGAGCAATAAGAAGGACAAAATTTTGGGATGTAAGATAGCAAAAGATAAGTTATAGAAGTAATGAGATATAACACTCTGACACCGGTAGTCACCTCTCCAACGAGCTGCTACCAAAAAGAAATGCCTCCAGGTCAGAAATCCTGGCACACATAACATGGCAAAGAAACCCCAGCCAAGCAACCTAAGCCTGCGTCTTTGAATCGCCGGACAGAAGCAAAGGATATTGCACACGCAGAAATTGGGGTGCCTAGTTTGGTGATTAGCATAGTTTTCAGTCAGAAAACTTATAAGAATTCTAAGAGGCTCCAGATTTAGATTGTAGACATAGTTCGTCTTTGAGTGATCAAGTCTTGGCCAAAGCAGCTTGCATATCCTACAGTCTGCCAACGAAGAATCTCCGTCTGTTCCACACATTTTGTTCTTTCCTCTTTCGCCAGCATACGCTGACACTTTATAAATCCAGGAGCGACATGAGGTCTTTCTGAATGATGAGATCAGCCTCATGTGATATAACCCCCAGTCAGTGCTTTGATATCAGCTTGACTGCCCACATATGTAGACACACTAGCAGCGAAAAAGTCATAGATCAGCTCTGCCGCTCTGTTGATAGCAAAGACCTGAGCATGAAACACAACACTTGACTCGTCCAGAAGCAGTGCCTTCCTCTAATTTCAAACCACCCGTAATAATCGCCATAATTTGGCTGGAAGCCACGAGAACTTAGGGTTGTGTAGAATGATTGGGTGGGGTTCTTTAAGTTGCCAGTGGATTCGATAGAAATTTTAGCGAGAGTCTGTTTTAGACTTTTTTCACCATCACTAAGTAGATGATTAATCCACTGTAACTGCCTCGATATGATTGTGTAGTGGTGGATATCCTTGCTAGTCGGTGGTAATCTTTGCTTTAACATTGTAATTTGTTTGTAGGTGGCGTTTTTTTCCCGATTATTAGTCTGATGTTTGTCATCATCGCCAGAGGTAGGCTGGATGGTCAGAAGGGCTTTTTCTTTACTATTTAGATAGAGTTGTCTAGAGGGAAATTGAAGCCTCTTTATTAAACACTCGAAACCAAAATAAAATTTGTTAGTCATGTCCTCTGCTAGGGATCGAACCTGGGTCATTTGTGTTGTTATGCGTGCGTTTTAACCACTACACCAGGCCACCCTAGGTCTTTAGACTTGGCGGAGAATTAATACTACAAATGAAACTATAGTGCTTTAGATAGTACCTTACGCCTGATTAAAGAGGGGTGTGTGGTTCTAAATTTCAACCCGTATGTCTCTTGGTGGTATTTGTTGGGTCTCTCTCGTAGGTGCTTTGAGAACGTTCTGGGATTATTTCTTAGATACTAAGTTATCATCATCATGCGATTAGACACCTGTAAGTTATGTTTTCTTGGGCTACGTTAAGCTCTTTGTCTACTTTAAAAAGCTAATCACTGTGAAAGTAATCTAGGATAACATTAACAACATTTTAGCTTGAGTAACATCGCACATCTAAGTGCGAACCCTCTAAACAGTCTTAGAAAAGCTACGAAAATTATCGTATTTCAAACATATTTATAGCGAATTAGGTTTTAAACAAACATCATCATGCTGTTACTTGCAATAAATTTTCATTCAATCAATTCAATGCTTACAATGAGTTAAGGCTATAACGAACTAAACTGTAGTTTAGCATAACTGTTAGAATTAAGTGAAAAATGATTTCATTTCAGTTTATATCAGATCCCACTTTCTTTTTTCTGATTTCGTATGAAACAAATTCTTTTATACGTGAGCTATAGATACGGGAATAAGTTCACTAGCCTGTGACTCAAAGCCTCTTTGAGATTTCAATGTAAATTAATCAGTTTTAATTGTCTCGTTATAGAGTATGTACATCTTGATATCTTGCTATACATCAACTGTCGATTACAACTCTTAGTGTGCACTCAACTGTTCGCCTAAATTATAAGAGCAATACAAAAACGATGATACGACAATACAATTAAAAGCCGATGCTAAAAATCTAAAACAGAATGCATTGGAGTCTAATAAATACGATACGATGCGATAATACGAGTACCAATACATCTATCTATCTGAGAAGGGAATTATTATTATTATTTTATCAAAGTACTCCAACTCAAACGACTAGTGAAGCACCAATATTGGTACCACTAATACAACTACAAACGCTAACATACTTAGTATATTAACCATGTTTGTTATATTAACTGCAAATCAGTTAAAACGCATTATCGCATCGAAATAAAAGTAATAAAAAACGCAAATCGTTGTTAATTTCTTTAGATAATACACCGTTTTCTGTATTGTTTAATGATTATAAAAAAATAGTAATAAAAAACACAACAAAATATCAAGACAACTTTATTATAAATAGAACTTCTATAGCGACAAAGCTTTCAGTAGGCCCACATATTTTGGCCACTTTGAATATAGCAATTCGTTTTACGGTGTGTTATTGTGAAGAAAAGTATTAAGGTGTGTTAAAAGTGTTTAACAAAAAAGTTTAAAAAAATAAAATTTTTATTAAAAAAAATAATATTTCAATAAAAATATCAAAAAATATATTTTCCAGAATGTCGCCTATTACGGTAGCTACCATATTGGTAGCCTGCTTATGTGTAGCGTATGCAGCACCATTTGTGGAAGAAACTGTCGAAACTGCAATGCCCAAAGCTGTTGTAAACTATCGTTTGCCTTTGACTATTCGGCCCATTAACTACAAGATTAATCTTAAGCCATATTTAAATGAATCGGATCCTAAAGCTTTTACTTTTGATGGTGAATGTTCTCTTGAAATTCAACCCAAAGAAAACACAAACCAAATTCAATTGCATATTAAGAATTTGAAGATTAGCTTGAGTGAATATTACAAAAAGGATACACCCACTGCAAAAAAACCTTTGCCTACGGCTACACCCAATGAATTGACCGATATTGTCACTTACAATTTAAGTGAAACATTACAGGCTAATGTATCCTATGTCTTGCATTATATCTATGTCGGTAGCATGGATGATGATATGCATGGTTTCTATCGCAGTTACTATAATACCACCAAAAATACTAAAAAGTAAGTACCCGGCTTAAATAAAGACGTGTAAAAAAACTGGCAACTAAATTGACATTTTCTTAATCGCATAGATGGCTTGGTTCCACTCAATTCCAAAGAATTGATGCCCGTCGTGTCTTCCCCTCATTTGATGAGCCTAAATTCAAGGCCACTTTTGAACTTTCTTTGACCCGTCACCGTAGCTTGAAATCAGCTGGTCCTACTCGTATTGTTTCCGTCGTGCCTGAAGGGTAAGTTTTGGCAGAGAAAAGCTAAGATCTCGTTAATTAAGCAAGAATTTTGATGTATTTTCCAGTGATTATGTAACTGATGTTTATGCCATCACTCCTAAAATGTCCACCTACCCTTTGGCCTTCATTGTATCCGAATTCAATGATCGTTTTGATGGTGATTTCGGTGTTTTGGCCAGACCCGAATACTACTCTCAAACTGAATACGCCTTTGATGTTGGCAAAGAATTGCTTAAGGCTTTGGATAACTACTTAGGTCTTCCTTACTATACCTTGGGTGATGATAAAATGCATTTGGCTGCCATACCCGATTTCTCTGCTGGTGCTATGGAAAACTGGGGTCTTTTGACATTCAGAGAACGTGCTTTGTTGTATGATGAAGAGAACAGCGCCTTAAGTTCAAAACAATACATTGCCGCTGTAGTTGCTCACGAACAGGCTCATATGTGGTTCGGTGATTTGGTTACCTGCGATTGGTGGAGTTATACCTGGTTGAATGAAGGTTTTGCTCGTTACTTCCAATACTACGCTACCGATATGGTAAGTGGGCGTGGCAAATTTCATAAAAACGTTTCACTTTCATAAAAAATTACTTTGTTTTTCGTTTGCTTGTTTGTTTTTAAGGTTGAATCCTATTTTGACTTGGATAGACAATTTGTTGTTGATCAAATTCAAAGTGTCATGGGTATGGACGCTACCAATGCCACCAATCCTATGAGTGATGAAAATACTAATACACCCTCTGAATTGGAACGTATGTTCAATAGTATTTCATATAATAAGGGTGCCACCTTTATTCGTATGACCAAATACATTTTGGGTGAAGAGAATTTCAAAAAATCCCTCAATGAATACCTCAACACTCAGTAAGTTAAAGCGAACAAAAACAACATCTAATCCCCTTATATTCGAATCTGTCTCATCTTTTTTCCTCCCACTCACACTTTAGCAAATTTAAAAACACTGTACCTGCTGATTTGTTTAATGTTTGGAAAAAATACTGGCCCCAACAATATAGCCAATATGCTGATCAATATTTCAGCTCTTACACCACCCAAGTTGGTTATCCCGTTGTAACCTTTAATCGCACCGATGACACCACTATCGAAGTGAGTCAAGTACGTTTCTTATTGAAGGATCATGAAACAGCTGATCCTAAGCTTCAATACACCGTACCCATTACCTATACCACTAGCAAAGAAAAGAACTTTGATAATGCTTCGCCTAAATTCTTCCTTCAACAAACCCCCGTTAAAATAACTGTAGACAAAGAGACTAATTTTGTTATTGGCAATATCCGTGAAACTGGTTATTATCGTGTTAACTATGATGCAAAATCCTGGCACCAAATCCATCACAAACTTTTCTCTAACAACTGGGATGGCATACACGAATTGAATCGTGCCCAAATCGTTGATGATCTTCTGAACTTTGCGCGTGCCAGTGTTATTGAATACAGTTTGGCTTTTGATGTTTTGGAATATTTGTCGACCGAAACCAATTACTTGGCCTGGACTGCCGCTTTCAATGGCTTCAGTTATATAGCCACTCGTTTGGGTACCGATACCGACCACTTTGCCCGTTATATTCGTCACATTACCGATAAGGTCTACAATAAGTTGGGTTTCGAAGAGAAGGCTAATGATACCACTTTGGATATTTACAATCGTGCCAAAATCTTGGCTTGGTCTTGCAAATACGGCAATGCGGATTGCATTAATAAGGCCAAATCTTACTTTAATGTTAACTTCAAATCTGATCCCGTACCCGTTAACATACGCTCTGTAGTCTATTGTGTAGCCCTGCGTCAAGGTGGCGAACAGGAATTTAACAAACTTTTTAATAAATACAAGGCCGAAACCGTTGCCACTGAGCAAACTTTGATTTTGAACAATTTGGGTTGTGTCAAGGATCCCAAATTGGTTGAAAGATTTTTCGATATTATCATTTCCGACGACGTACGTCGTCAAGATAAATCCAGTGCTATGTCGACTTTGATTGCTGAAAACAATGAAAATGTGCAACGTGTGTTTGATTTAGTCGAAAAGAAGGTTGATGAACTTGCTAACTCGTAAGTAGCCTGCCTAACACACTCTCTATCTTTTTATGTGGAGAAACTAATTTTTTTCTTTTTTATTCATTATTGCAGAATGGGTGGCTATGGTGCTGTAGCTAGTGTTGTTTCCAACTTAGCCGGTCGTTTCACCACCGAACCTCAATTGAAACAATTGAAGGACTTCAATGAAAAGAACAAAGCCAAATTTGGCGCTTCCTATTCTACTTTACAAAATGCTGAAAAGACTGCTGAATTCAATTTGAACTGGTCCAAGGAAAGAATGGGCCCTGTCAAAAACTTCTTCCAAGATCACGGCAAAAGCAGTGCTGCCATCACCTCAGTCTCTGTTTTCACTTTAGTTTTAGTATATTTGATTGCTTTGGTCTTCCACTAAAATATCCAATGCCCCGCACCAAAACCACCACACACCACCCCACCCCACCACCCATCGGCTAACAACTCATAGAGGATATTTAGGATATTTAAGATCCTGTGTGTCACCACACATATAAAGAGATTTATTATGTTTCCACATTTGGTTCGTCATTTTTTTATTTTTACACGCGCCTACCGCTCCTATAGCTGTAGTTATCGTTGTATATTGTTATCTAATGTATTATAGTTTTAATAAATTAATAAATTAATAAATTAATAAATTTAGAAACATAAATTAAGTAGTAAAAATAAAATTCGTTTGAGTTTCGTTTTTTTTTCTCATTTATTGCACACTCGATTGATTATATTTCAGAACGGTCGACACTTCTGTCATATCGCCTTCAAAAGTATTAATCTTTTTGAGTCAATGAGGGTATTATAGCTGCGATAAAATTTTAATCTAATCTTTGTCGTCGATAGGTGGTTATTAATGAGAAGTAGTTAATAATGGAATGAATTAATATTGTACGTGTGGTATGTATGTGCATAATTATATGTATAATACGTGTATAATAAGGCTTTAAAATTATTTCTTTATCACGTTGCTTAGGCGTTAGCAGGGCACTTAAAAAGATATTGAAGTAAGAATATCTGAATACCAAATGTAACACGCGCTAGCATATGTTAGGATTATGAATTGACCGAAATCTGACTATGCGTCATCATAAAATAGATCATATGATTAACTGATGGAAGTGTTTGTTGTTGGATGGCTTTCCAACACTTCATTAATCAAGTTGATTTATCAAGCTAAGTAGATAATTAATTTACTATAGTTCGCCCCAATTTTTATTCCAGTAAGTGACGTTTGCTCCTGATCACCCATCTGCTGTTTAGCAAACATAAGGGTCATCTTATAGATGGATATGTCTGGAGAGAGATTGAGGCCTCTTCATAAAAACCTCAAAACCGCAAATTAACTTTTGTTTTCTTTTTTCATCATGTCCTCTGCTGGGGATTCGAACCTGGGATGCTCGTGTTGTATACGTGCGCCCTAACCACTAGACCATGTGTAGTAGTAATGGTTATTTTTTAATAATTGAGGCCTCGCATGATACACATTCCGGTTCAACAGGATAGAACCACTTTTTTAAGGTATTATAAATCGCGACTAAAAAAATCGCGACGATAATTGAAAAAGATGTTCAGGCCTATAGTAGATACTTTAAATGATAAATTTAACTCAAAAATTAAGCCCAAACTCTTTTTATTCGAACTTTTTTCATCTTTCCAACCAAGCAGAAAATGTTTAGCTAATTTTTGTGTTCAACAGGATAGATCCACTTTCAGTATTCATTAAAATCCGTCGCCCGTTGCAATCAGCTTTTATAAAAACTAAATAGCATTAAAACGAAGGTAAGTGACTATAGTTTACTAAATTAAATTGATGGTTAACATTTCGTAGGATATTTTTATGGGAAAATCGGATAGAGCCGTAATATGTTATGTTATGAATTATCTAAAAAAGCATGAAACCTATACAAAAAATTCAAAACAACACAAAAATTCAAAACAACAAAAAAATTAGGTGAATTGCCTTAAATTCGACTCAACCGATAAAATGAAGCCTTTAGCTTTAGTAAATGCAAGTAAATCAGCTTTTCGACGTGCTGTCTTAACCAGCGGACATCTACAGTTACGAAAATTGAAAATAAGCCACAGATGAATAAAGCTCATTAAGAACAACCTCTTCAATTTATCGACGATCATATGACATGAACCTCAGACTCGACATCGCCGAACTTTTCAGAAGCAAGTTGTTTGAGGTTATTACCGTCTACTTACAGCAGTAGTTGCTCAACGTAGATCTATTATGCTTCAGACAGACCATATGCCTAGGCACTAGACAAGGGCCCGAGCGCATACGCACCACAGCCGAAATTCTTCTTCTAAGTAGATTAACCAGCTAGACCTTTTCTGATCAGCCACTCGCCAGAGCTGTCCGCCTGCCTGCAGGATGAAATCTGTCTTTATCTTCTGGAGAACATATTGCTGGCTCAGCGCTTAAGATACAGATGACTAGTAAAGATAGTCATACTGACACTTACTTTTGCCAGAAGAACCTGTGCCATCGTGCCCCTTCTGGCCAGTTCACAGTTCCCGGGAATATCGCTGTGTTCCGATACCCACATAATAATATAATATAATGAAATACTCCGTCATCATTTTTAGTGTCCAGTGGCATTCCAACACAGTCCACGAGTTAGCGAATTATCAGTAAAGATGCATACTCTTCCAATCGTAGTTATGTTCATTGCAAGCCAATTAGCAAGTTCCCTAATGGGAAAAACGCTGCAGCGATCTCTCACCATTGGTGCAAAATCCTAAGCTCATCGTGTCTCCCTCCAGAGACTTTTGCCAGGGATAGATAGATAATTAGTTCAGCTCGGAATATTACATATGTATATAAATGAATCTAAATTTTGCAGAGTAAAATATGAGCCGATAATACCTTCAACTGAACGATTCACATTCAACAGTAAATTTTGGTTTTATTTCATTGTCTCTCATGGAAACGTAATGCTGCGGAAAGTGTTTTATGCCTTCTATGTTTGTTAAAGAATTTTTTTAAGGAAATTAGGTCTTAGGCCCTATATATTAAATTGGATGTACAGCGCATTTGTAAGGTCTTTACCCATGGAGCTCTCGTGTAACTTAAGGCAGTGACCAACTCTACCTCACAATTCTGAACAGGGTACAGACCTTGATACGTCTTGCTATTATTGTCTTTCTGGATTCCAGTCTTCAAACTAGTCTATAGACAATGCTGTGTATAAGACCTATGGAAAGTGGACGTCGAATAGGTTATGCGATACTTACGTTAAACTCCGATAGGACCCATGGAACTAGGCGACTTTCTAGGAACGACAATTCTGTGAATTCTGTTATTCAATAAGTTGGAGGACGTGGAACATAGGTGGTCTAATATTACTACGTTTAGGATAACCATAATGTTTTGACTTCTCCGTCAATGGAAATGACCAAGGTTGTCATGACTTTTGGGAGGGAGTGGACTAGGCTTCTAACAGATTTAATTTCTTGGCGCTGTATGATTGAGCGCATGTCGGAACGTATGGCAGAGGAGAGGACGAACATGTTCATTCTAAACTTAGACTAAGGCTTTATTTCAATGATCTGGACTATCTCCGTAAATGTCGCACATACTAATCTGGTTAATTTTGTCAGGGCTATCAATTGGCCGTCGCGAAAATCACGTAATTTGCACATTCTGGTTTAGAGAGGGTTTTGCTCAACTGTCTCATGTCTTACTTTAAGTCCTTTAAGAATTTTTAAGTGTCCGTAGAGTATCAAAATAGGTTATATGGCCTCCGTAGCCTAACCTAACCTAACCAATTTTACTTGTTATTTAACCAAAAATGAAGTGCACCACTGTTTATCAAATAGAGCACTAATTTTTTAAATAAATTTCAATAATTTGTAAGCGTTCGATATATAGCAGTTATCATCCCTATTGAAGGATCGATAAAGCTAAAGAAAGACACCCTTTGAAATAAAAACTGCTTGGACTATAACTTCCTTGCTCTGTAAATAGTAACACAAAACCTCTATACAGGAATCATTTCTGTTGTTTTATGGTATAAAATTCTATAAAAGCATAAGGAAATTAATAGAGAGGTCTAAAAAACTAATTTTTATTAAAATATTTTCTAAATGTGACTTATTTCAGAAGCTAAGCTTTAATTTTAGAGTTCATTTGTTATAAATCCAACAATTTTTTACCGTTTATTGCCGAAAGAAGCGTATCAGTCAAAAAGTGTTACTTTCTTTATAGAAACTGGGTTATACAGATGTTTAAGGGAGTACAATATACCTGGTCATGAGTAGTACTATTTGATCATAGAACTTAAAAAAAAAGAAATTAATATTTGTTACTCAAACTTACTAATAATTTTTTTTAATTATATATTCCTTTGAAACTTATAAGTGCTGTTCGACGGCAAAGGGTTAATAATACTATTCGGAGTTGCTATTTATCTTATCGCCTTAATGTAGACAACACTTTTTTAATCATTTTATTCATTTAAAAATGTTATTGAATGTTTAATTTCAAAGATAATAAAGGGTGTGCCAAAATTTTATGTAAATTAAAGTACATATGTTAGAACATAGGTTCCAAAGTATTTACAAATGCATATGTATGTAAAAAAATATTTAAAACTTTTTTAATAATTTGAAATTGTTTCCAGAAAATAATTCCATAATATTAACCTTCCTACACCCGCGCATTGGTCTGTGAGACCGACGACTCATTTTCAAAAGGCGGAAAATTAATTAAATAAATAAAAGAAGAATTATTGTATGGCATCATTATTTTTATTATGTCTTTTTGTTTCAAAATTTGAAAAGCTTTTCACAGAGTCCTATTGGGACAAGCTAAGAAATAGTTTTAATAATTTGTTTAAAATTATGGCGGGTATAGGAAGGTTAATGAAATGATACTAAAGGATCTAAGAATGAAAATGCGTAAAATAGCAGAAGCTGTAGGTATATTTAGATATGAAAACCCTATTTCAATACTAGACCATAAGCACAACTGCATGATTACTTTAGGAATGGACTAAGCAAAGTTTCACGACAATGCTTCGCACACAATAAACAGCAAAAATAAAAAACAAATACAATAGTTGTTAAGACCTACTTAAAAGTGCGTCTTTTTTGCCAACAAGTAATTCATCCTTATGATGATTGGATCCTTAGTCGCTATTCGTCATTTTTGTACTAAATCAAGAAAAAGTTTACTAGTTTTCTTTAAACTACCACAAAAATGTGTTAATAAGACGAGGAATACGTCAAACACGATAACGGCCATTATTATGAAAAGAGTCAAGCGTCGATTGATGAATAACTTGAACAACCTTAGTGTTGATATATGAGAAAAACGGCCTCATGTAGCAAAGTAATAAGATTTGCAACGTAATAAAAGCCAAAGCAGAGTATAATAAATTATCATGCTCAGAACTAGAGTTGTCACAACCGGTTTTTATATGTTTTTACGGTTTTTTTTAACCGTTTTTAAAAAAGTGGCGATTTTCGAGTTATTCGAAAACTATTCGGCACTTTCGAATACTTTTCATTTTATTTATGTTCTATTTTGTTTTATTTTGAATTTAATGTGAAATTTAAGCCATTGGCAAACAGTTAAGCGCTATTTGGACGGTTGTCTGTTTCAACAATATTGCCAGACAAATTTACAGAAATTGTGTGACAACCGTATTAACATTTAATGTTTGTCTTTCAATATTGTCCGAATTTGTAATATTTGGCAGAGACAACATTGTCAGGAAAACATATGTTTGTACAAGGGATTGCCAGATTTTCTAATAAATATCTTACAACCGTATGATTCGGCAGTCTACATCGGTGCTTGTCAAACACATACATTGTCATTGTCATTTGTGTGTGAGTTGACAGCAGTTCTATCTTACTCAATGCACTTAGAGAAATTTATAGTAAAAAATAAATATAATACTAGAGCATTGAAATGTATTCATTAAATAAAATTTTATATTCAATTATAATACGAGTTAAAATGTCTTCCTATATAAAGCAGCATGACAACGTGCGTTGGCAAACTAAACATTTGGGTTTACTGACAACATTTAATTAAACATTTCACTGAGTGTTTTTGAAGCGATTGATTGTTTGTTTGTTGTTATTTTTGTTCAATATGTGAGCGCATATAGGTGTGAAGGAAAGAGAATCAACTTACACCGCGTAGTAGTTTTGACAAGCACTGATCTACATATGGCGGTCTGATTATTGTCAGCAAATTGCCATATCTGACAATATTGTTACATCTGACAATGGTCTCAACAGAGCTTTAGTTAGAAAAAAAATAAAAAATAAAAAAATCTGAAATTTAATACATAAATTATAGAACTCAATTTATGTATTAAATTTCAGATTTTTTTATTTTTTTTTTTTTTTGCTTGGAAATATTTTAAAAAAGTTAATGTTAAAAATGTCCTAAAGTACTATCGTACAAAGGGGCATTAAATTCATCCCTCTTAAAGCATTAAAAAATGTTCGTGAGATAAAAACTGAGGCTGAACATACTCCTTCCACATCGTAAAAAGGATTCCACAAATAGTTATATTCATTCAGTCTCATTTCACAAAAGCCAAAATAACTGCTGTCATATGTTTTAGCGCAATGAAGATGAATTTTCTCTAAATGCTTTAAGAAAGTCAAAAATGAGGTAATATTATTACTATATAGTTTTTTGATAATAGCAAAAAAGCCAAAAACCCGGCTATTTAAACCGGTTTTTAAGTAAAATATCCGAAAACATGTTTTTTGAAACAATTATGTTTTTTAAAGCATTTGAAAACTATTATTTGTTGGATTATGTCGAATAGTTGACAACTCTATTTAGAATATAAAGAGCTTGTCGACTCTAAACCAGCGTTAGGCAAACGATTATTAATACATTTTACAATTGCGGTAGTAATTGAGAGTCTCTCACTCCACTTGTTTTCTCTGTACTTCTCTTTGTTTATTTTTTGCTTAATTTTTGCCTATGCGTGTGACTACGTACATGTAAAAATTAAAGAGAGAGCTGACTGATTCTGCTCTAAGCCAGCGATGCTCGTGCATATTGTTCAGGTTATGAAGTTTTTTGGCTGTTTATTTATTCTCTTCGTGAATATTACAACCGGGGTTGCCAAAAGCAACAAATTCCTACCCAATTATAAACTGATTTTAACAATATTCCGCTTAGCTCTTAAGAACAACAAAAAATTTGTTTGTACCGAATTTTTTTTGTAATAGAACTTAACTTAATAGCTTTTACAAGAAATTATTGTATAAATTTGTTTAAACTTTTAAAACCAATGTTCTTTAGTTTAACAAAAACAAAAAACATCTGGTCACAACGTTTAATTTCTCAATTTTAGATTCGTAGGCAATAAATAATTTTATCTGATTGCCAATACACGTTTTTTAATTGATTATTGCACCAATAAAATTTTGCTTAACGCACCAATATTATATTTTCGAAAATATTTCGCCATTTTTTGGAACGTACCATTAGGGGCAAAATTACAGTCGACATTTTGAATTGTGTCGTCTAAGCGATTATATTGTATAATAGTAATCAGAACACCTGTACCAGAACAAAATGATTGTATTAATCATTAAAAAAAAATAATAATTATATCGTTTGGACTAGAAACTAAGCGTTTTAAACAAAAATAGAACTTACGTTCACTTGAAATTATTTATTTATTTGAGTTAAAAAAACTGCAATCGATGGAAAATTTCTTCAGAAAAAAAAGAATTAAAATATGACAAAAGAGAAATAACCAAAATTATTTTTAATCAAACTTTATACCCTACACTAACGACAATCAACGGGAGAAGTTTTTTAACACAACTCTGTTTACAATTTTTTCGTGAATTATGGACCGTTTTCTACTGCTTTCAACTGCGATAAAATGTTGAAGAAGAACTAATCAGGATCAAATTTTGTTCTTCAATCTCTAGTCTGTCACATTTTGTGATAAAAGTTATATAGCAGCTATGTAGGGTCCATTATTCATGGATTTGAATCAAATCTATAACAGTAAGAGTCCACAACAAAGCATAACTGAACTCAATATATTTAAGATTTTAGAGATTTTTAAATAAAAGCTTATATATATGTCGGCTAGGGTCATATGTATGTTAAGGGTGCTCATTATAAGTATAGGCCAATTTTTTGTTGTTGTAAATTTTAGGTTGTAACTCTCTCCAAAGATGTTCTCTGTAGCAAACAAAGACAGAAAATTGTGAAAAATTACATACAGATTGCATCAGGGGAGGGCGCGCCGCATCCGCTCACAATAGGGTGTGCTTTTCATATATGGGCCAATTTTTTTAACTTTGGTTCGTATTTTCTCCCAGGAAATGGTCTCTGAAGCAAGTACAAATGCTAAGTTGAGGAGCTTGTGAGTGGGTTTGCACGCCTTCCTGCCCCTAATTCAGTCTGCATAACATTTTCCACAACGCATTTTTTGGCTAAGAAAAACATTTTTGGGCGAGGTTTCGAATTTTTAAGAATAGGGTGCTCCCCTGTACTGCATGCATCAAATTTGTTAGATTAATTAAGGCAAGGCAAAACGAGGCATATAAATAAAAGCTTCCATTCGTCTGTTATGAGCCAATTAAATTCAACTGTGACACATCCATGAAACAGTACAGATCAAGGAAGTAACATGCGCCCAAGCCTTAATGTGAGCTCCCATAGAGCGGGGCAGTCACAGAGAGGGTGTTGTATCTATTCCTCTTACTTCTTATCTTGACAGTTCGTACAGTATATATGACCAGGATACCCTATGAGCTTCAACATGACACCTTCATACAGTAGCCAGTAATTATAAACATAAGAAAGTCGTTTGATTCCCTATGAAAGCGTTATGGCAACTTAATAAAAAACAATTTTTCTTTATTTTTGAACCAGATTAACTTGTACTCAAGCTCAAAAATTTACGTAGACAAGCATGTTATTATTATTAAATAGATTCTCACTCTCTCGTTATAATTGAAGGCCCATCGAGAACAAATTTCTTTTTAATTCACTTTTGCCTATACGGACTGTAGGGTATATGTATATTCGGCTTAAATACATTAACTGATATTGGTTTATTTGTTGTTTCTGTATTTCAAGTATTTTTAATTTGTTTCATATGCTAAACTTTAACAACAATTTATTTGTCATATTTAATGACCTCTGTTATCAACTAAATAAACAGATTAGATCGATAGATATTTTATTCTTATAATTCTTTTGTAAAAAGTGGGATTATATTTGACTGGCTTTTTCTAATTATCCAAACAATACTAAATCAATTCAAGAGCTTTAGATAGTATATACTATATATTATAAAGCCAAGTAAGTTATTACCAAGTCTTTTCTGAGCGAATAGATTTAAAGTGACAGATTTAAAGTTTTTACACGAAAATCGTATTCGTATTTATAAAAAGTTAAGGATTTAATGTTCATCCTAAGAACCGAGCAAGATTACAAATTTCCAGCTAGATTTTGATAATACTTCCGTATGTCTGTTTTAAAAGATCGTCTTCAGTTTAAATTCTTATCGAGGTTTCAGTACTCCTCTTTTACGAATTCCCTCGGCAGAAACTCGAAAGATATTCTTGTCATAGCATCCTCTTCATACGCACGATATGTCCAAACCACGCAAACGTTGTACTTCCATGCGTCGAACGACGTCGATGTCAACAAAAAGCTCATACAGTTCATTATTCATTTCATGTCTATACTCGACGCAAACGCAGACATATATTTTACGAAGAATTTTCTGCTAAGGCTAGTTTACACAATAATACTTTAAGTACGTAAAATCAGAGCGAAAATATTATAAAATTCTGACTGATAGTGCGAGCGGAAACATATGCTTTTTCCTTTGATTATTGTATTTGTTTACAAAAAAATACACCCCTGATCTAATGAAGTGTGATGGTCTTTAAAAAATTTTAAAAAACAAAGAGAGCCGTATGACTGTCAAACTTTCATCTGTATTTTCTCTCAATGTCGTACGCTCTCATTATATATTGAGTTTACACTATACTATCCGCTCCCTTCTATACAAAAACTTGACATGTCGTACGATTTGTACTATCGTGTAAACAAGCATTATTCTTCGTTTTATCTGTAAACTAATTTAATGCGTTTTATTTATGGCTGTACCAAGATAGTTAAATGTCTTATGGAATCTCTTTCGTTGAAACCAGCAACTTGGTTTTATCTTCGTTTATTGCCAGAGCATTTTTCACCGATTTTTTTTTTAATATTTGAAAAAGCGGCAGTTACCTCTCGCAATGTCCGACCAATAATATCAATATCATCAGCATTTGTGAGTAACATATGTCCCCTGGTAAACTTAGATTGTGCCCGTTCTGTTAACAGCTGAATCGCATAAGATCTTTCTAACAAAATATTGAAAAAATCACACAATCATCTATCACCCTGTCTGAAGCCTCGTTTGATATTAAATGTATCGGAGATGCTGATGATCTTGTGTCAATTAACGTCATTCTGCAAAGTCTTATCAGCTGTGCCATTAAACATCTTTGCACGAATCAGCGGGCTATCAAAAGCAGTCTTATAATGGACAAGGAGATGAAGAAATGTCGACTTGTTTTGCTTGAGTCCTTTCCAGAATTTGGCGTAGGATAAAAATTCAGTCGGTGGTAGATTTACCACTGATATGTGCCAATTATATTATTTACCTTAGGGTTTAGCCTTTCACACAGAAGGGCCGACAGAATTTTGTGCGCGATGAATAGGAGATCTATACCTCCTTTTTATGTACGGAGAATAACACAATGAGTTCCAGGGAGTTCTATAGAGCTAACCTACCCTACCCTAGCAACTCATCGCCTTCAATCTTAAATAGTTCTGCCGGTAAACTGTCGACATCAACGGCTTTGTTATTTCTCTGTCGTGCTATTGCTGTTCTGATTTCATCCTAGTTGGGTGATGATCATTCAACATCGTCATCTTCAATTGGATCGGAGGAACATGTCTTCATCACTGCTGGTCTTTTCAGGTCTTCAGCACGCCCTAAAGGTCAATCACCAGATTTCCCTTTCCATACTTGCGCGAGGAAATTCCTATAAAAATATATATTGTGCCAAACACTCCGAGATAAGACTACTAATACACTGGCTGCAATGGCTGGTAATCACCCAGCAGAAAACCCATTAAATCCTGTTTCGAGTCAATAGTCATATATGGATGACTGTCTGCTCAACTTTACATATGAAGACCACAATAATACCGATTAATCTGTTTATATCTAACAAATGTTCGTCTATGAATGTTTTCACGTGTTGGATAAAGGGAACGATTGGCGCTTCACCTCTCAAGGTATCCCCTGTTGGTGAAATAATCAATTAAATAAATTTTTTTATTTTGCTTTAGAATACGATAGTGATATAACTTTTCCATGATTTGTTACAAACAATTCGATTACAAAAACTTTTTAGAAGTCGATCTTAAATATTGCTGCGACAAGTAAACTTGTTTACATGTGTTTACATGTATATCCGGATAATAGTTTAATAGCATTGATACACATATTTTAATCTCCGGATGACGGAAAAATTTGCTAGTAATAAAGCTTTTGTGAAAATTGTTCATATGATAATGGACTGGCTCTATTAAAAAAAATTTTTATCTAGAAAAAATTGTCGAATAAACGAAAACGAGGGACAATGAATTTTGTAACCGATAACAGTTTTGGATGAATGTAAAATTAGTGATCGTAAAGCCGTGCGGATACTTGTGACAACTGCTCAAGCTCTAAATTACAAAGTAGATGAGTTAATAACAAATAAATGTACTATTCGCAAAATCCGGTCAGAACTTCGAGTTAAAACTGCACATAAAATTACAAAAAAAAAGAAATTTCATGATGAAGAAATTGGTAGCATTATAGTTGACTGGAATGGTAAAATTTGGCCATCGTTAATTAAAAAAATCCATTGATCGAATTCCAGTAGTCATAACATACTTGAAATTCCAGCACTAGCATCTGTAATAGGAGAGCAACAAACGGAATGGAATCTAATTAAAAAAGTTGAAGCTTTGTGTTGCGATACCACAGCTTCTATCTTAGGTCGACTTCAAGGTGCTCGTGTTCTTTTAGAGAAAGCTAATCAGAAAGGACCTTTTATATATACCATGCCGGCATTACTTCTATTAAATCATTTTAAGAAGTGTTTTCGATGAAAAAATGCAAAAATCATCAGATCATACTGTTCAATTTTTCAGCAGACTTAGAGACGCTTCAAAACAAAAATGATAAAATGAACTTTATGCCTGGAAATGAAGATCAGAAAGTGAGCAATGCAGTTGGGAATGTATCTGAGATGATTAAATTTGTATCTCAAAATCTTGAAGTAAAACAACCACGTGATGATTATAAAGAATATTTTGAATCAAATATGGTTTTTCTTGGTGGTGCAGTTTCGCTATTTACTTTCAAAAAACCTGAAGCATTTCATCATGCCCGTTTGACGTCGGAAGCTATTTATTGCATTAAGTAAAAAAAATTGGATACAAGCACCTTTTGCTGTAAAAGCCCCTATGCAAGATTTAAAATTTCTTAATGATTTACAATTTTACTATAAAAGTACTAAGAAAAAGCTAGGTCGTGCGACACTAGCGAATTAAGTAATAATTTGTGGTATTTAACTCCTTCTTTGATCTAAAGACGAAAAAAGTTAATGGTGCCAGCTCTGCATAATCCTACTAAATCCCAGTTAAAAAATTGCTCGTAACTCTTCATACAATAAACCAATATCTTAACAAGAATATCGAAAATTGTATATCAAAAAAACTACTAAATATTTTCTCAAATTTCTTTTTTTATTTTAAAGTACAATCCTTCCGGTTAATAATGGAAATTTCATTCAAATGGCTGCCTCGGATGGCCATGTAGTAGCTTACACGATCGGTCTAATTTTTAAGCACAATATCGATTGTGTGCAGCTGTATTTCACCAATGGCTTCACGAATATTGTCTTTTAAAGCGTCAATTGTCTCTGGCTTGTTTGCGTTACACTTATCTTTGACGGCACCCTAAAAATAACAGTCCAACGGTGTCAAATCGCAACTCCGAGGTGGCCAAACGACATCAGGTCTGCGGCTGATAATACGATCTTCAAAAACAGGGCGCAAAACATTGAGTGTGGCACGTAGCGCCGTCCTGTTGAAGCCAAATATTGCTAATATCCTCCTCTTCAATTTTTGTGAACACAAATTCGTTCAACATGGCCCAATAACGATCGCCATTGACTGTAACGGCCAGTCCTTGCTTATTTTTGAAGAAAAATGGCCCAATCATGCCTCTGGACTAAAATCCGCACCAAGCAGTGGCTCGTCTTGGGTGTATCGGCTTTTCAATGTATGCGTGCGAGTTTTCTGTGCCACAAATGCGACAATTTTGCTTGTTTACATACCCGCCAAGATCAAAATGAGCTTCATCTGAAAAGATGATTTTTTTGGCAAAATCGGCATCTTCTGTAAGTCGATCGCAGGGCCAGATTACCAGCGTTGTTCAAGCGTATACACAACCATATTCGTTATCTGTCAAATCAGACATGAGCTAAGTGTTACCATTCACGAAATAAGCACTAGTTGAAAAAAAACGTTAGATGGCGGACCCTATAGAAAAGCAATTGTAGCAGATTATCGGATATTCTATCCTGATGTGAACAAATGTTCACTTTTGAAATAAAATAATACGAGTGTATTGTACAAACCAAAAAAAAATAATAATTAATTCGTTTATACGCACAGCAAATATTATGAATAAACGTAATTTTAATAAAAATCAAAATTTTATTTTTTAAGTTTTCAAGCTAAACTTAAACGTATTAACCTCTACCAATCGTGATAATAGTTTTCACTTCATATTTTTAAATTATAACGAACATTTTTATAGGTAGTAACGCCCGAAGTAACAAAGTTGAAAAATAAGCCTATTAAAAGCCACTCTAAATATGGAAAATTTACTATTAAGTTGCATTTCAACCCGATAGCAACACGCTTCTACCCATTAAGTTTGCGCTAATAAGTTATTTGTATTTAATATATTTTTGTATAGACAGTTCAGTTTTTAAAAGATAAATTTTGAAACAAGATAACCACAAATCTGACCTGTAGTCTAATTAAAAATTGATTAAGAACACACAAATGTATGTGCGAACAAGTTCTTTCAATTTCAACTCTAATTTCGAATTGATTAATTAAAAAAAATGGGTTTCGGAATTTTAGTTTTACGAGGGCGGATTGACATTGAAGCTACATAGCGCTAGATGGCAGCACAAACACAAAAACTTCTTCTTTCTTAGAAATTACGATCTGTCAAACGTCAGCTGTTAAAATTTTAGCCAAATTCATCGATTAGTTTATTTGTTGTAGTCGTTTGAACTAAACAACTTTTGTGTTTCTTGGAAAACGGAAAAAAGTGAATTTCGTGTAGTGATTAAACACTATTATTTGAAAAGCAAAACGGCAAAAGAGACTAAAGAAAAGCTTGATAAACATTACGGCGAATCTGCTCCGTCAGATTATATGGTAAAATATTGGATTGCTGAATTTAAACGGGGCCGAACAAGCACTGCAATAATACCATCAACAGGAAGGCCAAAAGAAGTGGTTACTGAAGAAAGCATCAAGAAAATCCTCGATATCGTCATGAATGATCGCCGGGTCAAAATACGTGAGATTGCTGAAATGGTAAACATATCATATGAACGTGTGTTCAACATTTTGCATGAACATTTGCATATGAAAAAGCTATCGGCAAGATGGATGCCGCGTTTGCTCAGTGTTGAATAAAAACGAGTTCGACATATCACTTCACAGCGGTGTTCGGACATGATAAAGCATAATCCTGCTGATTTTTGGCGTAGATTAATAACTGTTGATGAAACGTGGGTCCACCACTACATACCTGAAACCAAAAATCAATCGAAGCAATGGGTGGAAGCTGGTGAAAGCGCTCCGAAGAAGGCGAAGAAAGCGAAATCGGCTGACAAGGTTATGTCCACTGTATTTTGGGATGCACATGGAATATTGCTCATCGACTATCTTGAAAAGGGATCTACAATCACAGGAGAGTATTATCATGCATTATTGGATCAATTGGTTGATGCAATCAAGGAAAAGCGACCACATTTAAACAAGAAAAAAGTGCTCATTCTTTAAGACAACGCACCGGTTCACACAGCATTAGATACGATGCTAAAACTATGAGAAATCCAGTTCGAATTGGTTGATCATCCACCTTATAGTCCAGATTTAGCCCATAGTGACTTTTTCCTGTTTTCAAGCTTGAAAAAATGGCTCGCAGGAAAAAGATTCATCTCAAACGAAGAAGTGATTACCGAAACTAATGCGTATTTTGAGGAGTTCCCAAAATCGTATTATTCAGATGGTATAAAACAGTTGGAAAATCGTCTTACTAAGTGTGTTGAGCTAAAAGGAGACTATGTTGAGAAATGAATGGTTTTTGAAAAAAAAAAATGTTTTTTTCCTACTGAGGTAGCTTCAATATCAAAACGCCCTCGTATATGTTACAAACCTCAATATAAATCAAATATATCGATTGTAAAAGTAGGGTGGGTCGTATAAACGTTAATTAGTATCAAGCGGTAATTTACCCCAAATTGAAAAAAAAATTTATTTTATTATTATTATTTTTTTATAAATAAAAACATTCCCTTCCTCTCTCTTTCTAATAACTGTTGTTCTTATTTTTTTTACTTTTTTTTGTTTATTTTTTTTAAGGAAATAAACTCAAAATATAACTCAATTTCATTGAGAATAAAAAAATAAAATAAAATGAAACAAAATAAAAATTAAACTTTAATACAGATTTTTTGTAGACTCAATAATCTAATCTCTTTACTTGCGACTATAAAATTAAAATTTAAATTTAAAAAAAAGCATTCATTTTTAAGAATTAATTTACTTGGTTAATTCATGTGGAATTTAAAATTTAGTTGTCTCTACTATATCGGAGAGAACACAACTAAACACGCTGATTGTCTCTCTCGCCCGCTATGCTCGGTACAATGCAGGCCGGTACTTTTTTAGTTTTGTTTTCTTTGCTAATCGCTGTTTCAACGCAAAGATCATTGGCCCAAGAAGATGTAGAATATCGTTTATCAAAAGATGTCATACCTACACTATACGATATACACATTAAACCTTATCTGCGTCAGGAAGACGGTCTAAAACAATTTACATTTGAAGGCCAAGTAAATATAACACTGCACGCGACGGTAAATAATTTAGCAGATATAACGCTGCATAAAGATCGTATAGATATTTTGCATGCACGTCTCTATGATGAACGGGGTAATGCTATTGAAGTGATAAATGCAGAATCTATGAATTATGAAAATGTAACCGATAAGCTGACTTTACATTTAACAACGCCTCTAAAGGCATTTGAAACATATATTTTATATTTCAAGTATCAGGGTGAGATACGCAATGGTATGGAGGGTTTTTATAGAGCCACTTATGATAATGTCAAGTAAGTTGCTAAGAATTAGTAAGATAATCTTGCTTTTTTGTGATTTTTTTAGTGATTTATTTTTTAGTTAAAGTTTTAATCAGTTATGAATTTGAATTGATTCAATTTGTTTTTATTGTTTATCTTTTCAAATATGAATGAATAATGCATTTGATTCTTTAAAATAATTTTGATAAATATTTTATAAAATAAACGTTTGTTATGCAATGAAATGAAATTTTTATCAATATAAATATGATTCGTTTAATCAAATGCTATTTAAAGTTGTGATATATACCTACTTTGCTTAAAGTTAAAAAAAAAAAAAAAAACAGGAAATCTCACGACTTAGGTAACAGTTCTGAGTCAATAAATACTAAATTTGTTGCAAACTCTAATAGCCAAGCTGCCTTAAGTGCACTTGGCTCGAATTATATGACATCTAGACTGGCCAAATACTACTACGATACGTTGCGAAAGCTTTCGCTGAGAAATAGGTTCCAGTTGTTTTAGGTACCTAGACACTGTGAGATAAAAACGGATGTTTTACCCAGAAGGGGTTCCATTACACCCTATATCGGTCCGGAACCTTGCTGTACAGCACCACCTACTACAATCCTCAATCTAATCAAAGATTAAGAAATTGCCAGATGCTTAGAACTCTAGAATGCTCGAAAGGGACTCCGCAGTTTGGGCGTCGTTCTTAAGTACGACAGGCCGCACTTGAAACACGTAATGGAGTTTCTTACGGGCATTTTAAACTAAAAGCACATCTGAAGAGGATGTCAGTTACATGTGTGGATGGAGGAACACATATTGCGTGAATGTGGAATTCTTGCTAATTTTAAGTGGAAATGTTTAGGGGAATATAGGATCTCACTGGGTGACATATCCGCCATTTTGGTTTCAGATCTGCTGGTGTTCATTAGGAAGGCAGCCACTATAGACCGAAAGAGGCAAAATAAATTCCAAGTTTCGCAGTGTCCTGCAATAGTGCCAGTTCGATATTATGATGATAATGATGATGATGATGAAATGTTGTAAAGATCTTCTTTGAACTTCTCTTCGTTCTTACAACTGACTTCTTTTAGACCTACGAATAAGCAGTTGTACAAGAAAATGTGTAAATTTTACGTACATTAACATTTGGTTTTTACCACTTAAACGATGAATATGTAAGCAGTTTTTAATTCCGTGACTTTCAGCAAAAAAAAAAAAAACTTTATAAGCAACACTGCTCCCGTCTGTTACTAAACTGTTATTAACCCTTTACTGCTCAAAAAAATGTATTACTTATTATATCGAATCCTTGCTTTTGATTTAATTTGAGCTCAAAAAAAAGTTTGGTATTTTTAATGTGCCGCTGTGGTATGGTAGGTAAGACTCCCGCTTACCAACCAGAAGGTCCTCGGTTCAATAACAGGCCAGACCATCTTAAAAAAGAAAAAGTTTTTCGACAGTGGTATCACTTCATTAACATTAGCTAGTAACTGCTTATGAGTATTACTTATTATTGAAAACTTCTCTAATGTGGAGCCGGCATTAAATTGTAGGTCTCTTTCAATGAGTTAAACATAGAATCGGGCGCAGCTCATTGACTGACAAAAGTCCCCATGTTCCTTCATGGAATGTTATGGGAATTAATAATCATTTTTGCCAAGCCGGGAAGAATATAAAAAAAATCCTGGTACTCAGAATTATCGAGAGCCAATATATCTTGAATTTATATAACTTTTTAGAATCAAAAAGTGTTATATTACCATCCTTACATGGAGCGTATTGAAATCAAAAATAGATTCTTACCGTGTTTGCTCATGGTAAGAAAATGTAGAGAAGAACCAACTATCCACACATATGCACACACTCGACTACTCGTGAGTATGAGCAGTCACGCTACCTCGTGACTACTTCTGTTTTTTAACTGTTTGTGAAATAGGAACCCATCACAATGAGCTAAAGTAGCGGGTTTCCTAGGGAATATGTGGTGTGGTATAGTGTTTAAGGTGCTTATAACACAAGCAGCTCAGGCTTAAATCTTAGTGAGAACAGGGAAAATTATATATTTCGGATTTGGAATAATAAGCAAGCTTCAGCTCTAAATAAAGAGAAAGGAAAAAGAGGAACAGTTACTACAAAACATCATGAGAAGAGTCTTGGAGAAAATAGAAAAAGATCGGAGTCTATGATGAGCAAGCGGCTGCAAGGCTCACCTCAAATAGAGAGTACGTTATTTCTAAGCAACGACAAATGGAAGCACCACTATTTATTCTAGAAAAAGTGTTGACGCAAGTTTTGCAAGTGTGTCCCAAAATTAACGCAAGATTTGAATTCAGTAGAAAACAGAGTTCTTAGTCTTTTAATTGTTATTTTTTTTATTGAATCACAAAGTTCGTAGGATAAAGCTATTTATGGAATAACACAACGGAAAAATGGACTCCATCCACGGCTTTGTATTAACATAAGCACTTGTTTGTCCAAATTTTCCATGACCATTTTGCATAAATGTGACTGAATTTCGTTGATGCAGCGCTGAATATCCTCCTTTAATATACGGGTGGTTGTAGGCTTGTTGACATCAAAAGAAATCTAATGGTGTTAAGTCACAGGGTTCTCTTAGAGCCAATTCTGATCACCAAAACGAGAGAGTATACGACCTTGAAATGTCTCATACAGTAAATGTCTCACGGGCTGTATGGCATTTGGCACCGTCTTGTTGGAAACACATATTGGTCACATCAATATTATTCGATTTCGGCAGAAATCGACATGTGTTATCATATCATCATGATATCCAGCATCAGCAACAGTCGCTGCTTAACCAGCTTCAGTTTCAAACAGTATGGTTCAATTATATTTCCATCCCAAAATCCACACCAAACAGTGACACCTTGTGGATGCATTTGTTTTTCAACAATCACATGTGGCAATTTTGGCGATTAACAAAGCCATTAAGCTCAAAATGTGCTTCATCGCTTAGAACGATTTTGCTCGAAAAATCAGCAACCATGTCTTGATGTTCAATAATCCATTCAACGTATTTTATTTTTTATTTATATTTGACGGTTTGTTTTTGAACGACCAGTGTGTTTGGCGTCTCCAACGGATCCAGTCTCCCTTTTCAATTAATCTCTTCACAGTTGATGAAATTAAAACATTATTTCGACCATATTTTGTATGCAATTTTCGAACTGTGACCGCCAAACTTTCATTATTTTTGAATTATTGTTCAATAATCCTAAAATATCATGTGTCGAATTGTTTTCTAGGGTTGCCAACACTTTACTGCACAAATGGTTACAAATTGAAATCTTGAGCTAATTTTGGGAACCCTTAATATTTGAAATTAAACTGAAGGGTACAAAATAGATGAAAACTCCTTATTACCTTTTCTTTCTGAAAAAAATGTTGCACTTTGTTGCCCTGTTTTTTATTGTGTTCCTTTTAACAAAATTTAATAAAACGAAAGGGTGCTGTGTTTATCTATAAAAATGTTGCTTTAAAAAATGTTGATGTTTCCTAATTTTAGCCTATTTTTCTTGGCAAAGAGCAAAAGAAATGCAACATTTTTTTTCAGAAAAGAAAACTACATTAGAGCAAAATTTTGTGAAACTTTATTTAAAATATTTAAATTTACTTGTATAAAATCGTCATCCATTTTACAAATTAACAGTTGGTATGGCATGACACAGCTGCATAGAATAGATGCCCGTACAGCATTTCCTTGTTTTGATGAACCCGAATTTAAGGCAAAATTTCGTATGCATATCAGCCGTCCCATAGAATATAAATCTTATTTCAATACACGCTTAAATAAAACAACAATTGATGGGTAAGTTGAGAGTTAAAGACAATATTTGAGCTAAGAAAGTATTTAAAATTTTATGCAATTTTAGAACCGATCGTTTTATAGATCATTTTGAGGATACCCCCTTAATGTCTACCTATTTGGTGGCTTTTGTTATCAGTGATTTTGAAGCATATGGCAGTGAGGACTTGAAAATTATTATGCATTCAAAATTTAATGGTAAAACTAACTTTGCTTATGAAGTGGGTCTGAAAGCTCTCGAGGCTTATGATAACTATACGCAAATGCCTTATAAATCGATGGGCAATACTATCATGCAAAAAGTTGGTGCCAATCATTTTCCCCATAGTGGCATGGAAAATTGGGGTTTAATTATATACAAGTAAGTTTTTAAATATGATATAAAAGAAAATATTTTTGACTTCAATGAAAAACAAAAAGGGATTACGCTTTGGCCCATGAGCCCGGTTACACAGATGGTTGGTCGAATAAGCAGTACACAGTCAGTTTAATAACACACGAAATCGGTCACATGTGGTTCGGCAATAGTGTTACACACAAATGGTGGAGCTATTTTTGGTTAAATGAAGCTTTTCCCAATTATTATCAATACTTTTTGGGTCAAGAGGTAAAATATTTTTGAAAATATATCATAATTAGTGTACACTGTTACTTAAAACCTTTTTCTCTGCAGTTATATCCAGAATATGGATTTGATAAACAGTTTTTGCTTAAGGAAATGCATAAGGTATTTGATATTGATGCCACTAGTAAAGCTCAACCCATGACTAGTTCGGCGGACACGATTAATACACCACAAGAAATTGGCAGTAAATTTAGTGATTTCGCTTATGCCAAAGGTGCCTCCATAGTGCGTATGTTTGCCAATTTAATGGGTAAAGAAAATTTCGATAAAGCCATAAGAGAATACCTTAAAGAAAAGTAAGTTCTTAAGATTGCAAATAAAAAATCGGTTTTAATTGCTTTGTTTTATAACAACTTTCAGCCATTTAAACACCGTTGAACCCCAGCATCTGTTCACTGCCTTAAAAAAATATTGGCCTTCAGATCACAACGTCGATTTAGATGAGCTTTTCAAGGATTGGACTGAACAAGTAGGCTATCCCATGGTTAGGGTATCGGTAAGTCCTACGGGTAGATTTTCCATTAGACAACAACGATTCCTTCTGAATGCCAACGATGGCAGTGATGCTTCACTAAGATACACTATACCCATTACCTTTAACAATGATATGAAGAATGATTTCACAAATCTAAAACCGAAATTCTATCTTACTAAAGATCAAAGTGAACGTCTATTCGCTAATGCCAAACACCATAAATGGATTATAGTGAATACCCAACAGTCCAATTACTATAGGGTATTCTATGATGATGAATTGTTGCACGAAATACGTAAAGTATTAATGTTAAGCAATCATAGTGGCATACATGTCCTTAATCGAGCCAGTCTAGTGGATGATCTCTTTACCTATGGTCGTATAGGCTTAAGGGGTTACGATGACGTTTTATCTTTCATGGAATATTTAGCCACGGAAACTGAGTACACACCCTGGCAGGCTGCCTTTAAAGGCTTTGAGGTTATTTACAAACGTCTAACAGTGGCTCAACATGATAAATTCAAAGATTATCTCTACGAAATCATGGCCAATGTCTATCAAAAACTGGGTTTTGATAATCCAAATGTTACTGTATTGGATATCTACAATCGCAATAAAGTTATAGACTGGCTTTGTAAATATCATCACGAGGATTGCAATGCAAAAGCTGAAAAACTTTTCCTACAACATTTAAAAGCAAAAACCAAGTCCTCAACCGATTTTCGCGAAACTTTATATTGTGCAGCAAATCGTTATGATAACTCTGATATTTATAAAAACTTACGTGAAATGTTTGTTGAGCAGCAATTAACAAGTGAAAAGGAAAAAATTTTAAGAGCCCTAGGTTGCACACATTACCGTTTGAAAGAGCACTACGAATTTGTACTAAGCGGAGATGTTGCGAAGGGAATGAAAAAGCTTGGTTTGAAGAGTTTATATAGCCAGACACCGAAAAATATTGTACCAGTATTCCATTTAATGATCGAAAATGTTGAGAAATTAGCAGAAGCGTAAGTAGAAAATACATTTCTTTGCTTTAGACTGTAATAGAAAGAAAATTGGGTCACTAAACGCAGCGTGTACTTATTCAATTACTGAACAAAATAAAAAATTAACAATATTGCTTGTATTTTATAGTCTAAATAGTTGGTCCTCTACTGCCTCCTTAATTGCTGATATTGCCGATTATTTAACCACTCAAGAGGAGTTGATGGCATTAAAAGAATTCGTGCAAGACAAAGCTGCTTTATTTAATACTTCACTGCCGATTTTGGAATCGGCCATACAAAATGCTGAAAATAATTTTAAATGGTCTGATAAGCACATTCCCAATTTAATAAATTATTTGACACTACGTGAAGTTGACTATCGTCTAAGTAAAGATGTTATACCTCAAGCATATGATATTTTTATTACCCCCTATCTACAAGCTAATGATGGACCGAAACAATTTACTTTTGATGGCGAAGTCTATATAACGCTTAAGTCATATAGAAATAATTCAAATAAAATAACGTTGCATAAAAGCTTTATGGACATCTTGGAATGTAAACTATACGATAACCAAGAAAACGTTCTAGAACGTGTACATAGTGGAAATATGCTTTATGAAGCGGTTACCAATAAGTTGACTTTATATTTAGCGACCTCATTAAAGATCAATACGAATTATACATTATATTTTAAATATCAAGGTCAAATACGTAATGTTACGGAGGGCGTATTTAGAAGCACTTATGATAACGTAAAGTAAGTATAGTACACTTTAAAACAGAACCTCTGGTACAGTACACTGATTTAATTGCTCGTTTTTATATTTCTAGCTGGTATGCCATGACTCAATTGCATAGAATAGATGCTCGTTCCGCATTTCCCTGCTTTGATGAGCCAGAGTTTAAGGCAAAATTCCTCATGCATATTAGTCGTCCTAAAAACTATTTGTCATTATTTAATACCAGGCTCATAGAAACAACCAGTGATGGGTAAGATTTCCAAAAAGAATTATATTTAATTTTCATATTAAATCCTATCCTTTTGTTTTTCTTTCTAGCAACGATCGTTTAATAGATCACTTTGAGGAATCACCTTTAATGTCCACCTATTTGGTGGCATTTGTTATCAGCGATTTCAATTCCTCTGGCAATAATGATTTGCAAATTATAATGCATTCCAAATATAAAAATAAAACCAATTTAGCTTTTGAAGTTGGCCTAAGAGCTTTAGAGGCCTATGATAATTATACGCAAATCCCCTATAAATCTATGGGCAATACTATAATGCAAAAAGTCGGTTCACCAAGCTTTCCACATAGTGGCATGGAGAATTGGGGCCTGGTGATTTACAAGTAAGTCATTTTAGCTTTAATTGTCTAAGAATTTTAAAGATTAGAAGAAGCTTTGACACAAGTGTGTTAGAACGATGGCGGATTACTTTGGAGGGAACAAATTAGTTATTGATGTATATGATGTATTGATGTATTGGATAAGAGTTTTTTCAAACATATATACAGAATACGATTGAGTATGTATACTGAATGCAGTACCTATTGGTAAGGTATACCATACTTTGCTTTACTACAATCCGTGTACATATATGGATTGTTTAAAGGTACATACTTCTGATTTTAAAATATTTTACTGATATATGTTTCCAAAAAGATATCATAGACTTAGTGTACAGTTCTGTTATATAACGTTATTTATAAATATACTAGGCAAGACACGGCGTGCTTCGCTTCTATTATCTCAGTTATCATTTGTTATCCTTTTTTACCGAAATCTTAGCATTTAAGATACCCCATAGTTGCTTCCAAAAAGACAATATAAAAATTTCTAGATAATTGGTTCTGCATTTTGCCTGCATAAAGTCCTTTAGCAAACAAACTAGCTTTAAGCATCCGGCTTTGCCCGGGAATCTATGTATGTACAGAAGCAGACAATTGCTTACATACTTTCTCAGCGTGATTATTTATTGAGTATTAAGCCTCAATAAAAACAAAACCATTTTATTATGTATGAAAGATGACACGCCGTCTTATGCAATTCCTCCTACTCGTACTGACTACCAAGTCATTTAGACCAAATTCAGAAACTTCATTCTAATTTATTTAAAAAATCAATATTTATTTGTATAAGAGTTACGTACCATGCCCACATATCCGATTATTATGCATTCACTTATTGGCTGATGATTTGTACTAATTACGAAATCATTTTTACCAAATTCAGAAACTTCTACTTTTACCGTTCTCAAGATATACAAAAATCAATATTTGTTTTGTATTAGAGGCACCATATTTGCTTATCCAACTCCGTTTATATTTGCTGCAGAACTTAGACTATGAGCACTGAATCGACTTCCTAAATCTTAATCAGATACCTCTAACAGGAGCAGTGATAAAGGAATGACCACCTACAGCGCCATCTGCTGAAAAATTTCGACTTTTCCTTTTTGCGTTTTAAAAACGCAATTAATAAAAAATATATACATTAAAAACGCGAAAAATATGTACGTGGCACCACTGAAAAAGAAAAATCATATGTATATTTGTTAACATTTTTTTGTAGCTGTAGTCGTTAAAATAATTAAGTAGCTGGTTACTTGGCTATTTTTGTATTCAGCGTCTTTTGTAGTCGTATGGCCGATGGTCGGTAGCCTTGAATGTGTTTATAGCATGATGTGAATAGCTTCTCATAAAAAATGCCATATTTAGTATGAATGGGAGGTGCCACTCCCATTAATCCAATCCCATCCAGTTATTGTAATAATAATTAATATAAGTAAACTATGTATGGCTAATACCACGACCACTAATCCAAATCTGCTCTTTTTTATTTGATAATTTCTATGGACTATGAAGTCAATCAGATCAAATTCTGAAACTTTAGTTGTAACCGTTTTCAAGATATACTAATAGCAACATATATACTTGTATATTGTAAGTGTGTGACGCGCCCGCTTTTCCATTTCTGCCCAGTTTTTGACTAATGATTTGTATCGACTACGAATCTATCTGGGTCAAGTTTAGAGAAAATATAGGCAAACAAATACTTTGTATGGGCTTTTTTACCCTACGGTGCTAATACACAAGTAAATACAATGCGTCCACCGACGTCACCACCTATGCTTAAAATCACCAGTGAGTACCAATTCGATGCAATGTTGTTTGTTCATGACCTCCACATTGGTGAGGAGTGGAAAACTATTTAAACTCTTACCGTTTAATGGATCGCGTCACCCGATTAAGAGTGTAACAACCACACCAAGCCATCATGGCTTTCCCCGCGATTTGGATTCAACCACCACTTCACTCCTACAAGGTGGCCTCGCCATAGTCTTACATGAAGCCAGGTCGCTGGGGCTGCCGACACCAGTGGTACCAGAATTAGGCCTCGTAGTACAAATTCTACTATCAGTGTAAGTCCCAAGCAACAATATAACAAACAGGAATACAGGAAACAACAAACAGGAACAGCATGACAGCCAAAAGCCGGAAACGAACCTGAGTTCGCTACAAACTGCCAACCAACCGAGCAACCAATGCATACTGTCATGTGCTAATGAGCTAGAAAACGGCAAAAACGCTAACTCAGTAAATGCAGCAAGCGCAAAAGCGCCCAATCTCCCAAAAGGCCAACTGTCCAGCAAACACCTGCCGAAATCCCAAGCCCCCCAGTATAAGTAATACCCATAATATCTAAGTCCCTAATGTTAGCATAGACCGAGCATTTAGTGACAGCTTAAGTCGAAATCGAAGTCAGGGTATACCTGTATGAACGCCATCTATCTCCAAGGCACTCCTGCAAAAGGGCCTTATGTCTACTTCTCTACCCATTTGAAGATCTGAAGCGGAAATCCAGTCATGTGTTTGAAGCGGAAGTTCTTTCTTGATGCTGTAGGAAATACTGCAACGTATTACCTCAAAGTCAAGTGGCGCTGCACCAACAAGAACCTGCAAAGCGTCGGTAAATACAGTTCGACATCACGGAACACATACCAAAATTCTCTAATAAATAAGAAGAACGTTGAGCGTTTACTTCATTACTTGAACAAACTTCTGACACCAAAACGTCCATCCGTCATTCTTTTTAATTTTGTCTGAATTATAGAACAGCTTTGCTTTACGGCGCAAATTATATATGTACTTCGTTATATGACTAAACAATCGGGGATTTACCGTTTTCAAAAAAAAGGTGTAAGGCAAGCAAAAGCAACTAGTTTTGTGGCATTTCGATTTACGGTCTACATTTTCTGTACCTATCTCGGCCGTAAAAAAAATTTCATGTTGTAAGAAAAATAATAGATTAACTTTACTTTTTTAACAAATTTATTTTAGTTATGGCATCTGACAAAATACAGTATGTATACTACAGTAGAGAACACTAAAGTACCGTACCCTAGTGCATTTATTTCAATTACTGTATAACATTTAGTTTTAATAGAAAAAAATATCCTTTTAATATGTCATTTTCTTATTCTTCTTACAGAGATTCTATTTTGGCAAATGAGCCTGGTTATACTGACGGCTGGTTAGATAAGCAGACCACCATAGGGTTGGTAGTGCATGAAACAGCTCATATGTGGTTCGGCAACAGTGTTACACATAAATGGTGGAGCTATTTTTGGTTAAATGAAGCTTTTGCTCGTTATTATCAATATTTTATGGCTCAAGAGGTAAGTATTGTAACGCAGCCTTTTACAACATATTTTTGCTATAAAATTTTAAACCTTAAAGTTGTACCCTGAGTATGAATTTCATAAACAATTCATGGTCAACCAATTGCAAATGATATTTGAACTGGATGCCACCAACAATAGTCAACCTTTAACCAGTCCCGAGGAATATGTAAATAATCCTATTGAAATAGGCAATAAATTTAGTAGCATAGCATATGCTAAAGGTGCCAGTATTTTGTTTATGTTCAGAAACCTTATGGGTAAAACAAATTTCGATAGTGCCGTTAGGGGCTACTTAAAGGAAAAGTAAGTATTATGTAAAGACAATCATTTAAAAAATAAATACGTAATCAATTATTTTTTCCACCTTTCAAGCCATTTAAACACAACTGTACCTGATGACTTATTCAAGCAACTTAAAGCTCATTGGCCATTAGATCATTATGTTGATTTGGATGAGTTTTTCCGCGACTGGACCGAACAAGAAGGCTATCCCATGCTTAGGGTTTCAGTTATTAATGGCCGTTATTCACTTAAACAACAGAGATTCCTTTTAGATCCTTTAGACGGCAGCAACTCTTCCATCAACTATACCACACCCATAACATTTACCCATGACAGAATGGCTGATTTCTCAAATTTGACACCAAAATTCTATTTGACAAAAACACAAAACGAAAAAGTGTTTGGTAATGCTAAACCCCATAAATGGACCATATTTAATTTACAACAGGCCTTTTACTATAGAGTCTATTATGACGATTATTTGCTGAATAGATTAACCATAGCATTTAAGCAGATAAATCACTCTCGCATACATGTTAACAATAGGGCCAGCATGGTGGATGATCTGTTCGCTTTTGCTCAAACTGGTCTGAGGGATTATAATAAAGTTTTGAAATTCATGGAATACTTGGCCATGGAAACTGATTACTTACCCTGGCAGGCTGCTTTTAAAGGCTTTGAGGTCATTTACAAGCGTCTAACCGTGGCTCAACATGATAAATTCAAAAATTATCTCTACGAAATCATGGCAAATGTCTATCAAAACTTGGGTTTCGAGAATCCAGATATTAGCATACTGGATATCTACAATCGCAATAAAGTTATAGGTTGGCTTTGTAAATATCATCACGAGGACTGCAATGCAAAATCCCAAAACCTATTTCACCAACATTTAAAAGCGAATACAAAGCCCTCACCCGATTTTCGTGAAACTTTATATTGTGCGGCAAATCGTTATGATAACTCTGATATTTATGAAAATTTACGTGAAATGTTTATTGAGCAACAATTAACGAGTGAAAAGGAAAAAATTTTGAGAGCCATGGGTTGCACACGTTACCGTATGCAAGAGCACTATGAATTTTTACTAAGCGGAGATGTTGCGAAGGATATGAAAGCGCTTGGCTTAAAGACTTTATATAGCCAGACACCGGAAAATATTGTACCAGTATTCCATTTAATGATCGACAATGTTGAGAAATTAGCAGAAGCGTAAGTAGAAAAAATATTTCTATGTTTTAGACAGTGTTCGGACTAATATTTTTACACTAAACGCATCGTGGACTTTAGAAACACAAAAGCTCAAATAATTGTTTGCAATATGATTACAAAACAGCATACGTTAAAAAAAATAAGGAAAATTTTTGTACATCGCGGTATACTTAGAGGATAACATGTGTTTGAAACGGGTTAATACCAACTCTGAGAAAGGTTTTAAAGCAGCGTCTGGCAAACTTACACGAATGAAATTTGCAATTGTGTCAGTCATTAATAGTCTATCTCTCAGAGCACACTGCACGAAAAAATACTTTTTTTCTTACGCAAATGGTTGACTACACTGGAAAAAATTATATCATATCTTAATTATAAATCAAAAATATAACGAAAACCAATAATAACACAAAAATAACGGAGAAACATTCACAAAAAACAATTACAGAAAAATTAAGATTTTTTTCTCTCTGTATTTTACTTTTTATACGCTAACGTAGTATTAAAATTTAAGTTCTTAAAGCTCTTGGTTCCTTTAGTATCAGAATTAAGTGTCTAATAAGGCTACTACAGTCATTGTTTTCCTATACGGACAACATAATATCCAGGGGAAGAAAATAGTATTTACCTCAATGAGAGCAGAGAAGCTAAAGTCGATTTCATAATTCTTCTGATGACTCTCATCTTTATAAAAAAACAATGTCCCAAGCTCTTCCCAGCAGATGGACAATAATAACAATTTAATATACATAGTCTGGAAAAAATATCCAGATATCCTCCTAATGATGTCTGTCTCTCAGTTAGCTCATGCCACGCAAATCACATTTTTAGACGTGTGACAGTAAAATTTGTTGCAAAACTGCATAATTTTGACCAGAAGAATCATTTTACGAGCACCGCTTACGGAATGGTGACGAACTATGAAAAGAGACAATTCTGGAAAAAGACGGCCAAATTTGACCAAATGTCAATGGTTTGCTCATTTTTTTCTCCGTCACTCCTCTAGGGAGCATGTTGGATTTTCACAAAGCATCCATTATTTTGTTTCAGTTTCATTAATCAAGTTAATGATTAATCCGCTATAGCTCCCCTCAATGTGATTGTGTAGTAGTGAAGATCCTTGATAAGTGGTGGTGATAATTTTTACTTTGCATTGTATTTTTTTGCTAATAGGTAGCGTTTTCTCTTGATCATTGTCATTATCGCTGGAGGTAAGATGGAAGATAGGGGGCTTTTTCCTTATTTTTTAGTCAGAGTTGTCTGAAGGGATGTGGAAGTCTCGTTTTCGTCATGTCCTCTATTAAGGCTCGAACCTAATCACTACATCACGCCACCACCATTTGCTCATTATTTTCTTTAATTGTCGAGGCATAAAACCAAATGTTAGTAAAAAAAATATGACACTGAACTTATGCGCTCTTTTCAAGAATTAATGCGAAAATATTTTTGGAAAACCCGTTCATATTCAGCAGATTCGACCCCCAGTTTTGAAAATTCTGAAGAAACCATTAAAAGACAAAATTAGAGGATATACCGACTAAATTTTACTATTAAATTCAAGGCTATACTCATAAGTATTTATGACAATTGCTACGAGAATTTGAAGAAATTATGGAAATTATTTCTGAAAAATTTAGGTTTCTTTATAAGAATCTGTAAGTAAAATATAATCTAAAAAAATAAATCGGGTAATAGTTAGCTAAGTTCTTAGCTTGTAAATGCATGAAGGCATGAAAAACCGGTTTTTTACCCGTAACTTAAAATTTTGTAGGTGTTTCGAAATTTTCAAAGACAAACTCTCTTTATACTCAATAGCACCTATCAGAAAAGTGGTATCACTTCCCAGATATTCCAACTTTGTTCTTTCTTATCGCATAGGTTTATACCATATACACTTTATTTTGACGCTTAAAAAATAGAGTACCTTTTGTTTTTGTTGTATAACTTTAGTTGTTGTAAGAATTTTGTCGCTGTTTTTTAGCAATTTTAAAAAGCATAAGTACAGTTTTAAAAAATCGTAAAATATTTGAATTCATCGCATTTGGAAAGGCTGAAATAAAAACTTAATTCTAGAGAATAAGGGTGTACTCTTTTTTGACGAAGACTGTATTTATGTATATGCTGCACAGAAGTCTAAACAGAATCTTAAAGTTAGATAGAGTACTTACTATGCTTTTACTCTGTTTTAAGAATCAAATTTTTAACAAAAAATCTTCTGCTTAATAGTTTAAACAGTTGGTCTTCTACCGGCTCCGTAATTGCTGATATTGCCGATTATTTAACCACTCAAGAAGAACTGAACTCATTAAAAGATTTTGTCAACAAGAAAGGTCATCTATTTAATACTTCTCTAGCAATTTTGCAGACTGCCATACAAAATGTTGAAAATAATTTCAAATGGTCTGCTGCTAATTTAGATAAGTTCATGGATTATCTTTTTGAACGCGACAGTACTTATCGTTTAAGTACGGATGTTATACCGCAGCTATACGACATTTATATTAAACCCTATTTGCAACAAGAGGATGGTCTTAAGCAATTCACTTTTGATGGTGAAGTCAATATAACACTACGAGCAGTGGCAGAAAACATTCAAAAGATTACGCTGCACAAAGATTTAATGGAAATTTTACAAGTTATTCTGTATGATGCCGAGGGAAGTGTATTGGAGACTATCAACAGTGGTTCTTTACTTTATGAACCTTTAACCAATAAATTAACAGTTTATCTAAGCAAGCCTATGGAGCTGAAAACGCAATATATTTTATATATAAAATATCAAGGCCAGATACGTTCTGGTTTGGCTGGTGTATTTAGAGCCTCTTATGATAACAGCAAGTAAGTCGAAATTTTGCTATTTAACCGAGTTTTTATAAACTTGTTAACTTCCTAGCTGGTATGGTATAACTCAATTACAACGCATTGATGCCCGCACAGCTTTTCCTTGCTTCGATGAACCCGAATTTAAAGCCAAGTTTCGTATGCGCATAAATCGTCCCAAGGCATATAATTCCTACTTTAATACCCAACTAATGGAAACCATTAGTGATAAGTATGTTTAAAATTTAAAAAAATTAGAAAATTTTATTTAAATAAACATATATTTGATCTTACAGAACAGAACGTTACATTGACTACTTTGAGGAAACCCCTAAGATGTCCACCTATTTAGTGGCCTTTCTTATCAGCGATTTCGATTCATTTGGCTTTAAAGATTTTAAAATAATTATGCATACGAAATTCAAAAATAAAACTAATTTTGCTTATGAAGTGGGCCTAAAAGTATTGCAAGGTTTGGATGAATATACACAAATACCCTACAAAACTTTGGGTAATGAAATAATGCAAAAGGCTGGCTCTACACATTTTCCGCATAATGGCATGGAGAATTGGGGTCTGGTTATATATCAGTACGGTTTTTTCCCCATTTTGAAATCAGAAATATTGTATTATTTATTTATACCTTTTACAGTGATTCTGTTTTGGCTCATGAACCTGGCTATACAGATGGTTGGTCCGATAAGCAGTACACTCTAACCATCTTAACCCATGAAACGTCTCATATGTGGTTTGGCAATAGTGTTACGTTCAAATGGTGGAGTTATTTCTGGTTAAATGAAGCTTTTGCCCGTTATTATCAATATTTTTTGGCTCATGAGGTTATTTCAACAAACACTCTAAACCCTTGTTTTTGTGCAGCTCAAAAATTATTAATAATACGATTTATACCATATATATAATATTTATTTATACTCTATAAGTTTGGCGGCACAAAAAGCGGTTTGAGTGTAACTATTTAAAATTTTGTTAAAACAAAATCTTTAAAATTCTTTTTCACAGCTGTATCCCGAATACGAATTGGATAAACAATTTGTCATCAATCAAGTTCAATTAATATTCAGTGCTGATGCCACAAACGGTAGCCAACCTTTAACAAGTCCCGAGGCTTCTATTAATACTCCCGCTGAAATTGGTTACAAATTTAGTGGCATTACTTATGCCAAGGGTGCGGCCATTGTACGCATGTTTGCAAATTTAATGGGCAAAGAAAATTTCAATGCTGCCATCAGGGAATATCTGAAACACAAGTAAGTTTTGGAATATTTTTTTCTCAGTTCTGAAAAACAAAAATAGATGTTTTCTAGGGAACAAAAAATTTTGAAATAAAAAATAATAAACGTGCCGTTTTGAAAATTTAGTAGCTTTTTAGTCAAAAGATATTTTTTCGTATCAACAAAATATGTCAGTTTCTGTCCCTACAAAGCTTCTTTTAAGCATAATATATTAACTAACTTACTTAAATATCCATTGGTCTCACCCCGGTTGGGCCATAATCCGAGCATAAGACAGAATTTTATGGGCTTAGGTCTTGTTTTTTTTTAACTTGAGACCAGTACTCTAGGGATGACCCCCACTCATTGTGTTGGTACCAGGAAAATAGGTTGTGAAAAGAAGAAAAGAGGGAGTAGTGTTTATGAACGCTCAGTTTAAATTTACTCATCTCATAAGTAGCAAGAAAGACCTTCGCGGAAGATTGTTCCAAGCAAACAGTGCAACTAAAGTAAGACCTCTCCCTATAATGCGTCGTAGTTCGCTGTACAATCAACTACATGCGAGAATTAATCCCCTTATTTTGCAAAATGCATTCCGTTATAGTATCGATAGAACAATAAAAAGCAAGCCACATTACAACGATGCTCTTATGAATCGATAGACGATTGTGCGCACTTTCTCCAATTTATTATATCAAGCGTCGACAAGTTCTCTTCAACCTGATTTTTTCATCGGAGCTTCAGTAGTCCTCTTCCTCCTTGCTGGCGCATCTTCTTTCATACGCACGACATGTCTCTACCAACTCAGCCTCCGCTGTTTCATGTGCTACCAAAATTCTCTGCTGACGCAGATTGGTCCATAAGTCCTACGAAGAATCTTTCTCTCGAATAGCTTCATCCGCTTATATAGGGTCCGCCAAATAAATTTTTTCTTGAAAATGGCATAAAAAAAACTACTGAATATTTTCTCAAATTTCTTTTTTTATTTGAAAGTACAATCCTTTCGTTTAATAATGGAAAATAATTTCATTCAAATGGCTGCTTCGGCTGGCCATGCAGTAGCCTACACCATCAGTCCAATTTTTAAGCACATTATCAATTGTGTGCAGCTGTATTTCACCAATGGCTTCACGAATATTGTCCTTTAAAGCGTCAATTGGTTTTGACTTGTTGGCGTAACACTTATCTTTGACGGCACCCCACAAATAATAGTCCAACGGTGTCAAATCGCAGCTCCGAGGTGGCCAAACGACATCAGCTCTGCGGCTGATAATGCGATCTTCAGAAACAGGGCGCAAAACATCGAGTGTAGCTTCGGCTGTGTGGCACGTAGCGCCGTCCTGTTGAAACCTAATATTGCTAATATCCTCCTCTTCAATTTTTGTGAACAAAAATTCGTTCAACATGGCCCGATAACGATCGCCATTGACTATAACGGCCAATCCTTGCTCATTTTCGAAGAAAAGTGGCCCAATTATGCTTCTGGCCCAAAATCCAAACAGTAACTCGTCTTGTATCGGCTTTTCAATGTATGCCCCAAATGCGACAATTTTGCTTGTTTACATACCCGTCAAGATCAAAATGAGCTTCATCTGAAAAGATGAAATTTGATTCTGCAACATTACCATGATTTTCAAAGTAATGTCGCAATATTTCCCAGCGTTGTTCAAGCGTATAAACAACCGTATTCGTTCAGCGGAAGGATAAAACTAATTATCTGTCAAATCAGACATGAGCTAAGTGTTATCATTCACGAAATAAGCACTAGTTGAAAAAAAAACGTTAGATGGCGGACCCCTTACAAGCACTCAAGATTCAGCTCCATATAATAGAATGGAAATATCAGTATCTTATGGAGCGCAAAATTTGTTTGTCGAGAGAGGGTCTTGTATCTCAACTCTTCCACAACTTCAAAGCTATAATAATTATCAACTTTCACATGTTGTTCAATTCTCTCACTTCATTGGCTTCCAGACTCATTTTCTCTGACTCCTATTCGATATTTGCAGAGACAGGAGTTATTGCACGCAGCATGCAGTCCATAATATTAATTTATTTAGTCTGTAGCTTTTTTATACTGATTAAAGTGCTTGCCTACTAATCACGTATTTCAGATTCGAGTCCTCGAGAAACAAATATTGTTTTCATTATGGTTTCCGAATTTAATTAATTCAAAAATGAAGAAAATTTAACTTCAATTTCCCTCCCAATTAAATCTATCAACCGCCACGTGATGAAGAATATACAATCAACTAACGAGCATCATAGAATCATCAGGCAATCTCTCCTTTTAGGGAAGAAAGGTCAATCAATAACAAGCAAGATTCTTGATCACTATACCTACGACTCCTGCATTATATAGTATACCTTTGCTGGAAGACAAAAGCTGATGAAGAAACTTACACAAAGCAAAGGAATTGAGCTGCTTTGTGAAAGGAAACCATATGCTTCCAAGAAGAGATGAAGGGAAAGAAAATTCCCTTGAAATAATACAATTTCTCAAGACACTTAAAATAGGCATTTTTTTAACAAGGATTTCTTTTTTCTTGCCTCCATATGATTGTGTGAAGTGGTGGAGATCCTTGCTAAGTGGTGGTGGAGATCCTTACTTAAATAGCATTGTAATTTTTTTTCACACTAGTTAGCGTTTTCTCCTATTCATTCATATTGTGTTTGTCATCTTCACCACAAAAAGTAAGTTGGATGGAAATCAACATTAGAAAACAAAAGCTCTGAATCCCAAATTACCAATCAATGACCCCACCCACCGTTTTGATTGTTCTTTGATTTCTTTTTGATTACGATCGACTTGTGTTGCGTCCAAGGTTTTGCACACTTACCTTATTCCTCAATTCCTGAAACACGTCTTTAACTATGTACTTTAAATGTGTGTCTTCAATCGGAAACAATAAAAAGTCGCTAGTGGCTTACGTAAATATGGTTGTCAAGCCGTAATTCTGTTGAGTGAAGCAGAAGCCATGGACTGTTTTTCGACAACTACGTACTTTTTTCGGATTTTTCTCACAAACTTCTCATAACTTTAAAGGAAATACTACTTATTGGGAATAAGAACATTTTCGGTCAAAGCTCTTCTAGGCTCTTTTGTCAATAGTAGTGAGTGCAGAGTAAGAAATATATAATTACCTGTCTCCACCAGTACCAAACAGATTGTAAAAAAGAAATTATTTTTAATAGAAGAAACGATTAAAGAAAAAATGTGTAAGCTCCTTAAGCAAAAAGTACCTTAAAAGTACCATAGTACTTTCCAAAATATAAAGTACCTTTTAAATATTTTTAATGAAAAATCTATTTTTTATTTCCGTTCAGCCATTTGAAGAATGTTATACCGCAGGATTTGTTTAAGTATTTGAAAAAACATTGGCCAAAAGAGCACAAGGTGGACTTGGATCAATTATTTAAAGATTGGACAGAACAAGCTGGTTATCCTATGGTTACGGTCTCAGCCAGACCTGATGGCAAATATTCTCTAAAACAACAACGTTTTCTATTAGATCCTAATGATGGTAGTGATGCCGGTCTGCGATACACTATACCCATTACCTTTAATAATGATAAAATGCTTGATTTCAATAATCTAAAGCCAAAATTCTATTTCAATAACACGCAAAATGAAGTGACATTTGGTAATCCTTCCCATCACACTTGGATTATACTCAATGCCCAACAATCCAACTACTATAGGGTTTACTACGATAACTTTTTGCTTAAACAACTAAGTGATGCTTTTAAGGCCGCTAATCATTCGGGTATACATGTCAGTAGTCGTGCCAGTGTCATCGATGACTTATTTGCTTTTGCCGCATTGGGGTTAAGAGATTATGATACAGTTTTTGAATTTATGGAATATTTGGCAGATGAAACTGAATACTCTCCGTGGTATGCTGCTTTTAAGGGTATCAATACGATATATCAACGTTTGACTCTAGAAGAACATCAAGAATTTGCTCCCTTCCTATATGAACTTCTTGCTAAAGTCTATCTCAAGTTGGGTTTTCAAAATTCCCACGATAGTGTCTTGGATGTGTACAATCGTAATAAAGTTATAAGCTGGCTTTGCCGCTATCACCATAAGCAATGCAACAAGCAAGCCCGTGACATATTCTTTAAACATCTAAAAAGTGATACCAAGCCCTCGCCCGACTTTCGTGAAACTTTATACTGTGCCGCAGTACGTCTGGATCAAAATGATATTTATGGCCATTTAAAGGAAATGTTTAAGAAACAAGTACTAAACACAGAAAGAGAGAAAATAATACGTGCCATGGGTTGCAGCAAATTCAGTGTGAAAGAGCATTATGCCTTCATACTAAGCGAAGAAGTAACACAAGATCTCAAAACTATAGCTTTGAATGCACTATATAGCCAGACTGCTGAAAATGTTATGCCAGTATTTGAATTGATGACAGACAAGGTAGAACAGTTGGCTGAGAGGTAAGTTAAAACTTTTTGGCTCAAGATTGAGACATATTCAAAAGTAAATGTTTCTCTCTTTCCAGCTTGCAAAGTTGGTCTACTACAGCGTCTGTTATCAGCGGTATTTCTGAATTTTTGACAACACCAGAGCAATTGTATCGTTTACAACAGTTTACGCGTGATAAAGGCCATTTATTTGGTTCATCAGTTAAGGTTTTGAAAAATTCCATTAAATCAACCGAAAATAATCTGCTATGGGCTACCAAACATTTGGATAAATTATTTAGTTATCTCAGTCAACGTAATGCAGCTGCTTCTTTTAATACTGCAGCGCTAGGAGTTCCTTTACTAATGTTTATTATACAGTTGCTGTTCTAATTTTTCAGCTAAAATTCAATTTTAAATCATTAAACTATATTGCAATCAAGTGCCATATACATTTATTTTAAATTATTTAAAAATATAACACAAATAAAATGAATTTATTAAAAATTCACTTGAATTTTTCAATTGTAGGCCTCTTTACCAAGTTCCATGTATTTTTATACATTTTAAAACGAAAATTTATAAAAAGGGCACAAAAAAGGTCAAGTAGAATCTAAGACTCAGACGGTGTAACAAGATAACATACAATAGATCTAGACACTTTACTTTGTTAACTATAAGGGTGAAAATAATATTAAATAAGCCGTTTATATATTATTTCTAAGGCTTGGGAAAACAAACCGGCTAACATACAGTTGATCTAGACTGGACACTTTATTAACGGACTACATTTTTGCTGAGAAGTCTAAAGTATTCCTACTGCTAAATATGAATTAATTCTTAAGTTCAAACTTTCTAAGGAGCTCACACATTTTTGATTCAGACTCGTTTTTGTATTGACTCTAAGCACGGATATTATATGAAATAAACCATTTAAGGTATTCTTGCTGTCAGTGAAGTGTGTTATCTGAGTTTAAAATGTTTCTCAAGTGTACTTTAGATCCCCAAACCTACTGAACTCTTAAACAGTTGTTAAAGTGTGAAGTTAATCACAATGGTAAAATATTGTTACGAAAATAAAAATGCGTAAAAAGAAAATACACCACATCAGTGCCTTTGAGACTGTATTGTGGGATTTTGCTCTATTGGTTTGTGTTAAGGTTGTTAATGTGTTATCCTGGTAACGTCGTACTGATTTGTGTATTTGACGGCATTGCCAATTCCACCATCTTTGGGTAACACAAACTTACATATTTAAATTTATCTGACATAAAACAGAGGATTTGAAAGCGTTTGAAACATTTCCGGAACTTTCTAAACTGTAGGCAGTTAGTTAGTTATCGTTTAGCAGTCATAAAGTAAAGTCGTTTTTAGGCGTAAATAAAAGTGTTGTTTAAGCGAATAGTAAGTGCAAGATAAAGTGTATAAAGTAAAAGTGAGGAAACAAAAACTGTGAAACAACAACAACGTGGTATATATTTTATTTTACCCAATTAAAAAGAACTCAAACGTTTTAAATAGGTTAGAACGTAACAATATTTTTACAGCAACTTAGTGCTGGAAAACTTCTATTATATGGACAAACCTAATTTTTTTCCGTCACCCCTCTAGGGAGCGCATATTGTTTTTGCACAAAGCATCCATTACTTTGTTTCAGTAATCAAGTTGATTTTAAATCTTAGTAGATGATCAATCTGCTGCAGCTCGCCTCTATATGACTGTATGGAGTGGTGAAGATCCTGGCTAAGTGCTGATGATTCTGATGATCCTTACTTAGTTTTGTAATCTCTTCCCAGTAGGTGGTATTATTCTCCTGATCGTTCGTCTGAAGCTGGAAAGTCAGGCAGCATCTTTAGACGGGTTTGTCTGGAGGGAGGTTAAAGTTTTTCTATTGAATTTTTTTCGTCATGTCCACTGCTAGGTTTTGTACTTGGGACGGTTATGTTGCTTACCTGCGCTATAACCACTACAACTACGGATTACATTCCGCTCAGATGATATATAATTATCCATTCAAGGTATTACTGCCGTCTAGGAGTAGTGCTATTTAAGTTTTCGATAGCTCTCAACTGTGCTATAAATCTCTAAGTCTATTAAACTTTAAGATAAAGTGTGAAGCTTATAATGAAATGAAAATTTCTTCGCAGAAATTTTGGCAGTGACCGTGCATTATCGACTTTGCTCATTTATAAAGCAGGAAGTAAGACTGTCAGATTTGAGTTTGAGGCATGATTAATAGGTCTACCCTGAAGAGAAAGTAACAATGTGTGCCTACCTTTAACAATTGCAACGTCTTGTAATCCTTGTAGCCAGGACGACTTCAACCTTGCCAGACTGCTTTTTTTTTGTAAACACCATGATCGAGCGATTGACCCAAATCAAAGCTATTAAGATAAGAAAGAAATTTAGTGCAATATAATGTATCTGCCGACTACTAATTCCAAAAGTTTCAAAGTGTTATGGACAGTGTTTAGCATTAGAATTTCCAAGGGCCATAAGTCATATTCGATATGAGTGATGAGCTATATGGTAACTCAAACACCATTCTGCTCGCTTTTTATGTCTTACGCAGTGCATTTGTACGTTATAAGTTGCAGTGCACAAAAGCATAGGATGCCTTAACATGAAGATTGTAAAAAAGGTTTACTTTCAGCTTTAAGTCCACACTACACTTTCTAAGTCCACTTCACTTTCACATCCTACTCGTTTGTTAAAATAGTTGATTTAGTGCTACAGTACATAGCAAATTACAGAGTAAAACAGGATGCGATGTCTAAACGCGTAAAATGGCAAAATTACTTTTATTCTCTACTTTTATAAGCGTCACACTCGGCATATTAATAGCTCAAATCGTATTAACACATATTAACTCTCTACATATGACATCTAACCTGTTAAATCTCTCTATGAGATGCAAAGACTGACGCTTGGAAGCAGTAAAGAGTTGGTTTGGAAAAAGGTGCATTAAAACTATGAATACATTAGCTAGGAAAGCATTCGTAACACACTTTATTGGTCCGCTTTCTCAGTCTAATTAAGGATTGAAAAAGCTTGGAACACTAGAACGCTCAGGGGAAACTTAGCCAAGGAGGTGATCAGTCCACATTAAAAATGCGGCTCTGATGTTCTCAACTATAGCGAGGCAGATGTGAAACTTATGACGAATTTTCTTTCTTAGGGGCTATGATAGATTAAGAGCACATCTGCAAGATATTATCGATCTTGGATGTAGCTGTTTGTAGATTATGCTTAGAAACATCAGAAACAGCGACACACATATATGAATGAGATGTTGTAGATATATATAGATAGCAGTGCTTATCGGAACACCGGGTTTCAGATTTGCTAGGTTTTGTTCGAAGGTATCAGATCTAGAAAACAACTGTAGACTGGAAGTAGTATATTAGATCCCAACGGTCACAGTGTCCTGCAATTGTGCCCGGCTTATATGATAAGAATTCAAGCACAACATAGCTTTCGCTTTAAAAGCATCGCATATAACCTAAAATTGCAGAAAGAAAACTCGACTATACAAAGCCACATCGAGCTTTTCAGCTTTAAAAAATTAGTGCCAATTATTTTTCTGAATTGTTCGCATATTCATGAAGGATTCTTTGATCACAAAGTTTACTACGATTATTAATTGACTGATTAAAAAATGGTTTGGATACATTTTTCGCTTTAAAGCAAAACAACTTTAAAATACAGGATGATCCAGTAGACTAGCGAGTATTTTGTAAGTCTGCTAGTGTGAAGGTTGTGGATTTGATATGCATCACAAATTTTGATCTGTTGCACTACACCGCGCACACGGCACATGGTAATATTGTACTGTTACGTTTCAACCTTTTTAAAACGTTTCATTTCTTTTAAATTACGTTGAATAAAATAAAAGACACGAATTTATTACTTTACTTCATACAGATTTTATTTCCACAATTTAACTTTACACAGAGTCCAACTTATTTAACTTCCATTTAATACACAAATTTATTCAACACTTTAACTCTTTGACTGGTAAATTGAGACTCACTCACTAAACAGAATGCGGCGACTTTTATAGCAAATTAACATTAGTTTCGAATGTGATAGTAAATTCAACAACCTACTGTTCAATTGCCGTTACGAATTTGTAATAGCTATCTGACTTATAGTGGCAGCGCTGTTCAAATTAATACAGCATTAGCAGGCTGATCGTAGCCTTGACACAAATCAATAGCATTTCAATAGATTACCCCTATATCTTTAAATGTTCAAATATTGGTGTATCTTTCTAGGCGAATTAATATTCGTAGCAGCGTTATAAATTAAATAACGAATAAATAATTTTAAGATACGAAATACAGAACAGGGGTTATTAGTTATCAAAATTTTCTTTTATTTTCTTTATTCTTAAAAAAATATTTACATACTCATATATTTGTTAATAATTTATATTTTTATTTCTTTGTCACAATCATTTCAAATCTATTTATTTCCGTATGATTTTACGTATTTTCTATCCAATTTTAATTGCCTTGATTATCGTTTTGTTAATAAAGATTTTTCTAAACAAAACGGCTATAAATTATCGTTTGAGCAAAGCTATCAAGCCACATGATTATCGTATAAAAATACAACCGTTTATAAAAACAAAAGATCCCGTCAAATTTTCAATGTTCTATGGTGAAGTGTATATTAACTTTGAATCACTTAGAGATGATACCAGGAAAATTGAATTGCACGCAAAGAATCTAAATATTTTGGAGGCGATGCTATGGGATATGCCTGAAAATCAAATACTAAAACTTGGCAAACAATTTCAAAAGTATGAAGAAATTACGGAAAAATTATCTTTTACATTGGTGAGGAACCTAAAAAGGAATACAAATTATACGCTTTATATCAAGTATACCGGAGAAATACGTAAAGATGTAAATGGATTTTTTCGTTTCCTTGTTCCGCGGAATAGGTGTGTGAAATGAATTTTGTTTTGGCAGAAAATTGTTTATTTCTTCTTCTTTTTTAGTTTTCAGGCAATAACTTCTTTGTATCCAAACAATGCCCGCTTAGTTTTACCATGCTTCGATGAACCGGCATTTAAGGCCAAATTCTATATGAACATAATACGACCTAAAGAGTACAAAAGCTTTTTTAATACAAAACTATTAAGAACAACGAAGATAAGGTAATTTAAGGTAAAATTATTGTAGAGCAACATTAATGGTAATGCTTTTCCTATTTCTAGTGAAAATTCTGAAATTGATACTTTTGAAGAAACTCCCAGAATGTCTACATATTTATTGGCTTTTATGGTCTGCACTTATACATCATACGGTACAACAGATCTGAGAATGATTGTGCCGCCAAAAATGGTCGACAGCAGTAACTTCTCCTATCAAACGGCTTCTACGGCCTTAGAAGCATGTGAAAGTTATTTTGCAACTCCCTATAAAGAACTTGGTAATCCAGTGTTGCAGCTAACAACTGCCAACAAATATAAATATAAAGCCATGGAATCATGGGGTCTTATAATTTTGCGGTTAGTTTTTGCTTAAAAAATCCTACATTTCTAAATTCTGAATTTCGTTTGTTTTTGTAATTTTAGTCCCTACATTATATATCACATAACCAATTACACCGATGGTTGGCTTCAGCGACAAACAACTGTTGGCATCATTTTACATGAAATAATCCATATGTGGTTTGGCAATAGTGTTACTCTTAAATGGTGGAATAATTTATGGTTAAATGAGGGATTTTCCCGTTACTATCAAATTGTTTTAGGTCAACAGGTAAAAATTATTATCAAAGATTTTAAGATAATTCTTAAAAGACAACAAAAGCAACTTCCTCTCCTTAGTTTTTTCCCTCTTTTGAACTTCTTCAAGATTTTATTTCCGACAACATGTATACGATATTTGAAATTGATGCTCAAGTTGAAACTCAAGCCATGTCTCCAACAGAGCAGGAGTTTAGAACTGCTCAGTCTATGAATTATGTAACAAATCGCATCAGCTATGATAAGGCAGCCAGTGTACTGCGTATGTTCTCTAGTACTATGGGACAGGATAATTTCGATTTAGCTATTAGAGAATATCTCAAGAAGAAGTAAGTATTAAGCGTAAATGATATATAAAACTTATGCTATAAACACGGACCATCGACAACAAGCTATCAAAAATAGAATACATGTATGCATATGAGTATAATTATTTAAGCGCCAACACGGCTACCGAACTATACGACTACCCGTAGCCAACTTAGGCTAATTTCTATTTTTCTTGGCGACAGTAAACAGTTTAGTGCTGTCAGTAAAATGCACGAAATAGGCGTTTTAAAAGCGCTATATAAGAAATATATACGCGAAAAAAAATTATGTGCTACCAAGGAAAAATAATAATCAATGTGTCAAATGAAATGTTTATTATATAGCTGTAGTCGTTAAAATAATTAAGTGGCTGGTTACTTGACTACTTTTGTAGACAGCGTTTTTTGTAGTCGTGTGGTCGGTGGTCAGTGGTTGGTAGCCTTGAATGTGTTTATAACATTAAGTACCTTGCACATTGTGCAAAATCTACACAAATTAGTGCAAACATTTTCTGAGATATTTTGATCAATGGCCCGTTAGTACTCTGTTCACTCTGAGTAACTTGCTGGTTCAAGCTCCACTAAAAGTGCTGTCCTTCTATAACTAAAAACTGCCAGGGCAAAAGCGCCCAACCTCCCAAACGTACGATCACCTAACAAAGCCCTCCTGAAATCCCACACCCTCAGTATTAGTAATACCCATACCATCTAGATCTCGAATATTATCATAGTCTGGGCATGCAGTCAGTACATGCCTCCAGTTCTCAATCCCCATACCACACCGGCAATCCGCAGAATCAGTCCGGCCATCCGATGCAAAAATGCATTGAAAGAGCCATGTCCCGTCAGTATGAACCGCAAGCTTCAGCCGAAGCCGAAGTCTGTACAAACGTAACATCCGGAATAAATTCATAAGTCACAATTTCCTTGTCACTGCTTTTCCGTCCTGTTTGACACCTAACTACGAGATACCTCTTAAAAAGGGCTATATAACCTATCTCTCCCACTCTCGAGCTCCGAAGTAGAAAGTCAATCTTTCGTTCCAAGTGGCAATCTCCTTTTGACCCTGAAAGCAATACTGCGACGTACTACCTCCAATTCAAGCGGTGGTACACCAACAAGGACCTACAAAGCGTTGGGAAAAATTTTCGACACACCGGAACACATGCCAAGAGTATAATTCTCTAACAGGTGAGATTATTGCGCTGTCCAACAACAGACATGACCGTTTTGTACCACACAGTGTGTCATACGCTGTACAAGCAACGAACAGCGCATTATACCAATCACTCCTCAAAATGCGCCAAACCTTCTTAACAATAGCTCTCAATTTATTCTTAACATGGGTAAGATGTACATGAAAGCTCGTACGCCCTCCCATAATTATTCCAAGGTACCTGACCTGGGTCACATAACGAATGTAGTTATCACCAATTCCAATGAGGGGGGGTCGCCCAAGTGATAACGTGCCCTTGAGCAAAATCATCACCGTCTTGTCCATTATGACACCAACACCAAATTCTGCACCACACTCATATGGCGTTTTCTTTTCTGGAAAAAAATGTTGCACTTTGTAAATGTTGTCTTCAAAAATTGTGATATTTCCTCATTTTTGCCTACGTTTTATGACAGTGAATAAAAGAAATGCAACATTTTTTTTTTCAGAAAAGAAATCGCCATTAAAAACACAAATTTTTACCAAAAACTAGTACATTTCTGATGGCATTTTCTTTTCTGAAAAAAATATTTCACTTCGTTGCCCTTACTTTCTGTGTTCCTTTTCTAAAAAATGTAATAACTATTTTGCTTTTAAAAATCTTAGCTATTTCTTAATTTTAGACGACGTTTTATGGCAAAGAACAAACGAAGTGCAACATTTTTTGTTAGAAAAGAAAACGCCATGAAAGTTCCTCGATGGGTGGGTAATCGATTTATATCACAATAAGTAAAACTTGTTATATTGTATAAAGTGCACATAGTCGAGCTAAACCGACTTTTACATTCTTGTTATCAATACAAATTTTAAATATTTTTGCATTTTTTACTTCAGCCATTTAAAAAATACCAGATCGGAGGACGTATACAAACATCTCCGTAGACACTGGCCAAAAAATCAACAAGTCAACTTAAAGACATTTTTTGAGGATTGGACCGAGCAAAAGGGTTATCCTATGCTTAGCATATCTACCATCTCCAATAATAAATATGTATTAAAACAACGGCGTTTCTTAATTCAAAGTAGTGAACTTAAGAAATCTTTGCTCAGCTATACTATACCCATTACATATACCACCGATAATGAAATGGATTTCGAAAATCTAAAACCGAAATTTTTTTTTAATAAAACAACAGATGAATTGATTTTCGGTGGTAATCTCGAGCATCACAAGTGGTTAATATTGAATATACAGCAAACGGGTTACTATCGAGTGTTCTATGAGAACCTATTACTAGATCGCTTACAAACAGCTTTTGCCAAAGAAAATCATTCTGGTATTCCAGTTATACAGCGGACCAGCATAATAAATGATCTTTTCACCTATGCCGACATTGGTATGAAAACATATAAGCAAGTATTTGATTTTATACAATATTTATCGAATGAAAGTGAGTACTTACCTTGGAAAGTTGCCTTAAAAGGTATACGTCCATTGATCAAGCATTTAACTCCTAAGCAACATGATAAGCTGGCGCATAATCTGAGTAGACTGCTTGAACATGCCTACCAGACTGTGGGATTTGATGAAAGTGAAAATGAAACCATTTCAAATATCCTCAATCGTAATCAGATTATCTCTTGGCTCTGTAAATACAATCACGAGGATTGCAATGAAAAAGCTCAAACCAAGTTAATGCAACATTTCATTAATGGCACCGGAATAAGCATCGACTTTCGTGAGACTTTATATTGCTCCGCCACCCGTTTTGGCTCGATCGAAATTTATGATTATCTAAAGCAAAGGTATCTGGAAGAAAAATTTGAAAGCGAAAAAATTAAAATTTTGAAAGCCATGAGTTGCACGCATCATCATATTAAGACGCACTACGAATTCATTCTATCAGATGAGGTTCCTGAAAATTTCAAAATGATTGGCTTAAAAGCGATCTATACTCAAACTTGGCAAAATATTGACGCATTATTTCGGATTATTACTGAAAATGTTACACAATTGAAGAAATCGTAAGTATTAAGACAAGTTTACGGTGTATTGCTGCCTTAAATTAGCTTATAAGCCCTAATCATTACCTCTTGTACAATAGTAATATGAGAGATAAAAGTTAACCTTTTAAAATTATTTATTATAAATTTATTCCTTTGCTAAGCCCGAGGCAAGTTTGTTAAATTAGAGATTTTTGGACCAATAAGTTTTCTCAAGAACCTTCAATGATACCACCTTCGACCCAAATCTCTAAATAACCAACTAGTTTTTCAAATTTGGAAAAATAATAAAACAGGTACTAAATCAAAAGCGTACGTAGAATAGGGGAGCAGTTCGTAGCCCAATTCTTTAAAAGAGCGACTACACACAAGAGCACTCTAATTTGAATTAAAGCAAAAGCTCTGAATAATTGCGTCGGTGTTGACTTGCTCACAAAAAAACTGTGACCATAAACTTATTGGTCAACGAACTTACCCTCTATCTTAGACTCTTGTCCAGTGAAAGGCAGTGGATATTAGGTCACAACTGGCCATTTCGAATAGAGTGCAGCGGCTAACCTGTCTTATAATCGCCGGTGCCATGAGTACCGGTCCTCAGTCCGGTTTGGAAACAATGCTGAGCATATCGCCCATGGATATTTTTATTAAATGTGTCTCTGCAAAGTCTACACTTTGACTAAGGGAGTCGGGTGGACTGAGGTAGATCTAGCGGCAGTAGGATACATTCTAGGGATAACTGGGCTGCTGGATCTGTCATCCGAGATGATACAGTTGCGTTATATACGGTTGGCTCGAAGAAAAAAACGGATAAAGGATTCTTTGATGATCTGGTTCTCAGGGTCTGTCTCTCTTGGACTAACCGATGATTGCACTTTTTTTCAGGCAGAGATTTACGCTATAGACAGGGCATCTAGGCGTATCCAGGAATTAAATCTCGAGGACTAAAGGCCCGACTGGAATGGAAGCATGTCGAACTTTTATGGGTTCCGAGTAATGCAGGCAACCAAAGGAATGAAATTTTTTATGAGATACTCTAGTGTGGAAACGTACATGCTCTGCTGAGTGCGTTATCAAGCTTGATAGACAGATGGGCACTGAGCAAGATGGAACACAGATGGACCAATATCATCACTTCTATAATATCCAAAATACTTTGGCCTTCTCTTTCTATAGAAAGAACTAAGTCGCTTCTTTGGTTTAGAAGGGAGTCGAATGGGCTTCTTTCGGGCATAATTACCGAGCATTGTACGATAGGCCGCATTTCAGTGCACATGGAACGCCCGGGTCATGGCTACTGTAGGAGCCATGAGGAGGATGAGGGTACCGGTAGGCTCAGGTGAGGGAACTGAAGTTTTTGGGTCTTAAGAGAGATCTTTTTTGGGATTCTCATGCCCGGCCTTGCGGCCTATTTAATGAGTCTGTCCTCTAGATGGTATCACAATGAGCCATAGGGCCTCTGAGTGAACTCGTAAATCGCGAATGATCTACATAACATAACCTAAACTACCCTTTTTTAGTGCCCCTGCTAGAAAAGATTCAATGATTTCCCCATCCTGAAGTCATCGGTATATTAGTTCAGATCGAAATTGTAAGTTATACGAGGGCGGATTGACATTGAAGCTACCTAGCGCTAGATGGCAGCACAAACACAAAAACTTTTTCTTTCTTAGAAATTACGATCTTGCAAACGTCAGCTGTTAAAATTTTAGGCAAATTCATCGATTAGTTTATTTGTTGTAGTCGTTTGAACTAAACAACTTTTGTGTTTCTTGGAAAATGGAAAAAAGTGAATTTCGTGTAGTGATTAAACACTATTATTTGAAAGGCAAAATGGCGAAAAAGACAAAAGAAAAGCTTGATAAACATTACGGCGAATCTGTTCCGTCAGATTATATGGTAAAATTTTGGATTGCTGAATTTAAACGGGGCCGAACAAGCACTGAAACAATACCATCAACAGGAAGGCCAAAAGAGAAAATTCTCGATATCATTATGAATGATCGCCGGGTCAAATACGTGAGATTGCTGAAATGGTAAACATATCATATGAACGTGTGTTCAACATTTTGCATGAACATTTGCATATGAAAAAGCTATCGGCAATATGGGTGCCGCTTTTGCTCAGTGTTGAACAAAAACGAGTTCGACAGATCACTTCACAGCGGTGTTTGGACATGATAAAGCATAATCCTGCTGAATTTGGCATAGATTAATAACTGTTGATGAAACGTGGGTTCACGACTGCACACCTGAAACCAAAAATCAATCGAAGCAATGGGTGGAAGCTGGTGGAAGTGCTCCGAAGAAGGCAAAGACAGCGCAATCAGCTGGCAAGGTTATGGCCAGTGTATTTTGGGATGCACGCGGAATATTGCTCATCGATTATCTTGAAAAGGGATCCACAATCACAGGAGAGTATTATCATGCATTATTGGATCAATTGGTTGATGAAATCAAGGAAAAACGATCACATGTAAACAAGAAAAAAGTGCTCTTTCTTCAAGACAACGTACCGATTCACACGGCATTAGATACGATGCTAAAACTACGAGAAATCCACTTCGAATTGGTTGATCATCCACCTTATAGTCAAGATTTAGCCCCTAGTGACTTTTTCCTGTTTCCAAGCTTGAAAAAATGGCTCGCAGGAAAAAGATTCATCTCAAAAGAAGAAGTGATTACCGAAACTAATGCGTATTTTGAGGAGTTCCCAAAATCGTATTATTCAGATGGTATAAAAAAGTTGGAAAATCCTCTTACTAAGTGTATTGAGCTAAAAGGACACTATGTTGATAAATGAATGGTTTTTGAAAAAAAATGTTTTTTCCTTCTTAAGTAGCTTCAATATCAATCCGCCCTCGTATATGAGTTATTAAATACATAAACCCTATGTAAAAGATACGCCATCTGTGGTGAATTCCGCAGTTTTATGTTATACACACGAGAAGTAATAGTTAACGATAGCACTGTTGCATTAAAAATATCTGCGCGGAAAATACAAAAAGCCACGGAACTATCAAATTGCCTCAAATATAAGCTTTTTGAGGTTTTAAAGATCCTTTTTTAGAAATATTACCGTATAACATAATAAATTTGTTAACTTTAACACTCAAACGTACATTGTACATTATTACATTTGACTTACAAAGAAATTGCATATCTTTGGTCTCAGGTAGAAAGGCCTTAACTCAAAAAATTTCAAATTTACAGGAGAAGCTGCGACATGGTGTATTTATGTGAAATATATTGGAATCACTAAAAACCGCAACCATTTGAAAAAAATGCCAGTTAGGGCCTTTCTACATGAGAACAACGACATTAAGTTTAAAAATTAAAAATAAATAAAATTTATGTCTTTATATTCCTCCTGCAGTTTAAATAGCTGGGCATTGACTTTTTCAATTATAAATGATATTTCAACGTATTTCAATACTAAAGAACAACTGGCCAATTATCGCAAATTTATTGTAGAAAAGGGTTATCTATTTAAATCATCTGCGAGTAATCTCTGTAACTCAGTCAAGTCCATAGAAGATAACATGGAGTCGAACAGTAATCAATTCAAAAATCTATTCAACGAAAAGGAAGACACAAATCTATCGAATTCATTGAAATGCAATTTAAATATAATTATTTTGTTAATCTATATTATTATTATACGATTATATTGATTCGAATCAATAATCACGAATAAAATTAGCGAAAATATATATATTTTTTTTTATTGCGAATACCAAACTTTTGAGTATATATATAGGCTCCACTGTAACGCGTAGTGTTAGAAAGGACTTTGATAGGCAATAATCGCGGTTATAACCACATAAAAAATGAATCATTTTTTAAAACTCCTATAAATTGCTACTCGTAAATAAGCCTCCATATTTTAAAATATTATTTCTTCCGAAAACTTTACAGTTTTGATGACGTCATATTCAATTTCCACGCTTAAAATTGTGTTTGCATGTGCAAGTGTTTGTTGCATAAAAATCTCTGCTAACATAACATTTGCTTTAAACAGCGTGTTCCTGTTGTTTTTTATTCGAAAACCGTAGCTCTCCTTTTTTGTAATGCTTTTTTCTTGTACGTAATTAGAGAAGAACATAAGCGAATTTGGGGGGAAGTTACAACCAAAGTGGAGACAAAGAACAGGAATGTTTGTTTGAGTTTGTTTATGTGTTTATTGGCTGACGAAGTTTAAATAAAAATTGAAAAAAACAGTGGTTTCTAAAGGTTTCAAAAACTGCTAAGTATAGTTCACAATGTAATTCAAAAATTGGATCAAAAAACGAAAACCTAGCGGCTAAATCGATGGCAAGAATAGATATTATCATCATCTAAGAAAAGCAAGCTTTCATAGCGGGGGTGTTGCTCTCAAAAACATTTTCAAATCTTCTCGATTGTGCATTTTTTAAGCCAAAGATCACGTTATAGGTGGCCCTGTATTATTGTTAGCTACCTGCATATTCTTTCATTCGATATCAAGTGAAATTCCGTACAATTTTAAAACAATTTAATTGCTAAGTCAGCGGAAAAACTAGATATTGAGATTATATTGACTCTCTATTGGCTCCCTTAATGAATTACACACTTTAGGGTTGACTCATTCAAGCATAAGTTATCGAAAAGGTAGAAAAGGCCGAATATTGGCGATGCTCAGGGGGAAAGAAGCAGCTTCTGTCAATGGTTGTGGACTCCGTCACACTTTAGACGGTACCTATATGGCGAAAATTGTACTATATACTATGGATAGCACAGGTATAGAGACGCTCTGTGTTAAAAGATGCCGATAGATATCCACTAAAAGTCTTTTTATTAAACACTCGAAACCACAATCACATTTTTCGTCATGTCCTCTGCTTGGGCGTGAGCCTGCGCCGCTTGTGTTGCTATATTATTAATTTATTTTTTATTGTAAAGTACAATTGTTCCGGTTAGAAATGAAATATTGTTTCATTCATATGACTGCTGAGGCCGCCTTCACAGTACCCCATTCGATCGGACCAATTTTTCGAGATCTATTTTGAGTGTATGTGGTCGTGTGGCGATAATGTCGTTACGAATTTTGGTCTTCAAATACATAACACTTGTGTACATCACGCCGCTTCCAAACACCTCCATCTAAAAAAATAAAGAAGAAGAATCGCCCTGACCTTCCAGCTATCCTCTGGCGATGATAACAAACATCACACAAATGATGAGGAGAAAACGCCACCTACTGGACAAAAATTACAATGTTAAGTAAAGATCACTTCCACCACTTAGCAAGGATCTTCACCACTACACAGTCATATGGAGTGAAGTCAACTTGATTAATCAAACTGAAATAAAGCAATGAATGTTTGGTAAGAAGCCAATATGATCGTTAGAGAAGTGACGGAGAAAAAAGTCCACGCAAGAGAGCTGTATCGGCTTTAGAGTGTGCAAGCATCGTCGTAGGAACAGAAATCTGTAAGAGAATGGCAGCGAAGGGGGCAAACTCACCACAACTGCAAATGGACATATGCTCTAAAACTCTATGTCCAAATATTGATTAGAATATGGCACGGAGAACTAGATTATTATCTTACACAGATTCTGTTCGACCGCGAGTGCTTTCCTACGTGTCCAGACTACCCAGGTGAACTCTAAGCCGCTGAATACGTTATTGCGACGTCACCGACAAACGTGGTGCACTAGAGAAGGTTTTTGACTCAGACCAACTGTTGAAAATTTGATTGATAGAATGTGCTCATCGAGTGGCAAGTGTAATGCCGGCCAATTGTTCGCTGGACGAGTTATGTGCAGGCTCGTTATAATCGAGAGGGAACTCAGCGATCAACAACGGAATTGACATCTAGTGGACCGAATGCTGCCAGGAGATAATTGAACTGTAACATACCTGACGTTTAAGCATAGTACTTTAGACCTCTTGACGTTATATTTAGTCGGTAGTTCTGGCAGAAGATAGACTGTCGGACACCAGGGTGATGTTATTGAGTCAATCTCCCACACTGACTGAGGCTTTCAACTGTTTTATACCTTCTTAAAAAACAGGTAGAAAGTATATGCATAAACTAATTTCAGACGTCCTCAATCGGAATTAGATTATTACTTTGTATAGGGGCTTAACATCTGGGTAGTCCGTCTTAAAATTAGTTTTAATAACGCTCGTAGCATATCTTCTTTGCTTTTCATTGTAGAAGGTGCTATCGGCAAGTCTACAGAACGGAAGAGCTTCTGAACCCAACGAAGAGTGACCCAAAGCATAGTTTAAGGAGGACGCTTACCAAATAAGTCGTGAATTGAGCGAAAGTCTTTGAGAAAAACGAAGCAAACTTGTTATCTAACCTAACCTAGTTTAAATAGAGAACAATGAGAAATATCGTTCTAGTATTACGAGCGCTGAGAGTATCTGTGCTTCGCCGATGAGAAGGTTGTGGTTTCAACCTAAATCGAGAAAAAAGTTGATACTACCCTAGCGTTGCCAGATTCAACATTGCAAAATTCTTGATATTTATGGAAAAAGTCTAGATTTAAAAAAAAAAATCTTGGCAGTCAAAAATATTAGATGTTCGAAAAACTTCAGTTACAATTTGTCGGTAGATAACTGTAAAATGAAATATTTCTGGTAATTTTAAATGCATCAGGCAGCACTATAGCGTATTTGATAGGTCCGATTACGGGCAATGAAAAATTGATCACGTACTACAAAAATGTGCGAAAGGGATCATGGACAAGGCAAGCAAAGCTTCTCAGACGGTAACAAAGCCAAGGTTGAAACAAAAAAGGCTGTGTGTATTGTGGGATTGGAAGGTAATTGTTCTACAACCTGATCAATTCTGGCCATTGCTATATGTGCGGAGATCAACCTAGACAGTTGGCCTAAGGATAAGACCGCTAATATATTATCTGACAGACAAGCTGCCTGAAGGGCACTTGGCTAGAATCGTATGACATCTAGACTGGTCAAATATTGCTACGATACGTTGCTTTCGCTTAGATATAAGGTCCAGTTATTTTGGCTACCTGGACACTGTGGAATAGATGGTAATGAAACAGCCGATGCATTAGCTAGAAAAGGTTTTGAAAATACATATATATTGGTCCGGAACCTTACTGTGCAGCACCACGCACTATAATCCTCAATCTAACCAAGGCTTGGGAAATTGTCAGATGCTTCGAACACTACTCAAAGGGGAATTCATCACTCTACGTCTGCGATCAGTCTGCAACTTGGGCTTCGTTCTAAGGTTCTCAAGTATGGACTTAAAACTTCTAACGGAGTCTCATCCGAAGAGGATTGCGATCACAGATGGATGTGGCTGTTTGTAGACTGTGCTCCCACTGACATTAGAGACAGCGGGACACATATTGGGTAAATGTGTGGTTCTTGATAGGTTTGGATGGAAATATTTAGGGAAACATAGGGTCTCATTGGAAGACGAACTTTTAACCAAAAATCAGAAAATTGAATAATTTTCTAAAATGACAGCCGGTTTAAGACATAAGTAACAAAATAAAATATGTTATAAAAACTTAGAGCTATCAAGCCCCTGTACACTGTACCCAACCCGTAAAAAAGGAAAATAATGTGACATCCTTAAAACACTCTCTTAAATACAAATACTAATAAGGAGTAAGGGGTGATAATTTTTTTATTAAAGGAAAAATCATGTTCTCCATTAGTTCTCAGTTTGTTATTGGATTTAAGTGTGTCTGTGTGTGTACATGTGTGTGTGTTTGTGTGAGTGTGAGTGCTTATAAGCCCTAATAAGCCCACAACATATTTTGACTATAAAAGGCTTGAAATGGTCAACAAATTTTCTTTGTTCTTCTACTCGTTTTGTTAACTCAAGTCAAAAGCCCTTGGCTGCTGTTGTGGGAGTAAAAATTATTTCAATAAAAACCGTTTGACGTTAAACGTTTTTTTAAACGGCATAGGCTCTGTAAGCGACAAAGAGAGGAGATACGAAGAAATACAAAAATGCTAACAATTCTGGGTTTAGAGACCGATGGAAGATACGGTGTCCTTGTATGCTCCTTTTTGTTGATGTCGCTGATACAGAACAATTTTATAAAAGTCTCTGGAGATAATGCTGTATTGGCAACAGATAATGGTAATTAGTTTGAACTGAAAATTATTTTTTTGTTAGATTTTTAATTAAAACGAAACACACAACACACACCCACTCTGTTTTTTCTTAAGATATTTCCCATATTGGTGACGATTGTCAAGTGACACCGGTTATACATGTTTTACAGTATCCGGGTTGTGTACCCAAACCTATACCATCTTTTGCCTGTGTGGGTCGTTGTGCCAGTTATATACAGGTGACACATACATATTTACAGATGATATGTAAGGATTTTTCTATTTAAATATTATTTTCTTTCTCTCTCTTAAGGTCTCCGGCAGTAAAATTTGGCAAATGGAACGTTCTTGCATGTGTTGCCAGGAATCGGGTGAACGCGAGGCTGCCGTTTCTTTATTCTGCCCTAAAGCTAAACATGGTGAACGTAAATTTAAAAAAGTATTAACCAAAGCACCATTGGAATGTATGTGCCGACCTTGCACTTCAATTGAAGAATCTGGTATAGTGCCACAAGAAATTGCTGGCTATTCAGATGAGGGTCCTTTAAATAATCATTTCCGTCGTATTGCCCTGCAATGAATTTAAGCAACGAGGAATTCTTTTCGAGAACTATTATTGCCTTAATTTAAACTTCTGTTTTGGGGATAAACTTTATGTTATTTTTTAATTGTGCAATTAAATTGTATGCTACTGAATATAATTGTGAATAAAAAACAATAACACTGTGGGACTAATGTTTGAAAAATGAAATTTTGAGTAAAATTTTTTATTACAAAATTGAAGTTGAATAAGCCTGTCTATATAAGGGGTTTTCTGGTTTCTTTTGTTCTCTTCTGAATAATTTCCCTTCGATATGCATATTGGGTATATGAACTGAATATGATAGTCTCACATATAACCAATGGACTTAACCAGCAGAGACCTTGTCAACGGATAATTGTGGTTGCTTTGGACTTGTCTCCAAGGCCTTTGATACGGTGGACCATTCTCTACTCATTGAACACTTTTCGTGCTACACTCTCCACAACGACACCAAAGGATGGTGGCGTTCGATGAATTTAGAGATTAGAGATCCGGAAGCTGGCAATGGGCATTCCTTAGGAGGTTTGCCATGGCCAAACTTCCAACTCCACTACAGGAAATTTAGATGGGTCTTATACGAATGACTGCACAGTCCAGCTGTTGCTATCAGATGTCGCAATAACCTCCTGACCAAACAGTTCCTGATTAGTTGTCACGCAAATCACGAGATTATCGCACAATCACCGGAGATTACGGATACTGAACGACTCCTACCGAGGCTAACGAGTACGACCCTAGCACTACTATGAGCAGGATGGAGCAGTATCCTCAATTGTTACCGCGAGCGGTTCATGGCCGGTACACTAAATATATGCCCAGACTGCCAACAGGGACCACATGATAGGGTGCATCTATTTCGATGCTCCAGTAAGCCTACAAGCTTAGACAATAGACCTGTGATTGCGACCGATCCTTGTTGCGCAACATCTACGATTATTAAATTTTTCAGATGGCAGAAGCTAATCTATTGTGGAATGTCCATCTTTCCTCCAGGAAAAAGCATCAAGAAACAGAAAAGCTGTTTTAACAACAACAACAGATTAGACCTCTGCCAAAAACATCCAGTTTGAGTTGTTTTGAATTTCATACAGAACATTTTCTTTTTATTTTTGAGGGGCGGTCTTGTCAAGATAAGGAAGGGAGTATAAACATGCCTCTATATGTCAAGATGATTGTAGTAATTTCTGCTAAGGAACAGTGGCTAAGTATTGATGGGTTGATTGATTGCCACGCAATCTTCACAGATGAGGGAAAAGGACAGCCTTGCCAAGAGAAGGAGATCGATTTGGGTATGCAGAAGACGATATATCTGGACTTCACGGGCTCTGTGGTATTTTTTTAATGGCAGCAATGGCTAGATAATGATGGGTTTTTATGGATGGCCACACGACCCTCACGGATGTTCTGAAGACAGAAGCGGGCTGACGCGAGAGTCTGTCTTATAGACTTCGGTATCTTCCAGATTTTTATGGCGACTGAAAGCACAGACTGTCTGTTACGTTTGCTCTAGGCTCGTCTGGCAGAAAAGCTCACACGTCGTGTTGAAATTGATTTGGTTTCCAGGGCACTGTGTTATAGTAGGAAATGAGACTGCAGATGAACTGGTAAGAGAGAGCGAGCGCATCGAAGTATGTATGCAAATTTTTCGGTCTTGCGATAGGTTTCTTCAGTAGGCTGATGCTCCTATGTATTCGTCGAAGAGTTGATAGCATATGGAGGAGCAGGGAGATGTAGATTCTTCAGGCTGCTAAGGACCAGACTGGACCGTTCAAAAACAGAATAGGTAATAAATATAGATAAGGAGACTTTTGGAGTTTTGATAGATTTTCTGACTTAGCATTGTGCTCAGTGGGCAAGAACCATGTTAACGTACGCAGATATCCCTGATTTTCTGCTGGATTGGACACATCCATTTCCTTCGCCTTCACCTTAGACTTCAGAGACGCAGTTTCAGACTGTTGGCAAGGGGTTTTTGATAGCTTTATTATTAAAATTATGATTATTTTTACTTTCGCTTCGAAATAAAGTCCAGTTTGTTTTGGCTACCTGGACTCTGTGGGATAGATGGTAATGCATTAGCCAGAAAAGGTTCCATGGCACCCTTTATCGGACGGAAACCTTGCTGTATACCAACACTTACTAACATCCTTAATCTATTCGAAGATTGGAAAATTAGCAGATACTTGAAACACTGGAATGTTCAAATGGGGCTTCGCCACTCTAGGGCGGAATTTGGGCGCGTTATGAGGTTCTCAAGTATGTTTCCTAGGGACCACTGCGGACATAAAGCGCATTTGAAGCGGATGGAGGTCACAGATAGGTTTATATTTGATAGTGTTCATAAGGATGTCAGCAGATCTGCTGAAAAACTGTATACAGGAAAAAGCACAGTAGATCCCATCCACCACAGTATTCTGCTATAGTGCGTGGCCGGTATGATGATGATAATTGGTGTCCTTACTCATATTTGTATTTCCTTTTTTTTAATTCCGCATTCCTAGTTGTTTTTTCTTTCTATTTTTTCTTGTTTTCCTTTCTACTTTCTTCTATGTTTGGCGGGACCAAATTTTCTGTATTCCTTTTCTTTTTCTGGAAGGTTTCAACAACAGACCTCTTTTTCTAGCCTCTTTCTCTATTCTGGCGTTGTAATCACATGATCGATGCATTGTATTCACCCGTGCTTCTGAGCAACTTAGGGACTGCCAACCTCTAACCACGTTGTTCTGCTCTTACCTTCTTCCTTCCATTATTTATCACACGTACATATTTTTGTCTTGCCCTCTTCTTTTCCCTTCATATATCACGTCGTTGGAATATTTACCTTATCTAACCAAAACCAGCACACCTAAATACTAACTAAATACAACTAAATGACAATGTCTCTCTCTCTCTCTCCCTCTCTCTCTCTCTCTCCTTCTTTCTTTCTTCAGAACGTTGTAATTATTTATTCAGAATTTATGAGTTTAAGTTTAACGCTAAAAATCGAGCTTCATTTAACGTTACTTGTAAACACTTGAAAGCATTTTCTCCAACCAATAAACTACTCTCGTAGAGGTTTGTGGCTGTACTAAGTCTACCTAGTAAACACAGCACACAGAATAGAATATACCACCCTGTTATTGAAATAAAACATAAGTTCAATACTATTAAATACAACCTTGTGTTTGTTATTATGTGTACTTGTGTAGTTTTTTTCGCAAACATATAAAAAAATATTTTCTATTTGCATTTTATTTATTTTTTGTTTTCATATCATTTGTTTATCAAACGCGAATGAAAACGGACGTGCAAATGGAATTATTAATTAAATTGTACTCCAAAGTACGCCAATAGTAATACAAATAATAATATCAGGTTTTGAAAATCGAGAAAAAAGAGTGAGAGTGTGAACAGAGAAAAAAAACGTAAATAAGTTGGAGCCCAGTGCAGCAGGGCAAGCCAATAGCGGCTTATTGGAAAAGAAAAAATTTTTTTTTTATAAATTTCGGTGATTTTCTTGGAGCGATTGAGTTTGTTCAGCAGCGGGTGTTGTTACATCGTCGTCGTCGTGCTGAACCTTAACAAAAACGTTAACGTTGTCGCTTTTTGTTGTTACATATGCACATAGCCGTTGTCGTCATAGTTGCTGCCCGTTTTATGCTGGGTGTAGTTTGTTGTTATTGTCGTGTTTTCGTTTTTTTTTGCTTATTGTGGCCGGAGTTCATGTGAATGTGACATTTACAATATAAATCAAGTAATAACAACAACAACAGTAATAAAACTATATATGAAATTTAAATAAAAGTGTAGAATATATATTTGCTGGTGTAATTATTTCTTATACTCTTATCAGTTTTGATGTTGTTATTGTTTTTCTTATTACATAGTGTTGTTGTTGTTGTGGAAATATTAAAAGTGTTATTGTGATACAATTACTGTCATCGTTAGTCAGTCAGTGTGTTATTGTTTTACTATTTGAGTGTCTAACGGTATTGAAAACTCGTAATAACAGCTGGTTTTTAACAAACAGAGTAATTGCAGTTGAAGCTGAGATGCTGGGTTAAATTGACGTACATGTGTGTGTGTGTGTGTGTGTGTGTTAAATATAGAATTTGTCCCCCCTACCAAATGTTACACAAAGTTTAATGAAAAGAAGAAAAACAAATTGTAGAATGAGAAGTAAATACAAAATCCAACATCGTCTAAATCTTAACCGTATTTAACGGTATTTTTAGATTTTTTCATTGAAGAGAACAAAAAATTTATGTTCTGGTTGCAATATCGACAAAAATAAATGAAAAAGTGGTGGCAAAGAGAAGAGATTAAAACAAAATGTGCCAACAACTTTACCTGCCTCAAAAACAACAGCAACAGCAACAACAGCGGAAAGAAGAAGAAGAACATAAACAGCAACAGCAAGAATATACACCAAGTCAACCACCACTGCTTAGTGCAAACCAACTAAAACAGGTTCCCCCTTCGGACGACTCACGTCCGAATTGTAAGCATTATTATGTGCAAATGTTTCAAAAATTTTTGCAACATATTTCGTTTAATAATGACCAAAACCAGTATCATCTGATACACAACACCAACCACCACCTACGCCACTACCACCACCTACGCACATTATTTACATTGAGGAATAGAAAAATGTTTGTACCTGTCCTTCACCATTATCATCATCACCATCATCATTATCCTCGTAATGGCCGTCGTCGTCGTCCCTTTTGTTTATCATTTATGTTGAGCTGTGTTTTGTTATTGCTGTTGGCAAATTCTATTCATTTTGTCCAGCCACATAATTGTCAACATCATCATCCCAAAGCTCATGAGGTAAGTTTTCCTATTAATCTTTATGGCCATAGAAGCGTAATAAAAACAGAAATATTTCTCATTTCATTCAAATTACTGTCGGCTCTTATTACCGTAAAACATAATAATGCCATGCAGAAATTGTTTTGAATCGACAAATATGACTCATTCCAGTTACAAAACAATTCCATAAGTTTTAGTAAAGATTTCTTACGTTTAATGTGTTTAATGTAACAAAGCAGAAAACAAAAAAGTAAAGCAATTATTGTCGGTCAAGGTCGTCAAATCGAATGTAAGTTTAAATTTTGGACTTATTATATAGAAAGTTAATTTTATTTTATATTTTTTCTAAATTATTCGATACTGTTGCGAAAATACACTATCTTAAGTCGACAATAGATAAAATAAAAGATATAAATATGGTTACGGATAGGTTGTGTGTGACAATTTTTTATCTTTTAACGCACACAAACAAAAAGTTGGTCAAGTATGTACATATGTCGGTCTATCGGCCACTCTAGATCAGTTTGGCTCTTAAGCTGCTGAATCAATGTAAGTTTAATAGTCCAAGCGAGTTGTCTCCCATATTGTGTGGATGCCGTGCCAGTTAAGGTTTTATTAGGTAATTAGGTCCCCTACTAATGTGCTTACCACATAAGTTCTGCTTCAGGAATTGCGTCCGTTGTTTAATGAGATTCTTTGCTAATTCCTGAAATGATAGGGGAATATTTCAACATCAGTCTTTTATAGGTACCAGGACACAGTGATATTCCGAGTAACTGTGTGGCAGATGAACTAGCTGGATGGGGCACGATAGCACAATTTCTTCTGGCAAAAAAAGTGTTAGTAGGCTGATCTCTATTTATATTCTGTATCTTATAAGCTGGATCAGCAATATGTTCTCCAGAAGATGGAGCCAGACTTCTTCAAGAAAGCAAGCAGAATTGGTCAACTGCAATTTTGCCAAGAACAGGGAATGTTGGTTGTGGTAGGTAAGCTCTCTGACTGTTGTCTAGTGGGCAAACATGTATTCCGTTTCAGGTATAGTGGATTTGATATTATTATTTAATTGGATCGGAAAGGCCCAAATGGCCATGGCATTGCAACCTAGAAAAATCTATTGCCAAACATTCCAGGGTCAGACCTGCTAGCGAAATAGCCGTCAAAGGCAGTAAACATCCCATTGAGTCAATATGCCTGGGCGGATGACTGTTAGAGCGGTTCGAAAGAACCTGTCGGAACTCTAATTTAGGTATGAAGACCCTCTACGTTATGTGTAAAGATTGCAATATACACAATGGGTAGTCGACAAACGTGTTCTGGCCCAATAAAGGGCTCCATAAAAGTTCGTCCTCGAATGTTTGCCAAAGCAACACATTCACAGAGAATATTCTCCGTCGTCTACCCTTCCTCCATGCACATGCAGCACTCTCATTTAGTTACCACATTGAGATTAAAGAAGTGATTGATATTTAAGATAGTAATGGAAGCCAATAAGTTTTCTCATAGTTGCCCTGCCCATGTGGGCGCAACTCCCTATTATAGGTATAGTGGATAAACTTTGTGTAGTTATTGATGTGAGCCAGAGGTGAAACACTTGCTCCTATAATGTACAGCGCTCTCTTGACTGTGATTGAGGATCCTGGTACGCCACCCTCTAGACCCTGAATTTGTACTAGAAAACCCGCTAGATTTTATCGGTCGTTACGTAGTCTAAGCCGAGTTGTACCTAGGGAGTATGTAGTACTTTTATGGAATTTTATTTTTGGAATCATTGCCTTGTGCGGCATCAAAATGGGTCTACTTAGCCGAAGTGGGCTGGTCTTTGGATCAGCTGCCTGAACCTAAACGAAATGCGATGACGTCTCAAACGAGTGTTAGCCTTATTGCTAAATCAAGGCACTCATGAACACACATGACGGTCCGTTCTAATACCACAAGAAGCAATGCCCCTGTGCCCCTGTGTCACCAAGTACAGTCAAACAGAGGCTTCACATAGAAGCGCAATTTTTGAAATCAAGTCGAAAACCTGCCAGTCTAATGAACCTGGCTATTAAACTGATATTAATGGTCGATAGCTCCAATAAGCTATCGAGAAAGAGCGAGTCAAGTGTGAGCAATCTACGTCCAGCTAGAGACGAAAACATAATTGATCTACAACCTCCACAGAAATCATTCGCTGGTAAGTTCAGCTTTTGCGCGTGTCTACCCACAACGCAATGACCTGTAAGAATAGACACAGCAGAGGAGGTACTCCGACGGTCCAGTTTAAACAGTTGCTTGGTACGCTCCTTATCCAACCTAAAAGTACTACACGTAAAATAAAGGAAAACTGCGCTTGGAAACTTTTCTACACAACATTGTGTGCAAGGCGCTGCCAGATAAAACAATAAGATTTTTACTGTCGTCTGGTGAAACGATATAGCAAATTTGAACCGTCCACGCCGTCTTAATCCAAAGAAATAAGGTTTTCTTATATATACTTGTATAACTTCAAAGACTGGTATGTTTAGTCCGAAAATTCTTACTACTGAAGTTATAAGAGCGTAAATTCATTTTCATTTATAGCCTCATGAATATATGCTAACGACATTAACATTAAGTGTAGGATAATATAAATACATACATAAAATACATTTTCTATTCAAAATTTACCTGAATTATTGAACATAATTTTTATTTTATGAGAAAAAAGTTTTGCAAAGAACTAAATAACTAAAGTTTGTAGAAAACAGTTAGAAAAACAAGTTTAATTTTTTACTTTAAAAGAAAAAACGAAGTTTCATTCAATTCTTAAAAAATAAGTAATAAAGCTTTTTACTTCTTATAACTTATTATTATTATTATGTTTGTTTACTTTTTGTTGGCAAGAGAACTAGCAAGAGTTTATGGTGACAAAAACAGCATTACGACTTTCTTTAATGAAAAAAACACTTTAAGATCGAATTTAATATAAATGTGTAGCCTGTATCACCACCATAGGTCGTAAAAGAGTTGATTCCTACAAGTAAGCTGGAGCCTAAGTACGAGTATGTAGCGAATCGTGTTAGTCAAAAACAATCTCTATCTTTCATACAAAAAATCATAAAGATATAGGATATTGTTACTTTTTAACCTTTTTAAAACGTTTGAGTTAATTTAAATTGCGTAAAAAAATGAAGTGAAATTGTTGTTTTATACAGTCCTTTATTTGAATTTAACTTTATACAGCGCCCAACTTATTTAACTTTCGCTGAATACACAAATGACTGCTAAATTATAACTGACTGACTAAGCACAATGCGCCGCGATTTATAGTAAATTATCATTAATTTTTAATGTTCTAGTAAATTCCAAAACCATTGGATTACATATGCGACTTATAGTGGTACTGGCAGCACTGTTCAAATTAATACAGCATTGGCGGGTGATCGTAACCTTGAAACGAACCAATAGAATTAATCCCATAATAAAGTTTATATCTCTAAATGTACAAATGTTGGTATATCTTTTTAGGCATTTTCATTTCCGTAATAATATTATAATTACATTTTTTTTCTGTATCATAAAGACAAACACTGAAACAAATTGTAGAGAGATATTCGAAGCTCGAGACTACAAAGCTTCAGACTTCAACATCTTGACGCGCTGTCAATTGTTTACCTTTCCACAGTTGAACTTGTCAAACACTGAAACAAAGAAATGTCAAATTAAGTTGGGCAAAAAACTTAACGTTAAGGTGTGTTTCATAATTACCATCGTGCATCATAGTTGGACCACCCTTTACTTGACTGCGGTTATCAGAAAAACATTTCAGAAGTTTTTCAACTTTGTTCTAGTTTGTAGCAATCATTTCTAGTAAACATCCTATGATTTATTATAAGTTTTATTAAAATATTTAAAGAAAATTTGTTAAAATAGTTTTTGTAATAATTTAATTTTCCAAAGATTTGTATTTAATTACTAAAAAAAAAGTTGCTTCTAAAATAGATTCATTTAGAGTCATTAACTTATAATGATATTTAATATTCCGAAATTGCGTTCTTAAAATAATTGCTGCCTTGGTAATTTTAATACATAAAAAATATATTTAAAAATATATTCTAACGATCACTTTAAATACTGGAAAAATTAATTAAGGTTGGGCCCGCACAATGACGATGACAATGCATGATGTGAGCACTTGCAGGTGTGAGTGTCATTAATCTAAATTCAAAGTACTTTAATTGAAAGTATTTTAAGTAATTATTGAAATATTGAAGATATAAAATCTTAAAAGTAACGAGACAGATAATTCAACTTAATTATGTACATATGTACGCTAATGATGGATATCTAGGAAAATGAAACTGAATTTCTTAATTGCAAAGGTTGTTGTGTTTGTGTCTTCTATTTTGTATTATAAATTAAATAAACGAGAAGCATTAGAAATATGTTTGTTTTCTTATATTCTGACTAATGAGCTGCCTTTTCTAATAATGGAAATTATAATGAGATGCCAATTTATTGTAATATTTCATTTCTTTTAAAAAATTAATCTTTGCTAATGCTTAGAAGAAACATTAAAAATCTTTGAAGTTGCAAAACCAACTAACAATGTTGTAAAAATAAAAACAAAAGTATTAAATTGCAAAACAATAGAAGACATGGGCTTCTTCGAAAAACAAAAACAAATAAAAATTCCTGTACAGAGAATAGCTCAATGTTCCCATTGTTATAACGTGTCTTCCAATAAAGAGTTTACAGGAATTGTGGTTCAATTTATTTTATCAAAGCTGGTCTTCTGTTTGGACAAAGATCGCTTTAAATCGTTATACCGAGCAGACTATTTGCAGTGCCTTGTTCAGTAAACACCTTTACGACGGCGAAACGCAAACTCTGCCAAAAATATCACCGCTATCCTTGCGCAGAATCTGAGGCAATCGATTTTACATACCTTACAACATCTCGACCGTCCCAGACGACAACTGTGTTAATGAAGTCTGTTCGCAGAATGGCCCTTGCAGCAGTGAGGAGGCCAAATTCTGCATAAATGCATACGTCACTAAATAGAATTGTTGATTTTGGAACTGTTTCAATACACATTAAATCGAAGAGCGGCCAATACATCCTGACCATAACTTAGAGAATAGTGTGTTGTGACTTCGGTCTAAACCCATAAAAAGTTTAACTGACCCAAGAGTTAAAGGTAAACAACCATGGACAACTGAAGAAGTTAGAAACTGGCCCTAATTGCATGAATTGGTCAGCAAACAAAATTTGGAACAATACCTAAATCTCACATCTTCTGCCGGGTAATCAAATATATATGTGGTCTTTCGTTGCCATGATGGAGCACAACACCTTTTCTGTAAATCAATTCTTGCTTCAGTATTTTGACTCAATCGTTAGAAGAGGTTTTGAAAGCTGATAGTAAGCAATTCCCCCAGTCCCACACAGCATTATCATTCTTGGTGTCAATCCTGGCTTTGCATTGTCTGCGAAGCTTCGACCATAATCTTTTTCGCACACTATCGACGTACGTCATAATAAAACAGTCTCTAGAGTAGCGTATGCAACACAATTTGTGGATTCCATGCCAATAAAACTGTTCGTCTTTCGAAGCAAACCAATTAGTCATCTAATTTTCGACTTCCCCATCGAAGAAAACAAATAGCAGTCAGATGGGGCCAAGTCTGGTGAAAACGGCGGGTTGGGTAGCAGCTCCCAGCCTAATGCTTTGATTGTATCCTGAACCAGTATTGCTTTGTGTGCAGGCGCATTGTCATGTTACGAAATTACCTTGCCGTGTCATATGGTCTATCCTGGTCGTTTCTTGATCAATTCATGTTTTAAATTGATAATTTGTTGTTTGTAGTATCTGTACACCATACCTTTCTGGTCCCATGAGGCACATGGCATTGTCTTCCTACCGTATCGATCCGGTTAAGTAGCCGAAGTTGATGGTTGTCCCGGATTAACCCATGAGTTTTTCCGTTTAGGATTCTGAAAATAAATCAATTTTCCATCACCAGTAACGATTCGATGCAATACAGATTTTCTATCCTGTCTTTGTCAAAAATTATTGCTTTCCGCAAATCACCATTTTCTGATGCAAAATTCGTAATGATTTGATGTAGTATACTGAATTTGACAGATGTCATTGCTAACACACACAAAATTAAGAATCATTCACAATAAATGTTCCCTATGGAAACATTTGTATCTTAACGCTCACTTGATATCGGTACACCTGGTATCTACGACAACTCCTCTTTTTGGTTATTCCCTCTAAGGCATCGACTCACTGTGCGTCGCATTCTTAACTTTTCTATAACAGAAAACCAAAATATCACAGTAAGGCTTCTAATTTTCACTCATTTTTAAGCGTAGATAATTTTTCACAGAATAATGCGATTTTAACCTGTTAATTGGTTAATGACGAAATAATTCGTCATACATAAAATACTACTACATTGGGCAAAACAACATTTTTCGTTATGGAAATTTGTCATAACGCTTTAACAATTATTTATTTATTTATTACACATTTACTTTTTTGTTTTTTTTTACTTATTTATTACAAGTTATTCCCCCGTTAACACGTTAGTAATGCCTTCTAACAAAGTAAAGCTTAAAATGTTGCCTGATGCAATTGTCGGAGATATTACATTTTAAAGCGATTCCAGTATTCTATGCATAATGGTATACACCCATTTTTTTATATTTAAATTTGAAGATAGGAAGTGCTTATTAAAGGATCATTTAAAAGCGTTGTTTAATTGTTTTTGTTATGATAAATAGTAATAAAAGAAAAGAAAAACATTTCAATTCAATTAATTCTTTCAAAGTTCTTTTAAGTTTAACAGCCAACAAAAAGAAGGGAGCAATTAAAATTTACTTTTTAACTGCTTTTCTTAGTTCTTTTCTTTCTGCTGACGATAACGATTAAGGCAACAAAAATGGCAATTAAATACTTTGATTAAGGACGAAAGAAAAACGCAAAAGTAAAACGTTGTTAAATGCGGGATTATTGAAAACGGTTATATTATCTACATACCTAGCATACATACATATCGCACTTAATCAACAAGAGGGTATTAAATCACAATTTTTAAAATTTCACTTTTTTCTAGAAATAAACTAACAATATCAATATCTACATATCTATCGTAAAAATTTCAACTTATCCCGATTACTCTTTCATCTCGAAAACCACATTTGAGACCATTTTCGTGATAGTGCAGTGACTACCTTTCTATCACTAAAAATATATTTTTACGTTTTTACCTTTTTAAAAATGTGTTTTTATGAGTTCGTAGATCGTAGTTAAAATAAAATAAATTTTGTGTTTGGTTTTAATTAAAAATCCTTCATTCAACACAGTTATGGGCACCACTGCTTGTAATCTTTTTACAGGCAATAACAATTTTTATTCTTAATTACTTCGTCTGTTTACAAGTTTGTAAACAACAACAATTACTCGACAGATCTTTCTTCCTAAAGACATTCCAAACCGATCGTAGTTATAATTTAGGTTCGATCACAACCTTTTTAACCAGAGATTATCTACACTTAACTCTCTTTACTGAGTTAGCACCAACTAAACTGGTTTTACTCCTTGTTAACTCTCTTCGCACAAAAGGCACTCGCTGGGTTTACTTTACTTAAACTGCACTCGCTGAGTTTACGACACACAAACTGATTGCTGTTCGCATCGATGTGCTTTTTATATGGCTGAGTAAACAGTACATCGAAAGCTCTCGAACCTCTCAATATTGCAGGTAGAATCCATTTCTTTCTTTAAATTTCTTTTAAGTTCTTTTGTAGCCATGCGTATGTGAACATCTACCTCTTTCAGCTCTTAGTATTTGTTGTTACTTGTTTTCTTTACTGCTTAATTATTGTTGTTGCCGTGTTATTTTTATTTACTTTACCTCTGCTAATGTTTGTTGCTGTAGATTTGGTTATTTGTAAACAGCACCTATAGTTGTTCTTGCAGCTTTTGTTTATTTATTTTAGCGAAGTAATAAGCGCAGAGGTTCCCAATCTTATTTTCGTAACAATAGATATGTATCGTATATGTTCATAAAAAGGTATTATTCTTTTTTGCTTACTATGATGTATTCGGATTTTCAAATTCTCTTAAAATGTAACCACAAACAGTTTTTCACCTCTACTGAAAATTTTAAGATTTTGAGTTAATACCCTTTTGTTGATCAAATGCGATATGTATATTGTATTAATATTATCACTGACAAAGAGAATTTATTGTGATATATGACTTTTTACCGATGTTATATAATGGCAGTCATTAGTATCATTATGGCTAAATTATCTTGCGGTTTTATCTTCAATTTAGAATTTTTTTTTCAATTTTTTTTTCAATTTCATTTTGTAATCTTACGCTGAAGATGACAACAAAACGTGTTGTTTGTTGCCGAGAGTTAAGGTTTGAATTTATTCGGTATTTTTTTTTTTTTTTTTTTTTTTTTTTTTGTGTAGCATTCACATTTTCTGCAATTGTTGTTTTATCAGTTACTCTATGTTTAGCTGGAAGTGAAGGAGTGTTATGAATTTTCTTATACTATAACGACTGGCTGGTTGGTGGGCTAACTGACTCGCTGGCTGCCTGGCTGTAAATCATCATATCCAAATAAAACCAACCGATCAACTTAGAGAATAAAAAAACCAGTTTCAGTTTATCGTTTCTAATGTACTCTCTGTGTATGAAATATACGTGAAGTACGAATTCGAATACATCGTGAACGTTGTTCACTTATTTATATACTGATTTAAGTACAAGTAATTAATTTTTTTTTATTCTTCTTTTAGTGGTTGAAGAAAAAATTTCAAATATAAATTCATACTCTCATATAATTGTATGGCATTTGGTTTTGTTTTATTTTGTTGTTTTACTTATTTACTGTCAGCTAATAAAAAAGTGCAAATAATCTTTGTCTGGTAAAAAAAAACAACAACAACAAACAATGCAAAAACTAAAAATATATAAAGACGTATTGGTATTCAATAAAGTCATTGAAAATCTAAAATATATATTTTTTAATATAATTTTATTGTCTTTTCTTCCAAAGGTCTTTCTTAACATATTTATAAAAAAAAAGAGAAATAATAATAAAAACAATCAGAAATATGTTTTTTATATAGACAAAGTCTATTAAAAGAAAAATTGCATTGCTTTGCATTGAACCCAATCGTCTAATAATATATTTCTTAACCTAATGGTTAGTATTATGGAAGGCTAATGTCACGTTCAAATACGTAATAAGTAATTATTTTACATAAAGGGTGTCCGAAAATTAACGCAAGATTTGAATTAAATAGAAAACACAGTTTTTAGTGTTTTGATTGTTATTTATTTTATTTTATTTTTTTGTATGAAATCATAGAGTATATAGTATACGGTTATTTTGGAGTAACACATCGGCTATATACGCACTCGATTGTCGAAATTTTCAAAGACCATATTGCATAAATGTGCAAAGCTGAATCTCTTTGTTTAATATACGGCTGGTTGTGGGATCACACGATCTAAGGTACCATTTTCTGATCACCGAAACGAGAGAGTACACGACGTGGAAATGTTTCATCCAGTAACTGAATTGTTTCACGGTCTTTATGGCATGTGGCACCGTCTTGTTGAAACCACATAATGGCCACATCAATATCATTCAATTTCGACAGAAAGAACTGTGTTATCATGTCGCCATATCCAGTAACAGTCACCGCTTGACCATCCACACTTTCAAAAAAGTATAGTTCCACCCAAAAATCCATTTGATGATGTTCAATAATCCATTCAATTCGCTGTGCGTGATCATTAGGCCTCAGTTGTTGTGTTAATTGAATTTCGTAAACTTAGAAAGTCTTCTATTGATGATATTTGGAATCACTTCTTTACCATACTTAAAAGTGTGATTGGTCCCTCTCCAGTCTCCGCACTTCATGATCGCCTTTCTTCGGTATTATGATGATTAATCCCTTTTTTACTCCATGAGAGAGCTTATTATTATCCCATAGCCTTTGTATCACACTCTGTAGTAGAGTCGCAATTGTCTAGTGTTCCGACCTTAGCAGCCCTGGGTTAATGCTATCATGCCGGGGAGCCTCCGCTTAAGACTATTTCCTTTATACTGGGGGCGAAGTAATGGTATACCCAACTATCGAGTGCCGCTACTGAATTGACAAGATAGCCGTTGCAGTTGCTTAGCAGTAAAGTTTTTATTGGCAAGATTTACGCTGCTGTTTGTGTAATTTCGACAGAAAGAACTGTGTTACCATGTCGCCATATCCAGTAACAGTCACCGCTTGACCATCCTCACTTTCAAAAAAGTATAGGTTCCTGGATTATCACCGACACTCTCACGCACTGCTTCGATATTGACATTTTAACGGCTTGTTCTTGGACGACCAGTATGTTTGGTCCCTCGAACGGTTCCAGTCTCCCCGAATTTTAATTAATCTTTTCACAGTTGACGATGTTAAAACATTATTGCGACCATATTTTGTATGAAATTTTCGAACTGCTGCCGTCAAGCTTTCATTACTTTTGAAATATTGTTCAATACTGAAGACACGTTGTTTTATCGTGTAACGCTCCATTTTTACTAATCCTAAACTGTCACTTTACTGCACAAATGGCAACAAATTAGAATCTTGCATTCATTTTGGGATACCCTTTACATATTTATATCAATGCATGTATATTTGAAACAATATTCCAAATGAACTCTAACTGAAGACGAATCGAAAAATTAGATAAAGTTTTACATCTCTTAGAAAATAGCAGTATAATAAGATAGGAGTACAAAATAGTTAAGCTTAGTTAGCTTAAGCTTTACGTGGCTTTTTTTAATTGCCATTTATATATTTGAAGTGGTATTGTTTATCAAAGTTCTGTTATTTCTTGGTAAAAGCACATACATTATAATACACAATTAAAATCATGTAAAATCAACGACGAGTATATGGTAATAGTCGTTTGCTATGCAAATGCAACCGGACTCGATGTCGACTCAACTGAATATTGAAAATAGGATATCTACACTTATATTGACAACGCCCAACAGCTTACCAAAGAAGAAAGTCTACTTCGTTCTTGGCAGCTAAAGGTTAACCGCCAACGCAGACTAAGGAAATAAAAATCAGAAGTTTCAGAACTAAACCTCCTAAAACTAATGTCCATCATTTTTAGTCTAAGAAATTGGCTAACGTTTTCGGACCAGCCAGCGCAGCTTATGTGACGTATAGTGCAGTAAAATTTCCTAAACTTTCTACGATCTTTAGCTAGACCTTTGATCTGCGTTCAACTTAGCTCCTCTTCAACAGACTTTATCTCGTCCAATAAGCTTCTCCGCCAATTCCCTCTCTGTCGACCGCGGCCTCACTTACCATGCAGATTTCAGTCGGAAGCTAGTCTTATGATGTTGTCTGGCGGCTTCCGTAATGTGTGTTTGTCTGCATCTTCCGTGGAGCTCCGAGTTGAAAATCCTGTAGTGAATTCACCATGTCCACAAAATATTCCTCAGACATGGGTTGATGAAAGCTTTCAGTTTGCTCGTTGCCTCCACTGACACAAACCAAGTTTCACTTCTTTAAAGAAGTACAGAGTTTACATCGAATATTCAAATTTTGGTTACAAATGATAGTTGCCGGTATCATACTTTTCGAAGGTTTGCAAATGCCTTTTTTGTTCGCAAGTCGAGCCTCGATATCTGTTTTGGCACCGTTATCTGGTGTGAATGGTTAGAGAGAGAACAAAAGTTTATTTTACACTTGATTATGTTATAAATATTCACTTTATTCCTGACGTTGTTTAGTGACATTCCAGCTTACCTGTTTCGATGATATCACATGACTGATTAATGACTATGCTAAGTAAGAATCATCAGCACCACTTCATCACTGCACAAACATATGGAAGCGAGCTATAGTAGAGTAATCATCTGCTTAGCTTGAAATTTGAAACTGGTTAATGAAAATGAAACAAGGCAGTAGATGCTTTGTGAAAAGCCTTATATTCCCAAGAAGAGTGACAGGAAAGCAAATGTTTTTGGCAAGTCCAAGCTTGTCCTACACGGAAGATAATAAGCAAAATTTATTTTTAATCTTTTATAAAAATGTTGGAATACCACAAAAACTACGCCAACCATTATTATTATTCTGGCTAGTCAGTATTGCAGGACACTGCGACCTATGGGATTTATTGTGCCCCTTCCAGTCTATAATTTGTTCAGCAGATCAGCTGCCTTCCTAATGAACACCAGCAGATCTGAAACCATAATCCACATATGTGCCCGCCATCCTCTTCAGATGAAATTATAATAGGAGTTGTAAGAACCTTAGAGCAGCGCCAAAACTGCGGACTGGTCGCCGCCGTAGAGTGACGAAGTCCCATTTGAGTATTCCAGTGTTCCAAGCATCTGACCATTTCTTAATCCTTGATTAGATTGAAGATGGTAGTAAGCAGCGTTAAAAAATGCTTCACTATTTTCAATGTATTTGCTTAATTGCTTAACTAAACTTAAAGAAAACTAAACAGCAATGTAACTAACAAAAGCAAAAAGATAACATTTGTTGCTTTGCTTCAGCTTTTAGCTTCAAATTAAATAACTGTGTTGCTGAATGCTTACTGAAAACTTTAAAAAATAATAAGCAAAAAAGTAAAATAGTAAATAACTTCTTTTTTTCTTTTTAGTGCTGGTACTAATTTAAGGCAAGCAATTTAAACCCTGGTAGTAAGTGGTGCTGCACAGTAACGTTCTGAACTGGTATAGGTTGTCATACCGACAGATAAGGACTAATATTTTTAAAAGAACCATGACTAACGTCTCGGTCAGAGGAGGTTGTGGAAAGAAGAAAAGAGGGATTAATGTTTATTTACAGTTAAGTTTTTTACGGTTTCGTCTAAATAACTAGTTCACTCTAAATGCGCTGTGCGATATTAGAGATAGGAGTACAGCGTTAAATTATGTGATTATTAGAAACAAGTTCGATAAAACAATGATACACACGCCACATTGCAACGATGTTATAATGAATCGATAGAATTGACTAACCTACCGTCATTAATAAGTAGTTTCGTCCTCTCCTGTACACGTGCGAGAAGCTTTAAAATAGACTTTAAAGCACCCGTCCATACATAAGAGTCGTATTCCATTTTAGGCCGAAAGGGGTGAAGTACCAAATACCGAGACACTTGAAAGCTTCTTCCGACATTCGAAAAATGTGATCATTCCAGCAAACATCACAATTAATTCTCATGTCCAGAACATTAAGAGCATCCGCTTACGCAGATGTAGAGACTCACTCTACCCGCGTTCAAAAGAATGCGAATGAAAAATGTTGCTGTCATCCGCAAAAGATTAGTTAGAATTAGAAGAAAAAAGAAGAAAATCATTAGGTCTCTTCCTGAGAAAGCAATAAGTTGCGATATAAGTGCTTCGTGCTAGCGTATCGCCAGCCTCCTGCTGTGTACAATTATTTGAACTTTTGAAAAAGGTCTCTTATACCCTCACTAGAATCCATTAGAGTGGGTTAAGCTTTAAGGCTTTTGCTGAGCCGGCAAAAATTGACCATCAAAGTTTTCTATAAAAAATTAGCAAAAACAAGTTGTTTTGGAATTAACAGTTTACAGTTAACAACGTTGACAGCCTTCTAAAGGCAAAGTTATCAAATAAACACGTATTTCAATTTCACTATTTCCATGCTGTTAAGAACTTCCATTTAAGATAAATTCATAAAAACGATACATTCGTATACATTCGTATCATATTGTTGACTATGAAAGGAAAAAAAGGTGTAATATTTTTTAATGTCTGTTGATAATGAAAAATTTTAATATTTTTTATCTCTACTTCCGCAAGTCAAATAATTGTGTTTTTGTCAACCAAAAAAAAAAAAAGATTTTTAAAGAAAACTTTTTGATATCAAAAAATCTTTTTATGATATATTGTTTAAAAAAAAACTCGGTTAAGCAAAAATAAAGCAGGTAGCTTTTCGTTTATTACAAGGAAGTTTTATCAAGATAAAGGGTATTTTTTTAGAGGTATAGAACTTTAAGTTGCAATAAAACAACGATGGATTATTCGATTGACATGAATTTTATTTATCCGAAAGATAATCTTGTGGAATTACATTTGAAATATGATTTCTGGCATATGACCGCCACGGCTGGCGTGGATGTACTCCAATCTAGACGTCCAATTTTCGATGACTTTTTCCAACATTTTTGGCCGTATATCGGCAATAACACGACGAATGTTGTCTTCCAAATGGCCAAGCGTTTGTGGTTTTACCGCATAGACCAATGACTTTACATAGCCCCACAGAAAGGAGTCTAGCGGTGTTAAATCACAAGATCTTGGAGGCCAATTCACAGGTTCAAAACGTGAAATGAGGCGGTCACCAAACGTGTCTTTCAATAAATCTATTGTGGCACGAGCTGTGTGACATGTTGCGCCGTCTTGTTGAAACTACATCTCTTGGACATCATGGTTATTCAATTCGGGAATGAGAAAGTTAGTAATCATGGCTCTATACCGACTGTAACGTTCTGGCCACCATCGTTTTTGAAAAAGTACGGGCCAATGATTCCACAAGCCCATAAAGCGCACCAAACAGTCAGTTTTTCTGGATGTAACGGTGTTTCCACATACACTTGAGGATTACCTTCACTCCAAATGCGGCAGTTTTGTTTATTGCCGTAGCCATTCAACCAGAAGTGCGCTTCATCGCTAAACAAAATTCGCTTATGAAAATTGAAAAAAAAATTCGCTTATGAAAAATGAAATTTGCAAGCGTTGTTCTGGCGTGAGTCTATTCATGATGAATTGCCAAACCAAACTGAGAATAAATCACTTGACAGCTCTTAAACCGGTCGCCATCTTGAAAAGTAATGCCAACTTAAAGTTCTATACCTCTATAAAAAACACGCTTTATTACAAAATCAAGAGATTTGAAAGGATAATAATATAGGCTATTTCATTAAGCATTTCCCTTTTTTAAATTTAAGAATGTAGAACAAAATGTGTGTGAAATATAATCGAAATTTTTTATTCGTTTAAAAGGTCCATTAAAACATCGTGAAATTATGAAATAAAACATCGTCTTCGCTCGGTGGCTGTGATGACTGAATTTTTGTGATGGCATAGGTAATTTTTTGTTTAGGGGCGGCTATTGCTTGTGGTTTATTTGCATATGCTTTCACTAGAAAAAACCCCACAAAAAATCTAACAAGGTCAAATCACGCAATCTCAGTTCACTGGTCACATCACTTCAACGTGAGGTGACAATGTTTTCAAATTGCTGACGCAGAATGTTTTGAGGGAGGAGTTGTATAGACGTGTCGTTTCTGTCCATGCTATCTAATTGTGACTAAAATAAATTGGTAACCATCGCTCACCGTTGACAATGATGGCCTAACCAGTGTACGAGAGAAGTGCATCGGGTGTTAATTTTAAATTTTATCTTCAGTCACATAAAGAAATATGAACCGATGACATCGTCAGCCCAAACTACACATTAAAGAGTGATTTTTACTTTTGGATTTCACATGGATTACTACTACAAATTCATGCAGATATGCGACTATCGCTAAAAGTGATTAAGTTTGATAAAAACTATCTCTAAATACACGGTGCGAAAAAAAGGACGAAGCTGAAATACCTGAGAAGTGATACTACTTTTCTGATAGGCCCTATAAAGTTCAACAATAATTCATAAATAAAACGGTTGCTATATAAAATAGTTTGCAAAAGCTTGAAAAAGGTGGAAAAAATTGGACGAGAATGTATATAGTCATCTGAAATATAATAGGGACACATTGCGGTTTTCCTTAAAGGCTTAAGAGAACAAGGTACTACCACTGAGAAACGGTACAAAATTTGTTTGTCAAATAACGGATGACGTAAAGCACGAAATTCAACAGGACAATTTATAAGATCTTTTTGATAAATATTTGAATATAAAAGAAGAGTTGGAATTTTAACTCTTTTGATATAAGTGCCCCATATATATTGAAAGGTATATATCTCTTCTCTCCAAATCCGCAGATAAACCTAAAATCGGTTAATATTCGCTTACGTTATAAGCCTATGAGTGCATCGAGGTCCGGACAACCAGTTTTTTAACCGTAACTCATGATTTTTAGGGAGCTTTGAAAATTTCAACACAGATTCTTGTTGTCCTCGATATGGCCTATTAGAAAAATAGTATCACTTTCCGGGTATTTTTTTTTTTTTTTTTGTTCTATGGTCGTTTACCTTCATCTCCTGGGTCAGTTACATTTTATACGGTAGCACATCCACAACACATTCGTTAGCTTATGCTCTGCAAAAAAAAAAAAACGCTCAATTCAGAAACTAAAAGTTTAAAAAAGTACATTTCCTGTAGGGTACTGGTCAGCGATAATTTTCTTCTTTTTTCTTTTTAATTGACCATAATTATACTGACAACGTGAGAAAAAAAACTGATTTAAAAGATAACCATTTGCTTAACCCCAATATATTGTTAAATTAATTACAAATAAATTATTTCGCAGTAATTATTTTAAGTGAAATATAGCCAATTACCACTGAAATATTTTATATGCCAATAATGTATGTGACCTTCGTTGTCTTGCCATTTTATGAAATCATTCCGAAAAAATAAAATAAAAAATTATCTCATTTAACAGATTTGCAGTTTATTTCTTTGTCGAACATTTCCTGTTGGAAAATGTTTTTTTCCTTGGCTTTAATGTAATAAAAGTTAATTTCACACAATGGTATGTACACAGGAATAAATATATAAAAACTATAATTTTATATAAAAAACAAAAAACTATCCATCTTATGTTTGACTTTAAAGAGCGTTTATTTAATATTTGCACTTTCATTACCTGTATGATTATTTACACTCTCATATCCTCGTTGTGAATTTCTTTGAAATTACTTTCATAATTAAATATAAAAAAAACCTGTTGCATCGTTTAAACTGAGACAATGAACAAACACTTTTGTTTTTTTTTTACTCTTATTTTTTCTTAATTTAAACGTAAAAATTTTTAAATTTCAAGCGTTTTGCTATCTTAACAGTGTATAACAAGTGAGAAAAAACGAATAGGTACCAATTTTTTATATAAATTTTTTTAAATACAAATTTAGTGTGATTAAAATACAATTACATATGATGTAGTATAACAGATCAGATTCCCTGGTGGGAATCGAACTCACAACCCATACACTGGACTTGAAATTTTTTTCACCGTCACTCCTCCAGGGAGCATTTTGACTTTCCAAAAAACATCCATTACTTTATTTCAGTTCCAGTAATCAAGTAGATTTTCAACCTAAGTAGATGATTAATCTACTGTAGCTTGCCTCTATATGATTGTGCGTAGTGGTGCAGATGGTGTCAGGTCATCTGAGTGTACGTGAGTCTTCGCCGGGTGGCATACCACACGATGCTACAATGGCACGAGTGAATACAATGCGTTCACCAACGCCCCACCTGTGATACCCACAAGTGAATATCACAAGTGGGTACCAATTCGAAGGACTTCTCTCAATCAAAAATCAAATGATCTGCACTCGATTCTATTTTTAAAATCGTTGAAAGACAGGAACCCACAGTTTTACACTTGCTGCGCACGACGGATGCATTAGTTAGAGAAGTTATCTAGAGCGTAAATAACGGGTCCGCCGTCTAAATCCATCCGCTGAACGAATATGGTTGTGTATACGCTTTTTTCGCTTCGCTAAGTGGGCCTGCGAACGACTTACAGAAGATGCCGATTTTGCCAAAGAAATCATCTTTTCAGATGAAGCTCATTTTGATCTTGGAGGATATGTAAACAAGCGAAACTGTCGCATTTGGGGCACAGAAAACCCGCACGCATACATTGAAAGCCGATACACCCAAGACGAGTCACTGTTTGGTGCGGATTTTGGTCCAGAGGCATAATTGGGCCGTTTTTCTTCGAAAATGAGCAAGGAGTGGCCGTTACAGTCAATGGCGATCGTTATCAGGCCATGTTGAACGAATTTTTGTTCGGCGCTACGTGCCACACAGCCGAAGCTATACTCGATGTTTTGCGCCCTGTTTTCAAAAAAAAAATGTATTTTTCGGACCCTATACTTATCAACAGTCGCTAGCAATGTTATGAGGTGATGCCGCTGTTGAAAATTGTCAGATGGTTGGACCTAGGGGTGAACCAAGGACCTCTTGGAAAATCGATATCACTGTGCAGTTCTAAAATCATTGCTTTCACTTACGGATAAGAACTTTAAAGTTTTATTCACAATAATTTCTTTGTAATTTTAAAGACTACAAACACCCTATAGGTAATCCTTACAATATATTAAATGATATAAAATTGTGATTTCACAAATATTTCACAGAGCAATCTAAATGCTGTAAAAGAAAGTCTATTCAAAGTCTCTTTTAAAATTAATTTGTAAAGAAAAAATTTCCATTTCGAAATTCAAATTCTTTTGTAACTTGAAAAATCTATAGAATTCTTTCTAAATACGGTGCACAAAGGAAGAAAAATGAATATAAAAGATATTCCATTCTAGTTTGTGGTTAAAAGGTTTAAGTTTCTTGACTCGAAGTTTAATAATGTTATTTGAATAGAATTGATTTATTTTTTTTTTAATAATCTTAACTAAATGGCAACAACAACCATCTGTCATTTATCTTTATTATCAGATTAACTTTATAAAAATAAATGTTTATTTAATTCGTTTAATTTCAATTTCATTTTTATATTCATCATTCATTTCCTCACTCACCACATCATCTCATCTCATTACTAAAGCACTCCAGCCTCGCGAAATTTAGTTGGTACTTTTCAGATTTCAGCACAATGAGGATGATCATCTTCGCTTTCAGTAGATATTTATTTATTTTTTTCATTTTATTTTATTGTCTGTTTTGTCGTATTATTTAGTAGATTTATTACAAAATGAATCTTTTTTATCTTTAATTCATAAGTGTGTACCATTGTGTCATGTATTGTATTATTATTGTTAAATCGTATCTTTTTTATTTCATTTTTATTTATTTATTTATTTTTTTGTTTTTTTTTTGGTTTTGATAACTTACTCGTATATCACTTAAATTTTGTTAACCCCACTGTACCATACAATATTGTCAGTTTCTGATTTTCTCGACAGTTTTGTGCTATCGGGTGTTTTCTCAAACGTTACACAAGTTTAAATCATAATAAAACAAAAAACATATTTTTAATATGAATGAAACGGATTTTGTTGGATAGAAAATTTTATGAAATTAATGTTTAAATATGATTTTAGTCATGTGGCAGACACAACAGACGAGTGCAAAGTGTAATCTATAAAACTAATTTTCACAAACTCTTCGTAACATATGCGGACAATTTCGCCAAAAAATTTTCGAATGCTGATTTCCAAGTGTACAATTGTCTCTGCTTTATCGACGTAGACAAGTGACTTCACATAACCCCAAAAATTAATTGGTGGCCAATTAATTGGACCATTACTTGGAATTACTCTTACATTAGAAGTTTCATTGAATAAATCAGTATTACGCGCCATGTGGCATGTGGCTCTGTCCTATTGGAACCATATGTCAGCATGGAATTTCTAATTATGTTCCTATACCGCTCACCTTTAAAAGTAACATTCTGACCATTATCGTTTTTTCTATGAATACAATGGTATTTCGACAAGAATTTGTGGATAATGTACCCATTCAACCAAAAATGGGCTTCATTGGAGATTCAATGTCAATATTAATCTGTGCTTCAGCATATTTGCCGAAATGTCGGCACATATGATGGTCGTAAGTCTATCCATAAAGAAATGTCAAACTAAGCTAAACAAAAAGCAACTTTCAGCTATTAAATCAGTTATCAAATAAGGTAGTGTTGCCAACCCAAAGTAGTGTAGCTCTAAAAAAAAACCCCGTTACGTATCGGCAATGCGAAATATTTTCTATTTTAGTGGTCAACACATTCAGATTCATTCACATTCTTTGTCTCTAAAATGCTTTAAAAACTTAGGTTTGCAAAGATTATACAGATAAAGCCTATGCATGTATATGAATCAAAAAGACACAGAAATACGGGCGAAATCTGCATTGTGACTTTACACGTCTGCACCCATGCTTTGGTTTAATAGTACAACACTTTTCTTAGCTGGTTAAAATTCTATTATCCATTTTGATTGTTCATTCGTTTCTGGTTAGTTGATGTGCTTCCATATTTCGAACACAGTTAGGAAAAGTCATTCAATTGCGCCTAGACATTATCAAACACTCCTTTGGAAGGTCAAATTATTGCACTTATGATCAAGTGTATGTAAGCACGTCACTAAGATCGCTGCAGCCTAGGCCACTCCTTTCATTTTTCTACGAGCATTTTTTGAGGTTTTCAAACATCCATCTGGGAGTCAAATCTGTAATTCGAAGTTTAATTTATGTAGTTTTAATATTGCTTTGATTTTAGGTCAACAATGAGTAAACGGGGCACCCGCTTTGAACAGAGCTTTCTCATAGTCAAATGCTCATGCAATATAAGGACAACACGTTCTTTTGATATCTGTAAGATGTCAGCTAACTCACACAACTTCACTTTTCGTCCATTCAAAACTATTTTGAGGATTTTTTTATGTTTCCTGGTGTTACCACCTTCTTCATCATCGGTGTCTCCACGGCCACGTTTGAAGTCAGCAAACCAACGTTTTATTGTTGAGCGGAGTTCCCAAAATACTTTTCAATTCATTGCTTCGCTTGAGCAGTTTTTTTGCCATCATGAAGCAGTGTAGAATTAAAACACGAATTAAAACTTGATCAAACGATTGATTGTATTCTCTACTCTCAACAATTAAGGAGATTAAAGCAAGAAATTCAACTAAAACAGATAAAATTAATCAACAGAAAAGGTGTTGTGTTCCATCATGACAACGCCCCACAGCACGCATCTTCCAATAGATACTCCACCCACCATATAGCTCAAATCTTTCACTTACAGACAGCTTATCATTTGTTTCGTTTTTCGCATAAATCTCTTAAATAAATAAATGTAAGCTCCGTAGGGTCGTGCAAAACCCGATTGAATCAGTTTATCGCTCAGAAAACAGAAGTTCTATACCAAAGGAATAAGGGCTTTAGCAATGAAAACAACATATATTTTGTTTAATTAGAGCGTGTCAGATATAAGAAAAAGGTGTTTCATTTGTGGTCAAATATGTAACTAAACTTTTTCGAACACCTAATAGAGGGTAAGCCATTCAAAAGTTTAAATTTAAAAATTCAATAAAACAAAAACGGTTTAGAATTTTGTGAAATATATTTTTTTGCTGTGAAGTAGTACAATAGTTCTGGCTAGAAATGAAATATTATTTCATTCATATGGCTGCCTCGGCTGGCCTCACAGTACCCCCATCGATTCGAGATCTTTTTCGAGTGTATGGGGTCGTATCTCAGCAATGTCATCACGAATGTTGGTCTTCAAATGCTCAATTATCTCTGGTTTGTCGGCAAAACACTTGTTTTTAACGGCGCCCAATAGAAAATAGTCCAACGCTGTCAAATCTCAGCTTCTTGGTGGTCAATTGATATCACCATTTCGGCTAATTAAACGACCATTAAACGTTTGACGCAATAAATCGATTATGGCATGAGATGTGTGGCAAGCTGCACCATCCTGTTGAAACCAAACATCCTTCACATCAATACCATAAAGAGCGGGCACAAAACAATCGGTTATCATAGTGCAATAGGTGTCTCCATTGACCGTAATGGTTGCGCCGTCCTCATTTTCAAAGAATAATGATGCCTCCGGTTCACAAGCCGTACCAAACAGTCACACGAAATGAGTGCATTGGCTTCTGCAAGACCATGTTCGAATTTTCTGAGTCCCAAAAAGGGAAATTTTGTTTATTAACAAGATGAAAATGAGCTTCATCTGATTTTTGTATTATTTTGATTTTTTTTTTTCAATTTCCAACCAATTGTCTTTGTTTTGGAAATAAATTTCCAATAAATCCCAACGTTGCTCTAGCATAAATCGTTTTATTTCGTTCAGTGGAGATAATATAATGAATTTTGTGGCATAATAAAATGACATAAGTATTGCCAGATGCGAAATAACCGCTGGTGCAAATTTAAACCGATAGATGGATGTGTTACCCTTAAGCACTAAAGCTAATATCATCGATCCACAACTGCGCTGTAGGGTATTATATAGTCAGTTTTGAGTGCCTATAACTCACTTACTCCTACTTGTTCTTCCAATATCATACATATATACACTTAGTGTCATTAATATTCGGTTTTTAAGTTTATCAATAATAACACCCTGGCATTAGCGAAATGGATAGGTAATCAGAAGAATAGCAAAAACTTAAATAAATGTTGTCAGTATGAGTATTCAAATATATGGAAAAAATGGCTCTATGGTAACCCTGTAATCGTGATAAATCGATCAAAGTTTGTTAACCCTGTTTACTAAGCACCATTAATATTCGGTTTTTCCCCTATTTATATGCTATTTGCAAAAAACATGTTATTCAGCTACTTTTCCAGCAATATAGAGATACGTTTTAATAAAAGTGCATAACACCTCCTTTCTTGTCTGTCCAAAATTTTACTTCACTGCAAATTATATAAATGGGGCGCAAAGGAAAAAACACTCCTTTAGAACAGCGAAAACTTGTTATTTTCCATTATGAAAAAGGTAAAAAGTACAAAGAAATTGCTGAAATTCTGAATATGAAACCAAATAAAGTTGGGGACATTGTCAGAAGGCACAAAAATGAAGGAAGAATACACTTCATAAAGCAGACAGGTCAGCCAAAAAAATTGACCGAGCGGGAAGAAAGTTCAATTGTGCGAAAAATAAAATCTAACCCACGCTTAAGTGCTCCCAAATTAGTCACAGAGGTGCTCAATGAGTTTAAAAAGAAAAATCTTCATCTACTATACGAAGAACCATAAGAAAAAAAGGTTTTCATGGCCGAGTAGCACGTCGTAAGCCATTGGTTAATTTACGCAACCGAAAGGCTCGTTTGAGTTTTGCCAGGGAGTACATTAAGAAGCCTGAAACTTGGTGGGATGACGTTATATTTGCGGACGAAAGCAAGTATAACGTATTTGGATCCCATGGGCGTGTAATGGTATGGCGGAAGCCAAATGAGGAGCTACAACCACAAAATTTAAAACCAACCGTAAAACATGGAAATGGACATGTTATGGTGTGGGATTGTATGGGAGCTAAAGGGACGGGAAAAATTAGTTTTTATCAGTGGAATTATGAATAAGGAATCATATTTGAATATCCTCCGTCAAAATTTGAAAGAAAGTGCAAATAAGCTGGGCGTTTTAGATTCTTTTAAATTCTACCAAGATAACGACCCAAAGCACAAGTCGCGTTTAATTCAAGAATGGTTGCTCTATAACTGCTCTTAAGTTCTCCATCCACCTGCACAATCCGAAGACCTTAATCCGATTGAGAATTTATGGGATGAGCTGGACTGGCGAATCCGCAACTACAAAATAACATCCATTGAAGACTTGAAATTGCGGCTTCAAGAAGAATGGGATCGTATTCCTGCAGCTTATACAGCTAAAATAGTAAAAAACATGTCAAACCGCCTAAGTGAAGTTATAAAACAAAAGGGTTATCCAACAAAATACTGAATTTTATATAAAACCATTTTTCTAATGTATTATTCGTTACTTTTCAAAGAAAACCGAATATTATTGACGCGCACTATTTAATGCCACCTGAATTAATTTAGTTTTTTTTTTGTTAAATTGTTACTCTTTTTTTCTAAATACAAATGTGAACTTTCAAGTGTCTAAGTAAACTATTAATGAAAAGAAAAAAATGTTGAAAAAGATATACATTTAGCTTAAGACGAATCAGTTAAACATATCCCTTTAATAAAACCGAATATTAATGACACCAACTGTATGTATATGGAATAAAAAAATGCACAAATGAAACGAGAATATAAGAAAACAAACGAACAAACAAATAAATAAACAAACAATAAGTATTGCTTGTCTGTCGTCGAATCGAGTTAACGAGATTGAAATTGAAACTGAAATTGTATATTTATTGTAAATTGTAATTGTTATTATCTTTCCCTTTCCCTTATACACAATACAAGAGTATACTTCAAAGATATTGTTCATATTGTTGTTGTTTTTATTATAGATGCAGAATTGCAGATTCGTTTTAAAAACGTTTGCAAATCATTTGCATACGATGAGTACATACAGAGTACGTTTTAAGTTCTCAAGAATGTATTGTGGGTTGCAAACAATTGCCACAATCAATTGAGAATAACTGTGACTGATCATTTAATTCGTAACCCAAGCATCATATGCAATATTTAGCAAATAAAACATTTATTTTTTTTTATTATTATTTTACAAGATATGCATGGCAATAAAAAAAAAAACATTTTTTATTAAATCAAATGCAACAAACGTAAATGTGAGAATATAACAAATTGCCTGTAAAAACTTTAAATTGTTACTTTATTGTTTTCTTAATAAAAATAAAAATAAAAATAAAAATAAAAATAAAGTTTAAAATTCCATTTGAAAAATGAAAAAAATAAAATAAAAACATGATTGGCATGTCAACTATAAACTGATCTCTACGAGTATGTTTAATGCGGAAATGATTTTAAACTTAATAGATATTAACCATTCAACATATTTGTTTTTTTTTTTTTAATTTGTGCATAAAATTTTAATTCTACAAACTGGTGATCTACATTATCGAAAAAAAACTGTAATAAAATAAAGATTTTTATTGAAAATAAATAAATTAAAATGTATAGTTTTTTGATCTGCTTTATCTATTAAAATAAAATTTCTGTAACAAATCTTGATATCAATCCTTCGCGCTTATCAAAGCAGTTTCAAAATATTCATTTCAAAAACAATAAATTCATCTTTAAGCATCGAAAAAGTTTGATCATAGAGCTGATAGTATTTGGGTTTTTCGACAATTTTTTTTTTTTTAAATACACCTTTAAACCAAACTCCATAAACTTTTTTGCTCAGGTAGTTGCACTCTAAGGCCGTTAGGGGAGTTATAATATCTGTATAACAATAGGCTCTTACAAAACCAGTTAGTATAGTTACAGAAATATCATTATCATCATATCAACCAAGCACTATTGCTGGTCATTGCGATCCATGGGATCTATTGTATCCCTTCTGGTCTATAGTTTGCTTAGCAGATCTGTTGCCTTCCTAATGGATACCCAAATGGTGGATATGTCACCCAGTAAGACCCTATGTCAGGGTTGGCAAAAACCCGAGTTTTTTTGGGTTTTATAAATGCTTCCAAATTTCGTTCAAGTCGTCGACAATATTTTTTGTTTGTTTAAACAGTCACGTTGTTTGCACTCTTGGTGGAATCAAGTTATCATTGTGTACTATGTGCTGCTCTAACTGGGTGATCGAAGCAGACTGCAATTACTTCGTTTAAGTCATGCATTATGAGGAAAACGAAAGGAATATATTGACAGACGTAATTAAGTTCTTCTTTTGCATGATAACACCCGACCTCATGTCGCAAAAGTTACAAAACAAATATTAGAAACTTCGAAAATTGTCCCGTTGGCTGCTGCGACGATTACAATATACTCACACCTCCTTATACGGGCTTTCTTTAAAAGTCATTTCGCTATAATGGCCTATTTGTATAAAGCAACACATTCGCTTTAAGCGCATATTACCTCGGTCTACGGTTAAAAAAAATGGGATTTCCGTTTTTGAAAAAAAGTTTAGGGGAAGCAAACGCAGCACATATTCATCTCGTTTAAAGGCATTTCGATTAACATGCCACCAAACTATTTCCTTTGAAGAAATACAAAATCGGCTTCAAAGTTGGAGCGCCTTAAAAGACGAGAAGATTTTCTGAAACGGGATTTGGAAATTGGCTCAGAATTGGAGGAAAGATGTAAGCAATGATTTGATAAATTTATATTTCCTTATATTTTTGGGGACTAAATTTGTAGTCCCCATACGTAAATTACACCTATTTTTGTTGTAAATAAACTACGAAAACCTTAAAATAAAAAAAACCAACCCGGGTTTTTTTTAAATTTATTACCCAATAAGACCCGAGTGGGTTGCCAACCCTGCCCTATGTTCACATAAATATCTACTTAACCTATAAACCTCTAATTCGTGAAGAGGAATCACATTTTTTGCTCAAATTATTTTTTGCTCGACTCGTGAGTATTACTTGAAATTTTTTTACGAGTTTTGTTCTTTAGCTCGTGAGTACGAATTTTATACTGCGAACGAATTAAAATGGAGTGAAAAAGAATCCAAGACTAGCATATCATTTCAAAGCATGTTGTTTGGGTAAGATTAAATGCGTTACATTTTATATTCTGGTTGCAGCGGTGCAATAGGTATCACACATATGCAACAATTACTCGTCTTCAACTCGTTTTGATGCTTTTCGACTCGGTTTGCGTTCCGAATTTTATTTTTAAATTCTTTTTTTTTAATTCTTCTCACGAGTTGTACTTTAAATTCTCTTAAAATTTGGTTCTCCAGAAGAATCGGTCTTTACAAACGAAAAAACATTTTTTTTCAATTATATTATTATGTTATTAAACAAAAAAGTTATTTAAAACATCTTTAAAATTTTTAACAAATATATTAGTAGAAATGAACAAAATGTTTATTGAATTCGGAAGACATTATCTAACGAAATTTTTCTTGATTCTATAAACAGATTTTTTAATAATATTAAATGAAACAAACAAAATACTTATTAAATTTTGTCGTCATTTCTAACAACCTCCTTTTTGAGTCTATAATTACATTGTTTGATATGGACAAACATTCGTATATAGTGGTATAGGGGAACACTTCCATATTTAAGAGAAATAGCCACTCATCCTCCCAAGAAGTTGATATTGGTGATTTTGTAAAATTCCATTTTTAAAATCCGGTGATTTTTCCAAATAAACCACTATAGGGGGTCTAATTAAGACCCCTTGGACAAATATTTCTATATAGCGGTATAGGGGAGCAATTCCACTTACTAAAAGACTCTTGCCTATAAAAAAACAAGAACAAAAATTTAAAAAAATTAATTTTCAAACAAAAAAAAATTATAATGTTTTATATACATATGTATGTATTATACCTGTTGTTGGGTTTATTAAATGACAAATTAAAAAATATTAAAAATGAAAAACTGATTATTTTAAAAATTTATTTATTTCTAAACTGGGAAAATGTAAAGTGCCATCAGTTACTCCTCCTTCAGTGACAAGGTCAAAGTTTGAATTATCCAGATCGAAAAGTTCAATGTTGTGTTTCTGGCTTAAAATTGGAATCGGTTTCCGAGTAATCGTTATCGTTATTCAAAATCGCAGCAGGTTTTAATCGATCTATTGATATCGTTTTATTTTTGCCATTAAAATTTATATCGTAGGTTTTTTCGCTTTTTGATATAACTTGAAATGGTCATTTATCATCATCAACCTCCTTGGAGAGATGGAATGGTATAATCGCAAACGAAAACGAATGATGTTTGGCTCAATCCCTTCCGAACACATACTTGAGCTTGACCATGTCTTGCTACCTTTTTAACTGCTGCTGAACCCATGCATAACTAAAGTTTTTTATTATTGTACTTTCAAAAAATTCACCGAGTAGCGTCAATTCCATGCCATATACTGAACCAGCTGAAAATACTTCCGAATCATGGTGAAAAGATCTCAAGCCTAACATATAACATAACAATTGGTAAAACATCTATCCGACGAAACCTGAAATGACACATTATTGCTGACTTAAGCGTTCGATGTCATCTTTTAACCTGACCATTAGCTTGAGGATGATAGGTAGATTCTTTGACCGCTTAATATAAAATGATTTACAATTACAATTTTTTACATCATTCGCCAAAAATTTTTATACAGAAATTCACCTCGAAATGCAGGCCACAAACATCAAAAGCCTCTTGTTGCAATACGAGTATGCTTTAAGAAAACGCTATACGTCTGTGAAACAAAATTTTTTTAGATAATAGTTTAGTTGTAATAGTTTTTTTTAAATATACGATAAATCAAACTTGCTTTGTGTGGGGTATACCTCTGCCCCTAAATAAGTCCGCCCCATATGTTTCCAAATAAGCCAGTTTCATACGAATGTAATTGGAGCAAAGTTTTATGACTTGGCTGATATAGTTCTTTAGATATGCGATTATTAATATTTGGTTTGTATGGGTGGTACCTCTCTCTCTCTGACCCTATCGAAAAAAGATTTAGCCTATATCTCCATCCAGGCATGTAGGATGATACAATGAAAATTTAATGAAAATTCGTTCAGCCGTTTAGCCGTCTATAGACTTCAAAGACACATACATACCTACATACAAACAAACACATATTGATTTTTATATAAGACTATGTGTGCATAACCATACATTTGGTTAATTAAGCTCTACGAATATGGAATATTCAGACTGTAATTATTCAAACTGTTAATTTTTAACAAAATCAGTAAAAAAAAAACTATAAAAAAACGACTTAAAAGCGTAAAATTTTTAATATGAAAATTATTACAATTTGAAGCAATTTAAACGCATGTAATATTTTTGTATATTTATCAACAATGTTGTTACAAAATTGAAACTTAAACAAAAATATTAAAAGAATCGGTCAAACAATTTATAGAAATTTAATAAAACTTTTGAACAAGACGTTTGTTTGAAAGTGGTTCAGCAATAATTTAATCTGTGAAAGGTGAAAGTACGTTATTGATTATATCAGACAATTGTGTGTAGTGAAAAATTATAAACTATAGGGTCCGCCATCTAAAGTTTTTTTTCAACTAGTGCTTATTTCGTGAATGGTCACACTTAGCTCATGTCTGATTTGACAGATAATTAGTTTTATCCTTCCGCTGAAAAATCATCTTTTCAGATCAAGCTTATTTTGATCTCGGCGGGTATGTAAACAAGCAAAATTTTCGTATTTGGGGCACAGAAAACTCGCACGCATACATTGAAAAGCCGATACACCCAAGACAAGTCACTGTTTGGTGCGGATTTTGGTTCAGAGGCATAATTGGGCAATTTTTCTTCGAAAATGAGCAAGGAATGGCCTTTGCAGTCAATGGCGATCGTTATCGGGCCATGTTGAACGAATTTTTGTTCACAAAAATTGAAGAGGAGAATATTAGCAACATTTGGTTTCAACAAGACGGCGCTACGTGCCACACCGCCGAATCTACACTCGATATTTTGCGCCCTGTTTTTAAAGTTCGCATTATCAGCCGCAGAGCTGATGTCGTTTGGCCACCTCGGAGCTGCGATTTGACACCGTTGGACTATTATTTGTGGGGTGCCGTCAAAGATAAGTGTTACGCCAACAAGCCAGAGACAATTCACGCTTTAAAGAACAAAATTCGATAATGTGCTTAAAAATTGGACCGAGGCAGCCATTTGAATGAAATTATTTTTCATTATTAACCGGAAGGATTGTACTTTCAAATAAAAAAGGAAATTTGACAAAATATTCAGTATTTTCAAAAAAACAATTTAATTTGCATATATTTGAGATTTAAAATTGAGATCAAACAACAAAAAGCTTCATTGCCGAAAAATCATAGTTAATCATTTCTGCGGAATTCGAATGAATTCTCGTTTTAATAAAATTTATTTCGAGAACTTTTTGGAAGCCGTCTTTTATGTTGTCTAAAGTAAATGGCTGTAAAAATTCAAAGGTTCAATATCTCATTCATGCACTAGCAACCCTTATTATTGAATTTAATTGTCCAAGTAATAAAGAGCACGTAATCTAAGAAAATAAAGGCAATTTTATGGCCTTTGAACTCTTTAATAGCATGATGACATGAGAGGTCAAATCAAGATGCCAAACTTCTTTTCTTAATTACATCAATCATTACTATTTATTTTACTTAATTTTTCTAAATTTGTTTCTTCAATTCACATATAAATTAACAAATTTTATTTAAATTAGCCAATATATGGTATATACGATATACATAAATCTCATGCGTCATCTCAATCTTAATTGTCTGCAAAAAAAAAAAAAGATTATCAGTTAAAAAACGAAATCTGTGTTAAGAGCATGAAAAGAGTCAAATTGTTTTAAATTTGTTTTTCCGTAATTGTGTCAAATTACTCTCTAAACTCTTTATTTATATCCCACATAGATTTGATTACACAGAAAATTTATGAGGCATATACTGGTGGTACAAACATATGCATCGTCTATGGTGCATCTTTTAATTATTACTTTACATAAGATAGAGGAAGAATTGTGTGCGTTTATGTGGTTATAGCTGTGGAAAACGAAATAGCATACCTTGTTTTGAATATTTTTCTTGTTTAGTGACAAATCAAATTCAATTTAATAAACTCTGATGAAATGTGTACAGTGAGAGGTATGCCTGGCAAAAAGCGCATGCACGTTAGGGGAAGTCAACGTAATGGTGTGGAGTTGCTTTTCGTAAAAGGCTTAATTTGGTTTCCAAATGTACAGCAAATGGACGCCCAAGATTACTTACCGACACCGATGCTCGACATATTGAAAGACTCATGAGAAATAAAGATACAAAAGCACCAAAATTAGCAGCTAAAGCAATAAATAAAAATGCAAGTGAATGGACTGTTAGAAGAGCATTGCGCAGAATTAGACTAGTTTCTGCAGTCAAGCAGAAAAAACCGGCTTTGTCAAACAAGAATGTGAAAGCACGTCTACAATTTTGTAAAGAATATGGAAGCTGGACTGTGGATGACTGGAAGCGTGTTATTTGGTCAGACGAGACTAAAATTAATCGCTTCCAGTCAGATGGAAAAGAATATTATTGGCATCATCCACATGAAAATCTTCAACCGCATCAAGTTAAACAAACAGTCAAGCATGGTGGTGGTGGTTTAATGGCGCGGTGTTGCTTCACATGGTGGAACGTTGGTCCTTTAGTTAAAATAGAAGGAGTAATGAAAAAAGAAGATTATTTAAATATTCTTCAGCTGAACTTGTCAGATTTTGTAGAGAAAACCCCATACCCCGAGGACAATATATGGTTTCAACAAGATGCAGATCTAAAGTCGAATATTGCAGGCCAGTTTTTATATGTCTTCTTCTTTTGACTATATGTTGGAAATCTTGTGTGAGTGTAAACAAATATCATCTGCATAATCCAGGTACTCGAGTTGTCGTGAGAAACTCTATATTATTTCTCTTCTCTGCGAACAGACTTAGCTCATGATCTCGTTCAGTACAATGGTGAATAATAGAGGTGAAATTGAATATCCCTGCTTTACTCCAGCGTTATTATGGAATAGTTGACTGATGCTCCCGTTGTGAAGAACAGAGAGTTCTGCATTCTCGTACATTGTTCTTATTATTCGGATTATTTTCTGGCAGTCCGTTTGATGGTATCGAAGGCTTTCTTGAAGTCGATGAACAGTAGGTACTGGGTTCGCTATTCTAGAGACTTTTCTGTTATGATGTGTAGACTGTTAGCCTGGTCTGCGCAGCTTCTATTTGGCACGAAGCCTGCCTATTCGTCTCGCAATATGTTCTCTATTTTGCTGTTAAGCCTTCCCCGTATTATGACTGCCATTATCTTGTATATGGTGTTAAGCAAAGTGATTCCACTTCAGTTGTTGCAATCTTTCAAGTCGCTTGGTGGCTTAAAATTTCCTTTCTTCTAAATTTAAGGCAGCCTCTCTTTCTCCCATGCTGACGGTATATGAGGCCGTAGTAATACAGCTGCGGTTGCGATGTCAGGTCGTAAGATTTCCTGCCTCTTTTATTTCGTTTAAACTAAGAAGGCTACGAGTACATACTATGTTCAATGCAATGTATTTTCTATAGAGCTGTTATGGTATATTTCGATGTTTTCAGCTGTGTATGTGACGTTGCTAATTTCCTCGAAATGTTTCCTCCATCTTTGCATCTGTGCTTCGTTATTCGTTATTAATGTGTCACTAGGATCAGCATCTGCTTGGTTCTTGTTACATTTCTCACGATATGTTTGTCCGGTTGATTCTTCTGTTACTTGTGCTAGTCGTTCCAGGAACTTCTTTTTGTCTCTTCTTGCAGCTTTATTTACCTGTTTCGCGAGCTGTTAGTATTGCTTCCTCCTAACATTGTTGTTGTTTTGCTGCAGCTTAAGTTCCCTTCTTTGAGAGAACGGGTGCCAAGTGTCGTCTAATAACCATGTTTTTCTATGTGTTTGCACTACATCTTCTGCGACTTGACTATATATTGCTATGATATCTTTCCATATATGGTGTTGGTCTCTTGGTAACTGTTCGTGTATTGACATGGCTAAGGCCTTTCTGGTCGCACGTAAATGTTAATTAATTACCAAAAGATATTTTTTGCAATTGAATTACTTTCGAAAATAAATGTCATTATTCATTTTTATAGGATTTGTTGCTTTTGTTTTGCACAACACTGTAAATGAAATAATTAGTATGGAAAATATATGCAAGATCATTCCTCACAAACCAATTTGCTACAGTTCGTTATAACCGGTGCTTTAAAAGCCAGTATGTCCATATTTCATTAATAATTTGCATTTTATTTATCATTTGACATACTTATAAATTCAATTGTACTATTTAGATAAGCAAGGCTATTATTATTTATGCACGTAATTCTTTAACACTAAGAAATTAAATGAACAACTAATTAATATGAAAGAAGACTAAAACCTAAAAAAGTGACAACAACAATAACAATATAATAAAATAACAATTGAATATTAATTATTATAATTTAGTCAGCTACGATATATGTATTCATGCATGCTCGCATGCATACATGTCCGTCAACTAAATGCTTAAACAACATTCCCAACTTACTGTTGTTGCCCAGCCTTATGTACATACAGTGCCTATGGCTGATGCAGTTGTTGGTAGTATTTCTGTTTACTGTTGTCATTGTATTATTTACTTACTATTGTTGCTGCTTTTTAGTTTACTATGAAGTAATATTAACGAAATTATGTAGCCAACAGCAATGATAACACAACACCGATAACTGCAAACAAATCAAGTCCAAAAACAAAACTAGAAATGAGGTAATAATATACTATAAGTATGTGATAATACATCATCTATACACATACACTTACTGATTAATATGGCTTGTGTAGTACCCTATATTGCTACTTCCTCTGTTTGGGGTACTGCCCAGTTTTGAAAAGAAAATATTTATAAAACAAAATTCACAATGTGCTCATAAATGAAAGTTAAACTGTGACAACAAACGTAAATATATATCAGCGTGTAAGTCAACTAAACTGTAACGAACTCAACTAAACGGAGTCTGCCTACTGCAGGCCAAAACCCAATTTTTATTAAAAGGCTAACTGTCTGACTAGTTGAATGACTGCCAATAGCATAGAAAAAACAAAAACAAAATGAAACAAGACGTGCAACATAGCAAAAAAAAAACAGTGGCAGCGGTAAACAAAAATACAAAATAAAAACTGTAGTGATGTTGAACTTGTGCGCTCAAACAAATGAAATTGTAATCAAAACGCAACATAAAAACTTACAACCCATTACCCATTCGTGGCCATCATATCAATCTCTTATGCCGTAACACTTTTTTCTATACACTACACCATTCATCATGTTAACCATATACATGTTAAAGTAGTTTATTGCTTTTGTGTTGCCATTTAAACGAGTCCTCATGTTAAGAGATAAGCTCATAAGTATGAGCCTTAACAACCATCTTGCCGAATGTTATTTAGATAAGCGGCCTATATTTAGACCCAGCTTTTAGGAAAGTTTATGAATTTCATTTTAGTGTTGTAATCAGGCTAAACTGAAGCATATATGAAAGTTACCATTTACAAATTATAATCGTAGTGTCTTTGGTATAAATAAAGCTGCCATATCTTTACCCAGTATTCTTAAAAAAAATGGATTTACTTGAAATCCGCCTATAATTAGCTAGTTATAGTAAGATAGATAGTTAGTTATTGCACAAGGAGGTTAGGTTAGATTCTTTTGAGTGGTAAGGTCCCACTTAAGCATGATGTTGGGCCCACTGTGATACCAACAGCTAACCTAGCGATCAAACAGTCTCCATAGGAGGCCATTTTAACTTTAAAATAAACCTCTCCACTGGGGTAACCTGTACACTTCAGTCAAAAATGACAGCAAATGAGAGGCCAAGAACCTTCGTCGCCTGAAAGCAATGGTTTGGCACTGACACCTGTGGTGAAACATAGTCTCCTACTTCTCTTCAGAAGCACAGCTCCTGCAAAAGTCATGCAAGAGAATGCCGAGTCTATAGACATGCTTTTCAATAAGGCAATAGTCCGTGAAAAACGCCATAGTGTGATGTCACAACAGTCAGTCCCCCCTTCTTATTCAGGTCGATTCAGCAGAACCTAGCGATGCGCATGATGCGCATGTGTCCTCTGCTGCCATCGGTATTGAGCCTTTTTATAAGTCGACCGGAAGTACGCAATCGGAATACCTATACTCGGTACCTGTTTGAAAATTGTAACCTCTGTACTTACTCTAGCTAGTTCATCAGCAAAACAATTTCCGACGATATTCCTACGACCTGGAACCCATATATGAGCTACCTCTGAATGACCGGAAACTTTCTTGTGAAACTTCCGGCAATCATGGACGAGGATAGGAGTCGACGTGACGCTCGAAAGGGATCGGATGTCCGATTAAATCAGAAGACTATCAGGGAAAAATTCTACCAACAATAACAGCCTTCAATATGGCCATGACCTCCGCTTGAAAGACACTGCAGTGGTCATGCAGCCACATCATACTCTGTAGCCGTCGGTATGGACCCCAAAAACATTGCGAGATACGTCTAGTTATCAAAATTAAATTTTCTCTCGAGAAAATTCTGAGAAACCAAATAGATAAGCCCAATATGTCCATGGTTGCCCAGGATTGCGACTTGTCTAAAATCCACCTTTAGCCAGGAGTTGACTGCATTTAGTCTTACTGCTACCACCTTCAATAGAAGGTCGGTAAAAAGCCTGGTCTTTGAAGAAAGTATGTATGTATATGTAGTGTAGGGTATCACACAGAGAAGCTTAACCGACTAATACTTTTTTTTGTACTAATTTGTTCGTACCACATTACAACAAGCGAACATACAAAACCGAAAACAAAAAATATTTAAAACAGCTGACGGTTTTTCAAGTTTTTTTTTTTTTCTACGTACAGACATCCATCCATACACATGTACATCCCATATGAGTATTATTTTATTAATATTCAACTCGAATTTGTTGTAGTTTATTAACTAATAAAAGGCTGCTGCCACAATAGCAAAAGCAGCAGCAATAACAAAAATAGTTGTTGTGGTTACAACAGTGGTCGTATAAAAATATAAAAAAATATTGGCAGCAGATGTTGTTATTGTTTTTTGCTATAAAAAGTTTGAATGCGAAATTAAATATCGATAACATACATATGTATGAAAACGAAAGTGAAAGCATTGTTTGTTTTAATTTTATTTTTTCTTCGAAAATGTTATGATCTGTTATTGGCATGGTATTTAAAAGTGTTTATTCATTATTAAACAATAAATTGAAAACGCTTTAGAATAAAACAAAAAAAAACCTAAAAACCTTTTTTTCATTTTTGGCTTCAGGCGTAATATAAAGAAAATACCTATCAGAGCTGGTGTTAGACAAAGTTGTGTTCTTTCTCCACTGCTGACCTTGTGCTCAATTATGTGTTGCAACGTGATTACCTTGGGACTTAACACAAAGGACTTAGAATGACATCTACCTCTTTGCTAACAGACATTGCGAAAAGCAATGAAAACTGGACTACCGTCAGAAGCATACAGAGTGAGCTTGCGGATAAAAATCTTCAAAATCAAAATTATGTGAATCAACCAACGCTAATAACACAACGATCTTCCGAATTTTGAATCAGAAATTTGGGAGATGTCCCGTCTTTTTGACGCCCGTATGACGTCCGGAGGTTCCAGCACTGATATAAATTTTCTGGCCAGAAACTAGATCGCACCAAGTTCTTGTAATGAAGGAAATGGACTAGGCACACTTTAAGGAAACCAAACTACGACTTAGTAAAACTACCCATTGAATGGACCTCGCAGATAAACAGAAGAAGCCCATTACTAAAAAAAACAGATTGAAAGAAAAGTCCATAGCATGACGCGATATCAGATTAGATCATCGACTTTAGATAGGCGTAAATGAAAAGAATTCGTTATGGCTCTTTGATCTCCTTGGGATCTTTAACGGTGTGATAACAATTAACAAGTTTAGTATTTTAAATAAATAATTATAGTTTGTAGCTTTCTTCTAAAATGACTTATAAGTCTTGCAAAATCAGCTCTTAGAATTGAGGTATGTTTCAAGAACACTATTTTTATTCATTTTTTCACAAATATTATCTGGAATTACGTAATTCTTACAGTATGAAGCATTTATATAAATTAATGAGTTCATTGAATTTATTAAATTTATATTTCTTACAAAAAATTGCAAGTAGAAAAGCGCTAACCTAGCGCATTTTTTGAAAAAAGCACTAAAGAGAAAAAATTCGACTTTTCGGTAGTTGAAACGCACTAAATATAACGCGAAAGGGGCTAAATTGGCAACACTGCTTTGCACTGCGTTTTTCCACTTGTTTTCTCTCCACTTCTCTGCGTTAATTTTTGTACCTATTTTTTTTGTCTATGCGTGTGACTACGCACGTGTGAAAATATAAGAGAAGAGCAGCTGCTTGCCTAAATCTGCTTAAATCGGCTTACTATGGCCGTTGGGATCTTTAAAGGATCTTATAGTAAGAACTTATAAGCTAAATATTGCAATAATAATAAGTAATTAAAATTTTTAGCTTTATTTTTTAAATATTTACCGCCCTATTCATAAAATTTAAAATAGTGTGAAATGTATTTTATTTCTAATGTTGCATACAAAATTTTCTTAAAATAGACTTCAAATACATGTTGTTTTTTATGAATATGTGGATAAGCTTTTTCCATTTTACTTAAAATAACTTATAAGTCTTGAAGAATGGGCCCTTAATCTATATCTATTAATTTTTGCACAAATACTATTTTGAATAATGTAATTTTCTCAGCACGAAGCATAGTTTATATGAATCAATGAGTTTATTGAACTTAGCAACTTTTCATTTCTTACAAAAAGTTGCAAATAGATCAGCGCTAACCAAGCGCTTTTTAAAAGCACTACAGAGAAAAATGCGACTTTTCTGTAGTTAAGAAGCGCTAAATATAGCACGAAAAGCCAAACAATTTTATGACTTTATCATCTACTTTTATAGTGATCCTGCGAATCACGAACACTCTTTTCCATTTTCAACAAAGCTTTTATAAGTTATGAACATACTGGATAATACAGAGCGGTGGTCTTTATTGACATTAGGTTGCTCTTTTTGCGGAGAGCTGGGTGTTTTGGAACATATAATAATAACGGCTTGTAATCGAAACTTGAACTATTATATGCCCATATCACCTAATGAATGATTTCCATTACATATCTGCTTGTCTGCGGTTTGATTGGTTAAAAATATACTTCTTCGTTCGTTCGCACGATTGCATTTTTTCAGCTCCGACAACTTTCCGTTCGCAAGCACCAAACAAACGGTAACTAACAAAAAAAAAAAAAACGAACTCAATACAGTTAGATGGAAATTTGCTAGCGAGTAAAATAGAAAAAAAAAGTTTATTAAAACGCAATCAATGGCAGGCATGCAATATGGAAATGTATGTGTATGTGTATGCGTATGTGTATTTGTAGTAGTATTTCATTTATAATTTTTTATTTTATTTTATTGATGATTTTTGTGTTTTGCTTCTTGTGCCATAAATATCTTGTTGGCCTTTTTTGTTTCTCCAAATTATGCGAAAAAATACACATTTTTTTTTATCGATAACTAAGTGGCTTACTAACGACGTGATTCATTAATTCATTGGAATTCATTTATAGTTACCAAATATGTCACTAGTTCGTTGTAAGTGTGTATGCCCATCCCCCCATTATGGAATGCTAATCTTCATTAGGCAACAACTTTAAATATCATCCAGTATGTCGAGAGTGCATAGATATACCGGTTTAGAATTGGATTTGGCATGTTTGTTCTACTCTAGAATTAGAGTGTGGGTAATAGTTTGTAGCTGTATTTTTAATGTCCTCTTTAAATAATAAAATTACACTGTTACGCGGTGAACACAGTTAGACGATTAATAACAACTATAGCAAAAAATGGAACAAAGTGCGGTAAATATTATTATTCATTTATATTGGTTTTGCTGATTTTCAAAAATCTAAAACCTCTTCCTTAAACGCTGCAAACACTTTCATTCTTTCATGGATTTTTACAGTTTTGAAAACAGGAAAAAGTGATTGGGGCAAATTCCGCTAAATATGGTGGTTAAGACATGTTTGTGAAGTAGTTTTTAGGAAAAACATTAATCGTAAGCAACGTTCAGTGTAGACAGCAGATACACATTGCCAATGTAAAAGCCATTACATTTTTTAAACGACACATCCTGATGATGCGGTGGGTAATATCATTAGATTTATTGTGAAAAGCATTTTTTTTTACCTGGTGGAATAAACCTGTGCCATATTTAACTACTCAAAACAGAGTTATCGTATGTCTGATGAGAAACATCAGTCAAATAATAAGGAGAAAACGCCACTACTGGAAAAAAATTACAATGCTAAGTACAGATCACCACCATCACTTAGCAATGATCTTCACCACTACACACAATCAAATGGAGGCGAGCTACAGTAGATTAAACTTCTATTTAGCTTGAAAATCAACTTGATTACTGAAACTGAAACTAAACAAACAATGGGTGCTTTGTGGAAAGCCAATATGCTCCCTAGAAAAGTGACGGAAAAAATGCTACTGTTAACGACAAATAATTGCGCTAAACGAAGTGAATAGTAAGCAAAGCCCTGGCAGTATAATCAAACTTAGCTCTTACTTCTTCTTTTACGTGGGAAGTGAGACCATGGGATCCCGACTGTTTACAGTACTATACGGATGGATTGAAAATGTATCGTGTTTTGGAAGCCGAAATTTTTGTCCTCAATACAAAACTGTGGGAACTCGTGGGCGAATGTGCCTATCGTTTTCCAGGGGCGCTTCTATTAATATATATTCCAATAGTCAAACAGCGCTAAGGGTCCTTTTTTTTGGTATATAGACTCTACACTGGTACTCGAGCGCTACACGAATGTCAACACATTGGCATTAGGAAATAGGGTAACGCTTTGTTGGGTTCTTGATCATACTCATGTTATGTGAAAGGAGTTCGCTGACGATCTGGTGAGGCAGGGCTCGCCCACTAGTTTCGAAGGACCAGCAGCATACTGTGGTATTAGCTGTTCCATGACCAGAAGGAAGATTGGCGAATGGCAGCATTAACTACGCTCGTCATATTGGGCATAATGCCCGGATCTGACGCAGGCGAAGCAGCAAATGAGACCCTTCACCTATAATAGGGAGTTGCGCCACATGGGCAAGACACTTATTGGCTTCCTGACCGGCCATTACTATCTAGATATCAGCTCTTCAGCCTCAATGTTCGGAGTGTCGCGGGAGAAAGAGGAAGCATATTCTCTTTGAATGTATGGCTTGGAAAACATTCGGAAACGAGCTTTTATGGCACTCTTTATTGGTTCATCGGCTACCTTTTAAAAATATTGCTGTCTTCATACACAAGGTAGAGGGTATTCTTCTGGAGACTGTTCCGATTGGCATGTCCAGACTGATCAGTCATCTACCCATGGGTATTGACTGGATAGTATTTCTACCGCCGTCGGCTATTGCGCTGGTGGATGTGACCATGGAGTTTTTGGCACGATAGATTTTTCTACGTCGACTATAGGATATGTCACTAGTTTTGATTCTCTTAAACTGGTACATTTATCATTGCTTTTGATGAGCTTTCTAGAGCAGTTGCACTTTTATCAGGTGTCAATTCATCTGTGATAGTTTGTTTAAATCTTTAACCTGCTTAACAGGCAGTAATGTCTATTAGATACTAAAATGGATTTAATTTTGATTTTTTGCTTAACTCACTTGGCCTAGGCTGAATACGAAGCGTATCAATCAACTACTTAAACTTAAGCGTAGAGTTATTCCTGATGCCGTATCTATTCTCACTGGTCATTGCGTACTAGGTAGGTATGTGGAGAGGCTGCCCTTACTTGCAAATTATTTCTACTGAGGTTGTAGGTCGATTGAAGAGAAAGAGAGTGTAGTTATTTTCCCATGCCAAGACCTGTCGCTGATTCAACGTAGAGTCTTCTCGTTCTGCTCGCCTTTTCTCGATAGTTGAATAGAGATATCGCTTTTTGACTTGGAGTTATTGTTAAATTTATAAGACTTTCGTGCTTATTTTAAACTTGATTTTAGAAAAGTTATGCTTTCTACACGAGGTCTCTGTGTGAGGTCTCGTGGACATCGTTTAATGTAGTGTAACAACGGGCCGCTATATCTGCTCATGTAAGCTTTTATTTGACGATGTTGTCATTCCCTCTTATCATATCTGAAGCATCATTTACCTCATTTCACAATTTCGAAACAGTGCTCATACGGACTTTTTCTTTTTAATTATGTGCGGTTTCGAATCAAATTTGGGTGACACACGCTCATGTCGGGATGCCAATATTATCGGTAACTTCAATAATTGTGATTCGATGATACCTTTACACAATTTTTTTAACTTGTTCAACATTTTTATAAATTGGCAACGTTTAGAGGAGTCTAAGGTGAGACTTGTCATGAGAGAGCACGATTGGGAAATAGTGATGAATCATATGATTAGCAAGACAGTATACAATGCGTTTGCCAGTGCCACCGAAACTTTTAAAACAAAAGGCTTTCGAGTTTCAATTCAGGGCAACATTATCTAGATGTGATATCTCTTTACATAAAGTTTGAGGGCTATCTAAGCTTTCTCTGCGTCATATACAGCATTGGTTGCAATGCACCTTACGGATGTCTAAAGTAACAAAGTAACATATACTTGCGATTACGCTATAAACCACAACCAGCAAACGTTCATCCCGCTAGGTCGCCACCAGTAACTGGACAGAGACTAAAATATCTAGGCGCCTAGTGCCAACACAATTGAGCTTTTAGTCAGTGTGCGTGTTATCACAAACTTAGTCACTTGTTTAACAGCAAGGGTTCTTTTTCACCTGTTAGGGTGAAAAATGCCATTACAAATTGTGTGAAACAAACCATAATAGCGCGGTGTCAGTCAACGCTTTGCAATTGGTAGATCCAATTTTGACAACTCATTAAAAATTGAATTTGACTGCGAAAAAAAGAAGAGAAGAAAAAGAAATAAAAAATAGTGCCATTTTAGCTGTGTTCGCGTCAAATCTAATGTGCTAGTAACTCTTTAATTTCAATTTGGTGATTTTTTGTTGAAAAGTTTAATTTTCATTACTATTCGTGACACAATTTTAACGCTTTTATTTAGGTATGTCACTTCAGCGACAACGCTAGATAAATGTCAACTCAACGCCCAACACTCTAATTTAGGTTCGTCAGTTAGGCGTGAAATATATAATACTAAGAATGAAATTAAATTCAGGCTCTCTTTTAACAAAAAATTAAGCATATTTTTAACCATAAATTGCATTATTCATGTTTCGAGATCCAGTTTTAGTGAAATTTTTCTCTGTAGGGAATTTTGTTAGCCATGTATGCCATTAAATGGCTGAGCGTTGTAAACTATCAAATAGTTAGGCTTGATGGACTTCAACTCTCTTATTTATTTTATATATCAATGTTTACATGAAATAAAAAACAATATAATATTTTAAATTAATCATAATAAAAATAAAAAATAAATTATTTTAAGACCTTGTCTTAAACAAAAGGTATGCAATCTGTCAGTGTACTAAATATTTAATTAACAATTTAATTTGCCAGATTGCAAAAATGATTTCTAATTTTTTTTTTAAACCATTTTTATAGTTGTATTCGAGCAGTTGCAGTAACTGATGATTAATTGAAAAAAATGAAAATAAATTGTTTTAATTACAAAAATACTTGAGATAACAAAAAATTTGTGACACAACCCACGTGTTTATATCATCAATTAAATGTTTTCCAACATAAAAAGATGTTCGCGTACATGCCTTTAATGTAACATACAGTGACACGCGTAAATACTGTATATGTTCAAATCAAGTGCTTTGTAAAAAAAGTAAAAAAAAAATTATTAAAATGTCATGTTGAATTATAAATTTTACATTTCAATTTTATTTCTCAACGTTTGACGTTGAATAAACGTACAAAAGTGACACATTTAAAGAAATTGGCACCCGGCTTTTGAGCACAACTACGACACAAATGTAAATCGGCACGTACACAGTCTGACAAAAGTATACATACGGCTGAAAATTTATAGGTTTTTGAACAAAAACTATTTATACAATGCTTTAGTCTTTTTAATTATGATGCATTTACTTTTAGTAAATGATAAAATGCACACAATATTTTACTTTAACTTTTGGGGGGTAATCTTGTAAACCACTTGGTGATGCGTTGCGTTATTTCTATACAATTTTTTTTTTTTTTTTTTGTGATGCGTTGCGTTATTTCTATACAGCTTGTTTGTGTTACAAAAACAATTTTCGTATACATTTCTCTTTATCTCTCTTTGTTTATTTTTTGTCTAAGCGTGCGATTACGTACGTGGGCGAGAAAGATAAAATGGGTCAAGAGTCATACTTTGCTTATCTGCATTTGATACAGTCTGTATCCGAGGGTTATTAAGTATAGACCCAGATAATACCGCCGGATAGTACGTAGTTGCTAAGGAATCTGTTTTTATTCATAGCTAAGGTCGTTCATTTGTAGAAGAGTTGCAACTGCTACAACAGCAGTTGATGAGGTGAATCAACTTGCAGGCTCGACTAGCACCCAATGTCCAGTTATTACTGCATTTCTCATCAAAAATGGCCACATTAGCTTAACCACGCTACAAGTGTTCAGATAACGCCATCTTTTTTCAGTCTTCTAATGAAAGAGTCTAACGATTCTGCATTCAATAAGCTCTAGCGAATTTTTGACTGAAGCCACCTTGGAGATATTTTAAACAAATCACATATCACTAAAAAAATAATGTCAGACACACCTCGAAACACTGCTAAGTCAGCCTCTTTACTCAATAACCTGCAAATGATTTAATAAAACTTGTTACTCCTCTCAAAAACATTTAATTTTCGATTTAATTTGACTTTGTTTCGGATTTTCACTTAATAACCAAATATTGATTGGCCTTATATCTCGTCAAGTACGGGTACAAAAAGCCATTACTATTGTTAGCGAAGACATCAACAGTTTTTTTTTTTACATGGTAAAATATTGCATTACAAAGTACTGTTATGATTATCTTATTCTAATTTAGAGCCCATACAATGGTATGTCTTGAAAAATCACCGGATTTGAGAAAACAGAATTTAAAAAATCGCTTTTTTGAAAAATTTGAAAATTCTTAAGAGAATGAATGGCTATTTCTCTAAAATATGGAAATGCTTCCCCTATAGCAGTATTCACAAATGGTAGTCCAAGGAGTTTAGTTTAGATCCGCTATAGCAATACGTCTGCGGATTTGAGAAAACGATCTGCGGATTTAAGAAAACGGGATTTTTAAAAATCGCCTTTTTGAAAAATTTGATTATTCTTTGCATGATGAGTGGTTTTTGTACTAAAATATGGAAGTGCTCCCCTATACCACTATATACAAATGGTGGTCCAAGGGGTCTAATTTAGAGTCTAGATGTATGTCTGGAATATGTCTAGTGGTATGTCTGGAAAATCACCGGATTTGTGAAAATGGAATTTGAAAAAAACTACTTTTTTGAAAAATCTTAATATTCTTGGGAGAATGAGTGGCTATTTTTCTAAGAAATGGAAGTGCTCCCCGCGGAACACCATTTTTGATATATATATTTGTTATTGCTAGTGATTTCAATGTTCACAATTCGTCTAGCCTCCGCCGTCCAGGATGCACAACTTCAGAAGGTCAATATGTTGAATTATTTACCGCTCTCAATAATCTTGCGGAACTAATAAATGCGTCAACCTATGCATATGTTGTGCATAGATGAACACCAAACTAATACACTACACCTTTTCCTAACTTCAGACGCTGAAAAGTATGCAGTTGAGGCCGCAGTTAACCTCTCTGTAATTCTGATTATTGTACTATTTCTGCCTCTTTATCATTCAGCGTTCTTCATGACTTTTTACCTAAGACTACAAAGTACTCTCTATTTCTAAAGCTGAATTCACACGATTGTCGCAATATACCAATTATTGGTACGGCAACAATAATATAAAAAATGCGCTAATATTTATTGTGCTTTTGTGCAGCAATCGAAGTTGACAATATGTATCAATAAATATTGGCGCATTTTTATATTTAGGTTGCCGCATTATTACTTATTTGGCGGTCACACAATTGCCGTACCAATAATTGATGCACTGCGACAATCGTGTTACCCCAGCTTAAGACTACAAAATTGATCACTGTGCTGAGCTCAACGATTACGAAACTTTGCTTCTTTGTTTTAAACAATAGCATGGCAGGAATGGTGTTGTAAATGAATTAAGACTGAAGATGAACATTTCCATTTTATCCAACTAAAAGTATAATAAAAAAATTAACCCCCATATTTATAAAAAAAAAATACAAATTTGTATGAAAATGTTAAAATTAAATAAATTTCGAACTCAAATTTAATTTTATGAATATGAGGGTAAGAACTTAAACCACGTTTTTGTGTTTCATTTGAACAAATAAAAAAATTGTAAAAATAATTTTGATAATTTTGATTGAAGAAAACTGTAATTTAGTAATTGTATGTTTACTTTTGTACGACTGTGTAACCACTTATTTGTAGTTTTTGATTTCCAATGAAAATAAAGTTAAAAAAGCAGTTGAATAAAAAAATGTGAATATTTTAAAAATTTCAAATTAACAAAAGTGTAATACTTTTTCTTTTTTATGATGATTTTTTGTTTGAAATTATGAAATATGTTTTTCAGCGCTTGCAGAGCATAACCAAAAATGAGCATTTCTATGAGATACCATTTTAAATACATTTGTATTACCATTTCTTATGAATTTATTATTTTTTATTGTATTGTTAGCAAATCTTGTATTTATAATATAATTTTTAACCCATTATCCATATGACTGACTCTGTTTATATACAGACACACATACATACAGACATATAACGCATAAACTTGTATATATTTTTTATTTTTGGTTTTACCTTTTATGGTTATTTTGTAAGAAATTTTATATCAAAAAACTATTTTATTATTATTTATGTGTTTGATTTTTGATATGCAAGTAAACATTTTTATTATTTTCATTTCATACACAGTCAGCGATAGAGTATAATTGAAAAGTGCAAACATGCGAAGTAATCAATTTCATATATGAAATCTAAGATTAAAAGTGAACTGATTAAGTTACCTTTTTCGATACCGTCTTGTAAGAGCGATGTACTCATATAATAATTTCAGTACCTCCTTCGTATTGATCAAGTACTTTAAGTTTAAAAAGAAACAATTTCTGTAGAAAATTATTTTTTTACAAGGCCGGTAGTCAACTGAGTTCAATGTCAATCAGTTGTAATAAAAATTAGCCAATCATTTATAGAAAATACTTTAAGCTACAAGTGGGATATTAACAGAAAGTATATAGTATATATGTATGTATGTTTGTATATAAGTATGATCTCCAAGGCAATAATTGACCAAGAAGAATAACAAGGTCACTATCAAGTTTCCAGGTACCACAATTTCTGACACTGAACGGTGCTAACCTGCATTCTGCCTACAATTTTTTGAGCACCCAGAAGGAGACAAGGCGTAACGATAGGTTTGTTCACAAACTTCAAAACCTTTTTGTTTCAGACTAACCATAGCCGAAACTATCTAAGGCAATAGCCCCCGATGCCATATTCGTTCTCGCCACCTAGGCGAGAGGGACTTAAGTATCTAATCCAGGAAGGAAGCGACAGTGCAACTATCTTACAGGCGTATCTCTCTTTCACAATGGATTTATAGATAAATCCCGTTAAAGTGGCACAGTTTCTAGGGCTGGATATTGAAGCAGAACCCTTAGACTAGAATAGACTGCTGTTACAACAACAACAACAACAAGGACAACATTTATACAAATAATAACAAGAACACTTTAATAATTCTGTTACTTTTTCTGCGGTTTCTGCGTTCAATGCAACACTGCTCCCGTTAATTGTTATTTACTACTAGATTACTGAGAAGTTTCGCTATAAATCTACATAAATTTATGCATGTTTCTTTTTTCTATATATACCTTTTTCTTAACAGCAATTTAATTTGAGTGTATACTCACATTTTAAGTGCATTTCTTCTTATGAACATCACTGATTTAGGATATGTGTTGTCATTGGATAAAAACAAATCCATATCCAGTATTGGATTTTTTTACAGCAATTTAATTTGAGCATATACCCACATTTTAAGTGAGTTTCACCTTGTGAACATCACTGATCCAGGATACATTTAGTCGTCGTCTAGAAACAACCCCACATCCAGGTTTGGATTTCATTACAGCAATTTAATTTGAGTGTTTACTCTCATTTTAAATACGTTTCACCTTGTGAACATCACTGATCCAGGATACATTTAGTCGTCGCCTAGAAACAACCCCACATCCAGGTTTGGATTTCATTACAGCAATTTAATTTGAGTGTTTACTCTCATTTTAAATACGTTTCACCTTGTGAACATCACCGATCCAGGATACATTTAGTCGTCGTCTAGAAACAACCCCACATCCAGGTTTGGATTTCATTACAGCAATTTAATTTGAGTGTTTACTCTCATTTTAAGTACGTTTCACCTTGTGAACATCACTAGTCTAGGATAAATTTAGTCGTCGTCTGGCAACAACCCCATATTCATGTTTGGAGAGTGGTGGTTCAGAGCTTTGCTACTGCTACCTATTAAATTGAAATTCATGTTTCTTTTTCTTTCAGATAGAAGTGGGTGGAGTGGGGTGTTTTCGATGAGCCATCAATGAGAGTTCAAGCCACCTTATTATTTACAATACTAAGTCAAAATTTTTCTTGCCTTCTATAAGATTTAAACCTTTCACCACTAGATCACGTCACTTTGTCTATATTCCAGCATAATACGGACAAGATATCGCTTCAGTTTTTTACTTTCGACGACAGTGGGCTTTCTTCAGATGTTTATTGGCCAACAAGGTCATGACTACATGTTCTTAGGCTGTATGTAAAGTAGTAAAACGATATGCATGAACGACCAAGTGAAGAAAAAAGAGCTGTTTCATGAAGCACCAGGGTATATATTTATGAATTAAGGCTTTAAATTGTTATTAAAGGATAGTATCACAATGGTCCGAAAACTCTGCATTTATACGGGAAGTCAGTCCGCTATTAAATTCTTAGGGGCTATGTTCACTATTTCCTGACGGTAAAGAAATGTCACTCATCACTATGAGTGATGGGTGAATATTTCGATATCAATCTTATTTGGGTACCGAGTCACAGTGATATTCCGGGCAATTGTGCAGCGGATGAGTTGGCTAGACAGGGCAGTGTGGCTAGGATTCTTTCGGCGGGGAAGAGGTTTGATATACCGATCTCCACCTACCGTCTGCGTATAGGGCAATTGGCCGACAGTATTTTTGATGAGAGGTGGAGGAGGGCCCCAACTTGTGGATAGGCTAAAACTCTCTGGCCGCGAGTGGACAAGAAGAAGTCTAGCCAGCTGCTTAACTTGCCGAGAGGCAGGATATCTGCGGTAGCCCTTAGGTTGAGCCATAGCGAAATTGTCCTATGTAGGTGCTGTTTGAAGGCAGATGAGGAGACCACGGAACGTCTTCTTTAGGAATGCCCGGCATTGATGGGACGGGCTCAGGATATTCAGTGGGGATATAGTTAGTATTAGCATGTTCACAGCGAGAGCGAACTGGTAAAATAACTGATCAGGTTGTCGAAAGGAAGTTATGGTTATCACAATAACATAACAACAATTTAAAAGGCCAACTGCCTGTTTTTAGGACTTAACAAAATTTGTGAAAAAAAAATAAATAAAAACTCCGCTTTAAGTGTGCTAAGCAGTAAAAATCGGTATAGAAAAATATTGCAAAAATTTTGTTCATCAACGTAATTATTAAACTGCCCTCGTATGTTCCGTAAAAAATAAATACGAAAAACTTTAACATTTTAATTTAACTTGGCTTTATAAAAAACAGTTTAATTCCAATTTAAATTACAGGAAAAGGTATCTCTGATTAGTCCGTAATCAAGGTAAACTTTAGCGTCTTAACTGTATATAGCTTACGCTTAAAATCAAATAAATGTGATTGTAAATACCCATAGAAAAAGCGAAATTAGATCATTTGAAAAGTAATTCGCTTATTTTTTTTATTTTTTTATTTTTAAGTATAAAGTCCCTCTCCTCTCTCTGTTTGTCTAACTGTATCATTTAATTTTAAAATATATTTTTTTTATTATAAATTTAATTCAATATAATTTGATTGCTAATATGGTTTTTGTTGTGTATGTGTTTGTGTATATTTCTAGGTTATTCATGGTGTACGTATTGAAACCGTAGATGAGACGACGACAGCGACAACAACGAATTCGATGGATCATGCGCCTGCGCAGCACCATAATGACGTCTTTGATGCAGTGGCGCATCATCATCATTCAAGACGAAAAAAACGCAGCGCGGTTGATAGACCACTACGAATTTCACTTGTTTATGACGATTCCGTTATTGGGTGAGTACTCGTATCAACAGCTTATAGCTGCGATGTTACAATTCAAGTTTAAGAGAAAATGCATTACATTTTAGACATTTTAAACGAAGAGAAAGATTAAAATTTTAATAAGTCTCTTGTAAACACATACAGCTTAACCTTGAGAATTCTTTTAAGTTTTGATTAAAAATAAAAAAACGTGTTTTCAACAGATTTTTAGTGATAATTTTGTTAAATTTAATAAATGACCGTTAATTCTGTAGAATCATTGTATTCATAATGGTTTGTTTCTTTTTTGCGTCTCATTCACACGCTTTGATTAATATAATTTAATGCTTTAAGTAAGAAAATTAATGGTTTTTATTTAAATAACAATTACGTTGCTATTAGTTGCTTAAAAGGGAGGCAGTTGCTTAATCTAAGCTCGAGTTATAATATAACTTAACTTTGAAGGGCCTTCCCAAGATATTTTATTCAATAAATAACTCCTATTTGACATTGAAAAATAAATTTTATAGTTTATTAATTTCCATAACTAATGGATAAATGACATGCTAATTTATTAGAATTTCTAAAACTTTTAGAACAACGTGTCAAGTTCTAAACGAGTTGAAGAAGAGCAAAAGTGAATAAAATATTTATTTAAAATTATTTCTAGTGAAGTAAATTCGGCAAAATTTTCAGCATTTCGGTCGGCAGCTGTAATATTGCCTTCTAGGGCTGGAATTTTGGCTGGCTTACGCCTGTGCATGAGTGACTTTATGTATCCCCACAAATCATGCTCCAAAACGTGAGACTACTTGCTCACCAAACGCGCCTCTCCAGAGGTTCATGGTATCTCGTCGTGGGGCAAAAAAAAGAAGAAAAATTGGTAACCATCGTACGGTGCCCTACCCCATTGACTGTAACATTGCGCCGCAATAAACAGTGCTGCTCTTCATACGTCTGTGTGTTGACGTACCCATTGTGCTCATTGAAAACACATTTCTCACACAACTCGAATTTTGATAATAAAGTTCAGAGATATGCAAGTGTTGTTTGCCTGTTACTCTGTTCATAGTCAAATGGCAAACCTTACTGAGCATTTTTAACATTTTTAACATTTCACTACCCTGAAAAAATTTACTCTGAAAAACCGAATAGCAAAAACTCACCCGTTATATCAATTGTTATTCCTTTGTGAGTGATAAGGAACAAAACGAGACATCCAGAAAAAAATGTAAAAACACAAAATTAATTGAAGATTTTGTTTCATCAGGCGCGAGAATAGTTATGCCTTCCTAACTTGTTCTGTGAGCTTATAAGATGATGCTCTTAATTCAGGATGTAATATATACAATGCGTCCTTCAGTGCTCCGAGTTGTGGTTGAGACAGAGGCCCTTTCTGTACTATTATGTAGAATTTTTCACTCTTTTTCTTTCATGAGAAAAATTTCACGTAAAATTTTTGTTCGCCTCTTATTCTTATTAAACGTATAGAACAACGTAAGAAAACCTAATGCAGCAATCAGTTCAGTCGGCCTTTTGTTGTTTAATTAATGCCAGAGTTGACATTTGCCACGTAAAAATCAAAATCTGTATATTTTCTACGTGACAATGACAACGATACGTTTTCACTAAGCAGCAACGTGCTTTGTTTCTGTTAGAGAATTTCACAGCTGATCACGTACACGATACGTTTTCACTAAAGTCTCCAGAGCAACTTTGGTTACCATACAGCTCTTAGTCAAGACAATCATCTCTTTTTACAATTGATACCTAAAATACTGCCACCAAAGTTCCACAGCCAATTACTTCCAGTGCTCGTGCTATCATAGTTAACACTTTGGTCAGATTTTTTCTTTTATTCCAACATCAGATTACTCCGAAGTTGGTAGCCCACATTAGAAGCTTAAACCTAAGGTAATATTGGTCACCAAGAGTATAAACAAGTTCCAGGTATCTATGTAATGAAATATTAATCTTTTGTGATAGTCGAAAGTGTAAAAAATTGTATGTGAAGTCCAGAAAACTAGCAAAAATTAATATCTGGAGTTCAAGTTGCCAAAGTAATAGGATGAAAAATGTGTTATCTATAGTATTATTAGCTATTGAAATCAGAATGAAACGATTATAGAAGACCTTTATGTATACAATTGACCCGTTCAAAAAGAGTACTGAAAGAAAAACGTCTAGAATATACAGTCAAACGGGTGGCGTACGCATACAATACTAGCGGCACAGATTCGATTCCTCAACAAAGAACACGCACGCATACAACACAAGCGGCCCAGGTTCGAGTCATCAGCAAAGCACATGAAAAAAACAAATTTAATTTCGGCTAAAATGTTTAATAAAAATAACTTCAACCTTCCTCCAGACAAATCCATCTAAAAGAAGCCCCCTTGAAATAGCTTACCTCAGGCGATAATGAAATACATCAGACGAATGGTCAGGAAAAAGTGCCACCTACTGGAAAAAAAATTATAATGCTAAGTAAGGTTCACCACCACCACTGAGCAAGGGTCTTCACCATTACACAATCATATGGAGGCGAGCTACGGACTAATAATCTACTTAGTTTGAAAGTCAACCTAATTAAAGAAACTGAAACAAAGCAACAGATGCCTTGTAGAAAGCCAATATGATCTCTAGAAGAGGGACGGAGAAAAAATGCATCAAACGCTTGTCCATATATAACATCATTCTAAAATAATGATTTAGACTTAGTCCATTCTAATTGATTTTTTGTTTTAATTCAGAATGTGGAACTAGAATCTGAAAGGGGCTAAAAAGCAATAAAGTGTTTTTGTTAGGAAATTTCTAAATTTACTAACAGGCGTTTGAAATTTATTGAAATAAATATTCATTTCATTAGCAATTAAAGCATGACAAAGCTGTAGAAAGAAATGAATTATATTTTATTAGCTTTGTAGTAGAAACCTAATATATCGAATTAGAAACAGTATATTTCCGATCGATTACAGTCTATTACATACAAATACATAAAATTTTAAATTATTTTATTTCAAATTTTAAATTATTTTATTTCAAATTTTTCATGCAAAATTTTTTATAAAATAAATTTGAAATAAATTTTATATTTTTATGAATATGGCGGTTAGCTTTTTACAATACATTACTTTGCTCGCACAAATTGTTGCTTAATATTCTAAATGTATAATAAAAACTCGATTATTAGAACTTGGTTCTCCTCAACAATACACCGCTTATTGAATAAACCGTTAATAATTAAATTATAATTCAGTTTATTATTGCCATTTAATTATTTATTAGCCGCCTTACGTTATTCACCACCGGCTTTTACAGAGACAGCCTAAAGCTGAATTTTAAATATAAGGCCTTGAAAAAAATCAATCATAAAGTAGCCGATTCAGCCCACTGTCTACAATTAAGCAAGAATTTATTAAGAATAGAATATAAAAAGATAAATGCAAACATTGCATGAATGCATCATATTCGTATTTGCTGAATGATCATAGTAGCCATTGGACTACTTGTCTTCAAGGTCATCTAATCAAATGCAACAAGTTTTCTGTCGACACTTGCAATTGTTACAGCATCGCTGGCAATAGAAGAAATAATACAGCAACGAAAATTCGTTTAAGAACAATTCTAATCTGTTCTTTTACTAGAGTAACCAGAGTGTTCTAGTAAAGATATTGGTTTTCTAAAAAAAACCTATGGATTTGACTTAACCTCATATTGTGTCAAGCCGCTAAATTGCGACAACTAAGTAATAGATGAATATCTATGTCTAATATGAGTATGAGAGTATGTTGAATACCAGTACAAAACTTTGAATGTCTTGAAAGCGTGGAAGAGTGCAAAAATTTATTTGTCTGGAATTTTCGAGTGAACCTAATAAACACGAAACATCATCGGCCTACCGGTATTACCAGCAGGTTTTAATGACTAATATGAACCTGCCTTGTTGACACTTTTTCTAAATGTACTTGCTAGGAGGCACTAGGCCAGGTGATGGGGAAAATGACTGTTTGCATATGGATTCCAAGATATAAAGTTCGGGAAATTTCAAGGTTCGGGCAATATTGAAAGCTAAACGCAACAAGATCGATGTAACATATCTACCTTCCTTTAGATTTCACAATTATACGATAGCAGAATAACTGCTAATTTTGAAACAGTACTTATGGCTTCAAATTTCCAGATCACTTGCGAAAATCTCGACGATAAGGAAGGCAGAGGTTAACGTACTAAGTATAGGATATTTGGTGTTAATATGAGGATCTGTACAGATAGTCAGGCTGCGATCAGGGTGCTCTCTTATGTCTACTCGGCATCGTGACTGGTATATAAATGCCGGGCCTCTCTCTCTCTCCTTGGCAGCGAGGATATTAACCATCTACTTGAGACGCCAGTTTCCTCTTGCAGACTTCTGGTTCTGCGATACAAGTTGGGCAGGGCACAGATACGGTGGAAGAATGAACCCACCTGCTCTGTATCAAGACAAACCGGACCCCTTACGATCGGGCTCGTTCGAAGTCTATCATTGAGATGCAGAGACGTAAGCTGCGTATCCTGGTGGCAGGTGCGCATATTAGGAGACTGCGTTTAACGTTCAATTATTACTGTAGAAATTGTCAGGATGAGGAAGAGAAGGAGACTGTGTAAAATTTCTTATGTTATTGTCGAATCTTCGGATTTTAGGACTGTTTTCTTGGCAGTCCATTTTTGCATGTCACATCGGACCTAGCTAATGTAAATGTTAGCAGGCTTTCTTCCTTTCTTCTCTCTTTCTATGGACATTACAATGGGATCAGTATAGAAGCCAAGTGAACTGGACCAATGTCTGGCTAACCTTTATAATTAACTAACGAGCTGTTGTAGTGTATTAGGGTTTCTAAAGAAAACCTTGACTCGAATTGTATGACATCTAGACTGGTCAAATATTGCTGCCATACGTTGCAAAGGCTTCCGCTTGGAAGTAGGGTCCAGTTGTTATGGGTACCTTGACACTGTGGGAAAGATGGGAATTAAATAGCGGGTGCATTGGCCAGAAAAAGTGTCATGACACCCTATATTGGTCCGGAACCTTTCTGCGCAGCACTTCTTACTGCCATCCTCAATCTAATCAATCTGAAAATTGCCAGATGTTTAGAACAGTGGAATGCTCACCACTCTAGGGCGTCAACAGTTTGGGCATAGCTCTGAGGTTCTTAAGTATGGCAGACTGGACTTGATTAACGGGCAACTGTAGACTAAGATGGAGGTCACAGGTTGTGCTCACAGACATCAGAGCTAGCGGAGCACATATTGTGTGAACGTGGTGCTCTTCATAACTTTAGGTGGAAATGTTTAGGTGAACATATGGTCTTACTGGACGACATATCCACCATTATTTATTCAGATCTGCTGGTGTTCATTAGGAAGATAGCAGATATTTTGAACAAACAATAAGCCGAAAGGGGCACAATAAATCCCATGGGTCGCGTTGTCCTGCAATTGTGTCTGGTCGGTAAGATGATAATAATATCGGGTGAGCCATCTATGGGTTTAAATTTGAACCAGCGGTTATTTCGAATCTGGCAATACTTATGTTATTGTATTCTGTCACAAAATTCAGTATATTATCTCCACTGAACGAAATGAAACGATTTACACTTGAGCAACGTTGGGATTTATTGGAAATTTATTTCCAAAACAAAAAAAATTGGATTGAAATTAAAAAAGTCATCCTTTCACATGAAGCTCATTTTCATCTTTGTGGGTACTTTAATAAGTAAACTTGCCGTATTTGGGGCTCAAAAAACCCAATGAGTGCACCCCTTACAAGTGACTGTTTGATACGGCTTGTGGAGCGAAGGCATTACTGGCCCATTTTTTTTTCAAAATGAGGACGGCGCAACCATTACGGTCAATAAGACACCTGTCACACCAGGATAACTGATTTTTTTGTATTCGCTCTTCATGGTATTGATGTGAACGATGTTTGGTTTCAACAGGATGATGCAACTTGCCACACATCTCATGTCACAAACGATTTATTGTGTCTAACGTTTGATGGCCATTTAATTTTCTGTGGGGCCCCGTTAAAGACAAGTGTTATTCCGACAAACCAGAGACAATTGATCATGTGAAGGCCAACATTCGTGATGTCATTGCCGAGATACGAACCCATATACTCGAAAAAGTTCTCGAAAATTGGTCCGATCGAATGGGAAATAATATTTCATTTCTAACCGAAACAACAACAAAATAAATTTGGCGAAATTTTAAACTATTTTTGTTTTATTGCTTTTTTAAATTCAAACTTTTTTGTGGCGTAGAAATTATTGTGGACTATGCTTTGTTTTTTTTTTTTTTTTTTTTTTTTTTTTTTTTTTTTTTTTTGACAAAAAATGCTACAATGCACTTTGCCCTTATTTTGTTCTTTAAAAAAAGCAAGACTAAGAAGTGTTTTCTTTTCCAAAAATGTTTCCCTCATAAAGTGTGAAGTTTTCTGAAAAACACTGGATGAAAATGTTGCCCAGAAAAATAGCTAACTTTTTGATAGCTACTCCCGACACACACACATGAGTAAATAAAGTTTTTGATAAATTGTTGGAATGGAATCATTCTTATAATTTCATGAGCAGAAGGTTTTTACAACTATTTTATGTTCGCTGCTGAGAAGAAAAAGGGCAATATTTTAATTTCGATATGGCAACACTTTTAAATTGTTATCTTTTTAAAAGGCAAATTTATTTTAGTAAATGAAACGCTATTATTGCTACTAAAGAATACTCTTGAGATAACTTCGCTATGGTCGACCTTTAATTTTATGCCACAGACTGTATAATTCGTAATGTTCTAACAGCAGTTGATTGCATGCTTTAAAAGAAAAAATAAATAAATTAGAAAAAAAACAGAATATATATGTTTATTTATATTTTATTTATTAAACCAATTTAATTTATTCAAAAAACAAGTATCAAAGCGGGTATTATAACTTAAAATAGTTAAATTATTAAAACAATAAAACTTGTTGGTATGAATTTAACAAAAAAACAAAAAACAGAAGGTAAAACAAATAATTATCACTTTTAATAAATGACTTCCTACAACAATAATAATTTCTTTCCATTAACAAGTTCCTTCTGAGTAATTATAGAAATGAAATTAATAATTTTTACTCTCTTTACCGTTAATTTTTTTTTTACATTACAGTGACTTGTATTAATTTGTAATTAATAACGTTTTGTTTTCTTATATTTTTTCTTTTATAGTCTGGACACTGATAAATTTATACTCATAAATGTAAGTAAATGTTGATTTTATTATTAATAAACTGAAACAGTGGGGTAGCACAATAAGTAAGTAACAAACTAAACGTTTAGCTGCGAAATTTTTCATAGCTTTGGGCGATTTAAAAACCCAATAAAAAGATTTCCTATTATATTTTTTTCTACTACACATACTAGTAAATGAACTACAAACTTTTGAGTCCCACTGTATAGAAAATATGGTCTTTAAACCTTCGTTAATGAATGATTGATACTGGAATTCTTCTTAAAAACTGTATCGCAAGCAAAATGTAGTGCAATCTCCGTACATTATCTCCGTAACGCTACACTTGACAAAAGAGGATGTGACTTATTTATCCGACCTGGAGGCTAATTTTCGCTATCATGTACGAACAAATTCGTACTCGAACGAATGAGTTTTTGACTATTTGGAATTTCTTATTCGATCACAAATAAAATGTATCGAATTTTCTAATGATAACTTTCGATAACGAACAATAATGCGAACAAAAGCTTGCAACTTTTTACTTATAAGAAAATAAGCATGCAAAGTATGTTTCTGCCTTCGTCGTCTTTGAAAAAGTACGATAATGCTACCGGCTCAAAATCTATACCAAACAAAGCATTTTTTTTTGCTTTTCACGCATCCATTTATCCAGGAATAAGCTGCGTTGCTGCGCTCATTGATTGTATTTTAAAAGGTTTCATGCCCAAATACTTCCTCAAAATTTTCCACGCTGTGGAGTAACAGAGGCCCAATCGCTGCATTTTTCTTTCTTTTAAAAAATGAAATTTGTAAAAAAAAGTTAAAAATTTATTTAAGAAATTTGGTCCAAAGTGCACAAAACAGTCGATTGCTAAAGAAAATACTTGGAAACCTTATGGCAAAGCAAAGAAATTTAGCAAAACTATCTAATGCCATCGGGTGCCAAGGAAAAGCAAGGGCTAACTAACTTTGGGAGCACCTTACTATTAAATATAAATCGGAAGGTCACCCACAAAAGATTTCGAGTTATGGCGCAAGGTGATATAGAAAGAAAAAATATCTTTTGTTATTTTAAGCAATAACTTTTTATTAGGTATACGCTGATCAAAAAACAGGTGGCGGATCGAATGAGGAGCAAGTTTTTTGTAAATAGGGAAAAATATCAACTGTAGCAAACTTTCGATCACTTTTGCCAATAAAATATGAAGATCAACAACATAATTTTAAAAAATATCCAAAAATAGATTCTGGACAATATATTAACCTTTCTGAGGCTTGAATCTGTGCTGTTTGTCTTCTCTTCGAGCACTATAATTAACACATGGGCTGAAAATTCCAGGGCCTCACAAAGAAAACATTTTTTTGTTCAAAATTAGCTTTATTCATCAACGTAATCTCCATCAAGAGCAATGCAATCATCCCACCGCCTCTCTAACATTTCAATACCACTTTTGTAAAACGATTTATCCTAAAAATTATTTAAATTATTCCTAAAATAGTAGGCCTCAGTTTCAGCGATAACGTCTTCATTCGTGTGATATTTCTTACCGTCGAGCATTTTTTTAAGGTCTGCGAACAGCTAGTAGTCGCTAGAAAAACGATGGATGTGGGAACAGCTCGAAATACAATTCAGTTTTGGTCAACAGAGAGCAAACGCGGCACCAACTTTGAACAGAGCTTTCTCATAGTCAAATGCTCTTTTGATATCTTTATAATGTCAGCTAACGCACGCAACTTCACTCATTCAAAACGATTTTGAAAATTTTTTAATGTTTTCTGGATCTGCATCATCGGTGTCTCTACGACCACATTTGAAGTCAGAAAACCAACGTTTTATTTTTGTTTCTGATGGAGGGGAATCCCCATAATACTTTTCAAGCCATTGCCTCACTTGAACGGTAGTTATGCCCATCAAAAAGCAGTGTAGAAATAAAACACGAAATTGTTTTTGATCCACTCTTTTAAAAATAACAAAAGTAGCGTCACTAAAATTCTGACAGCTGAAAATTTAATAGCTGTCTTTTGAAAGTTGGCACTAACTTAGCGACATCTATGTGTTAGGTCCGAGACTTTTCAGCACATGTGTTACTACACCACGCCACTTGCTTAGTTTTTAATTTTATTTGCCTATTCTCTGTCTTCCATCAATTTCTTAATTTTTCGAATATTTTATTCAGTGTTGTAAAACAATTTTTTGTAATCTTTTTACAACACTGAATCTATAATTGTGGGGTGGCGTGGGGTACTGGTTATAGATCAGACACCCGCAGAGAACTTGACGAAAAAAAATTTAATTGCGGCTTAGAGGGTTTAATAAAGAGACCTCAACCTCCAGACAAATACATCTAAAGAAGCCCCTCAGACCATACATCTTACCGCTGGCAATGATGACAAACATCAAACGAATATCAGGAGAAAACTCCAACTACTGGGAAAAAATTACAATACTAAGTAAGGATCACTTAAAACCACTTAGCAAAGATCTTCACCACTACACACAATCATATGGAGGCAAGCTACAGTAGATCGATCAATCATCTACTTAGATTGAAAATCAACTTGATTACATTGTGGAAAGCCAATATGTTCCTTAGAGAAGTGATGAAAAAAAATCATTAAAAAATATTATTGAAATGTTTTCCCATTCGAATATCATTTCGATCACGAATGTTGAAATTATCGTACCTGTAAAGAAAAACCTGCCAAAACTTATTTTCCTGATCTGGCGTCATTCAGGGGAAAATGAGTTTTTGCAAGTTTTTCTTTGGAGGGAGGCTCCTGGAACCTGAATTTATCATAACACAGCGGATAGCAATCGAACTTTAGTTGCGTTATGTAAATTTCGGCAAATGGCAACACAACTAAATTATTTTCCCGACATGGAGATATTTGTATTTAGAAAAATTGTCTAATTTTCTTTTCAAGCCAAGTATTACGAAGATTTGGCATGGAGATATATGCCGATCTTTGTATCAAATTACTTACATATTTTTTTAGATTCGGAACGCAAGTCTATTGAGTCCAACGGAAGGCATTAGAGGCAAAAATTTTTTTTGTAATAATTTATAATTTAAATTATATCTGCGCGGTATGGGTCGCGGGAAACCTTTGTCAACTTATGAACAAGGACAAATTGTGGCACTTCATGGGCAGCGATTGAGTATGCGTGGAATGGCGAAAAACCTGGGACGATCTTTGTGTGTTGTGCAAAATTTTCTCAAAAACAGAGAAAATTATTGAAAATTAAAAAGCACGAGTCGTCTAAAGGTCCTGACTGCCCGTGAAACTCGGCTAATTTCACGAAAGGCCTCGAATTCCACGAAATTACAAGCTTCAAAAAGCACAATTCTATGAGGTATCAACGCCCGGCCAAACCTTATTCGAGCAAAAATTAAAAAAATTCCTTGTCTGACTAAGCAGCATAAGATTAAGCGTAAGGAGTTTGCGGAAAACAACATGGCAACTAATTGGCATCAGGTAAACATTTTTTTAAAAAGGTTATAAGATATTCCACACATTTTTGGGTTTGTAGGTAATTTTTTCTGATGAGAAAAACCATATCCATTATATAGATTTTATGTTACTACATATCCATGCAAAATGTGATGTACCCAGTGGGTTAAGATGCCTATAGTCTTAGCTACCTTCATTCTCTGTTCGGTCAACATCGTATAGGAAAATAAATGTATTGTTGGCTGTAGGAGCAATGATTTATTGATTACTGTAGCCTTTGCTAATCGTTTGAGTACCTACCTGACGGTGTTTGACGGTGTTTTTTTTTCGTTTGTAATGTCCTCTTTCGATACTTTTATCGATTAAATATCAAATTTACATACCCACCTTACTGACTTGACTGTAGCCTACTTTAGGCATATTTTCTTGGAAGATAAATGAAAAGACGATTTTTTTATTCCTTCTGTTTATCAGCCATTAATATCTCAATCTGTAGACCACCCACATAAGTTTTTTTAGGATTTTGCAAAAAAAAAAAAATACTATTTCTGAAGGCTTATAAAATTATATTTCTTTTTCTATTTTTCTTCACTCACTTAGGATACAGTACTACCGGAAGCAATACAGTTTTGGGAGCAGGCATTGATGGTGCGGCAAACAAAAGGTCCAATACGGCTTAACAGGTATTTTCTTGTTATAAAATGTTTTTCTTATTTTTATTAGACATTAATTAGTAATTCTCTTTAATTATTCAATAGAAAATGCAATAGCACTCAGGTTTTCGTAAAGAATGGTTTGACACATTGTATAGATACTTGCAAATCGATAACAATGTGTGGTGAAGTACAAGTGCCCGAAGAACATTTGGATGTAAGTTGGTAGTAGTAGTTACAGCACTTTTATTGAGTATGAATAAAAAACTTGAATTTATTTATTAACTTTATTTAAAGGTGTGTCGCGTTTGCAATGCTGCCGGTCAGAATTGCCGTGTACAAGAAGGCACTCAAGCTGGTGAGGGTATAGAAGATGCAGATTTTGTTTTCTATGTATCGGCTAGGCAAACCGAACGTTGCCACAAAGGCCTAACAGTGGCCTATGCAGCCCATTGTCAACAGGAAGCTACTCTAGATCGTCCTATAGCGGGTCATGCGAACTTATGCCCCGATAGCATAAGCACAAAACCTCAGGAATTACAAACATTTATCTCAACAGTTAAACATGAAATATTACATGCTTTGGGTTTTTCCGTCAGTCTTTTCGCCTTCTTTCGTGATGATGAGGGAAATCCGAGAACGCCTAGGAAACCGGATACCGGAAAACCGCATTTAAATGAAAGGTAAATATTTTTATTTGAATTTTTTTAAATTTTATTTCAACATTTTGTTGTACTTGGAACAGCCTCCAAATCCATCAGTGGAGTAATGAGACCATACGCAAAGTGGTTAGAGAAAATTGGTCAGTACGCAATGGTCATGTGCGTAAAGAAATTGATATGATGGTTACACCACGTGTAGTACAGGAAGTACGTAAACATTTTAATTGTGACGAGCTAGAGGGTGCCGAATTAGAAGATCAGGGTGGTGAAGGTACAGCTCTGACACATTGGGAAAAACGTATTTTAGAGGTATTTTGGTTCTTTTTAATATAAATATAAGGGTTGGCTTTCCTAATAATTTCTGTTTTAGAACGAAGCTATGACCGGTACTCATACCCAATCGCCTGTATTTTCACGCATTACTTTGGCTTTGATGGAAGATTCAGGCTGGTATCGTGCCAACTATAGTATGGCTAGTCCCTTATCATGGGGTCGTGGTCTGGGCTGTAATTTTGCTATGCGCAGTTGTAAGGATTGGATACAATTGAATAATGCCAAGTAAGTTGATATTAAAAGTGGCTGTTATGGAAATAACAAACCCTCTGGACGTTTTTAGAAAATCCAATTATTTGACATTAACAAAACGAAAGTTCATTAGTGCAAAAGGGGTTAGAGTTTGGTGTACAGATAAGTTCAGAGATTATTATTGTGCCTCTCTACATGCACTGTTTGTCTTAACAAAGCGACCATAAATTCCTGTAGAGTGCACATAATATATCAAAAATGTTAATAAATCTGGGACGTTGTTGAACGAAAAAGAGATATATTCGACTGTTACCCTTAAGTGTACTTCTGGACGTGGAACCTTGAAAATAACTGATATCGCAGGAACTGCATCTTAGGGCTAATGAACGGTGGGTAAATAAATAAACGTACCTGTTTCTAGTGGTCAAGGAAGTTGCGAAAGTGAGTGCATGTAAGCTGTGTTGTGGGCAACTTTCAACCGAATCTAACTCCAAATGATCGTTTGTATGAAATCGTTCAAATTTGGGAGCAGACATTTTTTGAGGTGTTAAATCGAAGGAGTATGCTTGATGAGGTAACAGTTTATAGAACTTTACTTGTATTTTTACCACACAAACGACCCATAAGTAATACCGCGCATTGCCTTGATTAAACAGAAATTTTTCTTAGCTAGTTTAGGTTGTTCATTCTCTACGGAGCAGTCTTTTGGTGGACTCTCATCGATAAACATTTCAACGTGAGGCTCCAGGAGGTCTGCTGCAATACAGATCACAGATGCGTTGCGTACCACCCCTATAAAGGCTTTTTAGTCATGCTTAGTTGGCTTTCTTCCGGGATACTTGCCAGGCAACAGGCTAAAGTTGTAGCGGTGAGACTTAATGACCTGTCACGGTGGCGTGTTATCCCCTCGGCACTTTCCGCGATTCTATCTGAGTCCTCGATGTTATTGACTAAGTCCCAGCCTGACTGGTGCTAGGTAGGGGATTTCATTACGTGATTCCTAGCAGACATGACTGGGTATCTGGCTCGGCCATACTCGGCGATGCGGCGGAGGTCTATACTCTAAATGTGGGAACAGGATGGGCATTGGAATTTTTGTTAAAAGGCTCAATCTCAGCGAGTCATTTCGGCTTCCGGAATATTGAATAATATATGAATCCTCTTTGATAGCTAAATGGCTATCTTTCGGGTGTAACCACATCATTTGTCAGTGTTCGCCTCTAGTTAGACGTTGATTGCTCACACTTGGCTCGCTCTTTCTCGATAGCTTATCGGAACTATCGACCATCACCATCGATATCAGGTTAATAACCAGATTCATTTGGGCTGGTTTCCAACTTGATTGTGCTTCGCTTCATGTGTGGTATCACAACTGGCCGCTATATGTGCTCAAGTGTGCCTTGACTCAACGAGGCTGCCACTCCCTTCTAACTTAACCTAAAGTTGTTCTTGCTTTACATCAATATTGAAGATGTCTGAAAGCTATGAATCATGTTCGCCAATAATCGTTTTCGACGTGAACAACACAGCATGCGCCGCGAAAATGTATGATCATTAACTTAATAGCCTACCTTATCATTAGCGCAAATTAAACCCAAGCAGTAAATAGTTTGATTATTTATTACAATATACCGAACATTGTAATGGGCCATACTTTCATCACAAATGCGCCTGTTTATCATTTATTACTTTTGAAAAGTGTAACATGTTTGCATGTTTGTTTAGTATGATACGCTCGCTTGTTTAAAAAACGCCCACAGCTTTATGCTCCTTACGCAGTTTCATATTTCGATTGTCTACTATCATTGCATTGATTTTAATTATTTCTTTAACATGATAACCTCTTTTGGGCGACATAAATGCGTGACTTCTGCTGCTGCTACTATCACAAAAAGGTTTCTTTCCAGCAAAATAATAATTCTTCTGAATATTTTCTTTTTATTACAGAGGACGTTCCATACATCCGTTCTGTTCAAAGGTAAAACAAGATCCTCTACAAACAGAATGTACTGACGATCGTAATTCTGTAGCTCTTTGCAACTTAGTAAGACATAATTATAAGCTACCGGAACAGTATCAGGTAATCTTTTTAAACAATTTCCAACAAAATAATAAATTTCAATAAAAACGTGTTTCTTTTGTAGAATTTTGATAGCATAAGCAACATCAAAGATGGCGATGAGGCTTATTATGGCGGGTCTGTTTCGTTGGCCGATCATTGTCCTTACATACAAGAATTTACTTGGCGCAATAAAAATGTCATTATACGCGGTTCACACTGTCATTTCGTGGAAAACAATCCAAGTAAGCTGCATAAAACTGTTTTAGAAATTGAAATTTAAATGTTGTGTCCTTTTTTAGAGCCTGAAAAAAATTACGCTTTAGAAAGTTATGGTCAAGGTTCGAAGTGTTTTGATCACGGCGATGCCATGTGGGAAGAACGTACTTGCCATCAGACAAGAGAATGGCAACATTGGGGTTCTGGCTGCTACAAATATAATTGCAGTGATGGCCGTTTGCATATACAAGTGGCCAATTATACGTATACTTGTTATTTCCCTGGACAAAAACTCTCCATAAGTATATCGGCCAACGGTTGGCTTCATAGGGGTGCTCTCATTTGTCCCTCCTGTGAAGAATTGTGTGGCGAGTACTTTGGTGCGCGTGACGAACAATGCCGATTACGTGAGGAAGCACCACCTCTAAATAAATATCCGCGTGATCATTTACGTTGTGGAGCCTTAGGTGTACTCCAAAGTACTAGCACTCTTCAACAATATTTGCCATTAACACTTGCTGTGCTTAGTCTGCTCACATGTAATGCTGTTTTAAATACAATACAACAACGATAGGTGTATAGAATATATTTATATTTTTAAAGTGCATATAACAAAAACAAATTTAGTTAATAGAAATAAATTGTATATAGATTTTATTATAGTCTAGTTAATTAGTTAACTATTAATATATTTTAAAATTGTATTTTTGACTAACTTTTAAAAAGAAAAGAAAAAAAGCAACCTAAAAACCTAATTTAAACTGTGCTGTGGTTCTCAACTAACAATCTAATGTATGTTGACATCTTTCGAGATTATATACGTATGTACATACGAGTATGTACATATAATCTCTCAACCAGAAAACAAGGACTTTTTAAGCGTATACATTCTTCTATGAAGGTATGAATTATATATTTTTAAATGAAAGAGAGAGGAAAAGTATTCATATTTTGTAAGCGCATTTTAAACAATTAGAAAAGCTCAATGAGAATTAATTTTAAGCCAATAACTTTGTTTTTAATATTATTTAATATTTTATATAAACTCTGCAGCTCTATATGTTTGTGTTAATTTATATATTTAAGTTTAAAATTATGTAAAGCTAAAAGCCTGGAATCTGGCAATTTTGTATTCCACAATAATAGTTATTTAAGCACTAAAGCTCTCCTTAACAACAACATACATTCCTTATATTGCTTAAAAAATATATATAATTAATTATTATTTCGTCCCCTCTATAAAAAAGTGATCAATCAAAACTCAATAAAATATTTTTGTTTTTGTATGCAATTTTACTTTTGATACTACTGCTCGTGTATTTTCAAACAATATTTATGTGTATTTTTATGATTGTATTTAAATAGAGAATTATTATTATGAGATGATGTATCTTTATATACAAAGTATATTGCAATGAGAAAATAAAAAAATAAATTATAGACAAAAAAAGAATTTAAAAAATAAAAAATAAATGTTTTTTCTTTAAATTATCTTATATATAAAAATGAGTATGTGTTTGTATGTACGTGTGAATGTTTGTTTGTGGCTTATAGACAGCTAAGCGGCCGAACCAAGTTTCTTGAAATTTTTACAGTGTCTCTCTGTATGTTTGGAATGAAAAATTCCAACTGGGCAGTGCCACGCCCATACAAAGTGTATATTTATTTATCTATATTTCCAAAATTGTAACAATAAGAGTCGCTAAATTTAGTGCTAATAGATTCATTGTCAATGCAAATCATCCGCCAAAGAGTGGACGGAATTGGACAAATGAGCGTGGTACCTCCCATACAAAGTTAGTATGATTTTTTGTATATTTTGAGAACAATTAAGCTAAAGTTTCAGAATTTGGCCTGATTGACTTCATAGTCAATACAAATCCATTTCCGAAAATGTGAGAGAAATAGATAAGTGGGCGTTGTCCGTCCCATACAAAATAAATATTGATTGTAGTAGGGCTTGAGAACGGTTAGAGCTAAATTATGACAATTTGACCTAATGGAGTTCACAAGCCAATACAAATTATCAGTCAAAAACTGGGCGGAATTCGCCAAGTGGGTGTGGTACTTACCAGACCGTTCTTGAGAACGGTGAAAGCTAAAGTCGCAGTATACGGTCTGAATGACTTCATAGTTAATACAAATCATCAATCAAAAATGGGCCGAATTGGATAATAGGACCTGGCGCCACCCATATAAACTACATATTGATTTCTGTATATCTTGAGAACGGTTAAAGCAAAAGCTTCTCAATTTGGTTTGAATGACTTAATTGTCAATACAAAAGCTCAGGTAAGAAATGGGCGGAATTGGACAAGTGAGTGTGGTACCTCCCATACGAGGTAAATAAATTGGATAACCTAGTACAAAAAAAGTGCTATTAAAAACAAACAAAGCTGTGAGACTGCTCTTCCTAAAGGATATCACAATAATTCAAGTGAAACTACAATAAAAAAAATTGTACTTAAATTTAATGATTAAATAAGGCTCTATAAGATATAAACTAACAATAAAACAATTCTTAACATTTTTTTGAGGATAATTAGAGTTACCTAATACTGCGGAGCATGTATACTTTTCTGTGTGCAGAAAATTGAATTTATTATTTTTCTTTAAGCTTAAAGGATATGTTTTGCAAAAGCCCATATACTTTTGTTTTATTTTTCGCGTAGATTTACATTATATCGTTTTTGAAAGTCCAAACCTTATAGTTCTATGTAAAATCATGTTTCCGATGGGATATGTACACTTTCCTGTTCGACTGTATATTCAAATTTATATGAATTCGTTACATATATATATATTTACTTTGTCTCCTAGAAGTGCTTCCGCTAAAAGAATTTTTCAAAACTATGACTGATTAAATATAAATGTAAGCTTGTGAACCCATGCTTTTCTTCTTAAATTTACTCGAATCCGGGCGGGAAAAATGGAGTCCAAGTAAAGAATTAATTGCAAAATATAGAAAAAGTATTTCTAAAAAGTAACAAACATTATCAAGAGTTTCCGTAAAAGTAACTGCTTTCTTTTTGTTAATATGACTATATATATAATTCCCATAACATTCCATGAAGGAACACGGGGGAGCTGCACCCGATTTTATATTTAGACTACAGTTTAACGTCGGCTCCGAACGGCAAATGCATTTAGAGAAGTTTTCAGTAGTAGTAATACTCAATAACCAGTTACTATAGCTAATGTTATGTTATGAGTTATGAGGTGATACCGCTGTTGAAAAACATTTTTCTCTTTTCAGATGGTCTGGTCTGGTATTGAGCTGAGGACCTTCTGGTTGGTAGGCGGGTGTCTAACCTACCGTACCACAGCGGCACACAATTTAAGTATGTATAATTACTTTTATTTTAGTTTAATGTATTTAATAAACTGTTAAAATTAGTTTTTATTTTATTTTTTTAATTGAAATAATAAAAAACCTGACCCTATTTCACTTTAAAATACTCTTTTTTTGATCCTTTGTTTTCTTAAATACGCTTTTTATGACACTTTTTCGAAATTTTCAACGGCAACACTGCTTATGACAACCGCAACGAATAACAGCAACAACAAAAGTACCGCTAAGATTTTTACAATAACTTCATTCACATTACAAAGAATGATGAAACGAATTGCTTAAAAAAAACTTTTTATTTTGTAATTTTGTTTTTAAGTGAAACTAATTATTTTAGAATTTACTTAACAAAAACATTTAATGGCGAACAATTTTTTTCTTAAACGATAAGCGACACGTACGATCTTACTAGATATGCATGTATGTACATACATATGTCACCCGGCTGGCGCCTGCAAGAGAATTGCACAGAAATTTCTTTTTTAATTCTAAGTAAACTTTATATTTTGTTTTATATAATTAACGCACAATGGGACTTCCTAATATCACTTTACAATAACTATGCTTTTTATTATACATGATTGCCTACCAAACAGGTTATCAAATTGCTTGAACCATTATTTCGTTTGTTTGCGTTAAAAGATAAAAATTGATCCACATAACCTATACGTATAACCATTGTTTTTGTGTTATAATTGAAATACACACATGATTTTATTTCATTTTTTTTTCATTTTAATATATTTTAGACGACGGGTCGTGCTAATATTGAAACTGGCTAAGGCCGAGAAGCAATACCTTGTGAGAACTCCTGCCGTATATAAACTAAAATAGTACCTTAAGATATGCAACACTTTTATATTATAAAATACGAGAATAAAATCTAAAACAATTCTTATAAAAAAAATGTTTGATTTTTGCGATTCTTTGTGTCTCTACTTAGGAAAGCGGTTTATAAAGTGGAATAGAATTGGTATAGCTTAGACAACAACATCTCAAATCAACAACTTAAATTCCCCTGCTTTTTACTTTTATAGATAATGCCGTTCAGTTATTTTATAACTGTAGAGTTTTCTTACTTACCACTCCTGGAAATTTAGAACAATAAATAAAATCCTCAGAATTTATATTGAAATGTTTTAACATTTTTAAATCGTTTGAGTTCGTTTATATTGCGTTAAAATAAAATAAAAGTCTATTTTTATTTTAGTTGTTTTACAGTCTGTTTCTTTCTTTATTAATTCCACTGTACTTTAATACACCAGATCCGCTTTTAAAACACTTTTTATTTGCGCCTTAAACAGAGTTTACTTCTTGACAACCAATTCAAAACTCACTAACTCACCAGCCGCAATTCGCCGCTTTTGTGGTCTAAAATAGCACAAAAAGTAACCGATACATGCACTTGGCAGCATTCTTATTTAGTGCAGATAATTTTAGAAGTTTTTAAGCCTTGACGCAAGCCAACACATTTTTTAGCTAAAAACTTATAATAAACGGTGAATTGTGGTGAGTTTTATCTTTAGCATTTTCATTTTCGTAACAATATATTCTCTACCTTAAAACACACCCTTTTGGAAAAATGTGCCATGAAAAAGCAGTGGGTTTTATTATTGCTTTTAACAATTTACCTCTCAAACTAACAGAAAATATACTAAAGCGATAACATTGTTCACATTTATTGATTGATTGTTGATTGCTTACATTCAAAAATAACTGTAATTTTGCCATGAGTTTTTAATTGATGTTCTCTTTTCCTTCTCTCTCCAACTTATTAATTTACATACATATAGAAGTGCCATTGGTATGAGATGAGGTCTTCGCCCGGCGATGGTGAAGTGGATCTATGACTCCATAGTCATATCTGTTCTCAGCTATGGCTGTATCGTATGGTGGACAGCCTTGGAAAATGCCAGTCGGAGGAGGCTTCTAAATAAGGTACATAGGTGTGTTGCTTTGGGCATAGCTGGTGTTTTTAGAAGTACTTCTCAGGCAGCGTTGCACATTATCCTGGGCCTGACCTTCCTTGAGGTTGTGGTGAAGGGAAGGGCTGCTAGGAGTTCCTTGAGGATTTTTGAAGGTGGCCTGGCCAAGGCTCTGGGTTATGGACAATCTGCCATTTTGGGGGGACATGACTGGGGTGCGCATTTGGTGACCTGTGCTGGTTTAACGGTAGTTTTTCCGGATAGAGAGTCTTGGCGTTGGGTTGATGGACTTTTCGACGGCCACGCCATCTTTACAGATAGATCTAAGACCGAGGAGGGCACTGGCGCGGGAGTCTACACGGCGGGCAGTGACATTAAATTGTCCTTTAGACTCCCGCATGAGTGCAGTGTTTTTCAGGCCGAGATCTTCGCTGTTCTCAGAGCAGCTGAGCGTTTTCGCAACTTGGCAGCTGTGGGGGATGGTGTGGTCTTCTACTTGGACAGTCAGGCGGCTATTAAGACGCTGACTGGTCGCCAATGTCAGCTCAAGGCTGGTCGCATTGTGCAGGAGTATCCTTGCGTGTGTGCTGGTTTCTGGGGCATACTGGCGTAAGGGGCAACGAGATTGCAGATGAACTGGCAAAGCGGGCGCGGTTGTGGTGTAGAACAGGCAAATGCGGCGGTGAAACCACCGCTTGGTTTCTATGGGAGCTTAATTGATAGCTGGGCTCGTAGTACAGTGGAGGAGTCGTGGAGAGCAGAGGGTCTCCAAGCTGCTGTGGCCGCGACCTGACCGCTCTAGGATGGAATGGGTCCTCATTCTGAGGAGGGAATCTCTTAGGATTCTGATAGGCTTTGTGACTTGGTACTGCACTCTGAGGGCGAGGACTGGGATTTGGGAAGCAGACTTTCCTATTTTCTGCCGAGCTTGCGGCGATACAGGGGAGCCGGAGACTGTGGAACACATCCTCTGTCACTGCCCGGCTCTTTATGGGCGCAGGCTCAGGTTGTTTGACCGGGGCTCTTTCGATGGCCTTGGTGACATTGCGTCGGCTAGGATATGTGACCTGGAGAGCTTTCTGTCAGGTCTCAGCTGGCTTCTTAGGTGATGCCTGGTCCTCTTTGGGCATTCGTCTCTTTTTTCAGTATGCCTCTTCTGACCCTCTTCTTCTACTTCTTCTTCTATTTCCTTCTCTGTCCTTCCTCTCTGTTTGTTTTCTAGTTCTTCTCTTCACTCTTCTTCTTATCAGTTGAAAGGTTCTTTCCACAATGACCACTGTGGTCTCTGGGTGGGGTACTTTCGGTACCGCCTTTTCTACCTACCTACCTACCTAAACACCTACAAACATACATAGCCATTTGCATGAGCAATAAATTTTACAAATTACCCACCAATAAATTAATAATTTGTCAGTCTAAAAAAAAGCATGTCCAGTAGTAAAAATTTAATGATTTTGTGTTTATTCGTATTTAAATACAATTTGTATTTAAACGTTTTTAAATAAATAAATAAATCAATTTAATAGGTGTGAAATAAATAATAAAATTTTATAAAGTTGTTAACGAAAAAGTGTGAAAATTCTAGTTACTGGGTAAACCAGAAATTAAGGTAATAATTTGACATAAATTTTGACAGTTTAATTAATATTTTTTAGTACGAGTAGGCAACTAAAAAACTAAAAATATTGTGAATAAAATATATGGCCAATAATAGACAGATGTGTGAAGTTGTTAATTGGTATTTTCCTTTAATATATTTGGAAATGCCGATTATGTCTTAATTCAAATGAGTGTAATATTGTTACGTTTTAACCTTTTTAAAACGTTTGAGTTCTTTTTAATTACGTCAAAATAAAATAAAACCACGTTTTTGTTGTTTTTTATTTTATATTTCCTCACTTTATCTTTATACAGTTTATCGTAATAAAACAACTTATTAACTTGCATTTGATATTCGTTTATACAACACTTTTATTTACGCCTAAGCACGATTTTATTTTATGACAGCAAAATGATAACTATTCTACTAATACATAAGGCGCCACCTTTTAATTTTTTAAATTAAAATTATTTCCGAATGTTCTTGTTCTTACAACATTCGAATTATTTCCGTTTATTCGAATGTAACACACAAAGATGGTCGAATTGGTAGTGCAGCTAAATACACAAATAAGTACGGCATTGACAGGGTGACACATTAACACCAAATATATCAAAATCCAAGAATATAGTTTTAAAGGCGCTGATGTGGAGTATTTTCTTTTTAGGCATTTTTATTTGCGTAACAATATAAACACTTATTGGAATGGATGAGTGACATAATGGGTTTCCCAGTTTAGTATTTAAAAATGAACAAAATTAACAACTAAAGCTGTGATCAAACGATTGACGCAATAGACCAATTATTTGTATGGCAAAATATGTCACGTGATTTCATCTTCCTCCAGCAAAGCTAGTACTTTGTCACTTCTAGGAAATGTAACTTATTAAGATGATAGATATCAGGTGTCCCGATAAGAAACCTACTATTTTGTCAATGTCCGCTCTCCGTAAACCGTAAATCCATTTTCCATAAATAGGAGACAGACCATCCAAAAACCTAGTTATGTGCGCAACTCTGATACCTATTTGCAGGTTTATCCCAGCGCACACTTAGATTGGGTTTGAAAGGCAGTGCAACCACACTTCACCCAGAGATCAGAAAGGTTCATTGTGTAAAGCCTTTAGAAAATAGAAAGAAAAAAGAAAACAAGCAGAGAAAGGATAAAGATGAGAAGAAAAAGAAAAAGATAAAGAAGAAGAAAAAAACAGACTAAAAATCCAGGCGTCACATAGTAAGCCAGCCTATGAACGAAATAAAAACCTCCATGTCACATATCCCGGCTGACGTAACCTTACCTTGACCACTAAAGAAACCCTGGCCTAGTTACCTGAGCCTGAGCTTGTGCCTCTGGAGAGCCGAGCAATGAAAAAGGCTATATTCCACGGTTTCAGGCTCCCACAAATTGCCACATAAGCGGCAAAAATTTGGGGTGCTCGTTTCCCATTGCCAGTCCTTGATCTTAGAGCGCAGTGCCCAGTCAGAAAATCTATCAGAGTCCTAAGGTCCATTCTCGGATTAAGGATCCATTCCATTTTGGAGTGGTCGAGTTTAGTCCACAGTTTCTTCTGCTCTTCCATAACTCAAATATCCAATAAGCTCACAAAAAATCAAGCGATAGTCTGACAGTCGCGTCTATCAGCTCAATATACCTCACAGTTCATCGACAGTCACATTTCCTAGCACGCTACTGTGTCCAGGAATCCAGACGATGCACATATCCTAGAGTGATGTGCAGGTTTTTCTGCAGCGCAGCGCTCAAACAGCGCCCTGGTAGCAGCTTGACTGTCAACATAGATGACCACACTATTCCCAACAGCGACAAAGTTACGAATTAGCTCGAAAATACTATACTCGTCTGTAAGTCTATAGCACAGTCTCATATCACTGTCCACCCGTACCTTTACCTGTCAAACTCTTTACCAGGAAAAACTGGCGAAGGGCCCCTGTTGAAGTCGCATTCCTTGACCCTGTAGTTCGTGAAACCCGGACGGATCACCACATACACATCCCAATCTAGTCCTCCCAAGATGACGGAGTGCCCATAGTCCACAACCTTAGCAAGACTACCATCCAATATCATCAAAAAGCTCCTAGAGGTCAGACCTTAAATAATGTCCAGCGATGCCTGAGGAGTACACCTAAAAGCGCCCGATATGCCCAGAGCGACACAGCTATGCACTTTGTCCTGAAGCCTCCTGCGTATGGCATTCTGCAGAGCTCTCCACCATGCGATACAGTCTAAGTAAGGACAGGTATAACTATAGAGTCATAAACCCACTTTACCATCCTCGAGCGATGATCCCATCTGTTGCTTATAGCATATCGAACCGCATAGTAGGCAGCGCACACTTAAATTGTATGAATTTAAGCCCAAAAGGCATTTGTAAAATGCCTGTAGATAGAGAGATCATTGTATTAGATTCAAAGATCCCTGCGTCCCTAGCTTCGATCTATTCGTAAGCCACTTCAGGCTACTAGGATCAGCACAAGGCTCTTAAAGCCATTTTCGGCGATCAGAGGACATGATCTCGAACTTCCAGTCGGAAATCAGTTTTTGAGTAATATAGTCTGTGGTAGAAGATATAGTCAAACGATCCAGAACACCTACTCAAGTCTTTGCGCTATTTGCATTATTAAAGTGCCTATTCCTTACAGCACGCTTCTTCACAAAGTTGTACGGGGGGGGGTATCCTTATTAATGATTCTAGTTTTAACTGAATTTAAATTAAATATATTGTTACGAAAATAAAAATACCTAAAAAGGAAAAACACCACATCAGTGCGTTTGTGACTGTATTGTGGGATTTTGATCTATTAGTTTGGGTCAAGGTTGTTAATGTGTTACTCTGGTAATGCCGTACCAGAGTATTTAATAACATTCCAAATTCGAACATCTTTGAGTAACACAATCTTATATGTTAAAAATTAACGAACATAGAATAGAGGATTTGAGAGCGTTTGAGACATTTCCAGAACTTTCCAATTTGCTGCTTTGCCTACGTCGGTTTAGTTTTCGTTTTGTAGTCATGAAGTCAAGTTGTGTATAGGCGTAAACAAAGTGCAAGATAAATAGGTTGCTGTATTAAGATAGAATGTATGAAATAATAGTGAGGAAGTAAAAACAGTAAAACAACAACAACGTGGTATTTATTTTATTTTGATACAATAAGAAAGAGCTCAAACGTTTAAAAAAGGTTAAAACGTAACAATACGTATTGCTACGAGAATAAAAACGCCTAAATTGTACGATTTTGGTTTATTTTGCGTTACCCTGTCAATGCCATACTTATTTGTGTATCTGGCAGCACTGCCAATTAAGTCATGTTTGAAATGAACTGATAGAGGATATGAGATCATTTGAGACATTTCTGGAACTTTCCAAACTGTAGGCAATTATGTATGTAAAGAGACTGCTTTGCCTACGCAGTTTAGTTATCGTTTGACTGACAATAAATAAATTTGTGTTAAAGCGGAAATAAAAGTGTTGTATAAACGAAGTGTATAAAAGTGTATAAAACGAAGTATAAAAGTTATACTGGAATAAATAAAACTGTAAAACAACAAAATAAAGCGGTGTTTAATTCAATTTTAATGAACTCAAATGTTTTAAAAATGTTAAAACGTAACAGTATTTGTTTATTTCTCTTTCAATAAGAAGACTTTTTGTTTTTTATTTTGTAATTTTAATTGGTTATTTATTATTTTCATGAAACATTTATATTTTTCTTCAATGTCATATAAGTTTATAATCAATTTTCTTTATTTAATTAAAAAAAAAAACAATAAATCAATAATAATAATAAAAGTGTTAAAGAAATTGTTATAAACACAACTTTGTAAATAAAATAATTAAATATCCTATTAAATATTCTTTTTTAATACAAACATATACATACAGACACTAACTAAAAAAGGTAATAAATTATTATGCATTTTTATGAACTACTTATTACTACTCAGCAATAAAATTATTAAATAAAAAATAAACATTAATTATAATTTGTATATATACAATTCAAAACATTATAAAAAATGGGATTTTATTTTTTTGTTATAAAAACTTACTTCCTTACTAAACAAAAAAATAAAATAAAATAATAATGATAAATACGAATTATTAACAAAATTTTAATGAAACAAACTGATTGTTTTTATTATACAATATTTAAGGGCGTAAGTAACAATATACATACATACATACATACATACATACATACATAAATTAGTTTAAATTATTTATTTTATTTAAAGCATAAATACTTATATTATTTACATTAATAAATTAAATTTAATTCCAAACACACATGTATACATACATATAAAAACATATAAAAACTAACGAAATTTTATACACAATTTAAGAGGCTTCATAAAAATAAGATGTTTCGAACCACTAGTCCTATAACATTTTATACATCTTCTTCGGTAATGTGTTGCTAACTGGCTATAGTGAAGTTCAACTTGTGTAAAAAAGGATTTTATGAATGTTTATCAAAGAATATCTTGGCTTATACCTGGCCAAAGACGATTGTTTGATTAAAGATCTGATAATAAAGAAGCATACTTGACACCTACTCGTACCTATTAAGCTTATCAGCCTTGAGAAAAGTTAAGAAAATGCCATTCAGCAATCTTCCAATTCATCATTAGAGAAAGGGATGCGTCTTTAGCATTGTTTTAAGTATTAAGATAGTCGTACAGTAAAAACGATTGTTCCAAAATTGCCTAAGAAATCAGGGGAGTTTTCACGTTAGTGAGGAAGATTGTCTAAATCCATTAATAAATATTGTCACTATAAGGCGGTGGATTCTAAGTCTCTTCTTCTTAAGATAGTCGTACAGTAACAAAGATTGTTCCAAAATTGCCTAAGAACTCAGGGAAGTTTTCACGTTAGTGAGGAAGATTGTCTAAATCCATAAATAAATATTGTCACTATAAGGCCGTGGTTTCTAAGTCTCTTCTTAGGCTTGGAAGGCGGTCGATCGGGCTTCTTTTTGTCATAATTAGCGGGCACTGTATGTTAGGATGCATATCAGAGGGCATGGGACGCCCTGATCATGGCTACTGTAAAGCCTGTCAGGATAAGGAGAAAGAGAAATCCAGTCCCTCTCCATGTGAGCTTAGACTAAGACACTTAGATGCGTGTCACTTCCACGATCTGGATGTCTTAGAGATGTGTAACTGTCGAAGTTGATTAACTCATCAAGAGTACCATCTGGCTCCCATGAGGTTTTTTGGGTCTTTTAGCCTCCTTAATGACCTGTGTCCTGTAAAGGGAACTCGCAAATCGCGGTCGAGAATAGCGAAAGGGTAAATAAAGTAATAACGAATACACTGTCGCAGAGCAAGGGTACATATGTACATACATATGCATATCAGCAAAATCCTTGCATTCTATGCAGCTCCACGACGATTGGAAATAGCTTTTCCTTGCGATTAGGCTAAAACTCAACTACATTGTAAACATCCCGAAGGACAGTAGCCAGGAACCGTAAACTGACTTTAGATGTGTGGGAAATAATTTTTGGTCTTCTAATACGATATAGCTATTAAGCGGACCGATATAAGTGGGAGTTGGAGTCCGGCAAGAATGAGTCCTGTCACCACTACTACTTAATATAGTTCTGGGCACAATCCTTGATAAAGCCCTCTTCGGATGACATTTGTCTCCTGGGAATAAATGTCGCGAAGACTAAAACTCTTCGTATTAACGAAACGTCCCGGGAAATATTGTTATAAGCACTGAAGATACTGAGGCCGTCCGTCAATTCTGCTACCCGGAGAGTATTATATCCGCAAATAGGCGTTCGAGCAAGAATATTGAGAACCGCCTGCAGAAAGCCTGTCAAACTTTTGCCCGCTTCTGCGCAGAACAGAATAAAAGTCATGCTCCATTGCTATGGGAATCATCATCCCTACGCAGGGCTTGGAGTACTAACAGTTCTATTTACCGGCCATTGCAGTCTTAGATACCACTGACATATCTCAAGAAGTTTTACAACCATTCCGTGTAGATACTGTACAGTGTATTTAAAGGCATCTAAACACGTATTATGTGATTGCCATGCTATATAAGCTTACAAGATAGAGGACCTAGGAACAGCTACAGTAACTAGTTTTGTTTTAAGCCTCAATTTAATGGTGTTACCATATAAAGCTGCACAAAGCAGTCTTTGGGTCGCGGTGCATATGGATCGATCAATCTATCATTGCGATAGTGCACCTGCTTACTCATTGTCACTTGAGGTTGGTCGTTCGGTCAAAAACTACATAAACATATCTCAACCACAAATTTGTATATTCAAAAGAACACAGTACACCATTTAATGTAAAGGCGTCGCGACTCACTGTACGTCATTCATTCACTTTTGCGTTATGTATCAGCAAATGTTATAATGCTATACAGTCCATAAGAAGTGTAACCTCAAAGTTATGCGTCATTTGCTAAAAACAAACCAAGAAATATGTTCCAATAGAGAAAAAGTATTGCTCGGTTTTTTTCTCACGATAGTCGTAGTCAAGATTTGGGGACTTAAACCTGGCATCACCTAATGGCTCTATCAGGCCGTAGCAGAACGTACACTTCTTTACGGCGCTCATATTTGGTGGACGGTATGTAAGTATCAGTGTCATTGTATGGTCATAGACAGGGTGCGCGAGAGACTTCTAGTGTAACACAATTCAGGCGGAGGCACGGCGATATTTCGGGCTATTCAATGCTTGAAAATCTTCTGACTTACTCGGATAGCCAAGCTGCGACCAAGCCCTTTGAAAACGTCACCTCGAGGTCTATGCTCACGTAGGTAATGAATTGGCTAGGGCGAGTACTGAGCTCGATATTTTCAAACGAGAGCCTATCATTAGTGTTACTACGATTGCCTCAGTTAGGCTGGATATTCTCCGGTCGATGTATGGCGAGGTTCAATCTCGTTGGTGGCATGAGAGCACGTGTGGTATCGCTATGCTTTTCGGAACCGACCTTGATAAAAAGAGAGCTAAATGTCTTCTTTCCCTAAGTAGCATGGCCATCCATCGCACAAATGCGGTCCTCACGAGCCATTGCCTGATTCGGAAGCATGCCGATACACTCGACATCTCCTCGCATGATTTTACAGAAGTTATAGTTCTAGAGAGAAAAAGGGGATTGTCTTTCAACACAAGTGTCAGTGTCCAGCCCTTGCTATCAAACGAAGAAAGTTTTTGGCCTCTTATTTCTTGTCATCTTTGACTGAACTTTTCAAAATGAGGGTCACCGCAATTGTGAGATTTATTTCGGAGTAAAAATGGTAATCCTGGGTTAGCTTCTATGCTTGTTGTATCACAATGGACTAAATCTCTGGCCTAAGTGGGTACCTTTTCCTATAGTGGGGTCCACCACCCTACCTAAATAACGTTTCTCACAATGATGCGGTCATATCGATACTTGCTGTCATTTGCAACCGCCATATTCATTGGGTTTGATTCCGAAACTTAAGAGCTCCTTTTTAAATATCACTTAATTGTTTGAACAAACCTCGTATAGATATTTAACTAACTACTTACATATGTATGTACGTTTTTCTGTACCCTTCAATTCATTTTCATTGAAATCGAACTAAGTTTAAAACCAAACAAAACGAGTACATAAGTACGTTATAAACGTGTTCGACTGTACTAAATTCAAATTATTCAGTCCTTTAGACAAATACACACAAATACGCATATAAAGATGAAAAAAATGTAAAATATTTACAAAAACTAATATCATTTTCTAATAGAAATTATTTGGAAAAATTATTAGAAATGAAACGCTATTGATAAATAAATTTTGTTTTAAATATTCTTAATTCTCTAGCTTAAGCGAGGAGCGCAAGCACTCTAAAAAATGTTCAGATTTTTAAATACATATAACAGGTAATAGTAATTTTATATAAAAATTTCATAAGATTGCCTACTTATTAGCTAATGTTTTGTTGTTGTTGTGGGTTAAAAGGAAAATATACTTCAGTAAGAAATGAATGTCATGGCTTGTTTAGATTTTCATTTTCCCTTAAGGGTGTTTAAACACTCTCACATTTACTTGCTACTAGTGCCGCCAACTTTTGGGTAATACGTAATTCTTAACAGTGTACAGTGTTTTGGCGTACCAGTGTATACCGTTTTGTAGATGGGCAGTCTTGAGCGTTTGTGTTTTGCGTAACGTTGAAAATCTCTCCTTTATAGCTGACCACACACGCATGGGCATAAGACTCCAATGGGCCAGAGATTGGCTATTGACTATGGCATAACAAGAGGCTGCTACTGAATTCACCACAATAGTACCGTCCTTGGTGAGAGGAGCCACTACACCTTTCCTTAGTACAGCTTTCAAGTCGACCACTTTTTGTGGTCTTAAATGGCCCGTATGATCGTAGACAAACACTTGATCGCCCTCTTCGACACGATCGGCAAATACATAATCGGTCAATTGTTTCTCACTATTCCAAACCATAATCAAATGGGCGGGTGTAACTGTGAGCTGGGCACCGCTAACGGTGGTTAATTGCACAAATTCTTGAGCCATTTCCAAATTACGATCCATAAATAAAATTATTTCACTATAAATGGCCTCTCCACGTTCATTCATGCTAAGCACTTGGTCTCCTATATTAAGATCACTCATAGCCTTATGTTCGCCGGTATTCAATAAAACCAGACTATCTTTGGTAAAACAGCCACTATCATGGGGGGTATGTGAAGAATCTAAAGAAAGAGAATGAAAAGAAAATTTGTTTAAAAAAAGCAAAATCAAAAAAAAAAAAAAAACAAAAAAAATTAAGTCAATCAAGTCAAGTCACTTTCTAAGCAAAAACAAAAAAAAAAAAATAAAAATTTAATCTGAAATATTTTAAGCCTTTTTTCGTAATCCATAAAAACAATTTTAAAAATTTTTATACCTGTTCGCTTTAAGCCACAGTCTAATCTAATTTGGCGTTAATAATACCTTAACAAAAAATCAAAAAAAAAATATTTAAACCTTCCCTCTCTAACACCGTAAGAGAGTCAAAAAGGTGTTTCACAGTTTGATTTTGGGGTGGGTTTCTTTGCTAAAAACTGGCATCTGCCAAGCCTAGAGTATCAATATCATCCTGATTACCATGTTATTGTTTAGAATGAACAAAAACAAAAAAAAAAAAACATAAAAAAGATTTTTGGGATTTTGGCAAAAAGTTGATCTTGTTTTTTCAAGAGATTAAAAAGAACACAAAATAATATTAAATAACAAAAACAATGTTATTGCTCTTTTTGGACTCGAGCCAAAAAAATAAAAACGGTCTTATAAATTCATAATTTTTATCCCCTTTAAGCCACAAAGAACTTAACAAATCGAGTTTAGAGAAAAAAGGAAGAGATTTTTAGTTTCTTTCTTTAAATAACACCCTTTAAATAGGCTTAGGAAAATTGAAAAATGTTGGGAAAAATTTTCCTTTTGTTGCCACAATTTTTTTAGCAATAGTGTGTAGTTGAAGCATAGGGAAACGTATAAGATTTCATAATTTACAACAAAATGGGCGTTTAGTTTTGTATGTAATTTGTTAGCAAACCAAAAAGTGTATCGATTGCTCTAATTAAAATGGTATAAAAAATGAATTCCCACAGACTGGGTGGGCTAGAAAACAATATTTACAAGAAATGAAATGATTCCTTACAATGGAAGTCATTGATATCTTAACAGAATTAATCATAATTCCTTCAAATTATTACGAAAATATTGTTTCCACGAAGTAAAAACATCTATAAAAGCAGATAAACGCTTGATAAATACAGCAAAAATGATGAAAGAAATTCAGGTCGGCCAATCGAGGTCTTCAACAGCAGAAAAATTGTATACAATTTATGGTAAAGGGTCCGCCATATAATTATTTTTTTATTTATTTATTTTTTTTTTTTTTTTTGAAAATGCTATGACAAAAAACTACTGAATATTTTCTCAAATTTCTTTTTTTATTTGAAAGTACAATCCTTCCGGTTAACAATGGAAAATAATTTCATTCAAATGGCTGCCTCTGCTGGCCATGCAGTAGCCTACACTATCGATCCAATTTTTAAGCATATTATCGATTGTGGGCAGCTGCAATTACTTCACGAATATTGTCCTTTAAAGCGTCAATTGTCTCTGGCCTGTTCGCGTAACACTTATCTTTGACGGCACCCCACAAATACCAGTACAACGGTGTCAAATCGCAGCTCCGAGGTGGCCAAACGACATCAGCTCTGCGGATGATAATGCGATCTTCAAAAAAAGGGCGCAAAACATCGAGTGTAGCTTCGGCTGTGTGGCACGTAGCGCCGGCCTGTTGTAACCAAATGTTGCTAATATCGTCCTCTTTAATTTTTGTGAACAAAAATTCGTTCAAATCGGCCTGATAACGATCGTCATAGACTAACAAAATCCGCACCAATCAGTGACTCGTCTTGGGTGTATCGGCTTTTCAATGTGTGCGTGCGGGTTTTCTGTGCCCCAAATGTGACAATTTTGCTTGTTTACATACCCGGCAAGATCAAAATGAGTTTCATCTGAAAAGATGATTTTTTTGGCAAAATCGGCATCTTCTGTAAGTCGATCGCAGGCCCACTTAGCGAAGCGTATACACAACCATATTCGTTCAGCGGAAGGATAAGACTAAATATCTGTCAAATCAGATATGAGCTAAGTGTTACCATTCACGAAATAAGCACTAGTTGAAAAAAAAACGTTAGATGGCGGACCCTTTATCTTTCTACCTTAATATTTGCATAAATAAAAGCTAACCGCTCGGTAAATATTATGATTACTCACGCTTGTCCTTTGTTAAAATGGAATTCTTTTGACTCTACTTGAACTACCACGGAAACCACGCTCGAACATATATATACTCAGTAGTCTTACAAAATCTCGTCCAGATTGTGCTAAACACTGTCAAACAATGTAGTACTGGAAACCACATTCGAAAATGTGCTCAGTAGTGTTACCAAAATCTAGTTCGGATTAGGTTAGGTTATGTTACGTTTTAACCTTTTTAAAACGTTTTAGTTCTTTTAAATGGCGTCAAAATAAAATAAACATTAATTTGTTGTTGTTCTACAGTTTTTATTTCCTCACTTTCGGTTCAGCAGAGCCTAAATTGAGCATCGCCATTGACCATCGATTGGAAAATATCCAGTCTAACCGAGGCAATCGGGACGCCAATGATAGACTCTCATTCGATAATACTCAGCGCAGTACCCGCCAGTTCATTAGCAATATAACTCCCGACGATGTCCCTGTGTGCCGGAACCCATATGAGATTTACCTTTGGAAGGGCCGATCCGTCGAGGTAATGCTCTCAAGCGACTTGATTGCAGCTTGATTGTTCGAGTAAATTAGAGGACTTTTAGGAAAAAACCCGCCACTCAACAACCATTGCACAACCATCAGTATGGCCGAGACCTCCGCCTAAAATACGACAAGCTAATATAGATACCACAGCCTACTCAGTCAAACATCTTAGAGTCATCGCTAAAGACCTTAAAGGAATATTGAAGAAACTCCTGTTTGTTACGCCAGAAGGCTAATCGGAGTCAAATCTCTTATCGAGAAAATTATAAAACACTATGTAAACGAACCGAGTGTGTCTGCGATCGTACAAATTATGCCGAAACAACGTAGAATACTCTCTTAAAGTTCAATTAGTAGATGAACTTCCGTTTTGGTAATGTCAGCGAAACATGCATCTGTCACAACACACTAGAGCCCAAAGTATAGTCAAAACGGTGAGTGAAACTTCAGAGGAGTGTGCGTCCACGGCATATAATGTCATATCTACAGCATTTTTACCCTTAAAAAGGGTAAAAAATAATTATCAAAGAACTTCTTAAACAGATTCAATTTCACTAAAACTATTTCCCATTTCAAAATTTAAAGAAAATATTGTATAACTTCAAGATATCACTTCTACTCTCAGACAATGTAGGTCTAAATTCAATAACCGGCTTTCTTTTAAGCTACAGCCGACTAAAATCATATATCTAAGTAAGAATATCAAGAACATAACCTCAATTGCCGTTGAAATGATGTAATGATGGTTGCGTGGTGTAGTTGTTAGGTTGCAGGCATACAACACAAGCGGTCCAGGTTCGAACCGCCCAGCAGAGGACATAATAAAAAAACAAATTTAATTACATTTTCGATTATTTAATAAAGAGGCTTCAAGCTCCCTCCAGGCAAATCCATCTAAAAAAGCCTCCCTGAGTCTCAAGCTTACCTCTGACGATGATGACAAACATCAGACGAATGACCGGCAGAAAACGCCACCTATTGGGAAAAAATTATAATACAAAGTAAGGATAACCACCAATTAGCAAGGATCTTCACCACTACACTCAATTATATGGAGGCGATCATCTACTCAGCTTAAATATCAACTTGATTACTGAAACTGAAACAAAGCAATGGATGCTTTACGGAAAGCCAATGTGAGTATAATTATTTGCGATGGTTTTCAACACGAGTTCGATATGACAAGGAACCGAAACAGCTTCTTTAATGAGTGCCAACAAGTTCCGCTCATGCAGAGCATATGACTGTAGTAGCCTGTACCTCCAATGTTCTCCAATGACTTCTCTTCGTCACTTCAGAATGTATAGATGCTGTGCTGGATATGTACATTCTGCACAGAGGCTTATTTCAGGTGTAGTGACCCGAAAGTGCCCTCGAAAGTATCCTTAGGCTTTTTCTATTAAATTTCAAAGCAAACTTCGCTCTCTTAGCGTCGGATCTAAAAAACTTCTTGGAGTGGTCTAGGCGGCTAGTGCCGTTTCAATGTTCATGACAGATGCTGACAATTTTTTAATCTCCTGTTTCAGGGGACTCCTTTTGGAGCCAAAGGATGGAGTGGATTCAGTAAAAGTCACCTCAGCTCACTTTTTGACACAGATGTGCGCCATATCATTTTCCTTGTCCGCCCAGTGTCCTGGCACCCAGATTCTAAGTAGCAAAGTCGATAAGCGTGTTATGACATTTTAGTGTTGCTTTGGACGTAAATTGATTATCAGAATTGATGAATTGATGGTTTTGCTTAAAAACAACATCACAACCGTTTCAAATCCAACACATTTACTAGATAACGAAGAAACTTGTGAAAAATCGGGTATTTGTTGCACAGTAGCTCTTGGCAAAAATTACTTAAAAGACTTCTTTTCACAAAATCTTATAATAAAAAGCAAATTGAGTTATTGTTCATATTTAAGCGCTTTTTACTATTTTCGAGCTCAGGCCACACTGGTTTTATTTGAAATTAATGTAATAGAGATAATCTTGGTTAAAACACAATTTTAGTTAATATTTTACAAAAATTATCGTTATTTTTTTACTAAAATTATTGCTACAATTTTTGCTGCTATTTAAAGCACCTTTTTAAGTCAAAATCTGATAAAAAGCGATTTTAAACGGTTTTCTTAACCAAACATATAAAGGCCAAACAAATCAAAACATGTTTTAATTTATAACACAGACCACATACTGTTTCATATATCAAAATACATATACTCACACACAGCCACACACAGGCACATACACAAACGAACACATATAATTTTCTCTATTTACCATCATCATATTGTTTAACAATAACAATAACAACGACAACACAACAGCAGCAATAATAATTGAAAATAATCAAAAAGTGCCTTAAGGGCTTAACTGAAAATGAAACACAACAATGAACAAAAGTATTAAAAGGCAGAGTTAGAAAGAGAGAGAGAGAGAGAGAGAGATGAAGAGAGAGGGAGAGAGAGGGAGAGAAAGATCATTAAAAACGATAAAATAATACGAGTAACAATGATAAAAAGGCGGCTTTTACACAAAACAAAGCAACAGAAAAAATAAAGGTTAACAAATCTACTGGGCCATGTTATACAAAAATAATTTTCAAATAAAATCTATGTTTACAGGATTTTCAATTAAATAATTGTGGCCTATAACACAGCAGGATCATAGATAAAATGTAACCTTAAGAAACAAAATCAAACAGGACCACACATAAGGCATTTCAGAAAAAGGAGCAGGACAAAGAACAGAAGGTGACGTTAACATACAAAACGTGGTGTAATGCTTCTCCACACACTTAAAAAAGAGCCATAAGAAAGAGAGAGAAAGGTATGCATGTTTCTTTTTTATGACTTTTTTGAGGTTACTCGTACATTTGTTGCTATTGCTGCTTTAAGGATCAATAACTTACAAATTGTCATTGCAGTCGGTGGTTTCTGATGTCACATTCTCTTTGTAAAAAACTTCACATGTGTGTTGCCGTTACTGTTGTATGTGTTTGTGTGTAGATTTTTGCGGCTTTTTTTAAGATGTAAAATGCTCTCAAGTATGAGAGATGGTAGAGTTGTTGTTGCTGTTGTTGTTGTTGTTGTATTATAGAAAGTGTTGTTCTTGCTGAGAATATATTAACAAAGATGCCGCTATTTTTTTTCTCTGTTTCCTTATGTGTGTTTGTGTGTGTATGCTCTTTTTTAACCCACTGAGCAGTATTGAACAAAACCAAGCAGAAGAAGTGGAAGAAGTAGATGGAGACCTTTTGTAATATGATGCTTATTTTTAATATTAATCTCCGTTTTAATTTGCTCTTCTCAGTGTGGGTAAAACAACAAACTCAACTCCACTACTATTTAAAGGAATGTGTGAAATATGAACACTTTTTTCATTCTGTTGCCCTTTTTTCTTTCTCATGCTTTATTTTGGAGTTTCGTTTTATTTCATTAATGACAGATATTACAAGGAAATGTAAACAAACATCTAAGTGACTTGATATATTGCATTAAAGTGTTACTCTTATTTCAGTTTACAGCGAAATCAAAAACAAAAAGTGTGATTTAAGGCTTATTTAAATAAGAATAATCGAAAAAAGGGCTATAAACGATTTCTAAAAGTACCCTAATACATAAAAAATTTGCTAAAAAAAAAAATAAAAAAATGGTAAAAAGAATAATTAAGCAAATTTTTATACAAAGAGCGTCAAAACTAAGTTGAGTGTCTACCTTGGATATAAGATTATATTTAAGTCTTCTTAATAGACCTGTTCCTTCTGTTTAGAAAACCGCAGAGAACTTGAAAATCGGTTCATATTTAGCAAAGTTATTAACTTCTAAGATTTGAAGGTACGAAAAACCAGTTTTTTTTTACCCGTAACTCATGATTTTGGAGGTGTTACGAAAATTCCTAAATCAGATTCTTGTTGTATTCGTTAAGATATAAAGGGTCCGCCAAATAAATGTTTTTTTTTTTTGAAAATGCTATAAAAAAACTACTGAATATTTTCTCAAATTTCTTTTTTATTTGAAAGTAAAATCCTTCCGGTTAATAATGGAAAATAATTTCGTTCAAATGGCTGCCTCGGCTGGCCATGCAGTAGCCTACACGATCGGTCCAATTTTTAAGTACATTATCGATTATGTGCAGCTGTATTTCACCAATGGCTTCACGAATATGGTCCTTTAAAGCGTCAATTTTCTCTGGCTTGTTGGCTTAACACTTATCTTTGACGGCACCCCACAGATAATAGTCCAACGGTGTCAAATCGCAGCTCCGAGGTGGCCAAACGACATCAGCTCTGCGGCTGATAATGGGATCTTCAAAAACAGGGCGCAATACATCGAGTGTAGCTTCGGCTGTGTGGCACCTAGCGCCGTCCTGTTGAAACTAAATGTTGCTAATATATTCCTCTTCAATTTTTGTGAACAAAAATTCGTTTAACATGGCCCGATAACGATTGTCATTGGCTGTAACGGCCACTCCTTGCTCATTTTCGAAGAAGAATGGCCCAATTATGCCTCTGGACCAATTTCTGCACCAAACAGTGACTCGTCTTGGGTGTATCGGATTTTCAATGTATGCGTGTGGGTGTTCTGTGCCCCAAATGCGACAATTTTGCTTGTTTACATACCCGCCAAAATCAAAATGAGCTTCATCTGAACACATCGCACACATTCTGCAACATTACCATGATTTTCAAAGTAATATCGCAATATTTCCCAGCGTTGTTCAAGCGTATACACAACCATATTCGTTCAGCGGAAGGATAAAACTAATTATCTGTCAAATCAGACATGAGCTAAGTGTTACCATTCACGAAATAAGCACTAGTTGAAAAAAAACAAAGTTAGATGGCGGACCCTTTATATAAAAAATTTGCTCATAAAATAAAAAAAAATGGTAAAAAGAATAATTAAGCAAATTTTTATACAATGAGCGTCAAAACCAAGCTGGATGTTTACTTTGGAATTTAGTTTATATTTAAGCCTTCTTAATAGACCTGTTTCTGCTGTTTAGAAAACCGCAGAGAATTTTAAAATCGCTTAATATTTAGCTAAGTTATTAACTTCTAAGAGTTGAAGGTAGGAAAAACCGGTTTTTTTACCCGTGACCCATGATTTTGGAATTGTTACGAAAATTTCTAAATCAGATTCTTGTTGTACTCGTTAAGATATATAGGAAAAATCACTTATCCAGATATTTTTACTTTATTCCACCTTGTCACACAGGTTTTTGTCTTGTACACTTTATTTTGACGTGTACAAAATAGAGTGTCTCGTTTTTGTTGTGTAACTTTAGTTGTTACAAGAGTTTTGCTGTTGTTTTAATTCATTGTATCTTAAAAGACTGAAATATAACTAAATTCCGGAGAATGTGGATTGAGGATTTTCGCTTCACAAAGTTGCTTTAAAAAAGGTCTGATTTTAAGTTTAGACTTCCATTAAGCTCTTCCCATCTTAAAATTTATACAATATAAAGAGAAGTGTGTGTGAGATTGCATTTAAGTTTTTATACGTTTGCAAGGCCTACTGATGTCATTATATATGGAATATAATATCGCGCAAGGTCCCTTTTAAATGGCTCTTTAAAATGGAATCGGATGTAGCTCATTGATTGAAAGAAGTCTCACTTGTTCATACTGAACACATCTTGAAATAGGAGTGATTTTTTCATTTTAAGTTTTCTGCACCAGCGATTGTAGCAAACACACGATTTAAATGCAAATACTTGTTTACTCAAAAACAGGGTATTTCCGCAAATGTTAACGGTTTTTGTATTTTGTTTTGGTTTGTTTGGTTTTGTTTTTGAAAAGAAATAAATCTTTTGCAAGATAAGCCAATAAATTCAAGAAAAGAGTATTTTAATAAATCTTAAAAGGTAATGATAATAAATTTCTGTTACTTGTGCTCTAAAATGAGTCAAACCTTTACAAGATAATGACAGACAAAAATGTAAAAAACGAATCCCTTTTCTTCTTTACCAAAGTATTACACAAAATCTTGTAACTTCTTTACTTGGGCAGTCAAGCAATCAAAAAGTAATTCTCTTACAAGCAGGCTTAGTGACAACCAATTAATGACAACTCCTCTCTCTCTCTGTCTCTCTCTAGAAAGAATAAAACCCTTTTTAAATAGTTTCTTAAAAACAAATTACCAACAACCAAAGAAATAAGACAATTTTTTCACGGTTTTTTATTAACGAAAAGAAACGAAAAAAAAACGTTGAAATGTTGTCAAGCCACCACATTAATGCCATGTTTAATGGTCATGATTTTGCTGTTGTTGTCGTTGTTGTTGTTGTTCGTTTGTCCATTCTTATACTCTGGTTCATTCAAACCTTTTATCAGTTTGTCATTTACTCACTTGTGTTTTGATCCAAGTCACACTTTACCGTAAAAAACAACAACCAAACACAACATAAATGAGGCTGTTTAAGAACGAATGACCACCGCCGATCTACCAACCGACCATTTGCATGTGTGTGTGTGTGTCTGTGTGTGTGTGTGGTGGCTTAAGCTAAATGACAAGCCAAATGGTTAAATACGCTTGATCTCCTCTCGTTTGTTGTTATGTTTTTGGCCTCTTTAGCTATGTTGCTGTGTTGTTGTTCAGTTGTCTTCTGTTTTGTAATAATTTATCAGTTTAGTCGTCAGCGTCAAAGCGTCGAGATAAAATTAACGATAATTTTTTAACCACTTTAATGGTTTATTAATTTATGACCCTTCAGATCTTTCTTACCAACCAGGCTGGCTCAAAACACATGCGCACACTCAAACTCACACATATGAGTGTGGCTAATAGATTAAAAAAATTTAATGTAAAGCAAAATTCAATCAAACACTAAGACCTTATTTAACGGCTAATTACAATTTTAGGTTTTTAAAAACAATTACAACAACAACAACAGAAACGCTTGATAATAAGTTTTATTAACAAAAAATCATATGAAAATTTTAAGCTTTGTTTTGCATGCTCTTCTTTAGAATTGCTCGCATTGTTTAAAGTTGACTTTTTTCTGTTACTGTCCAAAAAAAAAGAATAAAAAATAAAAATTTGACAAAAAACTTAAATTTTTATTTTTAATTTTTTTTTTTTTTAACAGAAAAAATCTCTAAGCCAGTCTTTTGTTTTTTGTTTTTGTTTTTTGTTGTTGTTGTTTGTTTTCTGGTCATTACGGTTTATTAACCACATTTCATTAATAAACCAAAATGTGTTTATGGTTTATTATAACAACACCAACACCAACAACAACAACAACAACAAAATCAATTTATGCTTTTGTTTTTTTCACCACAAGAATTTTTGAAATAAAATCTTTCTCCCCCCATAGCGGTATATAAAAGCATTATCATGTCATAAGATGATGAAAATAAAAAAGTACAACAACAACAACAACAACAACACATTAAGGTAGTCTGTCTGGCCATATAATTTAAACGGATTTTTATTGTTGAAAATATTCTATCAAATTCATTGGTCCCGCTTTACGACTTTCTTTCTAGTAAAGCGCACAGCTTGAATTCTTTTATTTTTTACGTGAAGAATTCAACATACATATCGTCATATGAAATCTAAAAAACCCTAAGTTTCAAAAAATTTGAATAGACCATTTCGAAACACATGTTCCAACGAATTACAAACAACGTTCTTCGCAACAATATTCCAAGTTTTTGCTTTTACTGTAAAATTTTTGAAATGTAACTTAGGGCTTTTTGAATTACATATGGCGATACATAGATTCTTAAAGAAATTAAAATGATTAGCATTTTAGATACTCACTTGTCAGTAAAAATAGTAGTTGAGGGCAAGAAGAGAGGTCATGGCATTAATGCAGTGATAACTTTCATAGAGAGTACGCCTATAAATTGTTATAAAATAGAGGAAAATGGGTTTTTTTCAATAGAAACAAGTCACGCCCTGTTATTAGATTATAAAAATAGTTTTCGTACAATTTTGTAGCGTTTTGTTATTAATTCACTAAAGAGATTTTGAACTGTGTTAACAACACTTTCTTTTTTATCATAAAAACTAAGAATAAGTTCCAATCGATCTTAAAAGGAGCATAGGGCCTCAATAAATTCCCTACACAACTATCTGTTTTGTGCTAACGCCTTCCCTATTCTCCAACTCTTGCCGCATCCGTTCAACTCGGCTTCAATTTATTCTCTGCATGTACCTATGGGCTGGGCGACCTCTTCTTCTTCTGCATCCCTGTGGACTTCAGTCTATGGTAACCTATCCAAAGTACAAAATGTCTGTAATAAGTACCAATCGATCCTAAAAGGAGCATAGGGACTCAACAAATTCCCCCCACAACTCTCTGTTTTGTGCTAACACCTTCACTTCTCTCCCACTCTTGCCGCATCCGTTCAACTCGGCTTCAATTTATTCTCTGCATGTACCTATGGGCTGGGCGACCTCTTCTTCTTCTGCATCCCTGTGACCTTCAGTCTATGGTAACATATCCAAAGTACAAAATGTCTGTAATAAGTTCCAGTCGATCCTAAAACGAGCATAGGGCTTCAATAAATTCCCCACACAATTCTCTGTTTTGTGCTAATGCCTTCCCTATTCTCCAACTCTTGCCGCATCCTTTCAACTCAATCTCAATTAGACGTCTTCAAGTATGGACTGGGTGACTTCTACACCCCCTGTGAACTCTAATCTATGGCAATTCTTCTAATATTATTCACCGCCACTTGAGCCTCTTTATCTCAATCGATAATTATTCTTGTTCGGTTCTGCGCCAAAGCATATGATTAGACGTAGTTATCGGTCAGAAAATGTCCAGGATTCTGCGAATCCAGTGGTTTACGAAAACTTGTAAGTCTTTCATATCGCAACTGGTAGCGTTTCACGTTTTGCAACCATACAAAAGGATGGATTTTAGATTGGCATTGAATACCGCAGTTTTCGTACGTAGCGATAATATGGACTCGCTATCTGCAAGCGGTTCTTAATATCCTCGTTAGAAACTCCGTTTGCGGATATAATACTGCCAAGGTAGCAGAATTGGCAGATGTTCACAATTTTTTCAGTGCCAATAACAAATAATTCCCCGAACGTCACGTTAATACAAATGCAATGACATTCAGTTGTTTTCTCAAGGATCGTATTCAGAATTAAACTAAATAGCAGTGGTGATAGGACACACTCTTGACGGACTCCAGTTCCCACTTCTATCTATCCGCTTAATAGCTTGACATATCTAGCCCTGTAAAATGCATTGCGATAAAAACCATTAATGAGTTTAATGAGTTTAAACGGAACTCCCCTACATGTCAGCCATGTTCGCCATGCCGAAATCTATAAACCAAATATACAGTGGTAAGCGCCACACCAGAGATTGCTCTGTAATGATACGGCAAATATCAACACGATCTAGCGTACTTTTGTCGCCTGAATCCAGCTTGCACTTGTGTCAATAGTAGTCTTACTCTTTCGGAGATTCTTCTGGAAATTATCTGAACTATAACCCTGTTAGTCATGCGTAGCAGCGTATTACTCCGCCAGTTATAAGGGTTTGTGAAGGTCTCCTTTTTTCGGTATATTTAAATATCACCACACCCTCAGAATTTAACCAGATTGCCGTCGTCCCAAAATGATCGAATAATTGGGTAGATTAGATTATTGTAGTGCTAATAAGGGGTCAGACCTCAATAGCTCAGCAGACATTCCATCTACACTTCGAGTTTTGCTATTCTCGAGGCTGCTGAGGGAGCTCACGATCTCCTCGAGGTTTGAACATACAGACGGGATGTGTGGGCCCTCCACATGCGACACACTTGCGCATTCATACCGTACAGGTCGACTAACGGGTCCGCCATCTAACGTTTTTTTTCAACTAGTGCTTATTTCGTGAATGGTAACACTTAGCTCATGTCTGATTTGACAGATAATTAGTTTTATCCTTCCGCTGAACGAATATGGTTGTGTATACGCTTGAACAACGCTGGGAAATATTGCGACATTACTTTGAAAATTTTGCCAAAAAATCATCTTTTCAGATGAAGCTCATTTTGATCTTGGCGGGTATGTAAACAAGCAAAATTGTCGCATTTGGGGCACAGAAAACCCGCACGCATACATTGAAAAGCCGATACACTCAAGACGAGTCACTGTTTGGTGCAGAAATTGGTCCAGAGGCATAATTGGGCCATTCGTCTTCGAAAATGAGCAAGGAGTGGCCGTTACAGCCAATGGCGATTGTTATCCGGCCATGTTGAACGAATTTTTGTTCACAAAAATTGAAGAGGAGGAAATTAGCAACATTTGGTTTCAACAGGACGTCGCTACGTGCCACACAGCCGAAGCTACACTCGATGTTTTGCGCCCTGTTTTCAAAAAAAAAAAAAATAATAAAATTATTTGGCGGACCCTATATTTACTGCCAGCAAATTAATGTAATGATCCTCCATTGTCGTCACAAGTTCCCCATTTACCTCCCTAAGGGGTTTTTGCATTGTGGTATGGCCTGCTGTGATTTTCTTTAGTGGCCCGAACAAATCGCTAGTACGATGGCTCGGAGCAGACTTTTTAGGATCTCTGCTTACGGAATCGATCCACCGCCGTTTGTCCCGCCGAGCACTACGCTTAACCATCCCCTCAAGTTCGCTGCGAAGTGCCTGTAAATGTCGTTTGGCACCGCGTGTTCGTGCTCGATTCTATTCCGCCTAATATGAATTGGCCTCCGGTAATTCAATCGCCTACCATTTCTCAGCGGTAATTCTCTCCTCCCCCCCCCCCCCCACGTATCACCCGTAACCGATAATATAAATGGCGAGATGCCCACTTTAGCAGATCGCCCTCCTTGCAAGATAATAGGGAATTTTTCAAGAGCCAAGAGTATAAAGCAGAAACATAAGAATCCCCCATTCCTCTCACGTCAACGGGCGGCAATGAATCATTGGTTACAGATGTCTGTATGGCCGCCAGCTTTATGCGTGCCTCGGCGACCAACAGGCCATGATCACTCGCCAAGCCTGCTCTCCTCTGAACGCTAACATCCAGAAGGGAGCCTAAAATATTACGAAAATTTACAGCTTCTTTTACGTAAAATTTATCTTCACTGATTCCTGAGTTGCCGTTTACACACTCTCTCTCTCTCTCTCTCTCTCTCACACACACACAGCAGAAATGGCAAATAAGAGAGAGCAAAATCCCCTTATTTTTGCTTAATTACATAATTTTAATTTTCAATAGTAACAAACAAAATGTCCTTTTCTATTCTCTTCTAATTTTTGTGCTTTTTTATTGAAACTTTTACTTGAAAAATAAAAAAACAACAACTAAAGTCTCTTATTGTTTTTCTTTTTTCTTCTTCTTTTTTCTTACAAATGGTGGCCTTCTTTAGCTATAAAGTTTTACAAAAACAAATCGCTTTTATTTTGATTTTGTATTTATGTTTGTTGTTGTTTTTGTTTAAAACAGGCTTTTCTTGTCGGTTTATTTTTTATTATTGTATTATTGTTTTTGTATTGGTATTCTTGTTTAAAATTAATTTTTTTTAATGTGATTTAGTTGGTGGTGGAGCCACGCGAGTAAAGCAGCAGTAGTTATTGTTTGTTGTTGTTGTTTTTGCTTTTATAGTCTTCCTGTTTAAGGCAAAACAAAAAAAAACCGGGTAGCATTAAGGGGAAGGTATTCCGATGGAAAGAATTGAATTGAATATGATTAAATTTAATAACATTTTTAAGAAGTGTAAAAAATAATAACAAATTATTGGAAAATTAATGTTAAAAGTAAATTTTGTGAATTTATATATACATTTTTTTCTCCGTCACTCCTCTGGGGAGCATATTGGCTTTCCACAAAGCATCTATTGCTTTGTTTTCAGTTTCTTTAATCAATTTGATCTTTTCAAGCTAAGTAGATGATTAATCCGCTGTAGCTTCCTCGATATGATTTATTTTTTGGGTAGTGGTGAAGATCCTTGCTAATTGGTGGTGATCTTTACTTTAGCATTGTAATTTTTTCCCAGGAGGTGGGGTATTTTTCCTGATCATTTGTCTAATGTTTGTCATCATCGCCAGAGATATGCGAGAGGGGTCAGGGGGGCTTTTTTTCTTATTTTTTACATGAATTTGTCTGGAGGGAAGAAGTTGAAGGCTTTTTTTATTATTGAACATTCGAAACCACAATTAAATTTTTTCTTCGTCATGTCCTCTGCTGGGGCTCGAACCTGGGCCGTTTGTGTTGTTATGCGTGCGCTCTAACAACTACTACTAATTTTTAAAAAGTTTTTTTTTTTAAATACGCTTCTGAAGAAGCCTTTTAGTTTCTTTGACTGAACTTTAACCAAAAAAAAGTGACATGTGTCTGTTCTACTACAAAATCATGACAACAGTTTTTTGAGTTAAACTCACCTTTGGAACGGATTCAATATCGATTAAAAAAAGTAAAAATTGAAGTGCTGCTTTATCAAAACCTTGCATGGAAACAAACGTAAGCGCTTAGTCACTAATGTGAAAATTTAGAAATAATTACCAAACTGACAATTTATCTAATATCTAATTTGGACTATTTGACTGAAATTTAAAAACAAAAGACTGGAAGATAGGAAATATAGGTCAAACTAAAAATTATTGTTCAATACTTTCATTCGAAAGGTCCAGTCTATATTAAAGTCGAGCTAGTTTCTACTGCTTGTTAATTTGGTACTACGTTTACGACTATAGTACATGGCTTTGAAAAGTCTCGGGCCTAATACATAGATGGCGCTAGTTTTATTGCATTCACCTCGTTTTCAGTTAATGCTAACCTTCAAGAGGCAGCTGTTAAAATTTCATGATATGCTATTAATTAGTTTGTGAGCTATTTTGCTAAGAGTGACGCTACCTTTGTTATTTTCAGAACAATGGATAAAAAACAATTTCGTATTTTAATTCTACACCGCTTCTTGATAGGAAAAAATACCGTTCTGACGAAGCAATGGCTTGAAAAGTGGTAATGGGAACTCCGCTCCAACAGAAACAACAATAAAACGTTGACTTGCTGACTTCAAAAATGTTCGTAGAGACACCGATGATGCAGAACGCAGTGGACCACCAAATGAGGCGGCAACACCAGAAAACATCAAAAAAATCCACAAAATCGTTTTGAATAATCGAAAAGTGAAGTTGCGTGATTTAGCTGACATCGTAAAGATATCAAAAGAACGTGTGGGCTTTATATTGCATGAGCATTTGACTATGAAAGCTCTGTTCAAAGTGGGTGCCGCGTTTGCTCACTGTTAGTAAAAAACAAGAACGTGTTGATGATGGTAAAACTACATGAATTGAACTACGAATTGCTCCCACATCCACCATATTCGCCAGATTTGGCTGCCAGCAACTCCTGGCTGTTCGCAGACCTCATAAGAAGAGGTTAACGCTGAAACTGAGGCCTGTTTTGAGTCAAAAGTTGAATCGTTCTATAAAAGTGAAATTTAAGTATTAGAGCGACACTGGAATGTTGGCTCTTGATGGAGATTACGTTGATGAATAAAGCTAATTCTGAACAAAAGAAAGTGTTGTCTTTGTTAGGCCAGGGACTTTCAGCCCATGTGTTAAAGTATTGGACGATAGAGTTTTAACGAGAACATAGAAGCTGCCACCATAGAAGTAGACCAGAAACGATTAAGCAAATAAACAAAACGCTATTGAAAGATTGTTGGCTAAGGGTGCGTGAGCCAAAAGTGCCAAATACCGAATATTGTCCAAAAATTTTGAGATCAGAAAGCTAGTACGAGTATGTAACTATGTATTAAACATACAGATTCACTTCAAAGTTGAGGTAAAGATACAGTCAAATCTGTTGACTGGATTAGGAGAATCGTATTTAAAAATGGTAAAAAACCCGCCCCACCAACCCAACTAGAATAAAGGGGATTTTTCTCCATCAATTAACTAACCTGCAGCTTAACGCATATATGACCACAGTAGCACTCAGATACAGAAGTATAATCTGCTCCGTATATGTATACAACCGAACAAAAACGAAAATATTCATTAGAGAAGAGCAACAATAAACAACAATTCCATTCAGTTGTGTGACAGTTTTTGATGAAAGCACATTTATGTCGCTTTGTGTATTAAAATTGTTTACATATTTGTTTTGTTGTTGTCTTTTGCAATTTTCTGCTACTACTACTATAAATGCAGTTTTCTCTTTGGCCAGCTTTGGTATAACGTCAGCTCCGGACATCAGATATATTAGTTAGAAAAGTTTTTCACAGCGTAATGTTCATAATCAGTCGCTTGCTAATTGCAATTAACGAATAGCTTCGTCACGTACCTTATACACTAGGCTTAGCTTCCTTGGCTCATTTTCTTTTGCTAAATATGAACAAATACTTCGGTGATTAAAGATTTGCTAACAATGAAGAAGTGGAGTCTGAAGTTGGGTGATATTTTATAAAACTAGCGAATGCGCTGGCCAGACACTCTATATAGATCCGGAATCTTGCTGTACAACACCATTCACTACCATCTTCAATCTAATCAAGGATAGGGAAATTGCCAGATGCTTGAAGCACTGGGATGCTCAAAGCGGACTTCGCCACTCTAAGACGGCGTTCCGCTATTTGGGTTTTATTCTGAGATTTTCAAGTAGAACAGGCCGAACTTGAAACTTCTTACAGAATAAGGACTAAGAGCGCATTTGAAGAGGATGGCTGTCCCAGTTGTGGATGCTTGTAGACTGTGCTCACAGGCATTCGAGACAACGGAACACATATTGTGTGAATGTGGAGTTCTGGATAGATTTAGATGGAAATGTTCAGGGAGACATAGTGTCTCATTGGAAGACATATCCATTACTATGGTTAAAAAAAACTGTAGACCTGAAGGGACACAATAGTTTCTATGGGTCGTAGTGTCTTACAACAGTGCCTGGTCAATTTGACAATTATAATAATATTATAAGCAAGGTATAGAATAGTATTCATGACCATCGCTACGCCAAACGTATCTAGATCGACAGAGGTTATTACGAGTATAAGAAGTGTAGAAAATTTGTTTCCAATTTCTATGGATTTGCTGCTTCAAAAAAATTTTGTTCAAATATTTTTAGAAATTTGATATTTTCAACAAATTGTCTTGGAAGACCTTCCCCCTGAAAAAAAGATGCTCTTAGCCAGCCAACCAACCTACCAGCCAATATATTTTACCAGAAGCAGCATCCGTAGTAGTAAAAGAAGTAGTGGTAGTGGTGGTTAACATTACGAAACAGGTATTTCGTTTTCTTCGTCTTTTTCTTTATATAAAAAATACATATTTTTATATACAATTTATTATATACAAAATAACTACATACTTATGTACGAGTACATACCTTCCTATACAAAAAACATAAAAAAAATTTTAATGAAACATGTTGGCAACTAAAACACTAACAAAAAAAGAAATATTTTCCAAAGCTGGATTCTTGGATGGATGGTGAACTCTTCTCTGAAAAAAAAAGAACCAAAACCAAAACATGGTGGTTAAGGTGGGATTTTTATGAAGTACGAGTGAGTATAATAGTCACTATAAAGAGTTACTTTTTCCCTGTTTTTTAAACGTTCCGGTTTTTTTGAGAACCAAAAAATGATTATTTTTGCCATATCTGTTACGGTTTAAAGCTTTTTGGCTTTAAATAGCAAAGTTTTCTTTTATTTTACCTTTTTTTTTTTTGTTTTTGTACGATTCGTGATTTTGTTAAGATTTTGTCAGTTTTTTATCGTTTTCGTTTTTTTGTTTTTGTCTTTGCTGTATTATACTCGTACCCTGTAGTACATGATATTGTTTTTAAAGGTTCTCTGTCATTTTCTACTCGTTTCCTCTTTTATTTTTGTTTGGTTTAATGTCTTCAAACATTAACTACCATTTGCTACCACAACAAATAATTTTCAAAACATTTTGCTTTAAAATTGATTCTCTTTTTTTTCTACCATGTTTTGATCAGTTTATTTTTTAAATACTCATACTAATGAGTCTTAGTTCTGGTTATTTTTTAAAGAAAAATTTTTTTTTTTTTGGAATTTGGTTTGTATTTTTAAAATAGTTTTCCATTAAAATAAATATGTAATATTTGGGAAATTTTAACTTTCTAGTGTGAAACATTGATTCAAATCAAAATTTATTAAAATTATTGCCCATCTCCCATCCCTTTGGCAACATATGGATTCTACGCATAAATACAATTTTGGTTATCCTTCATCGAAATAAAATATAGGGTCCGCCATCCAACGTTTTTGTTTTCAACTAGTGCTTGTTTCGTGAATGGTAACACTTAGCTCATGTCTGATTTGACAGATAATTAGTTTTATCCTTCCGCTGAAGGAATATGAATGTGTATACACTTCACTAAGTGGGCCTGCGAACGACTTACAGAAGATACCGATTTTGCCAAAAAAAAATCATCTTTTCAGATGAAGCTTATTTTGATCTTGGCGGGTATGTAAACAAGCAAAATTGTCGTATTTTTGGCACAGAAAACCCGCACGCATACATTGAAAAGCCGATACACCCAAGACGAGTCACTGTTTGGTGCGGATTTTGGGCCAGAGGCATAATTGGGCCATTTTTCTTCGAAAATGAGCAAGGAGTGGCCGTTACAGTCAATGACGATCGTTATCTGGCCATGTTGAACGAATTATTGTTCACAAAAATTGAAGAGGAGGATATTATCATTACCAACACTTGGTTTCAACAGGACGGCGCTACGTGCCACACAGCCGATGTTTTGCGCCCTGTTTTTCAAGATCGCATTATAGCCGCAGAGCTAATATTGGACTATTATTTGTGGAGTACCGTCAAAGATAAGTTTTACGCCAAAAAGCCAGAGACAATTGACCCTTTAAAGGACAATATTCGTGAAGCCATTGGTGAAATACAGCTGCACACAATCGATAATGTGCTTAAAAATTGGACCAATCGTGTAGGCTACTGCATGGCCAGCCAAGGCAGCCATTTGAATGAAATTATTTTCCATTATTAACCGGAAGGATTGTACTTTCAAATAAAAAAAGAAATTTGAGAAAATATTCAGTAGTTTTTTTTATTGCATTTTCAAAAAAAAATTTTATTTGGCAGACCTTTTATATTCGGACGCGGTAAAGTCTGGAGTATAAGGCTGGTGAGGTAAATCTCTCCAACCATTATTTGCTAAATATTATTTCTTTTGTTAGATAGTTTGTTAAAAAGGGGTGGCAGACACTGGTTCAGCTCACTTGAGTCCATTATTAATCGGTCCAAAGCAAACCAACCAGAGAAGCATGCACACAAAAAAAGACCGTTGATACTCACATCAGCTAGGTCTGAGATGGCATGCTAAAACGCACTACTAAGGAAAACACTCCTAATATCCGAAAGATTCGGACACTAACATAAGAAATGTTTGACAGTTTCCACCTCTTTCTCATCTCAGCTCCTACACTAATCATTCAACGATAGACCCAGTCTCCTAGCATGCTCCATGACAATCACCAGGATTCGCAGTATATGTCGCGAAATCTCTATGATAGATTCCGAACGCGTCCGATCTTAAAGGGGCCAGATTTGTCTTGATACAGAGCAAGAGAGTTCAGTCTTCCATCGTATTTATGCCCTGCCTCACAGAACCAGAAATCTGCAAGAGAAAAGTGGCTGACCAACTAGATTGTCAATTTCCTCATTGCCAAGGAGAGAGCCTTCCCTCGCTAGTCCGTCAGCCACACAATTCCCTTGAATGTCAGAGTAACCTTTCACCAAGATAATCTCTAAGTCTGAATACCTCGCCATCTCATTCAAAGATGTCCGGCATTCACATACCAGTCGCGCTATCGAGTAGACACTAGTGAGTGGCCTGACTGTCCGTACAGATACGGATATCAACATCAAATATCCAATAGTACGTCAACCAGCCTGCTACCCTCTTTATCGCCGCAACCTTCTCCTGTAAGATACTGCAGCTGACCGTGCATGTACACCTGAGATGCTCACTGAAGACATTCTACCCAGGAAGGGTTTGGGTGTACAGTAATCCACCTTACCAGCGCTCGTATCCAAATACAGCAAAATGGTCGCATGCCCATGACCCTTGTCTGACCATGCCCTGGCCATTGTAATCATTTGACTTGAATTCAACAGCTCATAATAGATGTATCCCATCAAATATAAAATAATTTTTTTGAATATTCGGCTTTGATGCTGATTTATGTGATTGATCAATGCTTTTCTGCCGCTTCAGGCAGCCGCAATGGATCAATTTTTCATCTCTAATACCAGTTAAGCATTATATTGAACTTGTAAAATTCTCTTATAATGTCTTTTGGTTTCCATTCGTGTAGTATCCGATTTTCTTGCTTTTGGATAAATTCGACTTTTGCTGTTTGAGTGATTCTCAATGATTTTGCAAGTTCTTCTGTTCCGTGTCAAAACCATTTCCTCTGAACAGTCATATTCAAGAAAAGTTTCGGTAATCCATCGATATGCTTTATCGGCGATTTTTTTAATTGAATTTAGCTGGGCTACCACATACACCGAAATCGGCGCCGAAAACAATTTCTGTAACGTACTTTTTTCATGGCAAATGAATGGTGGAAAGTCAGCTTAAGTAAAGCAAACCCTACCGCAAGAAAAGATCAACTTCTGGCTTGAGAGGGAATTCGCTCAGATAAGGCAGAGAATAGCACTGGTCTGAGTCAAGCGAAGAGGTTTGTTCCACTATCTCGTGGTAGACTACGATAGTTATTATTGTTCAATAATAAGAGCCAACTTAGAGTACTAACGGGTCATTTATCGAGCATTGTGGTCCCAGATACCAGCAACTAAGGAAATTGTGAAACTAATCAGATTAGATTTTGTACAATGTACGTTGAGGCATCTTAACACGAAAGAAAACAGCTTATCACACCAGTTTAAGCCGAGGGAAGTTGAAAAATCATTTCGAATGCTACTTGAACAGTATTTTTCATCCACAACAACAACTCAAAGCTTGCAAAAACATATGGGAGCTCTAGTCAACCAGACAAATCATCGCTAGAGCCCAATGTTCTAAATAATAAGGTTATGTTTTGTATTTGGTGGTGGTCTCACCTCTAATATCGGTGATGCATTTGAAATCTGCGACCAAATACGAGCGCTATGTTGCAAGACCACATAAAAACTTTTTAGAAATCCGGAACTTGATAAATGTTTGGCCTCATATATGTATAAACAATTCCATGTTTTATTTAAGTGCACTGCTCAATTTAATCTGGAAATGATATATAGAGGACAGGACATAGCCATACCAGTTCATAGTCAGGCCGCCATTCGAGCTGGGACAATATGCGTACCGGGTCATCTAAGAATTCCGGGCAATGAAAGAGCCGATGAACTGGCCAGAAAGGGAGCTTCTACTCCACTGGTGGAGCTAAAACCCTTTTGTGGACTGACAAGGTAGGCCTGGAATGGCATACTCAACGAAAATGAGGATAATGAGAGGCAGGTAATCTTCTCTGTCGTACGGGTCAGAGACAATATAAACTCTTGTTGAGTATCTACAGATACTGATCGGGCTTTAGACCGTTCATTACAGGCTAAAAGGACATAGGTTTGAAATGGGAATAGTCTCAAGGCCGATGTGTATTTACTGATCGGGCTTTTGACTGGTCATTGCGGGCTCAGTGGACATCTGAGTAGAATGAGAAAAGTCCGATGTCCAAGCTCTGTGATGAGGAGATCGAATCACTAGAGCACATACTGGATACATGTGAGGCAATGATGTATTTTAGAAGGTAGTATCTAGATGCCTATCAGATAGTAGGTAAGGATTTATTGCGGTTGGTATCAAGCGACATCCTGAATTTCGTGAGATCGACGAGGTTGGGGGAGATATTATAGGGAGATCTTATGTGGATGGAGGGCTGTACAATAGATCGAGAGATCGCAGTACTTTTTCACCTCGATAATAATAAAGTGCACTGCTATCTTAGTTAGTGGGTTTCATTGTTCTATCGGTACTATAACGGAACGTGTTCTAACGAAATGAAGGAATTAATTCCTATTATTTCTCGTAGAGTGCATCCCTTTGTAGTTGATTGTCCAGTAAATCGCACAACGCATTATAGGGAGAATTCGTTCTTTGGTCGCACTGTTCGGTTGTGGAATAATCTTCCAGCGAAAGTATTTCCTGCCACTTACGACATGAGTAAATTTAAATCTAACGTCCATAACCACTACTCCTTCTGTCCTCCTTCCAATAACCTATTTTCCTAGTACCAACACAATGTACTGCATGAGTAGGGGCCATCCCCTGGGTGCTGGTCTTACAAAAAAAATCTTAGTTCATGCGGAAAGCAATAGTAACATCAAGAAAGCATTTATTCTCTCACCAGACAAGATAACTGGTTTTGTAAGAAGTTTTTCAATTTAAATGTGATTTCAGCTTAAAGTAGTAATTTCCTATAATTTATGTATAATTTTCTGTAATTTATGGGAAGTTTAGTGCTAAACATGAAAGAATTTTCTACAATTTGTGGAAATTTGTAGCTCAAAATTATAACTTTGCTTGTTAAGGCATTTAAAAAGGCAAATTTAAATTCTAATATATCATAAGCTTCAAAATAAATAAAAGGAAAATTGGTTTCAATTTTGAAGTTTTGTTTTAATCATAAAAAAATTTAGTTTTTTTTTCATAAAAGAATTGATTTCATTTCCCTAATTTGCTTTACTCGTTTATCTTCTAGTGTTTCTTTTAAAGACAGATAACCAGTCTTCAAAAAATATTTAAAAAAAATCTTACATACACACTCTGTTACATACTTATACGAGTATGTTTATAAAAAATGAATTTGTAGCTGGTTTTCTTTTGATTTTATTTTCTTTCTTAAAGATTTCTTTCCTTATGCCTTCTTGGCTGGTTTTCTTTTACATTTTGAGAGGCATGAGAAACTCATTGGGTGTCGTATCATCAATTCGTTTAATTTGACAGGCGCAAACCTAAACATGTCAAAACAACATATACCCACAAAATATCGCATTTAGACATACTTACTTGTACAGGCTTTAATAGCAACAGCAAACAAGCAACAACAACAACAACAACAACAACAACAACAACAGCAAGCAGCAGCAAGCAGCAGCATCCTAAAGATATTGGCTGCAACAATATTTTTGTGGTTGAAATGAGTTTCTTTCTTGTGAATGCACTGAGTATACTGTGTGTGTGTAGTGAACGCATACTCATAAGACAAATGATGCAAAGACAGCTGGATGGATGCACAGACAGACGGACAGGCGGACAAACGCACGATTAGTTAGGTCCAGTAAAGTAGGCACATATGTATGTAGCGAAAAAGCGAACTTGTTTAAAACAGACTGACAAATGTACAGACAGACGAACTTGTTGCTCTAAAATGACTATCTGTCTGTTGTAATTGTGTGTAATAATAGCAACAGCAACAACAACTACTACTACTACTATATAAGAAAAAGTAAAGTAAAACTGGCCAAAATCTCAGTGTGTCTGTCGCTCTGTCTGTTAAATTTGTTAACCAAGTTAGCAAGCGACAGTTGAAACAACCAGCAGCAGCAACAGCAGCAACAGCAGTAAGTAGTGCGTGTTTCAGACGAATTTTGACCATTTCTAATTCGATTTGATTTGGGTAGACACACACACACACACACACACACACACACACACACACAATATAGGCACTCAAACAATTTGAAATAGACACCCATTAAATCTAATTTACGCCTGGTAAACATATTTTGAAGCTCACCAAACACCTTTGGTAGTCAAAAATACAGCAAAAAAGAAAAAAGAAAGAAAGTTTTTAGAAACAAATTGCCTACGCTTGTCACAATCTCATAGACGGCGGAAAAATCAATCTGTGAATGTTGTAAAATTACCCAGAATCACAATACCAGTCTTAACACATATAATTGACGTTAAACATGCAAAATTAAAACTCGTTACTGTCAATTCCTCAGAAATTTCACAAGTTTGTGGTTTCTTTTTTTGTTTCTTGTTTTTTTTTTTGTTTTTCAGAGGCACAATGACTACATTGTTGCTAACAATTTGTCAGTTGATGTGTGTTCAAGTAATACTTACCCGATTTAACTGAACAGTGTATATGAGCTCTGGTTTCATAATAGACCCAATCAAAACCAGCCTCTACCGCCAGACGGGCCAACATGCCGTATTTACTGCGATCACGATCCGAGGTGGTAATGTCGACGGCACGGCCCTCATAATGCAAAGAATTGGCATCATGTAAATATTCCTCATCCCAGGATTCGGTAACACGTAAACGGACACCCGGCCATTGATTCATAACCGAAATGGCTAAGGTATTGAGTTTTTCTTTGCAGCGCTACAAAAGAAATATATTTATAATTACACATATCAATACAAAAAAACTATATAATATGAGCCTCCCTAATATAAATAAATAACAGTCGTAATTCCACACATGCACGCACACAAACATAATACACACATGCAATTAAGTGTCGTATTATAAAGAGCATTACTGGTTTATACAAGCAAACGTAAGTATATGAGTGAGTGTGTATGAGCAGTAGTTAAAGATGAAGATGCTCTGGCATCTCCTGTTTTTTGCTGTGTTTTTTCTCTTTTTTTGGCTCTCTTTGTGTTTGTGTGTGTGCGTGTGTGTTTAGTCTTTTTTTCTTTGATTTACTCCATGGCCTATTGTTGTTATAAATAAGAGTTTTTTTTATTTTTAAACCATATGTTTAGTCATTATTGTCGTTGTTGTAATTATGTTTTGTACTCATATATTTAACTCCCTCACTCTTCTGCGGTTTTGCTTAGGCCGAAAGAAAAAAATTATCTGTTTTTCTCTCCCCCTTATGCGGGCAATAGGCGTGGTGAAAACAACAAAACAAAAAACACAAAATCAATTTCCAACGTTCAATAATGAATGAAGAAGATTCATTCGAAAAAAAACTATTCATTTAAAGAAAGAAAATGAATTTTAATCGTGGCTGTGGAAAATATTGAGAGAATGAGATATGAAACAGTGGTATAGTCGTGTTGAAAATAAAGGAAAAATTCAATATACAGGGTGTCCGCCGGGAAGGTATACTACTATACCTTGTTTGTTTACAATTTTTGTTTATATGAAAGAGAATGGATCTTACGAGGGCGGATTGATATTGAAGCTACCTAAGTAGGAAAAAAACAAGTTTTTTTCAAAAACCATTCATTTCTCAACATAGTCTCCTTTTAGCTCAATACACTTAGTAAGACGAGTTCCCAACTGTTTTATACCATCTGAATAATACGATTTTGGGAAGTCCTCAAAATACGCATTAGTTTCGGTAATCACTTCTTCGTTTGAGATGAATCTTTTTCCTGCGAGTCATTTTTTCAAGTTTGGGAACAAGAAAAAGTCACTAGGGGCTAAATCTGAACTATAAAAGGTGAATGCTCAAGCAAATCGAGGTGGGTTTATCGTAGATTTAGCATCGTATCTAATGCTGTGTGAACCGGTGCGTTGTCTTGAAGAATGAGCACTTTTTTCTTGTTTAAATGTGGTCGCTTTTCCTTGATTGCATCAACCAATTGATCCAATAATGCACGATAATACTCTCCTGTGATTGTGGATCCCCTTTCAAGATAATCGATGAGCAATATTCCGTGTGCATCCCAAAATACAGTGGCCATAACCTTGCCAGCCGATTTCGCTGTCTTCGCCTTCTTCGGAGCACTTCCACCAGCTTCCACCCATTGCTTCGATTGATTTTTGGTTTCAGGTGTGTAGTCGTGGACCCACGTTTCATCAACAGTTATTAATCTATGCCAAATTCAGCAGGATTATGCTTTATCATGTCCAAACACCGCTGTGAAGTGATCTGTCGAACTCGTTTTTGTTCAACACTGAGCAAACGCGGCAGCCATCTTCCCGATAGCTTTTTCATATGCAAATGTTCATGCAAAATGTTGAACGCACGTTCATATGATATGTTTACCATTTCAGCAATCTCACGTATTTTGATCCGGCGATCATTCATAACGATATCGAGGATTTTCTTGATATTTTCTTCAGTAACCACCTCTTTTGGCCTTCTTGTTGATGGTGTTGTTGCAGTGCTTGTTCGGCCCCGTTTAAATTCAGCAATACAATGAAGTAATATGACGTAATTCGCCGTAATGTTTATCAAGTTTTTCTTTTGTCTCTTTCGCCGTTTTGCTTTTCAAATAATAATACACGAAATGCACTTTTTTCCATTTTCCAAGAAACACAAAAGTTTCTTACATCAAACGACTACAACAAATAAACTAATCGATGAATTTGCCTAAAATTTTAACAGCTGACGTTTGACAGATCGCAATTTCTAAGGAAGAAAAAGTTTTTGTGTTGTGTGTTCAATGTCAATCTGCCCTCGTATATTGATAAATGTTTTATTTAATGTCGGCAATTATGTATGGAACACAATATCAGATAAATGCCCTTTTTCACACATATCACGCGGTATTTCATTAATGTCATCACGAATATTTTGCTTGAGTTGCTCCAGCGTTTCTTTCTTCGTTTGCATAAACCTTGCTTTTCTGATATCCCCACCAAAAGAAGTCAGGGGCAGTCAAATCAGGCGATCGTCAAGGCCAATCAACATCACCATTCCTTGAAATAATTTGTTGTGGAAAGAGGTCCCGCAGTAATTCTATTGTCATCCTGGCTGTAAGCGATGTGGCACCGTCTTGTTGAAATCGCATGTTAGTCAAGCCAAAAGCATGCATTTGTGACGTCATATCACGATATCGCTCCCCATTGACAATTACCGTTACGCCGTTTTCAGTTTCAAAGACCTCCTGACCAAATTACACACCAGACTGTCACTTTTAATGGATGCAGAGGTGACCGAACCGACTATTCTGTTTATTCACATAACCATTCAAATGAAAATGTGCCTCGTCACTCATTATGATTTTCTCATAAAAATCGCGGTTGCCATGGGCGAGCTGTTTTAACGATTAAAACACGTTGGTTTACAGAATATTTTTTCATATAAAATTTGCCACGTCTCTGCTTCACGGCTTGCCAAATATGAACTGTCAAGACTAATGTTTACCAAAATGGAGGCCAGACAAAGTAGTATACCTTCCCGGCGGGCACCCTGTATAACAAAAAACTTAAAAAAATGTCGTTATTTTTATTGGAAATTGCTGTGTTTTTGGTTATTGGTTGGTAATATGGCCGGATGGTACAGCTGATGGCTTATCTTTTACATGTGGTTTGTGTTTTCAATAACTTATATGTCATTTTGGTGGGTAAATATGTATTTATTTATTCTCACTTAGTAATTAAACGAAATAGGGCAATAAGTAAATTATATCGGGTGGGCCATTTATCGGTTTAAATTTGAACCAGCGGTTATTTCGAATCTGGCATTACTTATGTCATTCTATGCAGTCAACCCTGAACGAAATGAATCGATCTACGCTTGAGCAACGTTGGGATATTTATTTTCAAAACAGAGACAAAAAGAGATCATTTTCATCTTGGTGGGTACGTTAATAAGCAAAATTGCCATATTTGAGGCTTAGAAAGCCCAAACGTGGTCTTACTCGTAATGTACCCTTTACGAGTGACTGTTTGGTGCGGCTTGTGGAGCGGAGGCATCATTGATCCATATTTCGACCCAGTCTGGTCCTAACTAGGACCATATTGCACATTTACAAGTGAAGTCAACTGTATGCAGGGCAGATCAGTTCTGTTCCTATCAGGGACTTAGATGACTTCATTGGGAGGGCGAAGAAATTGCTGTTTGAACATGGTTTTCGGCCTGACGCTTTCCATATGAGGAACAATTAAGTGAAATGGTGTCAGTGGAAGATTGTGCTTAATCGGACATTATCTGCGGGTGGAAACGCACTGATGAGTGTAAGGGGTTGTTCTTGTTGTAGCAGCTTGCACCAGAATGTATATTCATTTCTCCCTCTTCTTTTTATTATTATCATCCTTTTTCTTCTATTCTAAGGCCCAGGAGTTGAACTACTTCCCTCGGATTTGTTCAGAATGATCTGGGGACCATAGTTGTTGGGTTTGCACTACACCTGTTGTACAGTCCGGACAGATGTTGGGAATATCTTCATTGATGTCTGTCCAATATGAGTATAACTTTGTGCAGTGGCTTGATCTTAGTTGCGCTGGGACAACTCTGGTCTCTCTGGGTAGATGATTTTTATTTACCGACACGGGGGTGGGCGGCCTCCTAGGACGACATTCTCGTGACAGATTCTTAACACCCTCTCAATCCTATCACAATGAATGTTTTTCTGAGATGTCTTGTATTCGTTCAGATCAAACGGATCCCTTAGATAATATTAAATCTCACTTTGGTATTGTCGAAGATCTGCCCTCACATTCCTGGGGGGAGCATTAATGTTTGTGATTCGATGATTCGGATGCTAACTCCGATAACAGGACCGAAGAAACTGGTGCGTGATCAGGATGTTGTTATCCTTGACTGGAAGGATCTTTGATTCTTCGTGAAGATTTTGTTCTGCTGTTTTCTGGACGCAACCGGGGATTGTCGCTATTGCTGCATTCTAACATCTCTGTAGATTTCCCCACTGTGTTGGGCTTACTATTGTTGACCCCACGGCTGCTGCATAGTTTACCAATGACCGGCGAATTGCCTTCGTGCGCCGAGGATCCCGAGGATTTTGAGGTATTTTCGATCCATTGGTATTGTTGGTATTTTCGATCCATTAACTATTATATTGAGTTCCAGCGTTACTTTCTTTGTCTAGGTAGTGAAAAGCGTAGCAGAGGACTTGAACGGTTAGACTCTCAAATTCCTTCGAGTAAAAAAGTCTATTAGATTCTCTAGATAGCTGTCTGTGCTGCCGCAGGTGTCAGCTATATTCTTGCCCGTCGCCAGAATAGTACAGTCGTCTGCATAGGATATTATTACCACTCCCGCTGGTGGTACTAGGAGTTTGGAAAAGTAAAAATTTAACACAATCGGGGATAGTAAACCTCCCTGTGGGAACCTCTGCTTAATTCTACGGGATTTCAAAACTCCACGAAAGACTGTCTTCCAAGCAAATAGTTTATAAGCCATCTCTTTATGTTGGGTCGGGCTGTCTGCAGCTGGGCAACCTTCTTGCAGATAATAATAATAATGCACCAAAAGCAACTGATTCGTTTGAGAGAATATCAGCCGAAAACCGTCCAGGTATGAAAATGCTACATTTTTGCGGATAATATGTAGCGAGATTAGTTATAAGCCTTTTAATGGCTACAGAGTTTAGCTTACCCCCTATATAGTCCAACCCGTCCGCTCCGTCCAGCTACGATTTGTTTCAATCGCTGTAGAAAGCTCTAATTGGGTATCCGAAAGTGTTACTCGTTTGTGGCTTTGAGTCGGAAGCCATATGTTGTCAGAAATATGGGAAAAGGTTACAACTAACGATGGCCAATATTTTAAATAAATTTATTTTCTATCAATGTCTCACAATAAACGCCAAAAATGTGACAAAAATCAGGCATTTTTAAATTGTACACCCAATAAAATAATCAACCTCTGTATTAACAAATAATACTTTTATTTATAAAACTCTTACAGATGTATTTGCAAATAAATTGCATGAAAATCTGTTTTACAGTGGAACATGGTTACAACGAACTCGGAAGAATTGCTGTAAGACATTTCAACTTTCAAGTTAAAACGGATTGTTCGCTTTTTTGATTTTAATTTGAAGTTTACAAGTATTTTGAAGCTAAAATCTCTTAAAAGCGCACAAATTTGTAAACGTAATAATCGTATTCGTTATATGACTTTAAAATATTTGAGTCCTTAATTTTGCATTTTTTTTTTTTATTTTTTATTTTGTTAATAATTGAAGCTGGTAAACAATTTTATGAAAAAACCTTAAAAACTTTTTTCTTAAATTTAAACAAATACACTTCAAATGTTCAAAATTTTCTTATTTGTTTTAAGCCAACGAGAAATTCTCAAACAGGCTCAAAAACCTGTAGAAAAACTAAAGAAAACAATCTGGGGAAAGAAAACTCTTTGAACCTGTTGCGCTGTTTGCTTTACTTAATAAGTAAATAAAACCTTTACAAAAACTAACAATAAATTTTGATAAATCCTTTTGAACTCAACAGAAAAAATCCCTTTCTTTCATTATATTTTTTCTTTTTTTTGGGTTTTTAACAGGCAGATAAAAACACACAAGAAAAATGAAATTTTTCAAACAAATTTTTGCCTCGTCAAAGTAAAGAAAAAAAGGAAAATGAATTTGTTTGCAGCAAGTAAATATTTGAATATGATTTTTTTTTTTTTAATAAAAAAAAGGATTTTTTTTAAATTTTATTTGTTGGAAAGTACCAGTATTTGGATAACATTTTCTAGGAATTTTTATTTTTTATTTTTCGAAAGTGTCTTTTTCGCCTACAATCTAACCACAGAAGCACAATTGCCAACCACAAAATCAATTATAAACGGCCTTGATTTCTTATGAAAAGAATCCTCCAGCTTTAGATTTGCTTACAATTTGTGTACAAACAAGCAGCCTATATCACACAAAATACGAAAAAAAAAAAAATGTTGAACTAACCAGCCAACTAGCAAACCATGAAATTGATTTACATTTTCCAAACACCATAAGCCGTTTTTGTATAAGAACATATGCAGGATGCATGATGGTTTTATAGCCTTTCTATCTAGTTTCTAATATAAATTTGTCACACTTGTGTATGCCAAACTAAAAACATATTTTTTTTTTTTTTTTTTTTTTTTTTGTTGTCGAAATCAATTGATAAATATTTTTAAACAAAACATATTCGCTTTAATAGGCGTTAATAATTGGTTGACACATACGAGTACACATGTTATTTATTGTTCTTTAAAATTGCCTTTGAAATTGCGTTTGTTGCTTAAGTCTTTTGTTTGCAAACAATTGTTAGCTACGTATTTTATCTTTTATAGGTTATGAAAACTTGTATAATTTTTTTTTTTTTTTTTTTTTGTTAAATTTGTACAATTTAAGCGAGTTTGTTTCTTAAGTCTTTTGTTCCAAATATTTGTTCAGTTCAAATATTTAACCCTTAAACACCTAAGACCGTCTACAGACGGTCTAAATAAAATTACTAAACCTTACTTGTTGGCAAGCTTAATAGTTAAAAAAGAGTAAAAATTCTCAAAATAACAGCACCAATTGAAATGCAATCAATAAAGTAGTTTGGCAGAAATGATCATTCTGTAGGCAAAAAAATTGTTTACAAAAATGTTGTAAAAATTAAAATTGGAAAATTTTTTTTTGAAAATGCTATGAAAAAAACTACTGAATATTTTCTCAATTTTTTTTTTTTTTTATTTGAAAGTACGATCCTTCCGGTTAATAATGGAAAATAATTTCATTCAAATGGCTATTTCGGCTGGCCATGCAGTAGCCTACACTATCGATCCAATTTTTAAGCACATTATCGATTTTGTGCAGCTGTATTTCATCAATGGCTTCACAAACATTGTACTTTAAAGCGTCAATTGTCTCTGGCTTGTTGGCGTAACACTTATCTTTGACAGCACCCCACAAATAATAGTCCAACGGTGTCAAATCGCCGCTCCGAGGTGGCCAAACGACATCGGTTCTGCGGCTGATAATGCGATCTTCAAAAACAGGGCGCAAAACATCGAGTGTAGCTTCGGCTGTGTGGCACGTAGCGCCGTCCTGTTGAAAACATATGTTGCCAATATTCTCCTCTTCAATTTTTGTGAACAAAAATTTGTTCAATATGGCCCGATAACGATCGTCATTGACTGTAACGGCAACTCCCTCCTCATTTTCGAAGAAAAATGGCCCAATTATGCTCCAGGACCAAAATCCGCACCAAACAGTGTCTCGTCTTGGGTGTATCGGCTTTTCAATGTATGCGTGCGGGTTTTCCGTGCCATAAATGCGACAATTTTGCTTGTTTACATACCCGCCATGATCAAAATGAGCTTCATCTTTAAAGATAATTTTTTTTTGACAAAATCGGCATCTTCTGTAAGTCGATCGCAGGCCCACTTAGCGAAGCGAAAACGCATTGGACACAATCATATTCGTTCAGCTGAAGAATAAAACTAATTATCTGTCAAATCAGACATGAGCTAAGTGTTACCATTCACGAAATAAGCACTGGTTGAAAAAAAAAAACGTTAGATGGCGGACCCATTATAATTTTTATATTTTTTTTTAATTTGTACAATTTAAGCGAGTTTGTTTCTTAAGTCTGTTGTTCCAGATATTTGTTCAGTTCAAATATTTAACCCTTAGACACTTAAGACCGTCTACAGACGGTCTAAATAAAATTACTAAACTTACTTTTTGGCAAGCTTAATAGTTAAAAAAGAGTAAAAATTGTCAAAATAACAGCACCAATTGAAATGCAATCAATAAAGTGGTTTGGCAGAAATGATCATTCTGTAGGCAAAAAAATTGTTTACAAAAATTTTGTGAAAATTAAAGTTGGAAAAAATAGTACATTTTTTCATTGGATTTTATTTGGTAAAAATTTGAAATGTTTATTTTCACAGTATGTCGATATAAAGGCATCTCTCTGTATGTCTGGAAAAGACTATTGACTATACAAATTACAAAAATTCCAACAAGGCGGTGCCACGCCCATACAAAGCGTATATTTATTTGTTTATATTTTCAAAATTGAGCGAGATTGGACAAGCGGGCGTGATATGTCCCATTCAAAGTAAATATTGATTTAAGTTTAGCTTAAAAACGGTTAAAGTTAAAGTTTCAGGATTGGGTCTGATTGACTTTACAGTCAATGCAAATCATCAGTCAAAAAGTGGGCGAGATTGGACAAGTGGAGTTGATACCTCACATACAAAGTAAATGTTGTGTATGTCTTAAGAACGGTTAAAGCAAGAGCTTGTGAATTTGGTTTAAATGACTTCAAAGTCAATACAAATCATCAGGCAAAAAATGGGCGGAGTTGGACAAGGAAGTGTGTTACCTTCAATACATAGTAACTACTGATTTTCGTATATCTTGAGAACGGTAATAGTAAAAGTTTTCAAATTTGGTTTAAACAACTTCTTGGACAGCACACATCATCAATTAACATTTGGGCGAGATTGGATAAGTTGGCGTGGCACTTTCTATTCATATTAAATATTGCATTTTGTAAATGTGGAGGATGACAACTATTACAACTTCGTTGTCTATTCACATCAGCCAAAAAGCGGTCTATATACGAGTATGTGTGTATCTTATATGCAGAAATGATTTTGGTGATTTTTACCGGAAGTGACCGAAATGGGGAAAACGGATAAAAAATATAACTAAGATAGCATATAAGATAATAATTAAGATGGGATTAGCGAAGCACACCGGTTTTTAGCTAGTTTACAATACAACTTGTTAAAAATATGTGAAATTTGTTTTTATAATTTTATTTTAAAATATGAATGAATATCAATGCGACTAAAAAAAAAATAAAAAAACCGATTTTCGATTTTGTTTTATTTTCACAACATACTTGTTTTCTGATAAAAATTTCACACTTTTTAACAAGTTGTTCGAGCCCAAGGGGCTATTTTTTACACTTAACAAAAAAATTAAAAAAAATTTAAGTTTAAAAGACAAGCATTTATAATTGATTCCTAAAACAAAAGAACATGAGAAAACAACACATAATGAATATGAATACGAATAGAAATCTTAAATATGAATGCAATTGATATTTAATAATATTTACTTAAAAAACAATGCTGATGATCATGATAATGATTATTTATTTTACAAAAATAATGATCATTAAAGTTAAGCTTCTTTGTTAGGATGTTTAAGCTTCAGTGACTTTCTGTTTAAAGAAGAAAAAAAAAAAAAACAAAAGAAAACAAAAAAAAATGAACAGAACATGGACATTATTTTGCATTTAACATCTTTGGTGGCTGGCTGGTGTATTTGTGATTAAATTAAATTTTAAAAGAAAGGAAAAAATAAAAATAAAAGAAAAATATTTATAAACATTAGCCATTACCATGATATTAACAGTAGACCAGGGATTGCAGTTGTTTAAAAAGAGAGAGAGAGAGAGAGAAAGAAGAAAAAAGAAAAGAAAATAAAGGCTTTTATTTATTTTACGCACCCGTCGGCTTTTTAGTCTTCTTCTGTGTTTTTTTTTTTTTTTTTTTGTAAATTTTTTTCTTTTTTGTAAGAAAAACAACCAACAACCAATTTAAATAATATTTAAACACGTTAATGTTAAAACAACATTAACATTGTAATGTATTATTATTGTAAAGGCCTATCTATGGTCGGTCAATGATGGCTTATTTTCAAAACAAAAAAGGGTCTCATTAGTCGTCCCCTCAGACATTCATGGGGAAATATGAAACGAAAGAGGTAAATTTTTTCAATAAATATTTATTTAACAATCATCGTCACCAGTGAGGTAATGGTGGAAAGGAAGTTTGGACCTTAATGGCCAAGCGCATAAATGCCTCATAGTTTTATATGATGTTTTGTTAAAAAGCAATTGTCTTCACAGTATTTTTTTTTTTATTTTTTTGTTATTATACAAACTTGGACAGGTGATGAAATAATCAATTTAAAGTGCCTTTATTAAGCTTAAAGCATGACTGCCTTTAGGATTTCTTTCATAATGTTCTTTTAACAACATTTTAAAGTGTTTACTTAGGTATGGCCAGCAAATACTTACAGTTTTAAGCCTTTTAACAAAGTAAACTTACAACAAAATACTACACAACTAAATATACAAATATTATATGTATATTTAGAACAACAATCAATGGCATCATAAAGTTATTACATGATTTTAATAGTTTAAAACAAAAGATTTAAGACACAAACTTCTGCTAAAAGCACGTAAAGATTTTGTAATATTTTTAAACGGATGTAAACATATAGAGGAAAAACATGTCGAATTAAAAATAAAAATTATATAGAAATTTTTTAAATGCAAAACATTCAAAATTTCTCCTCTTCATAGTGGCATAATTTTTAGAAATCACCACGATACCCTTTCTTAGTGTTGCACTTAAAACTTTAAACTTCTTATGTGATAGAATATATATCAGCTTTTCCCTGATTAGCTCTGGTGGCTTAGGGGTAGTCTAGTATGGTAATAAACTGATACCACGGGTTGGCTGTCCCGAAAATCTCTTCGATTCCTGTCCAGAAATAAGTTGCAGTCTTTTTTATACCACAACCACACAAGAGAGTGAGTTAATGATTCAGTATGGAGATGCATTACAACGAATGCTGCAGCGGAGGATTATGTAATTCTCAACTGCAGTCAACTTATCAGGCCATGCACTACGAAATCAGAAATCTATTGTACCAAACAATCTGGGGTCAGACCCGATAATGCATAAGCTTTAATGGATGGTCATCACCCAGAAGAAAGCCCTCTTTTAACAGAAGAATACCCTCAACTTGCCATACTGCTCAAGCCCAATTCAAGACTCCATAAACATTTACGCATACAATACAAGCTATCAAGGTTCGAATACGCAGCAGAGTGCATGACAAGAAAATTCAATTGCGATTTCGAGTATTTAATAAAGAGACTTCAACCTCATTTTATACCCTAAAATTTTTGTTTTTTTTTTGTTTTTTTTTTTAAATCGAAAGTGTACAGCAATAATCCCACAACAGTTCAAGAGCTTAAACAACAACATTATTGATTGAAAAATTGGCTCGGGAGCCTGCTGAGCCAATAGGGGGCCAACGATTCCAACCTTCTCTACATTGAGACATGAACTAAGCACTGTTGCCAACTTTTTGCGCTAAAAAATGCTAAATTGGAATTGTTGAGGCTGGTTATTCTTGTTGCGCTGTGTAATCAAAATCTCTTACATATATTGGTTACGATGACTAGAAATAAATATAAATAAATATATATCTTAAGTCCCAACTAGTCTAGAAGTAACGTGATCAAAACGTCAAGTGTGGTTACTCGTAGTTGGTGAAGTAAAAATGTGTCATCTGTTTTCAACTGCCTGTGTGTGTAATAGGGAGATCGATTATTCGACTTTTTTCAAAAACCGGTTTTCGAATAATTCGAAAAGTAGCACTTTAAAAAAATCGGTTTTCGGTTAATAATAATAAATCAAAAACCGTTTAGCCGATTCTTTTATTTAAATAAAATTGTTCCTTATTCTTGAAGCGTAGAGCTGAACCACGTCGTTTTAAAAATAAGCGAAAACTGATGGAGAGCTTGAAGTTAAAGTGGCAATCAATACTAAAAATAATTCTAACAAATCTCATACTATGCCAACAAAGTTTATTACACAAAGTTCTGAAAAATGCTTAAGTTTCGAACAGCTACTCAAGGAGCTAATTTCGCAGAGAATGGAATTAAATGTTTGTTGTTATAGTTAAAATTTAGGTACCTAAGATAACAAAAAATAAAATTTTTACTTTGAATAAATCTATAAGTAATATACGAGTCCTTAAGTCCTCGGCAAGAAAATTTTCTTAGATTTCGAGCAGCACTGTCTGTAAATTTATGCACCACGTATTTAATAGTGTGTGTATCACAGTAGTATGTTGGGTGAAAACCCACCTTCCAACCAAGAAGTCGTCGGTTCAATCTCAGGCCACACCACCTGATAATTTTCAATAGCGATATCACCTCACAACATTACTAATGACTAATATATCTGCTGGTCGGAACCGGCGATTGTGACTTTGTGGGTTTTCAATGAGTCTAGTTGATCATTTTCCATATATTAAAATCAATATTTATTTACAGAAGATGAGAAGAGGTTGGAAAGAGTGCATATCTTTTTCGATCAACCTTGGTTTTCTAGTTCTATGTGGGGCGTTCAAGGTTGTCGTATATACAAAAATAATTAAATTTATACAATAATTAAATGATGAGCATATTTTCAATAACAACAAATACACAAACGTATAAAAATTATACTTATTTGAATTAACCGGTTATTCGTGTTAAATTAACCGGTTTATTCAAAACAAAAAAAAACCAAAAACCAACCAGAACCAAAAAAATCGCTTAAAACCGGTCGAATTATAAACGTCCGATCTCCCTAGTGTGTAAACAACAAAAGAAAAAATAAGCAAAAAAATAAATTAATTCATTCATGCTCTTGCACCAACAATATTCAATTTTTATCATCCATTTTATTTAAGTTTATTATTTATTATTCAATAATTAAATTTTTCTTTATTTTTTTCAATTAAGCGCGACTTCTTTGTTAACAATTTTATGTCAGCTGATGTTGTGTGTGAAGTAAAAACGTAGAAAAATTCTGCTGAAAACAGAAACACTACGTCTACGTTATGTTCGTTACAGAGCAATTAACTAATCGTATTGTTACGAAAACAAGGTTGGGCACCACAGGGTTTATTACATCGCTAAAATAAATAAATAAAAGCTGCAAGAACAACTATACGTGCTGCTAGCAGAGATAAGGTAAATAAAAATAACACGGCAACAACAATAATAAAGCAGCTAAGAAAACAAGTAACAGACCATAAACAAGCAACAACAAATACTAAGAGCGGAAAGAGGTCGATGTTCACATACGCATGGTTACAAAAGAACTAAAAAGAAAGAAATGGAATCTACCTGAAATATCGAGGTTCGAGAGCTTTCGATATGTTGTGTACTCAGCCTTATAAAAAGCACATCGATGCGAACAGCAATCAGCTTATGTGTCGTAAACTCAGCGAGTGCAGTTTTAAGTAAAGTTATCTCAGCAAATGTGTTATTGGTGTGAAGCTAATAGTGCAGTTGGAGTTAACTCGGTAAAGAGAGTTAAGTGTGGATAACCTCTGGTTGAAAAGGTTGTGATCGAACCTAAGTTATAACTGCGAACGGTTTGGAAGGTCTTTAGGAAGAAAGATCTGTCGAGTAATTGTTGTTTTTTACAAAGTTGTAAGCAGACAGAGTGATTAAGAATAAAAATTGTTATTGCCTGTAAAAAGATTACAAGCAGTGGTGTACATAACTGTGCTGAATAAAGGATTTCAATCAAAATTTATTTGATTTTAACTACAATCTACGAACTCATAAAAACACGTTTTTGAAAAGGTAAAAACGTAACAGTATGTATTCTTCAATAGGTTATCGTATCAGCTGACACGTCACGTCTACTTTACTTCTAGACTAATTAGGCCTTAACTGGGCCTTTACGATAATCGTTGTTTATAACTATTATAGGCATTAATCGATATTAATGCTTAAATAAGACCTTTTAGTCATCATTCTTATAACTGTTACGTCTCTGATTTAAACCTTAATGTCATAAAAATATCTCTTCAACAAAGCCCGTTTCATATATTTTTCTTTGTTTTATTATGATTAAAACTTGTGTAACTGCAAAAACAAAAAAAAAAACACCCGATATTACAAAGTTATTTTTAGTAAAAATGTTTGTTTTGAAAATTTAATTAGATTTTATTAGTTTTGTTGCTCTTTTTTAAATTTTGATTTGATTTTAATATTTTTTGTTGTTGTGTTTTTAATTGTTTATAAATTTTGTCATTATAAACAATTAATCTTGGAATATAAACAAGAACAAAAATTCTTTGAAATTTTAATTGAGTAAGAAAGCAAATAAACAAAACTTTTAATAAAACTCTATAGGAAATGAATTATTTATGGCAATATTGAGTTTAGTTTTGTTTTTGTATCTTTAAGTATAATATTGATTGTTTATTTCAAATTTTTTTTTTTATTAATTTTCCTTTCCTTCAAATGTTTATTTACACTTGACCTAAAAGTTGTTTTTCATTTCTTTTCTGTTTCATTTAGGAAGTAATTTAAATGGTTTAAAGCTATTAAAATGACTGATTTTTCTGTTTTTTTTTTTTTTTTTTTTTTTTTTTTTTTGACACAATTTATTAAAAGGAAAAGGGAAAAAAAACGAAATTTAAAATAAAGTATAAAATTACAATTGGAATACATGTCACCAACAATATTACTTGCTAACCACCACTAAGTGCAAGTAAATCACTGCTTAAATGGTTAATTTAAGTCTTTAGTCGTTAGTTTTATTTTTTATTTAATTTTTATGTTTTTAAAGAAGAAACAGGGTTGATTTTAAAGTTTTAAATCAAGTGCTCGTTTTTGCCTTTTTTTGGTGATAATTTCTGTTAAATAATCTGTGTTAAGTAATCAGATACTTGATATCCTTTTTGCGATTCTTTCTTCTTTTGTGTTGTTTGTTTGTCAAAAACTAAAAATCGTTTAAATTTAAACGGAAGCGAAAACTTACAATTACGGAAAGGAAATTAACAATTTTATGCACCCCTTCCTTACCAAAAAAACAAAAAATAATGAAATAAGAAGAAGACTTTAATAATCAATCCCACTCTATCTACCCTTTCGATTTATATCACTACTCGTATCGGGTTATTGATATTCATATAGATTTCCTTGTGTTATGTGTGTAACCCACGTAAATGTGTCATCGTTGGCTTTGATTACCTCACCTCATACTTAAATTTTTTGGTTTCAAAAAAGAAATATCGTTTGGCTTTGACTCCCCTTGTAAAAGGAATCGTTCATTTCATGTCAGTGCCATAGTTACGAGTATGCGTGTATTTAATGGGTGGTTTTATAATCTTAAAGCACCTGATGTTTATGGTTTGTGTTTGTTAAGCAAACCACTTAAAAAAAAGAAGAACAAGAATTCGTTTCATTTCTATTACATTCTCTATTTCTACTCTATTATACCCTATATATGTATGTATGTATGTATGTATGTATGCATATATACTCGTGTATGTTCAGTATGTAGATTTTCATTTAATGCGTTTCATTTGTGTAACGATTTGTTAGAATTTAAGCGATCACTCAGCACTATAGCTTTGTAAAAATGCCGCTTAGTCTGTGTGTGGCATGCAACATCATCACTCTTGGTCGTATGCTAAACTCTATTGGCGTGTGTTAATAGCTTATATGTTAGCTCTCACAAGTGCCAATGCCAGTTCCAGTGCCAGTGCCTGTGCCTGTGCCTGTGCCTGAATTTTATTGTTTAACAAAAATTTCCTGACTTTTGTACTCTTTCGTATGATGATTGTAAATTAAAAACGTTTAAGACGTTCACACTGTGTAATGTATTTTTTCGTTCGTTTTTTTTGTGTATAAATTTTCTCAAGTGGTTTACATTATTATTGAAGTGCCTTTTTTGTTGGTGTTGTTCTCCTTGTATTTTACATTGTGTTGTTATTGTTGTTGCTGTATGTTTGTCGTTTTATTAAAACAAACATTAAATTAATTTGACTACAAATAATATATATTTTTTTTAATTTTCTTCATTTTAATACTTGACAGTAAAAATTAACGTTTTTAAGCGTTTACGTTTAGAGCCAACATTCATTTAATGATGATGACCATAATAACGCCGTTTATACGCATTAATATGGTATTTTTCTGTTGATGACTTTTTTACTATTAATTTTTTTTTCTCTCTTTTATTTTTACTTTTTTCTTGTAAATACTTTTTAAGCCTTCAAAAGTACCACAAAAAAAAAATAAATAAAATCTAGGAAGAAAATTCCTAAACAGCTATAAAAATTCTAAAATTTTTTAGGGTACTAGAGTAAGCGTTCCCGCGTTGTATGGTATTTCTCATAAGCAAAATGTCAAGAAAAGCACACATTTTACAAGGGAAAAATACACTTTCACGAAAGTGTGCGTATAAGGCATATCAGTAGACATTATTCGATATTTTTTTTGTAAGTCGGTTATTGACTAATGTGTTCGGTCCACGAAGTTGTTTCAATCAAATATGGAAACGTCTATTATAACCGATTTCTTGATATAATTGAAATTAATAACTACTGTTCATGGCAGATGTCACGACAACTACTCCAGTTGACTACAAAGTCGTTTCCGAGAATTACACTTTTACTGTTTCCTCGTTATAAAGGGTCCGCCATCTAACGTTTTTTTCAACTAGTGCTTATTTCGTGAATGGTAACACTTAGCTCATGTCTGATTTGACTGATAATTAGTTTTATCCTTCCGCTGAACGAATATGGTTGTGTCTAAGTGGGCCTGCGATCGCCTTACTGAAGATGCCGATTTTGCCAAAAAAAAAACAAAATCATCTTTTCAGATGAAGCTCATTTTGATCTTGGCAGGTATGTAAACAAGCAAAATTGTCGCATTTGGGGCACAGAAAACCCGCACGCATACATTGTTTGGTGCGGATTTTGGTCCAGAGGCATAATTGGGCCATTTTTCTTCGAAAATTAGCAATGAGTGGCCGTTACAGTCAATGGCGATCGTTATCGGGCCATGTTGAACGAATTTTTGTTCACAAAAATTGAAGAGGAGGATATTAGCAACATTTGGTTTCAACAGGACGGCGCTACGTGCCACACAGCCGAAGCTACACTCGATGTTGTGCGCCCTCTTTTTGAAGATCGCATTATCATCCGCAGAGTTGATGTCGTTTGGCCACCTCGGAGCTGCGATTTGACACCGTTGGACTATTATTTGTGGGGTGCCTTCAAAGATAAGTGTTACGCTTTAAAGGACAATATTCGTGAAGCCATTGGTGAAATACAGCTGCACACAATCGATAATGTGCTTAAAAATTGGACCGATCGTGTAGGCTACTGCATGGCCAGCCGAGGCAGCCATTTGAATGAAATTAGTTTTCATTATTAACCGGAAGGATTGTACTTTCAAATAAAAAAAGGAATTTGAGAAAATATTCAGTATTTTTTTTTTTATAGAATTTTCAAGAAAAAAAAAATTATTTGGCGGACCCTAAAAAAAAACAAATTTTTGGTTTGTAAGAGAGGTACCATCATTCCTTGTTCAATTCTGCCCAATTTTTGACTGATGATTTGTATTGATTATGTAGTTATTCAGACCAAATTCAGAAACTTACACTTTCACCGTTTTCAAGATATACAAAAATCAATATAAAGTGTGTATGGGAGGTACCATGTCCACATATCCAATTCCGCCTTCTTTTGACTGATGATTTGCATTGAACTATATTTAGTGACTCTTTATGTTACCGTTTTAAAAATAAAAACAAATAAATATTTCTATGTGCGCCTGTTGTTTTTTTAAGACAATCGGTGAAAGTAGAGCTTTCCAACGCATGTATTGGTTTGAAAATCGGCAAAGTGGTTCTTGACATATTAAATGACGAACATAGGACAACTTATTTATTTTTAAAATACTAGAGTAACCACCCTTCCCGCGTTGCTGGAAGCCTTTGTGTTGTATACCCATAAAATGTTTTCCTCATAAGAAAAATTTCAAGGAACATATTAAAACTAATGATTAGTATTGATTACCAAGTTCAGAAACTGTCATTTTAACCGTTCTCCAGATATATAAAAATTTATATTTACTTTGCATGGGAGGTGCCACACCCATTTATTCAATTTTACTCATATTTCGACTGATGGTGTATATGGACTACTAAGGTTTTTAGACCAAATTCAGAACCTTACACTAATACCGTTCCAATGATATACAAAAATTAATATTTACTTTACATGAGTGGTGCCAATACCACTTATCCAGTTTCGCCCACTTTTTGAATGATGATTTACATTGATTACAAAGTTACTTGAATCAAATTTAGAAACTTTCACTATTACCGTTTTTTTCCGCTCATCTTTTGACTTATGATTTGTAGTAAATAACATTTTATATGGGCGCGGCACCGCCCAGTTATACCAAAACCATCAGTGAAAGTATTCCTTTCCAACACATATATTGGCTTGTCAATCGGTTATAAATTGACGAAAATAGTACAACTTATATGGTGAAAGTATTGCCATTAAGCAATATTTAGTATGTGTGGTGGTTACTATTGAAACGTACATAGTGCATAGAGATGCACAATACTGTGATAATTATTTGTCTTTTTGGCTCAGAGATATTTTATTTTGCTGCAAAAAACTTTTTTGCAAAACTCTTATTAAACTTGCTACATGGACCACAAGCGAGGGTACTTACTTACTTACTTATAGCCAGGACTGACCATCAGACTTAGCCATTCGATATGTTAACAATTTTATGTGTGTTCAGAAAGTATGATGGTGTGAACAAAAAGTGTGTATGTATGTGTGAAGGATTTTTTGGCAAGTGTGTCCGATTTGATCATCTTTTGGATATTTTCAAAAAACAGAATTTTCTGTGAGATTAGATTTGCTTTTTGTGTAGAACATGTTTTTGCATCTTTTTTGTATGACAATCTGGCATCTAATCACACATTTTGTTTTGATTTTCTTATGTAGGACAGGAATCTATTAGATTTTTATTTGACGTAATCGCACGACTTTTTATGATAATCAGTCACGACTATAAACAACCGTTTAACTCAGTAGGTCTGATAATTTTGCTTGCGCGTCTTTCATGTATACCTCTTCTCCAGTTTCTCTTACTAAGTTTTGACAGATCTTCTTTAGTTTGTTCCTTCCACCGGAGTTTTTGTCTTTTCTATCTACGTCTTCCTTCAGGATCAAGTCCGAATGATTTTCTTACTGGAGCAATCTCATCCATACGCATTACATGACCAAAACAGCAATAATAGCAATAATAATCTCGATGGTGATATTCTCCTTATCGCAGATAGGTCCTTGCGAATTATCTTTTCTTAAGCACTTCAAGATAAGTTTCATTTGTCAGAGCAAATACTAATGCTACAGCATTATATAACAGTTCAGTCAATAAGTCCGTAGGATAAGTAAGAAAAAACAAAATTTTGACAACATAGTTGCTTTAGAGGACGATACAATGAGTGTAGCGAATTTCCAATTTTCCGATACCACTTTTATTGCACGATTTCTCTTTCTCGTCGAAATAGGCCTCAGTTTCAGCGATTAGTTCGTCATTGAACTTAAATTTCCTTCCAGCAATCATTCTATTGAGATCTGAAAACATGAAAAAGTTGCGGGGGCTAAATCTAGAGAATACAGTGAGTAGGTAAGCAATTCGAAGCCCAATTTATTCAATTTAGCTATCATGCGGCACACTCTTTGTACATAGCTTTCGCATACCCAAATGTTCGTGTAAAATGGTAAAAACACTACCATCTGATATCTTTACAATCGTGTACCTTCAATTTGCGATCGTTTATAACCAATTTGTGAATTTGTGGATTTTTGGATGTTTTCTGGAATAACAGCTTCATATGGGGGCGTCCACTGCGCTCTGCATCATTTGTGCTGGTACGGCCACGTTTAAAATCAGCAATCCACTTTTTACCCATTTGTCTCGATGGAGATATCTTTACAATCGTGCACCTTCAATTTGCGATCGTTTATAACCAATTTGTGAATTTGTGGATTTTTGGATGTTTCCTGGAATAACAGCTTCATATGGGGGCGTCCACTGCGCTCTGCATCATTTGTGCTGGTACGGCCACGTTTAAAATCAGCAATCCACTTCTTACCCATTTGTCTCGATGGAGATAAGTTCGGATAATGATTATTAATTCATTGTTTGGTTTCCACTGTATTTTTTTCATCAAAAAGCAATGGTTTGTCAAAACTAAAAATTCACTTTTTTCCATTTTTTTCCGATTAAAAAATTTGCTTTACACACAATACTATAACTCACGAATCAATAGTCAGATTGCTTTCAAATTTATATACGTATCGTTTGAAGGTTAGTACTAAATACAAATCATATGGACAAAATTCTAGTAACGCCATCTAAGTGTCATCCCCTGGACTTTTTGATTGGACTGTTAAAAGTTCAATAAAATCAAATAAAACGTATTTTTTTTTAAAGCTTCATGAACAAAATAAAAACCATTTTAAACAATTTATAAGAAATAATAGAAAATAGGTATAAAACTAGATATAATAACGAAAGTAGGTTTATTTGAAAGTTTAAATATTATATTATTTATCAAACCAAACTTGATAAATTTTCTTTGATTTTAAGGCCTTAAAGGGTCTACAGAAATCTCTATAAGTTTAACATTTCTTAAGAAAACTCCTAAAGCAAAATAAGTCCTTTTTTAAAAATAATAGAAAATAGGTATTCAGTTAACTATCACAAAGAAACTAGTTTTGTTTCAAAGCTTAAATCTTATATTATTTGCAAAAAGAACATTTATTAAATTGTCTTTAGTTTGAAGATATTAAAGGATCTTCAGAAAATTCTATAAATTTTAATATTTCTTAAGAAAATTCCTTAAGCAAAATGAAATTCTTTTTACAGTTTAATTAATTATCAGGCATTAAAATAATGACAAATTGCATTTTATTTATTGAAACAAACAATTTTATAATAAATGATGTTATTTTATGGTGCAACAAAATATATGTTTTCATTAAAAAACAAAACAAGCCATGAAAACGTTACGATATTTGCATAAACGAGGCGCACAACACACAGTAAATGTGCAATAGAGTACGAACGAGTATAATAAAATAATGATCAACACCATAATGACAACGATTTATGACGGTGGTGGCCATAAAAATAAAATAAAAAAGTAAAATGGAAAAAAAATTTCCTTATAAAGCCAGAGTTTAAAAATGCAGTTTCAACAATCGAAAAGCATGAGGAAGAGATGAGGCAGGTAAATAATAATATTTATAAGCCAAACAATTTGTTAATGAATATTTGTGTAATAAATCATGAATAAGAATGCAAAAACAGCACAAGAGTAAATGAATGAAATGTATTGGGATGAACATGAATGAATACACGAGTGAGCCTTTATTAATAAAAAATTTAATTAATTTTCTTATGAAATATTTTTCAAGAAAATGGTAGAGAAAGAGTAGAGAAAAAATCTTCTTAAATTTCATAAATTACACTGAACATGGTATTTAATGTAATACGATATTTAAACTGTTTTCATTTAAGGGCATTTCAATCAAATTTCAAATCAAAATCTAACATTCACTGATTTTCTATTTATGAATTATGAAATGCCAGAAATGAAAATGAAGCAATGAATACAAAAGAAGTGATGCTTTTGAAAATTAAAGAAGGAGAAAAAGACCTTCTTTTTTCTTTATAATAGAGGTACATATGCATGTGGTAGAGTAGGGTATGGGAAAGACTTGTTTTTGTTGTTGTTGTGTGATGATGATAAGCTTAAATGTTGATGATGTCACTTTTAATTTGTCTACAAATGATTTGATGTATTTTATTAACAAAAACAAAAAAGAGTAAGATAAGACCATCATTTTTAAACAAATTATGTGGAGGTATAAATAAATCATTAGCTGAAGTCAACAAGACAAACAGTCAACCAGTCAACCAGTCAACCAGTCAACCAGCCTACCATACGTGGGAACTCCACTATATAAAGCTAAAGCTAAAGCTTAAAAAAATGTTTAATACTGAGTGCGGCTCATAAATTTATAAAAATAAACATTAAAATCGTCGTCCATATAAATACTGTGTCATATTGGTCAGTCGGTTTCATTGCTAAAGCAAAAACAAAAACCTAATCAGAGCGCAATAAAAATTTTTATTCCTTTAAATTCTTTTCCCATTTGTGATTTTTTTTTTTTTCGTTTTTCGCTTAAATCCCAAAGCAAAATAAACAATTTATCATCATCTTATAGTCCATCAACCATCAATATCGATTTATTTCAAAAGGCAATAAATTAAAAAGCTTCAAATATCTAAACAAATTGTCCAGATTTGCATACCAACCATGTCCTCTCTTACTCATTCTTCGATCGATACCATTTAGTACCGGGCATATGAAATATTTTCTAGCACCATAATGAAATATCATTGATTTTTATGGTCTATTTTTTATTACAAATTTGATACTTTTTTTAGTGTTTCTCTCCCTTTTACCGACCGGCCGACCGACCGACAAATGGCTCTTAAATAATTTCAAACTTTTATGGCCAATTTTTATAAGACTAATAGGTTACTAATGGCAAAAGTATAAAATATGTGTAATAAACTCAAATATAAGCAGATCACATTTCCAAATTAAAAATAAAGAAAATAAACTTTTAACCCTTTGGGGTATAAGGGAAAGAAAAGTATTTTAAATATTTTTTTTAAATTTTTTTCTAAAACTAAATTTTTTATATTGTTCATAAAAATTATTAAAAATATTTATGACTTTAACCAAAATAGCTCGTTCTTACATGTCTGAAATGCTTGAAAAAAATACCAAAAAAAATCGAATTTTTTCTAGGAAAATTTAAAATTTTAGATGGTTTTTCTTAAATTTTGTTGTCGCAAGAGTTATTTGCTATAACTCAGTAATTAAATCTAACCTGATGGCTGTCTAAGTCTCGTATAGCTAGCATGACAGTTGACTTTTCCTTTAACACGTACTCTAAACCAACTTTTAAGGATACAACTGATTATCCTTATCTTAACCACCTGCTTGACCTGAGACTTGCAATAAGTAATGGTTCGCTACTAGCGAAGCATTTTCGAAACAAAAATATTTTCTAAATAATCGTAAATGCTTTTGCTTTTAGTCATCACAGAAACAGTGACGAATGAACATGCGTAGCGGCTATATGCTGATTTTTTATTTTCAATTAAAATAATATAAATTTATGCAGATACTAATAATGCTAATTTACTTACTCAACTCTCAGAGAGCAATTCTCATGTTCTCACTAACAGAACTATATTTTTGCTTCGAACACAAAGGCTCCTAGCAACGCGGGAAGAGTTACTCCATTTTTCATCATTCTTACAAGGAGCATAGGGTTTCAACGAATCGGTTGAACATATTTCGGTTTTGTGTCAACACCTTCACTGCGCTCCAGCTTTTTCCCGTCGTGCCTATTTCCGAATCAATCTGCCTTTTCCATGTAGGAGCTGAACGTTTTCTTCTACGGTTTCCGTGTATATTCCGTTGTCTGGCGTTCCTTGTTATATCATTACATGCTTTTCGTCTATTGCAATTTTCGACATTTTATTTCGTTTGCTATAGATCTTTGATTGAACTGTTCCCAAAGTCTGGTATTTAAGATGATATTTGGTCAGAAAATGAAATTATTCTTCGGAGGCTCTAATTCAGAAATACATACTTGGATGTTATGTACATCACCGCAAGCGGCATTCCAAGTTTCATATCCTTATCGGAGCGTAGATATAAAAGTCGATTTAAAAATGTTCAACTCAACACGCTCAGACAGTCAAAGGTCTGCCGAGCCTTGTGTTTGCGAAGGTCCTCGTACATATACAGTATAATCTGCATCCCTTTAAGGCAGGGCTGGCAACCTACTTGGTAAGCCAATTAAACCGACCCGGGTTTCAATTGGGTATTATGTTTGAAAAAACCCGGGTGGGTTTTTTATTTAAAGGCTTTCGTAGTTTAGTAATTTATGTATTGGGGCTACAAATTTATTTGTTTCGTTTTTGAGCCCAAAAAAGATAATGAATGAAATAACAAATTTATCGAATCACTGCTTACATCTTTTCACCACCTCTGAGCCAATTTCCAAATCCCGTCTCAGAAAAACTTCTCATTTTTTAAGGCACTCCAACTTTAAGCTGATTTTGTATTCCTTCAAAGGAAATGATTCGGTGACATGTTAAAAGATAAACTTATACCTCTTTATACGGCCTAGATAATTTTTGAAAATATACGACGTAAATCGAAATGCCTTTAAACGAGATGAATATGTATTGCATTTCCTTCCCTTACACTTTTTCCAACGAGGTGGTTAGTGCTTAAAGCGAGATTCAAAGAGGCCGTTATAGCGAAATGCCATGTAAAGAAAGCCCGTATAAAGAGGTGTGAGCAATGTTCGGAGAATACGGCGTATGATGCATTTAAGCGTTTCTAATAATTATTTTGAAACTTCAGGTCAGGTGTTGTCATCCAAAAGAATATCTTAATCATATCTGTCTTTATATTCCGGCCGTTTTGCTCATAAAGCATGATTCAAACGAAGTAATTGCAGTTTGCTCCGATCACCGAGTTTTAGCAGCTCATAGTACACAATACCGTCTTGATCCCACCAAGAGTGCATAATTGCACTCTGAATACTAACACAACGTGATTGTATACATACATATACAGGGGTCCGAAGGTATACAACTTTGTTTGTTTATATTAATAAATGTTTTATTTAATGTTGGCAATTATGTATGGAATACAATATTAGATAAATACCCGCCTCTGTTAGCCTCATAAGTGCGAATCCTTTTGAGCACATTTTTCATTACATGCTCACACGCTTCACGCGGTATTTCATTAATTTCATTGCGAATATTTTGTTTGAATTGCTATAGTATTTCTGGTTTGTTTGCATAAACCTTGCTGTTTAGATATCCCTTGAAATAATTTGTTGTATAAAGAGGTCTCGCAGTAATTCCATTGTAATCCTAGCTGTATGCGATGTGGCACCGTCTTGTTGAAAACACATGTAAGTCAAGCCCAAAGCATGCAGTTGTGGCGTTAAAAAGTTTTCAATCATATCACGATATCGCTCCCCATTGACAGTTACCGTTACGCCGTTTTCAGTTTCAAAGAAGTAAAGTCCAATGATTCCTCCTGACCAAATTGCACACCAGACTGTCACTTTGAAGGGATGCAAAGGTGGCTGATGAATAATTTGAGGGTTTTCCATTGCCCAGAACCGACTATTCTGTTTATTCACATAACCATTCATATGAAAATGTGCCTTTCACTCATTATGATTTTTTCGTAAAATCGATAATTGATTTCGATAAAATGTTTTAACGATTAAAGGATGTTGGTTTATTGAATATTCTTCCATAATATATTTGCCACGTCTCTACTTCACGACTGCCGAATATGAACTGTCAAGACTAATAATTAACAAAATGGCGGCTAAACAAAGTAGTATATCTTCCCGGCGGATATTGTCAAAACCTATCAAAAAATCCAATAAAACCCGATGGTTCAGGTTTTTGCCAACCCTGCTCTAAGGGTTATTTTTAGTAAAAAGTTTCGAGTATAAAAAGTAAAAATCCCTTATAAACCATATTACATACCATCAAATCACTGTAGCGAATTTAATATGCAGTTTCAATCGCGCCTTAAACGAATTAAAGAAAAAAAAATTCGCGAAAAAAACTTAAAAAAAATAAACAAAATTTTAATCACACATCAGGGATTATGGCGCTTATCGTTTCAATTTCATATGAAAGACAACAAAAGGGGGATTAAAAAGCGCAATACAAGAATATAATAAAAGAATGTCTGAAAAAAAAGAAAAATAAAATAAAAAAGATTGAAAACAATTTGCTGTGTGAATACAAAAGTAAAGTTCAAGTTAATAGATCTTTATTAATGTCATTAAAGTGACGCCTTCTGGCATCATCATTATCAGTCCGTATGAAGATCATTATAATGACTAATAAAAGTGGAGTGTTAATGAAATTGATTGAATTTTTTTGATTCGTCAAAATTGAATGTTAATTATAGAAGTAAAGGTGCCATCATGCGTCTAAATGCTTAGACATTCATAAACTTCCTATAATTGTTATTGTTCTTCTTCTTATGTTTTTTTTTTTAGAAACCTAATTAATAATCAACTCAGACCACAAAAGTTATATAAAGAAAAACGTCGGCAAAAGCGCCAACAAGCCTTAATAAAAAATTAATTAAAACAAAAAAACAATTTTTGTGTTAGTGGTGGTCTTTGCAGAAGCCTTTTAATGGACTAAGTGATCCCCATTAAAGGTGGAGGTTAAAAAACACAAATCTTATAAGTTATTGTGTGATTTTTAATAACCATAGATGTTCTTTTCGAAAAAAAGAAACATCCGTCAACACGACACACTCTATCAAAACGACCACCACATACCACCACCACCGCCGTCACTAATAGCCAGGCAACAGCAGCAGTAGACGCTTTAAAAACCCAAAAAATCATGTTAAAAAATGGGCAGAGTGTATAAAAATTAAATAGGATTAAAATACTTGGTACTCCCGTAGTATAAGAAAAATGACAACATGCAATCTAAAGCAGATAATACCAACAAAACAACACAACACCAACCGGCAAACACAGATTGTTAAGAACCTGGCTTAAATGCATATGAAACAGACTCTTTTTTTTACAATTTTTTTTTGTTTGTTTTCTTTTATTGAATTAAATTGGTAGCCGGTATACGAGTATATGGTAAAGGTTGATAGTGTGATTGTTGTTGGCTGCTTTGCTTAACTTGCTTGCTCGCTTGTTGTGGTGGCTTTAATCTGTTAAATCAAACAAATAAAATTCCTAAGAAGTTGAAAAGACTTTATGTCAAAAAAGAAAAAAATCACCAACAACTTAAAGAACAACAAAATACAAATAAATAGAGAATTTTTAACAAAAAGGAAACATGCAACTAAAACACTCACTCACTCGCTCATCATCATCATCATACATCCTCTTAAATAATCAAAAAGAAACAATGTTATGACAAATATCAATTTAGCAAACGATCTACTTTTGATCTTTTCAAAAATATAAACGAGATTAATTATCAACCAGAAAAGAAATTCAGAAATTCAGAATGATAAAGCCCATTCATTAAAAGCTCTCCTAAGTTAAAAATATTTTCAGCTTTAAATACAGTTGTGATTTTTGTAAAAGCTTTTGAGAATGCCTTCCGCATTATTCTTAAATTTTCGGGAATTTTTCTACATCTCTTGTAGGTTTGGTTAGGTTAGGTGAGTCGCTCGTAATTTGCTTGCAGTCCTTTATAGGACAGACTCAGGAAAGAGGCACTAAGGCCGGGCATATGAGAGTCCTAAAGATCCCCACCAAAAACCACAAAAAAATTTGAGTTCCCTTATGTAAGCTAACCGGTACCCCTGACGAATTCAGTCAACTTCGACAGGGACATTTTCCTAAGACTGTCCAGATACTGGAAGTGACATGTACCCGGGTACCTTAATTTAAGCTCTCATAGAGCGGGGCAGTTAGAGAGAAGATGCTGTACCGATTCCTTCTCCTCCTTATATATAGGGTGGGCCATTTAAAAGTTTAAATTTAAAAATGCAATAAAACAAAAATGGTTTAAAATTTTGCCAAATTATTTTTTTTATTTTGTGAAGTACAATTGTTCCGGTTAGAAATGAAATACTATTTCATTCATACCCCATTCGATCGGACCAATTTTCGATAACTTTTTCGAGTGTAACACGAATGTTGGCCTTCAAATGCTCAATTGTCTCTGGTTTGTCGGCATAACACTTGTCTTTAACGGCGACCCATAGAAAATAGTCCAATGGTGTCGAATCGCAGCTCCTTGGCAGCCAACTGACATCACCATTTCGGCTAATTAAACGGCCATGAGATGTGTGGCAAGTTACACCAACCTGTTGAAACCAAACATCGTTCACATCAATATCATGGTACGATAGGTGTCCCCATTGACCGTAATGGTTGCACCGTTCTAATTTTCAAAGAATGAGCAAAAAGTAAATACCAGCTGTTACATGAATCGGTTGTCAAATAAACAGTGTTGCCAATTCAAAGTTATGATTTTGATTTTTCGCCACAGGCCTGCGTATTATTTTAATATTAATTTACAAGATATATCGGGTAGGTCATCTATCGATTTAAATTTGTACCGGCGGATATTTCGAATCTGTCAATACTCATGTCATTCTATTTTCTGTCAAAAAATTCTCCACTGAACGACATGAATCGATTTATTGGAAATTTATTTCCAAAACAAAGACAAAAAATGCTCATTTTATCTTGGTGGGTACGTTAATAAGCAAAATTGCCGTATTTAGGGTTAAAAAACCCAAACGTGGTCCTACAGCAGCCAATGCACCCTTTACGAATGACTGTTTTATTTGAATGATTTTCATCTTAAGCAGACCATTAATCTACTGTAGCTAGCTTCCATGTGATTGCGTAATGATCAAGATCATAGCTACTTGGTGGTGGTGGTGATCCTTACTTAACATTGCCTTTTTTTCCAGTAGATGGCGTTTTCTACTGATCATCCGTCTGATGTTTGTTATCATCGCCAGAGGTGAATTGAAATTGTTACGGTGGCTTCTGTTAGATGGATTTTATCGGAGGAGGCTGAAGTCTCAAAACCGCAATTATATTTTTTCGTCAAATGCTCTGTTGTGAATTCGAACCTCGGCCGTAATCATATCTGATGTTGTATACCTGCGCTCTAACCACTACACCGCTCCACCGCCGAAAATGTATTACTAACACCAATAAATATGCGTTAAAAGATATATCGAGTGATCTTTTTAGCAACTTTTTTCTTGGCAACACTGTTTTTGGCAGCTCAGCTGTTTTCGTGTAACATGTTACTGTCAAACATGTTCAGATTGGACTATAATTTAACGATGAATCGATTTACAAATGAACAACACTTGTAGATTATTGAATCTTATTATCAAAATTCACGCCCGGTTGAGAAAGTGCATCGCGCAATATTGTGACTAAAATTCGCACCAAATTTCCATTATTGGACAATATGTAGAGATGAAAATATCGCAGCTGTATCCACCAGTGTTGTTGATGACCGTAAATTATTGATATGGCGCCGTTCGCGGCAATTGAGCCTGTGTTACTTCAATACGTGGAAAATTTTGTGGAAGAATTTGGGTGTAAAACATTTTCAAATATAGCTGGTGTAGAATTGAAGCCACACGACCTACCTAACTTTTGATGAATCGAAGCTGGCAAAGTTGGATGAAGATCCACTTTTTTATCGAAAAATTATGTTCAGCGACGAAGCTAATATCTGCTTAAAAGGATACGTGAACAAGCTAAATTGCCGCATTTGGTGTGAAGAGCAGCTGGCAGCATTGCAAAAACTGTCAATTCAACCCGAAAAGTGAACTGTTTGGTATGGATTATGGGAGGGCCGGAGGCATTATTGGGTGTACTTTTTCAAAGATAACGAAGGTAGGAACGTTACAGTGAATGGCGAGCTCTACCGTGCAATGTTTAAAATTTTTTATTTTTTTTTGCCTAAAAAGGAAAGAGCTGGATCTGGCTGACTTGTGGTTTCAACAAAACGGTGCCACATGCCACACAGCACGCGAAACAATGGCCCAGTTGAGAGGCGAGTTCGGTGAACAGTTTATTTCACACTTAGGGCCGGTCAATTGGCCGCCTAGATCATGCGATTTAACGGCTATAGACTATTTTTGATGCAATGTTAAGGCTTATATCTATAGGGACAGGCACACAACAGTTGACGCACTGGAAGCCATTATTGAAGAATATATTCGTGAGATACAGGCCAATATGTTGGAGAGAGTATGGCAAAATTGGACCCAACGTATGAACCATTTTAGGCGTAGCCTCGGTCAACATTTACATGAAATCTTTAAATATTGATTTATATTGATCGCTCTGTCGACTCAAATAAAGATTTCATACATTTCTCTAAATTTTATGTTTTTTTTTTTTAATCAAATCCGAAAGCTCTTAAAAATATAACCCGATATATCTATAATGCGGTTAATTCTGTCAACCGCTAAGTACACTATTTTTTTATTATTCAATAAAAACTTGAGAAAAATTAAATTAATTATAGAGAGTTCATAATATAATCATATAATAGCTTACATTCTGCTATAGTATATATATAGTATGTAAAATACGACAATTTAAAAATAAAAAATGTCCTTAAATTTTGTCAAAATTCTTATTTCTCACATAAAATTCCAGTTCGTTGCGCTGCAGTTGATTATTCCTTTAAAAATTCAATGCCATAAAGCTGTAATTCAATATTTTACAACCGGCAGTAGTCAAGTCAGTAGTTGTAATAAAAGTAGTTAAAAAAACATGACAGTTAATTGACGTTTTGTGTAAGCACAACAAATATCCTTGACGTTAAAGTGCGTGTAGATGTCCTTGTATGGCAAATCATTTTATTTGTTGTTCCTTCTTTTTTTGTAATTAAAGGTTACGAATACACTTCTATAATTCTCAATGAGAATGACCCTGAAAATTGGAGTTTACTTAAGTAAAGTCTGGCTAGTTGGACGTTATTAAACATCATTTGTTACACATTCTGTGCCAGTAGTTTATTTTTATTATTTATTTTTTTATATCCACAGCTGACTTATGACCTTGTCTTTGAGTACCGATATTTTCATTTGTATTTTTATGTGTAATATTAGTCATTAAAATATATATTCAAAAAAAGAAAAGAAAATATTCCTTGAGCCTTGACAAAACTGCTGTTTGTTAACTGCTTTTGATTTTATTTAGGCCATTATTTCAACAACAATAACAAAAAACTGTTAAACATTTCACACTGTTTCTATTGAATGTTTCATACCGTACACGATCCTGTCAATTTGTTTTAAAACTAAATACTACTGATTTATAAAGAAAACACGCTAACAGCTATAAAAATTAAAGGACCTTTCTTATCATCCAGGAGTTGTGTGTAGCACGCGACTGTTTTAAGAACTCTTTTTAAATATTCCAAAAATGTTGTTGCATTTTTTTTTTTTGTTTTTTGCCATAAATATTATTGAAACGTATTTGTTAATAATTCTTACAAATTAACAATTCTTTATAAATATTTATTAATATATTTTTTATAATTATTATTGTAAATAAATTTCTTTATAGAAAAAGCAGTAAAACAAAATCTATTAAAGTTTATTAATATTTACATGCATTTATGAGCAAACAATTTCAAATGACTAAACAGTTGTTCTACTAAAGTTCACAAGTGATGTATAGCTGATTACAATGAAAAAGGTCATAAAGTATATTTTTTGAAAAATTATATTCATGCTGAACACTACTTCAATCTATGGGGTAAAAGTCTTAGTTAAAGAAAAAGTGGCACTTCAAACTCTAGTTATACTAATCTACTGGATTAATCCAGGAAAATTGGTAAATTGTCAGCTGGCAGCACATAAATTGAGTTATTCAATTTTCGGTTTCATAAGTAAAGTTAAATAAAACACGCATAAAGCCATGATTTCGAGGAAACTTTTATTTCATTATATAGCTTGGACCTTGTCTTTAAATACAATATCATTTAAGAGGTAGTTCTCTATTACATTTTCGTATATTTTGGTCGGTAACTCGTTAATTGCTTGACGAATGTTGGTCTTCAAATGCTCAAACGTAATTTGATTAACAGCGTAGATATGGCCTTTAGCATAGCCCCACAAAAATGCCTAACACCGTCAAATCACATTATCTTTGTGACCAATTGACGTCACCAAATCGATAAATTAGGGGCTTGGAAATTTTGCAATAAAGCCAAAATCGGCACCGTCATGTTGAATCCTCATACAGTGGTGGAAGAGATAATAAGGTCACATCAAAATTTTCTTAAATTACAATTGTCTTAAGTTTTTATTTATCATTACAAAAATCAAAAACGAAATGTATTGTAATTGAAACAAGTGCGTACATTCGATTTTCGATCTGACCCAAATAAATTAATCTTCGTTTCTTCAGACCATTTCACGTTGTTCTAGTTATTGAAAAAAATTAAAGTGTCCCTAATATTTCTTCCACCACTGTATGTTCCAGTTCAAAATCTTCAATCGAAGGCCAAAAAAGTCGTTTATAGTGCCCTGAATTGACGTCATTTTCGAAAAAATACAGACCAATAACACCTCCAGACCATAATAAGCGCCAAACAGTCTAATTTGTCAGATGAAATGACTTCTTATGCTACAATTACGCTTGTTGATGTAATCTCCGATTGAGAAGTAACCTTCATTGCTGAAGATAAATTTGTTCGAAAAATAAAAAATCAGTTGCCACGTTTAAATCACCACTTTTGAGAAAGTCTTAAGTATTTTTAAGCGTTTTTCGGTTGTTGAGCGATTCATATTCATAAATGGAAAGCCTTTCTTTAAATAAATGACACTTCAGATGACAAATATTGAACAGCTGACGTCTTTGCCAGACCGGTTATTTAAAAATCACTAAATGATTAACCCGATACTAACCACATTAGATTTTTTTCCAGATAATACATGACTTTCGTCATGAAACTTATTAAAAAGCTTCTATTCGCATTAAGAATAGTTTTCATAGTTCTTCATAGTTTATTAATTGCGGTTTCGACTGTTTAACAAAGGCACTTCGACCTCCAACCATACAAATCCATCTAAAAAAGCATTCCTGACCTTCCAGCTTATGTCTGGCGATGATAGCTAACATTAGACAAATGATCAGGGGAAAATGCCATCTACTATCAAAATATACAATACTAAGTAAGGATCACCACCACCTCTTAGCAAAAATCTCCACCACTACATACAATCATATGGAGGCGAACTGCAGTAGATTAATCATCTATTTCACTTGATTACTGAAACTAAAACAAATCAATGGATACTATGTGGAAAGCCAATGTGCTCTCTAGAGGAGTGATGGAGAAAAAATATATGCACTAACAACTGCTTCAATTTTGGTAGAAATTAGTCCATAGTGAAAACAGGAATTGGAGAGAAATAACTCTGCTAAGCATGGGCAATAAAGTAATAGTGCACATTATAACAAGCTGTGTCACGAGTGCATTGGAACCTGACCTTAGACCACAGTAAGCTGGATTCCGTTCTCACAGATCATGCATAGACTAAGTCAACAGCCTCAGAGTAGTTGTGAAACAGTCTGTTAAATGGCGATCTTTTTAAAGATTTCGAAAAAGCCTTTAATACACACGACCATATGGAAAGCGCTGGAATTGAAAGGGACACAACGAAAATTATATCTCTTATTCGGAAATTATATCGAGTTCTGAGAGAAAATCAACTGGCTGACAAGATAAAGATAAACAAAAAAAGGATGCGCAATGTCTCACCACTGCTGCTTAATATTTTGCTGGATATTGTGTTGAGAAATGTCACCAACGCAACCAATGGAATAGCATGGGAATTGCAAGGACAACTGGGTGACCTGGAATATGCCGATGACATGTGTCTTCTAGCCATAAGTACATCGACATGGTAAAGAAGCTCAAGCTGCTAGAAGTATATACAGCAAAATCCGGCCGCGGAGACTAAATCGATGCGAGTAAACGCAAATCGTAGCTACTCATTCTTAATCAACAGCTCACTACTCAAGAAAGTCAGTAACTCCTGCTATTTAGGAAGTATCATTGTCACAAATGGAGGTTCCTTTGCTGTCATTGTCAACCGTATTTGCAGCACCAAACGCACATTTTGGCTCCTGAACCTCGTATGGAACTCTGCACACACATCGAGGCAGACTAAAAAAGCAGTCTTCAACTCGAATGAAACATCAACTTTTGTCTTCATTAACGAATGCTTAAGAAGATTAGTAAAGATCTTTTGGCCGACAACAATATCCAACATCGATCTGTTGTTAATGACAAGGCAAAGGCCTATAGCTACAGAAATCCTTAAACGCAAATGGGACTGGGTTGGTCATACGCTGCGAAAACCCTAAGATGATCTGACACGAATAGCACTAGACTGAAGCCCTTAAGGTAGTCGTAGAAGGGGACGACCAGCCCATACTTAGAGAAGACAATTAGATACCGAAATCACAACAATAACGAAAAGCTGGAGTGAGATTAAACTGTTAGCTGTGGATAGATATGATTGAAATTTATTTTTATGGCCCTATGAGCCATATTGGAATGGCGGGAATAAATACATATCTAAGCATACAAATCTGATTCAAAAATCTGATAAATGAGTTAAGTATGAGTCGTGTGATTAACGTGATCATTGCCTATGATGAACATAAAGAACGATGCTTCAGAAATCACACAGCTTGTATCACAATAGACATCCAATTTGCAATTTAGAGCTACACTATTTGTATGTAGTAGACCATAATTGTTCAGAGATTAAGGTCACTGTTAATCTTAACTGCCCCACTGCCAACTTTACATAGAGGTGTAAAGCACAACAAACACGTGTACTTCATAAAGAGCCTCTTTGTACTAGAATTAAGTGCCTGGTTGGATCTTGAGGGTCCTTTTCTAACTATTAGCGTACCCTAAATGAGTCTGGGACACAGAAAATTTCTGTAATTTTTGGTTAACCAGCTGCTTTATGAGAATTAAATGAAATTTTCGAGCAGTTAGGTGTTTTGTTAGGTTTTAATCACATTGCACAATTCAATGCTTCAGAAATCACACAGCTTGTACCACAATAGACATCCAATTTGCAATTTTCAGAGGTTATGGCCTGTGTTAATCTTAACTGCCGCACTGACAACTTTACATAGAGGTGTAAAGCACAACAAACACGTGTACTTTATAAAGAGCCTCCTTGTACTAGAATTAAGTGCCTGGTTGGATCTTGAGGGTCCTTTTCTAACTATTAGCGTACCCTTAATGAGTCTGGGACACAGAAAATTTTAGTGATTTTTGGTTAGCCAGCTGCTTTATGAGAATTAAATGAAATTTTCGAGCAGTTAGGTGTTTTGTTAGGTTTTAATCACATTGCACAATTCAATGAGAAATTTGGCCAAAAAAAATTATTATCAAATATCTCAAGCATATATCTGTTTATAGTTTTATAAAACCCTTCATTTTTTTTTAAAATCCTTTAATAAAATTATGTTTTGACACTTATCACCTTTTTCTTTGTAATGGCATTTATTTATTAATGATTATTGACTTAATGTTTTAACTTTCCTACCTGGTTTTCATACAATACTGATAAGATAAATTATCTTAAAGCTTTTGTTTTCTTTTTATAAGATACACTGAAAAAAAAATTTTTTAATTTGGAAAATATTTTGAAATATTCAAGAAATTGTTAGCAGTCATGTTCTTATATCTTGATAAACCAGAGTTTAATGTTTAAACAGTTGTAAAGTTGTTTGTAAAAAAAATTTTTTTTTTTTTTTTTTTGGTCTAAAAACTAGGAGACATAAGAAAAATATATTACAAATCATTTGAAATATTTAACCCCGTATTTATAAATTAAATTAAGTTTGAAAAGCATTTCATTTATTTTATTTTTAAATACATTTTTTTATGAATATGTGTGTGGTGGTAATATATTTCACTGATATTTAAAATAATTTTTATAAAAATTTTTGTCAGTGTATTTTCACTTATTAAACATTTTTACGTGCCATAACTTTAGTACCTCAGACAAAAATTCCTTTGGGATTAAGATAACTTGAAGTGAAGTACTTGTTTATTTTTTTTTTTTTTTGTGCAGTGTACGATGAGTATGTCATTAGTTTGTAATTATTATTATTATTTTTTTTAATTTATTTATATATTATTTTCCTCCAGTTCAGAATGTAATAAAATCGCATTTAATATTATTTGCTTTTAAGCGGTAATTTTTTTAATATTTTTTTTATAGACATATGTTCTCTAGGAAAACAGTTGTAAATTGTGTTTCTGTCAAGCAAAATATATTGTTTTGCTAAAGGGTTATAAAATATCAGAACATCATAGTGAAAATTTGTAATAAACAGTAGCTATGTTTTTTCTCAATGACCGAAACCAGGTTTAAGTAGAATTTGTTAATATTAAAAGTTTAAAAATAAATGAAAATCACAAAGATTGCATTTTGTTTAAGTAAAGCTTAGGTGCTACGTCCAAGAAATTTTAAAATTAGAAAAAACTATATAATTTAGGCAGAGCTTACACTTGATTTAATCTGAGTTTAAATTTTTTTCAAATATTATTTTTAAGTTTGTTAAATTGAAAGAAATCCTACAAATTTTAAGCCGTGATACTATAACTTTTTTTGACACCTAATTAAACACAAATCAAACTCGTTTTAGTTACAGTTTGAGCCTAGTTAAACCTAAGATTAAACTTGGTTTCACCTAAGATTAAATTTGAAAGTTTTAATTAAAATGATAAAATGTAATGTCGTATCGTTCACGAATATATATAAAGGGTCCGCCCTCTAACGTTTTGTTTTCAACTAGTGCTTACTTCGTGAATGGTAACACTTAGCTCATGTCTGATGACAGATAATTAGTTTTATTCTTCTGCTGACGAATATGGTTCTGAATACGCTTCGCTAAGTGGGCCTGCGATCGACTTACAGAAGATGCCGATTTTGCCAAAAAAAAATCATCTTTTCAGATGAAGCTCATTTTGATCTTGGCAGGTATGTAAACAGGCAATATTGTCGCATTTGGGGCACAGAAAACACGCACGCATACCTTGTAAAGCCGATACACCCAAGACGAGTCACTGTTTGGTGCGGATTTTGGTCCAGAGGCATAATTGAGCCATTTTTCTTCGAAAATGAACAAGTAGTGGCCGTTACAGTCAATGGCGATCGTTATCGGGCCATGCTGAACGAATTTTTGTTCACAAAAATTGAAGAGCAGGATATTAGCAACATTTGGTTTCAGCAAGACGGCGCTACGTGCCACACAGCCGAAGCTACACTCGATGTTTTGCGCCCTGTTTCTGAAGATCGCATTATCAGCCGCAGATATCGTTTGGCCACCTCGGAGCTGCGATTTGACACCGTTGGACTATTATTTGTAGGGTGTCGTCAAAGATAAGTGTTACGCCAACAAGCCAGAGGCAATTGACGCTTTAAAGGACAATATTCGTGAAGCCATTGCAGCTGCCCACAATCGATAATGTGCTTAAAAATTGTAGGCTACTGCATCGCCAGCCGAGGCAGCCATTTAAATGAATTTATTTTCCATATTAACCGGAAGGATTGTACTTTAAAATAAAAAAAGAAATTTGAGAAAATATTCAGTAGTTTTTTTTATAGCATTTTCAAAAGAAAAAAACAATTATTTGGCGGACCCTTTATATATTAAGTAAAATTTTGTGAAAAGAGCGGACGTCTGCCGACATGCTAGAGGTGGACATTTGCCCGACATCATATTTCATTATTAATTCCCATATTTCTATTTTATATAATGGTATGAACAAAACTGAATTTGTCAAAAAAGATGTATTTTTAAGCCAATTTACTTCCTCACCTCAATTTTGCCCACCCTTTATAACAAATATTTTTATGACAAATAAAACGATGACAATGAAACCTAATTTTATTGCTACTGCTGCTGTCAAAATATTGTAAGTCGATAGCATGCGAGTAGCAACAAATGCTGCCAACAACAACTTGCTGCTTGCGTTTACATATTTAAAGCATAAAAACAACAACAGCATAAAAAAATGAATGAGTGTAGTAGGCAGCCAAACGCCTGAACCGATTTTCTTGAAATTTTTACAGTTTCTCACTATATATCTGAAAGGCAAAACATCACGCCAATACAAATAAATATTTATTTGTCTATATCTTCAAAATGATAACAGTACGAGTCTCTAAATTTGGCCCAAACAGATTCATAGTCAATACAAATCGTCGATTAAAAAGTGAGCGGAGCTGGACAAGTGGGCATGATACCTCCCATATAAAGTAAATATTGGCGGAATTGAACACGTGGGCGTGGTACCTCACATACAAACGAAATATTGATTTTTTTAATATCTTGAAACCGATTAAAGCGGATGTTTTTGAATTTTATCTAAATGACTTCATATCCAATACAAAACATCAGTCAAAAAGTCGGTGGAATTGGATAAGTGGGCAAGGTACCTTCTATGTAAAATAAATATAGCGAGTATATAACATATATAATTTTATCGGGAGGGCCAATTAAAAGTTTAAATTTAAAAATGCAATAAAACAAAAACGGTTTGGAATTTAGGCAAATTTATTTTTTGTTGTGAAGAGCAATTGCTCCGATTAGAAATGAAATATTATTTCATTCGTATGGTTGCCGCGGCAGGCTTCACAGTACCACATTCGATTGGATCAATTTACGATAACTTTCTTGGCGACCAACTATCATCATCGCAATAAATCGATTGTGACATGAGATGTGTGGCAAGTTGCACCATTCTGTTGAAACCAAATATTGTTCACAAAAATACCATGAAGATCGGGCACAGAAAAATCGGTTGTCATGGTGCGATAGGTGTCTCCATTGACCGTAATAGTTGCGCCGTCCTCATTTTCAACGAAATATGGGCCAATGATGCCTCCGCTACACAAGCTGCACCAAACAGTCACTCGGAATGGATGCATTGGCTTCTGTAAGACCACGTTTGGGTTTTCTGAGCCTCAAATACGGCAATTTTGCTTACTAACATACCCACCCAGATGAACATGAACTTCATGCAAAAAGATGATTTTTTTAATTTCTTACAATTTTATTTGTTAGCAATTTCCTACCAATTGTCTTTGTTTCGGCAATAAATTTCCAATAAATCCCAACGTTGCTCAAACGCAAATCGATTCATTTCGTTTATTTGGAGATAATATACTGAATTTTGTGACAGAATAGTATGACATAAGAATTGCCCGATTCGAAATAACTACTGGTTCAAATTTAAACCCATAAATGACTCACTCGATAGGTTTATAACATTAGGTAGTATATGTACGAGGGCGGATTGATATTGTAGCTAAATATGGTCGTTTATCCTTGATTGCAATTGCTTGATGCAATTGATCCAATAATGCACGATAATACTCTCTTGTGATTGTGGATCCCTTTTCAAGATAATCGATTGGCAATATTCCGTGTGCATCCTAAAATACAGTGGCCATAACCTTGCCAGCCAATTTCACTGTCTTCGCCTTCTTCGGAGCACTTTCACCAGCTTCCACCCATTGCTTCGATTGATTTTTGGTTTCAGGTGTGTAGTGGTGGACCCACGTTTCATCAGCAGTTATTAATCTACGCCAAAAATCAGCAGGATTATGCTTTATCATGTCCAAACACCGCTGTGAAGTGATCTGTCGAACTCGTTTTTGTTCAACACTGAGCAAACGCGGCACGCATCTTGCCGATAGCTTTTTCATATGCAAATGTTCATGCAAAATGTTGAACGCACGTTCATATGATATATTTACCATTTCAGAAATCTCACGTATTTTGACCCGGCGGTCATTCATATGCAAATGTTTATGCAAAATGTTGAACACACGTTCATATGATATGTTTATCATTTCAGCAATCTCACGTATTTTGACCCGTCGATCATTCATAACGATATCGAGGATTTTCTTGATGTTTTCTTCAGTAACCACCTCTTTTGGCCTTCCTGTTGCTGGTATTGTTGCAGTGCTTGTTCGACCCCGTTTAAATTCAGCAATCCAATATTTTACCATATAATCTGACGGAGCAGATTCGTCGTAATGTTTCTCAAGCTTTTCTTTTGTCTCTTTCGCCGTTTTTCCTTTCAAATAATGTGTTTAATCACTACACGAAATTAACTTTTTTCCATTTTCCACGTAACACAAAAGTTGCTTACTTCAAACGACTAAAACAAATAAACTAATCGATGAATTTGGCTAAAATTTTAACAGCTGACGTTTGACAGATCGTAATTTCTAAGAAAGAAAAAGTTTTTGTGTTTGTGCTGCCATCTAGCGCTAGGTAGCTTGAATGACAATCCGCCCTCGTACATATAAATTTATTTAACGAAAACTTGTTTTAATTGAAGATTCAACTAAATTGAACTAAGGCTTAAACCAGGATTTACTTTAACTAGTACAACCTAAAGTTAAAGCTGGGTTTAACGGCAATGTAAGCTAAAACTAGTTTTAACTGGCGTTAAAGCTTGGTTTAATTAATTATTAAACTTGATTGAACTGCAGTTTAAACTTGGGTTCACTTAAGTTGAAACTTGGCTTAACTATAGCTTAAGCTTGATTTAGCTGAAATCTTTTTTTCTGGTATAATTATTTGAAATCCTTAATAATATTTTTATTTTGAATTAAAGACAATTCGGAATTGTAGATTCTTTATATTCAGTGACATGAAACTGAAGTTTTGCCAAATATCGAAAAAGTGTAGCGTAAACACTTGCGATTTAAAGCAAGATTTCAAATTTAATTGGCGAGGTATCGGTGTAGTGCAAATAACTTTTCATATTTCTAAATACAGGCTGACAAATGTGGTACACCACGTAATTTATGACTGAAAAATAAAACTGATTAAGTTTAAACACTTTTCAAATGCACGTAATTAATTTTTGAATTGAATTGAAATTCACTATAAACTAAATGTAATCAATCAATCAATTTTTGATGTAATTTTTTATTTTATTTTTTATGCTAAAAAACTGCATTTATTAAACAAAAATAGATAAATGTTTAATAATCATTTGAATTAATTTTTTATTAACAATAATAATTTTAATTTATTGCTTTTTTATTGTAAACAAGTAATATATTAAACAAATGCATATATCTGACTGACATGAATCAAAAAAAAAAGAAAAGAAAAAAATCTATGGTCTCGTAGCTAAAGCAAATACAATTGGATTGTGTTTATTTAAGAAAAGAGAGTCAGAGACATAAATTGCAATTGGATCATTGGATAGATTATAAACAAACAACAACTAACAACAGCAATTGTTTAGTTTAAAAGTTTATTGCACCGAACGTTAAACTAAATTGATTAGCGATTAATCATAGTTTTTATTTAGTTTTTATTTAGTTTTTATTTAATTTTTATTTTTCTTTTGCACTTTTAATGACACTTACCCTGGTCATAACATGATCGGCGCCGGTACCTTCTTCATCCTTAAAAATAATGTCGCGATTGTTATTAAATTCCAATTTTTTAAATTTTGCCGAATCACGATTGATGGCACCCTCGCTAATACCCGAAGCGCCCAATGTTTGTTCGGACATATTTGGTACGTGCTGTTTAAATACTAAAGGGGTTAATTTACGTTTAGGTCGTGGACCACCAATGCCTCGTCCCGGACCACAGCCAGCACCAAAGGTGAACAGATTTATTAGCAGCAGGAAAGTACAGAAGCGGCTTAAATTTAAGCCTGCTACGGCATAGATTTTTGTGCTCTGAGATGTATCTGTCGATGAAGTTGAAACTGCTTCGAAGTTGGGTGTTTCGTTTGTTTCAAAAACAGAGATACGATGTGCCTTGGGTACTATTGCTGTAGAACGATTAGAGACGCATATGTGGCAGTTTTTACAAGCCCTATTTGTAAGGCCTTCTAGGCAAGGTACTCTTAAATCAAATTCCATTTTTTTGTTTCTGTTTTGTTAAGAATTTATTGGAGGTATTTAATCCTGTTTTTTTAAGTTTTAATTTCTTCCACACTTTTTTCCAAAAAAAAGCATATTTTTTGTCTAAATTCTTGTTTTACCAAAAAAAAAAAAAAATTCTTCAAACACCTTTTTTCATAAAAATATGGGTAATTTTTTAATAATTTAAACTCTTTTTTGAAATTAATTCTTTTAAAATAATTCTTTATCTTTATGTTTGAACTTTTAATTCTCTTTTTCTTCTTTATTCAAATTTGAAACGTTTTTCTCTTATGCAATAATTTTTTTGAACGTTTCTTTTACTTTTTTTTTAAATTTAAAAATTTACTGTTATTTTTGCTTGAAATTCATTTAAAAAACGCTTAAATAACGACCGTTGCGCTCGCCTACTGATTGACAAATGACATTATGAGACGAGGGTGCCTTCAAGAACCCTGTACGCAATGATTTTTTTTTATACGAAAAATCAAAAAAATAACGAAATATTTTTGCTGGTGCTTGTCCTATTGCTCTACTGTTATCGGCTCACACACACACACAGTCATATCTACTGAAGTCCACTCAATAAATTTGAATCTCAAATGAACACACACTCTCTCTAAAGAAAATTACAAAAATTTATTCATCATTTTGCACAAATTCATTCCAACTGTTCACTCACTCATTTCGTGTTGATCATCTTGCCTGTGCGTATTACTTCACAGTGGTACTACAAACAAAATAAAATGCTACAGAATAGATTTGTTAAAAATTGGCGTACTGCACAGTGGAATATAAGGCTGCAGTGTCTTATAAAAATAAATGTACGAAAATTTAAATTCTTTCTGGTTGTGGAATATTTTTTATTTTAGGGTTTTGGAAAATAAATAGATACCCGAACAATTTCGTTAGATGGGCAAGATTTTTTTAACTTAATCGCAGTTCTCAGGTGATGACCACGGCTGCCATATTTGCCAATTTTTTGCCTTAAAATTAATGAAATGCTGATTTGCCGATTTTTGCTCTAAAAACGCCGATTTTTCGAGGAAATCTAAATAACGGCAACTTTATTTGTTTCAGTAAAATTTGCAATTTGTGAGAACGCTGAAATACTTGCCACATATATAACCAAATATTTTTAACTCAATGCATAATCGGGTATAGCAACATATGAATACTTAAAAAACAATAATCGGCCAATTAGTAACAATTTTCATATCATTTGTAATCTAGAATAGACAGAAAGCTTCTGAAAATTGAATTTGAAGAATTTTGTCATACTTCCGGCTCTATGGAGTTCAATATTTCTTTTTTTTGTGTTTTTTTTTTTTTTTGTGGGTTTTGTGCGAACAACTTTCCCACGACTCTCAGGTAATTTTTGAATCTCGTCTAGAAAAAAAATCTCGTCTTTTGAAGTTAAATTTCGATTTTTTCGAAAGAGATGAAGCGGTGAACCACCAAATGCATTTGTACACGTCGAAACAGCAAGTAGTTAGAAGAAGTAATATGCAGAGAATAGGACAGATACGGTAAGATATCGCATTTGATCGTTTCTAAAATTTTTTCGCAACTTTTGCGACGTGAAGCCGAGCGTAGTCACACAAGATAATAACTTTACCATGTTTGTCCTTATATTCCGGCCATATTTCTCATAATTCAAGATACAAACAAAGTAATTGCAATGTGTACCGTGATTTTAGCAGCTCGTAGTATATAGCGCCGCTTTGGTCCTACCAAGAGTGCAAAATAATAAAAGATAATATATAATAAGAGTCGTAGATTCGAAACGACTCTTTTTTGACAGGCAGGGTTATCTGCTGCCCAAATAGAAAAAACATTACACTCGAGGTCTGATTAAAATCTTTATTTTATTACCGTGAACTATAGGACCTCCAGAGAATAAAAAAAAATTGGTCTATGTATTGTGATATGTGAGCACGTTAATCACTTAACATATGTCATAATAACAGTAGTTTTGTGTTTTTTATTGCTTCCTTAAGCAATAATGACCAATTAGTCCTTTGTATCCTTTGTTGGTCAACTAAAGGGGTCCGCCAAAAAAATTTTTATTTTTTTGAAAATGCTATAAAAAAAAAACTACTGAATATTTTCTCAAATTTCTTTTTTTACTTGAAAGTACAATTCCTCCGGTTAATAATGGAAAATAATTTCCTTCAAATGGCTGGCGATGCAGTAGCCTACACGATCGGTCCAATTTTCAAGCACATTATCGATTGTGTGCAGCTGTATTTCACCAATGGCTTCACGAATATTGTCCTCTAAAGCGTCAATTGTCTCTGGCTTGTTGGCGTAACACTTATCTTTGACAGCACCCCACAAATAATAGTCCAACGGTGTCAAATAGCAGCTCCGATGTAGCCAAACGACATATATAAGGCGCAAAACATCGAGTGTAGCTTCCGGCTGTGTGGCACGTAGAGCCGTCCTGTTGAAACCAAATGTTGCCAATATCCTCCTCTTCAATTTTTGTGAACAAAAATTCGTTCAACGTGGCCCGATAACGATCGCCATTGACTGTAACGGCCACTCCTTGCTCATTTTCGAAGAAAATTGGCCTAATTATGCCTCTGGACCAAAATCCGCAACAAACAGTGACTCGTCTTGGGTTTATGGGTTTTTCAATGTATGCGTGCGGGTTTTTTGTGCCCCAAATGCGAAAATTTTGCTTGTTTACATACCCGCCAAGATCAAAATGAGCTTCATCTGCAACATTACCATGATTTTCAAAGTAATGCCGCAATATTTCCCAGCGTTGTTCAAGCGTATACACAACCATATTTGTTCAGCGGAAGGATAAAACTAATTATCTGTCAAATCAGACATGAGCTAAGTGTTACCATTCACGAAATAAGCACTAGTTGAAAAAAAAACGTTAGATGGCGGACCCTTTATTTAAGTCCTCCTTCCAATGCTATAAGTCATTAGTTCTTAACCATTTTGAGTTTTGCTAGATGTAGATAGATGTGAAGTCCAACTTAATGACTTAGTTCTTAGAGTGTCGGGCAAAATCTCTTTAGAAGCAAAGTGGTAGTTGTTGTTGATACCCAAACACAAGGGTAGTTTGATCCATTGCAAATGTATAGATGGCTAGCAGATAGTCCTCTGTGTCCAAGTTTCACGAATGATGTGGAATCCTCACAACACGTAACTTTCGAAAGAGGCAGTATCATAGGGAAAAAGGTTGCGCGCTAGCAAAAGTTATTGGCTGCAGCTGCAGACTAACTCTTGAAACCAAGTGGATTGTCGCTCAACTGTTTGTCAAACAAATTTTGCAAGAGAATGCAGAGCGCTGCTGCAACAACTGCATCCACAACCGGTCAAGAGGAGCGACATCGTACATAGATGTTTGTGACGTTTAATCTTAGGGCTCTGTAAGGCTTCTTAACATAATATTTAATCGCTGGAGTTTTAGATTGGTTACATCGTCTAACTTAGAAAGAAGTTGTGTCAAATTTCAAATGAGGCTCAAGGAAACTTAAAATATATTATTTTTTGACTCTAAGAAATTTGGTAAAAATTGATTAAATTTTATATAAAAATGTTTAACCCAAAAAAACGTTCCTGGTTCTGGCATCGTCAATGAAATAAAAATTTTCTTAAGTCCGCTTTGATTAAAATATATTTGAACATTTTTTATATCCTTTGAACTGAATGTACTTTAATAACCTTCAACGACTACTCATTTTAGTTCGATACTTTAACCTTTTGTTTAAAAAATATTTATAAATTATGACAATATTCTGTTTAAATTTCATATTTTGAAAATTTAAATATTTTTATAATTTTCTCCAATCGAACTCACTGTGCTTGCTCAAAAATAAACTCTCTTGTTACACGCACTTAAAAGTTCATTGCAAGCAATGAATTTCGTAATGAACTTTAAAACACACAAGATGAACTCTTTCATTTTCAAAGTAAAACGAGCAAGCGAACCTTGTTTAATAAACCACAAGAGAGAAAGAGATCTCTATACAGTTCGACAAACAAAATCACACTCAATGCCTTTATAATACGACTAAACTACCACAACTACTATTGCAATACTAATATGGTTGATAAACACTCTCGCTCTCTCCCTTAAAAGTAAGTAGCTTATAAGCATTTAAAAATACTTATGGTTGTTGTTGTTTCTTTACTGTTTATGCTTCTGTATTGGTCAGTGCCAAACAAAACACAACAGACAGTAAATAACACCATATACACTTATGTACATAATTATACACTCAATAGTTATGAACTCTTGCTTGTACCATCATCATAAGCAAAACAATTTGTATTTGAAATTGAGAATAATTTTTCACTAATAAATTTAAATTAGTTTTGTATGTGTTTGCTTTTTATCTTTTTCTTAGTTTTTTTTGTTTCTTTTTTGCCAATTCTTTGCCAATTGGATATGCGATTTTGTTGCCTTTGCATTTGGAAATTTTATTTCAATTTTTAGTTTTTCATTTTTATTTACAATTTGTTGCATTGTTTACATATTTTCCTATTAAATTTTTTTAATTGCCTATGAGAGACAATTGCTCTCAATATTATTTATAGCAGTATACATTAAGACTTGGTGTACACTTTGGTTGTCTAATAAGGAAGGAGTTGTGTATGTGGAACTTATTTCGCTTAAATGTATTTCCTCGGATGAATATCAACTTTGTTCGTTTTAATATTCGACGTATGTACTCGTATAACGTAAGAAATTTCAAGATTGTAGACTTACATACATACAGTCGCTCACAGCTTATTTGATGCAGTTAGAAATTATTGCAAATATATCAATATGTCAATATGTCAATATGTCAATATGTCAAAATTTATTACATTTAAGGACAAAAATACACATTACACATAATACATTAAAACCTTTGTTTAATTATGACAATTAAGAAAAAAACAACAACAACAACACACTATACCAATAATGTTCACATAAATTTGCCCACAGCTTAAATAATGCATTCCATAAAACAGTTATATAGGGTCTGCCAAATAATTTTTTTTTTTTTAAAAACTACTGCATGTTTTCTCAGATTTCTTTTTTTATTTGAAAGTACAATTCTTCCAGTTAATAATGGAAAATAATTTCATTCAAATGGCTGCCTCGGCTGGCGATGCAGTAGCCTACAATTTTTAAGCACATTATCGATTGTGGGCAGCTGCAATGGCTTCACAAATATTGTCCTTTAAAGCGTCAATTGCCTCTGGCTTGTTGGCGTAACACTTATCTTTGACGGCACCCCACAAATAATAGTACAACGGTGTCAAATCGCAGCTCCGAGGTGGCCAAACGATATCAGCTCTGCGGCTGATAATGCGATCTTCAAAAACAGGGCGCAAAACATCGAGTGTAGCTCTGGCTGTGTGGCACGTAGCGCCGTCCTGTTGAAACCAAATGTTGCTAATATCCCCCTCTACAATTTTTGTGAACAAAAATTCGTTCAACATGGCCCGATAACGATCGCCATTGACTGTAACGGCCATTCCTAGCTCATTTTCGAAGAAAAATGGCCCAATTTTGCCTCTGGACCAAAATCAGCACCAAACAGTGACTCGTCTTGGGTGTATCGGCCCCAAATGCGACAATTTTGCTTGTTTACATACCCGCCAAGATGAAAATGAGCTTCATCTGAAAAGATGATTTTTTTGGCAAAATCGGCATCTTCTGTAAGTCGGTCGCAGGCCCAGATTCCCAGCGTTGTTCAAGCGTATACACAACCAAATTCGTTCAGCGGAAGGATAAAACTAATTATCTGTGAAATCAGACATTAGCTAAGTGTTAGCACTCACGAAATAAGCACCGGTTGAAAAAAAAAAACTTTAGATGGCGGACTCATTACAAAAATAAAATAATATGGCCCAATTTTATATATTTTTGGAGGTGATAAGTAAAAAATAAGATTTAAAAGCATCATTTTAAAAGAAAAGTTTGATTTCGAAGTATTTTGTAGTAATTTTTTGCAATGGGTTTGCTTTCCAATTCAATTGGAAAATGATGTCATTCGGCATTTCAAGGGGGAAAAAAGCAAATGAAAAATTCCAAAAATTGTAGCATTGAGTTCTTCAAACGTTCAGCATATCATAGAAAGGTTTGTAAATGAAAAGAGAATTGAAAATAAGTATAAAGTAGTACCAAATAAAATATTTAATAATACCGATAGGCGGGGTGGATCGTACTACAGGTTAATGAAAAATCCGTTCTTAGTGCTTCGAAATTGGTAGTTGTAGTAGCAAAAAATACCTGTAAGGCTTACAATTCAAAGACTATTTGAAGAGCTTAACGAGAGGCACATTTCATAGGCCACAGATTAATGCCACGAACAGAAAACGCAGAATAGAATTTGCAAGGGAACATCTAAACAAGGATATTTCATTCTAGAAGTCAGTTATTTATGCTGATGAAAGCAAGTTTTATTTTATTTAAATCAGATGACAAATCCTATGTTTGAACCAAACCAAAAATATAACCAAATATCATAATGGAGGCATTGTAATGGTTTGTCGATGCAAGTCATATTCAAGCGTCGGAAATTTGACCTTTAATCGAAGGAAACATGGACAAAAACCTGTATCTCGATCTATTTCAAAGTGCTGAGAGGCTTGGCATTAGGGATTCATTTAAATTTTATCAAGACAATCGCTGAATTGGCTGATCTAGAATTGCCTACACGTTGTATAGACACCTGCTCAGAGCCCAGACCTTAAAGTCATAAAAAACTTGTGATTGTGATCAATATTTCTACTGCTTTAGACTTACAACGTGTTTACAAGAGGAATGGGGTAAAATTAGTTCCGATTACACAAAGGCGTTGGCAGAATCCAATGACAATCTTGCTAAAAGCTGTCCTGGATCAAAAAGGATATCCCAGTAAATACAAAATATAATTATTAGTAGTTCGAGGAAATACCACTTATGATATACTCGTACTCATTTAAGCTATGAGCCAAAAAACTTAAGATATTTTTTTTGTTATATAGTATTTTTGATATTGAACTAGCAACCCGGGCAAATGTTGTTTTGCCCTCGAATTCTATTTTCACTGTAAGTCTGGTTGGCATGTATGAGTCGGTGTCGGGATGCTTAACGCCGCTACACGCCGCCACACGCCGATCAAGCACCTAACGCCTTCAGCAAAACATCAAATAGGCTTATTGCCCAAATAGAGTTTAAAAAAGAATGATCGATATTTTTTTTTAACATATTTTTTTCACAAAAAGATGTTAGGTTTCAGTCGGTATCAGGCTAATTGACGCCACTGCACGCTGATTAACGAACGAACGCCTTCAACGAAACACAGCATAGTGCAGTAGTTTTTAAGTTACGGTGCAAAAACACCAAACAAAAATTGCGCCATCTGTCGAACGAACTTCAAACTACACAAAAACACTCCTCACGCTCCATAGAGCATGTTTATACAGTTTGATCGAAATCGGTGCAGTAGTTCTTGAGTTACGGTGCAAAAGCACAAAAAAACTAAATATTGCACCATCTGTCGGACGAACTTCAAACTATACAGACTATACTTCTCATGCCCCATAGAACATGTGTATTAAGTTTTGTCAAAATCGGTCCAGTAGTTTTTGAGTTTAGCGATCACGAAGATACACGTCATTTTTATTCATTCATATTTTCCATACAAAATATATTTTATTTTATTGTTAAAAGTGTATACGAAAAACACTCATTTTATTCACAACTAACTAAGGTTCCTATATAAATTGCAGCAGAAAGAATCATTTAAAATTGAAAAATTTGAAGAAAAAAATGGCTAAAAAATGTGTTTGCTTGAGAGATATACACAGATTCCTCTATGCTAAGTAACTGATATACCTATACATCATTACAAAGTTCTATTTCTCTTCTTTTCAAATCCTCTCAATAACCTAAAATCGGTTGCTATTTAGCTAAGTTATCGGCTTATAAATGCATGAAGGTTCGAAAAATCGGTTTTTTACTTGTAACTCAAGAGGTGCTTCACTAGCGCCTATCTGAAAAATAGTATCACTTGTCAGGTATTCAATTTTATTGCACCGTGTTATAGGCGTTTTTTGAACAAATAAAACCTATTAACGCACCTTAAAAAAAAAAACATTTTTTTGTCTTGCTTTCAAAAATGACAGCCAATAAAAATGTTATTAAGCAGGTCGGTTGCCTTTAAAACCCATAATATTCATAACAATACCCCTCCACCCATAGTCTTAGCAATTTGGTATTAAACCTTATTTTAAACATCCTTTTGAACTTTAAAACTATTTAACAAGTACCCAGTAACCCATTTACTTGAAAGCACAAGTAAAAAAAGATTTTGAAAAATTACAAATGTTTATAACTGTTTATGGAATGTCGTTATTTTTTTTTTTTTTTTTTTTTTTTTTGTTCACTCAATGCATACATACATGCCACATTGACTTTGACTTGACACACATACGGGTACAACAGGTGCAGGCAGCTCTATTGCTGGTGTCATTGCTGTCATATTGTCTGCTATTCAATGCTTTCGTATCTCTCTCCTTCACTCTTGTGCTGTGTCACTTCAAGTCATTCACTTGTATTTACATTTTATTTTTATTTTTAATTTTTAATTTCAATTAAATCGGAATAAAACAAGTTAAACTGAGAAATTTAAAAATTTAAGCGAAGAGGAAGGAGCAGAGGTATAAGGAACTTTTTTCTTTTTTTATTCAGTTCTTATGTAAATGTGGTAGTGGAAGAAAATTTGTTTAAATTTGCTTCGGGAATACATCCAAAGATACTTATGTATGTACATATGCAGGTATGTTGCTTATGAGTACACTGAGAGTTATTATCCACCTTAGCCGTTCTTAGTGCTTGTTTAGCCAAAAAAAAAAAAAAAAAAAAATCAACTGAAACAGAGCAAAAACTTGTTCAAAAACTCTTTTCTTTTATCATACAGCTCGTATTCGATACTGAGCATAGCATAGTAATATTGCATTAAAAGAGTTACTGATCTGGAAATTCAAAAGGCCACGTAGTCACCACACAGCTCTTTTGTACTCTTTTTTTTTTTGAGTTCTTGTTTAATTTTTCTTTCAGTGTAGAAAACATTTAAAAGCTTATATTGAAATTTATTTGTATGTGAATGTGTTTGTGTGTGTGTGTTTATCAAAAATTATTAATGTTTTGAACTTTTAAAATAGAGAGCGAACATGAGAGCAAACATTATATTCAAACAATTTGCTGAGCGATCGCCAATATGGTTTCCGTAAAGGTCGCTGTACTGGTGATCTGCTGTCGTTACTCTCTGAAGGGTGGAAAAGGTCCATTCATGGATTTGGTGAGAGTAAGGTTGTGGCCCTGGATATTTCTAAGGCCTTTGACAGAGTCTGGCACGAGGCTCTCATATCCAAACTTATTGCCTTTGGTGTCGGTAGTCACTTCTCTCGATTCATATCGAGCTTTCTCAGAAATCGCACTATAAGAATGGTTATAGACAGGATTTCATCCGACGAGTTCCAGATAAATTCAGGGGTACCGCAAGGCTCTGTTCTTTCTCCAACTCTATTTCTAACATTTCTTAATGACTTTCTTTTTCTCATTTCTAATCCTATTTACTCTTTTGCAGATGACAGCAACATTGTCATTCATATTCTTTTGAAAAGGCGGAATATGAACGACCTGTCGAAAACCTCTGAGTGGGATCGCGCGAACAGGGTCGATATTAATGTGCGCAAGACCCTATGTTGCTTTCTGACATACAGACGTGGTGGTGTGTTGTCATTTGTATCTATGGGTAATGTAGATATTGATGAATCAGATGCTCCTGATGTTCTGGGCATGAGAATTCATTGTGACGTTCGTTGTAACGAGCACATATTTCGAGTGTCGAAAGAAGCATTCAAGTGTCTCGGCTTCTTAAGACGGTGTAAGAATTACTTTGATCTCCTTAATATTTACAAGACCTATATTCGACCCAAATTGGAACACAACTTTAATGTATGGGTCGGTTCTTCAAAGTCTATTTTGGAGCTCCTCGACCGCGTACAGGAGAGGGAGAATGTTCTTATTAATGACGGTAGGGTAGTCAATTCTATCGACTCGTTAGAGCATCGTCGCAATGTGGCGTGTGTTTCATTGTTCTATCGGTACTATAAGGAATGTGTTCTGACGAAATTAAGGAATTAATTCCTAAAAATCATATATTTTTACGTAGTACTCATATTTCTCGTAGAGTTCATCCCTTCGTAGTTGATTGTTCAGTTCATTGTTCGAACGACCATCGACTCTACTCTATATATCCTCTCTCCTTACCACAGCCTATTTTCCTAGTACCAGCACAATGCATGAGTAGGGATTATCGAAAAACAAACAAAAAAAATCGGCATAATCCGAATATATGGTGGCCTACATTACAATGCCATCATAGCAAATATATGGGTGGCTAGACTTCTAAATACTTAACGATATTAATCAAATATGTTACGGTGATAAGGCTTGTAAGGCAATTAATGCAAAATTTTAGGCCGAACGCAATTACAATTTTTAGCAATTCGTTTTACAAGCTCTAGATTCAAGCATAAATTTAATATATAGAAGTCGACAAATAATGGGCCTCTTTTAACCAATTTCATCCTATTAACCCTAAACTATAGTTTGATTACAGGACTAAAGCTGGGATCACACAATTGCCTCATATACACCACTCTGATACAATTTTTATTGTGACAAATTAACACACAATAATGAAATTGGTCGAATGAAAAAATTCTGTATTCAAACGGTTGTCTTATTTTGTGAAACTAAAAAATTATTGTCAACCATATGTCTCAACCATTTTCTGGCTGCCTATCAGGACGGCCTCCGTATTATGTGCAGCGAGTATCAGGCCTCGCTTCAGCTGCCCTAACAGCCGTGTTCATCTCAGGGTTGGCAAAAACCCGGGTTTAAAAACAACCCAGCCCAGCGCGTTTTAGTTGGTTTTTTGGGTTTTATAACTGCTTCCTAACTTCGTTCAATTCGACAGCATTTTTTATTTGTTGGTAAAATTACGTTGTTTTAGTATTTATAACGAAATTTTACACTCTTGGTCGGATAAAGAAGCTGTTGGGTACTATGAGCTGCTAGAGCTGACTGCAATTACTTTGTTTGGAATCCTGCATTATGTGAAAAACGGCCGGAATACAAAGACATGATTGAGTTATTCTTTGGCATGACAACGCTAACCCATTTAACCGAATCACTTATTTTCAAGAAATGTAAAATCGGCTTCAAACTTGCATCACCTCAAAAAATAATAAATTTTTTTGAAATTCTTCCAAGTCCCGGGAAAGGACGTAAACAGTGATTTGACAAATTTTTATTTGGATTAATTTGTTACTTTATTATCATTTTTTAACTAAAAATAATGGACCAAATTAATTTGTACTACCAATACGTAAATTATACATATGTTTGTTGTAAACATAATAACCAATAAAACCCGGGTGGGTTTACTTGGATTACCCGGTGGGTTGCCAACCATGGTTCATCTTCGCCTCTATATTCTCCGCCGTCGTCGACATCGTGAAGCCTGCAATCGTAGTGTTCTACGGTAGGGAGAGACTCAGTACCACGTCGTACATAATCATTATATAACACAATCCCAATAGACATACTGGCGGATGAAATGATGCGGTTCTACTTCCGCCATCTTGGGGTCACACGACGGGCTTCGGATATAAAAAGGGAAGAACGGTGGATTTGCATGTGCATATGGCAGTCACGGTGGAAGCGCTGTTTGAAGGGAAGATGAACATTTTGACTTGTACCTTTCATAGCCCCTTGGATGGAAGCGGAACATCGTCAGCCAAATTTTTATACGACCCAGTTTTTGTCGGGTCATGGCTGCTTCAGGAAATATTTGCACAAATTTGGACACGATGGATCAGGATGAAGATAGGCAACATATGATATTCAGGTATTCGAGATTCAGAAGGCCCTGGCAAATGAATGCCAGTCCACGCAAGCTGCTCTCGATAAGATGACTGTTTCCGAAATCAGATGGAAAGAGTGCAATGGGCATATGGCTGTAGTTATGCAGGAACTCCGAAGGTTTGAGTAACAAAGGAATAAGTCGACCGATTGTTTTTAATGTTTATCAGCAGTTCGTGAAGTAATTTCTAGCGTCGGTCTCGCGAAGGGAAAGTGGTTGAAAGAAGTAGGGGCTGAGGTTTAGTACGTAGGCGCTAACGATGGCGAATCGTGAACATATGTAAGTGTCCTTTAAAGATTACCACCTCTTCTGTCCATGACAAAAAAAGCAACTACTATGGTGTAGGGTACAAAAAACAAAACAGAAAACAACAACAATGATGATGATGAGCAAAAAATCTCTGAATTAGAAAATTTTAGAAAAAAAAAATAAAGAGTTAAGCAATAACAACAACGAGACTATATTGCAAAATAAGAGGAGAAAAATCAGTAACAAATTAAAAACAAAAAAATTTTTTTTTATAAAACAAAGAATTATAAAAAACATTAATATGTATATGCATACATATGTGTGTGTAACATACATTGCTTTCATTTATAAAAAATAGAAAATCATGTGAAATCCATGATTATCATCTTTATTTTCATTAATGATTATTTGTGTATGTGTGTGTGTGTGCGCGTTTGGACGCCACTTTATCTGTTCTCGTACACTTAAAACAAGTCTCATTAAACGCCATTGTATAAAAATGCATATGTGTTGGAGTATGTATGCTTGTGTGTGGGGCGGAGCTGGCCAAAGGCACACTTTTGTGAATGAACACAACACTTCTCCACACGCATTCACTTACACACGCACACATCTTATATGCAACACATGTTTTGTTTTTATTTTTATTTTTATTTGTAAATTTAAGCCAGAGAGTGAAAAAGAGTCTTAAGAAAATATCAGAAAAAAGCCATTATTTCCTATGCATTTACATATGTATGAGTGTATGTATGATGATTGACTATCAAAAACAACTGTGGTTTCATTATTGAAGTCTCATCTTTAACGAAACACCTTTAATCGTATACTGCATAGAGACAGAGGGAGAGTGTTTATCGTGTTTTTTTCTTTTTGTTTAGCAACAAATCAAACCGAATCGAATCAAAGTAAACCATTTAAACATGCTTGTGTGTGTTTTTTTTTTTTTTTTTTTTTTTTTTTTTTTTTTTTTTTTTTAGCTATACGAGCTACGGCTAGGGAATCTTCAAAAGATATTGGTAGTCCGGACTAACCAATATGCACGATTCGCGACAAGACTTACTATCTGGCTTGTCATGCGTCTACGTACTAAACCCCATCCACGTTCGTAATCCTTCCATCCATTTCCTCCCCCGGGACCACTATCAAGTATTACTTCAGGGGAGTGGTGATTCAGCGAATGCTGCTTCCCCTTTCCGCAGATCTTGCCATCTCGGCCAATCTCTGACGCACCAAAATTTCCTTTGCGAAAACGCACACCAGGTCCCAATTCCTGGCTGACGTCAGCATTAGTCCAACGATGTTGTTCGGCACAATCCGGGATCGAATCGCCGCTTCCAAGGAACGCCTTTGATCCTCATACCGCGGGCAGTCAAAGAAAACATGACCCGCGGTTTCGGTCACATTCGGACAATCCGGGCACACATCATCGTCGTCGTGCCCATATTTAAAAAGGTAGGCCCTAAAGCATCCATGACCGCTCATATGTGTGTGTGTGTGTGTGTGTGTGTGTGTGTGTGTGTGTGTAGATATACTACTATTAAAGACAGTGGTTAAAAGCAATGAAATCCTTAAATTATAACTCAAAGTGTAACAAATAAATGTTAAGAACCTATAAACTACTCACAGAGAAGAGAATATATTAGTTAAACCCTTAGTAAAGAAATTATTTGTTAATAAAAATAGCATAACTCTTTCAAGACACTGAAACATACGTACATATAATGAGTTCTTGATGGATATTGCCTTGAAGTACTTATGAACGTTATAGTCAAGTTCCCATAATAAAACCATCATCATCATCATCATCATTATCATCGTCTTGTATGCCGAACTTAACGAATAGCAACAACGAAGAAAAAGGCAACAAAATTTAAAAAATTCTATAAAAAGCCTAAATAATGGCAGTCGATTTTATGTGGAATAAATGACTAAGAATCACTACAAAAAAAAAAAAAAAAAAAAAAAAAAAAAAACATTGATGATCATCTGGTTTTTAACTGAATCATATGAGTACGTAAAGTATGCCCATGGCTGGTTTATGGCAATAACCAGTAACATTTATTTTACCCTATACACCAACACCAATGTAGATAATGTGGCAAGGACTTTAGTATTGCCAATTACTGACCAATTACATACATTACATGTAATGAATAATTGAAGAATACCAGTTACTATTTGTATGTGATTTATAATGAATTTATAAAAAATGTAATTAAATTGCAAAAGCCGAGCTACATTCCACTCTGGCAGATGCTGCTCATTTGCTTGCGACTGTAAAATATTGCGTGCCAGAGTATAAACGAGAGCGTACAAGTTGCCAAGTGAAACAACTTAGCATTCGACCAATTGAGGTGTCCACGCCAGTAACAATTAGGAAAATTCACAAAATGGTATTGGATGATCGTCGGAGAAAGCTATGCGCAAAATGGGTGCCGCGTTTTCTTAAAATAGAGCAAAAAATCCGCATCGTGCAGATGTTTTTTAATTAAGTGTTTTACGCTGTTATTTTACTGCTTAGCAGGGGTTAAGCGGGCATCATAGCTGGCAGTTCTTCTGACTTATGCAAGCAACCAAGCTGGTTCTGTTTACCAGGCGATATAAGATACGTTGGGCGGCATTGCTCTAAAAATTCTTAAAGGAGGCTAAGTATCGGGTCCGCCATCTAACGTTTTTTTCAACTAATGCTTATTTCGTGAATGGTAACACTTAGCTCATGTCTGATTTGACAGATAATTAGTTTTATCCTTCCGCTGAACGAATATGGTTGTGTATGCTTGAACAACGCTGGGAAATATTGCGACATTACTTTGAAATCAGGGTAATGTTGCAGATGAAGTTCATTTTGATCTTGGCGGGTATATAAACAAGCAAAATTGTCGCAAAGAAAACCCGCACGCATACATTGAAAAGCCTATACACCCCGAAGACGAGTCACTGTTTGGCGCGGATTTTGGTCCAGAAGCATAATTGGGACATTTTTCTTCGAAAATGCGCAAGGAGTGGCCGTTACAGTCAATGGCGATCGTTATCGGGCCATGTTGAACGAATTTCTGTTCACAAAAATTGAAGAGGAGGATATTAGCAACATTTGGTTTCAACAGGACGGCGCTACGTGCCACACAGCCGAAGCTACAGTCGATGTTTTGCGCCCTATTAACCGCAGAGCTGATGTCGTTTGGCCACCTCGGAGCTGCGATTTGACACCGTTGGTCTATTATTTGTGGGGTGCCGTTAAAGATAAATGTTACGCCAATAAGCCAGAGACAATTGACGCTTTAAAGGACAATATTCATGAAGCCATTGGTAAAATACAGCTGAACACAATCGATAATGTGCTTAAAAATTGGACCGATCGTGTAGGATACCGCATGGCCATCCGAGGCAGCCACATGAATGAAATTATTTTCCATTATTAAGCGGAAGGATTGTGCTTTCAAATAAAAAAAGAAATTTGAGAAAATATTCAGTGGTTTTTTTATAGTATTTTCAAAAAAAAAATTTATTTGGCGGACCCTATACCTGAGCGTGATTTTAAATTCGAAGCTCTGAGTCGCATGAGAAAAGCATTATGTGCCTTCTGCATTTGTAGTTGGGCTTTTGGACTCATGGACTACATGTCTTATTTTGGATGTATACCGCGGTCACTAGACCAACTCTAACCTGTGGCGCTCTTGTCTTTGTCAAATGTGTCTCTGCAAAGTCGATACTTAGACTCAGAGAGTCGAATGGATTGAGCCACGTTCGCATTGGACACGTTACCATCCTACAGAAAGTGGGCCGACCGATTTTAACGCGTCGGAAAGATTGGGCGATACCTACTTTGAGCTTTGGTAGAGCTTATTAGGACAGGATACCTTCTAGGGATGAATGGGCTGTTGACACAATGGCAGTCTTTACATGATCAAGTTTTTACTCTGATAATCTCAAGCTCAGCGTCTCTCTCAGACTACCCGATGTTGGCACTGCTTTTCAGGCGGAGGTATACGCTATTGATAGAGCCGTGAGGTGTATTCGGGAATTAAATCCCGAGACCTTAAGACCTATTAGGATCATGTAAACAGTCTGGCTGCAATTAGTGCTCTCGACTCGCATGTGATTAAATCGAAATGTTTCTTCAGCTGTATTCGCTCACTGGCTCATCTGGAGCGATATAATGTCGAACTGATATGGGTTCCAAGTCATGCGGGCATCTGAGGGAATGAAATTGTCTGTCTCTTGTACGCGCATGTCCTTCCACGGGCGTCGATTTTTTTGGATAAATGGGCACTGAGCGGGTTGGAACGCAGGTGGACCAATATCACCACTTGTAGAATATCTAGAATGCTTTGGCTTTCTCTTTCTATGGCAAGGATTAGGCGTCTTTTAAGGTTTGGAAGGGAATCGATAGGGCTTCTTTCGGGCATAATTACCGGGCATTTTATGGTAGGCCGCCCTGACTATGGCCACTACGGTTCCAAGTCATGCGGGCATCTGAGGGAATGAAATTGTCTGTCTCTTGTACGCGCATGTCCTTCCACGGGCGTCGATTTTTTTGGATAAATGGGCACTGAGCGGGTTGGAACACAGGTGGACCAATATCACCACTTGTAGAATATCTAGAATGCTTTGGCTTTCTCTTTCTATGGCAAGGATTAGGCGTGTTTTAAGGTTTGGAAGGGAGTCGATAGGGCTTCTTTCGGGCATAATTACCGGGAATATTATGGTAGGCCGCCCTGACTATGGCTACTGTAGGAGCTGTCAGGATGAGGAGGAGGAGTTTACAACTGTTGTGACTTATGTGAGCTTAGACTAAGGCATTTGAGTGCATGTCACTTCCATGTTCGGGACTGTCTTAGGGATGTGTCACTGTCGAAGTTAATAACTGTATCAAGGGTTCCGGTTGCTCAAATGAGGTAACTAATATTTTTTGGGTCTTTAGGTAGCCGACCTTTCAGCCTCTTCAATGGGTCTGTACTTGTTGGTGGTATCACAATGAGCCTCCGAGTAAAGTCGCGAACCATATAACTTAACCTAACCATTATGCTGTTTGACCACAATGAAGGCGATTTTTTGTATTAGTTTATGAATATTTATGAGACATGGGTCCATCACTTTACATACGAGAAAAAGGAACAGTTGAAGCAGACATTAAGACAGTTATCTGCAGGCGAGGTGCCTGTAGTTTAAAAGGACGAAAGCAAAACGTTTTTTAATAAATATCATGAATGAACTAAAAAGAACTTTAGGAATTATTCCTTAATTTAATTGAATTTATTTTATTTAATTTTTTTAATGCCCTTAAAATATATTTCCATCCTCTTATTTCTTATAAAATATATGATATATGTTCGAAATAATCGAAATTTCTTAAATTAAGTCCATCGATATTCTTAGAAATCCCTAATAAATTACAAAAAAAAAAGAAAATGTTTCTCTTTTTTAATATTGTTTTGTCAGCAGCACTCATTTTTAAAAAATTTTTCTCACCATTTTCATTTTTTATTTTTATTTTTTTAATTATCAATAAAACAGAAACCGGAAATACGTATAAAAAAATAAAAATAAAAAAGGAGAACAAAAGACTCTTAACAGGTATTCTTGTATTTTTTTTGGTATAAAATAATCATCCCATTTATGATTGGATACAGAAGAGTGGGAAATAATTTGTAGATTTTTATGACCCGTTTTTATAGTAATGAGTAAAGATAAATAAAGATAAATGAGCAAAAGATAAACGCCATTTGTAAAATGATAAAGAAAAGTAAAAGTGTTTATACCCTACACCATCACAAGTGGTGCTAATGCTTTTTAGTACGAGGGCGGATTGACATTGAAGCTACCTAGCGCTAGATGGCAGCACAAACACAAAAACATTTTCTTTCTTACGATCTGTCAAACGTCAGCTGTTAAAATTTTAGCCAAATTCTTCGATTAGTTTATTTGTTGTTGTCGTTTGAAGTAAGCAACTTTTGTGTTTCTTGGAAAATGGAAAAAAGTGAATTTCGTATAGTGATTAAACACATTATTTGAAAGGCAAAACGACGAAAGAGACAAAAGAAAAGCTTGATAAACATTACGGCGAATCCGTCAGATTATATGGTAAAATATTGGATTGCTGAATTTGAACGGGACCAAACAAGCACTGCAACAACACCATCAACAGGAAGGCCTCCTCGATATCGGTATGAATGATCGCCGGGTCAAAATACGTGAGATTGCTGAAATGGTAAACATACCATACGAACGTGTGTTCAATATTTTGCATGAACATTTGCATATGAAAAAGCTATCGGCAAGTTGGGTGCCGCGTTTGCTCAGTGTTGAACAAAAACGAATTCGACACATCACTTCACAGCGGTGTTTTGACATGATAAAGCATAATCCTGCTGATTTTTGGCGTATATTAATAACTGTTGATGGAACGTGGGTCCACTACTAAACATCTGAAACCAAAAATCAATCGAATCAGTATGTACATGGATTTGACGGAACTGCACCTTTTTCCTTGCCAGATCAGGCCGTTCTTGCTTAAAATCATTTTTTTCTCCGTCGCTCTTCTAGAAGCATATTGGCTTTTCACAAAACATCTATTGCCTTGTTTAAGTTTAATTAATCAAGTGGGGATGGCCCCTACTCATGCGGTGCATTGTGCTGGTACTAGATCGTGGATAGGAGGAGAGAGGGAATAGTAATTATGGACGTTTGATTTAAATTTGCTTATGTCGTAAGTGGCAGGGAATACTTTCGCTGGAAGATTGTTCCACAACCGAACAGCGTGACCAGAGAACGAATTTTCCCTATAATGCGTTGTGCGATTCACTGGACAATCAACTCTACAGAAATACAAGTACTACGTAAGAATATATGATTACTAGGAATTAGTTCCCTAATATCGTCAGAACACATCCCGTTATAGTATCGATAGAACAATGAAACACACGCTGCATTGCGACGGTGCTCTAATGAATCGATAGAGTTGGCTACCCTACCGTCATTAATAAGAAACTTCGCCCACCACGTCTGTGTGTTAAAAAACAACATTGAATCCTGCTTCTATTAAAATCGACACTATTCGCATGACCCGTCATTAATGAGCATCTTCGCACTCTCCTGTACGAGGTCGAGAAACTCCAAAATAGACTCTGAAACACCGGCCCATAGATAAGAGTTGTATTCCATGTTAGGTCGGATATAGGTCTTGTAAATATTAAGAAGATCAGATGGAGTGAAGTATTTCTTGCGCCTTCTTAAAAAACCAAGGCACTTGAATGCTTCTTTTGACACTTGAAATATGTGATCATTCCAACTAACGTCACAGTGAATTCTCATGCCCAGAACATCAAGAGCATCTGATTCCCCAATATCCACATAACCCGTGGACACTGATGACAACACACCACCACGTCTGTGTGTTAAAAAACAACATTGAATCCTACTTCTATTAAAATCGACACTATTCGCATGACCCGTCATTAATGAGCATCTTCGCACTCTCCTGTACGAGGTCGAGAAACTCCAAAATAGACTCTGAACACCGGCCCATAGATGAGAGTTGTATTCCATCTTAGGTCGGATATAGGTCTTGTAAATATGAAGGCGATCAGATGTAGTGAAGTATTTTTTGCGCCCTCTTAAAAAACCAAGGCACTTGAATGCTTCTTTTGACACTTGAAATATGTGATCATTCCAACGAACGTCACAGTAAATTCTCATGCCCAGAACATCAAGAGCATCTAATTCCCCAATATCTACATTACCCATGGACACAGATGGCAACACACCACCACGTCTGTGTGTTAAAAAACAACATTGAGTCCTGCTTGTATTAAAATCGACCCTATTCGCACGACCCTACTCGGTGATTTTCGCCAGGTCACTTGTGACTATGTCGTTCATATTCATTCTTCTCGCCCCAATCTCCAAAAGCCTCGGTCTACGATCATAAGAATACGAGTGACAAATGTTGCTGTCATCCGCAAAAGAGTAGATAGGATTAGAAGTGAAAAGAAGAAAGTCGTTAAGATGTATTAGGAAGAGAGTAGGAGAAAGAGCAGAGCCTTGTGGTACCCCTGAGTTTATCCTGAACTCGTCGTATGAGCCCCCCATCTATAACCACCTTGCTAAGTCGTGGTGGTAATTTTTTTCCCTGGTGGCGTTTTCTCCTGATCATTATTCGTCTGATGTTTGTCATCATCGCCAGAAGCAGGGTCAGGGTGGCTTCTTTAGATGTATTTGTCTGAAGGGATTTGTCAAAATCATATTTTTTCGTCATGTCCTCTACTGGGATTCGAACCTGAGCCGTTAGCGTTGTACGCCTGAGGTGCAATCACTACACCACGGCAACTCACATCCGTTAAATGTTATCTTTATGATAGTTCCTTAAAGGACTCACAGACGGACCGTTTAAGCTCTTTCGTTTAATAGAAACATATTTTTTATGCAAAAAACTATAATTAAGACATCGCCATCAACTATTGAACATTATTTCAAAAATAATTAAAGCTTGGCGGCCGCAGCTCGAAAATTTCATACAAAATATGGTCGGAATAGTGTTTTAACTTTGTCGAATGTAAAGAAATTAGTTAATAAATTCAGGGAAACTGGAACAGTTGGCGACGCCAAACACACCGGTTGTCCAAAAACAAGCCGTTCGAATGTCAATATCAAAGCAATGCTTGAGAGTGTCGGTGACAATCCAGAAACCTCAATTCGGCATCGTGGGCAAGAACAGCAAATTTCAAGAAGCTCTCTACAGCGTAGACTCACTAAAGTTCTATGTCTCCGTGCTTGAGTTCAATAAACACAACAACTGAAGTCTTATGACCATGCACAACGAAAAGATTTCGTTGAATGGATTATTGCACATCAACAAATGAATGCTAATTTTTCGAGCGAAATCATCCTAAGCGATGAAGCATACTTGATGGCTTTGTTAATCGTCAAAATTGTCGCTTTTGGGTTTCTGAGAACAACATGTGATTGTCCAAAAACAGAAATGCAGTTACAACTTGTCACTGTTTGGTGTGGACCATACGTTTTTGAAAATGACGCTTTACATTCTTTCTGCCGAAATTGAAAGATATTGATGTGGCCAATGTGTGGTTTCAAAAAGACGGTGCAACCTGCCATACAGCCTGTGAAACATTTTAATTGCTGCATGAGACATTTCCACGACGTACCCTCTCGTTTCGATGATGAGAATTGGCCCCCTAGATCGTGTGACCATTAGATATCTTTTTTTGTGGTTATTTGAAATCGCAGGTCTATGTCAGCACAACCACCCGTACATTTATGCAATATGGCCATGGAAAATTTCGACAAACGATTGCGTATGTCCATGTAATGCAGTGAAGACCATTTGCTCGATATGTTATTCCATAAATAACCTATGATATGTACTTTATGATTCAATAAAAAAATAACAATCATAAGACTAAAAACTGTGTTTTCTATCGGGTGGGCCATCTATCGGTTTAAATTTGAACCAACGGTTATTTCGAATCTGGCAATACTTATATCATTCTTTTCTGCCACAAAATTCAGTATGTTTTCTCTACTAAACGAAATGAATCGATTTACGCTTGAGCAACGTTGGGTTAATTGGAAATTTATTTCCAAAACAAGGACAAAAAAAGCTTACTTTCATCTTGGGGTGTACATTAGTAGACAAAATTGCCATATTTAGGCTCAGAAAATCCAAACGTAGTCTTACAGAAGGCAATGCACTCATTACGAGTGACTGTGAGGCTTGGCCCATACTTCAACGTTTGGTTTCAATAGGATATTGTAACTAACTTGCCACACATCTCATGCCACAATCGATTTATTGCGTCAAACGTTTGATGGGCGTTTAATTCGCCGAAATGATGATGTCAGTTGGTCGACAAGAAGATGAGATTTGACACCGTTGGACTAATTTCTCTGGTACGCCGTTAAGACAAGTGTTATGCCGACAAAGCAGAGACATTTGAACATTTTAAAGCCAATATTCGTGATGCCATAGCCTAGATACGACTCCATACCCTCGAAAAAGTTATCTGTTCTGAGGCCAACCACGGCAGCCATACCATATAAATGAAATAATATTTCATGTCTAATCGGACAATTGTACTTCATAACAAAAAAATAAATTTTGCAAAATTTCAAACCGTTTTTGTTTTATTGCATTTTTTAAATTAAAATTTTAAATGGCCCATCCGATATTTAATTCAAATCTGCGTTAAATTTGGGACACCCTTTAGTACGAGTAATAATGTTTGGGTCTTAAGTCTTTTATTCATTTAACTCTGCAAAGCAATAGTCTGTTTGCATGCGTACATATATGCATGTGTCTTAAATCTTTTGTTTTTCTATTAAAACAAAAATTCTTAAAAATTTTTATTTATTAATAAAATTTCTTAAATAATTAATGATTTATGTGCCAAAATAATTTTTTATTGATTATTTGTAAATTTAAACAATAAGATTCAATCCTTTATTTGATCACTAAACAAGGAAAAAGTGTTTGTCAATATACTTAAGTATGAGCATAGGTATCTATGTTGTGTGTATTGCGTGCACTTTTTACTTTTGCCAATTCACTGTTTAGTAGGTGGTTTAATTGTTTGCAAACAATTAAACAAAATTTATAATGGCTTTGTTGTTATTGTTGTTTGTTAATTGTTTTCCAAAAATTACAAATTTCAACTTCCTTAACTGTTACCATCACCTTGATCAGCTCACTACCATTTGTGTACACGAGTATTTACCCACTAACTAAAAGACAATTAAAAATAAATTGCTTTGCATATGCTGAGTTCTTAAGAATTTACTTCTCTCTCTCTCTCTCTCTCTCTCTCTTGTTTTACTATCTCTCGTTCTTCAATGTTATCCTTGTTTGATTTGAAAAAGACAAAGGCGATAATAAAATCAAATAAATTACTAAACAGAAGGTAGTATGAGTAGCTCTGATCAATGAACAAATGATTTTTTGCGGTTAAAACAAAAATACAAAAAACATTGAAATAAAGCAAGAAAATGAAAGAAAAAAAGGATAATTTTTGGGATTTATTGTTTGAATCTTCTAACAAGCAACAGTAGATACGGTAGTCTAAAGGCTATGGCATACACAAGCTGTTGTTGAAAAATAACATTTGGTTGTGTATCGCTATGAATAGTGTGTTTGCCAATAAGCACAACATGAAGTCGATTTTTTTTTCTTGTTTTAGCAACTGCAACATTAGTGCTCTTTTTTTCTTCTTTGATTTTCTATTTTAAAGCAATTTGTTGTTGTTCTTGTTGCTATTTCTGTAAATGTTTAAAAAGAGCAGAGTGCTAAATACTACTACAGAGAAATTTTGAGAAACAATAGCTATTTGCTGCAGTTTAGATAATTTATTTCCTGTGAAGTATCTTAAGAGCCCTTTACCGCATATATCAGTGCACAACAAAATGAAATAAAATATTTCTCACGCAAATACTTATTTAAAACATGTTCTGGTTTATTGTTACTTGCAGGTTTTTATCATTTTCTTCTTGTAATTCTAAAGCGTTTTTACACAAATTTCAGTGCTTTTTGAGACTCGTTTACCGATGCCGACAATAGAAATTCACAACTGTAGAATGTTGGGGTATATTGGCTTTGGCTGATCTAAACGAAATTTGAACGAAACCAAAGCATAATCGCCGGAATGAGGAAATCCTTAAAAAAAACCCAACGTCATTGTCCAGCTTTTGATAGAAATAGATCACAATAGGAAGTATGTCTATAGTACAGAGTTCATCAGGAACTGAACCGATAGGCTTTCACAGTTTTTTTACGGCCTCCTTCTTTCAATCTATATACCCATTTAACCTTTTTTTGCTTCTTCTAAGATATCTCTTGCATTAGATTGTTTAAGTTGATCTTATTATATAAGCCGTCTCACAAGTGCACTGGAACCTAACTCTAGACCACAGCAAGCAGGATTTCGTCCCCACAAATCATACATAGACCACGTCAACAACCTCAGAGAAGTTGTGGAACAGTCTGTTGAATAGCGATATCCCCTTTACATCCTTTTTATGGACTTCGAGACCATATGGAAGACCTTCAAATGCAAAGGGACACCACCGAATTTTATAACCCTCATTTGGGAATTATACCGCGGAGCCACTTGCAGACTTCTACACGAAAATCAACTGGGTGATCAGATAAACATAAAAGAAGGAGTGCGATAAGGATACGTAATGTCAGCACTAATAAATATTATTCCACCAACGCAACCAATGGAATAGCATGGGAATTGCAAGGACAACTGGTTGACGTGGAATATGCCAACGACATGTGTCTTCTAAGCCATAAGTACACCGACATGGTAGAGAAAATCAAACTGAAAAAGCCTGTCTAAAGATCAACTGCGCTTAGACCAAACCGATGCGAATAAATTGAAATCATGGCCACTCAGTCTTAGTCAATATTACGATCATATTGCGGTCATATAGTAACGCACAGACCGTCAACACTGATAATATCTCAGTCTAAAAACACTGCAGTTCTCCGGAAGACAGTAAAAAGTATTTATCCGAAATCCTGCACAGAAACAACACCCCAATTCATTTTTGAACCATCAGTATATACTCTGGCGCTATTAAGTTATCCCTACACAACTCGATTGTGGAGGAAATTTTGACTTTGAACACTCTATTTAAATCAAAAAAGTAATATGATCCAATTTCGGCCGCAGTAGACTTAAAATCATCGCTTGACCATATGTTCTTGATCTTAAGAACCAGATGCATTAAACCTTTCTGCGCTACAGGCAGAGATGGCCATTAATATTCAATATTTATCACGTGATCCAGATCACAAAATATTGGGTTATATCGCGATCGATGATTATAGCATACTAAACGTTCAATAAATATCGTAATAATGGATCGCGCTCAATATATATTGTACGTGTAGCAGTGCCCAATGGTATCAAGATGCAGTATAGTGTTCAGTGCCTGTGAATGGCTAGTTTTCTCAGAACATATATTGTACCGATACACAACGATCTTGAACTTTATATAGTTGATACAAAAGAACAGACCATACCCATATACATCCATGTTAGGGCTAAGTCCCCATTTCGCAGCGAACATCCTACGACAGGCGTAGAAAGCCATTGTTGCCTTCAGTCTCTATGATAATTTCGAGTCCAGGATTATACCCGCAATTATTTAACCGCGGTAGTCTAAATCTTTGTCTTATTCGTACCAGTTCTGTAACCATTTTCTGTTCCGCATTTCGCAGCGAACATCCTACGACAGGCGTAGAAAGCCATCGTTGCCTTCAGTCTCTATGATAATTTCGAGTCCAGGATTATAATCGCAATTTCTTAACCGCTGTAGTCTAAATCTTTGTCTTATTCGTACCAGTTTTGTGACCATTTTCTGTAGCCCAATCATTGAGTATCCACAGACCTTGAGTATGGTGCAAATAATCACATCCTAAAACTACACTGACACATCTATCACCACATCCTTCGCGTAAGGAATAAGAATCGTGTTAACAACAATAAGCCAAACGATTAAGGAGATCACACCGCCATGGGGTGTGTCCAGTTTAATCTGTTTGGACTTAAGACTGTTACTTAAATTCGCGATAACTATTTTCGATTTCAACATCGATATCAATCTGTTTCCAATGTACTTTTCGACGTCCAGATTATTAAGAACCTATTGAATTGCTGCAATAGTTTTGTTATTGAAAGCGCCTCTATGCTCATGAGGGCAGCCATTGTATGTTGCTTGAATTCGACAACACTCTTTATAAATCTCACAACCTAATGCATAGTTGTTTCCGTAGATCGAATCTTAAGATAGGCATGTTAACTACTCGAAAAACGCATTGTGTCTTCCGGTTGTTGCCTTATGTAAAGCGAATGTCACTGAGTTTTTCACTGATTGGACAAAAGTCCGTCGCATTCTTATAACCTCTTTTGGGAGTTTTGGGAATAAAAACGAGGCAAAGCATAAATATTCTGTAAAGTCAGTGGATAATATGCTCTTTGGCTGTCTATACCAGCCAAGATTTAATGCGATTATGTATCATCTAGTAAAACAAGGAGAAAACCCGTCAACATCATTAACAGCTGCTTGAGGAAAATAATAAGAATCTTCTGGCCGAGAATAATCCAATGCCGATCTGTGGTCAGTGACAAGGCAGACGCCTACAGCAGCAGCAATGCTTTAACGCAAATGGAACTGTATTGGTCATAAGCTGCGAAAAACCCAAGATTATCCGACACGAATAGCGCTAGACTGGAACCACCAAGGTACCTATAAAAGGGAAGCGACGCCCATACTTGGAGAAGACAATTAGATGCAGAAATCACGACAACAACGAAAACCTGAAATGAGATTAAAATGTGAGCTTTAGACACCATTATTGAAATTCACTTGTTATGGCCCTATGTTCCACTTTGGAGTGGTAGGAATAAATGCATATATAATATAAAGACTAGAGGAGTGTAGTGGTTAGAACGCAAGCATACAACACAAACGGCCCAGGTTAGAATCCAAGCAGAGGACATGACAAAAAAAAATATAATTGCGGTTTCAAGTGTCCATCCAGCTTGCTTTTGGCGATAATAACAAACATCAGATGAATGATCAGGAGAAAATGCCACCTATTGGGAAAATGCTAAGTATGGATCACCACCACCGCTTAGCAAAGACCTGCACCACTACACACAATCATATGGATTCATCTACAACTTTGTGGAAAGCCAATATGATCCCTAGAAGAGTGACGGAGAAAGAATAAAGGCTCGAGTAAAATGGAACTTGCATTGTTGTGTAGGTTATTAATTAGTCGAATTCAACTGACTTATGATTTATTTTCCTTAACAATAGTCCTTCGATTGTACACGGTAAACAGTTGTAAAACCAATGCTGAGTATATTACCAGCTCCTCTTGTGGTTTTTGGTCTGTGCTTTTAAAATAGGTATGTCAGTTAGTCGTTCAGTTAAAAAGGCACAAAGTCAGTTTAATTTTATTTGACATTAAGTCTGTTTATGTTTAACCTTAAGAGTATCTTTAAAGTCATATCAGATTTTCTTTAATGTATAATTGTTGGCATCGTTATTGTTGTTGCTGTTGTTGGTGTCATTAATAGTCTTATTAATGTTAGTGGTGGTACAATGCAGATGCAATGCAATGGCAATGCCAATGGCCGTCATACGCTGCCATGTTATTTAAATAGTCTTTTTTGTTATAATTTGTACTCGTAAATGTTTATGTTTCGTTATGCCTCCGGTATTATTATCGTCATTATTATTGGACTATTGTAAGGAGAAGAAGGTATGCGGTGGACAACAAACAACAATAAAAAAAACACTCAATCTTTCTCTTTTTTATTTTTACATTATTGTTTCATACCGTAAAAATGTTCATTTGACACATTTTTTTAGAAACGTTTTTGTCCACCGTGTTTGTTGTTCTGTTTGAACGCCTCTATTGTTCCCAATTCAGTTTTTCTTTTTCGATTTTTTGTTTTATTTGTTTGCCTTTTAAATGCCATTGTTATTTTGGTTTTTATTACCGTTTTCTTTGCCTTCCTTGGCCTTTTATAGATGTCAGACAGACAAGCCAAGCCAAGATAGACAGACAGACAGACAGACATAGAATTTTCTTTTTGATATTTCGACAAATTCTTTGGAATTCTTTTTACATTTTTCTTGTCTGTTTGCAGTTTGTGAGCTACTGTGACACTATCGATTCCCCAATGACAATTTAGTAAAATTTATGAGCCTTGAATGGTAGTTAAGATAATAAAAAAAAAGAGAAAAAATGAAAGATAAATCCTTTTGCAGCCTTTAAAAATTCTACAAACAGATTCCTTGTTTTAGTATCAAAGGTCTGGAAAAATGCAACGAAAATATTTAATTAATGATGCGGAACAATTTATTTTAATGAAAGAAATGTGTTTAAAAATTATAACAGAGCTGAGAAGAGCATAGACAAATAAATTAAGTTTTATTTTAAAGGATATTTCATTAAGCGTTTTCTAAAACAAAGTGAGTGTGAAATATCATCGAAATTTTTTATTCGTTTTAAAGGCCTATCGTCGCGCTTATGTATGGAATATATTTTTTAATATCATCATACCGACCAAGCACTATTGCAGGACTCTGCGGCCCATGGGATCTTACGTGCCCCTTCCGGTCTATAGCTTGTTCAGCAGATCTGCAACCTTCCTAATGAACACCAGCATATCGGACTCAATAATGGTGGATATGTCGCCCAGTGAGACCCTATGTCTAACTAAACATTTCCATCTAAACCAGATTCAGGCAAAGAGCTGCTCTTATCTTTTGTTTTACACGTGCGTACTCACACGCATAGGCGAAAAATAAGCAAGAAATGAATAAGGAGAAAATAGGTGGAAAAATACAGTGCAAAGTGGCCTGAGTGAGACATCCTCATATAACTACTGAAATCCATTAGTATATTTAGCCTTAATCTGATCTTAACCTATCAACATAATATGTGTTCCGCTGTCTATCAAGGTCTGTAGTCTCTGATTAGTTTATGGTGATCTGAAACGGTGGTCCTAACGGAGCTTCTAGCCTGGCCTGCTATACTTAAGAGCCTCAAAACGAATTTCAAATTGCGGACTGATCGCCGCGCTAGAGTGGCGAAGTCCCCTTTGGGTACGTCAGAGTTCCAAGTATGTTGCAATTTCCCAATCCTTGATTAGATTGAGGATGGTAGTAAGTGGTAATACACAAAAGGGTGTCACGGAACCTTTTCTTGCCTATACATCCGCTGTTTCATTGCCATCTATCCAAGCGGAATATAACATCGTGCAAAAGTTCTCTGCAGATTTGCTGAGTAACGCATAGTCGAAATGTTTAATTTTCCATAAATATGGCTCATAAATTGAGCTGAATTTGACCGATAGTATGGAATATGTTGGCTTTGAGCGCCGCTATGGTTTGAAACTTATTCGCATAAGTTTCACGAAGTCAAATCGTACGATTTCATTGGCCAGTTCACATCATCTTCACATGAAATGGCCATAACATCGTAGAGAATGTCCAATATGGCATAAACTGTATGGTACGTAACGTCGTTCTATCTAAACTACATATTGTAGATTTCAATATCATCACGATTAGGCCAAATGATGTGGGTTATCATCCACTGATCGGATTTTTTGGATAATTGTGCTTCGCCAGGTGTTTCTTGGTCGGCCACGATTCCTTGAATTTTGAGGATTCCACTCGAGTACCGTCCATATAAAACTACAACAGAATGGACTTTACACATGAGTTGAATACTCTCGCGAACGGCGGTGATGGTTTCAGCAAGTCATACGTTTCATCTACATACGGGTGGGTGTTGGTTCATTGTTTACTGAATTTATAACACATTGCGAGTAGTCCTTTCGGTAGAACGATTATGTCGACCATAAAATAGGCGAAGCTCAAGAAACGTTAGCGTGTAACCTGGAACATCAATTTTTAAAAAACTTTTCGCAGCATAGTGACCGCATTTCGCCAATAACTCTTCGAATGTTGATTTCCAGGTGTTCAATTGCGTTTGGTTTATCAACATAGACAAGTGACTTGACATAAAACCAATGAAAATAATTCAATGGGATTTGACAAACAGAGCGATTATTTTAATAAAAATAAATAAATTGTAAGCGTGTCTTTGGTGTAAGTCTATCCATAATGAAATGCCAAACCAAACTAAATAAAAAGCAATTATCGGCTGTTTAATTGGTTGTCAAATAAAATAATTGAAATTATGAAACTTTTAAAAAACACTCGACACATCCATATTACTTCCTATCCTATCTATTCCTTCGCAGATAACAGCAACATTTGTCATTCATATTCTTTTGATTGCAGGCCAAGTCTCTTAAAGATTGAGGTGAAAACTATGAATAAAAACGACATACTTATAAGCAACCTGGTCAAAATTTCCGAGTTGGGTCGTGCGAACAAGGTCAATTGTAATGCACGCAAAACCCAATGCTGTTTTTTATCACACAGACGTGGTGGTGTGGTGTCATCTGTGTCTATGGGTAATGTAAATATTGAGAAATCAGACGTTCTGGGCATGAGAATGCACTGTTGGAACGATCACATATTCCGAGTGTTGAAAGTAACATTCAAGTGCCTTCGATTTTTAAGACGGTGTAAGAAATACTTCACCACATCTGATCTTCTTAATATCTACAAGACCTATATTCGACCCAAAATTTAATACAACCTTCATGTATGGGCAGGTGCTTCATAAGTTCACAGTATGGTAGCCAACTCCATCAATTTATTAGAGCATCCTAACAATCATACATTCTTACGTAGTACTAGTAAAATCGCACAAAGCGAAAATCTTCCCTGACACTTGCGACGTGGGTAAATTTAAATCGAACGTCTATAAATATTACTCCCTCTATCCTCCTTCCCACAACCTATTTTCCTAGTACGAGGGGTACTATTTATATTTCGGAAACAGCAAATAATAACAAATATTTTTAAATGAAAATGGCGTTGCTGTTTTTCAAAATATTCCGCTTGATGATCAATACACTTTTGCATTCGTTCAAACCATTTCTCAATGCAGTTTTTCCATTCCTCTTGAGACACCTCCGGAACATAGTTTTTGAACGCTTCAACTGCTTCTTCGGCGCTCGTAAATCGTTAACCACGCTGGTTACCTTTGAAATTCGGGAACAAGAAGTCATTGGGTACCAAATCAAGACTGTACGGAGAAATTCGATGTGAGAGAGTTCGCATTGTCATGATGGAGAATGATTCGTCGTTAGGGGTTGGTTTTACGAATTTCTCTGAAGACTTCCGGCAAACAAATGGTCGTGTACCACTCAGAATTGCCTGTCCTACGTTGCTTTAGCGGCACAGTAGCCACAGGGCTCATTCGGCCAAAGAAACAGACGACCATTTGGTTCGCTGTGCTTTTTACACGAACAACTTTTGTTGGATTTAGCTCGTTTTGGAATACCCACACGGTCGATTGCTGCATTTTTTCGGCTCAGTCGTATATATCCATTGATCGTCACTTGTCTTACCTTATTACACGTATTTTGAAGCACCACGGTCGAACTTTTCAATCATTTCCCTACATCAATCGACGCGATGTAAGGATGCCTCTAACTCACAATATGTCACATGACGATCTTGCATTATCAATTCACGCACTACATCGATGATTTGTGGCACAACAATAACATTAGTGTTACCAGTTTCCGAAATATAAATAGTACCCCTCGTACCAGCACAAGTAGCGGTTTTCCTTTGGGTGCTGGTCTTAAGAGAAAAAAGAACAACATGACGATTTGTCAAAACAAACTGAATTAACGACAGCCGCTATCAGCTGTTAAAGTTATAAAGGCATACTTATATCATCGGTATATGAAAAAGCAAGGATACGAGTATTTGTGCCTTGTGAAGTTGTTTCAATTCACAAGTTAAAGAAGTCGCATAATAAGGCATCGCCTTGCTTTTCACCATATGAAGTAGACAAAGTAGTTTTCCTCTTATGAGGGAGCTTTTAGTATTTTTCAAGGTCATTATGGAATATGAAAAATATGGATTTGTTTTTCTTGTGTCTTTTTTAGGAATCTTTTTTAACGAAAACTAATAAGAAAGGTTTAGTCATTTGCTGGAATTTGTTAGTCGAATTAACCCTGGCTATTAGTTATATCCCGGATCGAATTGTTGGTTCAATAGGGGGCATTAGTTCGGATTGAACTGGTACACCGATGTTTCCAGAGTGAATGACGTATCGGTGCTGATACTCATGGACCCATGGAGACTTGTCGATATCAGTGGGGAAATCGCTAAGTGTCTTCTAGGCTATCTTGGCCATTGCCATATGTGCTAAGATCAACCTAAACAGTGTGATCAAGGGTAGGATCATTGATATATTCTCTGATAGTTAAGCCACCTTAAGGGCAATTGGCTCGAATCGTATGACATCTAGACCGGTCAAATATTGCTACGATACGTTGCAAAGGCCTTCGCTTAGAAGTAACACTAGATGATAATGAAACAGCGGATGCTTTGGTTAGAAAAGACTCCATGACACCCTATATCAGTCTGGAACGTCGCGCTGAGGTTCTCAAGTATGGCAGATCGAACTTGTAACCCCTAACGAAATTTCTTACGGATAATTGTAGACTGAGAAGCTCATCTGAAGATGATGGCGGTCACAGGTATCAGAACACATAGTGTGTGAATGTGGATTTCTTGCGTGGATTTAGAAAGAAACGTTTAGGCAGATTTCAGATCTGCTGGTGTTCCTTAAGAAGTCAGCAGATCTACTAAACAAACTATAGACCGGAAGTGGTACAATAGATCCCATCGGTCGCAGTGTCCGGCAGTAGTGCCTGATCAGAATGATAATAATTATAAAAATTTTATGTCTTCTTAAATAATTATTACATTATCAACAAAATAGTTTAGAGAACTTTAAACTATCCAATGTAATAAAATAAATTGAAATCAATTTTATTCCTTTTTTTAAAAACAAAATTGCAAATATTTTAATGTTAAACGATATTAGTTTTGATTTACAACAGCAATACCTGCAAGTCATTGTTTGAATTGAACTGAAACATATTTCACTTTCTTTCCCCCCAATCCTTTAGACTCTATCTTGGCTTTAACTCTTTTTCGAAAATTTTATAATCATCTACTGGTTTCGCCACGAATTCAAAATCATCTTTAAGATGATGATTATTGTTGGCTGTTTGGTTTGGTTGGTTGGTTGGTTGGTTAGCTGGTTGATGATGATACTTTAGCATGACAGGCTTTATGGACACTCGCTTCAACAACGATTTCACGTCGAGTGTTTTCTCTATCTTGTGTGAAGAGACTTAAGGGCACAGCAAACACATGTAGAATGTAATGTGAATGAGTAGTAGTTTTGATAGTTGTGGCCAACAACACATTAAGGCTGTTAAGGCCATTGTCTAGTCAGATTATGGAGAGGGTTAATATTTGTTTAATAATTTCAAGTTGACAGCAGCCAACAATAATAAGTGGCGCTTATAACGCGCATTCATTTCAATAATCATCGACAAAAAGAAAACGAAACAACTCACATATGCTCCCCCTTATGTTCTTATGCCAAGGGAATGGTTGCCTTGAGTTGAGCTGGGACATTATTAAGAGTACGAGTATGTTTTGGTTGATGTTGACTAAAAAAAGGTATTAATAATGCTTAAGATCCACTTGTTATTTGTTTTATAATATACGAGTATTTACGTATTTTTTTTTAATTTTTCTCAGCTTCAAAAAAAAAAAGATGATTTTTTTTGTATTTCTTCACATACTTGTGGCTCATGAAGTATAATTTTTTCTTCTTTTTTTTGGGATTTTGTTTTCTTATCCAACCAAAAGGTATCATTTTTATTGTATATGCCACATTTAACAACAACAACTCCAACGAGCATAACAACATTAAAGCAGCATTAAATGTATTGGTTTATAAATAGTGTGAGAAAATTCGTTGCCAGTTGAAAAACGACTCGAGTAGTCTGTTAAGAATTTTAAAGAGTTCGATAATCGGTAATATCTGTTAATCTAGTTTTTTCTTTTTCTTATTTTGTTGTTGTTGTTGTTGTTCTTGATGATCATTCAATACTTTTTTTAAAACCTCCTCACCTCTAAGAGATCAACGTACTAGTGCAACATTCAATAAAGGGAAGTACACAAGAGCCTTAGCATGTTACCTACGTTAGCAAGTGCACTGAGAAAAATAATTGTGAAAATTTTAAATATTTATTTATTATCATCATACCGTTTAGGCACTATTGGAGGACACTGCGTTCCATGGGATCTATTTCTAATGAATATCAGCAGATCTGTAGTGGATATTTCACCCAGTGAGACCCTATGTCTACCTAAACATCCCACACTCACACAATATGTGTTCCGCTGTCTTTGATGCCTGTAAGAGCGTAGTCTACAAACATCCACATCTGTGACCGCCATCCTCTGAGAATCTCAGAGCGACGCCGAAATTGCAGACTGATTGCTGCCCTAGAATGGCGAAGTACACTTTAAGCGCTCCAGTGTTCAAAGCATCTGGCTATTTCGCAATTCTTGATAAGATTGTGATGGTAGTAATCGGTGCCGCATAGTAAAGTTCCGGACTAATATACAGTGTCACTGAAGCTTTTCTAGCAGAACCGCTTTATTTCTTTGCAAAGTCTATGGGTACTATGTTTGGAGACTATACTAGATGGGGTAGCAGTTCGAAGATATATCATAGATTTTTTTCGAAGGAACTGCACCCGTGCTTGATCTTGATCGAACAGCATTTTACTTCCTCGATAGAGAATATCGTTTTCGAGATGTTGGTAAGAAAGCCCTTTGTTGCTTTTTATTCACGCAAATCTATGTTCAGCCGAAAATTGGCTCTCAAACAACAAAGGGTGCTCTAGATGCACCAGCTGGTAGTTCTCCCGATTCTTATCTATGGCTGTCTGGTGTTTTGGGAGGCTCTTAGAGGAGGGCCTTATCTAAATTGTGCTGGAAAGAGTGCAGAGAACTGCGTGCTGCTTTTAACGTATTTCTGCACTTGAACTCCACATATTATTGCTTTTATTTCAAAGCAAAATCAGTTTGAGAGCACTGGGCTTCTGGATACAATTTCTAAGTGGCCATACAGCATAGGACATATTACTTCGTCTCTAAGAGAATTGATTACAGACTTGACTGTATTCTGTTGGGTAGCCTTCTTCCTTGTGAGGGAGGAATGGGGAAAGGGTAGAATTTTTACGGGTTCTGGTATTGCAGTCTTCACAGAAGAATCCAAGATACTAACCGGTGTGGGGGCTGATGTTTTCTCAGAGTCTGCCAACTTTATATTACCGGGAGACCTCTAGCGTTTTTCAGGCTAAAAATTTTGCAATTCCGCAGGCATGTAAAATACTGAGTGATCGGGGATGTCTGTAAGTAGAACTAGAACTTTCTTTGATAGTCTAGCAGCTATCAGGACCAACACGACTTTAGTTCTCCGGTCTAAGGAGATGAAGCACCTGAGTAATACATGTATAATTCCCATAATTTGTGTCCATGGATACAAGGACATCGTTGGTAGTTGGATATGGAATTTGTCACTTTCTTCTCTAACATCTGCTGACCTGTAAGTTTTTTTCCGGCACTCATAGCATATTGGCTTTACTCAAATCATCTGTCGCTTTGTTTCAGTTTCAGTAATCAAGTTGGTTTTTAAGCCCATTAGATGATTAGCCTACTGTAACTCTCCTCCATATGTGTAGTGGTGAATTTCCTGGCTAAGTGGTGTCATCTGGGTACACTTGAGTCTTCGCCGTGCGGCATAGCCCACGGTACCCCAATGGCACGAGTGTATACGATGCGTCCACCAACGCCCCCACCTATGAGACCCACTAGTGAATATCACAAGTGAGTACCAATTCGAAGGCGTGTTATTAGAACACTCATAACCTTAACACCTTGGTGAGGAATCAGAGACAATCTAAACTCCTAACGTGATATGGTCACAGCACCAAGTTGAAAAAATGCAACACCACACGGAGCCCGCCCTCTGTCTGCGCTTTAGGTCCAAACCACAGCCACCACGAAACTTCCACAAGGGGCCCTACCCAACAGTCGGGCAAGGATCGGAATCCCTGGGGCTCCCGATTCCCGTGGCACCAGAATACCTCTAGTCAGGATTAGTGACACGCCATTTATTTCCAATAGGTGGCGATTTCTCCTGCTTGTCATCATCGCCAGAGTTAAGCTGGATGGTCAGGGAAGGCTTCTTTTAGATGGATTTGTCTGAAGGAAGGTTGGTCACTTTATTAAACACTCGAAACCGCAATTGAAATTTTTTTTGTCATGCCCTCTGCTGCATTTCGAACCTGGGCTGTTTGTGTTGTATATCTAGCCATTATATTACGCCACACACCCCCAAAAATATTTTTCAGTGTATATACATATATGTGCGTGTGTATGTGATCGTTCCTTGGTAATGTTTAATAGTATTTTTCATTCGTTTCAAATTTTTTTTATTGTTGCTGTTGTTTCTGACTATCTGTCTTGTTAGACATTCATTTGTACAATCGGCATTTGTTGTTCTTATTGTTGTTGTTGTTGCTATAATTGTTGTTCTTGTAATATGTTGTTATTCATTTGTGTGTAGGCATTAACCACCATCACCATCACTATCACCAACCAGCCATCCATCCGTTCATTCGTCTGTCCGTCCGTTCGTCCAACCATCCATTCATTCATTGATTGTGTGTTTGTTTGTGTTGTATTTTGAGTCTTTTTATCTTAAACTTGATTTTTGTTTTCTTTCATTTGGATTCTTTTTTTTTGTTTTTATTGTAGTTGCTGCCGTTGTTATTGTTGTTGCTGTTGTTTTTATGTCGTTGTGCTACAATATCTCTCCTCGTTCACGCGCGTTAAACGCCAGTCCAACAATTTTTATGCTGTCAGCAAACGCGTGCCTGTATTTGTGTGGTCTCGGATCTCATGAATAACTCTGGAACAACGACGACGATGGCATTTGTGCTGCTGCGCGTTTAGTTTCTTAAAGCTTGCAATTCTTTTTTTCTTTTTCTTCTTCTTTTGTGTGCCAAAGGTATTTTGATCTGATGCAGCATGTGCGCATATGTAGTATTACTGACTATTTCAGTCGTAACACTGTGCAGGGTGAAACATTTAGAAAAGCTGAGTGCTACTTTAATTGGGAAGGTATAATCGTTTGGTAAACAAATTTAAAAAAAATTTAATTTTTAAAAATTTAAACAAAATTTAAAACAAACGAAACTTTTCAAAATTTACTTAAATAATTCAAAGCTTTTGTTCAAGCTTTGTTATACCTGATACCTCATGAAAAAGATAGGATGGAATTTTAGTAAGTAATCGCTGTTACCGCTTAAGGGATTCAAAGAAATATCTAAACACTAGCAGAGTGTAACTGGTTTGTGATTGTTTTTATTTTTTTAATGTCATAGAAACATTATTATGGTTAGAGAAGCTCGCCTGCCCAAGCATTTTGTCTAAGACTATAGACTTAGAACTGAAACTGTTATTTTTTTCTCCGTCGCTCGTCTAGACAGCATAATGGCTTTCCATAAAGCATTCATTACTTTGTGTCAGTTTTAGTAATCAAGTTGATTTTCAAGTTAAGTAGATGATAAATCTACTGTAGCTCACCTCCATATGGTTGTGTGAAGTGGTGGTGAAGATCCTTGCTAAGTAGTACTGATCCTTACTTAACATTGAACTTTTTTTTCCGAGTAGGTGGCGTTTTTCTCTTGATCATCCGTTCGATGTTTGTGATCATCGCCAGAGATAAGCTGAAAGGTCAGTGGAGCTTCTTTAGATGGAATTGTCTGCAGAAAGGTTGAAGTCTGTTTATTAAACACTCGAAACCGCAATTAAATTTTGATTCACCATGTCCTCTGCTGGGATTCGAAGCTGGGCCGTGGGAGTTGTATGCCTGCGTTCTAGCAACTGCACCACACCATAAAGAAAACTGTTATACAAATGGTGAAATTTTAAGCAGCATGAAGTGGCTTACAGAAGAATCGAGGACTGACACCGGTGTAGGAGCGGGTATGTTTGGACTTAATATAAGGATCTCCGTACCTATAAGCAAATGGCCAAGTGTTTTTCAGGCCGAAATTCTCGTAATTTTAGTGTGTGCTAAGATAAACCTACAGAGGGATATTAAAGGTGCGCAAATAACTATACTATCAGATAGTCAGTCCACACTGCAGGCTCTAGCTTAATGTTCGCTGGGATCGCGGCTAATTAGGGAGTGCTTAGGACTATCATCAGTGATTTGAAGCGGCAAATAACATTGTGCTTTGTTGGATCCCTGGTCATTCTGGGATCACTGGCAATGAAATTGCTGACGTACTGGCAAGGACAGTGTTCGCAGTGGTCTTTATTGGTCCAAAGCCCTTTTTTGGAATAAATTTCTTAGAGGTCAGATCGAGGGTAGACAGGTGAGCACACTTTCTCAGGGTAGAACTTTGGGCTGGCGACGGAAATAGTGCGATAGATTAGAAGGGCTGTATGTTTTACGTAGGGCGGACATTAGTAAAGTAGTTTCCTATCTATCACCTGATATCATGCCAATAAGTTACTTCTCCTGTATAAGACAGAGTTTCGGCTCTGTCTGGAGGAGGATGAAACCACAGAGCACATTTTTTGCAACTGTGTTGCGCTGACTAGGACCAGTTTAAATCCGGAGGAGATCAGATCTGTTCCTATCAGGGCTTAAACATGCTTTTCGTTCTGCTCCTTTCTATTCATGAGGGGAAAAATTGAGACGATTGTGGAAAACTGAGCATCATATGCGAAAATTTTCATACTGAGTTTTGTGTAGGAGTTATCATATGGGTCATCATTCGCGACTATATTGGGAAAAATAAGCTGTTTTGGGTCGGTTTGTCTGCCGTTGGGCAACCTATTTGTTAAAACAAAATAATAATTCGATCAAACAAAACTGGTACTTCTTACTATTTATTAAGTAGCAATAAGTAAAGTCAGACAGCGGCAGTCTGAAATGGAAGCTCGTTGGAAATAAAATGCTGAGCACAAGAAATTATGCCTTCATGTGCTTCTTTGATTTGTAAAAGACCTATAGAAAGACTACAGGACTATAACAACACGATCATGCTTGATGGCATTGTGCTTCATTAAGCCTTTTAGACCGACTGTAGTTCTCTGCCATTCCAGAGATACTTTTTTTTTTGTTGCTGAATCGTTAAAGTTGTTTCCCATGTGTTGGGCTTCCTTGTAATGTGGTTGTACTTTTTTATTTCCATTTCATTTTGTTTCGATTTTTTTTTTTTTTTTACTGAAATCGAATTCACACATCTCACGCGTTTGGCCAACAATTCGACAGACAAATGGACAGACAAACTAACTGATACTCGTATATTTTCTGTTCTTGTTTTTGTATTTTCTACACTAAAGAAATCAAAGTTTACAGTCAGTTAAGTTTGTCTGATGTTAAGTTGACTTTTTATAGTTTATGTTGTTCTTGTTGCTGTTGGTGTTGTATGTATGTTGTTTCTTTGCCGGCTCATTTGTTGTAGATGTTAGCCGCTGATTTCTCTCTTCTGTGTTCTGTTCTGTGTTTAGTCTTGTACACTTCGGTTAACTACATACGAGTACACCGTGTCATAGTACGAGGAGTAGAGGACAAACAAACAAACATTCATACGCGTTTTAACTTATGGGATATTTTTGTTTTTTGCTTTTTTTTGCTGCTTTTTTTGTACATTCTGGTTATTGTGGTTTTGCTTAATGCCCTTCTTTGTTGGTATTTAATTTTAATTTTTCGTTTCGGTTTTATTGAATTTTTATTTAATTTTTTTCTGCTTCTTCTTCATCTTTAGAGTGACTGGTATTGTGTATATTTAGTGTTGCTTTAATGGATTTTAACATGCGACCCAGCCTTGGGAAGAAGCCAAGCGTGTGTGTGACTTTTTATTTTATTTTATTTTTTTTTAATCTGAATTTTCGAACTGTGTTGTCTGCCGCTAAGGATCACAATATGAGTCAGGAGCACTGTTAATACTTTGTTCTTATTGTTGTTTAATTTTATTAATAATCGGCAATTTAAATACTTCAATGAAGAAGTTTTATTAATGAATTACGCACAAAACTTTTATTGAATTTGTAAGCAAAATTTATTAATATTTTCTTTAAACGAATTTGAAAGGAATCTTAAAAAATAGTTTAAGAGATATTAGGAGTGTCATGGAAGTAGAGTTTAAAATCCTTTTTCGTAATGTTGAAAAAATATTCTTCCCAACCCATAAGTATCACAACCTTATTTTTCACAAGTTCACATTGTATTTTTTCGACAACAAAATGTTTTATTTCCCAACATTTGAGATCAAAACATTTAGTTCAGCGTTTTTATTGTAATTTCCTCCAGTAAATCTTCTCAGCAGAATTGGCTCCTGGGTTGAGAGTTAATTCGCTCGGCTTTGGGGGAGTAGCTCCGGTATAAAGCAGGCGAAGAATTTTGTCTCACTTTCTTGCGGCAGATCCAAGATACTTTCATTGCTCAACAGTATCGAAATTGGAGTACTAACCGGCCTTGTCGTCTTAGACACCATCAGCATATCTAAGTGAATGCTTTGTTTAGATTCTGTTTGATGCATGTACTTTGTGAATGCCTTGCTATGGCGGACGGGATACTGCATTGACCCTAATTGAGGTATTTCTTCACCAAGTATGACATCGGACTTTATTCGTAGCTCCGTAGTTTGATGTATGGTGCTGTACTAAAGATCCTTCTGGTCGTAGCGCGTCTTGGACCTGATCAACATATCATAATGTTACGTTTTAACCTTTATAAAACGTTTGTGTTCTTTTTAATTGCGTTTAATAAAATAAATAACACGTAGTTATTTTATACAGTTCTTTCTATTTCCACACTTTTACTTTATAAAATTATAACTACACAGTAATCAATTTATTTAATGTCCGCTTAATACACCAATTTACTCAATACACGACTCTTAGTACGACTTTACACAATGAATGCCAAACTATAACTAACTGGCGTAGGTGTAATGCACCGCCGCAATTGACATTACTTCCGAATACCCCAAAATCGGTACGGTAACACCGTTCAATATGCAATTGGTAACAGTGTTAATAACACAAATTAAGTAAGGCATTATTAGAGCAGCACATTGACAGCCTTGACACAAACCAATAGACTAAAATCACACAATACAGTTTTAAATGCACTAATGTTTTTGTATCTTCTTTAGGCATAGCATAACCCTCAAAACATGGCCCTCAAAATAAGTTTTTCTTTTCAATACTCACCTCTACACTTCATATTATGTTTTTACTTCCTAGTGATTTGTTTTAATTTCGAGGCAGGAAACAGTCGTTTAGGGTTAAATTTTTAGAGAGTGAACGATGGATAATAACGTAGCACAATTGCGTGAGCAGTCGTGCATTGTTTGATGAAACAGTATTTTTGTCTTGTCAAATCAAGCTGCAATTTGTCCACAAGCTCTGAATAATAATTACTGGTAACTGACTGGGCGATTCTTTTTGTTCTGAGGAAGGCAAGAGTAAATCGATATCGACTAAGACTAAGCTTAATGACACTGCTACCTTCAGGACAGAGTCTACAAATATAGGTTTGTCGGTGAATGAGACCAAAACAAAATATATGCTCTCAACAAGTAGGCAACGTATTGGTTATGGTTTTTTCTTTCTCCATTACTCCTCTAGGCAGCATAGTGGCTTTCCACAAAGCGTTCATTGTTTTGTTTAAATTTCATTAATCAAGTTGATTTTTAAACTAAGTAGATGATTAATCCACTAGAGCTCACCTCCATTTGATTGTGTAGTGGTGAAGATCCTTGCTAAGTGATGGTGGTGATCCTACTTAGCATTAAAATTTTTTTCCCAGCAGGTGGCGTTTTTCTCCTCATCATTCGTCTGATGTTTGTCGTTGCTAGAGGTAAGCTAGAAGGTCAGTGGACTTCGTCTTATTTTTTTAGATGGAGTTGTCTGGAGGAAAATGGAAGCCTCTTTATAAAACACTCGAAACCACAATTAATTTTTTTTTTTCGTTATGTGCTCTGCTCGACTAAGACTAAGCTTAATGACACTGCTACCTTCAGGACAGAGTCTAAAAGGCCAACAGAGTCTGAGGCCAAAACAAAATATATGCTCTCAACAAGTAGGCAACGTATTGGTTATGGTTTTTTCTTTCTCCACTACTCCTCTAGGCAGCATAGTGGCTTTCCACAAAGCGTTCATTGTTTTGTTTAAATTTCATTAATCAAGTTGATTTTTAAACTAAGTAGATGATTAATCCACTAGAGCTCACCTCCATTTGATTGTGTAGTGGTGAAGATCCTTGCTAAGAGATGGTGGTGATCCTTACTTAGCATTATAATTTTTTTCCCAGCAGGTGGCGTTTTTCTCCTCATCATTCGTCTGATGTTTGTCGTTGCTAGAGGTAAGCTAGAAGGTCAGTGGACTTCGTCTTATTTTTTTAGATGGAATTGTCTGGAGGAAAATGGAAGCCTCTTTATAAAACACTCGAAACCACAATTAATTTTTTTTTTCGTTATGTGCTCTGCTGGGATTCGAAGTGTTCTATGCCTGCTCTATAACCACTACACCACGCAACTCACGTCAACAGGTGAGCAATTGAGTAGTAGAGGCCTCTCTCGAGCGTCGAAATTGTTACTTCAGAAGTCGCTCATCTTCTTTACGGTACGGTAGGTATGGACTTCATGCACCGATGTAGCTACCTTCGGTGTGTTCGCAAGATCTTCGGTCCTTTGCGATTTAGCTATAAATTTCGTAATCGAACTAACTATCCCGCTGGCTCGGATACGTTGTTCGGTGCTCCAGCAAGAAGTCAGTGGAGAGATCAAACCGAGAAAACTATATCTGCAATAAGTGCAATTAGCAAGGGCGCATACAAAACAGAGATGCCTGGAAGGAGGCACTGCAGCAGGCCAAGATATAGTAATCGGGTTGTAAAGGCCAATTATGTATGTACGAAATTGACTTATGAATGAATCCATCCATGCGTCCCAAGAAATTGTTGCCATAATCTATAATAAAAAAACTCACAGACTCCTTCGGATAGCTTGTAAGCAATCGATACACGAAACACACGTTTTGAGAGGCTACCAGCCTCAGCCAACTCTCGCAGTTTTTATCAAGGATTTACAGATTACAGATTTATTGACCATTATCATCACAGAGACTACGCATAAAGCCAGTTATCCTATTTGGTAAGAGAACAAACGTCCTTTTTGAAGTGTTTGTAGCCTCCCCTAAAAACCTTATCCTTTGAGCCGAAATGTATTAAAGTTCTAGTTGTTCTAGAGATTTTCTTATCAGCAAAAAGAAAAAAACATGAAAATATTTGCAAAAATTTGCAACTGTGCAAGCGGATTGTGCAATAATGATTTAATTTTGAAGACTTTTTCATGTTTTCAACAGTTTTTGTTAAAGGAATAAAGTCACTTTTTTATTTCCTTTAATATCAACCCATAGATAAAATACTCTTGTGCCCACACTTTTGCACATGTTAAAGTGTTTCTGAAAAGCAATTTTTGGCTTAGCCTTGAGCATTATCAACGTTTAGAACACGAAAAATATACATGAATATGAGATATTCCGTGTACTAATATATAAAATATTAAAAAAAATTTCTTTGCCAGCATTAGAACGTTTAATGCCGTTAAAGTTCATGCAAAATTTTTTATAAAAATTGAAAATCTTTATTAAATTTTAAATGAAAACTCTTTGGGGGCTGCCTCAACTTTTCTGTCATTTCTTGAAATCAATTTAAATTTCCAATATTTTCTTTCCATTGAATGACGACGACAATAATTCAATACTAATCGTTACGTTGCCACTTTAAATAAATTAATATTTATTTTTCATTCACTCACCTCGTCGTGACTACAAGTGCTTTAACAATAGTGAAAAAATATTCGTTAAAAACTATATGAATATTCGCCTCACTTAATCATCACTCGCTCACTCTTTCTCTCTCTTAGGCATTGAGACGAGACAACGTTGATCAACATCATGCTGATGTACAAGCACTTAAGCTTTTGTGTTAAAACAACATCCTTTTAACAGCAGCAACATCTTTAAGATATGAAAAATAGGCAGCAACAGCAGCACAAACAACAGCAACAACTATACCTCAAACAAGATGAGCTAAGACGAGTGCGGGGGATTGAGCCACAGTTGAATTGGAATTTGTTCCCATGTCATTTGTATTCAAACGAATTTGTGCTAAAGGCAGCGGCAGTGTGTGTGTAGTGAGTATGGAAAAACTTGTTTTATTTCAAATTCTAGGCATTAAAGGCCAAAGGAACCCTATTCCTTCGATTTATCATCTAGTCTTTTGTGGCAAAACTTTAGCTCGATAACTTCGTTGTGTTTGCTTTAACCGTCGTCTCCACGCTGCTAAAATTTACGGGTACTTGAAAGGTTTATGGTAAAGATCATTTGCTGAGAGCTTTTGTTTTTTTGCTGCATGCAGCTAAGAACATAGCAAGCAACAACACAATAAATGGACAAAAACAGTCCACATTTTATTTGTAACTCGATATTCTTATTGGTTTCTAATGCATTTTTCAGCTTGTTTGCCTTACTGCCTGCCTGACTTTTTGGTGGTAAACATACTCTTGTAGAGTTGATGGCAATGGTAATGATGATGGTGATAGTATGGGGATGTGATCAAGTATGGCTCACTGTTGATTTTACTGGCTGAATGGTTAAATGTCTGGCATAGTGTGATCTACTGAGATCTGATCTGTAGTAGTGGTATTATAGTTACCTTATCCTTTTGTACACATTATAACTGTCGTAGTCGTTGTCTGTTCAACTGACTGGCTGGCTGCCTCACTGTTTAATTCCTCGTCGTTTTTTGTATCTCAACAGCATGGCATGGTTGTGGATGATACTTGAAAGTTTAATATTGGTGGCAGGCAACAACATCTCATTAGGCATTTTTAATTTGACAACGCGCACAATTTATGTGGGAATTACTGAAGTTGCATACACGTTATGTTTGTAAAACAACAACGTTAAGACATGTTTCTTCTCCTCATTTTATTTGTTGTCCTTTTTCCACTTAAATTATTACGTTTTTTTTCTTTTTTTTAATTTTTCATTCTCTTGTTTAATGTCAACTGTTTTGCATGTTTAATTCGTTTTATTCATTTGATTTCATTCCACATCAAGTGTTATTTTTAATTTTGTTTACAATTTTTGTTGCTTTTTGTTTTTAGGTGTGTTGGCAAATGTTTTACTAACTCCTTAAACACAGGAAATTCATTATAATTAAAAGACTTGAAATATTGATATTTAATGATGTATAAATAAAAATCTCAACAAAAAAATCGACAAAAAATAAAAATAAAAGACTTAAGCAACGAACACGAATTATTCAAAATAAGCATTGAAAAGTCAAATAAGTACTACACACATGTATGTACATATATGTGTACAAGAATAACAACAAATAACGGTATTTATAATCATGAAAACTTATAAAGTTACAATATTTCCCTGTTTCAAATTCTCGAATACCTTTTTAATTGCAAGTTTCTTCACGAAGCCTGCTCTGCGCGTCTTTGCACGTTAACAACTGAAAAAATTTTACCATATTGGTCAGCGCCAAAAGCGGCCTCATACGTTAACCACATCGAATTGAGGCTGCGAATAAAGTTAGTGACACGATTTGGTGAGTGAAGAACAATCTTTTTTTGAGTCACCACAGCATCCAATAAGAACTTCATCCTCCGCCATAAGTCGTACAAAACCTACGCCGATCATCCTCAACATTCCCCAAAATACACTGATGGTATTTAAATCATTCGCTATTTCATTATCATCTAATCCGCAAGCACCTTGGCTGTCAGGGAATATACTAACGGTCTTACCCTTGAGCCCACTGTCTTGGTTGATCTACGCACATATAGCAATGGCCACGATCTCAGCCAGGAAGACACTCAGTGATCTTCCCAGTATGATCGACAAGTCACGGTTGGGTCGATGAATACTTTACTTTTCTGGAAAAGTTGACGGTAGTACCCATAAAAGAAATACGGTCACATGATAACTTGTATCTCCTTGTAAAAGGTACGATAACCGTTTTTGAGGAATTTACCGAGAGATCTTCTTGAGTGCACCAATTTGACACCTCGCACAGGGCTGTCCTCATTAGATCACATAACGTGCCCTCATATTTCCCGCGGACTGTTATAACGAGGTCATCAGCGTAACCAATTTGACTAACATCTCTATAAGCCAACATGCTGAGCAAGACTTTAACTACTACCGTCCATAACAATGGAGAAACTAATTCACCCTGAGGGCACTCCTTTGACGCCATCACAGTGTATTTCTCCCCGTCCTGCTCCTAAGCATGGAACTGATCTAAAATTTGCGTTTCCTCTTACTTTCATTCCAATGACCTAGAAATGGAGTCAAATCCTGTATTGTTAAAGGCGCCATGAATATCTAAGAAGGCACAAAGAGCCACTTCCCTATCAGAGAATGCCTTTTCAATACTGCTCAGAAGAGACAAAATGCCACCCTCAGTGAACTCCTCTTCACATACGCGAACTGACTCGGCTGAAGAGGGCACATCAATCGGTCTTTCTTTCTTCCAAAAGAAAGGAAAAGAGATTGACAGGTTTATACGACTTCGGAAGATCACTAGGCCTACCTGCCTTTTGTATAAAAATAGCTGTGGCTTCCCGCTACCCAAAGCTGGCCTTAAAAATCACTGACAGTTTTGATAGGAATATGTCAGACCTCTTTTGTATAAGGAAAGCAATCTAAAAGTTTAAATTTAAAAATACAATAAAACAAAAACGATTTGAAATTTTGACAAATTTACGCGGCTGGTCTCACAATAACCCATTCGATCGGACCAATTGTCGAGAACTTTTTCGAGTGTATGGGGTCGTATCCCGGCAACGGCAGCACGAATGTTGGCCTTCAAATGCTCAATTGTGTCTGGTTTGTCTGCATAACACTTGTCTTTAACGGCGCCCCACAGAAAATAGCACAACGGTGTCAAATAGCAGCTTCTTGGCGGCCAAATGACATCACCATTTAGGCTAATTAAACGGCCATCAAACGTTCGACGAAACAAATCGATTGTGGCATTAGATGTGTGGCAAGTTGCAACAACCTGTTGAAAGCAAACATCGTTCATAACAATACCACGAAGAGCGGGCATAAAAAATCGGTTATAATGGTGCGATAGGTGACTACATTGACCGTAATGGTTGCGTCGTCCTCATTATCAAATAAGCCGCACCATCTGTAAGACCACGTTTGGGTTTTCTGAGCCTCAAATACGGCAATTTTGCTTATTAACGTAGCCACCAAGATGAAAATGAGCTTCATCCGAAAAGATGATTTGAAATGAATGTAAATCTCCAATAAATCCCAACGTTGCTCAAGCGTAAATCAATTCATTTCGTTCAATGGAGATAATATACTGAATTTTGTGACAGAATAGAATGACATAAGATCCAAAATAACCGCTGGTTCAAATTTAAACTTTTAAATTGTCCACCCTATATAAAGGATACGCCATCTAACGTTTTGTTTTCAACTAGTGCTTACTTCGTGAATGGTAACACTTAGCTCATGTCTGATTTGATAGACAATTAGTTTTATTCTTCCGCTGAACGAATATGGTTGTGTATAAGCTTGAACAACGCTGGGAAATATTGCGACATTACTTTGAAAATCATGGTAATGTTGCAGAATGTGTGCGATGTGTTCAGATGAAGCTCATTTTGATCTTGGCGGGTATGTAAACAAGCAAAATTGTCGCATTTGGGACACAGAAAACCCCCGCACGCATACATTGAAAAGCCGATACACCCAAGACGAGTCACTGTTTGGTACCGATTTTTTGGGCCATTTTTCTTTGAAAATGAGCAAGGAGTGGCCGTTAAGGTCTATGGCGATCGTTATCGGGCCATGTTGAACGAATTTTTGTATACAAAAATTGAAGAGGAGAATATTAGCAACAATTGGTTTCAACAGGACGGCGCTACGTGCGCCCTGTTTTTGAAGATCGCATTATCAGCCGCAGAGCTGATGTCGTTTGGCCACCTCGGAGCTGCGATTTGACACCATTGGAATATTATTTGTGGGGTGCCGTCAAAGATAAGTATTACGCCAACAAGCCAAAGACAATTGACGCTTTAAAGGACAATATTCGTGAAGCCATTGGTGAAATACAGCTGCACACAATCGATAATGTGCTTAAAAATTGGACCGATCGTGTAGGCTACTGCATGGCCAGCCGAGGCAGCCATTTGAATGAAATTATTTTCCGTTATTAACCGGAAGAATTATACTTTTAAATAAAAAAGAAATTTGAGAAAATATTCAGTAGTTTTTTTTTTGATAGCATTTTCAAAAAAAAATAAAAAATTATTTGGCGGACCCTATATTAAATAAAATATCTTGTTTTTAATTTATTTATTTTTTTTTTGTATATATTTATATATATATTTTTTTAACACAATTTTTTAATAATAATTTTCCATAATTTGATAATGCTATAATATAAATAAAGATTTATTTCTTTTGTTATTATTTTTCAATTTTTTGTTAGTTTTAAATTGTTTTTTTTTTTTTTTTTTTTTGTAATTAATAGCAATTTGACATAATAATGCAATAATTATAATTTTTGACAATCTCATAATAATTTTAAAATAATTTCTAATAATTTGCGAATTGCATCCTTTTAGTTAAAATTAAAATAAAATTATTTGCTTTTTCTCAACATCATATTGTGCTTTTTTACCACTTATTCTTTTTTAAATAAATTTTGTAATATTCTTTAAGGATTTTGTTTTTACTTTTAATTAAATTGTATTAATTTTTTTTCTCTCAATAAACCAATGCAATTTGTTAATTTTCTATATATTTATTTATTTGTTAATGTTAATATTTTATTGTATATTTAATATTTTTCTTTTTAATTTTTTTATGATTTTTGATATATTTTTTCTTTTTAAATAATTTTTTATTCAATTCAATTTCTTGTTTTAATTGTTTGTGTTTCTAGTTTTTTTTTTATATAATTTCTGTAGTTTCATATTTTGTTAATAAACCTATTTTGTAATTGAGTTGTTGGATTTGATTTCTGATTTGTTTTTAATAATTTTCATAGTTTTCTTCTTTTATTTCTTTTTTAATGTTTTGTTAATCTATACAAATATAATTAAAGTTTTTGGAGTTCTAATCTACTATAGATACTATTTATTCCTTTTTCTTTGTTTTTCACGTCTTTAAATTTGTAAACTTTTTTAACTATTTTTTCATTTTTTTAAATGTTTTTTATATTCTTAATAATCTTCTTTTCTTGCTAAAATATTTTTGTTTTATATAATGAAAATGAAACACACATTATTAATTCTTTTACATTTTGTTTTATTTGTTTTCTAACTCAACAATTGTCACGTTTTTCTTTTTATTTTTATTTTACACAATTCATATAAAAAATATAATATAATAAATATAAAATAGATCGGTAGTATAGTTTGTAAATAGTTAGTTTCCATTTCCTTTTTTCATTTTATATTTTTGAAATATTTTATTTGAGTAAAAAAAAAAATTTGTTTCATTTGTTCCATCAATTTGTTTCTTGTTCTAGATTATCCTGTATATAGTAATGATGATGATGTTTCATGGTCTATAGCTGAGAAGGTGTATTTTATTTTTTGTACAAACTACTCGATTTTAACAAAACAAAAATAAAAAAATAAAAAAAAACATGGTCCTATCATTCCCTTATGACAAATTGAATACCGAAAAAGAGTATTTGCATTCCTACAGAAAGCCATTTTATTTAAATAAAAATTAAAAAAAAAATAAAAATTAGGTTGACGCATAAAAGGCTTTGTCTCCTTAAAGCTTTTATCAAACGTAAGAAATAAATTGATCTGACTAATGTTTTCAAATACTCATAACCATATGGATTTATATCCCAAAGCTGGGAAATTAAAAAACACAAACATAACAATGTTTAAGGCTAGTTTCTGCCCCTTACTATCAGAGTTGCCAAGTCCTATGCCATTCATTCTTAAGCTACCGCGTCGTCACGTGTCCTGACGTGACAATACTATTTTCAGATCTTAAGGTATGCCCTTACTATCAGAGTTGCCAAGCCCTATGCCATTCATTTATAAGCTACCGCGTCGTCACATGTCCTGACGTGACAATAGTGTTTTCAGATCTTAAGGTATGCCCTTACTATCAGAGTTGCCAAGCCCTATGTCATTCATTTTTAAGCTATCGCGTCGTCACGTGTCCTGACGTGACAATAGTGTTTTCAGGTCTTAAGGTATGCCCTATACATCTAAAATGCCAAAATTAGGTTGACGCATAAAAGGCTTTGTCTCCTTAAAGCTTTTATCAAACGCAAGAAATAAATTGATCTGACTAATGTTTTCAAATACTCATAACCACATGGATTTAAATCCTAAAGCTGGGAAACTAAAAAACACAAACATGACAATGTTTAAGGCTAATTTCTGCCCCTTACTATCAGAGTTGCCAAGCCATATGCCATTCATTTTTAAGCTACCGCGCCGTCACGTGTCCTGACGTGACAATAAGGTTTTCAGATCTTAAGGTATGCCCTTACTATCACAGTTGCCAAGCCCTATGTCATTCATTTTTAAGCTATCGCGTCGTCACGTGTCCTGACGTGACAATAGTGTTTTCAGATCATAAGGTATGCCCTTACTATCAGAGTTGCCAAGCCCTATGCCATTCATTTTTAAGCTATCGTCTCGTCACGTGTCCTGACGTGACAATAGTGTTTTCAGATCTTAAGGTATGCCCTATACAACTAGATTGCCAATATTTACAGGGGGCTAGGGTACTAGGTGGAGTACTTTTGCGTTGATAATGCTGCGATTAGCAAGCGCTTTTAGTCTACTTTAAAATTATTTATCCAATCCTCAGGTGTCACAGCTGTAGAGAGGAACTGATTTGACGCAGGAATCGAACACTCTTAGCTTCAAGTCACGCAATAAGGTATTTAGCATCCAGGGTTATTAATTTTGCGGTTTCAAAAGTAAACGTAAAGTTTTGATTTCGACGAAACTTGCATTTCATTTTAATGCTTGAACCTTGCCATTATGTATGAAATAAATATCATTTTTGGGAGTGGCGTGGTAAGTGGTTAGAACTCAGGCATACAAACGGCCCAAGTTCAAATCCAAGCAGAAGACATAACAAAAAAATTTTATTGCTGTTTCGAATGTTTAATAAAGAGACTTCAACCTCCCTACAGACAATTCAATCTACAGAAGCACCCCCCCGAAATTCCAGCTTACCTCTGGCGATGATGACAAACATCAAACAAATGATCAGGAGAAAACGTCATCAAGTAAGAATCACCACCACCACAATTTAGCAAGGATCTTCACCAGTACACACAATCATATGGAGACGAGCTGCAGTAGATTCATCGTCTACTTAGTTTGAAAACAAAGTAATGATTGCTTTGTGGAAAGCCAATATGCTCCCTAGAGGAGTAACCGAGGGAAAAATATCATTTAAATGTGCGCCTCTGGATTGATTGCAGTAGAAGATCCTTTTCAGATAGTTTTCGAGCACTTTTTCGCACCTTTCGGGCGATATCTCGGCTATAGTTTGACGGACGGTTCTCAAATTATACGCGTAAACTCTTTAAAAAGTCTAATCGCATGATCTTTGTGGCCAATTTAAGTCGTTAAATCGTAAAATTACTCGACCTGAAAAATTCTCATACAATAAAGACAAAACCGATTGTGTTGTGTGGCTCGTAGCAATACATACTCGTGGCCAGTTCACAATCTTGCAGACCAAAAGAAGTCGGTTATCATATGGTCATTTCGAAAAAATACGGTCCAAGGATACCTCCAGAACATAATGCGCATCAAGCAGTCAGTTTGCGGACGACAATCACTTCTGGGTTCTCCGAGGCCCACATTAAAAAAGACAACTGTTAAAATTTCATAATATTCTATTAATTAGTTTGTGAGTCATTGTGCTAAGGGTGAAGCTACTTTTGTTATTTTCAGAACAATGGATTAAAAACAATTTCGTCTTTTTATTCTACACTGCTTTTTGATGGGAAAAAGTACCCTTCAAGCGAAGCAATGGCTTAAACGGTTTTATGGAGATTCCGCTTCATTAGACTTCAAACGTGGTCGTAGACACCGATAATAGAGAACGCAGTGAACGTCCTAATGAGCCGGTAACACGAGAAAACATTAAAAAATCCAAAAATCGTTATGAATGATCGAAAAATGAAGTTACGTGTGTTAGCTGACATCGTAAAGATATCAAAAGACGTATTGACTTTATATTGCATGAGCATTTGGCTATGAGATAGCTCTGTTCAAAATGGGTATGCTCGCTGTTAACCAAAAACAAGAATGTGTTGATGATGATAAAACTACATGAATTGAATATCGAATTGCTCCCACATCCACCATATTCGCCAGATTTGGTTCCGCTGAAACTTAGGCCTATTTTGAGGCAAAAAATAAATTGTCCTACAAAAGTTTATACTGAAGTTTATACAGCGCTGGAGTGATTGCATTGCTCTTAATGGATATTACGTCGATGAATAAAGCTAATTTTGAACAAAACAGTGTTTTCTTTGTTAAGCTCGGGACTCTTCAGCCCATGTGTTATATAAGATAGAAAATTATTGTTGAAACCCTATGCTTCTAAACGGAATATTAGAGAAATAAACAATTTGTGGTACGTGGAAATTTGGCAATGTTTTCTGTTGTCTGGAGAACTTTTGCATAGATCAGATCAATAAAAAAGGGTCAACTTGGCGCATAATTAAATGGGAGTAAAATACAGGGTGTCCGCCTGACGTGGCAAATTTATATTGGAAAAATATTCAGTAAACCAACGTGTTTTAATCGTTAAAACATTTTATCGAAATCAACCCCGATTTTCATGATTCTCAAAGAAGTAAGGTCCAATGATTCCTCCTGACCAAATTACACACCAGACTGTCACTTTGAATGAATGCAAAGCTGACTGATGAATAATTTGAGGGTTTAACATTGCCCATAACCGACTATTCTGTTTATTCACATAACCATTCAAATGAAAATGTGCCTCGTCACTCATTATGATTTTTTCATGAAAATCGAGGTTGATTTTGATAAAATGTTTTAACGACTGTTTTTCACGACTGCCAAATATAAACTGTCAAGACTAATGTTTACCAAAAATGGCGGCAAAACAAAGAAGTGTACCTTCCCGGCGGACACCCTGTATTAACTTTTTTGTGTGTAAATTAATCAACATAAATCAAACAAAAACAATAGGTTTTTTTACATCTTATTCTTAAAATCGATTAGTTTATATTTTGTTTTTATTTTACTATTTATGCAATAATATGATTATGATGTCCTATTTTTCTATGTTTCTAGGAGTACTTTACGCAAAAAAAAGTCTATTTTTACAATTGGTATTTTTTGAATAATTTAGGTATGTATGTATGTATAAAGCATAGTTGCCAAAAAAAAGTAATAGATCTTTTATTTTTAATTTAAAAACATAATTAAATATATAATTTTTTTATTGCTTTTTATACATTTTTTTTGTTTCTATAAATCTAGCAAATTTGGCCGTCTAGTTATTTGAATTATTTTTTTTTTTTTTTTTTGTCACTATTTTGTGTATTGCAATTAAAAAATATTTAAATTTTTATTGTGTTCTTTCCTTTTCAATAATAAATTTCAATTTATTGTTCTAATGTTATCGCTTTTCAATTTTTAATGCTTTTTAATACGCTTATGTATGTATGTATGTACGTATGTTAACTATTTGTAAAATGGTTATAATTTTTAGAACAGTTCACGCAAATTATAATGTATTTTATTGATTTTACTAACTATCAAGCTAACAGCTAATCAAGTAAAATTAAGAAATTAAACTAAAAATAATAAAATGACAATTTAATTAATTCCTGTTTCAATGTTTTTTAGAGGCATAGAAATTGTATTTTGTATTTATTTGAAAAGTATTTATTAAAACCTTTTAAATTTCAATAGACATCATCTTGGAAATTTAATCAGTTTTATTGGTGGTTTACAAAAAGTAAAAATTAATAATTGTCATCGTAATATTCCCGTACAATTTCTGTTCTCTGTTCCAAAAACGTTGTTGAATTTAAGTTAAAATGAATATTAGCAAGAAGAGTAAGCTGAACAACATTTTTGGCATCACAATTATAAATCGGGCTATTAATATTACTGCCGAAAGCAGAATCAACGCAAAGTTTATATAAAATGAATTTAATCCCTTAAATTTATCCGATACATTCCAAATAAAAAATTTTAATTTATTTTTAAAATAACTTTTGCTTTATATTTGCCCAATATTGCAATTTAAACAAAAACTGCGTTTCTAGACATAATTCTGGAGGTGCTTGGTAATTCTCTGTCATTTACGAAAACATCGTTTGGTATAAGGTTAAGTTTATATAAGAAACCAATCGCATTGTCTCAAGTCAAGAATACATACACTTAAGCTATTTACGATAGGCCTGTTAAGCTCTCTCATACTATGGTCTTAAAAACGAACCTTGGCAAAAAATCGGTATCCCGTCATTGCACATCATTAAGAAACTTAGTCTCTACAACCATCTTTTAAAAGTATCCGTTTTCTTAAACGAATATTTATTGTGGTTTTTGGCCTTTCTCACAGTGCTTTTAGTGTTTTTTTTTTTTTTTTTTTTTTTTTTTTTTGTGTACAACTATGAAAAAAAATCTAATCCCACAGTGAATCCTGGAAACATTTGATCGTGTTCCACCCACAGTGCCAAACAGGACATATCCATAGAATTTCGCGACATCAGAAGAATCCTTAATGCTATAGAAGAACTGAAGAACGACAAAGTCTTTAGTGCTGCCAATATTTCTTTAGATATGTTCGAGATTGACGCCATAGCAACAGCACAATTATTGCTATGGTACATTGTAAATTATTGACAGACTAACGAACATTAACATACAGTGTCGTGCAAAATAAAAGCAAAAAATCGACGTATCAAAATACAATTCAACGGGTATAGTGAGAAGTAGTATAAAAGTGTACCTAGTAGAAGGCTTGAACCACGCAATTGTAAAAATAATTTTAAGCATGGGGGAGGCTACGTAATGATGCGTACTTGTTCTTTAGCAAAACAGGTAGGACCCTTTCACACCCTTGAAGGCATAATGGATCGATTTCTTGCACAAAAACATCTTAGAAACGCAAATGGTTCTATATGCTGAAAGAAATATGTTGTCATTTCGATTGATGTTTCAATGCGATAATGGCCCGAAACCAGGGTTGGGAAAAACCCGGGTTTAAAAGAAAAAAACATTAAACCACCGGGTTTTACTGTGTTTTTTGATAGGTTTTATTGAGTTTAATAACTGCTTTCAAGTCTACAATCTTTTTTGTTTGTTAGTTTACGTTTTTTAGCGTTTATAATGCTATTTTGCACTCTTGGTAGGATCAAGGTGGCATTGTGTACTATGAGCTGCTAAAAGTCGCTGAACGAAGCAGACTGCAATTACTTCGTTTAAAACGTGCGTTATGAGAGACACGACCGAAATATAAAGACGGACACAATTAGTTATTCTTTTGAATGACAACGCTCGGCCGCGTTGCCCAAACATTACTCCTTCTGACTATTAGCTGTTTCGACGGACACAACTTCTTTTGCAGAAATATAAAATCGTTTTCTAAGTTGGTGTGCCTCAAAAGACGAGATGTTTTTCTGAGACAGGAATCGGACATTAGCTCAGAGGCAGCGAAAAGATGTAAGCAGCGATTCGCTAAATTTTTATTTTGATAAATTTGTTAATTCATTAGATTTTTGAGCTAAAAAACTGACCGAATTAATACTTAAATTTTAATAATTATTACTGTAAATAAACTATTAAGCCCACTCGTGTTTTTTTTTTAAATATAAAACCCAGTGGGTTGCCAACCCTACCCGAACCACATATCGAGGTTAGCCAGAGAGTTAACTGAAGGGAATAGAGTTCAACTCCTTGATTGGCCGGCGCAATCACCGGACTTTAACCTCTTTGGAGTAATAAAGGGTAACATTCCAGGAATACGTTTCAAAACTCAAAGCGAACTCTTCGAAAATCTAGAAGGTGAATGGAAACCTAAAATCTCGGGGTCCGTACTTAATAGCCTTCTTATTGATTCCATATCACGCAGAAGTGGCGAAGTTATAAAAAATAAGGATTCATTAAACAAATATTAATTTGTCGCTTTTATTTTGCACACCTTTATTTGAGGACCTCGATTGTTTTTGTTGATTTAAATAAATAAAAAATACGTTGAGATAAAGTAATATATAGTATTCCTTGTGTAAATCTTAGTGCATATAAACGGTGTTAATAGTTTTTATAGGATTTGTTGCTTTTGTTTTGCACGATACTACACATCAATGTCTAGAGGAAGGCATTATAGTTAATATCCCTAAAAGAGAGGCCTTACTGACTATAAAAACTGCAGATGCATCACAATATTCAGATCAGTCAATAAGGTAATAGCACACATTTGGAATAGATGATGCTATAATTACTGATGTAAGATTGCACAGGCTAGCTTTTGCCCAAAATCTTGCATAAACCATAAAATAATCATTGAAAAGTCCGTCGAATGGCAATCACCACTATACATGTTATTTATTGACCTCTTAATCAGGGAAATTGCTTTTGAATATCAAGTTTGTTAAACGGAATGCATTTAAAAGGAAAAGTTATTAACGATTGAAATTTTGAGAAAAAGGAAAATATTTAGAGGGAAAATATATTCAAAACAGAAACGACTAACCTCTTAAGTGGAAATGACTATTTTCTATACTAAATTAGAATTTGTTTACGAGTAATTGCCTGCACGTGAATATTTAGCTTCGAGACTTCATTGACAAGCAATGGGTTAGTTAAGTACCTCTAAAAACATTTAAAATTTTAACGAAATTTGTAATACGTATTTAAAAAATAATATAGTTTTTAACAAATAATCTTTTTTTGTGTTTGCTGTTTGTCTCTAAAACTTCAACTGAATTTGCAATCTTTTTACAAATTCCTTTTTATTATTGTAAATAGGACGACAGACGATATGAAATGGAGCTGCTGTAGTTGTTAAACAAGTATTGTGTGCCTTTAACAAAAAAAATAACATAAAGTTCTTCGTTTAAGTAAATATTTAAAAATTCCTAATGGTCGTTTAGTTTTTTTTAATTTATTTTTTATAATTCCTTTTTATATAAAGAATATGTTGCATATGTTTGTATATATTTTAGTGCATGTATGTATATATATTTTTGTCTCTTTCAATGTTTTTGTGACTTTTTAGTATTATTTTCAATTTTTTATATATAAATTTTCAACGGTTATTTTGATCACATTTTTATTTAATATTCTTTTATTTCTTTTTATTTTCTTCTGTTCAAATGTTAATCACATATCAAATCACTCTTTTACAGTAACGTATACAAAAATATAAAATATTTCATTTTTGCGTGTGTCTGTATGTTTTAATATTTGGGAGGGAGGAGGTGGTTTCGTTATATTTATTTCATTTTTAATTTTAGTTAAAATATATATTTTTTCTAAAGCAAAATATATTTTAAAACTTTCTTAATTTTTTTTTAATGTCAACTCAAAAAAATAAATAAATAAAGAATAAAAAATCACCATTTCTAACAACCTAAGAAAAAACGGTGTCGCGTTATTGCCCATCGTTAACAAACTTAATCACTAGAACACATCGTTCCCTAAGCTGGGATTACACGATTACCACAATGCATCATTGGTATGGCAATCGTGTGACTGCTCAATAGGTAATCATGCGACAAGAAGAAATCAAAAATGTGACGATATTTATTGCGTACTTGTGTCTCAGTGGACAATACGTAACAATAACCCTTTATAATGTTCAGCGGTCGTAGCCGTTTTTGACATTTTTGTAAAATATTAAAGAAAAATGAAGCTTGTTTTTTTTCATCTAGAAACATACGAATATTGCGGGAAAAATATGCGATTATTAGGAGCGAATGCATTTACTTCGTTAGAATAAAATTAGATAGCCTACCACCAGTACAAGCACTTTCGACCTTCCCTATTCGCGGTCAAGAATGCCTAAATATACATTGAAGCATCGATTCATGAGAATCGCTTTTCATTTTTGAACGAATATATTTCTTTAAATGGATACAATATGCAGCGAAGTATTTCATGTATTTCTTAGACACTAGAAAATATGATCATACCGCAGATTATCACATAAAATTCTCATGCTCACAGCATTAAAAGCATTTGCACCTTTGAAAATTTGCATTATCCTTACATACAGTTACGTAGGTAAGGTAGGGTGGCAGGTTGGGCCTAAAAAGCTCAAGAGCTAACCCATGTATTAAAGTCTCCATAGAAAAAAATTTTGACTCTAAAATAAATCTCGCAACTACGGAAAACCTTATTCTGGAGAGTTCAGTCAAAGATGACAAGAAATGAGAAACCAATAACTTCCGTCGTTTCTTGATAAGGAGTGTGCATTGGCACAAGATGTGAAAGATAGTCTTCTCCTCCTCTTTAGATACACAGCTTCTGCAAAAGTCATGTGTAAACCGCAAAAGTGCGATAGATAGCCATGCGATTTAAGCAAAGAAGGCAACTAGGTCGGTTCAGCGGAGCCAAGTAGCCAACGAAATTGAACCGTCTCATATACCGGCCGGGAGATACCCAGTTTCACCGAGGCAATCGGTACACCTATGCCCTAGATACATCACTATTATCAGCATGCATATGTTAAAAAAAAACCATTGCTCCTTGAGTGTTTGATTAGAAGTAAGAAAGAAATCATCATGAAATGTAAGAAATTAGTCCTAAACTGTGCAGCACCACTTACACCCATCCTCAATCTTGTCAAGGATTGGGAAATTCTCAGATACGTGCAACACTAGGCGACCAGCCCGACATTTAGGTGTCAATCTGCGATTCTTACGAAGTTTCTTACAAGCCACTGTAGACTAAGAGGACACCTGAAGACAATGGCGGTCACAAATGTGGATCCAGGTAGACTTGCTCACAGGCATCAAAGGCAGCGGATCACATACTGTAGGAATGAGGGCTTATTGACAGGTTAAGGTGGACATGTGGTCTCTCTGGGTGACATATCCACCATTATGGTTTCAGATCTGCTAGTGTTCATTAGAAAGGCAGCAGATCTGCTGAACTATAGGCCGGAAGGAACACAATAAATCCCATGGGTCACAGTGTCCTGCAATAGTGCCTGCTCGTTATGATGATAATGATAGTTTGTACTCCTCGGAGATACTTTATATATCAAAATTTTGGACTCATCGTGACAAACGACTTGGAGATTTCTAGAGCCAAAAATACTTTCGATATTGCGGGCAAGCAGCTATTCGGCGGGTTACTAGCTCGTTAGCTAATGCATGACTGGGTAGTGCTGGCATACCCATAGATCTATAAGCCTAAGTTACGTCTTAAATTTGTGTACTCAATACTTTTTTTTTAATTCATCCTTATTTATCATGGTTCTCAAGTCGAGTCATTTTGTCGACATTTTTGTCTTAGATTTTGTTTTCTGGTAAAATTTAGAAAAACGAATTCGACTCGAGAACCATGATAAGGACGATGAATTTTAGTATCGTTTAATATAAATTAAAACTTTTAAACGGTTATTTTGTATATCTAATGATGGCAATTCCTTGTCGTTTATTATTTTGGTAATAGATTAAAGAAAAATGTTGCTTATTTTCTTAACAAAAGGCAAAAATATCAAAATACGACAACAACTACACCACCAACCATTAGAAGAGTGATTATTTATGTTATTAGAAATGGCGATTTTTTAGCAAAATTCAGCTCCATTTTTGGTTTCAACGAATGTGTTATTTTAATTATAATATTTTTTAATTAAATTTCAATTTTATATGTTAAATTTATTTATTTTATTCGCTGTTTTACTAAATTGTCAACATAGAAGAGGGGATATAATAAATCGTTTTATTTGAATACTCTTCGCAAGAAATTCCCTGTCTAAACAACTAGTATTTGTTAGAATTTATTAATTATTATTATTATTTTTGTTTAATTTTATTTAATAACAATTATTTTTTTTTTTTATTTTTTTTTATTTCAGTTAAAATAACTTATTTCTGTTTTATTAATTTTCATTTATTATCATAATTATTTTATTATCATCACATATAATTTGTGTTTGTGTAATTTATTAATTATTGTTTTCCTTTAATTAAATTGTTTTATTGTATAATAGTTTAAATATAATATTTAAGTTTTTCCTTTTTTTAACTAAACATCAATTTCTACAAAATTTAGACACATACAATTTTAAGAAATACGTTTTTGTTTTTTTTTTATAAATTCTTAAATACACGTATATATTATTTTTTGAATTTAATTATTATTTAATTTTATTATTTATAATTTTTCTTTTTAATAAATTTTGGTGTTTATTTGTTATTGCAATTTAAATTAATATTATTTTTTTGTTATATATTTTATTCCATTTTTAATTCAATTTATATTTTTTTTTTTTTTTATTCTTGATTGTTGTACTCTATAAAGCTTTCAGAAAAATTGGATAGACATTGAATTAAATTGGCGTTATATACTCTATGTACCATTTCGTATGCTTATTTATGTTTAATTATAAATTAAAATATTCTTAACAAAATTTAAAAAATAAACTACTTGCATTGTTGTATGAATGGAATTTTTCTTATAAGAAAAATAAAATTTATTATAAAAACTATGGCTTTTTATAATTGAAGAATGTTTTTAAATATTTCAAATGTTGTTAAGATTCACTGGCCAATCGATTACAAAAAAAGACGAGTAGTACTTAAAAAGTATGTGACTATCGGTAATAAGTACCTTTATTTTATAAGAAAATATTTCGTAAAAGTAGCATTTTAAATATATGACTCGGACTTTGGTTTTGATTGCGACGGCATTTTTTTAATAATTCAGACGACAATTTTTTAATAATTATTATTTCGGATTTAAAATGAAAAATAAATACATAAATAAGAATTAAGAAATAAAAAAATATTTTAGTTGGTTGTATTTAAAATTACAAACATGCGTACGTTTAGAAACCTGACTTGCTTGGTACTTTGTTATATGACAATAAAAAAATGCGTTTGATTTGTCTAACAATTGTAATAAAATATGAAAAAAACAGAAAATAATTATTTTCAAATTTAAGGCTTTCATTCATAAAAAATCAAAAGTAAAAATAGATTTCAATATTTTATGAAAAATTTGCAATCAAATACATTTTAAATCTATTTGAAAACTTATGTTTATGGGTTTAAAAGTTGAAAAAACTTGAAAGATTTTAATGAAATCCAACGTATTGCAAGCTGGAATATTTTATATGTATTAAACAATTATTCTTCTTCTTAATAATTCATAAACTTTTTTTTGAAAAATTTTTTAAATATATTGAGCCTAAATCTTAAAAAAAAATTTAATTAATTTGACCTTTGGCTCTAAATTTGTTGAATTTTAGATGAAACTGATGGCCAGCTATTTAGGGACAACGAATGTTTGTATACTGACATGAATCCTAATTAATTTTTTTGGTTTGGATGTCAAAAAGAATGTCAGACATCCGTAGATAGTCATGTCAGTATACAAACACTTGTTGACCCTAAATAGCTGGCCACCAGTGTATGTACATTGACAAATAATGCAAAAAATTAGAGCACTCAGCAGTCGACACAATCGACCGCCTTCTAGAAATAAATTTTTTTTAATGGATATATCATTGGAGGAAGTCCACCATATATATTAAAAAAATAAATAAAAATAAGAGTATAAAGCACTACGAATTTATTTGTCTCGACCTTAAGCCAAAAATATGTGTTTTGTTTACATGTGTTGGTAATAATTTGGTAGTCGTATTACTCCTAAAATACTAAAGCGATTTAACTAAAAATTACATTGTACAAATCTGTGCAGGAAGAGCTTAAAAACCATACATATGTATACTTCAAAATTGGTGTAGTAGTACAGGATTAAAAGAGATTACAAAAAACGTGTTTGCCTATTAATTATATAGATACTACTTCAATGGAATATCTACATTCACCTCTATCGTGAATAATTTTTTTCTCGAAATATTTTTCCATTAACCATAGTTGCAACCATGATGTATCAGTGGGGCGCCATTAATATATAATAATATTTTATTAAATTTAAATAATTTTGTTCGAACGCTGATAAAGGTAAATCATCGATGACTAACGATATTTTTTTTTTGTCATATATGACTTTTTAAAATAATTGTCCGTATTTTCTTAAATGACACAAATAGATTTTGTCTTGCAGCAGTCTGTATATTAGTGAGTCCCAACAGACAAAATCATGCATCGTTCAGAGTTAGTCGACTCATAATAGACAATGTCGTTAAATTTCTGATTTTTTTAGTATAGTGACATAACATTGAAGTTATCAGACATAACTTTTTTGTTTGTGTCATTCTGAGGAGGATTCATCAATTTGAAATTTTTCACTTACGATATTTTCATACAAATTACGACTTAGGTTGTCCTTCTTAACTTTAATTGATGAAAAGGGTACAAAAAATTCATGGCAGATTCCCTTTCAAGTGTAATGAAGATTCACGATAGGGATGACTACGAGCAGAAATCAATTCCATACATACACTAATGGCAAGTAGAATATTTATTTGCAACAGAATTATAAAAGATTTTCTTGAATTTTGTCCGTTTTTAACACAAAGCAACCGTAACACAATAATTAGTAAATGAAAATCAAATTCCAATAAAAAATTAATCAAGTCAGACCCTTTTAGTATTGTAACAATTGTAGCTTTAAAGCTAGAACACACACTCTGAAAACCTTATGTCGATATATTGCCATAATACACTGGAAGTGAAACCACAAGGCACGTAATTCCTTCAATGAATTACGTTATATATTTCGTAACAGACAACAATATAGTTTCCATGTAAACAGTCTATGTGCCTGATGGTATACAACAATTAATATAATATACTTCTTCAAGACTTGCCAAATGCTGGCAAAAGGATGAAAGGACCATGAAAAGCACAACCGCGTAACAAAGTAAAAACAAGGGCCCTAATATTGATAAGGCATAAACAAATGGCTTCGATATGAATCTTTAAATTGGAATAACCAAATTACACCAATGTGTTAGCAGACATGACTTCTATGATCAAATGGGTAAAAAGAAAACTGCGTCATATACCCACCGAAGAAAGAGTAAACTATGAAATGAAGAGAGACAGGAGAACAAGTGTAAAAAAAAATTTTTTTAATGTGATTTTCATTTACTCGTTATTGTATTAATTTTTTTTTTTTTTAGAAAAAAATCGACTTTAACTTTTAAATCAATTTGAGTATACTTTTATTAGAAGAACAATTGCATCACATGCTTATGAATTGATACATGTATTTCGTCCATATCTTTCCCCTTAGAATTGAGACAAAAGTGTACACTAAAATAAATAATTGTTTTTACAGTTATTTTTATAAGATTTCATATTTTATATTGACGCGCGATTTTTAAATATTTTTTATAACTTTAATGCTGTCAAAATTCGGAACAGATATAACAGATATGAACTTTGAGTAGATAACTCACTTTTTAATATTAGCATATATAGTTTGGAGACGCCGATATAAAGTTAAAAAATATTTTTAATAGACAGTTCATTTTAAAAAAAAATTTTTAATATTTCCTTTTGCTCAATAGGGGTTGGTTTCAATAAAAATAATGAAAAAAAATCTACTGTTTCGGGTATCGGTGTTGTTATTAAAAAAGTTTTCAGTCAATATTGCATTTTTTTTTTTTTTGTTTTTGTTCGCATTTATATGTAGAATAATACTTTTGCCTTAAATTTTGAAAATAAAATTCTTTATTATTGTGAGTGTTTAAGAAAAATTTGTTACGGCCTAAATTTTATTTAAGTATATATGTATGTATTTATAAACATAATTCAATTCTTCTTTTTATTTTGTTTTATTAATATAAAAGAAATAAATATATTTATTTTTTGTTTTTAATTTTCGCTGTTAGTTATTTCATTTTTTTAAGTTTTATAATTTCTCATGGTGGTTTTAGTTACATAGTTTACGATTCTTTTTTAGAATTTTCAAGTAATTTAACTTTTTTCTATTTTTTTCTTTTTTTTTTTTTTGAATACCTAAAAAAGCATAAGTTTTTACATTGATTTTATTTTATTATATTTATAATTTATTTATGTTCTTTTTTATTTTTAATAATAATTAATTAAATTGTCTCCAACTAGAGAAAGGAACTTAAAATTTATGTATAGAATTAAAAAGAAATGAAATATTTTTTTTTGTTTTTTATTACAATTGTCTCAATATATGAATTGTTTTTTATAACGATTTAAGAAAATTAAGTTCATATAAATTCGTTGAAAAATATAAGAAAAAATAATAATAAAGGGTTGCGACTTGTTTGAATTTTATTAAGTATTTTATTTTATAAAAAATATGTTTTAAATAAAAAAAAACTAAATATAGATTTTTTTTAATAAATTCTTTTAAATGCCATTTTCACTTTATAAATAATATAAATATATTTCAATACATATATCAAGTTTATTATATAGAAAAGTACCTAGAGTTTTTAAAAATTTAAATTATAAATGTTAACAATTCTACACTGACCACAGGAAAAACACAATTTAATAACCGACAACCAAACTTTAGTGTAATGTTTGCCAATTGGAAATGGGTGGGGTAAAAAAAAGTTTAATAACTGGAAACCTGTTTAATTTGTTAATACCTTTTTATATAGTATGTTTGGTAGTGTCCCTAATGAATTACTCAAAAGAAGTAAGCGATTTTAAAGAGTGAGCCACAGAAACCAAAGAATTGATGAAACTATTCGTAGAGCTATGATGAACTAATAAGTCTATAGGGCGAGTGCATAATAAGGGAAATCGTATAAAACTTTTACCAATTAGCCTTTGTTGTTTTAAAGAAAATAAGTCTATAGGGCGAGAGCATAATAAGAGAAATCGTATAAAACTTTTAGCAATTAGCCCTTGTTGAAAATTGCGATATTCAATATATCGATAACAGCACAACTCATGGCAAAACTTCTCACTCAGGATTGAACGTTTTAAATAATGTAAATAAAAGCAGGGTGCTGTGTCTCATTTGCCTTCATTAGATAGGCCTTATCTTGTTTAGTAGTCTCAGTCGCATTTCAACATATTTGTTCTAGATTAAAGACAATAAGAAAAAAGCTTTCTTAATCTATAACAAAAAAAAATTCGAATACAACGTCGACTATGCCAAGCACAGGAGAGGTAATTGTTTCTTAATTGCGTATGTTATAAAACTAATGTTACAAAATTATGAGTGAGTTAACATCCACGTGGCTCAAAAACATAGTTTCAAGGCTTATTACTAGAGATCTTTCCACATTATTACAATATTTTGGCGTAAAGTATAGAAAAATATTTGAAAACACTTAGATAAGATTACGCTAAAGAAGCAAGTGTCCATTCACTGGCTTTTACTTATAAAAAGCTTAAGGGTACTGTGTAATGGTAGCAGTCGCATTTCGATATTCTAATGTGAGACTAAAGACAACAAGAAAAATGTTTCCTTAGTCTATTACAAAAAATTTGTAGTATTAAATTATGAGTGTTTCAAAGCTTATTACTAGAGGTGGTTTCGATTATTAAAATATTTGATAAGACATAAAATGCTTTGAAAAGACTAAGGTAAACACACGCAAGTGAATGGACTACTCGTAAAGAGTTTTAGAGTATAGTGTAGTGGCAGCGGTTAAAGAAAAAGCCAGCTCTGTCCTTTAAAAATATTATATAATGAATGACTTAAATTCTGCGCAAACATTGGTTCATTGAAAACAAGTTTAGATCCAATGAGACAAAAATATTAAAGGATTTCAATATGAAGGGCAGCATTATGTTAGGCAAAAATGGCGGAGAAAGTTTTCTGGTTCAGATTGTTTCACTTAGTGGAATTTGGACAGAAAACTATCGTCGAATGCTTTAAACTTATTTACCCGGTTTTGCGAATAATTAAGTCATTAAATAAATTTAGCCATTTTCCTGCAGAACGGAGAACACAAAGATTGGTTTTCATTTAGATTTGTAAATCAATTAACCTTCCTTATCACGGTTGGAGAGTCGTAGTTGTTTTTCTACATTTATGTAATAGATTAAGCTACATGTTGCTTGTTTTTTTAATCTAGGACAAAAATGTCGAAATACGAAATATGTCAACTATGATAAAGGCCAATATTTATGAAGCGTAATACTACTTAGGCATATGATTTTCAGAGCCTTTATAAACACACTCAGAAAGATTTTAAAAAGAAAAATCTTTTTTTTTTCAGATTAAGAACTCTATATTTAAACAGATATTCGGTTATGTTCTGTAAACCGAAATCGAGTGAAATTTTAGTCGAATGAATCTTCAAGTTGCTATAATTTTCAAATCTGAAAAGATTGTGATATTTTTTTTATTAATTCGCTTAATTACATTTCAAAATTTACTCGATGCGATTTACAGAACATACCCGATTATTGTTTATAAAACTTTAAATTATGTTTTCATGATTGGTGTCTTACTATACGGTAGAAAATGTTAAAATCATTTTTGTAATATTTAGGAATGGGGCTTGATGAGATTTGGAGGTGTAGATGTTCATTGTGACTGAATTTTAGGTGCTTTTCTGCAAATGCTTTTTATGTTAATAAATGAAATGAGAGATCGTATTACTCAATTTGTGTTGGCTTCTCTACTTCCCTTTGTTAGATAATAGAAGGAACAAAGGTAAAGCCAAGTGGCTTTCTAGAACTCAACAGAAGATCTTAAGAGCTTAATGAACCGAACAAAAGTGATACTTTTGATGGAAAAACAGTGCTCGAGGAAAAAGAACTAAGAAAAAAGATTCCACTGAAAGTTTTAATAGGCGGAGTTATAATCATGGAAAATCGATGCCGTCCATGTTTAGATTCTGGTGACGAATCTGTCAGAACAAATATTATATAGTTGAGACACCAGCCATAAAATATAATGAAGAAAAATTTGAAATCTATTGCATAATTTGTTTTTATTGATTGTTCAACTAACTAACTAAATAATAACTTTGTTTAATATATGTATATATGTATAAAAAAATTGTATATAGTAAAAATGTATAATATTATAAAGATCATAACTACATAATTGGTTGAACATTGAAAAAAATGAAAGAAAGAAATTAAATAGTAACTTTTGTGGTCATTTTTTAATACTAAATATATATAAATTTTTGCAATTTATTTTGTTTTTTTTTTTTTAATTTGTTAAAGAAAAAACTAAAAGCAACTATAAATTAAATATTTTGCGTTTTTTTTTTTTTTTAATTGAATAACATACAAAAATTCAATATACAATATATACTTTCATTTTTAATACAAATACCTACAGAGTATAGTTAGAATACAAAATAAAAAAAAGAAATAAAATAAGCATAACACATAAAATTGGATATTTGTTATTCCTAAAAAAATTGGATAATATTATGGGCATAGTTCTGTTTGAATATGCTTTGTCAATTTGTTAAAAAAAAATTAGGGGTTTCAAAAACTAATTGCTAGAGCAAAAAGTAAATGATAATTGTTAAGTTTTGTTATTAATTGCTTTTGATAACTCAATTACTAATATTTTATAATTTGTTGTTGTTGTTTTTGTTTCAATAAATTTGTTTTTTTTTTATGTATACCTATAATTTGTTAGTTTTCATATATTTGTTATGTATGTTTATATATCTATATTTTTTAATACTTATATTTATATATTTAACTTTAGATTTATTTTTTATTCTAATTTAAATCATATGTTAAATAAATTAAGACATTTTTTTCTTTTAATTAAAAAAAAAAAAAACACAAATGCCTACCTTTGTTCTTTCACATATTAATCTTGTATGAATTGAATTATTTTTGTATATTTTTTTATCATATTCACTTTTGCTCTACTGCGCACTGCTACTTATTAAAATTTTTTTTTTCATTTTAGGTGTGTGTAGTTGCTACTGGTATTTGACAATATGGACATTCCGTTACAGATGTAGCACAGGTATCGCATAATATAAAATGATTACATGGTTCTAATGTTACAGTGCGATTATTTTCTTCGCATTTCATACATTTTTTAGCGTTTTCCAAATATAAAACTTTTTCTACTTCCTCCAAATCTGTGCGTAATTTTGACTGAAATTAATAGAATTAAAAAAAACAAGATTCATATTAAGTTTCATTAGTATAACGATATTTAATTCATCCTTATTATGGTATCTTGAGAATTCAATTTGTTTATAACTTTTTAATTAAGTTAAACTAAAGAATGCTTTTAAAATTTTGTTTGGTATCTATTTTTTAACATACCTGTAATTGTTTTAATTTTTGTATTGATAAATTTCGTAATTCTGATGATAAATTCATTTGTATTTGTGCCGCTTCATAACGATCTTTCCATTCTAATGCTTCTTGATTAGCTGAATTTAACTAAAAAAATATATATTTTACAATAGTAGCAATAATAATAGAATAGGTTAGATTATGTTAGGAGGGAGTGGCAGCCTCGTTGAGTCAAGGTACGCTTGATGATCACACATGAAGCCAGCCCCTGATTAACCAGTCTTGAAAATCACGTCGGAAATCATCCCAAAAATCTGATGAATCTGGATATTAGCATAATATCGATGGTCGGTAGGTTATCGAAAAAGAGCGAGCAAAGTGCGATTAATTTAGCTAGAGACGGACACTGACAAATGAAGTGGACCATACTCTCCACTCGCTCAGTCTATATAACTTCGACAGAAATTATTCGCCGGAAAGTGCAGCCTTTGCGCTTGCCTACACATAGGGCAATGCCCCGTGAGGGTAGACACAGCAGAGAAGATGCTTCTACGATCCAATTTAAACAATTGATTAGTGCGCGTACCATCCAATCTAGGTCAGGTGAGTCTAACGATGAAACAATATTCCCCCTATACCCAGGATCTATCAGCGTCCTATAAGTACTTTTGCCTAATAGACGATGGACAGCGATACACCAACCATACGGGTAGATTACTGTCCGGATGGAGTGTGTCCGGAAAGAGTGTGTCTGCCTTAGCAAGCTCATTAGCCACACAACTACCCGGACCAAAATTAGATGAACACCAAAATGCCGTGAGGGTGTTCCAAGAGTATCACGACATTACACCCGAAAGAAATCTGGTAGCCGCTTGGCACTCTGAGGTTGAGCTTTTCTGAAAAAAACCACTTGTTTCCACATTTAGAGCCGTCAGTACAGACCTCCACCACATCGCCGGGTATGACTGAGCCATATGGATGAAGTAATGAAAACCCCCATCCAGCACAGGTCCGGATGGGGCATAGTCAATATTATCCAGAACTCCGGGATCCTCAAATAGAATCGAGGAGTGTCCCGAGGAGATTATACGCCACCGTGGCAGGGCGTTAAGTTTCACCGTTACGAGTTCAGCCTGTTGCCTAGCAAGTGTGCCGGAAGGAAGCCAACCAAGCATGACAAAAAAGGCCTTCGTAGCGGTGGTACGCAACGCCCCTGTGATCTGAACAGTCCACCAAAAGACCGATCCATATAGAAAATAGAATAAATAAAACAAAAAATGTCCTTACCTTACGCGTTATATCTTCCAGGCGATTAGTAACTTTCACTAGTTGACTTTTTGTTGCCATCAATTCCAGTGTCATGCGATTAACATCACCATTATTTTGCGTATGCAGTGATTGCAATGAAAATGCATTTTTATTTGTAGTTAAACTATTACCAACTGAACTAGTATTCAAATCATCGGTTAAAGCATTTAATTCGGATAGACGAACCGAAGGACTAATGGAGAGGCCATCATTAAAACCGGGTGATATGATATGAGATGGAAAAAAGAAATTATTACTGCAATCGTTTTGATTGCCTGCGGTAAGAGAATTGCTAAGTTTATTTGAATTCGAACCACCATAATTAAAAGCATCGACATTGAAAAGATTTGAATGATTGGTAGGACTATAGGGAATGTTGACCGCAAAACCACCGGAATTAAAATCTGAAAAATACAAAAAAAGAGTATGGAAATATGTATATGAGCTAAATAATGTAATTCTCTCTTTACATACCATTTAAAGAATTATTAAGAGCCGAATTCGGAATGTTAATGGGTGCCGAGGAACGTGTCATTAAACTGCTATTAGCTAAACTGGCCGATAAAGCATTATCACGTTGTTCATCTATGGAACAGGCTAATAATAATAGTTTGCATAAGAAATATGGGAAAATTATAATTATTTATATCCATTTTAAATCTAGACTAAAATTTAACTTATTAACCAACCAATTATTAATATTAAAAAATTATTTAAAATGCATGCCATTTTTTTTTGTTCCTTTTCATTTCTTCAACTTGCAATTTATCCACAACCATAAATTATATCCATACATACATAATAAAAACATACATTCATACTCACAGACTTACACTGACACACACACACACACACACACACACACACACACACACACACACACACTTTATGAAATACTCACAAATTCGATCCATTGGCAAGGAGAAGTTTAAATATTTGCTCTGATTAGCGGATTTCTCCAATGCATTAACCAACATATTATTGGTGGAATCATTACCATCAATATTTAATAACTACAAAAAACATGATAATAAAATAATATGATAAACATGTTACATGATATTTTAACGTTTTTTTTTCTTTATTCTTTTTTTGGTAAAAAAAAGTACAGGGAAGAAAAAGCAGCATTAAAAATTATTTTAATTGTATTTTTATGAACGCATAAGTTTACTTCCGTTCTGATCTGTTGTGTGTAATATGTTTTATGTGGAGGAGAGGGGGATGAAAGCGCCTTTATTGAAAATGATATATAATGATAAATAAATAAATTTAGAATAGAATGGATAAAAGCTAAAGGAGAATCTAAAAGTGTGGTGGTAACATGCCAATATACATATGCCGAATTTATTTGGTATCATATATTTCCAACCTTTTCAATTTTTGTTTTGAAGAACTAATATCTCATTTCAGATTTGTAAGTTTGAAAACACAAATGCCTTTCCACTACGCACCAAACGTAAGTAGTCTACAAAACAGTTAATTAATTACTGAAACCTTTGTCTTGAATTCATATAAGCAAGGTAGAAGAATTCATATAAACAAGGTGACCTAACAAACGCTGCCAAAACAAAATACCTGACAAGACATATTGGCATCGACTTCTTTTAAGGGAAACATCGTTTTGCTTATAATTACTTGTTATCGACTTTCGAGCATAAACAATAAATGAAAGCATATACATACAGTGGTGGACATAACATATGGGCTGAAAAGGCCTTACACATAGGTTGTGCTAGTTGCATTGCATTCACCCTTTTTTTCAGTCAGTGCTAACCTTCAAAAGACAAGATTTCATGATAATCTAATAATTAGTTTGTGAGTTATTCTGCTAAGAGCAATGAACATTTTTAGAACAATGAATCAAAAACAATTTCGTGTTTTAATTCTACATTACTTCCTAACGGAGAAAAATACCGTTCAAGCGAAGCAGTGGCTTGAAAAGTGTTATGGGATCTCCGCCCTATCATAAATAAAAATAAAACGTTGGTTTGCTGACTTCAAACGTGTGTAGTAGAGACACCGATGATGCAGAAACCAGTGGACGTTGAAATGAGGCGGTAACACCAAAAAACAAAAAAAAAATCAACAAAATCGTTTTGAATTATGATAATGAAAAGGGAAGTTGTGAGTTAGCTGACATCGATATCAACAGATCGTGTTGCCTTTACATTGCATGAGCATAATGCATAAAATATAATTTAATTGGAGGCATTTTCTATTATAGAAAAGATAAGAATGCGTCGAACGCTGCTGACAACATTTGTGAAGTCTACGCAGAAGAAAAACAGCAGTGTAATGGTTTGTTCGTTTTCGATCTGATAATTTTGATGTTAAAGATGCACATTGCTCTGATCGACCAATCACTAAACAAGTTGATGAAATCTTGGAAAAAAACTGAGAAAGACCAGTACATAAGCTAGCGTGCTTTACTAGGAAACTAGCCATTCATCACCAAACAGTTATCATTTAAAAAATTTTTAAAAAGACAAAGAAGCAGTGAAACATTTAATGAATCGAATTTCTATTTGAGATTCCTTCTAAAACGGAACGAAATCGAACCACTTTTGAAGCGAAAGATTACGGGCGATTAAAAGTGAATCACGTGCGAGACAATAATGTATGAAAAAGATCATAGACGTAACAAGGTGAAGCTTTGCATTCGGTGGCAAACTCGGATTGGCACCAAGAAAGGTAATGCTATGTGCCTAGTGGGATTGAGATGTAATCAACACCTTTGATGACCTAGCAGAAACTGAGAGATCTTGTCTGCTAAGTTTTTATACATCCACTATATAATTCGGACCTTGCATCTTATCATTTGTTTCGATCTCTGCAGAACTACCTCTCCATCTCTAAAGCAGTTTAATAATGCTTAATAAAGGCAATTATTTAAATTTTTAAACTGTCGAGAAAAGTGCCAGATCAGCAGACCACAAAACTTAATACATCATGATCAAACGAATGTGTATGAAAATTAACATTTTGAAACATTTTTTTAAATCTAAGAATTAAGGATTGTAGCTCGCAATATGTTACCAAGTACAAACTAAAAATCTTATTCTTGGTCTTTTTTAGGCCTTAATAGATTTTTTAAATACAACATATATGAAGTGTCATAACCTAATATCCACCACCGTATAAAAGATCCGTTTTCCAAAGTAGATTCAATATTGCTGCAATAGAACAAATCATAACAAATTATTGAAACTTTATAAATAGATTTCTTAATTAGAATTGAAAATCATAAGCTGCACAGACTTCAATTTCAACAAATATAGCACAAGAATTAACAAAAACGAGCGGAGATAAAACTTAAAACCGGAATTCCTAAATGAACAAAATTCCTTCAATTTTAATATCATATTACATTCAAAAGGCTATGAGGATGGAAAGCATAGTATGTATTACATGAGTGTTTTCTATGATTAGATATCTATATAGAGTATTAAAAAAAACTGTTAAGTGTAAATACACACACTCGCATGTATTGTAAGGGCAATATGTACATAAGATATCTACATAATCAACAATATTTCTCTTATAATTTACCTACAAATTATTTAAGTGTTTTGTTTTAATGTGCATAAAATACTAGATTTAAGGAGAGTGGGGGGTATTATGTGGTGATATAAGAAGTAAGAGAAAAAGCGGGTAAAATTTTGTTTGACTGTCTTTTTTTTTCTAATTCAAAATTTGTTCAAATTTGAAAGGAAAAATACCTACATTTTCGCCAATTGTCATTAATCCTGTTTTGTTGTTTGTTGCATCCTTAGTTTTGATATCAGGCAAAGCATTTGATATTAAATCACTTAGAGCTAAATTTGTTGTAATCGCATCTAAATCACGCGGCTTCTCCTCAGTAACAATATATGCTAGTTTTCGATTGCAATTTTAAATTTTCATTTTTCATTTTTTTTTTAATTATTGAATTTTAATATTGATGTTATATTTGTTGTTATTGTTTTAATTGTTGAACATTTTTTAATTTTAATACCAATCGTTTTTATTATGAGTATAATGATGATTACGATTTTGTTTTTATTTATACACAAAACATTGGTTTGATTGTTTAGAATTATTAATATTATTTTGACACGTATAGCGAGAGAGATTTTATGATGCAGGATAAATAAATAAATAAAAGAGTGAAAAACAATAAAGCACAAATCAATTTTTCGGTTGGTTTTTCTTGATATTTTTTGTTATTATTGGTGTTATAGTTTTTTAAGTTACCAATTGGTTAATAAATTTTGTAGTTTTTCTTATAATTGCATAATTAAATGATGATTAAATGTTAGATGAAGATAGAAGACAATTAATAAATTCTGGCAGCAAATAACAGCATTTGATATCGAATGAAATTTTATTTTTCCTAAAAAGCAATTTATATAAAAATTTCCAGCGATATCGAATGCCGTAATTTGTCTTTTGTTATTTTTTCCAAAAAAAATGAGAGCTTAAGTGATTAATAGCAATTTTATTCTAAATATTATCAACTATGTATCAAAGTTATCAACAAGTTTAAGGTGTCAAATTATTGTAAATGATTTAAAAAGTATTGTCAAAGATACATTTTTGGTTTTTTAATATACTATTTTAAAATTTAGAAAATTGCTTTTTGAGAATGTGATAAAAAAAAAAACGTTTGTGTGTTCGAAAGGAAGAAGAAAACTTTGTTACTGTCAAGAGTTTTCTCAGAGCGGAGCTTAACAAGTCTAAAGACTTGGTCTAAGCTGACTTTACAATAAAGCAAAAAGCCCTTATTTAACCAAATCAAACCATAGGCTTAATTCATTATGATCAATAAGAGAATACACACTTTAAACCTCACAATACCAAAATTCCTGCAAGGTATAGAAAAATTTTGACCATGACCGGACAATAAAGATGTTCTACTTTACTTTGTTGCATATTATATTTTACGTTATTAATTTAATCTTGCATTGCAAAAAAGAAGTTCTTTTTCTCATTCTAAATGGATAAAACAACTATTTGTTAGTCACAACTAAAAGAATGAATAAATAGAAATAAAGAAGAAAAACCATGAAAAAAATTTTGGATCATCAATAAAACAAAATCTTTGCATGGTCTTATATACATTTATTCTATATTAATAATGATATGAAAAAAATTTAGAACCAAAAAATACTAAATTTTGTTCAAATTGCCGAAAAAATCACTCCTAATCTGTACATAATTTTGTTTGGGAAAAAAATTAATTTCTGTAGAATTTCAAAAACAAAATGGTTGTGGAAAAAAGCACACCAATTGGAAAAAGTTTATGTAAATATATAATAAATATATAGTATATGTACTTAGTAATAATATATAGGATCTTATATGAATAAAAGAATTAAAATACGAATAACCACAAAGTATAAGAAAAAGCAAATAAAACTTACGTTCAACATGTGCAAACGCACAAAATACACTACGAGGACAATAACCAGCTTGTTGGACATCATTACATTTGGTAGACTTGTAAATTTCCGGATGAAACTGTTGTTCCGTACGAGTATGACAGTACTGACAATTATCGCCAGCTTCACAGTTACTTGGCTCACCCCATTCTTCGCCATGCTTAACATTTGGACAAGGCGTTGATCTATTACAGAAATTAATTAAAACTTATTTACGATTTATACATTGGAAATTCATTTATATCTTACCTATATTTGACTTTACGTGGACTACGTCTCTTATCTTTACTATTATGATATTGCGGACATGCATAGCCTTGCCTACATAATCTTGGTGGCCTTTTACAAGGTTCTGTCTTATAGTTGGCCAATACATAATTGGTATCTTGCCACTTAGGGTCCTCATTCATTAGATTTCTTTCTTTGTCTAATGCATTTTGAGCATTTGCTCCATCTAATGTTAATTCGGCATTTTGTAATGCCTCTAATTCCTTAATATCATATACTGGTGGCCTTTGATCTTGGGCACCATGTGCAAAGGCGCAATGATGCCCATTTTTAACACAATAGCCACGACTATCGGTATCGTGTACACACATGCATGTCTTGTAGTAACGTAAATGATAACGTCTCTCTGTATCGCCAGCCGTACGATGCAGAAATGGGCAACTGTAATGAGAAATAAACATTTCTGGTTGTATTATCGAAATTAAGTTTAATAATATACTAGAATCCATCAAATTTTGTATCCGATTTTGTGCAATATTGTAACACCATACATACGCTCTATGAAATCTATATAAATGAATAAATAATAGCATAGACAAAGGATATACTGAAACTTTAATTGATTGTAACCAACTCAGCATCTCAATGACAACAAATTTTTAAACCAATAAGCCGTGTATTATTGAAATGGATTGTGATTCTATTTACTTTAAATTTGGCCCTAATAACTTTATGGTCAATATAAATCATTACTGTGGGAGTGGCACCTCCTATACGAATAAACTATTCATTTTGACAAGGTAATAGTGAAAATTTCTGAATATGGTCTAAGTAACTTCGTAGTCAATGCACATTAGTCGAAATATGGGTGAAATTGAATAAGTGGGTGTGGCATCTCCCATACAAAGTAAATATTGTTTTTTGTATATCTAGATAACGCCAATAGTGAAAGATTTGAAATTCATACCAAATAACTTTGTGGTCAAAACACATCATCAGTTGAAATATTGGCAGAATTGAATAGTGGGTGTGGCACCTTCCACTCAAAATAAATATAGTGTATTATTGAAATGGATTTTGATTCTATTTACTTTAAATTTGGCCCTAATAACTTTATGGTCAATATAAATCATTACTGTGGGAGTGGCACCTCCTATACGAATAAACTATTCATTTTGACAAGGTAATAGTGAAAATTTCTGAATATGGTCTAAGTAACTTCGTAGTCAATGCACATTAGTCGAAATATGGGTGAAATTGAATAAGTGGGTGTGGCATCTCCCATACAAAGTAAATATTGTTTTTTGTATATCTAGATAACGCCAATAGTGAAAGATTTGAAATTCATACCAAATAACTTTGTGGTCAAAACACATCATCAGTTGAAATATTGGCAGAATTGAATAGTGGGTGTGGCACCTTCCACTCAAAATAAATATCCATTTCAATAATATAACGGTTAGAATGGCAGTTTCTGAACTTGTTCTTAATTGGTACTCAATACAAATCATTAGTTTTAATGCATTCCTTTAAATTTTTCTTACATATGTACATTTTATAAGTACACAAAACAAAGGCTTCCAGCAACGCGGCGAGAACAATTACTTTAGTTACCTAAATAACACGGATATTTGTTATATATTCAAAAAATTATCACGTTTTTAAAAATACCACTGCGTAAACAAAGTTACCTTCATAAACATAAATTCCTAAATATCACTTATATTGGTTCCACTCGATATACACTCATATGCAGTCATATGGCAACACTTTGTTTTGTCAGTTTTGTTGTGATACACATAAGAAAACGAAAACGCATAACAAAAGAAAATATACAAAAAGAAGCCAATTGAAAAGAGATAGAAGACAAGATTGTTAAAGTAAAGTAAATAGTAAGGCGGCTGATAAAAAGTACGGAAAAAACAACAATAAAGAACAATAATAAAGGAATCTAATAAAGAAAATATACAAAAAGAGAACACGAAGAAGAAAATAACAACTACAAACAAAAAATAAAAACGTAAAAGTAACAAAAGGAATGAAGAAAAAAATCTGTATGCAAAATAAACGAAAACAAAAACACTATTTAAGCAAAACAATTTCAACGTATTTTTCGCTCACTTTTATGGATTTATACAAAGCAACAACAAGTTGCACAAAACAATAAATCACTTGATGAACACTGTACTGAATTGGAATTAATTTCAAATCAAAATGCACCCCGCTCTTTATTAAAAGAAACATTTTGTTTGTCACAGCCAACATTAATCAAACAAGCGCGTCACAAATTCTCACATACAAATTTTTCCTTCCCAAACCGACTTTTTTTACGTTTTTTCCACTTCTTTTGTACGCTTCGTTGTCTTTTCATAATACGCAATTTCCTGCCGCTCGAAGAAATTTTTCATCTACGGAGCAGGAGTTACAATTTGTAATACTTACTCGTCACCATCTGGACAGATACCAGTAGTTTCATCATATTTTGTACAATAATTATCAGCACTATAATTGAATGTACCATCACGCTTTCGTATGGGTCTGCGGCGTCTTTGATTCTGAAAATGCCAATTGAAACACACAAAAGGACGGTGCTGATTGCATTTGTGTTGCAAAAATGATTGACACTGTTCCACGCGAAATTCCTTTAAATATCTGTTAATTATTGATGTTGACACATGAAATAAAACACAAACAATTAGTTGAGCACAAATTTATTAAAATTTTATTATTTATTTACGTATAATGATTAGGTTTTTCCTGTTGTGTGGACAGTAAAAGTTTATTCGTCTCAATCGCCATCTTGTCACTTAATAAATGATGTACAAAACGTATGTGAGAAAAAGATGTATCCAAAACAGAGCAAAAAGTGCTGCCATACCAAAAGTAAATAAAAGAGATATAAAACGCGAAATAAGTAGAAACCGTTAAAGTATTACAAATTTGCAATATGAAGAATTATGTAAAGGAATTAATTCATAATTTTAATCATTTTTATATGAAAAAGTCTAAGATTGAAGCAAATATAAGACAGAACCATTTCATATACATACATATCGCTGTAAGATCAAACGTTTATGCTTACGGCTTTACATTTTAGCACAAAGCAAGATAATTGAAGAATATTTCTCGAATAGAAGAGAACGTTTTGAATCCAAGAGAAAAATTTAGTGATAGAGTTGATTACGTATGCGAGAAAATCGCTAGTGTTGAAAACATTTTAGCAGGAACTATTTCTAACATAGGTCTTTGTTTACCAAGGCTTAAATAATTTTGTACCGATTTAGTTTAACATATACCTACCTCTAACAAACCTTTAGCATTTTAAACAAATTAAAAAAAATTGGTACAGAGGTACCTAACCCAGAGACCACAGCGGTCCATTGTGGAAAGACCTTAGCCTGAAAAGAAATAAAGAAAGAGATTGGATGTAAAGGAGAGAGGAAGAACAGAGGGAGAAAAAAAAAGAAGAAATAGATAGAAAAAAGATCAGAAAAGGGTATACAGAAAGAACTCGGATGCCCAAAAAGATCCGGGATTCACCTAAGAAGCCAGCTGAGACCTGTCAGAAAGCACTGCAGGTCGCATATCCTAGCCAACGCAATATCACCCAGGCCATCAAAAGAGCCACGACCCAGCAATTTGAGCCCACAGAGAGCCGGGCAGTGACAGAGGATATGTTCCAGTCTCCGGCTCCCCTGTATCGCTGTAAACTCAGCAGAAGATAGGGGAGCCTGCTTCTCATATCCCAGCCCTTGCCATTAGAGCGCTGTGCTCAACAACAGAGCCTATAAAAATCCTAAGAGATTCCCTCCTCAGATTGAGGACTTATTTCGTCCTAAAGCGGACAAGTCGCAGCCTGAAGACCCTACAGTCTCCTCTGCTCCTCCACATTATTTAAAAACAACAAAAAATCATTTTCGTGTGAAGTATATATCTAATTTCTCCGAAATTTCTTAATGGTACGTTTTACTAGTAAAGTAATCTTATAAGGGTTAACTACTACTACAATATTTTAAGTTGGCAGCACTGTGTTGTCAAAACACTACCTCAGCTGTAACCGTTTTTTTTAACCGATCAGCTGAGTGGCCATTGTCGTTGTGTTGGGTGAAAAATTACAAAAAAAGTAAAACGCTGACTAAATGGAAAATTACAAGAATATAATAAAGATATGACAGTAGTAAAGTAAACATTGATCAAATTACAAACTAACTGTATATATTTAGAGACAGATAGACTCTTAAAAATGGCCGAGCACTCAACAGTTGATTTAGGTAAGTGCTGTAACGGTACACAACAGCAAATACATATCAAATCAATCGAACATTATAGGACGTGGTCAAGAAGAGTACGGATCATCAGCAACAACAACAATGATGGAACAAGACACTACTAGCGTCGATAATAAAGAAAGTATTAAACATTATTCCAGATGCAGTAGTGCTGGCAGTATACATACACCCAACTCATCACCACACAATACAGGTAAAGTAATAGGTTCATAATGCACATATTAGTAATAACAAATGTTATTGTACTTTTATATTGCTTAGACGATGACGACGACAGTGGTGACAATTTCAGTGGTCGGGGTGGCTCATCAGCCACATCAACACTTAGCTATAAAGAACGGCGTCGAGAGGCTCATACCCAAGCTGAGCAAAAGAGACGTGATGCTATTAAAAAAGGCTATGATAGTCTACAAGAATTGGTGCCCACATGTCAGCAAAATGACTCAGCTTCAGGTTACAAATTGAGTAAAGCGCTGATTTTGCAAAAATCCATTGATTATATTGGTTACTTAAATCAACAAAAGAAAAAACAAGAGGAGGACAGTGCTGCCTTACAGAAAGAAGTTATTGCCTTGCGCATAATACAGAATAGTTATGAGCATATGCTGCAACATCAACAGGCCAATCCTGGACCAGAAGAGGCGCGTGTAACGGATGAAGCTAAATTTCAAGTGGTAAAATATAGAAACATGTGTTTTTAAATCTTTTGATTACACTTCAAAATTTTACAGTTTCAAGCTGTTATGGATGAAATGTTTGAAACTTTTCAACACATACCTATGGATAATTTTAAGCAGCTAACAACCGGTGTTATACCCTGGCTAGAAGAGCATTGTAAGCCTCATATACTACGTAATATATTAAGCCGAACTTTACAGCAAATGCAGGTAAATCAAGCTCAAGAATTACAACAGCAGCAGCAGCAACAACAGCAAAGCATGAGTATGGATCAGCAAGATAGTGATGGTTTTAGCTGATCTATAATTAAAGCCAAAGTGTACATATGTAGGGAAAAAACGCGAAACAAAAGCAACAACAAATAACGATTTTAAATAAGAAATTGTCATAGCATATACAGTTATATTTACAAATTTTATTACTATTTTTCTTTACTCTTTGTTAATCAACACTTTATTATATATTTTTTTAAATTTAAGCTTAAACACACTAACTATATAGTAAATATCCACTATATATGTATGGTAATATATGTATGTAGTATTTATAGATATATTTGGTCTAAACAGGTATTTTTATAAATTAAAAAATATGTTTATACAATTATTTCTGTTTTCCTATTATATTTTGATTTTTGTTTTTTGTTTTTCTGTTCGTATTTTTGCCATTGAGGGGAAGAACAAAAAACAACTTGAGTAAAAAGGACTGTTTCTGAAAGTCTCTTCAATATTCAAATTGTAATAAATAAAAAACCTCTAAATATACTTAACATATCTCTAACATGCTTGTGTACGTCTCAGCCATAAATCATAGCCTAACATATGACCAACATTATCATCAACCGGCTGTGCCAAATATTTTAATTGTTGTATAAGTTGCTGATGATTTACGAGTTTCAATAGATCCCATAGTTTGCATAAAGTAAAGAATTTATATGGGTTTTGCTTGTGTTGAAAGGTATCTTGTAAATTTTGCCGAATTTGCTCTATTATTTGTTCATAAATCGTTGCTGGTATTATATATTGGGATTCGTGTTTCAGTTTTAAAATACCTTCATGTAATGTATGCACAAGACCTTCGAAAAAGTTTTCATTCTTAACTGAGAATAATATGATACTTATTTGATAGAGTATTTGTGGTAATTCACATCGAAATTCGTGTGCTCTTATAAAACATTTGGCAGCCAGTTTACGTATTTTTTCAGAGTTGTGTTGCAGCAAAGACCACATTAATTGCCTATAGTTTAAGACAGGATTATCTACTGTGTTGGTGATGGTGGTGGTGGTAACACCTTTAAAAATATATTCCACTTTGTGCAGGAACTCAAGAAACAGTATAATCGATCTGGTAGAGGAGTTTTCGTTTAAGCAATAATTAATAATATATTCGCAGGCTTTGGGCAGTTTACGATTGATTTCACTAAAGGTTACCTCACTTGGTTCCCATGGCAGAGGTTCTTCAAATTCATTGGCTTGTTTTTGACCGACAATTTTAGGTACTAGTGCGCCAAATAATTGTAAGGCTGCATTGCAAATAGTCCATTCGTTATGATCAATTTGTTTTACCGTAGCCATCATAATTTCATTGTAGTATTTGGACATGGCCTCACGTAATTCGCAGTCTCTAACCAAAACACACAGGAAATGTAAATATAAAGCCTCTAAACGATCACAATTCGTGGCAGTTTGCTGGTGAGGTGTTTTTAATAGATTTTCTACAGCTCTTTTCAATAGAGGTCTAGAGCGATGCTCTTCATTTTTGACAATATGCAAAAACATTATGGAGAAACCAGCTCCTCTACGTGTTGTACTAACATTCGAGTCATTTTCCTTATACAACTGTTCCAAGCACAAGTGTAGCAAATTAAATTCTGCTGTATCCGGGCTTAAATCCGTAGTTATTTGTTTGGTAAGCTTGCCTATAGCAATGCCGGCTGCTTCTATGGCTCCTTTGTGGCGGCATTTGGTAAGCACTTTGGCACTAACTTGTAAACATTTGTTTAAAAAGTTACAACTGTATGCAGCTAGTGTTTTCGTCCTAACTTCATAACAACCCATAGAAGAAGCCAAATCACAACATGCCTTTAGAGTTAACCAAAATGACATAAGCAAATATTTTCTGGCTAAAGCATGGTCGTCCTGCTCCTCTTTAAAAGCACTTTCGTTAACCAGTAATTCCAAACTTTTATCCATATCTTCGAAAGAGGCGGCTGTAACTATTTCCTCTTGATTCTCTAAGACCGCAACATTAAGCTTCTTTATGACCATATTTAATATTTGCTCTACTAGTGCTATCATGTTTGTGTATTCCATTGCGCATAACTCCGGTCTACATTCGTTTAACTCATAAAGAGCATTTAGCCAACCAAATAAATGGCCAGCCTGAGTTTTACAGGCCCAAAGAGGATCCTTATCAAAAAGTAAAACTTTTTCCTTCACATCGACGATAATAATATCCAGAAACTCTTTAATTTTCTCTGCATCATCACAATTTTGTACCGCCACACGGGCATATAGAAAACTTAAATTGCATTGATCTACATTTGGTAGAGTGCAAGTTCTCTGGCACAAGTCCAGAGCCAAGTTGATAACAATTTCTTTAGGTTTGATCATTTTCAAAAGACTTACAATTAAATCCAAAGCATCATCAAACCCCAAAGGATCATTGAGTAATGTTATTAATTTCATGGCTTGGACATGATCATCGTATACATGGTGAAGCTTTAGAAACAAGCCCAACTGTTGATTTTGTGTAACACTGCAATTCTTGGAATTTTTCATTACCTCTGCACCATACAATGATTTTATTAATATTTCCAGTAGTTTTAAACAAAATATCTTCGGCTGGTATTTTTCAGATGCTATGCCGCTTTGTATATCGCTTTGTAAAGTGATAAAAAAGTTTAAAATACTCGAACCTAGAGAAGTGGTCTCTTCGTTATCCAAACATAATTGACAATAGGTCTTCGCTATATAATTTATGATATTGGGCATTTTGCCCAACACGGTATTACGAAATTGGGCATTTTCCACATCGCCATGGGTCCTAAGAAATGCCTGTACAAACTCCATACAATCTTCAATGGCAAAACTGGCCAAGTTGTCCACTATGAATTTGAAAACCAACAATTGGGACTCAGTGTCATACTGGAAGCAATTGGTTAAAAGCTCCGTGCTTAGCTTAAAAAAGTGTAGTTTAGATAAATGGAACACTTGTTTGGAAAACATGCTAAATATTAAAATCAAACGATAACTGTGCTCACTATCCATTAGATAATCCGCTGAATTGTCTATGAATAAGGCCATTTCTGGTTTTTGTTGCAACATTTTGAATAGTTCGTCCTTTTGTAAAATGCGTGAATACCATTGAGCATAAAAATTGTGTATTTCTTTTTTATTACCCCTAGTTAAGATATTAACAGACACAACCAACAAATCTAAAGATTTTTGAGCACTTAAAGCCTTAATCACATGTTGGCTGGGGGCCAACAGATTTTTATAACTTAAACAGGATCTTAAACCAGCGTAAAAATCACTCTTAGAATGCTCACACAATTGGAGCAATTCCTCTAAGGAATGTTTATTTAATATACAACCCATTAGGAATAGTTTATTACGATTTGTCCAAGGCCAATAGTTTAGAGCATATTTAAAGTATTCTAAAGCCAATAAGCGATTCGAACAAACGCTATACATTAATAGCATGCACTCATCACGCATGCCCAATTGGTTAGATTGCAAACAAAAGTAGAAGTGATCTAAAGATAGTCCCGCCTCAATCTTAAGTTGAGGATATTTCTTCAACAACAAGTTGAGAGCTTTTAAGATGGCAATCAGAGCTACATGATTGCAATCTATGGCTAACACAAATACTTTTAGCAATTTCTGCAGTAGCTGTTTAGCATTCACAACCATATCTGGATTTGTTAGTACTACACTTTGTAGCACAATGAAATCCTTCTCTTTCAAATCTAATTCCATTAGCCACTTTTCGCTTGTATACTCGGCGAAAAAACAATCCTCTAACTTGTGTTTCTTTAATAAGTTATAGTAGCAGCGAAAAGCCACATTAACAACCACCTGATTATATTGTATACAATTCCGGCCATCTGTCTGACAGAGTTCCTTGTCTATAACGGCCTTAATATGCAAAAGCAAATGCTCAATTTCTCTTTGGCTACCGGTGAAGTTCTGTAATGGCTGGAACACCAAAAGGACGTTAAATAAAATAACTACTGAAACTTTGCTTGAATAATTTCTCTAACCTGCAGATATTTCGTACATTCCTGGGTGTTAACAATCTGCTCCTTTTCTATCGGCAGTTTTAATACATCTGCTACGTTTTCAGTCATATTGTTTTATTTTATGCCGATTTACAAAATATATGGATAATTTCTTAATTTCAATAATATTAATTTTATTCCACAGAACTTTATTCCTTTTTTAAAACAATTTTTAGATTCCACTTATCCTGATTGTCTCTACATTTTTCACGTTTTTTTTTCTGTGCCGATGGGTGGCAGGTTTTTTGTTATTGTTTCCTTGTCAGTAATGTAAATAATAAGCCAGAGTTGCCCCTATCAATAATACATTTTATCAAACCGGTTTTTGTTGCGGAAATTGGGGATGGTTTGTACAGGATTGGAAGATAATTAAATCATTAAATAATATATTGAAAAAAAAAATTTTATAAAGTTATCTGTTAAAATTTATTTTATCGAATAACAAAAACATTTAAGTTTTTTTGGTCAGAATTAAAGTTTTTTTTTTAGATTAGATAGCGAAGGTAGTGCATTCGCATCCCAACTAGTGACCTGAAAAAGAGGACTATTGTGGAAGCCGTAAAAAAAGAAAAATTAAAATAGATAAAAATAGATTAAAGAGGAAAAATTAGTAAAGGTGGAAAGGTGGAAAAAGGTGGAAGAAATAAAGGTATGCTTCCCTGACCAAAAAATCGCCTCACCAGCCAACTGACGACCAATATAATATTCTTCAGGTCGGAAATCCTGGCAAACGCAACTACGTTGAGGTCACTAAAAAAGCCATGGCTCAACGACCTGTACCTGCGTATCTGCACAGGGCAAGGTAAAGGCGCAGTATATGTTCCACCATCTCAGGCTACTTTTCATTGCCACTCTGAAAGGAATCAGGGATACCTGCGTCCCACAACCAATTAATCGCCATCAGAATACGGTGTCCAGTCAGAAAATCTGTCAAAGACCCAAAAAGGCTTCATACTCAGATTCTTGGCCCATTTTTCCCTCGATCAGTCATATCTGAGCCATAGCACTTTAGAACCCCTACAGTCACCCTACTTATAGCTCTACCAAGGCAATAGAGAAACTTAAAGGATGTCTTACAAATCCTTCGGCCAGATCCGCTCTCCTCGTCAAGCCCATTCTCTCCAGCTCCCGTAACCCAACACAGTTTAATACTGTATCTGTTCAGGAGCGATGTGAGGGTGTTTCTGTACGGTGCAACCACCCATCAGCTTATGTAATGCCCAGTCAAAGCTATAACAGCAGACTGACTGTCCACATAAGCCACCATAGTCATACCAGCAACGATATAATCACGAAGACTATAAGATAGCTTTAAACTACTATCCAGTACTAGACGACCGCACATGCGCCATCCTCTGACTTCGAGCCAACCGTCATATCTGCCATAATCCCAAGATTATGTCAGTGTCGTCTGTGGAGTGCTACTGCAGGCACATGACTATCCTTCTCCAACGCCTCCTTCATACGGTACAGCCATATGTGAAAACCGACATGACCATGAATTCGTAGATCCACTTCACCACCCTTGGGCGAAGACCCACTTCCTATCTATGGCACATCCTACCGAATAGTAGGCTTTGAATCCCATTCACATCCTCAACAGGGTGTTATCTTTCCAGAACACTTTTTTACCCAGGAAAATACCCAGATATTTGGCATGAAGCCCGGGCGGTAGAAAATTCTCCAATTTAAGCCTTTTTAAGAAGAGGACCAACTGCGTCTTTGTGGAATTGATGCAAAGACATCTAACAGATGCAAGGAGGAGAGTTTCCTAAGCTCTGACTGCATGACGACACTAACGGTAAGAAGCAAATTCCCCATTACAAAAATTACCACGTCATCCGCGTAGTTTCAGAATATCATTCACCACAAAGTTCCAACGCAAAGGCATTATTATCCCACCTTGTGGCGTCAATCAAAACAGTAATTTTCTCAGGCATACTTCGTCCAGTCTTGAGTAGATGATCCTGCCTTTGAGCACTATTTACTTGACTAGGAAGCCCTAAATTCCAACCTCAATAAGAGCCTACCTAATTCTTTTTTCTGCTAGAGTATTAAGCCCATAGTGCAGACTTCTCTTTATGTGACCAACAACCTTGCGTAGTGCGGTCTCCACAAATCTACCCCTCATGTAGGTTTTCTAAGCCTCACTGAAGGTCCGTCCTCATGCCCATTCTAGCCTTCAAATGTACATATATCGACCACTTTGCTATCTATGGTTTTCGCCTTCAAAGCTGACAATTTATTAGCTGACCTGCTGACATACGCGAAATAATAAAGAGCGCCTCGGAAATAAATAGGTTTCTAGGAAGTTCTGACAGACAAAAGATACATACATATATGCCATGGACACAATATATTTTACAGCTTTTTAAAGGACCTCTAATAATAAAGAAAATAGTGCTGTTCCTTGTAGTTTTTATGACAAAAATCTACACCATTCAGCGTGCTCTTTGTTTGGAGTATGATATTTGGGTTAAACGAAAAGTTCAGCATGATAACATTATATAGAAATTATACAAAAAGTACCATAGCCTAAAGAAAACTATGTGATTGAAAATATCTTTTATGTATATAAAATGTCTTCAATAAGCTATCCTTCCCATTTTTCAACATTCAGTTTTAACACGGATGACTTTAGATAACGCCGTTTTTTGGCTTTGCTCGTTGGCTCTGCACTCTTTAAAAGTATCTTTTTTTGTTTCTTCATGGAGCCGCTAAAATACCGCTAGACAATTAACAAAAGAAATATTGATAAAAAAGAGAAGAGGGAAGTAAAAGAAAAAATCCGGTTCTGTTTTTGGGGTAATCGTCTCGTCATCATCATCATCAACATTCATAAACGCCCTTTGGCTCTTTTTCTTTTATTCGTTCTCGTTCTTTTTTTTTGCCAACATTTGAAAAGAAATAAAACGCTTAAAAAGAGCTGAAGCTGAGACCGGTGAGTTGTGAAAAAAAGAAAGTTTAACGAAAAAATTCAGTTTTAATTATCAATAAAAGGAAACCAAAAAATAAGAAAGAATACATATCTGGCAATAATATAGAATAAATTTTAATATTTTGCGTATTAATATATTTTTTCTTCAGATCTCAATTTGCCACAGAAAAAAAGAATTTCAAGAAAAAGACTGAACAAGACACACAATCAGGCAACATGGGCCTATTATACGGTTTGGGTATCAGAATTATGAACTTGATGGTCATATTTCTTATAGTGATACTGCTACCTGGACTGCCGCCACGTACAACATTTCCATTCAAAGATTTTGAGTGAGTCTGCTCTTTTTCAATTCTAAAAAAAAATCTTTTTAAATTATATTTTTTCGTACTTCTCTCTTCCTCATATAAAACAGAGTAACACCTCCCAAAGCCTTGAGTGGTGCTTTGGAACCCAACAATCACTTGGATGGTGCTGAGCGTCTGTTAGAGGGTCGCGTTTATGGCCCCGAGTGCTTGATTGCCCGTAAAAATGACATTTACATGGGCATCCATGGTGGGGAAGTGATTAGAATGAATGCCGGTCATGTTACTCATGTAACTAAAATTGGCCAGCCATGCGGTAAATCATGCTTTTTATCAGCTTCTTTACCATAACATTCTATTTAATTTGTTTCTCTTTCTTTCATGCTGCATAGAAGATATTACCGAAGAATCTCGTTGTGGTCGCCCATTGGGCTTGTCTTTCGATAGCCAAGGCAATAATTTATTAATAGCTGATGCCTACTACGGCATCTGGCTAGTTGATCTCACCACCAATAAAAAGAAATTGTTGGTTTCACCTCAGCAGGAACTGCCTGGCAAGGATAATAATAATCGTCAAGCTAAAACTTTCAATAGTATCACTGTTGATAAACAGGGTAATATCTATTGGACAGATTCTTCATCAGATTTTACCATACAAGATTTGGTATTCACCACTTTTGCTAATCCATCGGGACGGTGAGTAGTTATCTCTTTCTTACCATTCATACAAAACCATTACCGAAAAATTACTTTCATTGCCACAAAAAATGCTTTATTTTCGTGTAACTTGCCAAAAACAAGTATTTATTTTGTATACTTTAACAAATGATCCAAATTAGATGATTAGATTCTCAAGTCTTCTAACGATGTTAGAAAAGAAAATATCAGTCAATCTCTCCGAAGAAAGTTTACATCAGAACTTTTGTGTTTGTATAAACACTCTACCACCAAAATACAATTGCTCTATCGAAAGTATTATAAAGCCCTGTTTATAAATGCCTCACTGCGCTGCTTCATAACGCTAAACGTTCACTACAGAAAATAAAATGATGCATCATTAATACATATAAATTTGCGGTAGCACTGGCATTTATTTGCATCAACGAATTTTTGATAAAAATAGTAAAGTTAAGTTGTTTTAAAGCGCTAAATGTTACGATGCAATGCAGTGATGAATTTTCGGATATGCCATTTTATAACTCTAATGAAATCAAACAATATACTGAATTCGCTTAAATTAAATGTGACTATGCCGGCGAAAGCCAGAGTTTACATTAATGCTGAACTTTACATGCTGAAAAAAAGTCTAAAATCATTCCAGAGCATTATAAATCTATTATTGCTGAGGAAAAAATCAAAATGTTCCTTGAGTATCTTATACTGAAGGACGGGATTACCTCATTTGCATTAGTTTCAGAAATTTCTGAGAGTAATTATACGGCAAAGCTTTGCACTATCAATAATGCTATTTTATACGCTATCCAGAAAAAAAAACAATACGTACGAACAGCTTAAGTGGGCTATACATGCAGGCCCCAAACGCAGTTAGATTAACGCCATTTTGAGCAAAATTTTACAAATAGTAGAATGGGCTTACTAGGGTCTTTGCCTAAATTTAATGTAATTTAAATTGGTTTAATATTCTTAACTTGTTTTTCAACATTAAGAATGTGAAATTAAAAAAAGAAAAAACAGAATATTTTGTAGGTATATTTTTCTTCTTTTTCATTAACAAATAATTTCATTATTTTTAACTTTGCTACATTTATATACGTGGCGATAAGATTATATTCATTTGGCTTTAAACAGTTATTTCGATAATTTCTTAGCTTTTTCTTAAATTTAATTTTATCTTTTAAATTCTTCGAATTCAAACGGTATTGTTATTGCATTTCTATTGTTTACGACTTTTTTCCTTTCTATTCTTTTATTTAAAACAAGAAGCAAAAAATTCTAAGCATATGACTAATATTTTCTAATTAGTATGTATAGGCACCTTTTATGTAAATATTTATAAAGTATTGTTTACTATCAACATACAAACATATCTAGTATATACATACATATGTACATGTATACATATTTTCTAATCAAAGGTAATTTTAACTGTTGGTTAAACTTTGTTGCAAAAATAACACTTGTGTTTCTTGTGTTTTGTTTTTCATTATAAAAAAATCTTATAAGGAATTTTATATATGAGCTGGTTTTAGAAAAACATTTGTTTTTATTGTAATTAATATATTGCATTATCTATAATATAGTTCAATGCACTCTCTCCTTCTTCACTTATAGTTGTAAAGATGAGTAAAGTTTAATTTGATTTATTGTAGAACTAAGCAGGGAATGTGATATTTGATTCTTTTATTAATGTAGAAATTTCGTTCATTCTTAAAACGTTAAAAATATCAGTTATAATTTAAAAAATTAAATATAAATTGCTGTTACTTGATAATCAGGGTGTCTACTTTAACCAATTCAACTGTCGGCAGTCAATAATTAATGCTTATGCTCTAATAGCACAATGCTACAAAAACAAAAAAACCTATGAAATTATACCATTTTTCTGATAGGTGATATCGAATACAACAAAATCTTGTTTTTAAAATGTTCGAAATAAATGCCGACAAACCCTTGAGTTACGGCTAAAAACCGGTTTCTTTGTACCATTAATTTTTTTCAAGTTCAGCTTTTAGAATATTATGATAAATATCCGATTATTTATAGCTTTCAATACTTTCTTTAGTAACATTTTATATGCGAGTTAAAATGCCAAGTAGGTTTAAAGGAATCCCGTATCATACTGGTATGTTCTATAAACCGAAAATTAGTAAAATTGAAATCGAGTAAATTTCCAAAGACAAATAAACAAATAAGTTACTTTAAAGATAATAACGCGAATTAACAAACAAATATTAAAATCTCGTCAGATTTGAAAACTATAGCAATGTGAAGTTTCATTCGATTTCAATTGTACTCGATTTCGGTTTACAGAACATACTCGTTTGCCTTTCAACACTAAAATTTTCGATAAAGTTTCTAAATTTTTTATTACATTTAATATTTCTAACAACATTTGCTTCGCAATTCGCTCTCTTATACATAAGAGAGAGAGCGACTGACCCAAATTGTATGTCATATAATTTTTGTTACCCTGTTAATTACTAAAAAATCAGAGTGACCTCTAGAGTTTCTTTTTTTGTCATCGGCCGCTGTCTTTTAAAAAAAATTAGAATATACGAGTCATATAAATAAAACAGAATAATTTCGTCTGTCCAGTTTCTTTATGTAACAATGTCGTGTGAACAAGGGTGATTTGTGTAAGTAATTCGAAATGACGTGAGATTAGACCAACAAATTTCATTATCACGTTTTTGTTTTGGTTTATTTAGAATTTTGCATATGGTATATTCATTTAATATTTTATTACAAATAAAAAAATAGTGTCTAAAAATCATTCATTTCATCCTTATTTTCAAATTAAAAAAATATATATGTATAAAATTAAACGAAAACAAAAAAATTTTCCTTCAATTTCCAGTCTCTTTAAATACGACCGCGTAAAGAATGAGAGCAAATTGTTATTGGACGAATTATTCTTTGCCAATGGTGTTGCCTTAAGTCCCGAAGAAGACTTTATTGTTGTGGCTGAAACTGGGGCTATGCGCTTGACTAAATACTGGTTGAAGGGCAGCAACGCCGGTAAGAGTGAGGTATTTGTTGATGGTTTACCTGGTCTACCAGACAATTTGACACCCGATGATGAGGGTATTTGGGTACCATTGGTTATGGCTGCCGACAGTGAACATCCAAGTGGTTTTGCTATGTTCTCACGTTTCCCCAGTATACGCTTGTTCTTCGCACGCATGTTGGCCTTGTTGGAATTACCATTTAAATTGATTAATAATGCCTATCCCAATAAGATTGCTCAACGTTTTATACATTTCATTGGTCATGGTGAAAGTATACAATTGTTGTCGCCTAAACGTTCGACAATTGTGCGTGTCGACTGGACTGGTCACATTGTAGGCTCGCTGCATGGTTTCGATAGGAGTGTAGGCTCAGTATCACATGTTTTGGAGTTCAATGATAATCTATTGTTGGGATCACCATTCAATCGTTTTGTGGCACGTGTTAAAAATCCCAAGCCCGCTAAGCAACCCACTGTTAGAATTGGCAATGTACGTTATGAGGGTGCTGGCATTGAACCAGCTGTAAAGCCACCAAAAGAAGCAGCAGCAACAGCAACAACAACTGCTAAACCCAAGGTGACTACCACTACTACGGCTAAGCCAACAACGACTACGGCAAAACCAACAACAACAACAACCACAGCTAAGCCTACAACCACTACACCAAAACCAACTACAACTTCAACACCAAAGCCAACTACAACACCAAAACCTACAACCACCACAACAACACCAAAACCAACCACTACTACAACACCAAAACCCACAACAACGACCGCAAAACCAGTTACCACCACCACTAGAAAACCTTCAGTAGCCAGCAGTACCCGGGTACCTCCTAAAGAACCAGCTCCTGTAAGGGAACACATTCCTAGCGATATACCTGCTCCAAAACAGGAAAAAATGAGAGTGATCAACAAAAATGGTCAACATGTTGAACTTTAAGAAGCAAGAACTTCAAACTTTAGCTGAGCTTTTCATCATTATCATCTTACAATATCAACAACACAAACGAACAACGGCAACGAAGGCTTGTTAAAGCCCTTGACTTAAAGGATCCAACAATTAAGTAAAATTGTTTAAAAGCTCAAAAACAAAATTCTAACAGATTAGAAGAGATATAAATAATGCTTTTTAGTTATAAAGGACTTTTAAAAAAATGTTTGTTAAATAATTCCTTATAAAATAGTTCTCAATAATTTAAGTCTTAAAGTCATTCACTAACATCAGGTTGATTTATATATACATATATTTTTTTTTTAATTTAAAACTAAATTAATGAGGTAATTTTTCGGTTATGGTAGTATTTGCTTCAACATTCCAAATTTATTGTTAAAAAAGTATTCTTTTTTGTCGTGCTGCTTAATTTTTTTCTAGAAATAAAATTATTTCGTTTACAATTAATTTAAATGTATTTTTAATAGAATCGATTTGAAGCATTTAGAGAAAGACGATATCTTTTTTTTACGTTCTAATAAAACAAAACCTTGAAACAAAAATGATTTCTTCTTGTTTTTCTTTTTTTTTTGTTGATAATTTTTATGATTTATTTTCTTTAATTATTTAACAACTAACAAACTTTGGTGATAAGGACAAGGACTATTGTTAATTCTGTGGACGACTTGGTGGCTCAACAGGTTCAGACCATTCCCATTCCCTGTAGTGAACACATTTTCCATGTTTATCCGAAAACAATTCGGAAGCATTACAACGTCTCAGCTTAGCTGGCTTACCCTGTTGCTCGCATTCCCAATATGAGGTGGGATCCCAAAAGTGTCTGAAGAATTTATTAACCTCTGCAGCTGTTGCACAGCCAGGTTCACCACTATGCTCGCTGTAATTCTTCTTAGGCCGTGATGACATTAGCTAAAAAAGGAAAAAAAATATAGAAAATATTGACACATTAATGGCCAAAAAAAACTGAAAACGTAAGAAATTAATATTCTATTTCCTTTCTTTCTCTTGCATTTAAACTAATGGCTCTGATAAAATTTCTTTCAATGCTGTCTTATACCTTCGCTTGTTTTGTATGCAACAAACTGAAGCTTATTTTGTTGATTTCGTTTTTTTTTTGTTTTTGCAAGGCATCAACATTATGTTTTATGCTTCAACTGCATATTGATTTTTCACATTACATTTGTTTACTGTAAAGAATTGATAAAAAAGCGGAAAATTAGGCCAAATGTGAATAAAAGACACATTTTTATGTTTTCTTTTTAATAAGTATTATTATGTAGAATAGCGCATTTATTACTCTATGTTGCCAGTTACATCTTACATTGTGTGCTCTGGGGACCGAAATAGGAGAAGAAAATAAGACCAAGTATGAGTAATAAAATACGAAAAAAACACACTTCTTAAAGATAGTCTATAATGCCAACTAAAATTTAATTTTAGAAAAAAAAAAATAATTTTTTCCCATTCGGAATGCCCAAAAGCATCCTGGTTTATGAAACGGATCATTTAAGTTTTTCAAATTTTAAACTGAAAGTCAATTCAAGTGTTTTCCCTCATCCATTTTGTCTCTGACATGCTAGTTGTTGGGTAGGTGAAATAGCTCTTTCTGCTTATAACTTGTTAGGTTACAAATCCGCAACTAATCCTAAGCACAGCCCACTTAGACCAAAAACGCCCATTGCAAAAAAAAAAAAAAATTTCAACTATATGTCCACAAAGCCCAAGCCGACTTCGATAACGATGTTACCGATAGAACCCTCCAGGATTTGCAGCGATGATTAAAGATCTACAATATACCTTCCCAGGACCTTCAACCTCAGCATCGATAGCACCGGACATTCCAGAAACAAGTATCTCGCAGCTGTTATGTCCTTTTCACACAAATAATTCCACAACGTTGATCCACTGTACCCAAGACGGATCGCATGTCTGGCCACTAGACAATGGCTAGAAATCTCCTGTTCATCGAAGAATCCAGCCGCACTGTTTCAAAACAAAATGACATACCTAAGAATCATCCATAGGTTAGGATACAAAAACCCCACCCAGAGCCAAGAAATAGAGGTGCGTTGTGGAAAACTTCTAGAAAAAGAAAAGGAAAAAAGCAAATTTGAACCCACTAAACAAGGAAAAAAGTAGAAAGGTAACAAAAGACAGGTAGAAAGAAACAACCAGAAATGAGGAAATAAGATAAATAAAAATGATGACCGATAGAAATCTCTCCAGTTCAGAAGGCCACTAAAAAAGCTCTGTCTGCCTGTGACGCACATTCTGGTTCCAGCCCTCAGAGCACAATGCCGAGTCACAAAACCTATAAAAATCTAAGAGGTTTCTTACTTATGTTCAGGAACTATTTTGTCTTCAAGCGGGCCAGTTTGAGCCCGGAGATTTCACAATCTCACCAGCTCCTCCTCTCTTCGGTAAGCCCATAGGGATATTGAGCCACTCTGACTCTCGTCAGTTTATTTACAGTATCGTTCCACTCTACGGCACAGTGTACTGAAACTTGAAACAGTTTAACTCCACCTGTCCGGGAGTGAGGACCTTACGTATAATATTCGCAGCTTCCTTGAAATTCAACAGCAATCCAATAATAAAAATTAGCTATTGTGAGTAGCACTGTGCATTAAAAAGTGGTTGCTTGATTGTTTAAAGAGTCTATAAAAAAACATTTTTTGTGCCTTTTATATTCACTATACCAAGTTGAGGTTTCTAACAAATGAGTTGCAACAACGTCTACAACAATAAAACCATTTATCTTGTTTGGACTTAGAACAAATGCCTCTTTTGGAGTTACTATAGCTTTTCCTAGGAACATAATAATTACTATGAGCTAAAATAAATGGCACTAACATAGATCGAGTTTAAATGCTCTGATTTGTTTCAACAATCCTGAGAAGTGTCGATGATATCTAAGACCACAATGCCCGATTAATATAACTTTGAGTACACTAAGTTCTCTATTGTAGCCGTTGATCTTCCTCTGGAATACTGGTTCACGCTTAATGAAAGCCTGTCTAGCTCTTCTATTTGCTAAGCATACAACTCTTTCACTTCCAGAGTGGCCCTCATAATCAGGAACCCAGCACAGCGTAACATTGTTGTGAACACCAAGTTCATTGAGACAAACCCTTCAGAGGTGCTCGACTATCACGTAGACATAAATCCTATGATTTTTTTAGACCAAACTTGGCCAGAGAGAAAATTTAATCACCTATTACGGCTTACAACTGGACTCAGTGGAATCGAAATTTCAGTTAAAATTTTACAATTTGGTATTATCGATAACAAGTTACCTTTTAGAAACAGAGAAAGTTACGACTCATCAATAGCAGTTGTAATATTTCAACTAAAATTTCCACTCAACTTAGTCGAATTGTGAACCTTAATAGAGGCATTTATTTGTAGTAGTAGTAAATTTTTGCAGTGTGCGTTGAAGAAAACAACTAAAAAGGTAAAAAACAACACAAATCAACAATCTTAATGTGCAAAGCGACATATGTATGTCTGCTTTCAACAAGATCTATCACCGAACTGAATAAAGTTGTTGTTTATTTGCTGTTATCCATTCGTTTTCGTTCGGTTGTTTACATAGACGCAGTATATATTTCCCATGCACAGGAGTGCTTATCTGATCATGTAAGTTTTAGACACTTTCTAACACAAGTAAAGATATTTGCATTTGCCCTAAGGCAATACTCGCTGAAAGTTAGGACCAACAACACCAGTACAAGTTTCGCCGCCGGTCTGTTCCAAGCCATCGGTCAAACTTGTTCAAAGATAAGAACCGTCAAACTGGTAAGCGATGCGTCGATTTTTCTTTTTTTTCTTCTTTAGTTTTTGATATTAAAAAATTGTAAATTTGTTTTCAAAGGAAAATACTTTTTCAACCACCTAATAATACTATTCTATTGCTACATATGTTTAAGAAAAATGTTAATGTTAAGGCCATTAAATATTTTGGCAAAATATGAAAACAAGAAAACTCATGGAAATATTTTTACGACAATATGACTAAGACATGTTGACAAGCAATACCATCCTCTCATCTCATTCATTGTCAATGACCTTGGCTAAATGGCGTTCTATAAAGATAATATATATTTACAGTCTCACAGCTACAGTTCCTCTATGAACACGTGAAACTTTAACGGATTTATTTGATGTGATAAACAGAAAAGCTTTTGCTTTTCTGTTAAAATCAGAGTTTAACACATGGCTGATGGCTGTTCTAGTCGTTGTTATACGTACTGTTCACTGTTATCTTTTGCTTTCCTCCCTGTTAACTTGTTTAACTGCCGTATAACACTTATTTTGTTTAAATTTTTGAACAATTTTTGTTTGTTTTACAATTTTTGTTGATAATGTTAATTAGTATTGTTATTGTTGTTTGGTTTTTGTTAACAATTTGTCATCTAATTGGCAATAATTACAACTTATTTCAACTTGGAAGTATGTATGTAGTTAAGAGTAATTTTATTTTATTTTATTATACTCATCGTATGACTATTGCAAAATTCTTTTTATAATAAAATTGTATTGTGGTTTTAAATCTCGCGTTATTATCGATAATACAAAGTATTAATCACCTTAATTTATAATAAATTCCTATTTTTTTCAAAATTAAATTATAATTTTTGTAAAATATGAAATTTTTAATACAAACACTCCTGCTCTTTCTTGACTGCACTGCACAAAAATTCTTTTATTTTGAATTTTAATTTCATTGACGAAAATTCTTGCAATTTTTAATTAAAATTTTGTTGTCATTAAAAAAACAAAATAAAAAAACTTCGCCTTTTCACGTTTTTGACAAAAACCAAGAATATTCTACACTTACGATCCCGTAGAAACAAGCGTCTTGCCGTTTAATATCTGGGCGAATAAAAACTATTTTCTAACGTTTTGTAAAAGTGGCAGAAAAAAATTTGTTTCAAAATTATTATGAAAAAAATAGATTCTTATTAAATCTCTGTTCTCGCCGTATTACGTATTCCCCCGCCCGTTTTGGTCCCCTTTTTTCCATACATACCTGAAGACATTTTCTTACACATGTCGCGCACACAGGCACTTATACAGTAATAATTATAATTTCGAATTTCTTTATGTGAAAAGGCAAATAAAAAAAAAAAAAAAAAATTAAAAAAATATTGCCTGTCTGTCTGTCTATCATTAACAATCACATGAAAAAAAAAAACGGTCTAAACGCTACATACAGAATGTGAGTGAATATGAGTAAGTGAGCGTTTGTATTTCGCTACCAAAACGTTTGGCTATTTGCGGTGGTTTATTGTTTTAGATATTTGAGTACAGTGTGTATCAAAAGCAGAGTAAAAAAATTGTAATATAAAATATTAAAAACGTAATTTTTGACAGCGAAATTGTATTACAAAGCATTTAGAAATGAAAATCAGAACAGCTTTAGAATATTTTCTTAACGAATAAAAATATTCGGATTTGAAATATAAACAAGTTTATTCTAAATTTTCGATTATTTGTCCGACATTGCACACTATGCGTCCTATGCGAAAAATATATTCGAAAATGGCGAATGGAATTGTTCGAATTCGAACTTTTGAATGTTCGCCATAGCACACTACGATCCCAATGGCTCGTATTTAACCTCCCTTATTGCAATGTATCTCCACAACAAGTGTAAAAATAACCTCTTAAAAAGTCGTACCTATTCACTAGACAAGTACTGAGATTCCAGTACTCGTGGTACCAGAATAAAATCTCTAGTCAGAAGCCGTGGGTTCTTCTCTACTTATTCTGTCTGGTACATACCAAACTAACCAAGGATAAGACACTTTTTATGATTTAATGGATTAAACCCTTAGTGTAAGTAAGGATTACTGTCGAATTTTAGGATAAATGAGCTTCTTGTTATCAGCATTGTTTCCGAAATTCTTGGTATATCAGCACAGTCGTAAATCTTTAATAAAAATGTTCGAGACGTAAAAAATAGAACCGTAGAACCCCTTACCAAGGCTGTGTAATTTTTTAGAAATTTGAATAGAATCAGTTGTAAAGATTTAGTGTACACTTTGACAGAATATTCTGTATTGACAGCGAAGCTATATAGTATGGGCTGTGCAAGAGATTTTCCTGAAAATACTTTACTTTTGGCAAAATTAGGGCGGCGCAATTTCGGACACACCTAGTACTGGATATGAAATTCCTTAATGGGATTGATTGTAAGAGCCTAAGGGACTTTGTTGTATAGGCTGAGTTCCTTGATGGTGAGCGATGATGGGATATCATTTTCAGAATAGGCCCATTGTAGCTTAGGTATAAGTCTCTTTGACTTGGGACGGTGCAGCTGGACCCCCCTATCGAAGTTGTAGACGATATTGATCGTCAATAACTTTCTTTTTACTGTTTAAAGATATCAGTAACACCTAAAACTTGAAGTCCAATAGAATAATCAACTAACTAACCTTAAGCAACCAACTAACCTTAAACACCGCTTCACATCCATGTGAAGAGGGTGGCGGCATGTGCGCCCACAAACTTTTTCGCCAAAGGGTCATGAAATGCATCGAGAAGTGTGTCATTTTACGCAGGGTGGTCGGAGAACCATCTTCGGTCGTGAATGTTATGCCTTTGGATTTGCGCTTTCGGAGGAGATTCAGTGTTGAAATTCCGGACGGCGATTGTTGGTTTAATGGCGCCTCAGTTCGGAGTACGTTTGAGCTAAACTGGTATACAGATGGCTCCAAAATGAGTAACTGTGTCAGTGCTTGTGTTCATGAACATTGCCATTGATATATGTGCGGAGGTCAACCTGGACAGTGGGCTCCGACAGCCAAGCTGCCTTAAGGGCACTTGCCCTGAATCGTATGACATCTAGCTGGTCAATAATAAAAAATAAGGTCTCATGACACCCTATTTCGGTCCGGAACCTTGATGTACAACACCATTTTTTACCAAATTTGTCTATCTAGTCAAAGATAAGGAAGTCACCAGATGCTTGAAACACTGGATTGCTCAAAGGGGACTTCTCCACTCTAGGGCGGCGATCTGTCCGTAATTTGGGCTCCGCTCTGAGGTTCTCTAATATTTCAATCCGGACTTGAAATTAAGACTAAGAGCGCATATGAAGAATTTGGCGATCACAGATGTGGATATTTGCAGACTGTGCTTACTCATAGGCATTAGGTGAAAATGTTTAGGTAGCCATAGGGTTTCACTGGGTAACAAATCTAGCACTATGGTACTCTATTTTCGTCTGTCAGTGATTATATGCATGTAATTATAATTAATTATATCAGTTTTTTCGGTTTCCAGCTAAGCAGGTGAGTGGTCTACTGTAACAGATCTTAGATGGGTGATATTGCTGATATTAGTCGTTGCCTAGAAACAGTGCCTTCTGTGTATTTAATGCAGTGGTGTGTTGCCTTGTTGCTTATCATAGACTTCTGTTTTATTTTCCTTTTATATAAATATGCGTTTACCTTCGGTGCTAATAAGTCTACATATTTGATCTGCTATCGAAATAAATTTAGTGATGTTTGACCTAATTTTGGGATTAGGCCCATACCTTTCACATTGAAGCCTTTAGTAAGTGTAATAAAATTGGTAGTGATCGGTCCATGTTTAAGGAATCACATATACATACATATGTATATAAACTATAACCTATTGATAAAGCTTTTTATGAAACTAAAATATAATGCTTCCGATGAGTAGAGATCTACATACATACATATATTCTTTGCAATTGCATTCAGTTCGTTTAAGCTTGGTAAAAATTTGGACTTGTTGCCAAAGTTTCAAATATTAAAAAAAGAAAATCTATTTTAACTTTAATTGCTTAGAACATGAACTTAATCTAATACCCGCAGGTAAAAACAGACGATAAAATTGTTTCCTGGTACATTGGTAAGTACTTTGAGTTTACGTTTTCATTTAAAGGTATCAAATAGTCACGTAGAACTACTGCAAGCAAGTTTCTTTTGAAATTAATACACAATTTTAATCTACAAGTAAATTAGCAAATAGGTGAAATCCATCATTAATGGTTTACGATAACAATTGATATCAAATTGTTTTTATTTTTGTCATTTTAATAAGGCGATACATAATGTTGTAAAAGACAGTCCAGAGTTGTTAATAGGAAAGCAATAGATCTGCTTCACTAAACAAATTGAAAAAGCAAATAATTTTTTAAGCAAAACTTTTTTACGAAAATTTAAATCAATGTTTCTCTTCATTAATATAAATTGTCGGCATACTTTTTAAGTTCACTGTTGTCGCCTTAATATAATTATTTTTATGAATAACCCTGATAATGAAATTTTTTCTCTAAGTTCTTTACATATACACATTATATTTAGTTTATACGATATTTTAATAGCCAACATGAGTTACACAAAAGACACAAATATTTTACTATTTATCTGGTTTTTTATATTTATTTACTTAAAAATTGTTTTGTAGTCAATGTGGCAAAGTAAACATAAAAATATCGTGCTTAACTGAAAAGTGTTAATGAAACGTGTATAGAATATATGACCTATACCATATAGAGGCCAAATTAAAAAATGCATTGAAATAAAAAAGGGGATTTCCCTAGTCTAAAAATGTCTACATAAATCGCACACTTTATTCAAAATAATTGTAGTCATCACTCACAAATTATACTGGAAAAGGCGCTTAAATGTACTACCCGTGCTGTTATATAGCTTGTTTAAGTAGATACCGCGTTTTTAGTGTTTTCGAGAGCAAAATACTTCGTAGAATAGAAAATGCTTTGGAGATAAGAATTGCATCAGCTGTGAGACTTATAAGAGCTAATGCTAATGCTAATGCTTTGCCAAAAATATCTTCCGAGTATATACTTTAAGGAAAGAGGAAGGAAGAAACTTAAGTGGGAAGATCAAGATAAATATGATCTCTAAAGCTTGATTTAAGAAATAGAAAAAAGCTCATAAGTTCGCAGTACTTAGAGTTCGTATTCATTTTGGACTAAAAACCAACAAGTAGTCCAAAGAAGTTGAATAAATTGAATACCATACTCATATTTCGAGTCAAGTAAGCTTCTAGCAAACGGTGCATTATTGCAAGACAAAATACCTTCCTGATTTTCGATCCACTATGTGGCAGTAATAGATGAAAAGCTAGCCATGACAAGTCACCAATTACAACATTTTAAAACGAATCAGGATCATATTCGAGGTTTATCAGCAGTTATCTGCCTTAATCAGTTTTAGAACAAACTACACTCTCGTATTTGTCATGCCCTAAGCTTAGGTTAGGTTTGAAAGGCAGTGCAACCGCACTCCACCCGAAGACCAAAAAGGTCCATTGTGGAAAGCCTTTTAGAAAATAGAAAAAAAAGCAAAGAAAAGATAAAGATGGAAAGAAAAAGAAAGAGAAAAAATTAGAAAGAAGAATAAAAGGACATCCTGAAATCCGAGTGCCAGCTAGTAAGCCAGCTGATGTCCGATATAAAACCCTACCTTAACTAGACCACTAAAGAAACCCTGGGCTATCAACATGCGCTTCTGACAGATAATATGTTTCATAGTATATGGCTCCCACACATTGTCACATAATCCGCAAAAATTAGGGATACCCGCTTTCCATAGCCAATTCCTTGCTCTTAGAGAACCTGTCAGAATCCTAAAAGACTCTCATTTCCGATTAAGCACCCATTTCATCCTGGAACGGTCGAGCTTAGGTCAAAGCAACTTGGAAACTCTATAGTCTCCTCTGCCCCTCCATAACTCTTCCATTCTACGACGGACCAACTTATCCACTTATCCACTAAGCTCACAAAGAACCCAAGCGGGGGTCTGACAGACATATCTGTCAGTTCATTGCACATAGCCGCGCCCGCTCTTGCCAGCTCATCGACAGTCTCATTCCTTAACACGCCACTTTGTGCAGAAACCCAGCACAACTTCACACAGAACACACATCCAGGAGTGACGTCAGGTTCCTTTACGCCATGCCCTAAACATTTAATAAAATTTCAAGGTAATAGTCAACCAACATCTCGACAACTTCTTTTATGGTGTTTCATTAAGTTGTGGTATTTAGAACGATGTTGCACTTTCTTCGATGGCTTGGATAGACCCTTGGTAACTTACCATCACACTTTGGGTTTCAGTTATATGATCTAATAGAAGCAAAAAAACCATCGAGTTCTGACTATGGTATTAATTCTGTTATCACAGCACAGAAGCGTTAGTTACTTCGGGGAGCGCATGTGGTGAATGTGATTACGACTTCAATCGCAGGAAAAAATTTGATTAGACTGGCAAGCGGTGCGATATGTAGGTTTTAAGCTTCATTTGGCTGGTCATGTCTAATCGAAGAACCTTTTCCCTTTTTTCCATAAGCAAGACAGAGCTCGCTACGGGCTACTGCGGCGTACTTTCATTGACTTGTAAATGGGAGAATAGAGGCACCGATTTTTTTAGACTGTGTGAGGATGAGCAGAAAATGGAAGCGATCGAACACCTACTATGCCACTAGCCTACAGAAAAACACATTGTTATCTAGGGTGTCATATACATATATAGTTGCGATAACCCTTTTTATTTCCTTTTAACAGTGGCATTTGAAATCGCTTGTTTTTTTGTGGTGCTTTTAAAACTCATGTGCTGTTTTTTAGGTGCAAATTTGAAAACAAGTGCTTAAAAATTGTGATGCTTTGATTTTAATTATGATTGCAATAGAAGAGCCACTCCACCCAATATCCATTTCGAAGGTCGTTCCCTTGATTTGAGATTAAAAGTCCAAACATAAGTATTACCACGGGATCTAAAATGACATGAACATAAATTAGGGTAACATTTTTTAAACTAAACAGCAGCATTACTTTACCTGGTCTTGTATAAGGGGCACTCATATATTCGATGCAAATCTTGCTTTTCCTGCACAATCGATTTTATGCAAATAACTGGCATCGCGCAAAGCAATTCTTTGGGACGTAATGGCACGATAGTATTCAATTGACAATCCCAACTGGCACCATCCAAATAAAGACCATGTATAAAAGCGCCCTCTATAGGTGGTAAACTGTAAATAATAAATTGAAATTTGCGAAATTATCCCATAGATAAAATATTTTGAGGAAACCCCTTTACTTACGTAATACTCTCTACATCTTTTTTGGTAACATCACAGGCTAAACACATACGATCCAATGGCAAATCATGTTTCCTGGCACTCTCTTGCATAATGGCTGTTAGAAAACTTTGTGGATTAAATAGGCCTCCCAACCAGATGCTACAGGGTAATTTGAAATCATTCAACCACAATGATAATTCTTTAATGCGATGCAAGAGATCGGCAAACCAAGTTTGTAGACTAAACATACTAGGGTATGCCAATTGTGTCCAAGAGTCTGGCACATGATCATAGAAGAGTGCATGATCTAAACGTTCCATTTCGGAGGTTATGGTAAGTTCACCTTTAAGACCCAGCAGCAGTTCACGCAAAGATCTTTTGATTTCACGTATTAAATTATTCATGCGTTCACACTCTTGCAGAGCCACTACCACAAAGGGTGTCTTTCTTTCAACACGATTAAGCAAGGCTTGGAGATTAAACTCGACCTGCAGTTTGTCTAGAAAATCATCGGCCATTATTTTAACCAATTCCTCACGTGGAGCACCACATGATGTACTCAGTTCCGATTGGCGGGGCTGTAGTTCGAATACCGTTTTAAGCAGTTGTTCGGAGGTATTTGTTAGAAAACCTATTTCTGCATTGGGATGCAGACCATATAACATGGGTGATTCTGCTGGAAGCATTTCGTTGATGTAATTGTGATAGCCTTGAAAGTCTAGATTGGGTGGTGAAGGAAAACCCGGACACAACTCCATATCTCCGTCTACCAAATCCTGTTGCAGTAGTTCCTCCAAATAGGTCCGGCACAATCTACGATCCCAATCATCTGTTATATGCCCGCCATACATGATTTCGCCGAAAAGATAACGTAAATCCTCCCATGGTATGCGATTACTGTCCTCTAAATAGTTGTGCAATACGGAAGCTGATATTGTTAAATCGCTTATATTAAAGGGATACACTTTATTCCAACCTAAGGGACCGAATTTGCGCCTTTGACCCGCAACGGCATGAAAGTAGCAAAGAGCAAATAATATGGACTTGAATTCAGCTTCTTGAGTACAAGTTTCCAGAGTTTCCTGTGAGAAATTATCCCAAGCCTTGTGCATATTAGCGGCCATACCCGAAGGCGGTTCATTGACTATTTTCAGAGAAGACTCCAAAATACCCTGCGGTATTATATGATACTGAGGATCTGGAGCAGGTTCTGCACTTATGAAGAGTCTAAATTTAGATTCCTTTACCCCTTCAGTTTCAGTGGTGATACATTCCATAATTTTTTCCAGTGTAGGCAGCCAATTGGCTACCAGATGTATATTTTGCAGGACCACCCACTGTTGGCCGGTATCTAAAGCCTGTGTTATGGCCTGTTCCGCTACAATTTCCTGTCCCTGGCCTAAAGATATATTAACGAGATTTTCGTTGGTAGTGGTGAAACCCAATTGCAAGCCTAGTCTTTCCACATCATATATGGGATCTACGCCCGGACAGAGAATAAAAAAAATGGGTGTGGCAGCAGTAACTTCATTGAAAATATCCCCCAGCTGAAAAGATTTTACTTGGGCGTACTGTTTACCCATAGTTTGTTCCACAAACAAGCGTATAGCATTTGTTACACGATCTGGTCTTAAGGACCTCAAAATGCATAACTTTTGTAAGGGCGTACGATGTTTCCATTCGCCGGGAAATTGTTCACTTTCTGGTGCATCGCTGACGGCGAATTTTCGCCAGCGCTTTGGATAGCTTCCGATGTCCTTGTCTATGCCATAAAAGTTGTCCATTAAAGCCAAAGTTTTTATGCCACTCCAGCCAACGCGACTTATAAAATCTACCGGCGACAAAGTATTGGGATCATGTGGAAATCTTAAGAGGAAATCAATTTCTTCCGCAGATATTTGCTCTGAAGAGGCCAGTATACGTAAAGTCATGTGAGCCGTAAACGTCAATTTATCCACTTCAAAGAGTCCCCTCAATGCATAATAAAAGGTTTGGCAAGTAATTGAGTCCACCAGCGCCGATACACGTTTTTCGTATTGGCGATGTTGAGGTGCAGCTACTATGGCCTGCTTGAAAACATGCATGAACGATTTCAAAGAAAATCTGTAAATCGGATTAATACGACCCAAATCGGATAATACGAAATATAAAACGGCTGCCCTTTTTGCTGCTGCTCTATACATATTGCGGGCTTCATCGATTTGTAAGGTGGTAGCTTTGGCTTCATGAACTTTAATTTCAATTTCGTCTACGGTATGTTTGGTAGATTCCAAATTGGTCACCAATTCATAATCGTCCAAAACGTTTTCTCCTGCAGAAGCTAAACGTGCCAATAGATCGTCTTCCAATTCCTTTAAAGAAATTTTAAATTTATTCTGCTGTATGGTTAGGGCCGTTTTAATCTCCTCCAAATCGGGTCTCTCAATTTTAACCACCTCTGCCAACAGCTGTTCCTCTAAACCATCTTGTGTAACAGTGAAATTTATTAGAGTCGTTTGTGCCTGCATTTCTGGCTTGTAATGGGGATTAGCCAACTTTGTATGGAGTATTAGGCGAAAATTGTTATTGAAATCCAGCTCCTTATCGCCAATTCTTATAAAGCGACCACGTTTAATTAAAGCACGACTGAGAAGAGGTTCTAAAACTGTATCAACAGTTTCTTCAATCTGTTCGAGTAGTACAGTATTACCATCTGACATGGCCTTTTCTAAAGTATCCAAAAAATTTTTCTGCGTCAAGCTTATAGTTATTAGAGAGTTGCCAAAGCGATTTTTGATCCACTTAATGCCTTGTCTGGAATTGTAGAGAAATAATTGTTAAAGTTCAAAATTCGATTTGTAAAACTTGACTTACAATTGAGGATCTATCATTAAAGGCCAACGTGTAGAATGCACTAGTATAGTGGCATTTTCTGTTGACATACGATCCATGGGCAGACCTTCATTGTTCCAAGTGGCTATTTGGGCATCATCGGTGAATAAAGTCAAATGATCAACACATTCTGAATGGGGTATAGCAGGCTTTGGAAAAAAAGGAAAAAATACAGTCTTTGAAAACTTTTGTTATGTAATATTATCTTAAACAATAAAGCTATTCCTCCACTCTTTCGGAAATCGACCCTTCCCATTACTTAAATTTTCTTTTGATGATTTTTTTGGCATTGTAAGATCATTAACCCGCGATATCAGTCTGTCTGGCGATATCAGTCGCTGATTTCATTTGAGTATGGCCCATCCATTTCCATTTACACCTTCTTATTACAGTATGGTTTAGTTACTGTTGTGTTAATGACCACGGATCGTTGTTGTTAGTTGTTCTGGTTCAAAACATGCAAAGAATTTTACGCAAGTACCTGCCTGTAAAAATCTGTATAGACTGGATATCTCACAATGCATTATTCGCATCTATAAAGTAGCACAGGTATTACATTGAAGTTAAATAGACCGAACTTCGTAATTCTGGATATATGATATAGTTCCTGTTAAAAATTTTGCCCTTTGGTTCTCGGGCGCAGATAAAAAATTTCGTCTTTTCCCTATTGCATCTGCATGGGGTGGAGCTGTGGCTATCGGATAGTGCGAAGTATCGAGGTGAGTAATCCTGGATTCCAAGCTGTCTTGGCTCTGGAATACATGGACAAAGGCGGCGAGGGCGAACGTTGCACTGTACTCGTGTCATAGGGAAAGTCCTGGAGTCTCAATCCTTGGAATTCTAAATTAATTTTTGATACGGCGGTTAAGTCCATACTTATGTATGGTGCGGTTGTGTGGTGGAAATTTCTGGAGAAGTCAAAATATAGAGAAATCTTTGACAGAGTTCTATGAAACTCGGCGCTGTTGATTACAGGAGCGCTTATGTCTACCCTTTCGAAAGCCTTGTATGTATTGTTGAGCTGGCTTTAGATGGACCTGACAAGGGTCATGGGCATGCGATCATCTTGCGATACTTAGATACGAACCATGGTGGGGTGGATTAGTGTACTCCCAAACCCTTTCTGGATATAATGTTCCCTGTGTGTATCCCACCGGAGTCGTTAATTGGACCCGGTTCTGTTGAGGTATACACGGACGGGTCGAAATCCACGGAAGGGATCGGGGGCAGTGTTTTTTTCATACGTGGTGAGGGTATTCTTTAAACTTCTGGACCACTGTCTTACAGGCAGAGGTTCGGCAATGAAGAGGACAGCGGGTTGGTTGATGTACTATAGGGTATTTGATGTTATTATTCGGATCTGTACCAACAGTCAGGTTGTGATCAGAGCGCCCTGTGGTGTCTAGTCGACATCGCGAATGTGAATGCTGGGCGTTTTTAAATGAGATGGCGTGACATTCAGACCTAGAGATTAGCTAGGTAAGGGGTAACTTTGACACCCGAGGAAATTGTGTGTCGGACGTACTAGTGAAGGAAGGCTCCCTCCTTGGCAACGATGTGTTTGTCAATTCTGGCCCCTATACGACCGGGCTCATTCGAAGTCTATGTTGAGGCTGTCGGGACATAGGCTACGATCCTGGTGGTTGTCGTCACTGGTCTTTGGGTAGATGGTGCGCATGCTAGGAGACTGAGTCTTCCGTTCAATGATTACTGTAGGGGTTGTCAGGATGAGAAAGATATTAGGACTACTTCCTTGGCAGTCCGTTTCTGCATGCAATAGCGGACTTGGCTGATGTGAGTATCAGTGGGTTTTCTTCTTTTGCGCATGCGCCTGGTTGGTTCGGTCCGTTTAGATGCTACCTATTATGGGCATAACAGCGGAATAAATAATGGACCCAAGTGAGCTGGACCAGTGTCTACTCATTGTAACTAACTAACTAACTAGACACACACGAGTTGATGTTTCCCGAACTAGGCTCAGTTTCGCTTGTAAATCTGCCAATGTGTAGGACAGAGGGCGGATGTTTTCGGCATGATCAAGATCTGCCAGTTTGATGTGAAGACTTTATTCTCTGCATAGTTGTTATTTTAAATCAATTGATCTAGGGCACAGGTTAATCAAAAGGGCGACAACGCACACACTTGCCGTGCCCCCACTTAGGTGGTTATTCTGACCCATAACTGCTTGTTTAATAACCAATTAAAGCCAGCAAATTTTCAACAAATTCGTAAACCAAACATTTTCCTTTTCGCAAAGAAAAGAAAATTCTTAAGTTATTACAAACACTACCTGTGCATGCACAAACATGTCTCTTTTGGAAACGGAGTCCGTATGTGCAAACACACTCGTATCCTTACAAACATACGTATATACTCACTTGAATTTTTCGAAAGTTTGGCATCCACATTTTCTGTTGCAGCTCTTCGCGATAACGACGTGTAAAGCAACCGGCATACGAGAGAAAAGAGGAAATTAGTAGGATATCACCAGGTAATGTTGAACTCTTAGACTCGAGACTTTTTGGCAGCAATACCAACAACAGAATGGGCAGCAGCAAACAAAAAAAAGAAAATATTGAAAAGGACTGTAAGTTTAAGAGTTGTGGAAAGGAAGGCAAATGACAGGGTGTGTGTGTGTGTGTGTGTGTAAAACGGAAATGTGTAGCATAATAACGAGAAACGGAAATCGAAAAAATGAAAAAAGAAGTCAATTTTTGTTTTTGCCTTCATCAGACTTAAAAGGATTAAAACAAGTACATGTTTATACATTAATGGGATATTGGTGGCAATACGTATTAATGTCTTCTTACTTCCTTCTTCTTTATAACGCCTTTGTGACTGACAGAAACAAATAAAGCAGTGAAGAAGAGGAAAGTACTGAATGTGTTTGAGAGCAAGTCAAGTGAAGATGGGTAATTATTTATAACACAGACGATAAATTGGCCAAACATTATACATCTCGTACTCGATTTCTTCTAAAGGTACGGGAACTTACTGGTCTGTCTATACACGTATTCCTTCCATTATGTTTATGGCTACTTGTGGCCACGATATATTGGCTCATAATTGTTATAAAATAATATGAAACAGCGAAGTATACCAGGAAATCGCTAAGTATGACGATAGGAGATTTAAAGGTTATTGATATTTCTTCAGGAAATTAAATGTTGGTGCTGCAGATGATGAAAGAAAGTTTTTCATTTTTTGTGCTTCTGTTTTGCTTTCTGCTTCTTTCATCACGTATTGCCCGCTTGTAAAGAAGTTATACACGAGTGTACTTGGGATTTTATTGTAAATAATGCGTTCTCTTATAACTTTGGAATTTTTCAATTGAAAATGTTGTTTGATTTTATTACAACACAAATGAAGAGGGAGGCCTTACTTATGAACACTATACTCTACCCTGCTGTTGTGGCAAGTAGCAGTGGATGGTAAATATTAATTAATAATTGCTTTTTACTTTTTAAACGCTTTATTGATGAGTGAATTGTGGTTTAAGGAAAACAATTTTTAATTTCAAATTCTTCTTACTTTTGTACAGACTCCTTCCAGCGTATGTTCTCATTGGCCAAACCATTGACTAAGCGATGTGCCAAATCAATAGTGAACGTAGTTTTATCAGCTTCCTGTTGACATTTTTGCTTTTCCGCTACAGCGTTTTCAAATTCCGCTTGTATTTCGCTTAACTTGCATTCTAAGTCACTGATTTTATTCTTTAAATAGGTGAGACGTTCTTGGGCTGCTATTAATTCATTTTGGGCATCTTTAAGAGCCTGTTGCTTAGGGCCCACCACAAGAAAAACTTGATGATAGCGGTGTATGTTTATGACCCAGGCACATAAGCCAGCAGCAGCTACAGATTTTTGAACAATTTTATCGGGTTTGAATTCGGGATCCTGAAAAGTATAAGAAGAAATGTTACTTTAAGATTTATGGAAGAGGGGTAAAAATGAAAATTATAGAAATTTAAGTCTGTTTAAAAGATAGTGCTATTGGATTTGAACTTAAGTACTTAAGGTAATCAGATAAGTATGATATGTTAAGAGAAACGATTTAAGAGACAATCTTACAAATTTTGCAATGGGTTTTTAATACCCTATTACTAAGCAGTGCTACAAACGGGGTGCCAAAAGTTTGTTAATTTGATTTGGTATGTGCGGCAGACAGCCTCTTGGTAAGGTTGGTTAGGTAGGGTGGTGGAAAGAGGAGGAATGGAGGCCAGAAATGTGACCCATTGTGATATCACAAGCATAGAAGTTAATCCGGGGATCAAACAGTGTCCATAGGAAAACATTTTAACTGCAAAATAAATCTTGCTATTGCGCTGTTCTTGATCTTGGAAAGTTAGGTCAACGGTGACAAGAAATAGGAGGCCAAAAACACTGACACATGAAGTAAAAAACAGTCTCGTCATTCTCTTCAGAACCACAACCGCTGCAAAAATCATGCGAGGAGATGCAGAGTCTATAGGCACTCTTGCTAATCAGGCAATGACCACCCGTGAAGACGGAAATTGTGTGATGGATAACCATGCAACTTAGGAAAAGAAGACATTTAGGTCTCCTTTTATCGAGGTCGGTCTGGCAGAGCCTAGCGATACCGCAAGTGCTCTCATGCCACCAACGAGATTGCTTCGACCGATGAATATCTAGCCTATTGATAGGCTCTCTTTCGAAAATATTGAACTTAGTACCCGTTCTAGACAGTTCATCAGCAATGCAATTCCCGACGTGTTCTGCAATCTATATGACAGTTACTTTAGAATTTGCCGAGATTTTCATGAGAAATCTTCGGCATTCATGGACAACGATAGACATTCAGGTGACGCTCGCAAGGGACTTGATTCGAGCTTCTTGGTAACTTATCATACCATGGGTTAGAGCTACCGGGGGAGATATAAGCCACCTACTTCTATGCCTGAATAGGCCGTGGATCCTTCACGGTGTTTGAGTAGGTTCACATCCCAGCAGAGGACATGACGTAAAAATATTTAATTGCGGTTTCGAGTATTTAATGAAAAGACTTCAATCTCCCTCTAGACAAATCCATCTAAAGAAGCCCCCCTGACCTGCCAGTCTACCTCTGGCAAACTGGGAAAAAATTACAATGCTTAGTAAAGATCACCACCACCACCACCACCACTTAGTAAGGATCTTCACTATTATACACAATCTTAGGGAGGCGAGGAACAGTAGATTCCTCATCTACTTAGTTTGAAAATCAACTTGATTACTGAAACTGCAACAAAGTAGTGGATGTGCTTTGTGGAAACACATCCACTGTTGCCTACAGAAGTGATGGAGAAAAAAAATCGGTTTAACAATACCAAACTCTCCTGCTAAGTTATCACATGATGGCGTTTGTGGTCGATAGTGTGCAAACGCGCTGACCATCTTAAGCAAAGCTTTCTGATTCCCAAGTTATTATTCAAAATTCAAACCAATGAGCTGTGTGACACACAACCTGTGCTTGAAACCATATTTTTATCTTTTAACGCAATCAAACACAAAGTTTGTTTGCTCGTCTATCGTCGGTTTTCAGAATTTAGAATGCGAATGTGCCCAACGCATAATGTGTGGGTTGTGTTATTACCACTTACCTTCAAGTATTCCTGCAACACTTCAATGATATTCGGATGTATATTATCTTTATTGTAATTGACTAAATCATTTAAAAATTGATCCACTCGTACCATCATTAGCTTTGCCGCTTTCCAACTACGATCTCTGGGTATTTTACCATTCTGAGCAAATAAAACCATTACTGCTGCACATACATTCACTACCGCCTTGGGCGGTGAACCGAACGATTTCAATTCGGTTAAATTATTTTTATTTAAGGTATTTAAAGCCGCTTGAGCTGCCACTAAAGCCGGTTCAGCTTTACGTAAATCATCTTCACACAATTTGGTCTTAAGCGAGACATCTTCTTCGATGATACGTACACGTTTCTCTTCCTCAGAGGCGATATGTTTTTCATTTTTAACCTTTTCACTTTCGGCACTAACGATGAGTATGAGTTTGTCGGCAGCAGCATTTTTGGTATTCAATTGAATTTCCTGAATGGCCAATTGGTTCTAAAAGACAGAGAAAGGAAAGGGTGAGATGAAGAAGGAGTGTGTTTGAGAGATTTTGTTTGTTTTTCATCCATACAATCTGTTGATAAATTTATTGATTTTTGCCCCCTTAAGTCTATAAACTGGTAGAGTGCCTAAAGCAGGCAAAAAAAAGAAAAAAATAAAAATTTGTTGGTTTTGTTGTTAAAATAACTAAAATGTTGTGTGCGAGGAAAATAGAAACTAACAAAACAAAAAACAAGTTAAAGTTGCATGAATGAATGGTCAATACAAGGGCGAGCAAATAAATCCGCTCCATTATTCAATTGTTTGGGCGAATTGCAGCTTCAATTTGTAGGAATAACTAATGGCGTTAAAACAATGAATGCAATGCAATGTTCAACTCCTTTGATAAATTTGTAAAAACAAATTTTTTTTAAATTAAAATTGTAGAATTAAAATTAAGAGGTTCTTAAAATTAAAAAAAAACTCAATTAATAATTTTATTAAATAAATCAGATAATATTGTGAGCAATGACTCAATTAAATTTCATTTTGTAACAATTAAACTCAAATCCAAGGCAATGACTACAATTCACATAATTTTTTTTTTGTATTGTATTCTCTACTCGAATTGCCTCTGTCATCGAGCGATTCGATGATGTGTTACTTTTCAACTATCCATTTGTCAATCTTCTCATTCGAATGGTGAAAACTGTTTCACTTTAAATTCAATTACTGGCGAAAATATTGTTAAAAAAAAATCAAAAATAAAACAAAAAATCCTTTATTTGTATTTCGATTCATAAGCATTAATAAAGCGTCGGGCATGAGGTTAATGAAAAGCCAAACTGTGTGACAAACGAAGCCCATTAAGTAGTATTGCTGCTGTGCAGCAACAGCAACAACAACGATAACAATTTTTGTTTTATTATCTACAAAACTTTGTCGTTCTTCGTTACAGAAGTGAACAAAAAAAATTGAAGCAGAAAATTTATTTTTGAACTCAATATATTTTACACAGATATTGGATGTGCTGCTGTAGGGAGAAAGAAAATCAAAAAATAAAAAAAAATTAAAAAAATAAGAGCCAGTCAGACTGACTATACGTTAACCTACAGCTTATCTTATATATCTATCAGCTTAAATTTAAACCAGCAGTTTTTTCGTATCTGGCAATACTTATGTCATTCTATTCTGGGATTTAATGGAAATTTATTTACAAACAAAGACAATTGGTTGGAAATTGCAGAAAAATCAAAAAAAAAAAAAAAAAAATTACAAAAATCAACTTCTCTGATGAAGCTCATTTTCATCTTGGTAGGACTCAGAAATCCCAAACGTGGTCTTACAGAAGCCAATGCACCCATTACGAGTGACTGTTTGGTACGGCTTGTAGAGCGGAGGCACCATTGGCCCATATTTCTTTGAAAATGAGGACGGTGCAACCATTACGGTCAATGGCGTCACCTATCGCACCATGATAACCGATTTTTTGTACCCGCTCTTCATGGTATTGATGTGAAAAATGTTTGGTTCAACAGGATGGTGTAGCTTGCCACACATCTCATGCCACAATCGATTTATGGCGTCAAACGTTTGATGGCCGTTTATTTAGTCGAAATGGTGATGTCAGTTGGCCGCCAAGAAGCTGGGACTTGACACCGTTGGACTATTTTCTGTGGGGTGCCGTTAAGGACGAGTGTTATGGCGACAAACCAGAACTTCTCGAAAATTGGTCCGATTGAATGGGGTACTGTGTGGGTAGCCGCGGCAGCCATATGAATGAAATAATATTTAATTTCTAACCGGAACAATTGTACTTCACAACAAAAAATAAATTTGGCTAAATTTCAAACTTTTAAATGGCACATCCTTTGCTTTGCTAAAGAGCTCTCGATAAGTAAAGGGTGGTTCCAACGATAATGCACGATGTTAATTGTTAGTCACACCTTAACTTTAATTTTTTTTGCCCAACTTAATTTGACTTTCTTTGTTTCAGTGTTTGACAAGTTCAGCTCTGGAGAGTCACACAATCGAGCAGTGCGTTAAGATTGTTGAAACCTTTTACGAAAATGGGCGTTCAGATCAAAATACATTTCGTACACTTTGTGCTTTTTTTTGGTCAGCATAATCGACCAAATGTGTTCACAATCGGGAGAATTGTGCGCAAATTTCAGCAAATCGGGTTTGTAGGAAATGTTGAAACATCTGAGCACGCTTGCCCAGTTCGTTCTGCGGAAAACATTGCTGTTGTTCATATTGAGCCGTACTTTTTTGAAAATGAGTTCGGCCAAGCAGTTACCGTGAATGATGTTCGCTATCGGAGATGATAAGAGGTTTCTTGTGGCCAAAAATTGATAATATAGATCTGGACGAAATGTGGTTCCAACAGGATGGTGCCACTTGCCACACAGCCAAGGAAATAATGGCTCTTTTGCACGAGAAACTCAATGGCCGTGTTATCACATGATCGTGATGACCAATTAACATCGCCACGATCATGTGATTTGACAACGTTGGGCTTCTTTCTTTGGGGATAAAAGAAATGTGTAAGTCAATAAGCCAAGAACAATTCAAGACTTGAACCTCAATTATGTCTCAGAGTCATCGAAAATTTTGACCGACGGATAGAGATATGCCACCGAAGCCGTGGTGAGTATTTGGCCGATATTTTGTTTGACGCAGTTTTTTATTTTCTAAATTTTATTTAGATGTGACTTAACATAATGCCATAACCATATTCGAAGCAACCAATATTCAATTGATTGGTTACGGTATTATGTTATGTCACCTCAAATCTAGTGTTGCTCATAATTAAACCTTCACTCCTCTATGGAGCATATTGGCTTTCCATTGATAAAGTTGATTTTCAAGTCAAGTAGGTAATTAATCTGCTGTAATTCGCCTCCATATGATTGTATGTAGTAGTTAAGAACCTTGCTAAGTGGTGGTGGTAATCCTTACTTAGCATTCTAATTTTTTCTCAGTAGCTGGCGTTTTCTCCTCATTATTCATCTGGTAATTGTCATCATCGCCAGAGGTAAGCTGGATGGTTAGGGAGGTACCTTAGATGGACTTGTCTGGAGGAAGGTTAAAAGTCTCTTTATTAAACACTCAAAACGGCAATTATTTTTTTTTGTCATGTCCTTTGCTGGGATTCGAACCTTAGCCGTTCGTTCTGTATGCCTCTGCTCTAACTACACCACGTTAACCACAAAAATGAAACCTTTAAGCTTGGAAAAAAGTTAAATAGGACGAAATTTGGCGAATATAGTTATTGAGGCATGTTCGCTTCTTGGTTATCTCAACACTAGGCGTTACAAAGCGTACGTAAAGATTCTCTACGACAATAGAAAACTAAGTTGCAACTTAGAACCGCAAAGTCTTGGTGTAATACTGCCAATGTGTTCTAGGGTTGAGCACTATCAAAACTTTTGCTGCACCGTTGAGAAACTTCATATTGACACAACAGTCTTTTCTTGAAATTAAGAGTACTTCCCCAAGATCCACTTCGAATTGCCACACATAAGCCGAAGTTAAAGAGGCTGCATATAAACGTGGTGCCATAATTAAGTCTCTGATCAGACGTCGAAGTTCCTTTTCTTCCTATTCCGTTATCAGATTGTCCAAGGTTAGTTAACCTAAATCTGCTCTGATAACTCGAATCCCAGATTTGATACACCATTAAGTATCTCTTCAAACTATAACTCTTTGAAAGGCTAAGGTAACGATGAGTTCAAAAGCCTTTAAACTTAAAGCACATCGATCACCACTCCTATGTGTGTTTTTGCCAATGTATGGCCAATGTAGGGTACAAAGAAATTAAATTAAAAAACAAGATTTAAAAGAATTTTACGAATCACATTTTGGTTGAATTCAACGTTTCAATTACGCGCACTAATTGAATGTCATTCGGAGGTCTGTGTGTGTGCATGTGTGTGTGTGTGCATGTATCCTCCGTGTAATGTTGTCTGCTATATACACTATACCTGTAAACTGATACACAATATGTGAGATACGAAGAGTCAATGTGGCAGAAATATATGTGGAAGTTGCAGCAAACTCATAAATTAAGAGTCACCACTGGCCACGATATTCTCTTTCTCTGTACAGATGCAATAGATGAAATTTTTTAGCATTGCAATGTGTGATGAGCACGTAGAGAGAATGAATGAAGTCTTATGATATTCGATTAATCGTTCTTAACGAAGAATAAAGGTTACTAAAGGACTAACTCCTTAAAGGTTTAGTTAGTAATTTCATTTTCACGGACTTTTAACGATTTCAGAAGATTCCTCCGCCTAAATAATCGTTTTCTCTTTTTCTTTATCCAGACTGGTATAATAAAACTTAATATAGTGCTTGGAATCCACAAATACAGCATTTTGTGACCGAGGCCATAAAATTACATTCTGGTGCCCTATAGTTTTGCATTATCCACGCGATTCCAGACAATGAAAGCTATTACGCAGATGAAAAAGTCATACATGGTATTCTTGTTAAGTCATCTGCAATGATATCAATCTATCCGGACCAGGACTGAGAACTTTTAAAAGGAACAATATTGGATGCAATTGTATCCCTAATTGTATTTTTCCCCTAATTTCCAGATATTTCAAACTGACACGATCTTCAGTGCAGACGCATCCTTACTTCCATCCTAAAAATATCTGTAACATGCAGTTATGAAGTTATAACGTCTGGTTTCTGAGTCTGTTTTTGTTTGGAAAGAACTTGTAGTGATTGTGGTTTCGGCTTTGAATTTAAGGAAGGCTTTTGAATCGATATGAAGTTATGTTATTATCCAGCTCCTATCCTTATCAGGTTAAGTCGCATTCAGACAGCCATAAATTGGAACTTGAGAGTTTCTTAAACAAACAGCTTCGGTAATGTATGTGGGTGTACTCATTGAAGGCATTACTGTTAACTTGTCATAGGGAAACCGAAATACTTTCTCCGCACTCGTTTCCTCCGTCACTCCTCTAGAGAGCATATTGACTTTCCACAAAGCATTCATTGCTTTGTTTCAGCTTCATTACTCAAGTGGGTTTTCAAGCTCTACTCTAGTTCTCCTCCATATGATTGTGTAGTGGTAAAGATCCTTGCTAAGTGGTGGTGCTGATCTTTACTTAGCATTGTATTTTTTCCCCCCAGTATGTGGCGTTTTCTCCTGATCATTCATCTTATGTTTGTCATCATCGCCAGAGGTAAGCTGGAAAGTCAGGGTGGCTTCTTTATTTTTTAGATGAAGTGGTCTGGAGGAAAGTGGAAGTTGTTATTAAATACTTGAAACCACAATACAATTTTTTCGTCATTCCCTCTGCTGGGGCTCGAGCAATACATCACGCCACTCTGCTATCAAACTATTAAAACCTACGTACTATCACTATAAATCAAGAAGCCGTTATGTAATGCAATGTAATAATGTAGTGAGACCCAAGATGGCCCTTTGCACTCCGACTAACGGCAATCTATTGTGCCTCTAATTGAATTGCTTAATACGCCAAGAAACCGAACCAGCTTCTTCAATCAAGAGTGTCTAAAAGCTCTGCTTGCCAAGGCCATATGAGTGTAGTGCCTGTATAAAATGTGCCTCAATGTCACGCAGTTGGTGATCAAGTGTTACATAGATTCCTCTTCCTAACTGCAGAGTCGACAGTTTATAGTTTTAAAAATGACTATAATATATACAGGTTCTCACAACAGGCATAGCTTTACGTGAAAGCCCCCGAATAAGTCCTTAAACTTTTCCCGCCCCTCTTTGTTTCGAAGCTTAGAAACTTTTTAGAATGTTCGAGACCACTAGTGTTTCTTCAGGATGGACGTCCGTCATCTCCTTATCTCCCTTTTCAGGAGAATTCTGTTAAAGCCAAAGGACGAAGTGGGCTTAGTGAAAGTAGCCAGGTTTTTTTGACATCTATAGAGAAGCCTATGCTTTTAAATTAGACAAAAATCTATTCACCTATTTTAATTTCGGGACTTGCAAAAAAAAGTATACCGTCTAAGCAGTTATCATTTTCATCATAGGGCTTAATGCATTCACTGTCTCTCATACAGTCTAAGATTTCAGTGACTAAACTATAACATCTAATTTAGGTACCTACTTTATGCAATACTTAATCGCCTGTAACCGATTACTTTTTAAAATGTTAGTCTCGTTGATACACGCGATTACTTGCAAAGTTAATGTGAAGACTACATCTGTGTGCATACTAACGACAGCAGTAAATGTAGTGATTCAAAATTCACGTTTTTCACATCTCTCACCTTTAACGTATCGACCTGACGTGCACATTCTGCCAATTTTGCCATGCCGCTCTGTAAACGCTGTATACGGCTGGTGTGCTCACAACTTCTATCCACCAATAGTTTGCGGTATAGAAATATATATTCGAGGAATGTTTTCGGTGTCGTATAATTGTAACGTTTTTCGTTTTGCAAATAAATCTTTGAAATCTGATTCACTGTGCCATGTACGTAGGCCATAAAACAACCGACAGGTTTAATAAGTTCACGCTAAAAGGTAGAAAATGTGAAAGAGAAGAGAGCGAAAAACAAAAAAAAAAAAAAAAAAATTAAATTAATGTTCAGTCGTAATTATTTCGTATCAATAAGTTAAATCATTGCAAACAAACTTACACACACTGGCACTACTTACTGGTAATATTTCGTTGTTAATTTCGCTTAAAAATGTTTGCGATACTGATTCCAGGGCAGATTTGGGCCATTCATGAAACCAATCAATGCAGGTGTGACTTAAAATGGCTGGAAATTTACGAGCACGTACACGTAATGTTTGACCCACGGGTGAAAAGCACAATATTAAGCGTAATAAACGTCGTACTTTATCAACAAAGAAACGCCAACAATTTTCTTTGGTATCCAGGGTACCACCTTGTTTTACTTCGTTTCGTATGCCATTCACTATGGTTTCCATTTGGTCATCGGTGAAAAGTTCTGGTATCTCACCGGCTGCCAGTAGGTCGTTGATAAGCATAAGCAGTGATTCATTTGGTATTTGAGCATCGGACATAAGAAATACTGAAGCCATATTCTTTAAGCCCACTTTCATGTAGAGGGAGGCGATTTCTTCTTTCATGTCTTGTAAGGAGAAGCCTCTTTTGATTTGAATTTGAAAAACGCTGAACGATGAAATGAATGAAGCTAAACGGGCTAAAGTTTGTTTGCCCGAACCGCCAACACCGACTAGCAAAGCATTATTGCGGGGGCTTTCCAGAATGCGATTAATGCTAGAAAAAAAGTTAAAATAAATTGTATCTTAACAGGAGTTGAGAAAGGTTTGAATCAAGTAGGGTTAAGGTAAGTATGAGGATTAAAGTTGCTTTAAAATTGTTTAGCGGGGGTGGCGTGGTGGTTAGAGTGCAGGCATACAACACAAACGGCCCAAGTTCGAATCACAGCAGAGTACATAGCGGAAAACACTTAATTGCGGCTTAGGGTGTTTAATAAAAAGATTGCAACCTGCCTCCGGAAAATCCATCTAAAGAAGCTCCCTTTACCTCTGGCGATGATGACAAACATCAGGAGAATGATCAGAAGAAAATGCCACCTATCGGGAAAAAATTACAATGCTTAGTAAGGATCACCACCACGACTTAGCAAAGATCTTCACCACTATACGCAATCATATGGAGGCGAGCTGGAGAAAGTGAAAGCGAGGAGTGGAGAAAAAAATTTTATTTTTACAGCCATTAGTGAGCAGCGCTTTTCTAAGAGATGACAGTCTCTTCCTCCATAAAGAGGGGGAAATGGCACATAGTTTTCCAATTCTCCGGCTGATTAAAACTATGGCATCAGCCTAAATCACTAGGAACGTCCATCCGGGTGATAACGTAGGCAATCGTGACTGTTCGAAAGGTAGCATAGGGTACCCTCTGAGAGAGACTTAGTGATAAATCTAGGCGTTAAGCTGTAGTTTAAATATGAAAAGGTAACTGGAAGGAATAACTTAACAACAGCATGACAAAAATTGCTTGGGGAATGACAAGAGGCTTTTGATTAAAAAATATTCTTCATCACTTACCGACATACATGCTTCATGGCATCCTCGAACAGTACCAAATTCATATAGCCAATAACTTCGTTATAACTCGCTTGCGCCTCCATCAACAACTGGTACAAACAATTCCAGCTCTTCAGAGGCATATACTTTTGATCGGCTAGCGACTGCGCAAAGTGGCAATAAATCAAAGGATCCGAAAATACATAATCCTCATCGAAATCTTCAATGTCCTTTTTAAAAATATCCCTAATCGATGTACGAAATGATTTTATATCATATGGGTCCACCAAACGATCGTGGTATGTCCGAAAGGCTTCATGAACGTAAAGCCTTATGAGATCGGCTGGCTTGCTGCATATCGTTCCAGCGAAATTACGCACACAAGCCATATTGTTTGAGTCCAGATTAGCATTTCCCATGCTATTTATAAGACCCTGATAGATATGGGTCAAGTCGCGCATATTAAAAATGTAATGGAATTTTACAGCCGTAGGCAAAAATGCACTCTCCATGCGCCGATGTAAGGCAATACCCACTTTAACTAAAAGCGGGCCTAGACATCGGATTTCTTTGCTAAAGTTATTGTCCGGATTTTCTAGATGGGCACTTAAAATGCTGCCATAGATATGTTGGAGTGTAAATTCACTAGGCATAGCCACGGAGAAGACACAGAAATGGCGCTGCAAACGGGGATCTATGGTGAAGGAACCCGCCGTAGGATTCATGCAGGCAGCGAATTGGCAATGGCGTATATTTTTTAGCTGCAAACACTGGCGGTCATACCTGAGGATTATAAAATATCAAATCAGATCTAAAGGTTGACAAATGTCCATACCTACCATTGCTTATAGTCCATAAATTGCCTCATTATAGTGTGAGGCTGTACAGTACCATAGGCATCTACTTCCGGCATGTTTAAATCATTGATAAAATAAATTAAACGTCTTTTAGCACCTGCGGGAGCATAGGTTTTACCCGATTTCTTTTCCAAAGGGCGATCTAAAATTTTTTGAAATATTTCCGAGGAAGTATAGAAATTTAAATGGGTTGCTTGTATCGAGGTTGTCAAAAAGGTTTTTAATTTGGTTGTAGCCAAAGACATACGCCTGCTACCTGCTTCTGTATTATTGCCATATAAAGCGAACAATTCGCGAAATATGGCTCCCTTTCCACAACCAGAATTGCCAACCAGCATGCAGGGTAAATTATGATTTACCAAAAGCTCTAGAAAGTAAACCAATCGTAGCGTCTCCACCGTTGGTACTAATACATTTTGTATTGGTAAATGGGCTTCGGGCATAGTAGCAAACGATTTTTGGGCAGCCAACTCTGACCATTTGCAAAATTTTTCTGTCTTCACATCCAAATAATAATCAAAAATCGAACCTTGCGCCGGCAATTTGACATCCTTAAATTCAGTGATCCACCATTTGTGAAACTCACGATGCCAATCGATTATATGATCCTGATAGAGAGCCGAGCCAAAACCCCACATAACAGCATAGACAAATATTAACTCTATGTATGTATCCAGTGAATCAGAAGCCACACCACTCTGATGCAGACTATGAGGATTTACCATATCGGTGGAGGGTGTAGAGTCATGTTCGACGGTAGTATCCAAAAGACATTCCAGTAAATTACAAGACATTTGTATAACCGCCATATCGGCTATGGGTATAATACGGCGAAAATCGCGATGACGCTGTATTAGTTTGGGAAAGTATTTCTCAAATAGTGCTGTAAGTATACCGCGTTCAATCATATCGGTGCGTGTTTCTAGCCAAGAGGAGACGTATCTAAAGGGTATAAAAAAAAAACATCAATTATGACCGTGGATATAAAGCTTAAAACTTACGGTGACCAACCCAAATCCAAAGGATTTATATACAATATGCCCGCTCTTGAAACTGTGGCCGGTGTTGCTGCCTTCAAATGGCCCACTTCAAAAATCAAACGCATTTCCTTTTTCAGCGAAATTCGTTCATTGTTGGCCAAAGTTAGTATCTTATTGTCATCCATTAAAGTATTTAAACTTTCTATCCACATGGGATCTATATCACCATCCAGTACAATCCATTTGGGATTAGTCGTAGCCATATTGGCTTGTTCTCTCATAATGGAAGAGAATAAACCATCCTTCCACTCTCTAGTAGTGGAATTTACAATGCCAAATAGCTCATCGTTAGTTAAGGCCTTGGGATTTAAAATATTACACACAGGCTTGCGCTTTTGTAAACGATACGTTTCTCTTAGAGTCTGCCAGATTTTAGTTTTACCTGTGCCTGCATTGCCTACTATGAAAACAGAGTGACGCACATCTAAAAGCTCCTGCAGCTGTACCACTTTCATCAGAAAACCTTCCTCAGGCTGAAGCTTAATATCATTGACTGCTTTGCGTATGGTTTTTTCGAAATCAAATACTCTTTTACGGGGTACATCTAGGGCTGGGAATAGGTCACCGATCAGGCCCATAAATATGGAAATATCTTCGGTAACAATTTTCGGTATATTAAAATCACGTAAAGCTCTCATAAGCACCTGATCTTCAGGCCGACTATGATCATCTCGCTTCAAGGTGCCAGCTACTACTAAAACTGATTTAATGGCTCTTAGGCCCCAATCATAGTGATCCTGTTTGGAAAGCAGTTCCTTGCATAGCGTGTAAAGAGTAATAAATTTCCGAGCCAGTAAACGAGCATCTTGAAAACCTTCCGCCATCAGCATAATTTCACAAATCAAAGCAAAATCTGGCACTATCATGGCACAAGGCCTAAATAAACTCTTCAAATTCTCAGGTAGTTCAGTGCGGCCAGCATATCCAGGATTCATGGTAATGAAAATGCCAATCGAGGATACTAAAGGTATATGTTCACCCATGAAAACAAACGAAGTTTTATGCATCTACACAGGGTAAGGAAAGAAATTCAAATGTAAACTTAAATTAATTTTAGGAACAACAACAAATACAAGAATATTTCACTGATTTTATTCATTTACTTTAATCGCCTCCTGTATAGTCTTAACTTGCACAGCAACCACAGATAATACTTCCACTGAGATGCGATTGAATTCATCAAAACAACCCCATGCACCTGTCTGCGCCAGTCCTTTATAAATATTACCACACGATTTATAGTCCATTTGTTCGGAACAATTGAATACATAAACCATTACGCCGAGTGCACGTCCGAGATCTTTTGTGGTTTCGGTTTTGCCTGTACCAGCCGGACCGGCCGGTGCACCACCCATTATAAGATGCAATGACTTTAAATGTATGAACGCACGTTATCGTCAGAGTTATTGTTGTAGTAGTTGTTGTTATTGTTGTTGTAGTGTGGTATAGTGTGATGTGAAGTCAGCCAAAAGTAGTTTTGCATGTGTCAACGGCGGGTATAAATGCATGAACAGATATAAATGGTTTAAAAAATTGTTTGAAACTTAACCTAATTTTTCATTGGCATAAGAAATATTGGGTGTTTAACTTAAAAATGCGGAATTCACAGTGGCCCTCATAATTTCTCAGAACAATGATGAAAATATCTTGTTTTTCCGGGACTTAAGCCTGCGATTGCCTGGTTTTCTAGGTAAGTATTTTAACCACTGCAACACGATGCCATTATTTTTAAACTTGGCTTGGGCTTTTAATAATTGTGATCTTCAAAACTGTGTTATAAAGTTTTGAGGGTCACAATTTTAAACACTATTTGAAGGAAGCTTTTGCTTTACTCATTCTGAATACGTTTCACAGATTACAACGTGCGAGAAGTGATGGTTTTTATATGCAAGATAAAGTCCAAAGAAAAAATTTAAAAATGAATTGCAGTTTTTTCTCCATTATAATTCATGTCAAATCAAGAAGAACTTGCAAAATAATTGGGAACAATGCACGCATCAATTTCAAAATGTTTGCAAGTAGAGGAATTTACATGAAAGCAAGGGCGTTGGGTACCACACGAGTTGAAGTCTAGAGATGTTGAAAAATTATTTTGCACAAATGAAATGCTGCTTGAAAGTCAGAAACAGATGACATTATTGCATTGGATTATAACTGAAGATGAAAATTGGTTTGATTTCGACAAACTGCAGCTCAAGAAATAATATGATTTAAACGTCCATTTTCATAAAAGGCTTCAACAATCTTAATGCGCTGCTCAATTGTGTACCTCTCCATGGCTGAATTTGTCAAACATTGGAACAAAGAAATATCAAATTAAGTTTGACAAAAAATTTGACATTAAGGTTGACTCACAAATAATATCATGCATTACGGTTGGACCACCCTTTAGTTTCGAGTGTTTAATAAAGAGACATTCCACTTCCCTTCAGACAACTTTTTCAAAAACTAAAGAAGAAGCCCTCCTGACCTTCCAGGTTACCTTTGGTGATAGTGACAAACATCAGACGAAAGATCAGGAGAAAATGCCACCTACTGGGAAAAACATTATAATGCTAAGTAAGAATCACCATTTCCTCTTAGCAGGGATCTTCACTAACTAACTTGATTACTGAAACTGAAACAAAGTAATGGGTGCTTTTTGAAAAGCTATGTGCGCTCTAGAGGAGTTACGGAGCAAAAAAATATTGCACAGATGCATTAAATTTCCTCCATTTTTAACTTAAACACTCAATAGGTTCCAGACAAATAAGCCTTTGAGCTACCAGTATACCAAGTGTTTTGATTATTAAAGTGAACTGGTTCAGCTCATGAACAAACTATTGTTTTGTTTTAATTCGTTACTTGTGTGACCTATATCTTCAATTGCTATTTTTTAAGCAATGGTGTTTTATCGTGACATGATCTAAAATCCACTACATACCTGTGTTAAAGTTATGTAACAACGATCTGTTAATGGCGTGATAACTAGACGTGATGTATTGCCCAAATATTCGTAAGCATAACGAAATTCGGCATCGCAAATATTTGCAAAGCAATCGGCATCCAGTTCTTGGTTACCGTTAGTATCCACTATCAAAGACTCATTATCATCCCAACGGTGACGCAATTGACTTTGCCATTGAAAGGCCAAGGAATTATCGACTTTGGCGTGTATTATTTTACCCACCACATCACGTGAATGGACATCTATAGTACACAGAGTCATAATTTTCTGGCGATCACCAGGAGTAAGTTCTCCCAGTAGAAGATGAATTAAAGAATTCAATTGGATAATTTGCCTTTTATGCAGCTCTTTCATGGCGTTTTCATAGCCCTCCTCCATCCAGGCAAAGGCACGATTTACATCAGCAGTCCAGCAAATCTGACTACAGCATAAGGCCACCTGAGCAGGCCAATCGTGTAGCCATTTATCGCGTGTTTTATCCAGAAACACTTGTAAAGCTCGTTTGAAAAGTTCATGCAAAGTACAGCGCATTTCATTAATAAGATCCTTCAGCCAAATCTCTACACGTCCACAACATATTACACCCTGCGAGGAGGTGAATTCCACATATTCATCATTCTCCTTGGAATGCATGCCTACAGCTTTCCTCGGCGTAGAGGCGTTATCATAGGACAAACGTAAAATGGAATCGAATAATTTGATAAAATGGCGATCAATTACTTCTGGATTATTGCCATTGGAAAGTATATCCAAAAGATCTGCTGAGGATATGAAATAGAAGCGTGGAAATGCTAAGCGTTTGGTTTCCAAATAATCATTTAAAGCTTTCTCGCATATAGCCAAACTTGTTTGTAGTCTTTCCAATTCCTTAAACACATATTGATGGTCCTGCACTATTTCAAGGGCCACTTGTATTTTTGTAATTTTTGCTAGCAAACGTGTAAAGTCTTTATCGATTTCTTCAAAAAATTCAGCTTCTTTGGGTAATTGCGCTCTTATATCGGCAGAACCTATAAAAATACATTCCAAATAGATCCATTTTCTTTGAACCTCAAACCAATTGCTTATAAATGAGTCCACGCTACTTAAAATACGTTGCCAATGATTCAATTTATCCAATAGATATTCCACATGCTTGGATGTGGCAATATTTTGTATCTGCATTTGATTGTCGTCCAGAGTCTCTATAAGACCCTCTGAGACTTTAAGTAATTCGATATCCGTACGTTGTTGATGTTTTTCGCTTTCGAATTTTATATTCGACCAGGTAGCCCTAATTTCGTCGAGTATCTTTGTAACATTCATCTCTTTAATGGCTCGATCGACGGTATTTTTAATTTCCTCTTCATGTTTGTGCAGCTCAAGTTTAAGGAGATCGGCCAGGGTAGTAGTTTCGTTGGTTTTAAAAGTTAGCTAAAGAGGAAGAATAATAAAATTTTTTAATATTTTTTTTTTTAGGTTTTTAGTGTTATTTTTTGTTACATTTATTTTATATACATACTAGATATACTAGAAGGCTTTCAAGATGTCTTTCTTGACAGAACAAATGATTGGATTTTGACCATAATTGGACAAATAGGATAAAATGGTAAACAAATTAACTAAGACAGCTTTTATTATATTAAACGACATTTATAAATACCATCTTAGTTAAATTTTTACCAAGTGTTGAATTTTTGACTAAGAGTTAAATTTTTAACTAAGATAGCATTTATTATCTTAAACGCCATTTATAAATGCTTTACTATCTCAAACGACATTTATAAATGCAACCTTAGTTAAATTTTTAAGTAAGAATTAAATTGTTGACTAAGATAGCATTTATTATCTTAAACGCAAATTATATATGCTTTACTATCTTAAATGACATTTATAAATGCTATCTAAGTTCAATTTATTTACCATTAGTCCCCTTGTGGTCAAAATCCAATCATTTGTTCTTTCAAGAGAGATACTATAGGTTCTGATTGTTAGCTGCATACAGTCCTCAAACAAACACACATTAATTTTTATTTATAAGATACGTATATAGACAGCTTTTATCTAGTATGACTCCTGCAAGTCCCACTTTTTGGCTGATGTGGATAGATAACAAGGCTTTAATAGTTGTTGGTCTCCACTTATACAAAATCCAATATCTAGTAAGAATGGAAGGTGCCACGCCCACTTATCACCCAGTTACTGTGTATTGTTCACAACGTTGTTTGACAATTAATATTCTCTTTATATGGGAGAACCCACGCCTACTTGTCCAATTCTGCCCATTTTTTGCCTAATGATTTGTACTGATTATGAAGTCATTCAGAACAAATTCAGAAGCTTTTGTTAGAACCGTTGTTCTCAAGATATACAGAAATCAATATTTAGCTTGTTTGGGAGGTACCACGCCTAATTATCCAATCCGCCTTATTTTTGACTGATGACTTGCATTGACTATGACGTCATTCAGACAAATGCTGAAACTTTAGCTTTAATCGTTTTCAAGATATAAAGATTTAGTTTGCATAGGAGATACCACGCCCACTTACCCAATTTCGCCCACTTTTAGCCTGATGATTTAGATTGGGTATGAAGTTATTCAGACCGAATACTGGAACTTAAGCTTTAACCGTTTTCAAAATACAATGAAATTAATATATTCTTTGTATAGGAGCTACCACGCCCACTTTTTGCCTAATGAGTTGTATCCACTATCAAGTCAATTAGGCTAAAGTCTGAAAATTTAACTGTAACCGTTCTCAAGATAGACCAAAATCAATATATAATTTGTTCGGGAGATATCAAGCCCACTTGTCTAATTCCGCCCCCTTTTAGACTGATTTGCATTGACTGTGAAGCTATTTTGGTTAAATTTGGATAATCTTGCCATCTGTCACCATATTTGTATGGGCGTGGCACCTTCCATATATAGCTTTCAGCTCCTTCCAGACATTAGGAGACTGTAAAAATTTCAAGAAAATCGTTTCAGCCATTTAGCTGTCCATAAGACACAAGCAGATAAACATAGAAGCACACATTCATTTTTATATATAAAATAAACATACATATATATTCTTTTACAACAATATAATTAAAATTATAACATTTTTATAATTAATAATAATTTTTGTTTATTTTTTTCTCCCTCTGTTAACCGGACAGGTATCATATTTTGATCGACCTAAAAACCACTATTCATATCCGTATTTCATATTTATCATCCTTTAATTTATAGTTATTTATGCATATTTTACAACAACAACAACAATAATAATATAATAATAATAAAATAATATTCATATATGATAATATATATAAAATGTATGCTGATAATAGCAGCAATAATGCCCGACAAACATTACCGTGCACGTATGTACATACTGCACGAGTGTGTACGTACATACATGACATAGTAATGATAATAAATATACAAACATACTAAAATAACAATTTTCGTGGTGGGGGTGCTTAAAGAGGGGGTGAAAGTATTTTATTTAAATAAAAAATAACAATAAATATGTGACCCAATTTGCGAGAAAATATTTTCAATTTTATTTTAAAACAAACTGACGCATCCGTAACAATAACAACTGAGGTCGGGTCGAGTCGTTCATACCCAATGGTCAAATAAACTGAGCAAATATAATAGAGAAAATAACGAAACAGACAGACAGACAAACAATAAAATAAAATAAAATTTGAAAAAGAAAACAAAGCAAAAAACTGAAAAATTCTGCAATAAAATGGAGAAACACGAAAACGAATTGCTGATGACACTTGGTATGTACATACATATCTTTGTTTCTTTGAAATGCTAACAAATAACTCTTAAATACAGTGAAGAATAAATATAAAAAACTTAAATTAAAGCAATATTTTTCTACTGATAATTAAATAAATAAAAGCTTTTAACTGAAATATTCTACGAGGCTCATGTAGATTTTTCTCTCAGTCACACCTCTAGAGAGCATATTGGCTTTACACAAAGAAACAATTTGTTTCAGTCTCATTAATGAAGTTGATTTTCAAGCTAAGTAGATGGTTAATCTACTGTAGCTCGCCTCTATATGATTGTTTATAGTGGTGTAAGTCCTAACTAAGTGGTGGCGGTGGTGATCTTCACTTAACATTGTAATTGTTTTCCAGTAGATGGAGTTTTCTTCTGATCATTCGTCTGATGTTTGTCATCGGTTTCTTTAGATCGATTTGCCTGGAGGAATATTGAAGTCTATTAAATACTTCAGACAGCAATTAAATTTTGTTTTGCATGCGTTTGCTGGGATTCGCATCTGGGCCGTTTGTGTTGTATGACTGCGTTCTAACCGCTACACCACACCAACCACTCTTGTAGCTTATAAGATCTGAAATTGTTGAGAAAAGATCTACTAAAAGGGAAATGTGCATAAAATGTAGCAAAAAATTCACAAAATAAAAAATTGTCTGTCATGATTCCTGTCTAAGCAAAACAGAGGCTACATTAGTTGTTCCCGAGTTGAGTTGAGGTCAAGAGATGTTGAAAAATTATTTTGCACAAATGAAATGCTGCTTGAAAGTCAGAAAAAGATGACATTATTGCATTGGATTATAACTGAAGATGAAAATTGGTTCCATTTCGACAAACTGAAGAAATAATATGTAAAGCCCAGTCAACCAACGGAATCAACACCCAAGTCGAATATCCGTAACATCAAGGTAATGTTTGGCTGGAGAGGAGGCGCCCCATGTGTTAGGAGCTGCTAATATCGAGCCAGACAATCACAGGGAATCTGTACCGAACATAATTGATTCATTTGTAGAAAACGTCAATCAAAAACAAACGAAAAATGTAACCAGACTTGAAGCTGTGATATACTACCACAATAACACTCGGCTAAATGTTGCAAAACCAAATAAAAAGTTTTTAGAAAATAATTGTTGTTGACTAAAAAAGCCATTAAAGCTTAATAACGGGTCCGCCATCTAACGTTTTTTTTTTAACTAGTGCTTATTTCTTGAATGGTAACACTTAGCTCATGTCTGATTTGGTAGATAATTAGTTTTATCCTTCCGCTAAACGAATATGGTTGCGTATACGCTTTTTTCGCTTCTCTAAGTGGGCCTGCGATCGACTTACAGAAGATGCCGATTTTGCCAAAAAAAATCATCTTTTCAGATGAAGCTATTTTTGATCTTGGCGGGTATGTAAATAAGCAAAATTGTCGCATTTGGGGCACAGAAAACCATTGAAAAGCCGATACACCCAAGACGAGTCACTGTTTGGTGCGGATTTTGGCCCAGAGGCATAATTCGAAAATGAGCAAGGAATGGCCGTTACAATCAATGGCGATCGTTAACGGGCCATGCTGAACGAATTTTTGTTCACAAAAATTGAAGAGGAGGATATTAGCAACATTTGGTTTCAACAGGACGGCGCTACGTCCACACAGCCGAAGCTACACCCGATGTTTTGCGCCCTGTTTTCAAAAAAAAAAACAATTATTTGGCGAACCCTATACTTGAAGACCATAATTCTTTAGACGGGAAATGCTGACAACAGTAATAGGGAACGTAATATTGTAGACTACTTCCATTTAGGCAGATTGTTTAAAGTATGAATCTTATCGTTATAAAAGAGTCAGTGTTATAGACTTATTCCCTTAAGATTGTGCTGTATCTATGGGACTGTCTCTGATGACGTAGCATTTGTAATCTTAGGCATGACTCTCGTTGACATATTCGCTAAGGAATCTATGCTGATTTATTACCTTTAACAGAGTTCGCCGATTGAAACAAGAGATATAAGTATTGAAGAATGGCAGAGAAGATAAAAAATCTGTTCACAGTGGCTTCAGCTGTTAACGAGGCATGGACAATATGGACGATATTTATATCGTATTAGAATTTGTAATTTACTGTTCTGCTCGATATGTGCTGTTTGAGTGCCGAAAATATTTGGAACTTAGAAGTATTCCTGAGGGAAAAACGGGCTTAGTAGTTGAAGAAGTGATGTGCTTCCTTATGATCCTCGCAGAGGAGTACAATTCGCATGTGCTCTTACAAAGTTGAGACGAATTTCTTTATTCTTTTCGGATATAATGAGATTTTTTGCATCTTTTAAACTTCTGAAACCATACTACCTGACTCTTTTATTAATGGTTGAAGTACCAACAATAATGTAAGTATCAGTTTCGCTTCTCCAGGTATTACTTTATATTATATTTCACAAAAAAGTTTTTGATTTTGCTGTGTTAGTGTACTATTGTTAAGAGGTCTTACTCCCTTATGCACCGCATCGATGTTGCCATTATTGGCTTTAAGAATAGAATGGAATTGGAATAGAATACTTTAGTGAATTTTCTTTGTGTGAAATTCCGCTTCGAAAATCATGCGAAAGAATTGTATTTGCTGCCGGCCATTTTTCCAAAAATTTCAATGCACGGGTATCACTTTTAGTAAAAATGATATTTCTTGAAAAGCTGAATAACTACTCGTAATGTGCAAATTTTTAATAAATTACAAATGCAGCCAATTCGCTTTTTGAAAAGGAAATGTAATTAAAGTCATTGCTAAAGGTTTGTAAGTAAAAAGTTGTTCATATAGAGTAAGAAAGGTGAAAGTTGCAAATATTTTGAACAGCAATAGGTAGACTCTCTTCCCCAAAAATGACTTCTTTGTTTTTGTCTTTAATCAGAAGATAATTTTTTTCCGCTCTTACAAAAAGCAATCAACAAAGTTATAAATATACCAAATCTCACGGATTAAAAACAAATCGGAACGAAATTGGTAATTAAAGAAGTGAAATACAGCTTTAGTTGTGAATGGTTTGACCACCACTGTATGTCAATAAAGATGAGGCAGCCAAGACATAAACCTGATCCGTGTACGGGTGAAATAAGAATATTACATAACTTGTTCGAGACGGACAGGATATAAACTTAATGCGTGTACTGGTAAAACAAGCATTTCGTATCATATAACTTAGAAAAATTTAACTAAATACACGATATTTTAAACATAGATGATGTCTAAAATAAACCTTTTGAATTTGTGTACAAGAAATGTAGAAAGAGGCGGAAATCATTCACAACACTGAAAAATCCCAACGTGCTAAGAATGTTTGTTTCTTATCTCTTTCCACCACATATTAAAACTTTCTCTTCTGTTTCTAGTGATGATACTCGATGAGCTTCACATATATCCAGTGGGGTGGGAAAGATCCAGAATTTGATGAAAATCCAAATCTTAAAGCGGCATCATATCCATAGCTTTAGCAGAAAAAGACTTGTTCTATAGAATCTAAATAATATCGCTGTGATTGACTTCGCCTGTATCTCACGAAAGTGGGCCATCTTTGGTGCTCATTCACTAGAATCACAAGATTTCGTTCCAAAAACTTATTAAAATACCTTCGAATACTTCCTTGAAGTTATCACACGTTTGCTCTTATGAGCACTATGCTACCTATTGAGCGTAATGCTTCTTCCTAACATTCGGTAGGCGTTTTTACTACTCAGTGGAGGTTTTTCTGCTTTCACTAACTGTCAAAAAAACTTCTAGACGTACTCATCGTTCAGTTATGGATAACTGTTAATAGAGCAGTATATCAACAAAGTAACTACGCTTGAAGTAAAAAATACAAGGAACTAACAAACTGCCTTTGTAGATTTATTTGGGAAATCATTTTGTTATGTTACAGCCCACTGTATACAGGTGTCAGTCGGTAAATACAAACAAATAATAGAGACAACATGTACGTGTCATCATAACGCATGCATTGAGTAAACTATGAACGAATGTACATACGTATGTGTGAGTATGAAATAAATAAATGACTTGACATGCGTATGTAATAAAAGTACAGCTTCCCAGTTTCCCAAACTAACGCTTATTATTATGCCATTAGAAATATAAAAAATATATGTACATATAGTATATCAATATAAACATATTCTATTACTAATATAGCATAATACATAATGAGTTATAAGCATGTAAACTACTAAAGTAGTCATCAGTTCGGACTACACTTGTATACGAGATACTACATATCTATGTATGTACGAGTATGAGTAAATATAAAAATAATTTCGATTTTCATAATTTTATAAGTACGTGTGTATATTAGAAGTGTTGTACTTGTATTCCTGTGTGTGTCTAAAATAATACCCATTTGTATACCTTATACACAAATACAAAAATTAAATGCCCTAACACACAAACATACTATATATACATACATATAAAGAAACTTTTAATACTGCATAAAGTAACTTACACATGTTATTGTATAACTTATTAAAATTTATTAAAAAAAAAGTGTAGCCCAACAAACATTTTTGTTAGAACTCAAAAAAAAAAAAAAAAAAAAAATCCAAATATACAGCAGGTGAAAACTATGTGTGAAATGTATTAGAATCAGTAAAAAACTCAATTTCGAAGAAATGCGAGTTAGGGCCTTTCTACAGAACGAACCAACGAAATTTATTTGAAGGCCAAGGAGTTGATTGTTTGTATGGCTCGTATACGTTTGGTTCAGATTTGTTCTTGTTTATTTAGAGTTAAACTGTTAATCGGCTAAGTAGAAAAATGTTGTAAACGGTTTGTAGTTTAGTGTTGTTTATGGTCTATATATAAAATACTTTATTTTCTATCTTATGCAAATCTTAATCATCAAAAATGTTAACAATTTTGTTAATAAGGATAGCATATATGTACATACATATGTGTGCATAGTAGACATATCTGATTGCTTCCTTTGTAAATATAAATAAATTAATTTAAAAGTAGAAAATAAATGTTTGTCCGTCTTTCTATGACTGTCTGTAAAGTTTTACTTAAAGGCAATAAATAATTGTGAATTACCATTATAATATACTTACTCTTGTATTATCATTTAATTAGAATTTCAATTAAATTTCTGTGTTAAAATTTTATATTCAAATACATGTGAAACAATAAAATTGTTTGTTTTCTTTTGTTATAATACAATATGAATTGTTTTCTGTGATCATCATGGGGAATAAGTGCTTAAGTCGTTTTAAGCGATTATTAAAATAAAAATAGCAACATGATCTTTATAAATAAAAGCGTTTTTGTGTATTTAAAATTTTTTTTCCCGTTACTGCTCTTGGGAGCAGAGGATTTCCACAAAGCATTTTCATCTTACACAGTTTGCTGCCTCCCATGAAAGATTTTTTTACCTTAGTTCTTGGATAATTGTGCATTGACAGACCTTTCTTGGTTGGTTCATTGAGTTTAAGAATTCCACTCAAGTGCCATCCCTGTAATAACAGGTTCGCCATCTAACGTTTTTTTTTTCAATTAGTTCTTATTTCGTGAATGGTAACACTTAGCTCATGTCTGATTTGACAGATAATTAGTTTTATTCTTCCGCTGAACGAATATGGTTGTGTATACGCTTTTTTCGCTTCGATAAGTGGGCCTGCGATCGACTTACAGAAGATGCCGATTTTGCCAAAAAAATCATCTTTTCAGATGAAGCTCAGAAAACCCGCACGCATACATTGAAAAGCCGATGCACCCAAGACGAGTCACTGTTTGGTTCAGATTTTGGTCCAGAGGCATAATTCGAAAATGAGCAAGGAGTGGCCATCACAGTCAATGACGATCGTTATCGGGCCATGTTGAACGAATTTTTGTTCACAAAAATTGAAGAAGAGGATATTGGCAACATTTGGTTTCAACAGGACGGCGCTACGTATCACGCAGCCAAAGCTACACTCGATGTTTTGCGCCCTGTTTAAAAAAAAAAAAAAAATTATTTGGCGCACCCTATGCGAATTTTTCTTAAAGTATAGCTGATGCATCTCCACTTCCTTTGCCTTAACTGTTTTAGTATGGGCTTTTCACTTGTCGATTTCCATGTTTTTGCTTTTGTGTGCTGATGTTAGACACAAGCTAGATTTCACTGCCGTACAACAGAATTGACTTTATACATGAGTTGAATATACTGTGTTAGGTCTGCAATCTCCATACTTATTACAGCCCAACAAATGCCGCTCTTGCTTTGTTGAGCTTGTTTCTGTAACGCCGTTTATTGCCATTATGCTTTCCAGATAACAGAAGCTATCTACGTACACAATTAGTTGGCCCTGTGGCATGATATTTTCTGTGCTATTGTTGTTAATTCTCATGGCTTTGATTTTGTTGACATTTATCTCAAGTCCAACATCACGAGTAAGTGTTTCCAAGTCCTTTAATTTTGACTGCATGTTGGCGATCTTGTGTGAGAGTAGGCAAATATTATCTGTTCTCTGTGAACGGATTTCGCTCATGTTCTCATTCAGTACGATGGCAAATAGTAAAGGTGAAAGTGGACATCCTTGCTTTATGGAATGGTTGACTGACGCTCCCGTTGTGTAGAACAGAGAGTTTTGCAACCTCGTAAATTTCTCGTTTTCTTTGGATTATTTTCTTGGGTACTCCTTTTCTTCACAATGCTTTCCATATGGCAGTCCGTTTGATGGTATCGAGGGTTTCTTGAAGTCAGCGAGCAGTAGGTCCAGGGGTGTACGCCATTCTAGAGTCTGTTGGGCTGGTCTACGCAGCTTCTATTTGGCCGGAAGCCTATCTGTTAGTTCCGCAATATGCTCTCTTTTTGCTCCGAAGCTTGCCCTGTATTATACCTGCTAGCAACTTGTATAGGGTGTTAGGCAGAGTGATTCCTCTCCAGTTATAACAATCTTTCAAGTCGCCACCTTTTTCGTTGCTTTACAATGATTCCTTTCTTTCGCGTGGAAGTAGCCTCTCTCCCTCCCATGCTGATATGAGGATATGAAACCGTATTAATTCAGCTATGGTTGTGATGTCAGCTCGTAAGGTTTCCGCCGGAAACCATTTTCGACTGCTACTCTTTTATTCTTCAACTTTACTATTGCCTCTTTTATTTCATTCAAACTTGGAGGGCTACATGCTACGTTCAATGTATTTTCTATAGAGCTGTTGTGGTATATTTTGATGTCTTCAGCGATGTCTGTGGCGTTGCTAATTTCTTCGAAATGTTCTCAACATCTTTGCATGTATGCTTCAGTATTCGATATTAATGTGCCACTACAATCAGTAACTGCTGATTCCTGCTACACTTTCTATTTGTGCGATAGTCCATCGTCTGATGTACATGGTTTCCTCATGCTATTCGGTCCATTTGCTTCTTCTGCTGTTTTTGCTAGCCCTTCCTGAAACTTCTTTTTAACTTTTATTGCAGCTTTCTTTAGCTTTTTACATTGGTATTGTTTGTATTGGTATTGCTGCCTCGTAACATCGTTGTTGTTAAGCTGTTTCTAGTTTCTCAGTTTCCCAGTTTCCTTCTTCGAGAGATCAAGTTCCAAGTGTCGCCTGATATTCATGTTTTTCTATGTGTTTGTACTACACCTAGTGTTTTTTATGCATTTTAAATTAAATTTAAATAGTAATTATTTTTTTCTAATAACAGACATAAGCTGTTTTGCTTTAATAGCATCGATTTTTTCCTTTTTGTAATTTTAAATTGTCGTTTTATTTTCATTAACTTCAATATGTTATTGTTTGATTTATTGTGTTGGTAACAAAATTATTTATCTTCTTTGTAGTTATATGCTATGAGCGTCAAAATTAAGTGTACAGCCTTGTTACCTTAAGTATTTATTACATATGTACATACTTATATGGTAAAGCACAAGGATGTATACTTTATTATAAAAAAGCTTTTATTTTAGGCTTTTAACATACAATTAAATTTAATATTTTATCTTTTCTAAATCGTTATTCACAAAGTTGGAAAACACAAACAAAATCTATTTCAGGCTTTGGTTAAATCCCATATGCTTTACCATATAGAGTTTAGTCAATAGGCGCTATAACTCCCTTAATTCCCATCCGATTTTAAAGGCTAAATTATTAATTTATTCATAACTAAACATACTACTTTAGTAAATCCAAAAATAGTATGGTTCCTATATAAAATAGCATGTAAAAACGCCTCTAAACTTGGATAATTTGGAATTAATTAAACAACAAATGTGTTTCCTTGAGAATTATACACAAATTCCTTAAGTTTGCTTAAGTAAAGTATATATACACTGTTAAATAGATTTGTTCCTCGTCTTTAAAAGTCCTACAAAATTTTTAAAATCGGTTAACATTTAGCTAAGTTATTAGCTTAAAAGTGTATGCAGGTACGAAAAACCGGTTTTTACACGTAATTCAAGATTTTGGATATGTTATGAAAATTCCATAATATGATTCTTGTTGCCTTTAAAAAATGGTAACAACTCAGGTATTTCTACGTGACTTTTATTTGTGCCATATGTAGTTTTTTTCTTGTACACTTTATTTTGACGCGTAAAAAATAGAGCAGATCTATTTTTGTTGTAAAATTTTAGTTATTGTAAGAATTTAGTTGTTGTTTTTTTCGATTTTGTAAAGCTCAAGATATGTTTTTAAAAAATATACACAATATGTTAAAATTCAGCGAATTTTAAAAGAATGAAAGAAATTAGTGTTGCCAAGTTTTTATGATGAAAACGCGCAGACCTTCTACTCAAAAGGCCCTAAAAAGCAGGAACATATAATAAAATTGAAAAAAAATGTATTTCTGCAAAGATTGTTTAATAATTTGAACGATTTGTTAAAAAATTATATTAAAAATAATTTATAACAAATTAGCTACTTAAAAACGATACCTTCATTTCTGGGTTCAGTTATAATATTAAGAAAATACCTATCAGAGGTTTTAGGGTAGGTTGTGCTAATTCTCCACTGCTGTCTATCGTTGTTCTCGATTGTGTACAACTTGGTATAAGCTGGTTATTTAACCTATATTACGCAGATGACATCTACCTCAAGGCTCACAAACATTGCGAGATGCAATTAAAGCTGGATTCTATACAGGCGGAGGTATACTAGCGGGCTTGCAGAAAAACATATCTAAAACCAAAATTGTTTGAATCCACGCTAATAACACAATGATCTTTCAAAATGGAAATAAAAATTTGAATGATATCCCGATTTTTGCTATCTCGGAAGTATCCTCACTCAGTCAATCTTTTGGCCGACTGAATGCTATAGAGCATTCTCCATTTATCCCTCTCCATTATCCATTTATCTCTCTCTCGTGTATGACGCCTTTTTCATATGATTGCGGGTCATGAAATGTGGCTATTATTAATGAAAACTCCATTCAGGCATTTATAGGCCGCTGTCTACGGCGCATTTTGATAATATATGTATGTATCGGGAAAATATTCTATAAGAAGAAACTGGATTGAGCACTCTCTGAGGAATCTAAACTACCACATAGCGGAACTGACCATAGGCAAGCTTAAGAGTCACAGGCAAGCGGAAGAGTCGGAAGGCCAGATCATTTCTAGAGAAGACAGATTGAGAGACAAACTGCTTCCCTCAGACTTAGAGCCAGGCTAGTTCATGAGCTTTAGATGGAAGGTCTTTGTTACGGCCCTATGATCCCTTTTAAAATCTTTAATGGATCTTATATTAACCCCTTACAAGTTTAGTATTGTAATTAAATAAAATTTTTAGGTTTCTTCTTTAAAATATTTTATTTTTGTTATTTTACTCTAAAAAATTTATGTTTTAAAAAAATGGGCCCTTAGGTCGCAAGATGAGACAATTAAAAGTTCATAGTTTATATGAATTAATGAGTTCATTGAATTTAGTGATTTTCTATTTCTTACAAAAAATGTAATTAAAAAGCGCTAACCTAGCGCGTTTTTGAATAAGAGCGCTAGAGACAAAAATGTGACTTTTCGGTAGTTGGAACGTGCTAAATATAGCGCGAAAGTCGCTAATTTGGCAACACTGAAAGAAATATTGAATTCTTAAGCAGATTTCGGCAAAGAGCTGCTCTTCTCTTCTGCTTTCCCACGTAAGTAGGCACATGCATAGGCAAAATATAAACAAATAGAAGTAAAGAGAAAACAAGTGGAAAAACACAGTGCGCCGTAGTGAGGGACTCTCAATTACTTCCATAATAGTAAAATTCATTAATTCATTTTTTTTCCGAACGCTGTTCTAGACCAAGGGTGACCATAAAGAAAAATTTGTTGTGTGGTAGTGTTAGTGTATTTTTGCTGTGTGCGTTGAAGAGAAAAACTAAAAAGGGAAACAATAATACAAAAAAAAAATTTTCAAAAGCAAAGCGTCATACGTCCTGTCCTCATCCATTAACATCTATTCCACAACTAAACAAAATTTATTATTTTATTTATTACCTTGTTATTAACTGCTCATTTTCGTTCGGTTGTAAAAGACCTTATCTGTTCAACTATGTTCTAGAGCAGATTCAGGGAAGGAGAGGCTCTTCTCTTCACAGGCATTGGTAAATATAAGCAAAAAATAAACAAAGGAGAAGTAAAGAGAAAACAAGTTGAAAAACACTGTGCATGATAGCCTGAGTGAGAGATGCTCAATAACTACCGCAATTGTAAAACGAATTAATATTGGTTTGCCTAACTCTGTTCTAGAGAATAAGGCTGTACTCTCAATTTTGACGCTCATAGTATGTATGCTTGTATGTATTTCAGGTAATTATGATATGATTTGATTTTGTATTAAATAATATTTAAAATGTAATTGAAACGGAAGAGAAAAAGGAAAACAAATCAAAATAATTTCTTTATTATCTTGTGGCAACTTTTGTGTTTTCTAATTGCAAAGACTGACGTCAATCAACCAAAGGTGAAGTAAACTGTTTAAATACTCTACACCGGTAATATATGATAACGTTGTACCCAAAATATTCACTCCTACAGTGGCTCTAAAATTTATCTCAAGACTTCTTATAAATATTTTTAATCAATCACGGTGCAGCCCCGGTAGATTAGTGGGTAGTGTATTAGTCTGCTAGTGAATGCAATGATCCGTTACACTACAATGCGCCTATGGTCTTACTCACTGGGTTCCTATAGAGCATGTTCATCAATTTGCTTTGTTTACATCGATTTTAAAGTTCAAAACCTATATTAAGGGCACAAGAGCAGCTTGGAAATTCTGTAAAGTTTTGTGACAAACAATTTTGTTTTAATTGTACAGCCTTCGTAATGTAATTGACAAATTGACTTACTGTCCCTTATTTATTTTTGTTTTTATTTTTTTATATAAAATTTTATAAATTTAAATTTATTTTTCTTATTTCTCTTGTCTTCATAGTAATTAAAAAATAAGAAACAAATTACTTGCAACGCAGACATACAACATATGAATTGATGTCCTTTAGAAAAAGATTGAATGCCTTCATTTGTTTCATTTGTTTTTTTTTTTTTTTGCTATTTTACATTTAAAATAATATCTGCAGTTAGGAAAATTCAAATTTTCTCTTTAATAACAAAATAGATTAGAATCATTACTGATTACTATTCTTTTTACAGACAAATGATGATTTAAAACCTAGAACTTACCAGATAGTCCATTTTATATTCCTGGGTCAACTGAAAGAAAAGAAAAATAAAAATTACAATTAAATAGAAAGAGAGAGAAAATTAGTTTCGAAAAATTATTGATAAAAACTGTTTAAATTCCATAGATTTAAAGAGAAGAGAATTTTTATTTATTTTTCTTTTCTTTATAGCAAATAAGTTGGTTAATTCAAAGGTTTATAAATAATTAATTTTCCATTCCTCCCTGTGGTACAAGCGTTAGGCATTTAATCAAAGGCGACTCCCATTGGCTAAAAATACGGTAGGTATCTAATCTTCTTCTTTTCTTCTCCTTTCTCAACTTCGTATCCGTTCAATTCCCCTTAGTTCTTGAAGTAAGATGAGTGACAGTCCTTACACATAATCCTAAACTTGATTAGATCTTATGACGTGTGAAACCATATTATTCGGTGTTACCCTATTAGATATTCTCTCGTATAATGTTCTTCCTTCTATTTCATATCTTGAGCAATAAAAGAATATATGTTGCCTGTTGCCATGCCCATTTTTACTTAAGAAACAAGTTACAAAAGTTAACAAATGTTTTTTTTCCACCCATGTTGGAACATTTCAAATAAACCTATATTTTCCATTAACTATGACTCATCTGGCTTTCTTTTTATCGTTCCTTAGCTGTTAGAGTTGGTAGGCCTTCTACCCTTATCATATACTCCCTTAAGCTCCAGACCCATTACATCGGTTGGTGTTATACTAGACACGACTTCAATAGCATCGTGTGAGTTTAGTCAAAACAAAGATTTTGTGGATTTTTGTCGACGCTGGTCCCCCTCAAAGGTGCCGCCTACATCACTCTTGACTGACTAATCATCGCTAGTAATAACCTTCTGCTCTGGCTTGGTATTATAATCAACATTATCATACCGACCAGGCACTATTGCATGGGATCTATTGTGCCCCTTCCGGTCTATAGTTTGCTCAGCAGATCTAAAACCATGATGGTGGATATGTCACCCAGTGTGATCTTATCTTTACCTAAGCATTTTCACCTAAGTCTATCAAGAACCCACATTACACAATATGTGTTCCGCTGTCTCTAACGCCTGTGAGCATAGCATACAATCATCCACATATGTGATCGCTATCAACTTCAGGTGCGCTATTAGTAAACAGTGGTTTACAGTGGTCTGTAAGAAACTCCGTTAGGAGTTTCAAGTTCAGCCTGCCATACTTGAGAACCTCAGAGCGACGTCCCAAAGTCCTCTTTGAATATTCCAGTGTTTCAAGTATCTGACAATTTACAAATCCTGGAAGAATTTACCAATCCGAACCGAATAGGGTGTCATGGAACCTTTTCTGGTCGATGCATCCGCTATTTCATCACCATCCATCTCAAAGTGTTCATTTACCCACGAACAACTGGACCTTATTACCAAGCGAAAGCTTTTGCAAAGTATCGCAGCAATAATTGACCAGTCTAGATGTAAATCGTTTCGAGCCAAGTGCTTTTAAAGCAGCTTGGCTGTCAGTGAATATCTTAATGGTCTTACTCTTGAGTCCTGTCCTGGTTGGGTCTATGAACATCAGCACCGACACAGTTATTAATTTTAGAGCCATCGGTATACCAGTTTAAATCAAACTCACTCCGAACTAAAGTCCAATTAGATCAAAAATTTCGCTTTGGGAATGCAACCCTGAATCTCTGCCAAAGCACAGATCCAAAGGCATAACATCCGGGACCGAAAATGGTTCTCCGACGACCTTGCGTAGAACAGATAGACTTCCCGACAAATTTCGGGATTCCTTGGTGAAAAACTTTTGCCGCCGTCATTCACATCTCATAGATGTGAAGCGTGCAGCTATTTCACAAGCCTTCTTGATATTAAATTTGTCCCGCATATATTATTGCTTCCAGGCATTTTAGTGATTGGCTGGATTCATAAGCGTATCCGTATATGTCTAGTGCCGAGCTTCTTCCAGTTTTTTATATTCGATGACGTTTCTCAACATATAGCCTCAATCTGGTTCTAGTTCGCCACTATTGTCACTGCTATATTGCCAGCATAGCGAAATATCTAGAAAAACTACCTGTGCAATGAATGCAGCCATTTATTACACTCGATCATAGTGCAACTGTATGACAACTTAAAAGGAGTATTTGACAGTGTCCAGGCCCAATTTGAATAGTTTATTGACGCCATTTTGTAACTGTGCACAGAACATAAACCCATAAAATACATTGGAAACAAATAACAATCAAATCTATGTTTTTTCCAGGTGCATGTACATCACCGAAGATTAAGATGGGTCTGTTGGCCAACTGCCAACTGTTAGCGTAACATACTCAGAGGTTTTGGACTGTGGGCTGTGTTATTCCTATAGATTGAAAAATATATAGAAAATACATTGAGCATAGCATGTAGCCTTTCCAGTTCGAATGAAATAAAAGAGAAAATACTAAGATTTAAGGGTAATAAAGCAACAGATGAAGATGAAACCCTTATGAGCTGACAGCATAACCGCAGCTGATAGCACAACCGCAGCTGACTTACTACGGCCTCATATCACATCAGCAAGGAAGGAATGGAGGCTGCCTTCAACTTGTAAGAAAGTCACCATTGTGAAGATACCAAAAAGTGACGACTTGAAAGATTGCAATAACTAGACAGGAATCATTTTGCTTAACAACATATAAAAGAATGACTGCTAGCATAATACAGAGAAGGCTTCAGGGCAAAATGGAGAACATATTGCGAGAAGAACAGGCAAGCTTCCGGTCAAATGGAAGCTGCGTGGACCAGGCTAACACTCTACAAAGCATAATAGAATCTATAGGATAACGTACGCCCTGTATCTACTGTTCGTCGATTTGAAGGAAGCCGTCGATACCATCAAACGGACTGCCATATTTAAAGTATTGATAAGAGCAGGAGTACCCCAGAAAATATTCGGAATGATACAAGCAATGTACGAGGATACAAAATCTTCTGTTCTTCATAACGGGAGCATCTGTCAACCATTCCATACTAACGCTGGAGTAAAGCAAGGATTTCTATTTTCATCTCTACTATTCACCATCGTACTGAATGAGATAAAGTGGAGTTTCCCACAACTCGAGAACCTGGATTATGCAGATGATATTTTTCTACTCTCACACAATATCTTCAACATGCAGACAATGTTGGACTTGGGATAAATATCAAGAAAACCAAAGCCATAACAGCAAAAGCTCAGAAAACATCATGCTACAAGGCAAACCAATTGAGTATATGGATAGTTTCTGCTATCTTGGAAGCACAATGGCAACGAACGGCGGCGCAGAAACAGATGCTAACAACAGGATTTACAAAGCAGAGCGGTATTAGGACAACTGCAGTCAGTATGAAAAAGCTCATGCATATCCAGGCAAACCAAGCTCAGATTATTCAGTTTATGTGCAAACTCGGCTCTGTTGTACGGCATTAAAGATATTCGGGCCTAACACCGTAAGCAACATAACAGGTTACTCAATAAGTCCGTAGGATAAGTAAGGAAAAAACAAAATTTTTATAAAACTCGATTTTATTATTCAATATCGTCGCCTTCGAAGGATATACAACGAGTATAGCGATTTTCCAACTTTTCGATACCACAATAGGCTACAGTTTTGGCGACTACCTCATCATTTAAATTTCTTACCAGACAGCATTCCCTTGAGATCTGAAAACAGGAAAAATCAGTAGAATACTGCGGATGGATTAGCAATTCGAGCCCAATTCATTCATTGTTGACACCGTTTTCATAGATTTATAACACGATTTGTGAGCTCACGCGGCAACCATTTTGAACAGAGCTTTCGTATACCAAATATTCGAGTAAAAAACACTATCATCTGATATCTTTAAAATGTCAACTAGCTTGTGCACCTTCAAATTTCGATCGTTAATAACCAATTTGTGGTTTTTTAATGTTTTCTGGAATAACAGCCTCATTTGGGACTCTGAATCATTTGTGCTGATACGACCAACTTTAAATTCAGCAAACCACTTCTATACCATTTGTCTCATTGAAGCAGATTTCGGATAATGTTTATCAAACCATTGTTTGGTTTTTACTGTGTTTTCAGAATTCGAAATTCACTTTTTTCTAATTTTTTTTTTGCAATAACAAAAGTTGCTTGACACAAAATGTTATTACTCACGAATCAATAGTCGGATTGCTGTCAAATTTATACACGTGTCGTTTGAAGGTTAGTTCTAAATAAAAATCATATGGAAAAAATTCTAGTAACGCCGACTATGTGTCATCCTACGGACTTATTGAGTGACCTCATAGAACTATGGAATTTGGCAAATGAAAATCCCATACTGAAGCAGATAAGGCAAAAGAAGTGAAGTTGGATCACCCATACCTTAAGCAAAAATCCCCAATGATGGCCCTTAAGTGTAATCCTCAAGGATCAAGGAACTGCTGTCGACCAAGAAACACCTGAGAATGCACAATTATTTAAGAATTAAAGCAAAACAATCTTAAATAGGAAAAGACAAATACAACGGCAACAAATCGTGTAAGATTGACATGCTTTTTGGAATCTATGCTCTCAAGAGGAGCAATGGAAGACAAGTATGTATGGAAGCAAAATTGCCTTTATCCAGCAAAGAAAGATGTGCTGTACCCTTAGGAACACACTTAAAAAATGTCTGCATATCCTATTGTAATAAACTTGAGAAATCCCTTAATTTTAAGGAAATAAGAACAGATAGGAAAACTGTTGTCCAAATTTATCGGGCTTAAAGTAGCTTTTTAACAAATTTCTTTTATAAAATTAATCACGGAATTATCAAACTCTGGCATCGTATTTATAGCATTCAAGGATATCATAAAGCACAACAAAAACTTTTTGTTATTTTCCTAATTGGAGTTCTATTTTATTGTTCACAAACAATTCTTGCAACACTTTGATGCACACGAGTGAGTAGATTGTGAGTGAGTAGTCATAAATTGACAAACAATTACGACCACACAGACTAATAAAAATACCACAACAACAATAGCAAAAATGCATTGAACAAATAATTCTTGGCAATGGAAATACACGAGCAGCAGCAAATGTCATTTACACATAAATCATCTCTAATGCAACGGCATACAACAACAGCAACAATTACGACAATAACAATAAGAACAATCAAATGAATTTTATGAATTTTAAACTGATTGACTTGACTGAGTACACAGAAAAACAAGAAGAGCAAGAAACTTGACTTTACATTGGTTTGGAAGGTGAGGGGTTAAATATCTGTTTTATCCACAGGACTATACGGTTTATATGTAAGTGGCTCTACTGGATGTCAATCTGCCTGCCTGTCTGTCTGTCTGTCTGCTGAGTGAGTGTTGATTGTTGTGTGTGCGTGTATCGTTGACAATCTAATGTCTTCATGTAAATCTTGAGATGAGCTCTTTTAGTGGGGCCATTTATAAATGTTGATTATATAATTACAACAACAACAACAACAAAAAGAAAAACGACAATTACAACTATAACAACAGCAGCATAAATGTGGCATGTGGCATAGACAAAATACGCGATTCATAAAGTCAACTATGTATTGCGTTCAAAGTAATAATAGAATGGGTATGTATGTGTGGTATAGCTATGTTGACATGTGAATGTGTCATGCCTAACATATGTACACAAATAAATGAAAAGGTAATTAACAATTCATTTTGATAACTTAATTACAATTAAGTACATATACATACATTATGTTTTAATATCCCACATACACTCGCATACATATGTATACACAAACACATTTACACTACATACTAGAAAAGAAATAGATATTCATGTTTGTCGCATCGTTAGCAGATGATTTACATACAACAGTTACATGTGTATTCGCACCCTATTGAAATTCAAAATTGCAATTAAAGGGTAGAGCAATAAATTTCTAGTGGAGGAGAGTACCAGTAACCTTTAGACCTTAAATTTTCACAAGCGACACAATAAATGAGAATCAATTTTTCAAAGCTAAAGTAGTGAATGAAATTGAGGTCTATTAGAGAATTTTAATTAATGATAATGCAGTTTTGATATAACTTATGCTGAAATTAATTGAGTTGTGTCTTTTTTGATCTTTGATGCTGCAAGACAGCACACTATTCAGCTCACGTAAGCTATAAAGGCAGGATGAAAGGAATAAATCCTTAGAAAGTCGGCAACGTAAGTGAAAAAACTCACCAAAGGGAAGATTGAAGTTCAGGTTAATTCCGCAGATAGATAAATGGATACGGAGAGAACATGGCGAGATAAACTATAATCTTACCCAATTCCTTATATGCCATGAAGGCTATAGACATATGTTCAGTATATATACTGAAAGTATAGATACCGATGTGAATAACACGACTCTCCAAGTTTTTCGATCTGTCCAGACGAAGGCAAAAGTGCGGAGTACGTTGTATTCCATTGCCCATGCTTTGCTAGTGACCGCTGATGTGTCTATGGGAAATGCAGATATTGGGCATGAGAAATCACTGTGACGTTTGTTAGGACGATCATTTCAATTGTCAAAAGAGGTATTCAAGTAACTTAGTTCGTTAAAAAGGTGCAAGAAATACTTCAATTGATCTCCTTAATATTTACAAAAGCTAAGTATATCTGACCCAAAATGGAGTACAACTCTCATGTGTGGGCCGGTGCTTCAACGACTATTTTGGAGCTTCTCGGCCACGTACAGGAGAGGGCAAAGATACTCATTAATGACTGTAGGGTAGACAACTCTATTAGAGCATTGTCGCAATGTGGCGTATGTTTCATTGTTCTATCGGTACTATAATGAAATGTGTAGTTAATTCCTAATAATCATATATTCATACGTAGTACTCGTATTTCTCATAAGGCGCATTTCTTTGTAGTTGATTGCCCAGTAAATCGCACAACGCATTATAAGGAGAATTTGTTCTTTAGTCTCACTGTTAGTTTGTGCAATAATCTACCAGCCGAAAGTCTTCCTTGCCACTTACGGCCCTGATTGCTGGTCTTAAAAAAAAACTTTGATTAATCCGTGATAAATCGGATACTACTTGTATACCCCTCCAATGACTTTTTGCACGTATTCCTTATAAAGTGGCTTAAAAATTCATTCGGATAAAGCTTGAATATCGCTAGTACTTCTTTATAGTGATCACATATGGTTATGGTGGTTATACTTATAGTCGAGTGTAAATAAACGCGGCATGCAACGTGCGATTGATTCAGATGATTTTCATTTTCCGATAGGCGGAAATGATTATATGGCATGTTTGCCTTCATACATAATGGTGCGAACAAAACGAAACTTAAAAAAACAAAGTCTGACTGAAATCTTTAGTGGTTCCTACATTAGTTTAGTTTATACTGAAAAGCTGTACATAATTTATGGGTGGTGGCTCAACTTTTTCAGCAATTGCAATCACGATCAACATACCACTGACTAACTAAATAATGGATAAAAGTGAAAACTTTTGCATTGACTTTTACTTAAAAGATGAAAAATCTACTATGAAAAAGTCAACACAAAATATATAAGGTCACTCAATAAGTCCGTAGGATGACACATAGATGGCGTTACTAGAATTTTGTCCATATGATTTTTATTTAATACTAACCTTCACACAATACGTGATTCGTGAGTTACAGCATTTTGTGTGAAGTCACTTTTTTTTATTAAAAAAAAAATTTGAAAAAAGTGAATTTCGAGTTTTGATGAAAAAAAAAAAAAAAACAGTGGAAACCAAACAACGGCTTGATAAACATTATCCGAACTCTGCTCAATCGAGACAAATGATAGAAAAGTGTTTGCTGAATTTAAACGTGGTCGTATCAGCACAAATGATGCAGAGCACAGTGGACGCCCAAATGAGTCTGTAACTCCAGAAAACATTCAAAAAATCCACATATTGGTTATGCACGATCGCAAATTGAAGCTGCACGTGCTAACTGACATTGTCAAGATATCAGATGATAGGGTCTTTATCATCTTACATGAACATTTGGATATGCGAAAGCTCTGTCCAAAGTGGCTGTCGTGTGAGCTCACAAATCGTGCCACTAATCGATGAAAGCGAAGGCAAAATTGAATGAATTGGTCTTCGAATTGCAAACGTGTTCTCAAGATTTAGCCCGTTTACAGATCTCAAGAGAATGCTTGCTGGCAAGAAATTTAAATCCACTGATGAAGTAATCGCTGAAACTGAGGCCTAAAAAAGAATACGGCCTACTAATGGATATGTAACTACTTTTTTTGTTAAGATGTAGGGTAAAAGAACTTTAACGTTTTTAAAACATTCAAAAAAAAAAAAAAAAAATAAATAAAAACCTCTAAAGCATGTGTTACAGCTTTAATACCATTTGCTAGACCCTGAAAATCAAAAAAAGCTTCAATAAATCACATAAAATTAAACAGAAATCCTTTTTAAATAATTCAAACAAATTTATACCAAAATTACACAATAAATGGGAATTAAAGCCTCTTTCGTTGATGTGTTACGCAGATTAAAGCGTTACTTTACATTTGCAAGGTTGCAAACGTATGCAACCAAGGCTACCTTTAATGGTCAGTCAACAACAATAACAAATAGCAGCAAGTTAACGCAATTCAAATATTATATATTCAATTTGTTGCAGTCACATTTATTAACACCCCACCCCCGCAATCCATTCAAATCAAACTTACTGTGTCTCTGAGTATGGGAAGATTTACAACTCATACATACATGCATACATACCTTCGTCACATGCATCAATTCTATCCAATGACGTTCTGTAATTGCTGAATTCTGCAATTCGGTAATGGTACGCAACGAGGCAACTAATTCTCGCAACACTCCCACAATATACAAATAGGGCATCCATTCTCTTATACTCTTGTCGAGAGTGCGTAAGTCGCGCGTAAATTGTTTGCACTCGTTCTCGATGTCATCGGTGTCAATGTGCAGCCATGGTGATGAACGCCAATCATCAATACACGATTCGATAACATGAACAAAGTCCCACAGTTGCTGTGTCACGCCACCAAATGTATACCACACACGTGTAAATATTTGAATGAATTGGTAAAAGAATATAAAAAGAAAAAAAAATAGACAAAAATAAATTGAATAAAAAGTTTGCTTTTTAGTCTGTTTGATTAAAATTAAGCAGAGAAAAGATTTAAAAATATTTTTAAAATAATGAAAGAACACATCACATGGCCTTACATGATTAGCTGTTACAATGACCCCAATAATTCGTTAAAGTTTTTAAAACACCAGCACAATTAAATAAAATTTGAAAAGATATGTATTTAAATCGACATCAAATAATTCTCATCGATTTAATAGAAGGTACGATTTATATAACGAACTACCATATGTTTGATTCAAGACAGAGTTGTGCTGTATCTGCCTAAACACTTTCCGAATATAAAAAACTACTTTATCTTTAGGGAATAACATAGTCTTAGTTTCATCGAGTTTAAGATTTTCGAAGCTTTTCCTGCACTCGTGCTACTTGTTGTTATGAGTTTTGCAGATCAAACTGTTTCATACAAAGAGAGCTTCAGAATTCTTCTTGCCTTCAATATGATTTTTTGTATTGTATTGTGATGGCCATAGTAGCTAGAATCCAAACGGACCTACATGTCCGCATCCGAGTTCGAACCGCAGCAGCAAGACACAAGCACAAAAGAAAATATCATGCTGATACTCACATCAGCTAGGTCTCTTAGGGCATGTAGAAACGGACTGCCTAATATCCGAAAGATTCGGACACTGGCACAAGAAATGCTCGACAGTTTCCTCCTCTTCCTCATCCTGACAACCCCTACAGTAATCATTGAACGATAAACCGAGTCTTCTAGTATGTGCACAAGCCACCCAATGCCAAGTGATGACAGCCATCGTGTATACTCATACTAGGCTTCCAACAGGCCTGATCGTATATGGGCTAGTTTTGTCTTGATACAGAGCACGTGGGTTCATTCTCCCAAAGTATTTCTGCCCTGTTGAACAAGATGAGATTGGCATCCCAACTAGATGGCTAATTCCCTCGCTGCCAAGGCAGCTCCCCATTGCTAGTTAGTCTGGCTCACGGTTCCCCCAGATACCAGACTGATCCCTTACCCAGATAATCCGTAGGTCTGAATGTCTCGCTATCGCGTTTTGAGATGCCCGGCATTCACATACCAATTGCGCTGTCGAGTAGACACCAGAGAGCACTTTGATCGCAGCCTGATCAACATCAAATGCCCTATAGTATATTAAACTGTCCGTTGTCCTCTTTATTGCCAAGACTTCAGTCTGTAACACACTGCATTGGTCCGGCAGCTTAAAGGATACTCTCACGCCGTATGTAGGAATAAAGACACCGCCACCAACCCCTACCGAGGATTTCGATCCGTCCGTGTATACCTCAACAGAACTGGGTCTAATTACCGACTCTGGTGAGAAGCACACGGAGAACATTCTGTCCGTGAATCATATCCAAGTGTCAGGAATCATATCCAAATACCGTTAGATGGCCGTATGCCCCTAACCCCTGCCAGACCATACTCTCGCCATCCTCAACCTTATCGCAGACATAATTGCTATCTGCTTAACCATCAGGTGCACCGGGAACCAGTTTAGAAATACATACAAGACTTCGAAGGTGTGGACCTGAGCGCACCTGTAATCATCAGTGCTGCAATTCGCCGAACCCTATCAAAGATTCTGCTATATGCGGATTTCTCAAGAGATGTCCACCACTCCATACCTAAATATGGGCTTAAAAACCGTGCTAAAAATCGAATTAGTGCCACGTTCGCCTTCACACATGTATTCTGAAGCCAGGACAGCTTTGAGCCCAGGATTAACTCCAGATATTACGCACTATCTTCCAGCCCCAGTTCTATAGCGTGCCGGCTCGTTAGGGATAAAGATGAAACTTTTTACCTGAGCGTAAACAGTACCAATTAATCGTTTGGTGTAGTGGTTAGTGCAATACAAGTAGCCGCGGTTCGCATCTCAGTAGAGGACATGACAAGAAAAAGTTTATTTGCTATTTCTAGTGCTTAATAAAGAGACTTTAGCCTCCCTCCAGACAAATCCATCTAAAAGAAGCCCCCCTGACCTTCCAGCTTACCTTTTGCGATGATGTCAAACATCAGACAAATGATCAGGAGAAAACGCCACCTACTGGGAAAAAAAACTACAATGCTAAGTAAGGATCACCACCACCAGCAATTAGCAAGTATCTTTACCAATCCACATAATCATATGGAGGCGAGCTAAAGAAGATAATTCATCTACTAAGCTAGAAAACCAAATTGATTACTGAAACTAAAACAAGCTAATGTGTTCTCTAGAGAAGAAGTGAAGGAGAAAAAAACCTCACAACCTACGTTTATAAGCGAGTAGACTATGAAAAACCAAAAATTTAACGAAAACTATTCAATTGATAAAAGAACTAAACAAAAGAAATAAAACTTTAACTTACTTTGACGCGTCTCAGTTCGGTAGCACAAAGACGCAGTGTATCATCATCAGGTGCTGCTATGCCAAGGAGTTGTGAGTAGTAAGTAATGCGTTTATGGTGTGCACTGAAGCATTCCATTTTCAAACAAACTTCATCGCACAGGCTATAGACATCTGAACAAGGCGTTTGAAAAAACTATTTGGAGGATAGGGATTGAAAAGAAAAAGAAAATAAATTAAAAAAAATATATTCCTTTCATGGAATTCTTTCTTCCTGTCGTGTTTTGCTTATTTAATTCGCTTTTTTATTTTTGTTTTGCAATACAAACCGGCATTTTTTGAAATTTCTTTGCAAACGTTTGCAAATGACACGTATAGAGTGCAATTATAGCTGAGACCCTTTGCTGTTGATGCCTTTTTGTATCCTGCAGCGCTTCGGCTTTTGTAATTGCCTGTCCCTTTAGATGTTGCCATTGCAACGGTAGTTGATCAATGTTGCGCACTAATTGTCCATCATATTGAACGTTGTAAGTCTTTAGCAGTTGCATCATTTCCTTGAGTGGCTTAAATAGATTATCGGCATACGCTTCACGCTGTTTAATTTGTTGCATGACAGCGAGCACTTGCAGCAAAGTGCGAAAATCATTATGTGCAACATGAAGTTGCAATAACTTAAAGCCCGTTTTAATGAATTTGTTAAATTTCTGCAAAAGAAATTCATTCCCATGTAAAATAACGAAACGAAATAAAATATCAAGGAGAACGATGTTAAGAAAAAAAAAAAAAAAATTCAAATTAATGAAGCGTGCAACTACTGATGCTGATTAAAGTTTATTAAAATTTTAATTATATTGCAACACATATCGTTTTCAGTTCCAATTATATTTTTCCACGTGTACAACACTTACTTCCAAAGTATTTTCAACATAACGCAACAACCTTTTTTTGAAATATTGCGACCACTTGCAGGCCATATTGAGTAGAGAGTATTTCAAAGGCTTAATATCGATAGCCAGCCAACCATTTACAATGTGCACATCACTTTGCTCTTCGATGACATCGTGTAGTGTATTGTAGCGCTCAATCTGGAAGAGAGAGAGAGATTAACATAATTCAGTATACGATAATAAAATATGAGACGTAGCACTATAGCACCTCTGTACCTTGGGTAGTGTGCATGAAACCTTTATTTTTTTTTTTTTTGATTTTCCAATAACCACTTGAAAATTCAATCCAAATTGTTTTCCGTATTTTGGTTTGGTTTTCATTTAAATTATTTTTTGACTTTTATTTATGGCCCAACAAAACTTGACCATTTTGTTTTTGGTTTTGAGACCAAAACAATTTTGGTCAATGGAATAGAATTACACATACAGACAAATGCTCCAACATAGGCAATGAATATGGTAAAACAACAACAAAATTGTTGCCAATTACAAGTAAATAATTCTTCGAAAATATTGCCATTTGCTAGTTGCTGCTACTATACCAGCAGCTTTACTTACCACCACACACTATTGAAATAGAAAATAATTGGTTAGTGGGTATGGCTCAGTGCTGTTCGGTATAATTCAAAATCCCATTATGGCTTTCTTTGAGACCAGAAAAATGAAAAATAAAAGAATTCATATAAAAAAAAAAGAAAATAACGAATTAAAATTGACCATTTGACTGGGCCACAATGATATATCGAATCAATTTCTTTTAGTTTAATAGGCTGAAACCACAAAGAAAAACTTAAAACCTCAACCGCAAAATATTGTTTAAATATTAACTATGTATGTGGTGTGTGTTTTTATACAAATATGTACGTATAAGAATATATATAAGAATGTACATATATATTAAATATTTATTTAAATACATAACAACAACATAAAATGGTTTCAACAATCGAAAACTGTAACATAAAATCGTATATATCAGGTGGGCGGCTATCTATCGTTTTAAATGTAAACCAGCGGTTATTTCGAATCTGGCAATACTTACGTCATTCTCTTCTGTCACAAAATTCAGTATATTATCTTCACCGAATGAAATGAATCGATTTACGCTTGAGCAACGTTGGGATTTATTAGAAATTTATTATCATTTCAAATCATCCCTTCGGATGAAGCTCATTTTCATCTTGGTGGGTACGTTAATAAGCACAATTGCCGCATTTGTGGCTCACAAAACCCAAACGTGGTCTTACAGAAGCCAATGCACCCATTACGAGTGACTGTTTGGTGCGGCTTGAGAAGCGGAGGCATCATCTCGAGCCAAGAGCACTAGCTCGATACATTCTTAGCCGGGAACCATGACCCGTAGATCGGTAGGCGTTTAGATAGTTTCCGACACTTTATCAAGGTGGAAGTCATGTCCAAATAATATGCTTTCGAATTTAATACTCACAGGTGTTTTTTATCATATGAGGTGGCGCTGGTGTATTCACTCGTGTCACGTAAAACTTTGACTTACCACTTTGAGAAATCTTCACTACTAAATAATCCCATTAATGCAAACTACAGTAGACTGATTTATTAGCTGATTAATAAAACTAAAACAAACCAATGGATTCTTTGTGGAAAGCAATCTGCTCCCAAGAGGTGTGACGAAAAAAAAATGCCATCAAGTTGAGATATCAAAGCAAATCACCCAGTTCAATAGGGATTTTACGGAGATGTAGTGCAGCAACCACTCGTCCAAAGCTTTAGGGCGACTTTTTATAAGAGAAGGACATCGACAAAAAAAGTGTGCAAGCATCTGTTTCTCTTCTACAACGCCTCGGCTAGTATGGTGGTCATTGTAATGCAACCTCACCCTGCGAGCATAGTTTCTAATTAGCCAATGTCCGGTAAGCACAGCAATCAGTCTGAATAAATCTCTTCTATCATGACCAATGAGCGATCTAGTGGGTCTCACGACATAATCAGGCAAGTCAGCCTGATTCAGGTAGGAGTCAAGTATAGCAATGCCACCGAGTCTTTCCTTCGTTTACAACATGCCGATCCAGCACATGCCAACTCGTCTATACGTTCATTGCCTTTGAAGACCCAGTGTCACGGAATCTAAACAAGGGTCATCTCAGAAGAGAGGCTAAGAGTGTTCAATAAGTCCGTGCACTCTCACACCAATTTTTTAAACTGCTGTAGTTCGTCTATTGGAGTGATTGTGTAGTGGTGAAGATCCTTACTTAGCATTAAGAATTTTACACGAGTAGGTGGCTTATTTTCTAATCATTCGTGTGATGTTTTTTCTCTTCAGTACAGGTAAGCTGGAATGCTAGGCGGCTTCCTTTGGATGGAATTATCTGAAGGGAGATTGGAATCTCTTATTTGAATACTCGATTCGAACCAGGGCCGTTTCTGTTGTATACGGGCATTCTAACCACTACACCACACCACCCCAGTGGCAAATATTTCCGCATGAAAAACTCCGAACCCAAAACCACACCTTTGCTTTGAGCCCTTCGATGTTAAAGTTTAAGTTATTAGTCATAGACATACTGTTTTAGTGAGTTCAAATCAGCACGTCTTTCTATCTGTCTTCTTATACCAATAATATACTCACACTAATTTTGATCCGCACTGTATTAATATTTTTCTTTAATTTATTGGCCATTATGTGGTGTTTTCCTTCACTTTTATTTGTATTTGCATGAGAATGTGTATGTGTGTGTCTGTGTACATATGTATGAGAACCATAATATAGACTTTTATAGAGCGTGCGGTCACTTTTGGTATTTTTATAAGAGAATTTGCCACATATTGCAAGAAAAACCCCAACAACTACGAGTATAACACAAATAAACATAAGCATACGCATAAGTTTAATCCATACTAAGAAATTACTTACACTCACACGTAAAGAAAAACTCTCCCCTCTCTCTGTCACACACACTCATAAACAAACATGATGAGAGTAACTTAATAGTTTATAAAATATGTCCAATATAATACGTAAATATGCGACCACAATCACACAAGATGTACCCATGGGACCAATAAACATTTGATAAATGTTGAAACGTTTGGGGCCAAATACTACTTGGCACTATTACCGACTGGGTTCGTCTTTATTGAACTCTTTCTACTCTTCATCATATGACATTAAAACGGAAGGGTATAGCATTACAGAGTGCGGTCTTTTAGTTTGAGTTCAGTTCCTATACAATGTCTTAAGTGTTGGTACTTAAAGTGTAACAAGAGAGAGAGAGAAAAAAAAACATCAAAATTAAGCAGAACATGAAAGAAAAGACAAATAAATTGACCAACAATTTAAATGTATTTACTTGTAAAGAGAAATGTTGGCAACACCACCACCATCATCGTACCAATTTGGAAATGAAACTCTTCTTCACTATCCTTAAGTAAAACAATACGGCCAATACTATCATATGCACACGTTTATGTCTGTCCAATTACAATTTTATTATTGGCTTAAGTACCAACGTCAACAGCAAAAACATGAACAATAATAACCGAAAATAAGATATATTTTACAGATACGAGGGTATATAGTTATGAAGTGAATTGAAAAAGTTTTGTCTTATAAGGTGATTTTTAGAATCTTCCCAGGTACCTAAAGCTGATTTTGTTATTTTATCTGATTTCGGAACATTGTACTTAAACATAGGTTCACAGTTACTGGCATAAGAATCGCTCTAGTAATTTGCTTTCTGCTTCATAAATTAACCACCAATTATAAATCGAATTACATAATTCCCTATACAAAATTTTAAGATATAATCATCCTGATAGTAAGTAGTTGTGTTTCAATAACCCTGTGCATTACTACAATGTCATCTCTAATATTTATCGTGATTCTGTCCAGTGTTTATTTAATTTCCTGACATTTTTTAAGCGAGATTTACCGGTAAAAAACAAAACCATAAACAAAAACAACAAGCAAAAGATGAAGAACCATTAAAACGAACTACAAAGCTGCTAAGTGAACAGGGTAATTCGTATAAGTGATTCACAACGAACAAAGTAATTTGAAGTCTCGTGTTATTTTGCTATTACTGCGTTCATCGTATTTTTGCCCTGCTAATTTCTATTCAAGATGACGATTCTGCTGGCGTTGGTATTTTTGTTGAATGACGTTAATGATTATCCTGATTTGCCCAAGAGGAATACTAAAATTAAAACCATTTTTCTTATACTGCATTTAAAATGAGTTTTATTACACCAAATATGTACCGTTTTTGGGGTACAAAACCATTATTTCACCTGCGTAAAACTTATGGGTTTTCCGACAGAAAAACTGATCAAATTAAGATTTGTAGGTCTCTACGGAATTTAAATTTACACCATTAAGAGAGTTTTGCAGAGATCGAAACAAATGATATTCTGAAGGAGCAAGCTCCAGTCTATATGGCGGATATATCAAAACTTCCCAGCCAAGCTTCCTCAGTTCCTGCCGGGTCATCACATATGTGTGTGGTCTGGCGTTATCATATCCTAAAACACTTTTTCTATTGAATTACTTTCTTAATCGTAGAGAACAAAATCAATCGTTTGATCAGATTGCAGAAGCTTACAATAAACAATTCGCTTTCATTCCCACCTTTCACCACCTTTCTTGGTGTTAATCCCAGCTTTTCCACCACAAAAATCGTACGTCTTTGTGTATCGAACATTATGCAAATGACTCTTCAAACCAAAACATCAAAATTAACTGATAGAAAACTAACAAACCATTTCGCTGCTGTTTTTCTAGTAACAGCATTGTATCCTTAAACTTCACAAATTTTTCGGCAGTCTACGAGGCATTTTTACTCTTTATATAGGTAAAATTAGGTTATGATGACCACTCGCTTCTTACGAGTTCACTCGGTGGCCATGTGACCCATTTCGCTACTCCTTACAGGACAGACCCATTAAACAGACCGAAAGACCGGACATAGGAGATTCAGAAAAAGATCCCCTCATAAATATCCAGAAATTTTAGTTCCCTCATGTTACCCAACCGGTACCCTTGACGATAACAATCAACTTTTACAGTGAGAAAAACCTTAAGACAGTTCAGAACATGGAATTGTCATGTAACCAAGTACCTTGATCTAAGCTCCCATAGAGCCAGACAGTCATAGAGAAGGTATTGTACCGATTCTCTTCTCTCCTCATCCTGACCTCTTACAGTAGACATGACCAGAACGTCCTATGCGTTTTGACATGCGACTCATCATACAGTGTCCGGTAATTATGACTGAAAGAAGCCCGATCGATCCTCTTTCAAACCTAAGAAAAGACTTAGTCCTTTCCTTAGAAGGAGAAGGCCAAGTATTTTGTTATTCTACAAGTGGTGATATTGGTCTACTGTGTTCTGTCTTGCTCAATGCCAATATGCCTATCAAGACAACAAGGCACCCAGAGTGAAATTGGGTTCTGTAGCTCTTTTAATGAGCTAATTCGTTCACTTACAACAGAGCACTGATTGCGGCGAGGCTGTCTACATAGATCCTAATAGGCCTTGAGGCCTAAAGATATAATTCCCGGATAAGCCTTTCTATAGCGTAAACCTCCGCCTGAAAAACAGGGGAGTCATCGGTTTGTCTGAGAAAGACCCTGATCAGATCATCAGAGTAGAAAACCGCTCTATAGAAATTCAAGGAGGTACCACCCAAACTGTCATACGCGTCAGCATCGTTCCGACCACTTTCTGTAGGAGGGTACTGTGTCCAATGGAGACTTTGCATATCTAGGGGTGGCATGCTCAGCATTGTCTCCAGATCGGCCTGAAAAACGGAACTTATGGCACCGGTGATTGCAAGACAGGCTAGCCTCTGCACTCAAAACGAATTTTCTATAATAGGAAATCAAAGTATGACCGTAAAGCTCCGAATTTTCACTAACAAAATCAGCTTACAAGCAAGCTACAGTGTTGCCTGATGTAAGGAATACTATAAGAAATGTTACATTTAAATCCACGATTTGAAAATGAAATTTTTCGGACACCTAATAACACCTGTGGGTAAACCCACAGCCTTGTACCAAAATCTCAAGTCATTAACCGATTATAAACAAAATGAATTAAAAGATTTGCCCTTAAACTAAATCTTAAATTATCTTGAATGAACATTCTACGAACACTTTTGTATTTACAACGATTTTTGTCCTCCACTGTAAACCTTTGCATATAAAACCCCTGTCCTTTTTGAATTGTCTTCACCAGTAAGTGAAAGCGCATAAACGTTGAAGGGGTAGAACAAGTTTAAGTGGCCACATGTGTGACCGAAATTGCTTTTGAGACAAACAAACAGGCTTTAAAGACAAGAAAATCAGAAGGAGTAGACCAATGTTACCATAAAAGCAGCAGTATTTAGCACAGGTCAGTTATTTACCAAAATAAAAGAAGAGAAGAAGAAGAAGAAGAAGAAGAAGAAGAAGAAGAAGAAGAGATAAAACCAAACAGGATAAAAGAAATATAACTGAGAATTGGTGGCAGATTGTAATGGATTCTTTATCTTACCAGAAGACCAGATGTGAAGGTGTATGTGAGTGAGAGTGTAAGGTAAGGGAAGTTATGGTTGTAATTTCCATTTCCTATACTCGTAAAAGAGCGTAAAAAAGAAAAGCGAAAATTAAAAGCCTGGCTGGCAGCTGTATTATTTATGAGGAACATAAAGATTTTTATGAGCATTTCAACAATAAATAAAACTCGTTTCTTGTATTAAATATTTCTAGACAACTGCCAAGAAATTTAATTTTTTTTTTTTTTTTTTTTTTCATTGAACTGGAATCACAATAAATGGGGTAGTGATTTAACATGACTTGGCTTCTAAACACCACTGATGGTCATCAGGATTTAATATAGAAGAAGAAAAAAAAAAAAAAAAAAACTCGTTAAGTCAGCAAATTGTAGAAGAAAAAAATTAGGAAAAAAAAGAAAAACTAAAGACGTAGTATTTATAGAAATTAAATCTTAAATCTTACACTCAATTACTGTGTGTAAGTAAGTATGTATGTAGCCTGTGGCACATACTTACCTCTCGTTTAAATATTTCCAAGACAAAATATTCCTTATTTATGTTGAAATTTTCATTTTGTGATTTACCATCATCATCATATTGCTCCTGCGCTTCTCGCATTGTTTGCAATCCTTTTGCCATCTTTATGGCATCCTTTAGATGTTGATTTAAAACGTTGGCATATTTATCACACCATAAATGCTTATACGCTTCGAATTGTTGAGCATATAATTCAGCAGCATTTAACGTTTCGTTGACAATTTTTCTTATCCCACTACTCAGTTGTTTTATTTGCAAAATTTCTTTCCCTTGAAAGACAACGTTTGCATATGCAAAGAAATAAAAGAGACAAAAAGACAAAAAAAAAAAAAGACAGAAATGGAGTGAAAACTGGAATTCTTAAATGGAAGAATGTTCATACGAATGTGTGTAAATAGACTGAATACGTAGTCATTGTAAGTAAGAAAAAAACAAAGTGAAAAACTTCAGCTCAAAGCTCGTTCAACTATTTTAATATGTGAACTTGTGTTAAAGTGAACGCATGTATACAAACAATATAAGACAATGCGGCTTAAAAAAAGAAAAATAATAATAAAAAAATTAAAATTAAAAAGGCATATAATCAGTAATTTAAAACCAACGGTATGATAAAGAATGAATTTGGTAAAGGCTTTACAATATAAAAAAGCAAATGCTCGTAAGTGTAGGTTGACTATATGATACCCTATACTACAGTACAATTTTTGGAGTAAACAGTTTCTTGCATAATAACTAACTTATATGGTGGGCCATTTAAAAGTTTAAATTTAAAAATGCAATAAAACATTTTGAAGTACAATTGGCTGCAGCGACTGGCCTTACAGTACGAGGGCGGATTGATATTGAAGCTACCTAAGTAGGAAAAAAATCTTTTTTTTTTCAAAAACCATTCATTTCGCAACATAGTCTCCTTTTAGCTCAACACACTTAGTAAGACGATTTTCCAACTGTTTTATACCATCTGAATAATACGATTTTGGGAACTCCTCAAAATACGCATTAGTTTCGGTAATCACTTCCTCGTTTGAGATGAATCTTTTTCCTGCGAGCCATTTTTTCAAGTTTGGAAACAGGAAAAAGTCACTAGGCGTTAAATCTGGCCTATAAGGTGGATGATCAACCAATTCGAAGTGGATTGCTCGTAGTTTTAGCATCGTATCTAATGCTGTATGAACCGGTGCGTTGTCTTGAAGAAAGAGCACTCTTTTCTTGTTTAAATGTGGTCGTTTTTCTTTGATTGCATCAACCAATTGATCCTATAATGCACGATAATACTCTCCTGTGATTGTGGATCCCTTTTCAAGATAATTGATGAGGAATATTCCGTGTGCATCCCAGAATACAGTGGCCATAACCTTGCCAGCCGATTTCGCTGTCTTCGCCTTCTTCGGAGCACTTCCACCAGCTTCCACCCATTGTTTCGATTGATTTTTGGTTTCAGATGGTGTAGTGGTGGACCCACGTTTCATCAACAGTTATTAATCTACGCCAAAAATCAGGAATATGCCTTATCATGTGCAAACATCGCTAGGAAGTGATCTGTCGAACTCGTTTTTGTTCAACACGGAACAAACGCGGCACCCATCTTGCTGATAGCTTTTTCATATGGAAATGTTCATGCAAAATGTGGAACACACGTTCAGCAATCTCACGTATTTTGACCCAGCGATCATTCATAACGATACCGAGGATTTTCTTGATATTTTCTTCAGTAACCACCACTTTTGGCCTTCTTGTTGATGGTATTGTTGCAGTGCTTGTCCGGCCCCATTTAAATTCAGCAATCCAATATTTTACCATATAATTTCACGGAGCAGATTCGCCGTAATGTTTATCATGCTTTTCTTTTGTCTCTTTCGCCGTTTTGCCTTTCAAATAATAGTGTTAATCACTACACGAAATTCACTTTTTCCATTTTCCAAGAAACACAAAAGTTGCTTACTTCAAACGACTACAACAAATAAACTAAGCGATGAATTAAGCTAAAATTTTAACAGCTGATGTTTGACAGATATAATTTCTAAGAAAGAAAAAGTTTTTGTGTTTGTGCTGCCATCTTGCGCTAGGTAGCTTCAATGTCAATCCGCCCTCGTACCACATTCGGTCTGACTAATAATTCGAGAACTTTTTCAAGTGTATGTGACGTATCCCGATGTTGGCCTTCAGATGCTCAATTATCTCTGGCTTATCGGCATAGCACTTGTGTCTTTAACGGCGCCACATAGAAAATACACCAACGGTATCAAATCACAGCTTCTTGGCGGCCAACTTACGTCAGCATTTCGGCTAATTAAGCGACCATCAAATGTTTGACGTAATAAATCGATTGTGGCATGAGATGTGTGGCAAGTGCACCTTCCTGTTGAAACCAAACATTGTTCACATCAATACTATGAAGAGCGGGCACAAAAAAATCGGTTATCATGGTGTGATATGTGTCTCCATTGAACGTAATGGTTGCACCGTCATCATTTTCAAATAAGACGCTACAAACCGTCGTAATGAGTGCATTGGCTTCTGTACGACAACGTTTGGGTATTCTGAGTCCCAAATACGGCAATTTTGCTTATTAACGTACCCACCAAGATGAAAATAAGTTTCATTTGAAAAGATGATTTTTGCAATTTTTTGATTTTTTTTTTTTGATTTGTTTGCAATTTCCAATAAATTTTCAATAAATCCCAACGTTGCTCAAGCATAAATCGATTCATTTCGCTCAGTGGAGATAATATACTGAATTTTGTGACAGAATAAAATGACAGAAGTATTGCCAGACTCGAAACAACAGCTGGTTCAAATTTAAACCGTTAAATGGCCCACCCGATACTTGTTGACTAAGTAAATGCAAGGTTTTTCGAAATAAATTTTTTGATTGGTGAGTTTGGGTAGGATTTTGTGTTAAAATCATTACACTGTCATTCTGAATAGAGAGACTAGCCTGTCTTGCAATCTCCTGTGCCATGAGTTCCTCAGACCGGTTTGGAGATAATGTTGAGCAAATAACCTCTGGATGTCTTTGTCAAATGTGTCTTAGCAAAGTCTGCACCTAGACTCAAGGAAACGGGTGGACAGAGACACTTTCGCATTGGACACGGTATTATCTACAGAAAGTGGACGGACTGATCCAGACGCTTCGGACAGATTGGGCGGTACCTACTTAGAGCGTCAGTAGAGCTTACGGCAGTAAAATACATTATAAGGATGGGCTGCTAGGTCGGGAGACTAAAATGGGTCGGGTTTCTATTCTGATGATCTGGACTTCAGGGTATTTCTCAGACTACCTAATGATTGCACTTTTTTCAGGTGGAAGCTTACGCCATAAAATGAGTGCTAAGAGTATATGGCCCGATTGAAATGTAGTCATATCGGACATCCGAGGGAATGAAATTGGTGATAAGTGCGTTACTATGGAGTTCTCTCCGGCTCTTGTTGAGATGAAAGTGCATGCATCTCTAGATGCGTTGTCGAGCTTCATAGACAGATTAGCACTGGTGGTCGATCGGGCTTCTTTCTGACATAATTAACTGGCACTGTATGATAGGTCGCATAGCAAAGCGCATGGAGCGCCCTGGTTATGGCTACTGTAGGAGCTGACAGGAGGTGGAATCGGTAAAACACCTCCTCTGTAAATGTCGCGCTCTATGGCAGCTTAGACTTAGGAATATGTCATTGCCAAACTGAAATTTTTTGGACTCTCCTATGTGCGGCCCTTTGGCCTCTTAAGTGGGTTTGTCCTGTAAGGGGTAGCACAATGGAATAGAGGGCCACTGAGTGAACTCGTAAAACTCGAGCGAGCATCGCCTAACCTAATCTAATATTTAATAATTTGCAATGGCTATGAAAGGGGTATAAATACTTAAGTCTATGGCAATGCAGTACAATAGTACTTATAAGTAATAGTGGTAAACAAATAATATAAAGCATACGCATGATATGTTTTGCTTTTATGTACGTATAGCATATGGAGATTGTTCAAAAAATAAAGTAATAAATTTCACAGAATGTGTACAAATTTTTTTGTGTTCTATCCAATGATTGCACTTAGCTTAGAAGTGTTTGTTGTAATCAGCAATATTTTTGTTTTAATAAAAGTATTTGTATAAAAAAAATGTAATTATTTAAGGTGATGTTTAGTGAGATTTAATTAATATTTTATTTAGAGTGGCTAGGAAACAAAAATAAATGCTGGTCAGATATCGCTTTATTGTTCTTATACATTCTGAATATGCGTTAACGCTGACTGCTGCAGAGACGCAGTGTATAGGAGATCTCTATGGAGCGATGAGGACGTTAACTGACAGTTCAGAGACCACGGTTAGGCCACTGAAAAATTCGTAAGTCCACACAGCAACAACTGAAATTTTAAGCAGAGTTTTATGCAATTATGCCATTTCTAATTGGACATTTCTAATTATGGTTTGGTGTACACATATTGTATAGGAAACTGTCAACTTCTCTTCTTCCTAAACTCGGAATGAAAGAAACCAGTTTCTTTCTCCTAAATTCTGTGTCGATCATATTGTTACGAAAATAATGTTGGGTGTTTATTACATCGATGCGAACGGCAATCAGTTTATGTGTCGTAAACTCAGCGAGTGCAGTTTAAGTAAAGTTAACCCAGCGAACGAGTCTTGTTGGTTTGAAGTCAGCATAGAGAGTTTAGAGTGGTTAATCTCTGGTCAAAGAGAATTTAAGTTGCGATAAGTGTGTGCTGCTCATAAGGCAACCTTTGCACTGGCACAGGAGACCGCTTGAGAGATATCCAAGCCACAGGTACATAAAGTGTATGGCATGAAAACCATAAATACCAGAGAAGATTTCATTACAGCTATCAAAGAGGTGGTAGAGCGTCTTTTGGCCGAAAAAGAGCAATGGGCAAAAAGGAGGTACCAAAACTGTGGCAAGAAGGGTCATTTTCAAAGGCATTGCAGGGCACCGCTCATAAGTGCAAGATTTGCGTCACAATAGAGACATGAAAAATGAAAAAAACACCGGCTATAGAAAACCAGACACATTTCGTAACCATCACCTTACCAATAGAGTTGAGTCGAATAAGATGGGCTTAGGTATACACAACAGAAGACAAGTAAATGAGTGCCGTAATATGAATGGTGTTGGGCATAAAAGAGGCTGTGAAATGAACAGATTGCCTCGTAACAGTGTAACTTGTTACAAGAGTGAAAATAGTAAAGACGAATGGGAGATAGCTGCTGATAAAACAGGTGTTAAGGCCAAAGAGACCATTATCAATATAAGAAAATTACGTCTGGAGGTTAATGAGGACTGGTCGAAGGCTCAGAGGGAAGACCCTGCACTGACGAGGATAATAACGGCTAAAGAGAAAGACAAACGGCCTACTAGTAAAGAGATACCAGCAGATAGCCCTCTAATTAAGGCTTATTGGGCTCAATGGAATAGTTTAAAGCTGATAGACGGGTGTTTATACCGAAGCTGGGAAAGTGCAGACGGAAATACAACTTCCAATCTAATAGTGGTTCCTTCCTCAAAAATGAATGAAATTTTGAATCAGTCCCATAAGAAACATAGCGGAAGTCATCTTAGCGTGGCGAAGACAGTTGAAAAATTAAAACAATGTTACTATTGGGTTGGAAACAAGCAAGCTGTCGTAGGGTGGATAGCGAAGTGCACTGAATGTATTGCGGCTAAAAATGCAGTTAGAGCAAGTCAGAATCATCTGCATCAATACAAATCGAGAGCACCAGTCGGTAAACTACAACCCACAGCGGAAGAAAGGAGTGTCTCCAAAGCTGCCAACTAACTGGGATAGACCTTATAAGGTAATCAAAAGGGTAAACGATGTGGTATACCGAATACAGAAACACAGCAGCCCAAGAACTAAAATGAGAGTAGTGCACATAGAAAGATTGGAAAGTTACGGGAGAGGAAGTAATGAGCCTATTCGGGACGAACAGGCTTAAGTGGGCGGCAGTGTTACGAAAATAAGGTTGGGCACCACAGCGTTTATTACATCGCTAAAGTAAATAAATAAAAGCTGCAAGAACAACTATATGTGCTGTTAGCAGAGATAAAGTAAAGAAAAATAACACGGCAACAACAATAATTAAGCAGCAAAGAAAACAAGTAACAGACAATAAACAAGCAGGAACAAACACTAAGAGCTGAAAGAGGTAGATGTTCACATACGCATGGCTACAAAAGAACTAAAAAGAAATTAAAAGAAAGAAATGGAATCTACCTGAAATATCGAGAGGTTCGAGAGCTTTCGACGTGTTGTTTACTCAGCCATATAAAAAGCACATCGATGCTAACAACAATCAGCTTATGTGTCGTAAACTCAGCGAGTGCAGTTTAAGTAAAGTTAACTCAGCGAAATTGTTATTGGTATGAAGAGAGTTTATAAGGAGTAAACTCGTGAAGCTAATAGTGAAGTAAAAAAACCAGTTTAGTTGGAGCTAACTCGGTAAAGAGAGTTAAGTGTGGATAACCTCTGGTTGAAAAGGTTGTGATCGAACCTAAGTTATAACTACGATCTGGTTGATAGATCTTTAGGAAGAAAGATCTGTCCAGTTATTGTTGTTGTTTACAAACTTGTAAATAGACAGAGTAATTAAGAATAGAAAATTGTTATTGTTTGTAAAAAGGGTACAAGCAGTGGTGCACATAACTGTGTTGAATAAAGGATTTTTAATTAAAACCAAACACAAGATTTATTTTATTTTAACTACAATCTACGAACTCATACATATACGTTTTTAAAAAGGTAAAAACGTAACAAAATTATTAACCTAAGAGTGATCACAGAGCAATCTGTAAAGTGGAGACCGCACTTGTACGTGACGTTTATATACTTCGGGAAGGCTTTTTACACCCTGAATTATGAGGCCATAAGGAACGCCTTGGAATTTAAGCTAATAAGACTTATCAAAGACCTATACTTTTCGAATTTTTAATGAACGTCAATTGAGAAACAGAATAAGTTCTAACTCTTGTATACATCATGGTTGTGTATACTATCGCCATTGCTCTTTAACTGTTTGCTTTAATCACTTTGGTTCTCCAGGGCAGACTGGAGGACTTCAATGACCTTTGTCTATTCACTCATGGCATTGCTGACATTCAGTCAAGGTTATTCTTTTCTCTGAGCTATTTGCAAGTAATTGAACTTTACCCGACGGCAACCAATCACTGTCATAAGTCTCTAATTGAAACGATTTTTTCCAAAAATCTTTAACCGTAACCATATGTTTGAAAAAATTAACCAAATAGTACTTTATTGATTGGTACCAAAAACAAAACAAGCAGACAGTAAAACGAAAACGAAAAACAAAAAACAACAAAATAATGATGAGGAAAAAATACCTTTTGCGTTTGTTGTTGCAAGCATTTTTCGTATTTTGGCATTTCCATTTTCTTCAACTTGTCTTGCCACGGTTGCGGTTGTATAGTGAGAAATTTGTTTATTTCGATTTGTATGTGGCACGTAAATATCAGCAACGTTGTTACACTCATCGTCTGAGGACAGTGTTGTGTCATTGTTGTCTTCTTCGTTGATGTCGTCGTCACGAAATACAATTCGTGGCATACAATTGCATGCTATGCTGATATCTTGCAACAGTTGTTCGACAATTTGTTGAAAATTATTTTCTACATTTGGCGCGAACGTGGGCTGGAAACAAATAGTCGTGCCCAACAATTCCAATTTCACCTCAAATAGTGGTAAGCATTTTGTGGTGGTTGCCTCTAAAAGGCGCATTGTTGAGGTCCTGACGGTAGAAGTGGGCACCTGTGTATGTTTTTGATGTTTTAGTGTTAAAGAAAGATTGAGTTTGGGGTTGAAGTTTTGTGTCTGCATCTGAATCTGGCTTTGGTTTTGGCTTTGCCTGTTCCTAAGTATTTGGGGTAAAAAGTTTTTGGCATTTGTTGTTGTTGTAGCTTTTGCAGACACTGATGATGATGTTGTTGCCAATGTCGTTAATGTTGCTAATGATGATGAGGTTGACAACGAATTTTCTTGTTCTATTGATTTCATGCTTTTCTGTTGTTGCTGATAAAAAAAAATTGTTTTGGTTTCAGTTTCCTCCTTAACTGTTTGCTCTTGTTGTTTTGTTGCATTTTTTACTGGCAACGTTGTTGCGTTTTCAGTTGTTTCTTTTGCTGTCATTGTGGTTGCCGACATTTCATTGTACAAATACTCTAAACTGCAGTCGTGTGTGACGATCCGTATGAATGGGTTGTTTGCGTGTATATGTGTGTATGTGTAACATTAAGTTGAATTAAGTTTTGAGTTCAGTCGAGTCAAGTTTGAAGTGGCGGTAGTGCATGTTGCATGCAATTGTAAAAAAATACCACAAAAATGTTACTTTTTTTTCTCTTCTTCACTGCGATTGTTTTTGTTTCCACATCAAAATGTTGTTGACAACTACTACAATGACAATGACAGTGTGACGATGACGATAACGATGACTATGACTATGGGTATGAGTAAGAGTGCATGAGACTCTAATGATAATGAGAATGATAAAAAAATGCTACTATTGTTGTTGTTGTTGTTTTATTTTTTGGTATCATTTCAAGCGTTACATTCTCCGACATCGTTTGCCGGTTAAATGAAGTGCATTGATACTTAAAACAATTACTTTTTTCGGGATAGTCTTAGTTGGTGAAGAAGGAGAGAGAGGGAGTGAATGGGAGTAATTATAGAGGGAATAGAAAAAATAAAAATAAAAATAAAAATGTCTTAATAATGAAAATGAAAATTTTAAGGCTTTTAATGTGATTGAAAACGAAGGAGTAGATAAACGCTGAGGGTTATGATTGATCTCATGTTAAAAGTGTATTATTTCCTTAAAGAGTTAAGCATATTAGACAGTCAGAACTAATAATACATTGTTGCACCATGTAAAGGGTGCCGGATTTGCAAAGTATAGTCTATGACATCAGTGAAACGAATTTTTTTTCCGAACTGATAAAGGAATGCACGGCGTATTATTCACACAAATTACCTTGAAAAAAGTAAAACGATTAGCGGTGAACACATCTGCTGCCGTAGACTTCCACATATTATATACAGCTTGCTGCAGCGCTTATCGACTACAAGATAGTTACGCTTGACTTAAACAGCTAGCTTCTAGAACACTTTAGTGTCTTTCGGGCTAAAGTTTATGCAGTACTAAGGGCCTCGGAGGAGTCGATCAGACTGAACGTCAGTAAGAACACTATGATACGGACACCGACATCGAAGGTCCTGAAAGGCTAAACAGTCGTGTTACTTTGCTTTGGGTTGCTGAACATTTTAATATTGATGGCAGCAAGGTGGCCTAAGGCGAACATCTCACTTTTACTTTACTGATCTTTACTCTAAGAAAGGCAGAATTAAATCGGAGGAATATGTCTAAGTGCACCATTCTATGATAGATGAAAGACCGACACTTTGACGAGACACTCAAGACTAAACATTTTCAGGTTTGTGGCAGTGAGCACTTGGCCTTGGCCACTGGCCACTGGGAAAGTATGACAGATATCTTGGAATATCCAGAAATATTGTGTGTCGCTGTGGTATGTGAGGTAAGACACCCGCCTATCAACCCGCCTATCAACCATCTGACAATTTTCAACAGCGGAATCACCTCATAACATTGCTAGTGACTAGCTATGAAAAAACTTCTCTAACTAATGCATCTGCCGTTAGGAGCCGACGTTAAACTAGAGGTCCCTTTCAATGAGTCTAGAAGTAGAATCGAATTAAGCTTAGTAATTGAGAGAAACTTCATTTTTTTCACTTGGGATGTCGCAGGAATTTAGTTTCCACTTTGCATAGTTCCAATTAGGATTGCGCAGTTTGTGGACATCACTGGCTGCTAAAGATATTAGATCCTGGCATGCTGCGACATTTCCTGATTCTTTTATTTTCATTGCTCCTTTTGAGAACATATGACTTTTCACAAAGCATCCATTGCCATGTTTCTGATTCATTAATCAGTTCATTCGATTACAAGCTAAGTAGATGATAAGTCTACTGTAGTTTTACTTCACTTGGTGGAAATCCTTGCTAAGTGGTGGTAATGATCATTTCTTAACATTTTTTTCTCGGTGGCGTTTTCTCCTGATCATACGTGTAAAGTTTGTCATCTTCGCCAGTGGTACACTGGACTATTAGGGAGTTTCCTTTGGATTTATTTGTCTGGAAGGTCTTTACATTGAACAGTAGAAAATCCCCCCTCTGCTGGGAATTCAAACCTGGGCCGCTTGTATAATATGTGGATACTTTAACCACAACACATCAAAATACCTCAGCAGTATTATTTGGTCCTCTGTTTCAAGGGTGCTACCTGAACCGACCAACCATATGGATAAGAATTTTACTGAAAAAATGCCTGCGTTAAATTCGGAACCAGAACAATTAACAATAGCAAAAATTTGTGGTTATTATTTGAACAGAAACCACATGGAGGCCATACTCTGAGCAAGTTAGCAGATGATGTTGCCAGAGAAGCCACTTACTGGAACCCGCAAGATAGCCGACGCAGGTAATGCGCCTTCTACACTTGAAAATGGCAAAATGAAAAAGATTCAGCAGCTTCAGATATCTCTCTCCCTCTTTAATGCACATCCATTACAGGATTTAGGCGAATATGATATTAAATTTATGCATATGGCCATCGAAAATCCAAAATGCCGTAAGCGACAAAAACTCGTCCCCTTTGAACTACATTGAGAAATCACACATGGGCTGAAAAGTCCTAGGCATAACACATATGTAGATGGCGCTAGTTTTGTTGCATTCACCTCTTTTTCAATTAGTGCTCACCTTCAAAAGCTCTAGCTTTTCAAATTTCATTATTAATTAGTTTGTGAATTATTCTGCTCAGATTGATGCAACTTTTATTATTTTCAGAACCATGGATCAAAAACAATTTCGTCTTTTAATTCTACACTGATTCTTGATGGGAAAAAGATATCTTTCAAGTGTTATGGGGATTCCCCTCCATCAGAAACAAGAATAACATGTTGGTTTGCCGACTTCAAAGGTGGTTGTAGGGACATTAATGATGCAGAACGCAGTGGACATCCACATGAAGCGGTAACACCAGAAAACAACAAAAAATCCACAAAATTGTTTGGAATGATCGAAAAGTGAAGTTGTGTAAGAAAAGCACATGTTGGCATGAGCTTTTGACTGTAAAGCTGGGATCACACGATTGTCTCAAATACAATCTGATACAAATGCTATTGTGACAAATTAGCGCACAATAATAGAATTGTCCTGATTAAAAATTCTGTATTCACACGGTTGTCTTATTTTATACAAAATTTATTGTCACAAGATGGCGCGAAACGATCTATTGATAATAATTGTCCCAACGTTGTCATTGTTCTAGTTTACGGCAACACTGTAAATCAGCTGTGGTGGTAAATTAAATTATTTTTTTTGTGTTCAAAATGGTTCGTTCTTTAAAAAAGAAAATAGCGTCCTCTTTATTTACATATATTGAGGTAATCAAGTGAACAAATAAATAAAAAGAAATACAAAATAAAGAAAAGAAGAAGTGTGTGGATCAGTGATTGGCTCACAAGAAGGAATTTCAATAAATTAAAAAAAAATTAATTCACTAAAATATTTATTTGTTAAATTGGAATAAAATTATAAATTATATTTAATTCTCTAAAATAAAGATGATTTGTTCTCTGAAAAATAAAAATTGCATCGGCTTTGATTATGAGGTGTCCGCCTGATAAAAAAGTAAAAATAATCAAAAAAAGAAATGGTGGAAGCTTGTGAAGGGATGACAATTATAAATACCGTATAAACACGTGTTTTTTCAGAAAGAAATCAATTAAAAAATAAAAATCGGTGATTATTGTCTTCTTCAATTGCCACACAAGAACACAATAAATATTGGTGTATTTTTGGAATTTACATTGGTGCATGTTTGCCGATAAAGCTTTCATACGATTGTCGCACCAGGTCGGAATAATATTCTGAGTTGCCGGATGAGCCAATAAATTGTATAATCACACGATTGGCATGTAATAAACACTAATTATTGGTGCATTACGACAATCGAGTGATCTTACCTTAAGACAGCTCTGTACTGAAACAGTAGCAAAACTACATGAACTAAGCTTCGAATTGCTCCCACATTCACCGTATTCGACGGATTTGGCTTATGGCAACCACTGCCTGTTCCATGGCTCGCCTGTAAGAAATTTCGTACATTGAAGAGGTTATCGCTGAAACTAAAGCCTGTTTTAAATCAAAAGATATATCGGTTTCCAAAAGGTGGTGTTGAAATTTTAGAGCGGCTTTGAAATGATTGCACTTTTCTTGATGAAATTACGTTGCTGAATAAAGCTAAGTTTGAACAGAATCAAGTGTTTCCTTTGTTATAGCCCATGCGTGATTAAGCTTGTTTTATAGAAAACTGCCAAACTGCTCTGGTTAGAGCTTTTACGTACATATGCATGTATGCATTTTTCTTTATTTATGCTTTTTAAACATTTATAATGAAAAAATAATTTAAGTCTGCTGAATTTATATGTACATACATATGTAGTAGGGTGATCGATTATGCGATTTAAAAAACCGGTTTTCGGTTAATAATAATTCAAATAACCGGTTAACCGGTTCTTTTATTTAAATAAAATTGTTCCTAATTCTTGAAGCGCAGATCTGAACCACGTCTTTTTAAAAATAGGCAGAAGCTGATGGAGAGCTTAAAATTAAAGTGGCAATCAACTCTAACAATAATTCTAACAAATCTTATAAAAACTATGCCAAAACGGTGTGCGGAGGCCATAAAAAACGAAGTTTATTACACAAAGTACTGAAAAATGCTTAAGTTTCGAACAGCTACTCAAGTAGCTAATTTCGTTTTTGTTGTATTATTTGGTATGGAACGGAATCAAAGGTTTGTTATTATAGTTATAATTTAAGTGCCTAAGATAACAACACTGTATGTAAATTCATTCACTACATATATAATAGTGCGCGTGTCACTGTGGTATGTTAGGTAAGAACCCACCCTCCAACCAAGAAGTCGTCGGTTCAATCCCAGGCAAAACCATCTGACAATTTTCAACAGAGATATCACCTCATAACATTACTGACGACTGTCTATGTGTATTTACGCTGTGAAAAACTTCACTAACTAATATATCTGCCGTTCAGGACCGGCGTTTGTGGGTTTGTTGGCTTTCAATGCGTCTAGTTGATCATTCTCCATATATTAAAATCAACATTTATTTACAGAAGATGCGAAAGAGTTATTTTTGCTCTAGAGTGCATATCTTTTTCGATCTACCTTGGTTTTCACGTTCTTTGTGAGGCGTTCAAGGTTGTCATATATACAAAAATGATAAATAAATTTATACAAATAGGTAAACGATGGGCATATTTGCATTAAAAAAAAAAAATTAAAATTATATTTATTTAAATTAACCTGCTTATTCGGTATTCGAAAAATGAAGATTATGAAAAAACCGTATTCGGCAAAACCAAAAAAAACCGGTTAAAACCGGTCGAATAATTACCATCCGATCTCCCTAATATATACATATATGTATAAATTGTCACATGGAATACTTTTTTTTATTCACCTCTCTTTTCTAAAAATAAGCTTTTTATTACTTCTACTGCATGCTTATCGCTGCCATTGTGTCTCTTGCCTGACTGACACGCGACATACATACACATGTGCATACATAATTTATTTGGATATCCATCGCTTTATTGTTTGTTTGCATTGTTGATAAAATTGTTTGATTAGTTTCGTACAGTCACGAATACCGTTAAATCATAATATGACATGTTCGTGCTTGCAGCAACATGTTTTATTTTTATGTCATCTACACCTTCTCTTAAGTGGAGGCGTTTAAAAATAAGTGGTAATATAAGCACTTTCTTAAATAAACATTAAAAAAACAACAAAAAAAGCCGAAGGAAATAAACAAATAATTGGAGTGTAAAAGAAAAAATAATAATAAAACAGCTGTGTTCTCATAAAAAAGCAAATGTCGAAAAGAAATGAAATGAAGATGATCAGCGTTATGGTTTTTCTTTGATATTTATTTTTTTAATATTTTTTTTATTTTTTTATTTTTATTTTATTTCAATTAAAAAAACTGTTGCTTTAACCTGATTTTCATGGAATGCTTGACTTCTCGATAAATTAAATCATCGATAGCTTTTAAATATGAATTATATTTACGGCGTTGTGGTTCTGGAATAAAACTTAAGAACTGATAGGATATTTAGAAACATCGTTAATAATTTTTTAAAAACAAGATATTATCAAACAATTTACCTCATTTATGTTTTTATCTTGCGCATAATTTTTCTTTTGATTCTCGTTGAAGAATAAATAGAAGTTTTCGATTAACAAGCGATTCAACAATAATTTAGTTTCTTCACATTGCATTAGACGCGTCCTTAAACGCTCCTTTTGATGTCTCAACTCCAACAGATTTTTGCCATAAAGACTTCTTTGGTGTAGAGGTTCACGACTCCAACGTCTTACACTTTCCATGATGAGTTGAACGTTTTGACGTGATTCCTGTAGGCGAGTGTATAACGAAGCAGTCATTTCATATATTTCATCAACGAGCTTGGTATCTGCAAAAAAATATAATTTCCTAAGTTTAATATTTCGCCATTATAAGTTTGTTATAAAGGTTCTTGGTGTAGTGGTTAGAGCGCACACATACGGCACAAAGCGGCACAGGTTTGAATCCCCAGCAGATAACATGACAAATGCTTATAAAGAGACCTCAACTTCCCTCGAGATCAATCCATCTGGCGATGATGACAAGCAATAAAACCATAGCAGGTAAAAACTCGGCTCGCGAGCAGAATTTTCTTTGGTTCGCTAGTTATATGACTGGTGCTAGTGAGCTTTGTTTTTAATACGTGAGAACGAATCATATATTTTGTACAAATTATTTTTTGCTCGACTCAAATTTAAAATTTTTGAAATTTGTGCTTACGAGTTTTGTTCTTTAACTCGTGAGCACGAATTTTTACTGCGAACGAATTAAAAATGAGCAAAATATAAACAAAGACGAGAAGTTTATATTAAAGCATGTTGTTTGTGTGAGATTAAAACCGTAATACCATGCATTCGTATGTGTGTATATTTTGGGTGCAGCGATTAGTAAGTATCACACACATAGGCATAATAATAAGAATTGCTCGTTTTCAACTCATTTTAATGCTTTTCGACTTGGTTTACGTTCCGAATTTTAATTTCAAATTCTTTTGTTGTTGATAGTTACCATCAAACGAATTATTAGGGGAAAACACAACCAACTGGGAAAAAAATCACAATGCTAAGTAAGGATCACCACCACTTATTCATATTAAGATGAGCTACAGTGATTAATCATCTACTTAGCTTGAAATCAACTTGATTACTGAAACTGAAACAAAGCAGTGAATGCTTTGTGGAAAGCCAATAGACTCTCTGGAGAAAAATAAAGGTTCTTTCATTAAGCGCGGCGAAGCTGTTCTATTTTTAAATTAAAGTGCAGCAAAGCCCTACCGTTTAAAAACCCTATCATGCCTTAAAATATCTTGTGCAAAATATCAAACATGGCATCAACTATGTAGTAGGAACAACAGGCCCTATATCATCCCATTGGGCCAAAAAAGGTTGGAATATCATCGACTTATAATGCTCGCCGTTGACGGTGTTGTACTAGCCAAAGTCGTTCTCGGAGAAAGGTGGACCAAAACCGTCATCAGCCCAAAAATTACTTTTTCGAGAAGATGTCCTTCTAGATTTGATAAATTGTTTTGTGAACGTATCCATTGATCCAGATGTGGGCGACATCATTGAAGAAGATTTTATAATGCAAATTAACATCAGTTTCCAGTAAGCGAATAAAAATTTTAGTCAATAGTCGTTTGATACAAAAAACCACATTTTTGAAAACGACACCGCCATTTTTGAAGTCGACTGCCTTGAAATCTCCTGCATACTTTTATGGGCAGCGGAGACCAGCCAGATCTGAGAGAACTATTAAATTTATTTAACGAAATGCAAATAATCCACTCATAAGAACATACTTTTTTATACATTACTCCTCTCGGAATTATATGGCTTCCACATGGCATCTTTGTTTCTTTTACGGTTCTTTGTAACCATTTTGTCCTTCAGGTGATCGGTCTAGGTTAGATTACATGGGTCTTCCGCAGATAGCGATAGCACTCGGAGGTCCTACAGCACATTGTGATAACCTAATGACACTTTACGACTAATGAAGAAATTAAAGCCAGACAAGATATGTATGTATATGTAGTTGAGCAAAGCCCTCCCTTAACCAGAACCTACAAATCATGCAGCCCTTGCTCTAGCCAACCGGTAGTCGCCATAAAATTGACCAGATTTGTCAGTATTGTATCCCTGAGACAGTTTAGTTCATGGAAGAGATTTCCAAAGAGTTGACTTAGTATAAGATGCAGCAGAGCTGCACAGTCACAACGAAGGTGTTGTACCGATTCGTACTCTTTCTCAGCCTAACAGCTCCTACAGTAGACATAACATTGTAGCCCATACGTTCCGATGTGCACCCAATCATACAGATCATACAGTACCCAGTAAGGTCCTCTTTATGAACATACATATATGGGAAATTCTTTTTGTCAAGCTTGGGTGGTAAGGCCCCTAGAAATGTTCTCCGTAATCAAAAAATGCGTTGTGTACAACTTTAGGCAGATTGAATCAATCAGTATATTATCTCCACTGAACGAAATGAATCGATTTACGCTTGAGCAACGTTGGAATTTATTGGAAATTTATCATCATTTAAAATCATCTTTTCGGGTGCAGCTCGTTTGCATCTTGGTGGGTACGATAATAAGCAAAATTGGCATATTTGAGGCTCAGAATACCCAAACGTGGTCTTACAAAAACCAATGAAACCATTACGAGTGACTGTTTGGTGCGGCTTGTGAAACGGTGGCATCATTGGCCCATATTTCTTTGAAAATGAGGACGACGCAACCATTATGGTGAATGTGTACATCTATCGGTCCATGATAACCGATTTTTTGTGCCCGCTCTTCATGGTATTGATGTGAACGATGTTTGGTTTCAATAAGATAGTGCAACTGCCCACACATCTCATGCCATAATTGATTTATTGCGTCAAACGTTTGATGGCCGTTTAAGTAGGTGAAAAGATGATGTCAGTTGGCGGCCAAGAAGCTGCGATTTGACACCGTTGGACTACATATTCTATGGAGGCACCGTTAAATGCAAGTATTATGGCGATAAACTAGAGACAATTGAGCATTTGAGTGCCAACATTAGTGAAGCCATTGTCAAAATACGACCCAATACATTCAAAAAGTTCTCGAAAATAGATCCGAGCGAATGTGAGGCCAGTCGCGGCAGCCATATGAATGAAATAATATTTCATTTCTAACCGGAACAATTGTACTTCAATTCAATTTGGCACACCCGATACCGGAGAGTCTTGTTCCTTTCCATTGGCAGAAATATTCTGCAAGTGGTTGGTGATTTATACACTGTAGCAGGTGTGAAGGATAGATGTTGGTGCTGCCATCTGTCGTTGCCTAGATACAACACCCTCTGTTTAGCTACCTGTAATAGACTACGACCTTTTTCTTATTTTCCCAAGAGATGGCGTTACTGACCCCTTCCCATAATGCTTTGCAATTGATTTTTTTCTCTGGCAGAGATGATTCTTCTTGGTTGGATCATCTGTAAGGAAATCAAGCCTCTTTTTTAATTAAAAAGCCGAAGTATGGCGACCGTAAAATGGGCAATGACCACTGATTTCGATAACATTGTTTTCTGTATGATGATCGTGATGTGATGATGTGGCTTTAACAACATGGTCGCTATCAACTGTCAAGGCTTGAAAGCCCCTATTGGACGAATTTTGTAAAATTTTGTAGATTCTTTACGAGTTAAACTGTTATACGATTATTTCTAATGATAATGCAAAAAAAAACTGAAGATAAAAATCAATTATAATTAGCAAATAATTATCAATTTGGATATGAAGGTATATCCCCTCCCCGAAAAGATTTCTTTGAAAGTATACAGCGGATATTATGCATACTTTTCCAAGCCACTATACCATCTATACGTTTCAGTAAATATTGATTAGTTTATATGCGTGTGTGTGTAGAGAAGTGCTGAAAAACTTAACCAGGTTGGCGTTGTAACGCCAAGTACTTACCAAAGTCGCCCCATGTCAATGTTTGGCTGGCATATATTACACGTTCGTTGATGACATCGACAACAGGCTGAATTAATTGCATTTCATTGAATGCCATTAAATCCTTCTCCACACTATCGCTATCATTCCTGCGGCTGTTGCCATCATCATACCCACCACCACCACTGATGCTGTTATAGTATTCGGCAATTTTCATTAGTTTGATCTGGTGTTGCCAAAAAATATCGCGTTGTGCGTATAAATCTAAAAGTGTTGATGGCAATTGTTGATGATATGTTGTATACTGCTGTTGTAAGTTGTTAGCTGTTGACATAGCTGTTAATTGTGTTGGTAATTTGCTGTTGTTGTTGTTGTTGTTGTTATTGGCTAAAGCTGATAATATAGTTGTAGTCTCGGCGCCGCCTTTATTTTCGTCTTGTCTCTTGTAAAGTTCTTGCAAAGCCAGCAAATATTTCGTTTCCCTGAGCAGAGTAAAAAGTTCGCCGGATAAATTGATTTCAAGGATTTTGATGTCACTAACAAAGGATGATTTATTTAGAAAACCAACATCATCAGTGTTGTCTTCTCTAAACGAATGGTGGTGTTGTTGTTGTTGTGCCAAAGTAATGGCGTTGGTGGTGTTGTTGTTGTCTCTTGAAATAGTTTTGCCAACTAAAGTACAGTTGACATGATGACTGTAGCTGTAATGTGGAGATGGCAAGGAGACAACAGTATGTGGCCAGGTGTTGTTGATTTGTTTGTTGTTGTTATTGCTACTACATCCACATCTAATGCTTGCTTCAATATTGTCATCAATACCAACGCAAACATTCTTGGCACTTCTTTGTAAATCTCTTCCTATAGCATTTGTCGTCATCGCCGTATATTTGTTTTTATGTCCATACTGTTTTTGTTGTTGCCGTATCATCATCACTTTGGCCTCAAGTCCTTTGGCAATGCGTTTCTCAATAGTTTGCCGCCAATTGTTCCAAATTTTCAACTGCAAATTACTGAGTTTTGTTGTCAAAATATCGCGTCGTGTCGTCAACTTTTCATATTGAGAACTTAAAGGATTGTCATCGTCAGTTGTTGTCGTTGATGATGGCGATGATGTTAAGCTTTATAAAGGTTTGTCGTGGCAATATTCATACATTTCAGTGTGTGTGAGAAGGGACAAAAAAAAAAAAGGAAAAGTTGGTAAATTGGAATATTATTTAACGGTATTTTGTCAAGTTAATCGTAATACATGATGATGAAAATTTGTTTTCGGTTACAACAACATCAACAACAACATCAGCATCAAGAGGTACTTTTCTTTTCAACATCAAAACCATTCACTTCTGCTTGATTTGTAATAAGAATTTTCCAATTGACGTTGAATTACGGATTTTAGCTTTTTTCTCCACCTTTTTTTTCACTTTGGATTTTTATTTTATTTTCGTTGGTTGTGGGCTATTGTCTGGTTTTAGGAATGGTTTTGACATTATTTTCGTTTAAAAAGCAGAGTGCGTAGGAGTATGTATATGAGTGGAAGAGTTAAGAGAGATTACACTGAGAAAAATACTAAAATGATTTGAACTAATAAATATCGAGTTGTAGTCCCTATATTGGACATATCTGTGGCAGAAATTCTATTGATTATTTTATTTTTAGCTTGATTTTAAGTAGATAATTAATCTACTGTAGCTCGTGTAGTGGTGAAGATCCTTGCTAAGTGGTAGTGGTGATCCTTGCTGAGCGTTGTAGATTTATACCAGTAGGTGGCGCTTTTTCTTGACCATTCGTCTTTAGTTTGTAATCATCGCCAGAAGTCTGGAGGCTTCGTTAGATGGATTTGTGTGGATGGATTTGAAGTTAAAATTTCGAAACAGCAATAATATTTTTTTCGTCATGTCGTCTGCGTGATGATTCGAACCTAGGCTGCTTGTACTGTATGCCTGTACTATAAACACTACACCACGCCTCCGTATGCTAACAACCGCTAAAGTAGCAACTAATAGACAGGAATTTTTTAGTTACTCTCGTTGTCTGATCTTGCAGCCTATTACACAAAGCTTGGTTTCACCATGAACTAATGAATGGTCCAACCGTAATGCAAAATGTTAATTGTGAGTCACACCTTAATATCAAGTTTTTCGCCCAACTTAATTTGAAATTTCTTTGTTTCAGTGTTTGAAAAATTCAACCATAGAGAGGTACACAGATGAGCAGTGTGCTAAGAATATTGAACCCTTTTACGAAAATGGGCGAACAAATCAAAAAGTATTTTATGTACTTTGTCATTTTTTGTCAGCATAGTCGACGAAATGTGGAAACACCTGTGCATGCTCGCCCAGTTCCTTTTGGGGAAAACATTGCTGTTATTAGCGATAGTGTGTGAGAACCGCTGTCTACCTTGACCGTGAATGGTGTACGCTATCGCAAGATGATAACGGTCTTCTTGTGGCCAGAAATTAAGGATATGAACCTGGAAGATATGCGGTTTCAACAGGTTTGTGTCACACAACCAACGAAACAATGAGACCAGATCAGAGACCTAATCTAAAACTATGGTCTAAATACCAGGACACCAACTTACTCTGGAAAACAACCTTAAGTAGTGTTTCGTTAACTGATTCACACTCTGCTTAATATATTCCGTTTTGATGTCGAAATTCATTTAAAATTTGTTTTTCTCACTGCATTAGTTCTCCTTTCCGTTTAAACTATATGTGGTGTGCGTGTGGTGTGTATGTGTCGATTACTCTTCTTTATTTCATTTGACAATGTAATTGTAATCTTGTTCTTGTTGTTGTTGTTGTACATCACTTTGTAGTTTTTCTTTTTACTCTTTTAACTTAAAGTTATTGCAATGCACTTACTTACTCACTTACTTACTTACAGTGTAGTTATTAAAGCATTCAATTCATTGCCAGCAAAGACATCACATCTTTTCATATAATTTTCCAACCACATGATGGCACCGGCTATAGTTGGAAAATTCATTTCCATTGGTATGGCTTCAACACCTTTATATTCAAATGCCAATAGCACTTCACTGACAATGGTTTCAATCAAAAGCAATTCTTCGTTCAATACGCTAAAGATGTGCGGCAAAATTACCATTAATTCGGTTTGAATGGTTTGTCGTTGAACGATATTGGCAAACATTGTTGTTGTCTAAAGGAATTTTATTTCGTCAAAAAAAAAAAAAAACAAACAAAAAATGAAAAAAAGAAAAAAAATTATTCACATCCAACGCATAAACTCAGCGAAAATACACAGAAAACAGCCATCGATGTCAACCATTATTACCACAGAAAATTCACACAGACACATGCACACATACATACGAATTCAAAGAAAACGCATTAAAGTTGAAAAAGACAAAGATAAATAGAGTCAAAGAATGAGAAGGAAGGCTTTAAGGTAAAGCAGAAATGATTGAAAATTTTTGGCTAAAAGTTTGGTAAAGGCGTACCATTTAAGAAGCACTGGTAGGTGATGATAAAAAGCAATAATAAATTTCAAAAAAGAGTTTAAATGATGTACTGGAATGAATGGTAACAAAAGGATATTTAACTGAGTATGGGTGTATGTGTTATCATACAGGAGGTGGTCAGCATGAAAGGGACAAGAGAAGCTGTAAGGACCGTTGAAATTTGTTATAGATTTAATTTAAGTAAAGGGTCTCCGTCAGTCCTCTAGGGAGCATAGAGACTTTACACAAAGCCGTCATCACTGTGTTTCAGTTTCAGTAATCAAGTTGATTTGCAAGCTAAGTAGCTCGCCTCCATATGATTGTGTGTAGTGGTGAAGATCCGTGCTAAGCGGTGGTGGCAATCCTTATACTTAGCAATGTAATATCTTTCTAGTAAGTAGCGCTTTCTCCTGATCATTCGCCAGAGGTTAGAGTGGTGGTCAGGGGTCTTTGATTATTTTCAAATTTAAACAAAGAATGGCTAATTGATGTCATTATGTATGGGATATAACATCATGCAAATGTTCTCTGTGGTTTTGCTGGGGTACGTCCATCTGAAATATATAATTTTGCACAGTTCTGACGCATAAATTAGCCTAAATTTGATTGATGGTATGGGCTCTGTTGGATTTGGGAGCCGCTGTGGCTTCTGGCTTATTTGCATAGACTTGCGACTTACAAACAACCCAGAGCAAAAATCTATTGGAGTCAAACCACACGGTCTCTATCACGGCCAAAGCACATCACCTCAACGTGGATGACCATGACCTTAAATTCCCATATAAACAAATATAGGCCAAGGAAACTACATATCGTCAACTTATAGCGTTCACCGTTGAGAGTGCTAGCCTAGCCAATATCGTTCTGAAAAAAAATCTACCGATGAAATCGCCAGCCGAAAATCTACACTAAACAGTGAGTTTTTCACGATGGTTTAGGATCCCACCTAGATTGGTATTGTTCCAAATTCAACAATTTTGTTTCTTAAAGTAACCGTTTAGCATCGCTAAAGCGAATTGCTTGATTAAAGTTAGGTTCAGTTTCCAGCTGCAATAGTTCCCACATAACGTACACAAGGAGTTGTCGAAGGTTTTGTGCCAGTTAAATTCTGTACGGCTAGAGGCCTATGTCAGGACTTAATATACGTCAAGTTGTGGTCTGCGAAAATCCATGTTTTTATAAGTCAAGTGTAAACGGCTGCGTCGGATGCTTTCGTATCGGATCTTAAGTATCGTCATAGTACGGGTTCTTATAAAATAATTTTATCAGTTGCAATTATTGTGGAGGGCTATAGCCTTCAATAGTGGTTTGGGAAAATGAACTGAATGAATGACAGCCAATTCGGCAGAAGTAGTCACAACAGTATGCTGCTATGAACTATCAAAGATTGAATTGATCTATTGAAGCTGCAACTCTGACAGCTCACAACTTCTTGGTTCTCGTATCAAATCTGTGGTCAATGACAACGACTGTGGTGGACTAAAGATCAAAATTTTCAAGACCAAAACCTTGTGAGTGAATGTGGCGTCTCAGGACTTATGTACAATAAAAGGTAATAAGACAGGGAACTTCGACTAGTTTTGTTATTTTTGGAGTATTTTTTTCAAAAATGGCGAGACGAGTGAGGATATTGACAATTACGCACAGAAAGCTGGGTAGACTTTTAGTTGTTTAATACTTATTTACACTTCTTAGCTCACAAAGCTGTCAATTTAAAACACAAATTTTATGCTGGCTTTGGGAACAATTCAGTCAACAACCCATGACCGGGGAAATAAAAAGCCGTAAATGGCTGTGGTGTGCACCGGCAGAGAACATAATGAAAAAAATTAAATTGTGGTTTCGAATGTTTAATAAAGAGGCTCCAACTTCCTTCCAGACAACTCCATAAAAAAAAATAAAGTAGAAGCCCCTCTGACCCTACCGCATACCTCTGGTCAGAAGAAAACGCCACCTACTGGGAAAAAGTTACATCGCTAAGTAAAGATCACTACCATCACTTAGCAAGAATTTTCACCACTACACACAATCATATGGCGGCGAGTTACAGTAGATTAATCATCTATTTAACTTGCAAATCAATTTGATTAATGAAACTGAAAAGCAATGTATGTTTTGTGGAAAGCCAATATGCTCCATAGAGCAGTGACGTAGAAAAAAATGGAGCAGGGCTAGCGCCACACATGAAAAAGGCATTGGAATGACAACACGAGAAATGTCATACCCTAGAACTCATGTTATACGTGGATTAGCAAATTAATGTGTAACTGGCCGAAATGAGAAAAATCTGGGTGAAGTGAAAGTGTTGGTACAAGATAGAAAAATATTCAACAGATTAAATGAGGCCCTATTATGCATATAGGATAGACGAAAACATCCATATAAGTCACACAAATCTCTATCCCTACAACTCTGAGCACACCCTGTATATTCAAAAACGTATTACTACATAAGTATGGAGTGGAGTAGACGTATTACAGAATATTTGGCAGTTAGTTTTACTCAACAACTGATGGAATTTCAATTAATTTTTTTGAGGAGAAACTAAATAATTGTGGAGTGAGAGATTTTGATGCTGTCACTTAGAAAGAGAATAGAAATTATTAATTTGTAAGAGTAAATGTTTTTTTTAGAGAAACGACCATCAATCATTACACTCACTTGCATTGAAAACAATTTTTAAGAATTATGTGACTCAAGAATTTTTAATTACCCCTCAAACTTGTTTAATAACATACCTACCTTTATAAGCATTTCCCAGTTGTGACAGTCGTGATAGGCCTGCTGTAAAATGGTGGCCAATTTTGTCTCCAATACACACATGCGTTGAAAAAACACCAGCTGTTTGCCCTTAAATATTTTACTCTTTGAGTGGCTTAAAGGCACGCCAGCACTTGTAAGTGAGTGGGGAGTAGGCACTAAATCGATTTCTAATTTTGTCCAATCTTCAAAGAGAAACTTGAACTCCTGGTTGATCTAAAATTTATTTGAAATTTAAAAAAGAAAAACATGAAAATTCTTAACAATTTTCTATCATTACTTGTCTCATTCTGTCTGTTAACATTTTACCACGGCCTCCACCAATTTCAAGTTTTTCTAAGCTTTGAAATGTTACAGCCGCTTCAAATATGGACTCTAGTTCCCTTAATTGAGCCAAAAAATCAGCCAAAGAGTGGCCAAAAACATCATCATTTGAAAAACGCCATAACTGCTGTAACTCCACAAAGGTATTAGGTGTGGGCGGTAACAATTGCATGTTCTCAGGTAAAAGCTGAACTGGTAGGGCAGGTAATATAGTTTGATTGCTCGCATATTTTGTTTTGTACTCCAGTAACTTTGCTCTTTGAAAAAGAAAAAAATAATTTTTATTTTTGAGTTTAAAAGCTTAAAACCTTACTGAAACAGTTCCAAAACCTTGATGGTCTTAGAGATCTTCGCCAGGCCTTCATCAGCATCGCTGTGAAATAGAGTAGCCACTTCTAAGTCCTCTGTTGCACGACGTATCATAAGATTACACAGGCAACGCAACAAAACTGTCATACGCTGTGTAGAGCGATAGTAGCGAGCATTTGACCAAATCAAATGGATTATATGCACCAAAGGTTCTATTAACTCCTGGGCATTACAAAAATTCACCGCATTAAAGGTGGCCGTTTGTCTTAGCAACGGTTGCAACCATAACGTAATATACTTGGCCTCTTGCCAGGCAAACACCAGTTTTTTGAAAATGTTCATAAAAGCGGGATAATACGGCGAGTCTATGCTTTCCAATATAAAAGCTAAATGCTGATGCGTTGTAGCTCTCAATTGTTCGTAAATATTTTGCAGATTCTGCTGACGTTGTATCCAGAAGTTAATTTCTTGTGCAGGCAGTGTAACAACTATAATAGAAGTTTTGGCATTTCGATTGGTGTTGGCTATGCAATCAGATTTTTCTTGTATGATTTCGTGTATTTGTGTTGTCCAATTGATAAACATCTCTTCGAGTTGAGAACGAAATTTCGAATCCAAAGCTGGTTCCAGGTTTCTATAAATTGATTGATTTGTGTGTCACTATGTAAAGCTACATTTAGCAATTTTACATAGAAAGTAATTAATGAGAACTGTAAAGATTTTGTCGATGTGGTGTAGAGGTTAAAGAGCTTGCCTACCAAGCCAGGCATCTTAGATTCAAATCCCGGAAATAATGGAAATTTTTAAAGATGATTTTCAAATTGAAAAAATTTGTCAATTCTCCGTCACTCCTCTAGAAAGCATATAAGCTTTCCACAAGGCATCCATTAGTTTGTTTCAGTTTCAATCATCAAGTTGATTTACAAGCTAAGTGGAGGATTAATCTACCGTAGCTCGTCTTCCTTGCTAAGTAAAGGTGAGGAGTCGGAGACTATCTAAATTTCCGGCGTGCAAACTCGCGCTTTGCCTGCGCTTTAGTTCTAATCCACAGCCACCACGAAGCTCCCACAAGGGGGCCTACCCAATAATCGGGCAGAGATCGGAATCCCTGGGGCTCCCGATTCCCGTGGCACCAGAATATCTCTGGTCAGGCTTAGACACGTGAGTGTAAATATAAACACATGCCGCTGCCAGTTTCGGCCCCACAATGGCCTCGGACCGGTCACCGGTAAGATTAGTGATGGTGGGGGTGATCCTAACTTAGCATTGTAATTTTTTCCCAGTAGGTGGCGTTTTCTTCTGATCATTCGTCTAATGTTTGTCATCACCGCCAGAGGTAAGCTAACGGGCCCGCCATCTAACGTTTTTTTTTCAACTAGAGCTTATTTCGTGAATGTCTGATTTAACAGATAATTAGTTTTATCCTTCCGCTGAACGAATATGGTTGTGTATACGCTTCGCTAAGTGGGCCTGCGAACGACTTACAGAAGATGCCGATTTTGCCAAAAAAATAATCTTTTCAGATGAAGCACATTTTGATCTTGGCGGGTATGTAAAGAAGCAAAATTGACGCATTTGGGGCACAGAAAACCAGCACGCATACATTGAAAAGCCGATATACCTAAGACGAGTCACTGTTTGGTGCGGATTTTGGTCCAGAGGCATAATTGGCCATTTTTCTTCGAAAATGAGCAAGGAGTGGCCGTTACAGTCAATGGCGATCGTTATCGGGCCATGTTGAACGAATTTTTGTTCACAAAAATTGAAGAGGAGGATATATGCAACATTTGGTTTCAACAGGACGGCGCTACGTGCCACACAGCCGAAGCTTCACTAGATGTGTTGCGCCCTGCTTAAAAAAAAATAAAATTATTTGGCGGAACCTTTAGAAGGTGGCTTCCTTATATGGATTTGTCTGGAGGGAGGTTGAGGTCTTTTTATTAAACCCTCAATTCAGCTGGGATTCGAACCTGGACCGTTTGTGTTATATGCCTGCACTCTAACCACTAACAGTTTTTAATGCTGTAACTGTTGCCAAACTCGGCAACTATTCCCAAAAATTTGCCAATCGCGAAATTTATGATTTTTTCCGCTTCTAAAGTAATTTGCTGAACATGTTACGTTTATTAATTTAGGCCACCCTATTGACAAGCGATTAATGTTCGTTTAACGTTTTTCTCAAATTCTTTTTACATTTTTTTTTTAAATTTTCTTTCTGTGCCTTCCAAAAAAAAAAAAAAAAAAATAAATAATAAATAAAATCTCTTTAACAAGAGCTTTAATTAAAAATTTTCTCTCATATAACTTTCTCAACGCAAAATGCCAAAGTCAAGTCAAAATTAAAGAAAAAAATTCATTCATACACAGCCCGAGTCAGTCAGTTATAGTCGTTGTTTGTCAAGTGCATATTCATTCAGTTGGTAGTACAGCTCGCTTAACATTGAAGTATAATTTATAACAATTTCCATTAAACAAATAATTAACAACAACATTTTCTGTTTCTTTTATGAAAAATATTAAAAAAAATGTTATTTGTTTTGCATATTTGGTCCAACTCTGACTAAATTTTTCTACAGCGCTGCTCATTATGTTGTAACTTATATGGCAACAGCAACAACTACAAAGAAAAACTATTTTTACTCGACGACTAAAGTTTTGACTATAGCTTCCAGTGCGCTAATTAGCTCTTCAAATAATAAAAACAACAAATTTTAGAATTACAACAATAATAACGAAAAATATACAAAATCGAATTGATGATACCCTACACCATTTTGGATATACGAATAAACCATCAGTCTCTTAATGGTAAGACATAAACTACCGGCATAGCATTTCACTCTTAATGGATTAAATAATTTTCTTTTTTAAATTTGTTTAACAAGTTTTGTCAATTATGGCCCAACTTTTATGTTTATTCACTTGAAAGGCCTATCGGTGCTATTATGTATGGAATTTAAGATCGAGCATCTGAAATGTCATATTTTCTATGACTTCTGGCACATAAAACAGACTAAATTTAAACGAATTTTGTAGGCAGTTACCATCATCCCCACGTGAGATAGTCATGCCCCCAAATCACGTGTGCAGAATGTCGAATGTGGCATGAGCTGTGTAGCCCTTATCTTTCAGTTCAGACCAAAAGAAATTGATAAACATTAAACTTCAGAGCTCGCCGTTGACAATGATAATTCAGCCAAAGTCACTCTCAAAGAAACATGAACCGTTGATGATTCCAGCCCAAAATCAAAACCAAACAGTGCTCTCTCGACTTTTGATCTCATATAGATTGGTATCATTCCAAATTGGACAAATTTGTCAAAATGGTTGACGTAGCCATACATCGAGAAATGAACCTTTTCACTGAAGATGATCTTTTGATTAAAATTTGGGTCAGATTTTAACTGCTACGTTCAATGAGCACGCGTATTGCCAATGGTGGTTTATTTTTAGCTCCTGGTTTGCCCAGGTTTGGTACGCGAAAGGCTTGTGAGCTGAACAAAATCGATTACCATGAATTCCTTGCACACTCCTCAGACAGAGGCAATCTTTTCCGCAGATCAAATTTATCCATCACTATATCAATAGCTCTCTCTGTAGGACGATTTTGACGTCAGTGCGAATGTGCGAAGTGAGCGCAACATTCGGCAGAATTAATGACAGTCAAGTGGATAGCTTGATAGATGTCGGGGGTGTAGTGATTAGAGATCAGGCATAAAATATAAACGGCCCAGGTCCCAGCAAGAAGCATAACAAAGCAATATTTTATTTAATTGTAAGGAAACTTCAAACTTCCTTCAGACAAATCCATCTAAAGAAGCTTACTGACCTTTAAGCTTAGCTCTGGCGATGATGACAAACATCAGACGAATAATAAGTAGAAAAGGCCATCTACTGGGAAAAAATTACAATGTTAATTAAGCACCACCACTATCTCTTAGTAAGGATCTTCACCACTGCACCACTGAAACGTATTCAAAGTAATGGATGATTTGTGGAAAGACAATATGCTACCTAGAGGAGTGACAGACAAAAAAAGAAGAAAAAAAAAAAATGAAACTGCTCCAGGGTTTAAAAAAGCGCAATCTCTGTATTCTGGTGTGGAACTCTGTGCTGGAATATTACGCACAAAATCGAATTGCTTGAAGATCATTTGTTATGCAGTCCAGAAATAAGAACAAGCTTTAGAGCCAGATTAAGTAAATAAGTAAATTGCCGATTCAGGTACAAAGTAGTGAATAACTGCAGGTAAGTATTTACTTATTGGACTTGATACCCTGATATTATTTGATTAGTTAATGCCAACGGGCACCTTTTTTGGTTGAAATTATATAAAATACGGGTAATACAAAAACAGATTAGAAATACACGGTGTGACAAAAAAGAACGAAGTTGAAATACCTGGAAAATTAACCTATGGAGTTGAATAAGGATATGTTTTTGGAATTTACGGATCATCACAAAAATCTCAAGTAACGGGTAAAAACAGATTTTTTTTGGCCTCCATGCACTTATAAGCAAATAACTTAACTGAATATAAACCGATTTTAAGTTTCTTTTAAGATTTGGAAAGAAGAGAAATAGACCCAAATAGCTTTGAAGAATCTGGGTGTATTTCTCAAGTAAACACATTCTTCATCCAAATTTTTTTCACATATTTTAAGTTTGGATGCATTTTTAGGCCCTTTTTTATATTGAAACTGTATTACTTATGAATTAATATAGAAACTGTGTTTAGTAATGAATAAAATGAGATCCACGTTTTAGAAATCCTTTGAAAATTGAAGGAGTTATTAAAATTTTGAATAAAGCAACTCATGCCAGTTATTTCCTTTTGTCGCACCGTGTTATCTATTGGTTGTAGAGAAGAATTTAGTGTCGATGCGTATTAGAGGTTGCAAAGTCGTTCTTAAACAATGTATACAGGTACGCATTGTAGCTACGAAGGGTTTATAGAAAAAATGAACAAAACTTTTGACTATAAATTTTTGTTTATTTTCAGTATTTGTTGTTGTTCTTGTTGTTGCTGTTTTTTAAATCAAAACTTGAGAAATGTTCTAATGAGCGTTTACTTTACACATTTTCGCAAAATAGTTGAACAAAAATATTTTATATGAAATGGAACAACAAGAAAAATTAACAAAAAACAAGAACAAAAAAAAGCTACCAAAGTGAGTAAAGTAAAGTTGGCTACTTTTTTATAGTTTCACAGGAAAGTTTATACGCAATTTCTACAAGCAATTGAGTTCGTTTAAAGGAACACTCAAGCAAGTTATATTAACACTAAACGCAACCAAAGGGGCTATGGTAGGTATACGTTATCATAGAATTTAGTATACAAGCTTGGCTTTTAAAACATAGGTATTTATAGTGTTATTTTACATTAACTGTTAATTAAAAAGGTCTAATACAAGTTTGACATGACTGTTTGGCATGATGGCAGTTCAAATGGAATATAAAAAAATTAAAACAAAAGTTGATGAAATTTATTGAAATTTTCTATGGAAATTTTGTAGTTTTTTCTTAAATTTTTTTTCTTAAATTTAATTTAACAGAATTAAATAATAAAAATATTTGTATTCCAAACTTCATAGGCGATAATAAATCTCTTATATCATCGCTCTGCTTAAATTTAAACAATATTTTATATGAAAAGAAATCGAATTTCCTTTAAAAATCCTTCCAGTGAAAACTTTATTTTTTAAGCCTGAAAATATTTCAAACTGCCATCGTAATAATTTAAATAGTTTTCATTTCTACATATCTTTCTGTTTTATTTCTAACAAATTTTTTAACGACAAAGTTTTTGTAGTTTTTCAATAATAAATACAATGAAATCTATTTCACTCTTCACTTTTCTTCAGCTCAAATGCTTTATTGTAAATTGGTCGCCCACCCTTTCTATCTACTTCCCTCAGAGAGAGTCGTTAATATGCCGAAAAGTATATTTTCAACACAGAGAGTGATTTTCATTCTTTCGACTTTTTCATTGAAATTTCAACATTTTTTTGTTTTTATTGCACTCAGTCTAATTGGGGTTGCCATCAATCAGCGAAAATGGTGATACTATTTGAAAAATTATAAAAAGTTATTTGGTGAGCATTATGTGAGAGACTGAAACCTATCGTCAACAATTTGATCGGGCCATATGAGTGCTTTTCAGGCCTGGTAAATCCACCAGGAGAAGACCCACACCACCTAACCGTCGACTTTAAAGCCTCCTTCGACAGTACAGATAGGAATTGCCTCTATATCTCCATTTATGAATTTGGTATCCAAGCTAAACCTATGCAGTATGACGTTGAGAGCCACTAAAAGCTTCGTCAAAATTGGAAAAAACTTGTCGCTTGGTACTAAACGAGGTTTTAGACAAGTCGATTTCCTTTCATGTGACTTCTTCGACCTTTTATTAAAGAAAATTATTCGTGCCGCCGGTTTGAATCGCCAGAGCACTATTTTCTGAAAGAGCATTATGCTGCTGGCATAAGTCTGCATTGTTTCTAAAGCAGTCATGAGCTTTTCATGGCACTTTTGTCCTCGATCAACTCACACCTATTCTTACTCTCTTGCTTTTAGTCATCAATGAGACGGTGACGACACACATTCACACATGCGCGGGTATATACGCAAATTTTATTAGGCTCAGAAAAATAATTTCAAAAGTATCTAAAGATATTGCTTTTACATAGTTGCTACTGAAACAGCGTTGAATGTACATGTGTGGCGTATGCATGTTGATTTAAGAAATTTTTTTTTAAAACATCAACTTTACTCTCTCTGCAAGAGTAATTTCCATGTTCTCACTAACACAACTACATTTTTATTTTTGCACATTACTGCACTACCTCAACATATTTGAATTTTGTATCGCAGCTGATACCAAATACGGCTATGCAGTATGACGTTGAGCGCCACTGAGAAAAAATTGGCTGAGTAGCCAGGGTATCATTTTCTACAAGAGCATCGACATAGCTGCTGACATACGCCAACGACATCGGCATTGTCGCCCATAATACCCACGCATTAGCGCCGTAAATGACGTCAGCCTGGAGATCAAACGAAGAATCATTCTATTAAACAGATGCTGCTTTGGGCTCATTAGACAATTGTGAAACAGAGCACTCTCTTGGTTAACGAAGCTCATGCTCTACAAAACGCTTATCAAACTTATCCTGCTATATGGCCAGAATCATGGAAACTGTCGAACAACGACGAAAATATTAGAGAAAGAAATACTTCGTAAGATCTTTGGCCCTCTACGAGTAGGAGATGAGCACCGCATACGTTGGAACAACGAGCTGTGCGAGCTGTACAGGGAAATGGATATAATGAAGAGCATTAAGATACAGCGGCTGCGCTAGGTTGGCCAGGTCTCTCGTATGGACTAAGAAACTCCGTCGAGGCTGGCCTTAACCTGACGGCCTTGGGTATTTCAAACTTGTAGCAGGATAGCTAGACTTTTTCGGTGTCGGTCAAAACCGACCGACAATTGTAGTGCCATCTAAGTAAGTAAGTGAGTAACATGGTGTGTGAGAACAAATATATAATAATGGCCTTCATAAGTTATCTTGGTCTAGACTTAAAGACCAACTCTCGTCTACAGGCTGGATCTAGTATCACATTGGTGTACATAATGATGTTAAAAACAATACTCCTCAGTTTGGGTGCCCCTCAGACTAGTAGGCAGTGTGTTGTAGTTAAAATATAATTCAAAATAAATAAATAAATCAGACGAATGTTGCGATTTTGTCAAAACGGCGTTCTTTAGACTCTATTTGACTCTTACCTTGCAGCGAATCACCATGTCAATCAACTAACAAACGTCATAACATTGCTTTGATGACTTAAACAACTACTGCCGCAGTTGCAACAGCAGGAGGAAATAATCTTCCATCTTCTCTGCGAATACCCAAACATAGCTGTCAAAAGGAACAGATTCCTTGGCAACAACATACTACACAATCTTGCTGTGTTAAGTTATCTGTGCCTAGACTTCATGACCTACTGAGATATCTCACGGCTTCAGGCTGGATCTAATACAACATTGAGAATGAATCTGGAGAGTAGTGTGCTCTTGTCAAAACAAAATCCTTTCGACACTACTTGACTGTTTCGGCCTGTTACTTATGGGATAAATCATGGTTTTTTATATTAAAAACATGGCAATCTTAGCCATTATTGATAGTTTTGAAACTCCTAATGACTAATGAATCGTAAAGGACAAAAGTACAAAACAGCAAAAAAAAAGATGTAAAAATGTTGTAATCGGTACGGACCATTTATAGACACTTTACTTGATTTAAATTTTATTGTTGAGCCTCTAAATTCCGCTTATTTTTTTTAACAATTTTCAGTGAATTATATAAAATAAATTATCGGGTAAAATAGGCTTGGTGCCTTATTACACTTTGAGTTTGTCGTGCCGAAGATAAGATTGAGGTTACTGGCAGTTTGATGCTTGAATACGATGTTCAGATATTAAATTCTTATATTCAAGAACTTTTCATTCCTATTTAGTATCAAAAGTGTAGCTCTTTGGGGAGTTTATTTGGTGATTGTAGGTACAACAACTGCATTCGTACAGTAAGTCCACTATGAGTGATAAGAAATGCACTGCGCCCATATATTGTGTGAAGAATACTGGAATCTAATAGTCGCTTGCCATAACTAATTGATTTTATCAAGTTTTCTATGACAGATTAATGCATCCGTTATCGAACTGAGCTCATGACATTGTTGTTATTCGTTATTCGATACTTTAATTTGTTCAATTACTTCTGCTATGAGGAACATATGGCCTTAATCCTTGAATTCCGTTTTTGTTTATCTGCTGCCACGATCTTCACCTCGTGTCTTATGTGACTCGCTCGGTCTTTCTGGCTATGGTCTTAGAGGTTCCGGCCCATTACATTTCTTGTGTGAGGTAGGCACCTGGTGATAAATATCGAAACGGCATTTATGTCGCACTTATTTCATTTTAACGATTTTCAACCATATAATACAACAGATTTAAAGCAGCTGCTTAAGATGTTCACCTTGGTGCATTTAAAAATGTGGCGTCATTTTCAAACATTAATATGTTAGCCAAATACATGTCTCACTTGGTTTATAGAGGGCGCAATGTCTTCATGAGCCTCAGTTGGTTGTTATTATACTACCAGCCGTCTCCTGAGTAAGAATTGTAGCAAATTTTCCGCGTTCCGTCTCAATTGAATGTTTATTCTCAAAGCACAAACTGCTGTTTTATTGTCTATGCTTTCAAGTTTCAATTGCACGTCGCCATACCTATGTGCTACCAAGCAAATGCCGCATGAGGTCTACTAAGGGCCAGTTGATGCCTCTAGTTGTTAAGGTTACCTAAGTCGACTGTACTAACAGTACTTTGTAAATAATATGGGATGATGCTTTAAGAGCTCTCGGACTTAATAAAATTTAGAGAAATATATGAAATCTTTATTTATGTCGACAGACATGATCCTTAATATAGCCACACACACATAGGCGGCCAATCGGCTGGCCACAAGTGTGACATAAACTGTTCACCGAAATCGCTTCTCAAATGGGCCATTGTTTCACGTGCTGGGTGGCATGTGGCATTGTTTTGTTGACAGCCAAGTCCAGTCCTTCCATTTTGACCAAAAGAAAATTTTTTAAAATCTCAAGTTAGTACTCGCCGTTCACAGTAACGTTTCTAACTTCGTCGTCTTTGAAAAAGTATGGTCCACTAAGTTCAACGGCTCATAATCGATACCAAACAATGTATTGGCAGTTATTGCAATACTTCTGGCTGTTCTTCATACTAAATACGGAAATTATGCTTGTTCACGTATCTGTTCAACCAGAAATGAGCAGACCATAAAATGGAAGAAGTGCACGATGCACTTTCTTAGCCGAGTATGAATATTGGTAATAAAATTTAATAAAATGCAAGCGTTGTTTCTTTGTTGGTCGATTAATGGTTAAATTATAGACAAAACCTTACACGAAAACAGATAAGCAGCCAAAAACAGTGTTGCCAAAAAGGAAGTTGCTAAGAAATCAAACGATAATAGCTATGACCATAGGGAGACAATATGCTAAACTCTTTTGCAACGTGCTTTTAGGTTACAAGGGGTACATGCAAAAGCAATTTGATTGCCTGAAATGATTCTCTCGCTTAAAAATGTATTCCTAAGTCGTTCGCTGCAATAAGGCTGTAAGTCACTTGTTATGATGTAGGGTATAAATTGATAATAAAGACAAAAATTATGTATAAACTATTTGCTTAAATTCATCAAATGAACAGTAGTCACACAGAGCATTGATTGACCTCTTTCCGCAACATTTTTAAATATTTAACTCTTTCAGTTTCTTGCAACAATAATTTTAATTTTCATCCTTTTTTATGGTTTTTTCTTTCTCTCTTTGCGAAATAAAAAGCCAAACTTTTAAAGAAAAGAGTCTATAAGATACTCGTAAATGCTTGCGTAGATACATACTTATGTATTCGATAGATACATTTAACATCTTAAAGATTATTTATCTTGTAGTATAAGCCATAGATAGGAGGAATACAATGGAAATAATAAAGAAAAAAAAACTTTTTCTGTAAATGCAAAATGGTAACGAGAATCTTCTTCAAAAATTATTTCAATAGTTTTGAAATAATAAATTCTTGGCCAATTTGTGAGCATTTATACTTCACTTACAAGTATATGTGTATGTGTGGATTTAAGGATATTGTTTTATACTCCAAAGAGTACATTATTGTGTGTGTATATGTATGTGTTAAAAGTGGCTTTTGGCTGTTTATTTCAGAGTCTTTTATTCTATAAACTGCTTTTCTCCCTCCCTCTCACAGGGATATGCGTTTAGAGTGAAAAATTTAAATTCGTTTTCTCAGGATTTATTGCAGTTGGACTTCTTCTTTTCTTTCTGGAATATACAGACAAGAGGGGAGACTAATCGAAAATGCCTTAAAATTTATTGGTTTTTAGTTTGTTTGCTTTAACACTTTAAAGACTTGAAAAAAACGAATAAAATTTCATTGTGGTTTTGAGTGTTTAATAAAGAGATTTCAGCCTCCTTGCAGACAAATCCATCTAAAAGAAACCTTGGCGATGATGACAAATATTAGACGAATGATGAGTCAGGATCACCACCACCACTTAGCAAGGATCTTCACCACTACACACAATCATATGGAGGCGACCTACTTATCTTGCAAATCAACTTGATTACTGAAACTGAAACAAAGTGATGGCTGCTTTATGGAAAGCCTCTATGCTTCCTAGAGGACTGATGGAGAACAAAAAGCATATATTTCAACTGAGACACCAGTACGCTGCGCCCATATCATAGAGTGCATTATCCTAGTACTAGGAAAATAGATTGTGGAAACTAAGAAAGAGGGAGTAGTGTATTTGGACGTTCAATCTAAATTTTTTCATGTCGAAGCAAAGACTTTTGCGTGAATAGTGTACCACAAACAGAGCGACTATAAAACGAATTCGCTCTATAATGTGCTCTGCGACTCCCTGTACAATCAACTAAAAAGGGAACAAACTCGAGCCTAGAAGATTCCCGCCAGGTCACCCATGACAGAGTGATTCACAAGGTGTGGCATATGCGTTATAATGCAATATACAAAATAATTGTTTTTCTCTGTCACTCTTCTAGGGCGCATATTGGCATTCTACAAAGCATTCATTGCTTTGTTTTAGTTCGCCTCAATATGAATAAGTAGAGGTGAAGAACCTTGCTAAGATCCTTACTTAGCATTGCCATTTTTTCCCAGTAGGTGGCGTTAAATCCCAACCATTCGTTTAATTGCCTGTCATCTTTGCCAGAGGTAAGCTGAAAGAATTAGATGGGGCTTATTAAGGTGTATTTGTCTGGAGAAAGGTTGAAAAGTCTCACAACAAAACCGAAATTACATTTTTTTGTCATGTCCCCTACTGGGGATTCGAACCTGGGCCGTTTGTGTCGTATGCCTGCGCTCTAGCCCCTACACCAGCCGCCCCCGATAAAAAATGATAAAAACTTTGAAAGTAGGACTGTTGGGAGGTTGGGATTGTTTGATATACAACAGGGTATTCAACATAAATATCCGGATCTGTACTAACACTCAGGCTGGGATTATAGAGCTTTCTGTTTTTGACATCGATGTTGTCAGGTCAATCCGGTCTAGAAATTTTCTGGGCAGGGATCATTTTGATGCCCAGGAGAGTGATGATGATATGAGTGATATGAGTGATGATTTTATTCACTTCCTCGTCAGAGTGCCACTTTCCTCATGAAAACTACTGAATTTGCGATACTTTTCGAGCACCTGTACTGTATCGAGGCAATTTTGACTCCTGTATGATTGTGCTCGACCGGAGTTTAGTATAGATCTAGCGTGACAGCCGTTGCACAATTTACTGGCTACTATTACTAATCACTGGATATCTAGGCCGAATGCAAGAAGACTAGTTCCGCCTTTTAATGACTACTGTGGAAGTTGCCAAAATGAGGAGGAGTACTAAACTGTGAAAAATTTACTATTTTAGCTTCCAAATCTCTAGGATATTTTTTTCTTTCACTCCTCCAGGTAGTATATTGGCTTTCCATAAAGCAGCCATCACTTTGTTTCAGTTTCAGTAACCAAGTTGATTTCCAAACTAACTAGTTGATTAATCTACTGTAGCTCGTGTAGTGGTGAAAATCCTTGCTAAGCGGTGGTGGTGACCCTTACTTAGCATTGTAAATTTTTTCCCTGTAGATGGCGTTTTCTCTTGATCATTCGTTTGTCATTATCGCTAAAGGTGAGGGATTTGTTGTAGTCTCTTTATTAAACACTCGAAACCACAAATTATTTAAAAAAAAAAAAATTTTTTTTTTGTGTAGCTGGTCCAAACGCAAGACGACTAGTTCTGCTCTTTATCGACTACTGTGGAAGTTGTCAGAATTAGGAGCAATTTCTATTTCAGTTTCCATATCTCTATGACATTAAGGCTGACCTTTCTGGCTGCCCGTTTCTACATGTCACATTGGCTGACATGAATGTCAATAGTATATCGTTTTTTGTGCATGCGTCTGATGGGTTCTTCTTCAGATCTGAGCTCTGACTTGTAGCAATACCACAATACTACCTGTCTTTTCCAGGACAGCACAGTGGGAGATGGGGTGGCTTGGTGTAGTGGTTAGAGCGCTGACATACAACACAAACGGCAAGGTTTCAAACCCAGCGGAGGAAATTACAAAAAAGTGCGGTTTCGAGTGTTTTATAAATAGACTTCAAACTCCCATCAGACAATTCCATCTAAAGGAGCCTCCCTACCTTCCAGCTAAGCTCAGGCGATGATGACAAACATCAGACGGATGATAAAGAAAACCTACAGAGAAACAAATTACAATGCTAAGTAAGAATCCCACCACTTAGCAAGGATCTTTACCACTACAGCACACAATCATATGGAGGAGGCGAGCTGAAGTAGATTTAAACTGAAAGAAAGTAATGGATGCTTCGTGAAAAGGCAATATACTCTCTAAAGAAGTGACGGAAAATGACCTCAAATGAGCTGCACGCTTGTCTAGCCACAAGTCGGAACTAATCTGACACGTTTAAAGGTTAATTGTTATGTTCAATTTAAAGTTTTTATTTCAAAATTTTAAAGTTCTTTTGTTTTTGTTTCTTTTTTTTTAAATATAAAAAAATTTTTTTCTATTTAGTTTATGTATTTCTATAAAATATTGTAAAATATATATTTACGAGTATATATGTATAATGAAACATATAAACCTATCCCAAGTAGTATGTGTTTTAGCAATAAATACAATTCTCAACTACTTACCCCTGTTTAATGTGGTTGCTAACTTGTTCAATAACTGTTGGCGAAACTAATAACGATAAAATTGTTCGATTATTCGTTTTACCTTTAATCTGCAAATAAAAATGAAATAAAAATTTCTAAAAAAATATTTATCGAAGATATAAAATAATAACCAAAGATAGATAAGCAATTGTGTTGTATTACTCGTTAATAACAAAAGACTAGACAATTGCTTGTGGTAGGACGGCAAGAAAACTTGGCTAAAACACACAAAAATCGATTTGAATTTGAATTTTATTTTAACAACAATTGTTATTGTATTCATAGCTAAATAAATAATAATAGAAAATTAATTTTTGGTTCTTTTCTTCAATTTTTACTTAAAATTTGTTTACTTAGCCAAGCATTTTCATTCCTATTTTATCCTTAATCCATGGCAGTATTATTTTAAACATGGAAAGTATTATGTTGGAGTGTTTTGTTAAGAGTTTTCTTAGCTGCTTATGATAAAATGATAACATTTTATTACAACGAGTCTTTTTTCCTTTTTCAGTTGAAAAAGGAAAACAGTATTCGTAACCATTTATAATGATGACTATAAATAGGAAAGCAAATCTTCCATTTTGTAAAATTAAAATTGCAAATTATTGCAATATTATTATCACATTAGCATTTTTCGTTTATTTGTACACAATGGAGCTATAGGTAGGCGTTGGAGACTCGCTCCAAAGGCCATAATAGAAGTCTAATGGGCCATAGGGACTTCATTCTATGTAGAGCTGTTTGAATGAGGATGATGAGACCACAGAGCATCTTCTTTTGGAGTGCCCGGTGTTGGCGGACTTAGGTTTAGGATATTCGGTGGGCATATAGTTAGTATTGAGACTCTACAGGATAAGGGCTGGTCAGCAAGTTCATAAAGGCGAACTGTGGCTGTCGGTAAGAGGCTATGGATATCAAAATGAACTCTATAGAGCCTAAGTGTGCTGGACATTTTTAAGCTAACCGTAAACTAACCTTAAAATAACCTTAACCTAACCTTAACCTAACTCTAAGCTAATCTTCACCTAATCTTAACCGAACCTTAACCTAACCTATATGAAAGTCTTGGTAGTAATCTTAGTCGGACTTATAGCTCGTAAGTGTAAAAATATTATATTCCATAACTAACAGGTACAAACATGTATGCCGAGTTTCAAAAAATGTTTGCATACCCATTGATTGATTGATTAAGACCGTAGATCGTTTGTTTATCTTATATGTTCGGCAATGTCAAAGTGAGACTACGGTCGAAGCCAAGTTATAGTCGGTGAGAGAATAAATCCATACTCCTCTAGAAATCTTATCTTGAGAGTAGATATAGAAAGACACTCACAAAGCGCAGGATACGCTGATGACATCTCAGACCACAAGGTCAGGTAAAAATATAGGTTTGTACCTTAAGTTTTCGTATCTCTTGCGACGCTGAAGTAAGGCTTAAGCCCAATAAAACCCCTCAAGCTCCTCTTTTGGCCAAGCAGTCAGTTCTTTTATAATCAGGTTGGTTATAATGGCTCGGTAGCCAACAGAGTGTAACACTGTTGTGTACACAACAACCTTTCACCTTACCTGGCAAAATGATAAAGCCCTCAAAGCTGATTGATTGTCTAACATCAAATAAATACTCAAACATTTCGATTTTCAGCTCAGACACTCTCTAACACAAATGAAAATGGCTTAAATAACGTCTTTAAAAATCAAACGGTATTTATACCGCATTCTGTAAATTGTGAACAACCGCACCAGAGTCAGTTTCGCTGCCAGTCTGCTTTGATCCATAACTACACTTTTAATATTTATCACGTAATCCAAATCACAAAATATTGGGTCAATATACTATCTGGATTGCGAACACACGAAAAACGTAAACTGAAATGGGGTCGGATCGCTTCTCTGTTCTTCTGTTGTACGGCAGTAAAACCTGGCTTGTGTCTAACATTATCGCGCAAAAGTTACAGGTGTTCACCAACAAGTGCCTTGGAATCATATGAAAGATATTGTGGCCTAACACCATAAGTAACATAGAACTGTGGAATGTGACAAATGAAGAGCCCATACTGGAAGCAGATAAGGCAAAAGTGGAGGTGAATTGAACATTCTCAAGGATCAAAAAATTGCAGTCGACGATCTTACATGAAAAGCGGCAAAGGCAATGCTAGCAAACCATGTAAAATGGAGCTGCTTTGTGGAAGTCTTATGCTCCCAAGAGAAGTAACGAAAAAAAGCTGTGTAACGAACTATCTAATTCTAATCAGTATTGTATTAACAGTATTGTAGAAAAAATTAATCCTCTACGGAGCATAGAAAAAACCATCCATTACTTTGTTTTAGTTTCAGTAATCAAGTTGATTTTCATGCTAAGTAGATGACTAATTTACTGTAGCTCCTAGCTAAGTGCTGGTGGTGATCCTTACTTACCATTTAATCATTTGTCTGATAATGGCCATAATCGCCAGCGGTGGGGACGCCAGAAATTCAGAGAGGCTTCTTTATATGGATTTGTCTGGAGGGAGGCTGAGTCTTTTTATTAAACATTCGAAACAGCAATAAAATTGTTTTGTCATATCTTCTGCTGGGATTCGAACCTGGGCCGCGTATGTTTTATGCTTGCGCTCTAACTAACCACCACACCTCGCCACCCCCACTTTTATTATCATTAATAATTTTTTGTACAATAAAAGAAGAGGACAGTTAATGGGCGCAGAAACGTCAAAAAGACCTGGCGTGGAACCAGTGCAGGTATATGGTATATATCATTGGTCCCAAGAATTTTGCTTATGTTGCAAACAGAGCTATCAGGTTATTTACTAAAAAACTATTCTTTAATTTACACAAAAACTGCTTCAGAGCCAATCGCTATAGTTAAGGGTGAACTAAAGCTCTTTATGGTTATTGATGGTCCTTGCTTATGCATTTTCAATAAGACTTTTTCTAAAAAATTCCCAATTTTATGAACCTCTTTGGAACTTACCTCCATTAGTGTATGCTTTACATCCTTCATGCGTGCATTCAAATCTTTGCCAACAACTTCAGGCCAATGGTGTCGATTGTGTGGATTCTGCAACAGCGGCTGTAATATCTCCTCAAACAAAACGGCTAAAGTTTCAATTTTACTGTGTATGGGAAAATCACCACAAATAACTTCACGTCGAAAATTTTCCCGTGTTAATGTGATGTTTAGTTGATTCTTCAAAAAGTACGCACATTTACCACGCGGTACTCCATCTAGTGTTGAGAAACTACTAGAGGGTGGTGGTAATGGAGCCAATAAAGCTGTAACTGCTGTCATAGCAGCCGTTGCAGCCACTGTAGCTACAGCAGGAACACTAAAAGCTGTAGCTGTAGCAACTGCAGTTGATCCAATCTCTGTCGAATGCTTTTTATGATTTTCCAATAAATCTTCACTGGTAGTTGCATTCGCTGACATGCAGGATGTTGAGGGTGTTATATTGGTGGCTGCAGTAGTTGTGTTAGCTAAATTAGTTGTTGTTGCTGTTGGTAGGGTGTAATTATGTTGGTGATGGTACAAATCGTTTATTGAATTTTTTGCTATCAAATGTCCAGCCGGATTAAGTGTCATAACAAGTAGACGCCTTTGTGTGTTGTTCAGCCAATCTAACAAAATGAGCTGGAAAATTGAATTGAATAAACACGGGCAACAAAAAATTACTAGAAAGTTAAAAAAAAAAATAGGTTTATGGTATAAATACACACACTATGTACATAAAAACTAATACACTTTAGTCATTATATTCTCTTAGTCATCATCCATGTCATCAGCATTACTATCATCATTAACAATGTTTTTGTTACGCAAAAGTTGTTAGTTTTTTTTGTAACTTTTTTTTCCCCAACTGGATACCGGTTGCCTGTTATGTTTTTTTTTTTTTTTGGTGTTTTGTCATTATTACTATGAAAGTATCGTTTCTATCACAAAATTGCAATAAATTAATTGAACCGAATAGTAAGGACGGAAGGAAGAAAGGAAGGACGGAAGGAAGGGAGGAAAGAAGGGATTCAAAAACATTTTATCCCAAAAATTAAAAATTATTGCAAATTGTTTGAAATTTTTACTTTTCTTTGGCTCATATCCCTTAAATTTATAGTTTCTTATCAAATTATAACAAAACTGTCATTAACCATAAATTGTTAAGAAAGGCAAACTTTTTAAGTTAATCCCTCGTTTTTTTTTTTGATGCTGTTGTAAGTTTTTTGTTGGAAAACTAATATGATACTTTATGAAGTAATTTTTTCTTAAACTTATGATTTTGATTGTAAAAACCTAAATATCGTTTAGTAGAGGAGATTAAAACTCTTTTTTTTGTGGGAAAAATAGAAAACAAAGAAATAAACTATAGGATAATAACTGGACATAGAATATAAGAAAAATATTACAGTACAACGAGGGCGGTTTGAAAATGCTATAGGCAAAATAGGGTATGATACTGAACTAGTGACAAGTGCATTTCTTCTAAGTCAGCTTTAAGGCTTACTCGGTCTGGCTGGCTGAGATAAACAAAAAAAAAAAACATTTTGGTGAGAGTACCAAGGCTGATCTTAGAACAAGAAACAAAATTTGCAGAAAATTCGAAAAAGACCTTTATGGGTTGCATTATAGTGTAAAGGCGTCCCTGGGAAGTTATTTAATCTTATAAAGGCTCTATATAGAGAGGAAATTTGTCGGGTTTTTCATGAAAACAAACTTAGCTGAAGAATACCAGTACTAAAGGCTGTGAGGCAGGGCTGAGTTATGTCTCAACTGCTCTTAATATTGTTGTAGACATAGTCAGGCGAGAAGCCCTCATAAAAAGGCAAAGAATAGCGTGGAAGTTCAATAGTCGTTTGGAAGACTTGGACTATATGGACAATATTTGTCTGATGTCTCGTAACTACGCAGACATGTCGGAGAAACTAGAGTGTGTTGCCCAAGCCGCAGCTGAGGCGGGATTAAAAATATGCTAAATGTGAGAAAAGCAAAGATACTGAGAATAAACATCGATGTACACAGAACCTTTACAGACGGCTACAGTACTATTGAGGATGTAAACAACTTCTGCAATCTGGGTAGTATTATAACGAACTCAGGCTATTGAGAATCGTTTAAAGTTTGCGAAGCGAGCATTATTAGATTATTCAAGCCCAACGTCAAGTCAATACTTTTGTATGGCTGCAAGATCTGAAACGCCTCATCTCTTTACAGCAAGCTTATACAGGATCATGAAAATTTTTTGGCCCAAGACGATATCAAATAATATATTATGATCCCAAGACCAGCCAAATACCTATCACGATAGAAATAAGAAGAGGCAAATGGAATTGGATTGATCGTACGTTAAAAAAAAATCCATAACGACACAGACCAAAACTTGGAACCCACGAGATAATCGACGAAGAGGAAGGCCCGCCCATACCTGCAGAAGACAGGTCGAAAAAGAAGTTGCGAAGATGACGAAAATTAAGAGAATACGGAGAGGAATAGATCAAACTGGAGATCGTTTATCAAAGCCCTAAGGCTCTTTATAGAATCGAGGGGAAGAACTTATGGTATGTTTGTTAGTGTCAAAACACATCGCCACACAAATCATGTTTTGTGCAGCCTTACAAGTTAACCAAATCAGAACTAGACTGTGACTAAAACCAGAGATCCAATCTGATAAAAAAAGAAGTATAAATATTGTCATTACCATAGCATCCCCCAAGAACCCTATACTCTGGGTCGAAATAGCTGGGCACACACAAAGTAAGTGCTCAAATGTCTCGCTATAGGGTTCCGGTATATATTTGTAGGGGAATAATTACTAGGCGCTGTACTAGGACGCTGTACTAGGATACTTGTACCACATCAAAAAATACTGGTTTATCACATGGTTACTATCGCAGAGGTTGTTTAGATGAAAAATCGATGTGACATATCCGCTAAGAAATCTTTATAAAAGTTTTTGGCATTAACTGGACTATCTAGTAAATGTGACAAAATTTGTCGGAAATAGGGGTTTAATTTTATGAGGACTCCTAAGATTTCACGTTCATTTGAATTAGGGGGGGCCTTTAGTTTAATTCTTTTCAAGTACAATTCATAGTTTGCTTTAGACTATGCTGAAGAGTATCGCAATGGGTCATACATCACAGTATTACTGTTAAGAGGTATTGTAGTACTGCAACCCTTTGATCTATTGGCTCTTCTTATAATAAACCTCTTAACTTCGTTGCCCTAATAGTAGTATAAGCGCCCTACTCCCTACTCCCTATTTGATGAAAGCCTAGGTACCTCTTTCTAAAATGTATAATTCAGTTCCTTTCCTAGTCTGCCATGCTCGGCCAAAAGGCAGTTTATCATTTTTAGGCTACTTTCAGATGGCCCTTATTATAGGTGCTCAGCAAAAATTGGTATTGTTTTAAACATGTTTGGCTAAGAAGAGTATAAGCCTCACGTTTTCCTGCATTTCACTAAGTAGACCTCTCAAAACCTTATAAACAGTTCGTTCTAGTTAAAGCTAATTTAAGGACGACTCACAAGATCTAACATAACATATATATATTTAGCCGTGCTTGTTCACTGGCACGGCTGGTACAAAATCATGTCAATTGATATGGATTTCTAGTCATGCGGGCATCTGAGGGAATAATATTGTTGATGAGTGCGTTACTAGGAGGCTGCCTCTGGCTCTCACGAAGGATGAAGCCCATTCCCCTTTGAATGCGCTACCTAGCTTGATAGGCAGATGGGCACTAAGCAAGATAAAACACAGGTGGACCAATATCACCATTTGTAGAATATCCAGAAAACTTTGGCCTTTTCTTTCTATAGAAAGGATTAAGTCTCTTTTTTGGTTTGGAAGCGGGTCAATTGTACTTCTTTCTGGCATAGTTACCGGGCACTGTATAATAGGTCGCATGTCAGAGAGCATGGAACGCCCTGATCATGGCTACTGTCAGGATGAGGAGAAAGAAGAATCGGTACAACAGCTTCTCTATGACTGCCCCGCTCTATGGGAGCTTAAACTAATGGATCTGCACTGTCAAGGGTAACGGTTGGCTCACGTGAGGAAACTGTAATTTATGGCTCTAATTGTTCTGTAAAAGGACCATAGAGCTTCCGAATGAACTTGTAAATTGCAAGCGATACACCTTACCTAACCTAACCTAAGATATAATGTGATTCAAAGTGTTCATAGCATCAGTTTTGTAAAACCTATAAAATTTTGTGAAGTACTTGAGGCTGTAGGTAGCTCGATAGATCAGGTAAAATGCCATCGTTTACATGAACAATTGAATATAAAACAACTATCTGCACGATATGTGCTCACTATCGATCGCAATCGCAACTGTATTGTATGCCTTATCACTTAGGATTGTTTGACGCAATTCAGAAGCAGTTTTAGCGAATATTTTTGAAGCTTTAATTTCAGGAAACGGTGACAACTAAAGGTCATTATTAAAACAAAAGCTTATCTTAATCGATAAAAGAAATATTGTCAATTAAAGGGAATAAGAATTTATAAAAAGCAGTATGTTGAGCATTTCATAAATTATTTTGAGGAAAAGAGAGAAAGAAGCCTTCATGACCTTCCAGCTACCGAATGATGATAAAACATCAGACAAATGATCCGCAGAGAACGCCATCTACTGGGAAAAATATTACAATGCTAAGTAGGGGACACTACCACTACTTAGCAAGGATTATCACCACTACACACAATCATATGGAGGCGAGCTAAAGTAGATTAATCATCTACTTTGCTTGAAATTCAACTTAATAAATTAAGCTGAAATAAAGCTAATGAATGTTTCGTGGAAGGAAAAAATCTTATACCCACTATAGTGTATTAATTAGTTTATAATTTTTTTTTATTTTCAATATGAGTTTTAGAAAGAACGTTCAATTATGTACATCAGGCTTTGTGGTTCTTAATGTATAAATGAAGAAATTCCTTTAGAATTCAGACAAAAATACTTAAATATTTTCAAGTAAACTGTATTTGAAGTTGCATGTGTGTGTATGTGATGTAATGTGCAACACTATGTTGCAAAAACATTTATGAAAGTGCTACAATTTTCATAACTTAAGACGATTATATATTTTAAGTATTACACTTGCATTTAATAGCATTTTAGGAATGTTGGTCCGGATTTTTCTTCACACACAGCTGAGAAGAATTAACAATTAAATTTTAAATAAAATAAAAATAAATTAATTTAAATATGAAATATTTGTATATATTTCTCTTACATCTCTATAAATAGTTTATAAATGAGTTCGATTAAAATTTATTCTCAAGAGCCTCAAAATAAGCATCTCTTTAAGTGCTGAGCTCATGGTTTGAACAATATTTCTTATCTTCCAGGCCTTAGTTCCAATTTAGAAAAGGAAAACTGCCGTAAAGAGGCAACATCCGAAGAGATGGCGCTAGAACGTTCATTATTCGATCGGTTTTCACCAGGGTTGGCAACCCACTGAATAACACAATTAAACCCACCCGGGTTTTACGTATTGGTACATCAAATTAATTCGGTTCGTTTCTTAGCTAAAAAATGATAATAACAAATTTATGAAATAACTGCTTATATCTTTTCCGCACCTCTGAGAAAATTTCATAATCCCGTCTCATTAAAACTTCTCATCTCTTAAGACCTCTAACTTTGAGGTCGATTTTATATTTCTTCAAAGGAAGTAATTCAGTGAAATATTAAAAAAATAAACTCATACCTATTTATGCAGCCTAGATAGATTCTGAAAATGTAGGCCATTAATCGAAATGACATAGAACGTTTGCCTCTCTTACACATTTTGTTAAAATGGTGAATCCATGGTTTTTTGGCCGTAAAACTAGGTAATTTGCTCCATGAAGCGAATGTGTTCCATAATTCAAACAGACCACTATAGTGATATGTCGTATGAAAACGTATGAGTGTATTGTATCAGACGAAGCAATGTTCAGAGAAAACGGAACGGATGCGGCATCAGATCGTTTCTAACAATTGTTTTGAAACTATTGCAACGTTAGGCTGGTCGTTGTCATGCAAAAGAATGACTTAATCATATCTGTCTTTATATTCCGACAATTTTTCGCATAATGCATGATTCAAACGATGTAATTGCAGTGTGCTCCGATCACTGATCTTTAGCAGCTCATAGCACATAATGCCGCCTTGATCACACCAAGAGTGTAAAATTGCATTATAAATAGTAAAACAACGTAAATGGAAACAGTTATAAAGTCCAATAAGAACCAAAAAAACCCATCAGAAAACCCAATAAACCCGGTGGGTTGAGTTTTTTTTAGAAAAGCCCGGTTTTTGCGAACCCTGGTTTTAACTGGTTTTGTTTGATTTTGTCGAACAGGGTTTTTTTTTAAATACCGATCAAGTCGGCTATTTCAACATGGATAACAGGTTAATTTAAATATGACAGGATATTAAGAGATTTATTTAAATTCAGTTACACAGTGCGCATCCTAAAAGAATTGTTTCGTTCATCGTTTTGGTCGACAGGCTCATCTCGCCCAAATTAAATGCGCGCTTGCCAGAAGAAACCTACTGATTTTATTGTTTTCTTTTTTTTCTCTCGCTCACAGTTGTAAAATTGAGCAAAAACTTAACACCTTTACAAACCAAAAACGGTTTTTTTTACTAAATCATGACCTAATACAGTAAAATTCTTTTTATTTCTAAGACTTTTGAACATAAATTTGCAATAAATTTTTTTAAAAACCAACCTTGACTTTTATATCTCTAGTCATTCACATGGAAATCTGTGTCAATTATGATCCTTAAATCTTTAAAATGAATCTGTGTATTCAATTTGAATTTTTTTTCTATCTATTCAGTTAAAATGCTCTCACTCCCTCTCTCTCTCTCTCTCTCTCTCTTTGTTGAGAATACATATTTATGTATGTGTTCTGTGATATATTTTTCTTTATTTTATTGAATTTTTATATTTATTATTAAATAATTGTTGGCATATTTATGTTTTTGTATATGTTTCTGTACTAAACTATACTGCAAACGTACGTACATATAGACGAATATTGTGTAGGTATGTAGTATGTGATGAAGTCTTTATTATTTATTATCCTGAAATGATTCCATTTTTTGTTAATTTTTGTAAAAATTATTTAAATACTCGTATATATGCATGTAAGTAGTATCCCAACAGACCATTTCACAAGCAAAATGTAAATGAATTGTAGAATAAGCTTATCATAAGAGATTTCCTACAACTTTTTATAAGTATACTTTTTATAAGTTTATTTAAATGCAAAAAGTGAACAGTTTTCAAATACTATTTTAACTTCACATTTATACTTCACATGACAACACCTTTTGCTTAAATACTTTCTACACACCAAGGCGAATTCAAACCAGGTGAACTTGGCTTGCTACGAAAGCAACAGCTGATAAGTGACCATATGTCAAAACGACTCGCCATTACTATTTTTTTACAACAAATATATGTGACACACAGTTAATTTGTTTACTATTTGCTTATTATAGTGTTGCATTATTTTGACACAACGTTAAAGTCTGTTTACAGTGTCGAATTCGTTTTCAAAATGAGGCCACCTTGTTGTATTCGCCTTGCTACACACTTAGTTCAGATAACAATTTAACAAACATGATTGCTTTGTCTTATTCTCGCTATAATTTTGTAAGGGTTTTTTAAAAAATATATATATTTTTTTTGACAATGTTGCAAACATATTTATTATATATGTATGTATGTATGTATTTTTTTTTAATTTGAAGATTTTTTAAGAATTAGTATTACATTGTTCTTGTAGTTCCAACATGTTCTTCGAACTACAATGATGTTGATCGAAGCCTTTTTTACTTTTGTCTAAAAATTCTCAGTTGGACCGGGACTAAGGCTTTATGCTAGAAAACCATTCGCCCGAATCTGTTGTTGTGACAGAAATTCTTTATACATATATGTACTCGTAAGTATATTTATATTCCTCAGCTTACAAAAGTATTACGAATATAAGCGTATTATAAGCATGATTAGAAGACTGTTATTCTGTAAGCATATTATGTAATTAATCTTCTAAGCTTACTGTATATTATATACTGCAATATTATCGCTAGGGTTCCGTTTTTATTATTAAACAATTTTTAATAAGCCTTTTGCAATAGTATTCACAACACTTTTCTAAGCTTAAGACTTATGTTAGTTAGTAAGCTGTTACAAGTTATTTCTAAATCGTTTGGGTTTGTTGGGATGTATGTACGAGTATAACGTATTAGTATTTATAGCTTTAGCCATTTCTGTTTTAATGTTAAATTTTTTTTATTTTTTAATATTTTATTTTTACTGGTTATGCTCTTTTATGAATGAATGAATGCATGTATGAGAATGAACTACACGAATGGTCTATTCATTTATTTATATTCATATAAATGCATTCCTATGCATTCAGGTATTTATTTAATAAAAATCTATTAAAACGTATTACAACGTTTGTCTTTACTATTCGTAGGTATACAGTACGTAAATTATTTATAAGTAAACTACAAATTTTTATAAATAAAAAAAAAAAAAATGTGAGGATGAATATTTTAGTAAAAAAAGGTAAATATTTTTCAAGAATATAAATTTAGAAATAACCCGCCTAGCTGGTGGTCAAAGATTGTCAATTCAGCAACAGCTGTTTCAAGTTCAGAAAGTCTTTTCTTCAGGAAAGAACATTCGAACACTCAGCAGAACTGTTATAACATTACCATTATCATCGTTCCGATTAATTACTCTTGCAGGACACTGTGACCCATGGGAAGTATGTTGCCTCTTTCGGAATATAGTTTGTTCAACAGATCTGCTGCCTCCTAATGAACACCAGCAGATCTGAAACCATAATGGTAGATATGACCACCAGTGAAACCTAGTATCCCCTTAAACCAGTGCCGATCATGTCATAACACAATTATCCCTGTTCAATTCACATGTATTCTTATCTCTTACTTTCAATCATCGCTGCAACAGCGGCAAGTGAACATGCGCAGCGGATGTACGCTGAATTTATTTTTTTAAAATGTTTTATTTTAAACTGCATTACTTTTTTCTGATAATATGTATTTACATTTTTTCACAACAAGCTAGTGTCCTACACAGATTGTCCTACATCCTACAGAGTGTAGGACACTAGAGACGGCCTCATTTCTCAATTGTCCTCACAATCCAAAATAGCACACCTGTTGGCAAGCAAAATTTATTTGAATTTCAAAAGTGATCTTATAATTAAACCCTAAAGTGTATGCATATGTACGTATCTTGGTATTTTATTATATACAACGATTATTTGTTAAATAATTTAAACAATAGCAGCAATGACAACTAAAACAACAACAATAATAATACGACTATAAAGAGAAAAACAAAACAATAATAAATTGTTTTAAATGAAAAATTGAGCAAAAATACAACAAAAAAAAACAAAAACAAAAACAAAATTCAATAATAAATTATTCCGTATAACAAACGAGTATTAAAATATTGTTGTTTTTGTTGATGTTGCAGGTATTATTGCTGTTGCATGAGAATATTTGTTTTGTTCTCACAAAATTTTATTTGTAGGATTTTTTACCTGGTATTCCTGGTTGGCCATCATTTTATGCCATTTATCATGCTTAAGTCTTAAACTGGTTAATGTATAACTTGTTACGAACTCTAATCTGGCATCATTTGACAGCAACAGACAACTTGCTGCAGTAGTGGTGCTGGTGCTAGCACTATTGCAATTTGAATTTGAAATGGCAGCCGCGCTGGTGGTGGTGGTGGTGGTGGTGGTGCTGTTGGCCATAATACTTGAGCTGTTGTTGAAGTGCTCATCTTCAGTATTCTCTGGAATTTCATGCATTTTCACAAAAATTAAAAACCAAAAGAACGTAATGCCACTGGGAAAAGTTTGAGAAAAATAAACCCAAAAAAGATTTTAAATTTTAAGATACTTTAGCTAATGCTGTCACAAAAACAAATACAAAAAAAGAAACTTTAATTAAATGATGCTTTTCCGTCTAACGCTTATGCGCTATTGCAACAAACGTCTTTGTAAGAGCTTTTGAACTGAGTGCACCTTAAGGTTTAAACTCATGATAAATGACCCAACATTTAATGGAAGTTAGCAAAGCAAGTATCCCTATAAAAGCGAGTCCTTTATGTAACAACAAATAACAAAAAGTTGTTTGTTTCAAAGGCTGTTTTTTGCTTTTCTTTTGAAATGTGGAGTTTGTGGCAACATGCACTCTCGCCATTCGCATTGGTGCTTCTAATGTGCATACGTTACACAAACGTTCAATAATATCGATCAAACTTCAAACTTTCTAATTCAAATTAAAACAAAAAAAAAAAAAAAAACAAAAAAAATAGGAAAAAAAGAATAAGAAAAAAAATATTCCTTTCGCTTGTTTCTTTTTTCTCTTCTCTCTACTCGCTTTTATGAAAGAAAGAAATTTATTTTCTGAATTTTGCATTTCCCTGTAAAAGACGGCATGAATGGCATTTAAATAAGCACGTTAATGTTTTCAGAAGGTATTCTCTCTCTCTCTCTCTGGTAACATCAAATGGAATTCTAATGCCAAACGAACAGGCTTAGCTTAGTTTGTTTCACTGGTTTCGTAAATTTCGTTAATTAGAAACATGTTTTGTTCTATTGCAACATCGTCGTCATCATTATCATCATCATCCTTGTTGGCTTCAATGGCATCACACACTCACACACACATACACCGCCATAGTCATGATTTTAAATCGGCAATTTCCGCCCGTTTAAAATGAAACGGATGTGATTTTCGTGCATGTAATACGTAGTAGTTTTATATGAATGTTTGCATGTGTGCGTGTTTGCATTTGTTTTTAGCCCAGGGTTGGGAATTGGCATTAACATTTATTATGCGTTGTTTTTGAAAGTTTTGTTGTTGTCGTTGTTGTTGTTCTTTTTTTCTTTCTGTTTGTTTTCTTGTGTAATAGTTTTACGTTTTTTTCTCCTTTTCAGTTGCCTTCTTAACGTTCGTTGTTTGTATTGTTGAGTAGAAAGGAAATTAAATAACGAAATGAAATTAAATTTTAATGCATTCCTTTGTATTTTTTCTAAGAGCTGCAGGTCATGATGTACAGAAAACAAGGTAAGTAAAAAATATTCCTTTTTTATTGTAAATTTCACACTTTAAGTTTAATTTTAAAATTAATTACCAATTTAATCGATTAAGCTCGAGTAACTGATAAAGCAAACTAATCGTTATTATGCCTCTTACTTAACCCTTTAACTTAAAATAACTCAGCGTTGTATACATAATTGTCGAGTATAATTACCAAATTATTAAAAATTTAACTATCGGGTGGGCCAACTATCGGTTTAAACCCGCGATTATTTCCAAAAAAAACTCAAAAACGATTTTTTGATTGACTGTGATTTAATTGGCCAAAATGCATCATAATCCATCAAAAAATGATTTTTGAATTTTTTACCGCTTACGGCCTTTTGGATTTTAGGTGACGATATACATAGTTAAAAGGCATAAGGTGTCAAATTGAATTGGGTTTTCAAATATCCCATGCAACCTTTATCAACAAAGAGGTAGCGAGATGGGTCAAAGTTTAATTACCGGTGAGCCCTAGACCAATGCTGTGAAAAATTAAAAAAAGTATTTGTGTTGGCGAGAAAATAAGAATGCACTGTAAGAAATTTTTAACGGGTTTAAAGTAGTATCAAATTCTCTTCGAATTTATTTTATATTCAAAATATAAGAATATGTTTTGTGTAAAACTTAAAATGCATTCGGAATTACCAAATGCATTAATAATCATAAGATATTCATTGCGGTGTGTTGTTGATATTTCAGTGACGACTTAAAGCAAATTTCTTCCAGTGCTTTTGAAAACAAAACACAGACAAAAAGAGGACTAAAACCAAGAGCGTAAGAATAAGTGTGAGTTCTATGAAATGACCATAGAGCTGCCAAACATTCGATAGTACTATCGATAGTATCGATAGTTTTGTTTTTGGCTGACCATCGATAGTTTTTTTTCACTATCGATATTATCGTCAAATTCTAAGAGTAAATACGGAGGCCACAAAATGTGGTCAAAGTCACATTTGCAAAAAATTTGTTAGGTTGTTAGCTGTTTGTAAATTTTTATAGTTATCTAGGGACACAGTTTAACAGTTTCTTAAATTTCTATTTATTAAACTCCAGTAAAGTATGAATTGTAACTAAAATATGTTCGTACATAGTATTTTGTTTTGACTCAAACATTTTTAATATTCATTTCGTCAGGCCATAGTATGTTGTTCTAACTATTACGATGCTTCCGTTTGCTGAGAATTGATACATTTCGAGGACTTTTAACCATAAATCTACCTTCCATAAGTTTTTTTCTTATTGTGCGACTTGAAACAGGAGTATAAGTTCATTTTTTGTACGAATTAAAAGTTTATCAAAACTGAAAGTTGTTCCATAGTCTCCGCTGTTTTTTCACTGGATCTTTAGTTTTGGACCACTTCATGGTCTGAACAATTTTCGCTATTTATAAGGATTACTCTTCCATCAAAAAATTTCAATACATTAAATGACATACTGGAAAAATATAAAGTGTCACTATTATTTGTTTAAACACTGTATATTTATTATCATTCTTTCTCTTTCACTTAAATTCCAATATTGTTGCCACAAGCAACACTTAAAAGAATCCGATAGTATCGATAGTTTAGGCCGACTATCGATAGTTTTGCAGCTCTACTAGACCAGCGTTAGGCAAACTAATATCAAGACATTCTACAAATATGGTAGTAATTGAGTGTCTCACTCAGTCCACTTTGCACTCATAGGTGCGAGATAATTTCGATTTAAAAAAAACGGAAAAAAATCGGGAAATTAAAATTTCCAATTTTAAATACGATATTTTTATTAACAAAAACTAAAAATAAAAATAATAAAAAAATAAAATACAATAGAAGTTATGCTAATAAATTACATTTTATTGTTAGTACACAATGGTCACACTTTCTTATCTCAACATTCGAGAAAAAAATATAAAGCAAAGTGCTGAGAAGTTGGCTATAGCCAACAACAGCGAATTCTATCAAAATAACGATTTCAAATACACGTCAGGTGTCTCAAAGCTTTGGTTGTTCTGTAATTATTCTAAATTTTAAGCAATACCGGCGTTGAGCCCAGATATGTATTTAATTGAATATATTTTGGATGAGTTGGTTAGGCGAGTCTATCAAAAAAGAGTTGAAAGCTTAAAGCAGGGTTGACAAGAACCGTTTTTTTTTGCGTCATGTTTCATGTTGAGAAAAAAATTGTAGAAACGATCATATGAGATATCTTACCGCGTTCGCCCATTCTCTGTACATTGCTTCTTCTTACTACCCGTCACTTTTTTCGAAGAAATCGAAAACAGGCTTCGAAATTGGATTGTCTCAAAAGACGGGATTTTTTTTCCTGACGAGAATCAAAAATTACCTGAGAGGCGGGGAAAGTTGTTAGCAATGATGGACAATACGCACTTGTTAAGTCATTATCTTTAAAAATACATTTTTTTTGGAGCTAAAAAATTAATTAGTTTATACACCCAATACTGTGAAAACCTTTGAATTAAATTTGTTTTACTGATTATACAAAAAAAACTTAAAATCCCACCCGGTTTTTTTTAATATAATACCGACTAAAACGATGCTAACGCTGGCTCAAAGTGACTTTATTTGAAATATTGAACTCCATAGAGCCGTCAAAATCAATTCTGAGAAGCTTTTTGTCTGTTCTAGATTACAAAGGATATGAAAATTGTTACTAATTGACCGATTAATGCATTTTAAGTATGCATACGTTACTTTGTCCGATTATGCGTTAAGTTGAAAACATTTGGTTATACTATACATGTAGCAAGTATAACAGTGTTCTCAAAAAATTGTAAATTTTAGTGAAACAAATAAACTTGCAGTGTTCGTAGATTCCCTTAAAAATTGGTATTTTTTAACAAAAATCAGCAAATCGTCATGTTGATAATTTTAAGGCAAAAAATCGCCAAAATCGGCAAATGTGGCAGGCCTGTTGACATGTATCCTTACGCCCTTGCTTTAGTCGTCAATGAGACACCAACGAAAGCACATATGCGGAGAATGTACGCACACGAGTAATATTTTAGGCGCAGAAACATAATTTAAAAATGTTCTTACGATCCTGCTTTTAGTTGTCACTGAAACTGCGACAAATGCACTCTGGAGTCTAGACCATTGTCCGGCAAACTAATACTAATACATTTTACAATTGTAATAGTAATTAAGAGTCCACTTGTTTTCCTTTACTTCCATTTGTTTATTTTGTGCCTTTGCATGCGACTACGTACGTGTGAAAATATAGGAGAAGAGCAGCTCCTTGTCTGAATCTGCTCTAGACCAATAAAAAGTTAATAACTTCGATACCCTTTTGATAAATATTGAGTTGTGACTGTTCATGATTTAGTGTACGATATGAATGCAGACTTAATTTTTATCTGTTACACTGCTACTGCATCATACTCCACTATATAGGAGAACCTTCCTGTAGAATATACTCTTCTCTCACTTAATTGATCCATTAAAATACATTTTTATTCTTTTCTTTTTTTTCTAAAAAATAAAACAATAATCAAATAATAAAAACCTAACATTGAAATGTTGACAATCACACATAAAAAATATTTTATATATAATATTTATGGCGTATAAAAATAATAATAAAAAAAAATTATCCAAATAGAACAGAAATGAAATAGAAATCATGACACACTTAGCAGCCTCAGTGTTTAAATGTTTCTTTTCTTTTTTTTGTCTCTTGAATTTGATTTCTTTTTTTTTCGAGTTCTTCAATCGGCACTTAAATTTTAGTTTTTCATTCCATTTTTTCTTATTTTTTTTTTGGATTCTTTGTTATCTTTTAGTTTTTATCATATTGTCAGCATCATCAAAGTGATTTTGATCAAATTGTTTAAACATTTCAGTAGCGCAGTGGTAGGAAAATGTAATAGTTTTTGTTCTTTTTTTTGGTTTTTGTTTTTCTTAAGCACTTCTGCTGAAGATGCTGAATAAACATTTTAAATTTGTAACAGCAGACAAACGCCAGCCAATGTCCATTTGCCAGGCTTTTCTTTCGTTTTTAAATTAAATGTCCAAACATAAGTGGGTCCACGTTGTCTGTTATCAAAAAAGAAAAGCAAAAAAGATCAAAATTAAGAAAAATTTGATGCAAAAAAAATGTATTGAAAAAAACTGTAGTCAGTCAACTAGGTTTATATGATACTCTACACTAGCAATGCAACCCTTAATATAGTGTGGCCTTTATAAATCAGCTGCAGTGATAAACTAATGAAATCACTTCTCTAAGGGGTGCTGTAAATTAAGCACTTCGTTAATGCTGTGCTTACACAAAAAACGTCAGATAAAATGGTTGCAGACACGGCGAAACCTCATCAACATTATGCGGAATGCTAGGGTTGATACTACAGATACAATAATGGTACGCATACTGCGAATGGAGGTGGTTTGGCGTAGTAGTTAGAGCGCAGGCATACAACACAAGCGGACCAGGCTCGAGTCCCAGCAAAGGGCATGACAAAAAAAAAAACACAAATGTAATTGCGTTTGCAAAAGTTTAATAAAGAGACTTCAACCTTCCTCCGGACAAATCGATCTAAAGAAGCCTTTGACCTTCCAGCTTATCTCTGGTGATGATGACACCAACATCAGAAGAATGATTAACAGAAAACGCCGCCTTTTGGGAAAAAATTAAAACGCAAAGTAAAGAGCACCGCCAACCACCACTTAGCAAGGATCTTTACCACAACACAATCATATGAAGGCGAGCGAGCTGCAATAGATTAATCACCTACTTAGCTTGAAAATCAACTTGATTAATGAAACTGAAATAAAGCAATTAATGATTTCTGGAAGCCATCTGACAGTCAATGAATCTAAAACTAAGCTAATGATGTCTGCGAACAAAGGATCTACGAGAACTGGATAACATGTGAAAGTGTACAACTATTATAGCTTCGAGATTGTAGATAAGTTTATTGATTTCCCTAACGCCGTTACCAAACCAAAGTATAACAGTTTAGAGATAAAATTAAAGATTTTTCTTGCCAACGGGTGTGCTATTTTGGATTGTGAGGACAATTGAGAAATGAGGCCGTCTCTAGTGTCCTACATAGATTGTCCTACACTCTGTAGGATGTAGGACAATCTGTGTAGGACACTCTGTAGGACACTAGCATCGGTGATTAAACAAGCGCATAAAACTATTCTTTTAGAACAATCTGCGTAAGCGAGCAATATCTGCATCAGAGGGAACCTTCAGCTGTATAAACTGTATGCTGACATATATATTTTCCTCGACATCCCAAGTGGAATAATGAGAACTTCTCTGCACCCGATTCTATTTTTAGACTCATTGAAAAGGACGTACAGTTTAACGCCAGTGCCAAACGAAAAATACCTATAAGGTGATACCTCTGTTAAAAATTGTCAGACAGTCTGTCTAGGGATTAACCCAAGGACCCCTTCGTTAATAGGCAGGTATCTAACATCTATTATAACACAGCCTAACTCATTAAATAGTAGACACTAAGTTGGCTAGAAAATGTTGTACGAATGAAGGAAGATAATTCAGCAAAGAAAGTGCTTGTAAGTGAATCGTAGAAGAAAGCTAAAAACCAAGTTAAAAATAATCTTTCGATGCTTTGCGTAAAAAATTGGAGGAAATACACACAAAACCGAAGTTCATGGTGTAGTGCTTAGAGCGCAGGCATACAGTACAGGCGGCCCATGTTCGAGCCCCAGCAGAGGACATGACGAAGAAATGTTGAATTTCTCTCCAGACAAATCCATGTAAAGAAGCCCCCCTGACCTTTTAGCTTACCTCTGGCGATGATGACAAACATCAGGCATATGATCAGGAGAAAACGCTACCTACTGGGAAAAAAGTTCAATGCTTAGTAAGGATCACCACCACTTAGCAATGATCTTCACCACTATACAAAAATCACACGGAAGTGAGTCACAGCAGATTAATCAAAAGAAAAAGCCCTTTTCACCATCCAGCTTACCTCTGGCGATGTTAGCAAGCAAACTGGAGGCGGCATGTGTTTGTATTTACACTCACGTGTCACTAAGCCTGACCAGAGGTATTCTGGTGCCACGGGAATCGGGAGCCCGAGGGATTCCGATCTCTGCGCGATTGTTGGGTAGGCCTCCTTGTGGGAGCTTCGTGGTGGCTGTGGTTTAGACCTAAAGCGCAGGCAGAGCGTGAGCTCGGTGTGGTGTTGCATCTCCTCAATCGAGTGCTGTGACCCATGTCACGGCAGGAGTTTAGATAGTCTCCGACTCCCCACCAAGGTGTGAAGGTTATGAGTGTCCTAACAACACGCCTTCGAATTGGTAGTCACTTATGATATTCACTAGCGGGTAGCACAGGTGGGAGCATTGTTGGACGCATCGTGTTAACTCGTGCCATTAGAGGACACCCTGGGGTAAGCCCACGGCGAAGACTCACGTACCCCCAGATGACACCTGACACCACTTAGCAAGGATCTTCACCACTACATAAGATCATATGGAGGTGAGCTACAGTAGATTAATCATCTATTTAGTTTGAAAATCATCTTGATCACTCAAACTAAAGCAAAGCAATGAATGCTTTGTAGAAAGAACATATGCTTCGTAGAGAAGTAATGGAAAAAAATTGAACCGAGCTAAGACTAATAGTCACTTGAGTAATTAAGTAGATTTGAACTTGCGGTCTGTTAATTAATTTAATTTGAAACTTCTAATTAATTCTGAACTTTTCAGTTTTCTTATGTTACAAGTAACGACATGAACCCAGTAGACGCCTTTAGTGCTGCAGGTTATAAAAACACAGCAATGGCAAAAAGAATAGAGAAAAGGCATTTAAGAGCTCTAAAGAAAAGAAAATAAAAAAAAAACATTTTCCTACAAACACACTAAATTGATATAAAAAAGTAAATAGAAGCGATGGTTGAGAATAGATAAAGAAAAGACACAAGAAAGACAAAAAGTGTTATTTTTGGAAAGAAAAAACAATGAGTTAAGTTAGAAAAAAAAAAACACTAAAAAGAATTTTATAAAGTGTTGTAGCCAATTGGTCAATCATTTAAAAATTCGCTCACAAACCCATTACAGTCATACCAAATATTCCACACAATTGTTTGAAAATTGAGCGCTACACACCCAGAAAAGTAAGTGTTGGCATTTGGTTCAAATTCTTAACAAGTTACTAAGACTTCTAAAGCTGACACTATACTACTGCAAGTGTGCCTCTTGCATGTGTTTTCTATTTTACAGATTGACTGCTTAGTGACCGCCGATCATGTTAACTGGTTCACCGAGATCCACCCCATCAAAGACTATGTTCACTATTTTATATAAAAGACTATCATTTAATTGAAGTATACGGTTATATATTCTGATGAGTTGTAAAGACATGGCTTCTAGACTACTGTAGTGTTCTATAGGAGACGAAATTAAAGCCATAAATATATGCTCGCAGTGTATGCAATATAATGGAATATTCAAGAAAAATATCTTCATATTTACTAAAGCAAAGCAAAGCGGCCGTCAAATCGCTTGGAGAGTGTAGACAGCACATTGTGAGGCATTTAGTAGTTACCCTCAAATGAATTTCTGCTAACAGCATGGCCGATGAATTTGCATAGACAGGTACCAGTTTGAATTCTTATGAATCTATTAAAGACATTTGAACTTCTTTTGGGAGAAATGGTATGCGATGACAAATGAGAAATGCGCCCACAGGTATTAAAATTGCCTAGATTGGACATAAGAAACCTTATAACCGCCTATTAAGCTCTTATACGATACTGCTAAAGACTGGGAGGGCCATGCAATTTCTGTAGAAGTTTCAAAATATTCAATGATAAAGGGGAAGAGACTTCTTTGTCATTAACCGCCATTTGATGGCAGCCCGATTTTATTTCGGACTGTTATTGTTTATTTCGTGTAGAGGACTGCACTTCTTCATAGTATCGCTTGTTTTTAAAGCAATATTTTAAACATATATTTTTCCAGAAAATCACTCTGAAACTATTTGTCCAAATTAATATGATGGAGAAAATTAAATGTCTACACAAGAAGTTGATGGTTAAAATGAAATGATAGACAGACACTTAACTCATATGCAATATTTTCTTATTTTATTTTGGAAGGTCCTTTAGAAATATTTCGTGTTTGAAGCGATCAAAAAACAAATTAGCGTTATTGCTAAAATGACACTAAAAAATAATCAAGATTTTTTAAGGGTCAGAAGAAAGGTGACCAGCAAAGGTAAAGAAAACATAACAAATATCAATAGCTTTGATATAGTATTCTCCATCCACTTCCTCCACATATGGTATCTCTGTTGCTTAATCTCTTACCAACGAGCCATCTTTTAAGCTTGAGAAATAGGAAGTGCTAAATAGAAATAGAATTTAAATCTGGGGCCTAATTTTGGCATTCGTGATCGAAATGAAAAATATAAATAAAAAATATTTCGTACAATTTTCTAATGATTTAATACCACGTTCATACATACGTTTTAATATTTTTGGTTTTAAATAAAAGACAGACAGATTGTATCTACAATTGTTGTTTTTAAAGGTATTTGATCTGTTTTGTTATTTTAAAAGTAGCTTTAAAAGAGTAATCACTACGTTCGTAAAAATAATCTCGTTTTATGTATAAAAAATACATTTTATGAGATCGGAATAAATTGTAAGTATTGGTACAAGTGTAGACAAATGTTTTTCAGAACAATTTGTATTAAAAACTAATGCTGGTGCCCTTGGTGATCGTTTTTCGAATGTCGAATATATTCGACATTTACCTTCAGAGGTTGTTTCTTTCCTATTACTATACATTACTAAGTTATTCTTCTGTTCGAATTGTTTTCATAGAAAATGGAAAAATTAACTGTTGATGACATAATGACCATGTTAGACGCTGATTCAGATCTTGATGGGGTGACCTTTGACGTACCGCAGGTACGATCAATGGATATTCAGGCACGCGAACATGAAGCTGTCTCAGAGGAAAATATTGATGACACGGAATATATTGAAGATACCGCTAAAGATCACCAAGATATTGAGACAAGCAGTGAAACAGAACCAGAAAATTCATTAAAGTATACCCATAAAAGCAATATAAGTTGGAGAACAGTTCGAGTACCAGAAAATTATAGAGGCATTACTTTTGAGCCTATATTGGAAACAGATGATGTATGTGCAGCTGGAAGACCGTTCTCATATTTTAATAAATATTAAACAGATGATTTCTTTTCAAATACTGCACACTATACAAACGTGTATGCACAAACAACAGGACAACTTTCGTTCAAGCTATGTACGGTGGGTGAAGTCCGCGTTGTGTTTGCCCATCATATTATGATGAGTGTCTTAAAATTGCCCCGAGTGGAAATGTTTTACGACACTTCAATAGGAATTACATTTTTTACGGAAAATATGTCAAGAAATGAATTCTTTGCTATTCGCAATAGTTTGCATCTGGTTGATACCTCAAAGCGGAATACTGGATGCAAAGTTCGCCTCTTTAAAGTATCTCCAATTACTGAACTGGTGCGAAGTCGTCTAATGGCGCTACCTTTGGAAGAAAACCTTTGCATCGACGAACAAATCATTCCATTTAAAGGAAAATTCGTCGCTAAGCAGTACATAAAAGGAAAACAATGTCCATGGGGAATAAAGGTTTTCATTTTGTACGGCAAAAGTGGACTGCCATATGATTTTATTGTCTATCAAGGTTCGACTACAAAAATTAATCAAAAACGTTGGATTTGGTTCAGCAATTGTGCTCCATCTAACTCAACGTATTCCAAGAACTGAAATTGGTCATAATCCGTTCTTCGATAATTGTTTTCCATCGTACCAATTGTTTGAAATTTTGAAGCAAAACCAAATCAATGCTGCTGGAACAATACGAATTAATAGATTTGCGAATCCTCGCCTTCCAACTGAAAAAGAAAAAAGCGAAAAACGCGAGGATCATCAGCTGAATATATAAGTGCCGATAACAATGTAGTTATCACTCGGTGGTACAATAATAAAATTGTAAATTTAGGCTCAAATTTTATAGGAATTGGCAAGGAGGATAAAGCCAGGCGTTGGGATAAAAACAAAAATGAATTTGTTGTTATCAATAGATCTGAAGTTGTTCGGATGTATAATGAAAGCATAGGCGGTGTTGATTTATTAGATCAAATGATTCAATATTATAGAATAAATATTCGCATCGTGAAGTGGACGCTTCGTGTTATAATGCACTTCGTCGATTTGGCTCTTACTGCAGCATGGATGGAATATCGTCAAGACTGCATTAAAAAGGGTATACCGAAAAGTAAAGTCCCGGATTCAGCGTATTCAAATTATGTCAAATATAAATTTTCAGATTTTTAGCTCGACCTAAATTATTTTTGACCCTGAAAGGGTTAATTAATATACTAAACCGTTTTTGAGTTTGCCCATACTTATTTGTGTATCTGGCAACACTGCCAATTAAATCATCCCTGGGTAACACAATCTTACTTATATAAAATTAACGGATAGAGGATGTGAGATGATTTGTGACATTTCCGAAACTTTCCAAACTGTAGGCAAATAGTTATATAAGGAGCAGTGTTGCCAAAACTTCGAGTTTTTAATATGAAAAACATTAAAATATCATTTCGTATAGTATATGGATTTTATAGCAGCATTGACTGATGAAGCATATTCTATTATTTGTGCTGAACATTTTAACTATGTATTAACAGATTTTGCACACTCTCATATTATGACATTTGGTTATGATGATGGTTTAAAATGTATATGTTAATAAATTTAGCTCAATAGCCTATTCTAGCAGATATCTTAATGAATCGCCAAATATCCGTACGAAACAATAGCGTTAAACTGAAATATGTCTGACATTTATTTTCACTCATCCAATGAACAAACGTTTTTTGGTTTCATTGCCTATTAAAGCTTTTCCCGAATATATCCCCCGATCTCAACGTACGAAGGATTATTTATGCAGTTCAGAGGTGATGATTTTGACATGAAAAAGGAAGACCGCCCAGATCGGACATAAATGTTCGGAGATGATGAGTTTAAGGCATTATTCTATGAAGATTATTTTCAAACTCAAAAAGCTACTTAAGCAAAATGCTACTTAAGCAAATTGGGAGCAGCAGGATTAACCAAAAAGCAATGGAAATGTCGAGAGATGTTGAAAGCCGTAATTTTATGTCCGAGATATTGCTGTAAAGTTATAAAAAAAGTTGTTGCGGCATCCAATCATTTATTGCCGCAACAATCGGCAAAATGTTCCAAGATCAGACTAAACTATTTATAATCTAGACCTTGCCCGTCTGACTACCATTTACTTCGAGAAAAAGTAACCAAAGTGGAAAAAAGTACACATCTACACATCAAGGGAAAAAATAATCAATTTTGGGTAATAATAACCAAAACGGTAATGCTGATAAAGAGACTGCTTTGCCTACGTAGTTCAGTTATAGTCTGACAGTCAATAAATAAAATTGTGTTACAGTGGAAATAAAAGTGTTGTATAAACGAATATAAAGTGTTGTATTAAGACGAACACTATAAATGTTATAGTGGAGGAGTAAATTAAAACTGCTACAGCAACAAAGTGCTGTTTTATTTTATTTTAACGCAATTTAAACAAAGTCAAACGTATTAAAAAGGTTAAAACGTAACAATATTTTATTTCTTATGACGTACAGTATGTAAAGTCCTTATTCATACAACCTTAAAAAAATTTATTTACTTGAACTTTAATATTTTTCTATAAAACAAACGCTTTTAGAGGCTTTTTTAATTTTTCTTATTTAAAATCACATAAAAAATATTATTTTTAAATATTTATTTTTTGTAAAACTAATGATTTTAATAAATACTGGTTGAAGATTTGTACAAATATATCTATACTCTTCACACAGGCTTGCATTATGAATTTAAATCAATTAATTGTACAATTAAGTACTAATTGAGCAACTTATAAATTGTGATTTTGTATAGTAAATTGTGCTCAATTAAGACCTTTATTGTGTAAAATCTCGATACGAAACGAATAGAATTAAAGTTTAAGTGTTGTAAATGGTTAAAAAAAATGTTTTACAACACTGCATAAAATATTCAAAAAATTTTGAATTCGATTGTAAACAGAAAAATAAAATAAATGAAATCAGAACATAAGTAAGTGACATCGTGTAGTAGTTGAATAGAAGACAAACAGCACGGGTTAAAACAATTTTTTTCTTTTTATGGATTTTTTCCAAATTCTGTTGAGATGAGATTTTTTCGACCACTTTTTTTTAATTAATTATCTTGTGAATAAAGTTTACTCCGCATGCTTCTTTGCTTACGAGTAAAAACTCGCAAGTTTACGTTCGAATTATTGTTCGATATGGAAAGCCATCATTAGAATTTCCGATTAATTTAGTATGTGAATACCAGACTTAGCCTTCTATAGTACGAACTAAAACCCGATGCGCTTTGCCAAACATATAAGATAGGTATAGTATGTAAATAGCTTTTATGTGCTTTTTGCAATTTCCGCCTTTGGCTGATTTGAATAAATAACGAAGCTTTAATAGTGTTGTCGTTCTTCACATGTACGAAATTCATATGTAGTATGAATGTAAGATGCCACACAGATCAAATTCAAGAGCTTTTGCTTTAACCGCTCTCCAGATAGAATGTAATCAATATTTAGTTTCTAAAGGAGGTACCACGCCCATAGATCTACAGATCTATTTGTGCCAAATTTACAAAATCTTTCTGTTACTATTTTGAAGATATACACAAATAAATATTAAATTTGTTTGGGCGTGGCACCGCCCAGTTGGATTTTTTTTAAATTTACAGAGATATACCATTAACATTTCTCGAAAACAAGTTGTCTATAAGGCACAAACATACATACACCTATAGATTTTTTATACAAGATCTGTATTGACCTTTTAAATATTTTAAAAGGGAAGTTACTTTACAGTTTGACCTTAATTCTTTTTCGTATTAGCTGACCACTCTTTTTTTAAATATTTTACTTTAAAATATTTTCATGCATGTGCTTCGTGCATATGCTTATTGTTCTTATCATGCGATTGATTAATAGGATAATTTTTGTAAATTGTTTTAAAAGGTCAAACTTATTTGAAGAGACAAAAGAAAAGAAAAGAAAATATATTTTTTTATCTATTGATTTCGTGAAGGCCTTGACTTTAACTACTTAATTTTAGAGAGTGTTTTGAATTACTTTTCAGTATTTTTTAGAAGTAACAATAAAATGTATTTTTGAGTTCATTTAAATTCCGTTAAAATAGAATAAACACCACTTTGTTGTTGTTTACAGTTTTTTTTATTTACTACACTGTAACCACAGTTCATACAACAGCTTAATATTCGTTTACAAAACACTTTTATTTCCGCTTAAGCACGACTTTATTTTATAACAGCAAAGCGATAAATAACTGATGTGTAGGTAAAGCAGCAAAAGTTCCTGAAATGTCTCAATTCCTCTATTTCATATCCGTTAATTCAAAGGTAACGTAAAGATGGTCGAATTGGTAGTGCTACTAGACAACGTATATAACAACGAGATTGACTGGGTGACACGTAATTACCAAATAAACCAAAATCCTACAATACAGTGTTAAAGGCGCTAATGTGTGTTTTTTTTAGACATTTTTATTTTCGTAACAATAGGATGAGATTCTGAGACGTAATTTTTAATTTAGATGACAAGAATATGTTCCGTACGACGACGAATATGTCAACTGACAATCTTTTTTTTGTTAGATTGCATGAAAAACTATGTCTACGCGAATAATATATCCTAACGTTGGGGCACTAGAAAACCAATATTCGTCAAATTATCCGAATTGTATTTCGCTCATAATGACAAGTGCCAAGCATTCTAATGAAATAAGAGTTTCATCGATATCATAGTTTTATGTGCTTTTTATTTAACTTTATCGAAAAATTAATAACCTTGAAGGATAACGTTTACATATGAGTATTTAGCAATTATGTTCTGGAAACCACTTTTAGTCGATGTGATTTCAAATCACCGAAAAGGTGTTCTATGCAATATTTCTATGTGAAGTAGCTCAGTTATTGCTATGTAAAGAAGGTAGCAACTGTTAAACACTTACTCTGAACATACTTGGCGCTATTGAGGCTGACTAAGAAAGCTTACCTCTGACGATGATGACCCGAATCAGACGAATGATCGGGAGAAGACGCCACCTATTGAGACAAAATTATCATGCTAAGTAAAGATCACCTCTAACACTTAGCAAGGATCTTCACCACTACACAATCATATGGAGGCGAGCTGTAGTAGATTAATCATCTACTCAGCTTGAAAAAATCAACTTGATTAATGAGACTGAAACAATTATATGTTTTGTGGCAAGATAATATGCTTCCTAAAGGAGCGATGGAGTAAAAAAATAAAGAAATAAATAGATAGGAGCTCGTCTTATTTGAAATTTAGCAGCTATAGCGGAAAAGTTGAGGCCCTTTTTGTTTAAAATAAAATGTAAATGGAGCAGTTTGATAGCTTATTCTCTTACTAAGCATACTTGGCCACAGCTTGATAACAACAACACCAAGAACTTATAAATTCAATCTGGGAAGTGTCTATTAAGCTGTTTATACTGGGCACTGGATTCTGATCAAATACAAAAATAATTGAGACTGAGGAATCTGAATTGCTACAGTAGTTTCGGCAGGTTGTATCTATTGCTTCGTGACTGAAGTCGGCTTGCACCTGCTGGGTACGTACGTATATAGTTTTCTGTCTATGGTCATTGTCTTATGCAATATTACAGTGGATCTCTTTGTCTTAAGTGGACTGATATTCGGATCGACTGATTTTTTAACCCAACCTAACCTCAGTAATCCTTAAATTTTAGTAAAAGGAAATGTATATGTAAAATATCATGGAAATTTTTCAATTTGTTTGAAAGCTCTTCGATCACATTATGTATGAAATGGCGCTCAACCAAAACATCTAATTTTCTGACTTATAAATCAAAGTTACTCGTGCACGTAGCAATAATCCATGTAATCGAATGCAGGCTAAAAGATGTTGCTAATCATCGAGCTTTAGCATTCGCCGTTGACGTTCTTGTGAAAAAAATATAAATCGGTGAGACCGCTAGCCGAAACCTGTACTAAACAAAGACTTTCTGAAGGCGTAAGTGGCTCTCAAATCTCACATGAATTGGCATAGTTTCAAATCAATAATTTTGCTTGTTAACGTATTCTTGCCATTCATCCAGAAATAGGTTTCATCACTCAAGATGAGTATTTGATGAAAATTAGGACAGCCATTTGGATGAAATCATTTCATCATATGCATGTGCTGCGTTGAAGGCTATATGTGCTTATGGTGATTTGGCAAAACGAATTGAATATAAACAGTCAACATTCCAAGTTCCAATTTTCTTTTTTTTTTGAAGTGAGTGGTGGCAGGAATGTTTAGAACCATGATTTTTTGCCTTCAGATAAATGTTCTTTTTTGTTTACAACACCAATAGATAAATATCCGAATAATAATAACAACATATACTTTGTCCAACAAATCGTAGACCGATCTCTCATCAACACATCTTTGGAAAATGTTCTGCCTGTTTAGTTGATTGGTGACATTTTATTGCCAAAAAAAAAACAACTGTCTGCCATTCATTTTTACCGTCGCGACAGTCAATCAATCAATCACTCAATGAAACCAACAACAACAAACAATAACACAGCTATCGTTACGAGCTAAAGCAGTAGCAGCAGCAATAAGAAGAATCAAAGCTTTTACACACTCGGCCAGAAAACCAAACACACACTCACACAAACGGTCCATTAGTTAGACAGCCAGTCAAACTTAAGAACAGAGAAAACAGACTTTAAAAGTGTCTCATAATGGCTCTGGCAAGGACCTACAAGCACATGGAAAATATATACATATCAGCCAACCATTTGAATACCCAACAGCTCAACAGCCATTAGTCAATGAGCCAAAGACACGCCGTTCATTCATCCAAAACGAGAAAATCACAAAAAAAGAGCACAAAAAGTTGCAATCGTTGAATAAATGAATCGATGGATGGGTGGATAGATGGATGGATAAGTGGATGAATAGATGAATGTATGGATGAGTGGATGGTTTGAAAAGACTATGTTAACACAGTACGAAAGAACTGTGAACACGGCTTCTACTGCGTGTGTAAACCAATGCCAATGCAAATAAAACTGTGGATACAAAGTAAAACAGAGAGCGCTGTTAACAACCAAATCAAGTGCCCAAAGTTTTTTCTTTTAAAAGTTTTCCTTTATAACAAACTTTAGTAAACGTTCCTGCATTGCTGGGAGCCTTTGTGTTGTCTACCTATAAAACGTCTTCCTCATAAGAATAATTTAAAGGAATGCGTTAGAATTAATGATTTGTATTGACTACCAAGTAATTTAAATCAAGTTCAGAAACTGTCATTCTACTCGTTCTCTAGATATTTATATAAAAATCAGTATTTACTTTGTATGGGAGGTGCCACTCCCACTAATCAAATTCCGTCCACTTTTAGACTGATGACTTTTATTGACCACAAAGTTATTTGGGCCAATTTTAGAAACTCTTACTATTACCGTTTCAAACACATAGGCGTGGCACTGCCCAGTTAAACCCAAATCATCATCCAACGCATGTATTGGTTTGTAAATCAGTGTAGTAGTTCTCGAGTTATAAAATGGCAAAAAAAGAACAAATTATTTTTATTAGGGAACATTTATCGTGAACGACGAGCTTATTTTTTTTTTGCGATGACAATGACATCTATCAAACATATTCAGTATAAATTAAATCTGTGAGCAAATAACATCATATTTTTTCATCGTGTTAAAGATGGCGAATTTTGTATCAGGAAATGGTGATTTGAGAAAGGCATTAGTTTTTTGTTTTCATTTGAGGAACAATGCTGCAGAGTCGCATTGAAGGTTTATCGAGGCATAGGGTAATCATAGGTTAATCCGGGACAACCATAAATTTCATCTGCAGCACCAGACCGATTCGGCAGGAAAACAATGCTGTGCTTCGAGCTTCTTAAACTTGGTGAAACCGTTAATGCAGAGCGCTTCCGACAACAAATGATCAATTTGAACCATGCATTAATCGAAAAACGATCAATATGAGCTACAAGACAATCAAAGCATTATGCTGGGAGCTGTTACACTATTCGCCGTATTTACCAGACTTGGCTTATTCTGACTACTATTTGTTTTCACCGATTGGACACTCATTGGCTGAGCAGAACTTCGATTCATACGAGAAAGTCGAAAATTTAAAGACTAATTGCCTTGCTTCAAAAGATGAACAGTTTTATTGGTATGGATTCTAAAAATTGCCTGAAAGATGGGAAAAACGTGCAGCCAGTAATGGCCAATACTTTGAAAAAAAATTTATCTTTGCCATTAAAAATTAGTGTCTTATTTTCACAAAAAATGCTCATTTTATGCCGGTACTTTTTTCGATATATTCTAGTCTGTAATGTGTGTCATTAATATGTATTCAACTAAAGCTAGGATCACACGATTGTCGCAAATGTACCCATATGACACAATTTCAATTGTGTTTTATTGTCGTAAAATATCGAAATTATCCCAATTTGTCCTGTGAAAAAAATGTTAAAATTTATATATTGGTACGTATTGCCAACTTGGATTGAAGAATACAATAAATATTGGCGAATTTTTGATAAATTTATTGGCTCATTATTACCTATTGACCGGTCACACAATTGCCGTACCAATAATTGATGCATTTCGGCAATCGTGTGATCCCAGCTTAATATTTCAATTGTCATTTAGTATTGAAATATGTATGGACTGCGCTGTAAAGTCGTAATTAATTATTCGACGCTCTTCATCTATAAATGACAATTACGAACAATAATACCCCCATTGTAAACAAATGTCAGCAATTTTTCAGTTTCAAGTTCAAAATCGTATATGTTGGCAACCGAGCCGTGTCCAAAAAGTTGAAGACTCACCTTATCTTATAAACTGGGCATTCATAGATATTCTTAACATCTTGTTTATCTCTCTGTACAGCCTTAATAAATATAACTGGCATTGAGGGAAATAGTTCCTTTAGGTAGGCATCGGCTATAGAGTTCAGGGTAGTGTCCCAACGTGCACCTTCCATATATAAACCATTAACATAGGCACCCTCACGAGGTGCAGCACTGTTGTATTAAAAAATTTTTTTTGTATTCAACATTTTCATATAAGTAAAGACAACAACCACTATTCCATTAAAGCATATCATATATGTACATATGCACACATACCTGATTTCATCTTTAAACTTTTTAGTAACATCTGTATTCAAGCACATACGATCCAAAGGCCACTCATTTTTACGTGCTGTCTGCTGCATAATGGCTGTAAGAAAACTTTGTGGATTGAAAAAGCCACCCAGCCATGCAGAAGATGGTAACTTGAAGTCTGCCACCCAAGTTTCCAATTCACGTAAACGCAACTGGAGATCAGCAAACCAGGACTGTAAACCTAAAGTACTGGGATAGGCCAATTTGGTCCAACCCTCTGGTACTTGATCCATATAGATAGACTGCATTAAACCTTCCATTAATGATGAAATGGTCAATTCACCCTTGAGACCTAATTCAAGCTCATGCAGAGATCGCCGAATTTCGGCCATTAAAATATTCATGCGCTCACACTCTTGGAAGGCTACTAATATATAGGGATTACGATCTTCTACGCGTGCCATCAGCTCTGGTATATTGAACGGTACTGGTATCTTGTCCATTAAATCTTCTAACATACCTTTAACAACATCTTCTTGGGACATAGATTCACCACCTGAATCAGCGGCACTGGCTAAGCGGGGCTGTAATTCGAATACTACACGAAATAGACGCTCTGATACGGTTGTAAGAAAACCGATTTCTGCATTCAGATGTAACCCATAAAGGTTAGGATTTTCCGGTGGTATATTTTGGTCTATATATTCATGATAGCCAGCATATTTTAAAATACCGGGAGCCGGAAAACCAGGACAAAATTGCAATTCACCATCTATTAACTCAGGTTGCATAAACTCTTCTAAATAAGTGCGACATAAACGTCTATCACGATCGTCAGTTATATGGCCGCCATACATTATTTCACCGAATAGGTAACGTAAGTCCTCCCAGGGCACGCGGGTGTTGGCCTCCAAATAATTGTAAAGCACATAGACAGATATGGTAAGATCGCCTACATTAAACGGATACACACGATTCCAGCCTTGAGCACCGAATTTGCGACGCTCCGCTACTACAGCGTGAAAATAGCATAAAGCAAAGAGTATAGCTTTGAATTCTGTCTCCTTGGAACACATTTCCAAAGTTTCATCACTGAAGTTATCTAAAGCTTTATGTATATTGGCCTGCATTCCAGTAGGTGGTTCATTTGTGATCTTAATCGCTGATTCTAGAATGCCTTGAGGCAGTAAATGATAAGCAGGATCAGCAGCTGGCTCGGCGCTTAAAAACAATCTGTAATTTGGATTTACATCGATTAAAGCACCCTCCATTTTCTTTTCCAAAGTCGGTAACCACTTTGCAACTAAATGTATATTTTGCAAAATAACCCAGTGACCATCCTTAGAAGCAACATCTATAGCTGTCTCGGCCACTATCTCTTGACCTTGGCCAAGGGAAACATTATGGAAATTTTCATTGTCGGTTTTAAAACCCATAGTCTTACCCAATTTTTCAACATCTTTGAGAGGATCCACACCAGGGGATAAAACGAAAAACATGTGAGTCTCAGCACTGGATTCCTCGAAAGTTTTTGCAAATTCTATAGACCGGGCCTCTATATATCTAGAGCCCAATTTCTCTTCTATGAACACAGTCATTGAGTAAGACATGCGATCTGGTCGTATACAACGCATAATGCACAATCTTTGTATAGGCGTTTTGCCTTTCCACTCTCCTGGGAATTTTTCTCTTTCTGGACACTCTGCGTCTATAAATTTCTTCCAGCGTTTGTGGGAACCCTCTATATCTTTATCAAGATTCTTAAAGGCAGGCAAATTGATTAAAGCTTTTATACCGCCCCAACCTACGTTGGTAATGAATGACATTGGTGAAGTCATATTAACCATATAGGGGAAACGCAACAGAAAGTCTAATTCTATAGGCTCTACCTCACCGGCATTAATAAGTATTTGTAAACAGAGTTGGGTGAGAAATATTAACTTATCTTTTTCAAATAGACCTCTAGAGGTATACATATAACTGCAGTAGGTTATGGACTCAATAAGATTTTCGACCCTTTCTCTGAGCTTTTCCGCAGGAGTGGCCTTTTGCATGGCATTGCCAAAGACCACCGAAAAGGCTTTTAATGAAAACTGGTAAATGGGATTTATTCTGAAGAGATCATTTAAAATAAAATAAATAATAGAAGCTCTTGTCGCTGCTGGACGATAAGCTTCACGAGCAGCATCAATATTTACTGCAGTTATCTTGGCGTCAGCCACTCTTATTTCTATCTCATCGGAGGTTTTCTTAGTTTTTTCCAAATTAATTACCAAATTAGCGTCAGACAAGACATTTTCGCCTGCTGATGAAAGACGTTGCAAAAGATCATCTTCTAGGAATTTTAAGGTGATTTTATAATGGTTCTGTTGTTGTGTCAGCTTTGTACGTTGTAATTCTAAATCAGGTCTTTCAGCCTTTACAACCTCGGCTAGCAATTGATCCTCCAAGCCATCTCGAGTCACAGTAAAATTAATAAGAGTAGTTTGGGCTTGCATTTCTGGCTTATAATGGGGATTTGCCAGTTTGGTGTGTAAAATCATTCGAAACTTTGGATTATAATCCACTTCCTTATCACCCATTTTGACACAGGTACCCTTTTTGATCAGCTGACGACCCAATAAGTTATTTAAAACAGCATCTATACTTTCGCCTATATTTTCCAAAAGCAAAACATTACCATTTGTAACAGCCTTTTCAATTTGGTCCAAGTAACCCTTCTGGGTGAGACGTAGAATCACAATATTAGCAGCGTATTTCTGTTTAACCCATTTAATACCTTGCCTGTAAACCGGTATTTTTATGTTGTATAAGTAAAAGCTCTATCTATTATCCATTAAGAAGTACTTACAATTGTGGATCGATCATTAAGGGATAGCGATCCGAATGCACCAAAATGGATGCATTTTCTGCAGACATACGATCACTTGGTAGACCCTGATTATTCCATTCTGCAATTTGAGCATCATCACAAATCATTTCAAATGGATCACCACCCTCACTGGCAGGGATTTTTGGCTGAAATTTATAAAGCAGAAAAATTATAAAACTTGGAAGGGGAAAAACAGTGGCTTAGCCACACACTCACTCACATCAGAGTTCTTAAAAGCTGGACTCCACATTTTGTGTAGCAATTCTGTACGATAGGCTCGTGTAAAACAACCCACATATGATATGAAACAGGCTATTAAAAGAATATCACCCGGTAAAGTTATCTGATTTTCTTTTAAACTGAAAATAAGAGATTTTAAAGGTTTACACTGCTCAACAAAAATAAGCAAAAATAAAGTTTAATCTTCGGACTTCTACTATTTATACTACTTATACTGATACTAAAATTTTTACTATTTATACACAGTAATAACAACTCTCAATAACACTTATACACTAGATAGTAGTAGTGATACTGCTACTACTACTACTTATTATTATTACCATTTATATTATACCACTTATATTTCTACTACTTATACTACTACTACTATCACTTTTATTACTACAATTTATACTACTACTACCACTTATATTTCTACTACTTATACTACTACTACTATCACTTTTATTACTACAATTTATACTACTACTACCACTTATATTTCTACTACTTATACTACTACTACTATCACTTTTATTACTACAACTTATACTACTACTACTTATATTACTACTACTACCACTTATATTACTACTACTTATACTACTACTACTACTTATATTTCTACTACTTATACTACTATTAATACTACTATTACTACTACTACTTATACTGCTACTACTACCACTTATATTACTACTACTACTTATACTGCTACTACTACCACTTATATTACTACTACTACTTATACTACTACTACTTATACTACTACTACTACTACCACTTATACTACTACTACTTATATTACTACTACTACCATTTATATTACTACTACTTATACTACTACTACTGCTTATATTACTACTACTTATACTACTATTAATACTACTATTACTACTACTACTTATACTGCTACTACTACCACTTATATTACTACTACTACTTATACTACTACTACTTATACTACTACTACTACTACCACTTATACTACTACTACTTATATTACTACTACTACCATTTATATTACTACTACTTATACTACTACTACTGCTTATATTACTACTACTTATACTACTATTAATACTACTATTACTACTACTACTTATACTGCTACTACTACCACTTATATTACTACTACTACTTATACTACTACTACTACTACCACTTATACTACTACTACTTATACTACTACTACCACTTATATTACTACTACTTATACTACTACTACCACTTATACTACTACTACTACCACTTAAGGTGAATTGCGCTTCTACTCTGAAATACGAAGTCAGTTACTAAGGCGATAGTCCAATGACGATGATCGTTTCTACTGCTGTTGCTATTATCACTTTCACTTTTACTTCATATTATATATACTGATACTACTACTTATAAGTAATTCTAATACTTATATTGATACTAACACTACTACTACTAACACTTTTACTGAGCTACTGCTACTACCGTCACCAATAATACAATTCTTATTTATACACACTAATAACAACTCCCAATAACACTTAAATACTAAATGGTAGTGGTGCTACAACTGCTAATACTTATACTGCAACTACGTATACCACTATTGTACTACTTACACTACTACTTATACTGCTACGACTTATTCTGCTACCACTTATAGTGCTGCTACTTATACTACAACTTTTTTAAATTATTATTATTTATTATATATTTTATTTAAGTGACCTTATTTTAAATATAAGTTTCTTAAGTCTGGCACCACGAACCTATTGAGCTTGTCTGCAGGAATATTATATAACCAAGCTGTACTTTTTTTATAATATAATAAAATATAATTTAATTTATAAAATAAAATTTTTAATATTTTTTTCTTCTGCGTTTCTTTTGTATTCCTAATAGATTAATTGATAGTAAGTTAAAGTGTACTTTTACCATAGTTGTTTTGGAAGCTTTGCACTTTGAAATGTCCTTCTGCTCGTCACCTTGTGTTATACTGATGATTAATTGTTTTAAGGAATCGTGGATCATTGTAAAATTCGACAGCTAGGTTAGCTTTTGCAAAGACCTATATTGGTTGGAGTCCTGCTCAGTGGAGAAACATATTGTTCTTGGATGACTCCAAATTCAACATAAAAGGTTCAGACATGAATAACTTCACCGTAAGGAGCAATATTGTAAAGGAACGATAAAATATAGTGGAGGCTCAATAATGGTGAGGGGCTGTTTTTCATACGATGGAGTTGGACCAATTTACCAAATTACTGAGAAAATGAATCGAATTGTTTATAAAAATCTGTTGGAAAACCTAACGCTGCCATACGCAGAAGAAAACATGCCACTGGTTTGGGTTTTCCAACATGACAATGACCCAAAATATGCTTCAAAATTTTTTTAAGGAATAGTTGAGTCAATCAAAAGTAAGTGTTCTCGGGGGGCCAGCTCAATCGCCAGACCTTAACCCTATTGAAAACCTTTGGACCATCGTTGACAGCGAATTAAATAGGGATTTAGGGACAAATAAACACACAATTTTAATCGTATCCAGAACGCATGAAACAGCATTTCTAAGGATCAAATTGATTCAATGGTTACGCTATTGACAATTAATTTAATTTTTAAGTTTTGTTACAGAAATATTTCGTTATTTAAAAAAAAGAGGAATATTTTAAGCAAATGGATTATAATTTTTTTGCATAAAAACCAAAAAAGATCGAGTTTAAACCTTTTTAGCGAAACATATTTGCTAAAATATGAAAGTGTAATGTCAGTTGCTTTAGTTTTGGCCACCAGTGTATATTGTTTGACTTTTTGCCGACATTTTCATTGATAAGTTGCCATGTTACACGAATGTTATTTCTATTTTCAATAAATTTATTTCTATAAATATTAAAATAAAAATATTATTAATAAATATTATTATTATTTTTATTATTTTTGTTGGGTTAAATCACTCCAGTTTTTTTCTCGTATTAATCTATTGATTTTACAATTACTTGTTTCCCAACCCTATTAATTCTTGTTGTTTTCTGTATCCTGTTTTCTATTTTCTTTTCATTTATTATTGCAATAGAATAGAGATAAGTGATCGAATATTGCTGTTTTTACCACTACGGCATTTATTTTATTTATTTATTCATTCATGTAATAAGTATAGTACAACAAGATCGATATCTTATTATTATTATTAATTATCATAGAATATTTAACAAAAATTAAAAATGAAAAAATACAAAAAATAAAAAATAAATAAATAAAAAATACAAATAAAGAGTTACATACGTATACAAAACTACCTAATTAGTTAATCGGCCAAAATGCGTCAAGAGTTCGTTACTAAACCTAGTTGCGTTGTCAATTGTTTGAATTTGATTCGGTAGTTCATTCCAAAGAGAAGTGCTGTAGATGAAAAATTGACGCCGTGAGTAGGTTCTTCTATGTATGGACCTGCCTAATCTTAGAAAATAATATTTTATGTAGCAAGATAGTGTACTAATTTTCAGAAGATTAGCAAAGCTCGTGCGATATGAAAATCTGGAAATTGATCCACGTGGTCCTATGCCATATACACACACATTAGAAGCAACCTTGAGTTTATTAAAATCGCTGACCGAGCAGCTTGCGTATATCTCGCACCCATACATGAGGACAGGTATGAGGTAGGTCTTAGCGAGTATAGTGCTTATTTCGAAAGGTGTTGAGCGTTTAACAGCCCAAAGGTTTCTTATTATCATCTATTCTCATCATAAAGTCAGTATCCAGAGTATTCCTATTGTTAATAAAAATGCATACGTACTGGAATTGTTTTGTTTATTTTTAACGAACAGATGATCAATGCATGTGCTTGTTTTTTTTTTTGCTGTTATCTTCACGTGTTTGCTCTTGTACCAAACATTGTAGCTCATTTCACATCATCATATTAAGGTACTTTGTTGTTGTAAAGTTTTCTTTCATAATGTCTATATTTATGTTTCCGACAAGTATTATTTCTTGTTTTTTGTTTATTCTGCTTATTGTTTGGTCAAGTTCCACAATAAAAGCATTTACATTTAGCGAAGGGGGACGATAGACAGAGACAAGAGAAAGTATGTTGTTGTTTATAGTTAAATCCAATTGCATGTGCTCAGATGCAATGGCTTCGTGAAAAAATTTGATTGTATGTGAGAGTTGCAACTCCGCCTCCCCCACTGCTATTTCCATCAATATCTTTTCTATTTAGAAAAAGGGCATTAAAGCCATTAATATTGTACAGGTCGTTTTCGTCATCTGTTATATTATTTATTGTTATTATTTATCCATATGTTAGAAATGAAGAAAAATTAGTTCGTAAGTAGCGAATATTAAGGTAAATTAAGTATAACGGATAACTTACTCGTAGCAGTTGCTGATTGATTTCATTGAAAGTATCTAAAGATTTATGTTGAAAATTTATTTTTATTTATTTTTAATTAAAGTTTTTTGGGCGAATATATACGAGTATGTATTTGTAAACAAACCAAAGACAGACTAAATTTAGGGTTTAATTTTTTCGGTATCGGCGGCGCTGTTGATGATAATTGTTGGCGAATTTTAAATTTTTCGAACAAAAATAATTACATTTTTAACCCAAACATATTTCCAATGGCATTTCTTTGGCTTAGTTTTGGTTTACCATAATAGTCGGCGATTGTAAGGGGTTAATTGATCATTTACAAAAATGTTATTGTTTTTGTTGTTGCTGGTAGATTGCCTCTGATTATTACTGGTTTCTTCGTTTATTACCTTTGCATTAATTCTATGAGCACGGATTTTGTTTAAAAACTCTTTCTTTTTATCCATTGAAGAGAACTCAGTAATTATTTATTTACATTTTTTTGTTGCTTCTTAATCGGTATGCAGTGTGTTAATATCACCGTGCACTATATCGACATCTAATACATTTGCAATTTTTTTTTAATAACCTCGCCTGTACTTATCTCTGTTTTTTTTTATATTATTAATTTCAATGTTTTTGCTCATTGCCTTTTGTTCAAGTTCGTTAATGCGATTTACTATTTCGTACATATATTTTTCGTTTTCAATATTTTTGTTGTGAAGTTTATTGACTTGTGTGGTTAAAGTAGTAAGAGTACGAGGACTTGTTATGCTAGTAAGAGCGGTTTCTTCTCTTACTCGTTTATGACTGTGTGACGTACGTATTGATATTTATAGACATCAATCATGAATCAAATAATAAGAATACGCAAACAGCAGTCCCGTTAATTTTTATTAAAATCGTGAGAGTAAAATTCTCTCTCGTGACGTAATAAAAATATATTTCAAATAGCACCACACCTAAGAAAAACGCTTATTTTTCGAAAGAAGCACTAAAACTAAAATACGATTATTTTACTTCATCATAGTAAATTGTGCTTGAAAGTAGTAAAGTTAAATATTATTGAAGTTAAAAACAAGTGTAAAAATGAAATGCTCAGTTTTTTTTTATTTCCCAAAAGAAAAAAACTTAGAAAAGAATGGTTAATATTTTGTCGTTTAGATGAAAAAAATTTGAAAGTATCTCACAAAGTTTGCTGTCTTCATTTTAAACCAGAAGATGTTAGAGGAGATATGAAATTAAAAATTGGTAAGTAAAACATTTTTTATACAGAGTTTTCTTTTGCTAATAAATAAGCTGTTAAGATTTGGTGCAAGAAGATTTCTAAGCCCAAATGCAATTCCAAGCATACATGGAAATCAAAGTAACAGTGACCGAAATCGTCTGCAAAGTAGAGAAAAAGAAAATAGAAGAAACATTGTGACCACCTTATTAGAAGAATATTCAACGGAAAATGATAGTAAAATGAAATATTTTAGTACAATGGAAAACGACATTGAAATTGAAAATGATACTGGCACGGAGATCTTATTAGGATACCCAGAATATTTAAAAAGTCAGGGGAACAAAGTTATAACCGAAAAGGCAGCTTTAAACAACACGAATGAAGTAGAAGTTTTGAAAAATGTAGTTAAAGCTCTAGCAAAACATAAGTAAGATTCTTAATTCTCACACATATTGTATTTGGATAAACATTATGCTTATTTTACTTCAACATACAGCAAAACCTTAAAAACTAAAGGACAAATCAGAAAGTTAGAATATGGAAGTTCTTCAAGGCAAAATTTGACGGAGGAAGACATTTCACGTTCAATTACTCTGTATTCTGCAAGTGCGAAAAGTTATAGGTTCCTCAAAAACAAACAATGTAACAATGTAGACGTTAAGGCAAAAACACTTTTCTTCCGTGCGCGAATGTTTTTCCAAATAAGAAAGCTTAACCAAATAATAGCAGATGACAAATCCAAGCGAAAACGTAAATATTCCAAAATAATTGTATAATATAAGTATGCGTATTTGGAATTATTCTTTTTTAACTACTTATTTACAAACTAAAAATAAATTAAAAAAATTTTTTTTCTTTGTTTTACTAAAAGCACCAATTAGAATTTGTAAAAGCATCACTTCAGTGCTTTTTCTTTAGCATCAAAAAGCACTAAAAACAGTGCCGAATGCACTAAGTTGACATCACTGCATTTTTACACAAAGACTTATTTTTATTACGTCATGAACAGAGAAAGAGAGAGTCTTTGCGTAATCTTATTATTTGATTCATGGACATCAGTTGTATTGATCTTTTAATATTGTTTTTTGTCTCTTTGAACACAACATAATTTGTTGTTCAGGGTATTAAGAGAAACAGAATCTTTGGAAAGTTTTGGATTTGCATTTTCTTCATTATTGACATTATTCTCATCAACATCACGTAGTTGTTTTTGTTGTGTTACTCCTATATTTGCTTCATCACTTCTTTTATTCTGTTGGTTATTGTCCCCTTGTAAGACGGTGGAGGGAATTTGGTAATTTTCCTCTCCTACAATTATGACATTTTCAATTGTTTCTTCTTTCAGCATGCACACTGTCATACTCGTATGTTGTTTTGCTTATAGAAGTGCAAGGAGAAGTGAATATTTGAGTTGCAGTTTAAGCACTTCACGTAATCGTCCGAAGTAGGGAGAGATTTTGTGCATTCGTCCCAACGATAACTCATTATTTATGTTTTCTGTTTGTTATCTTTGTGATTAAGCAGTAGGAATTTCTTTCTTAATCTATAATAGGAATTTCTTTCATAATCTTTCGGGTTTTTTGATTTTTATTACTTTTTGTATTTTTTGTTTTCTTTTTTTTTTCAAAAAGCTTTCATTGATTATCTGTTTTTTGTTTTCTATATATGAGTTTTAATAAACCTCACTACGATTTAAACCACCTTAATAATTTGATTTTTTAGGAGTAACTTTGAATACACGTCCGCTCACAATGAAATATACTTTACTTACTATTACTTATTCTATTATTACTTACACTACTACTTATACCGCTATAAGAACTTGTAGTGCTACTACTTATACTGCTACTACTTACACTACTACTTATGCTATTACTACTAATAATACTTATAATTATACTACTACTTACACTACTAATTATACTGTTACTACTTATACTACTAATTATAGTGTTACTACTTGTATTGCTACTACTTTTATTACTTATGCTACTACTACCAAAAACACTTATAATTATACTACTACTACTTATGCTGTTACTATTTATACTTCTACTGCTTACATTGCTACTATACTTATGCTACTTCTACTTATCGTGCTACTGCTTATACTGCTACTATTTGTACTACTACAATATCAAGAAGAATATAAAGAGAAAAACTCACGTTTGCACCAATTCGATCCAACGTACTTTATTCGAAGCCAAACCGTTTATTAAACGATGGGCTAAATCGATAGTATTGGCTGTATGGTCTGCTTCAGCTTGACATTTTTGTTTTTTGGCCAACGCTTCATCATATTCGGCTTGTAAAACATTTAGTTTTTCCTCTAATTCATTGAGGCGATCATTTAAGGCCTGCAGCTTATCACGTGCATCTTTTAGTTCTTGTTCAGATTCAATCAAAGCACGTTCTTTGGGTTCAACGATCAGATAAACTTCATAAAACTTATTAATGTTAATAACCCAAGAACATAAGCCAGCAGCTGCCGATGATTTGGCCAAAATCTTTTCGGGATTAAATTCCGGATCAGCCAGATAAGGCTGTAATGCCTTAATAATATCCGGGTGTATATGTTTCTTATCATAGTACACTAGATTATCTAAAAATTTGTCCACATTGCCCATAAGGGCGCGACAGGCTTTCCAACTGCGATCTTTGGGTATCTTACCCTTTTGCGAGAACAACACTAAAACAGCTGAACACACATTGACGACGGCATCGGGTGGAGAACCAAAAGATTTCAACTCTGTAAGATTGTTCTTATTCAAAGTATTCAAGGCCTCCTGAGCGGCTAAAAGTGCCGGTTGGGCTTTAAGAAAATCTTCTTCACATAATTTAGCCTTAGCCGTTACATCCTCTTCTATTTGTCTAACATTTTTCTCTTCTTTTGAAGCAATAGCTCTCTCTTTTGATACTTTCTCATTTTCAAAACTCACCACTTTAATTAGATTGTCGGCCTCATCATTTTTAACTTTTAACTCGACTTCCTGAACTTTTAAAACATCTTGCAAAGAATCGACCTCTACTGAACAACTGGCCAGTTTTATTAGCCCATTTTCTATTCTCTGCCGGCGATCTAAATTGGCCTTGACCTTTTCCGTTAATAATTTACTATACAAACTCACCAATTCCAGGAAGGATTTTGGCGTGGTATAGTTATAACGTTTATCATTTAACAAATAAACTTTGGATATATCATTGACCGTCTTGTGAACGTAGGCCATAAAATTAGACACTGGCAGATATAAACTGCTTGGCAACACTTCAATTTCAGATAAGAAACGATAGGACACCGACTCCAAAGCTTCTGTTGGCCACTCATGGAACCAATCAATGGTAGTACAATTGACCAAAGAGGGAAAATTACGAGCTCTAATACGTAGGGTGTTGCCCACAGGTGAGAAACACAAAACCACTTTCAGGAGGCCTCGTACCTTTTCAATGAAATACTTCCAACAATTCTCACGAGTATCCATCTGGCCCATCTGTTTGACCTCATTGCGAACGGCATTCACCAAATTCTCAATCTCATCATCAGGAAACAGCTCATGTATATTACCTGATGCCAGCATATCATTAACTAATACAAGAAACTGTTCTTTGGCCACTTCGGAATCGGTTAACAAGAAACAACACGATGAGGTTTTAACGCCACATTTAACATATAACGTGGCAATATTGGCCTTAAGATCGTTAATACCGTAATCCTTTGTTATTTGAATTTGGAAAACATCCAGGGAAGAAATAAAAGCTGCTAATCTGGTTAACGATTGTTTACCTGAGCCACCCACACCGATTAGTAGAGCATAGCCACGTGAAGACTCCAATATACGGCTTATGCGACAAATATGAGCCATAGCATCCTCAAACAACACCAGATTCAGAGCTCCCACAAAGTCGTTGTAACGTTCCTGGGCCTCTGTTAACAATTTCAGTAATTGTTCCCATGAACTGATTGGCATATACTTATTCTCTGACAGACCCAAAGCAAAATGACAATATATATGGGGTTTTCCAAATACTGCATCCTCATTGAAGCCCTCAATACCTTTGCGCACCACTTCGGTGACGATTTTATTAAAATTATTGATATCTGTCCGATCGACCAGTTTATCTCCATAAACGCGATTGCATTCGTGCACCCAAAGGCGTAAGAATGCATTGGAATTAGGACAAGTTTTGTTATTCGAATAAAGCATGCCCTACATAATATGATGAAAAAGAATAAAATAAAAAATTAGTGACAATTCGTGTGTAGATAGAAGATTAGCGGCTGTGATTGTCAGTCAGTCAATCAGCCAATCTTTTACTATCATTATACTAAGTACCACTGCTACTTATACTTATACCACTACTACATAGTGTTACGAAAATAAGCAATGCGTAAAAAAAGAGATACACAAACATTCGTATATTTAAAGCTGCAAACTTTATTATGAAAGTTATTCTCTTGGTTTGTGTCAGAACTGCGACTTTTTCTGCCAATGCTGAATCACTCTGTCATTTATGTGTTATTTGTATTACAAATTGCGTGTTTGACGGTGTTGCCAGTTCGATTTTTTGGGTGTTATGGTCTTACATTTTGAATTAACGTTAATAAATAGAAAGTTGTAGTACAGACAGAACATTGCGCTTAGTCAGACAGTTGTAATTAAACAGCCAAAGAATAAAGCTGTGTTAAGGCTTAAATATTAGTATTGAGTAATTTGTAATAAGTGGAACTTAAATAAGTTGCTGTATAAGTGTGGAAGGAAAAGGGACTGTATAAAGTAAACAATATATTCGTGTTATTGGGTATACAAGTTAATAATTTCGATTTGGACAATATATGCCGTTAATTTCACATGTGATTTGTGTCAATAATAAAAAATTAGATATTTTGAAGGGTAAACAACTGTCATTATAACTCAGTATTCGATAGACGCCAAAGTGTAAAAACAAATTTTTTTCAATCGCTGTAATAATGTCGAATTTTGTGCCTAAAAAAGATGTCGTGCGGGGAAGTCTGATAACCTTCTTTCATTTGTGGAAAACGGCTGCTGAAAGTTATCGATTGTTGATAGAAGCTTACGGTCAACGTGCACCAATTCAAAACGCTTGTGAACGATGGTTTGCACGATTCAAAAGTGGTGATTTCGACACACAAGAAGAGGCGTGGTCAGCACATAAATTTTGAAGATGAGGAATTAGAAGCATTACTCGACGTAGATTATTGTCAAACGCAAGAAGAATTTGCGTCATTATTGGTAGTCACACAACAAGCCATTTCCATACGTTTAAAAGCAAGGTAATTGAGTCCCATATGAATTGAAACCAATAGAATTTGAAAAGAAGTATTTGTTTAATCGTATTGTTACTGGTGATGAAAAATGGATACATTACGATAATCCCCGCGCAAAAAGTCATATTTGAAGACCGGCCAACAAGCCGAATCAACGCCGAAGTAGAATATCCATGACGCCAAGATAATGCTACGTATTTGGCGTGATCAGAATTATGTTTTGTATTATGAGCTGTTGAAATCGGGTCAGATGATCACAGAGGGGACCTGTACCTAACACAATTGATTCGTTTGAAGAGAGTAATCAACGAAAAACGACTAGAATATTCGGCCATAGTCTTCCATCATAACAACGCTCGGCCACATGTTGTAAGATCGGACAAAAACTACTTGGAAAACAGTGGATGGAAAGTTTTGGCTCACCAGACTTGTCCCTTCTGACTACCATTTGTTTTGATCGATGCAGAAGACCCTTACTGGAATACACTTCACTTCAGAACAGGGTATCAGAAATTGGCTTGATTCATTATTTACCTCAAAACCGGTACAGTTATTTTGGCGCGAAGTCCATATGCTACCAGACAGATGGGAAAAAGTAGTGGCTAACGATGGACAATACCTTGAATAATGTATCACTTCATTTATTCACTGCCACTGCTATTATAATAAATGCATTTTTCAAGCAAAAATAACCCACATTATTAACTTCTATATTCAATATTTTATTCATTTAACGCATCTAAAAACGTAACAATATTATATATTTGTACTGCCCTGCGAAGATTGCTATTAAAATGATGTGGATATGGTCTATTTATATGCAAGCTCACGTTATAAATATCCTTGTTAAGGTTAAGCTTGGGCAGACATTTATGTTGTTTATGTATGCGTATGACTTGCCAATCCTTAAAGGAATATCTTGTGCTGAGCTAAAAAGACAGGGTTTTAACGTCACACGTATCGTCTGAGAGTGGATGGTTTTGATGTCACAATGACAAGCCAATGATTTATGTCCAATAATTTTAAGTTTGGCATGTATTCCAGTGTGTCGAACAGCTTTATCAACACCTTGCAGTTCCGTGTTGATGTAGTATCCCTTAACTTGGAATAAATACGTCGCAGTATTGCCTAAAGGATCAGGAAGGAACTACAGCCTCGATTTCATGATTCGCTTTCTACTACAGTTCTCAACCAAAGCTGCGATTTCAGCTAAGGTAGCTCGCTGTGGTGTTAAACTCTTATTAGAGTGCCACGATCCATGGATCGGTAGGAGTTTAGTCTCCGACACTCAACCGAAGTAGAGACACCGTTGATAATATAAAAAAACAGATTCACGTTTAGATGCAAAAGAATAGATTGTCATGACAAGATTAGATTAGGTTAGGTAAGGTTAGGTTAGTCGATAACCACCCAATGATCGAAAAATCTATATGCAACATTTGACCGATGCTTTAATTATCTCAATTGAGCGATTATGAATACACGCAGCCGTGTGAACTTGTTATTTGATTAGATAGAAAGCCATTGTTGAAGAATATTGAATCGAATCGAAACAAAGAGGACAAAATTTGTGGAAACCTTGAAGACTGTTGTCAAAGTTCCGTAAAATTTGTTCTATTCGAAAGCTATTTCCGATTTAGAAGCGCAGAATTCTTACCGTAAATATGTTGGCAATATCTCGCAGATTGAAATTATAATGGAACTTAACAGCTGTCGGTAAAAATGTGGCAGCTACTTTCTGATGCAAGCTGATAGCTGTTTGTATCAAGGGTTCACACATATTATTAACGGTCTTGTCGAACAAGTGTATCGGATTTCTTATATGCTGCGACAAAATTGAATTTAAAATGTGGAATAAAGCATCTTGACTGGGCACACTGAAATTAAAAAAAAAAAACAACAAAAAGAAAATTATTTAAAATTGAAATTTTGTAATTGAAATATATGTGTATGGTACGTACTTGACTGCAAATGAACAGAAATGCCTTTGCAACCTGGGATCAATGGTAAATGAGCCAGCTGAGGGATTCATGCATGACACAAACTGGCAATTGTGTATATCCTTTAAACTCATTTTGGCGCGATCATACCAATGACGGTAGTCCATGAATTGACGTATTAGAGTGTGCGGTTGTACGGTACCATATTTATCCACTTCCGGCATATTCATATCATCTACAAAATATATCATTTTCTTGTTACCCTGAGGACCAAAATTACGTCCCGCTTTTTTTTCCAAAGGCTTTTCCAAAATATTTTGTAACATTTCGGATGTTGTATAGAAATTGAAGGGTACATTGGTAAGAGCGTACTTGTCTGAAGGTAAAGAATTTAATTTTAAATTCATCATAATTGTCTTTCCGGAACCGGGAGGTCCTATAAGCATAGTAGGATAGTTTTCACTGACTAGAACATCCAAAAAGTAGCAGAGACGAGTTGTTTCAGAGGTATGCACCAAGTTGGATTGCAAAGGCAAATCAGGATCTAGTTCAAAGCTAGGTACTAAATCGGACCATGGTCTGAATTTTTTAGTTTCTTGATCGACATAAAATGAGAAAATGTTACCAGTTGCTGGGAATTTTACGGCTTTGAACTCGTTTAAGAACCACTTGCTAAACTCATTACGCCAATCGATAATTTGATCTTGAAAAAGACTCGAACCAAAGCCCCATACTATGCAAAATACAAAATATATTTCGTACCAATCTTTGGGACAGTCGGAGGGTACATTTTGGGGAGTTAATAAGCTGTTTAACAAGAAACAGGTCATTTGTAGCATGGCTATATCGGCTATGGGAGTTATTTTCTTAAGGCGTGTTTTAAACACTTCCAGCATAGGAGGCACGTATTTATCGAACAGGACATTCAGCAGTGAAATTTCAGCAGAACTAGAGCGAGTATTTAACCAAGATAATATAAACGGTGTCCAACCTAAATCTTGGGGATTAATATATAAAATACCCGCGCGGGAGACAGTAGCCGGTGTGGCTGTTTTTAAGTTGGCAATTTCGAATAGTAAACGCATTTCTTTGGTCAATGCTATGCGTTCATTACTGGCCAATGTCAATACTTTATTATCATCCATTACTGTATTTAGACTTTCTATCCACATGGGATCAATATCACCATCCAATACTATCCATTTGGGTCCATTACCAGCCAAATTTGCCTGATCACGCATGATAATGGAAAACAAACCATCTTTCCAATCACGCGTTGCCGGATTAACAACGCCAAACAACTCATCGTTCGTTACCGCCTTGGGATTCAGGTCGTTATAATGTGGCTTACGTTTTAAATTGTAATAAGCTTTGTTCAAAGTCTTCCATACTTCCGATTTACCCGTACCGGCAAAGCCTATAATGAATACAGAGTGTCGGACTGCAAAAAGTTCTTTTAGCTGCACCACTTTCAATATAAAGCCATCATCTGGTTGCAGCTTAAGATCAACAGCGGATTTCTTAACCACAACTTCGAATTCTACATCACGTTTACGTGGCACATCTAATGCAGGAAACAAATCACCGATAAGGCCCATAAAAACAGCTACATCGTCTGTAACAATTTTCGGAGTATTAAAATCACGCAACGCTCTCATCAAAACTTGATCTTCGGGACGTTGACGGTCGTCACGCTAAAGGAATAAAGTACAAGAGGGGTGAAAAAGCGAGTTTGAATTGTTTAGTTTTAAATTTTCTGAGATATTTTTCAATACACCTTTACGATACCTATGCATAAGAGAAACACGACATTGAGGTTAAACATTGCACCTATACAAGGCATAAAGTTCAACCCCAATGCGGCACGTTTTGATACTAAGATATCGATTTAAAATGACTTTTTTTACTTAAAAGAACAATTTAAGACGACCCCAATTTGTGCCATAATGCGCATACATACTGGTCTAATATGAGGGCATGCTGTGTACTCGTAATAGTCGAGCACTCACATCTCTATAGTTGTTTGGTATTTTAAGATCCTGTAGAGAAATGTATAAGATTTAAATATCGTAGAAGTCATAGTGGTCAAAGTGCTGGCCTACAAAACCAGGCTTGCTAGGTTCGATTCCCAGAGAAGACAAGATATTGTCATCATAAAGTGTGGGAAATTAGAGGACTTTTATGCCTATTTATAATCCATACAGGATGCAGCCTCTCTTGCTTTGAGAAAAGGACAACGTCAAGTGCGAACGTTAATGAAAGACGAGTAGGCAAAGCTAAAACTTAGAAATATTTCAATTATGTTCGTAATTGATATCCTTATTTTTTAAGGGGTAGTTAGGGGGTCATAATCCATCTACAATTATTTGGAGAAGGATGGTGACTTTTCTAATATTTATCTATTTGCATGCATTCATTTCATTTTGCCATTTTGCTGTTTTAACAACACACAGTACTTACTTTTAAAGAACCGGCCACTACTAGCACTGATTTAACGGCACGTAAGCCCCAATCGTAGTGGTCCTGTTTAGACAATAATTCTTTGCATAAATCGTAAAGTGCTATGAATTTACGCGATAGCAAACGAGCGTCTTGAAAACCTTCAGCCACCAACATAATTTCACTGATTAACATAAAATCCGGGACAACCATAGCACAAGGTCGATATAAAGCCTTTAAATTCTCCGGCAATTCAGCACGTCCAGCATAGCCAGGATTCATGGTAATAAACATGCCAACAGTGGTACGTAATGAAATAAAAGCACCCAAGAAATTGAAAATAATTTTTTTAGCCTTAATGGCATCCTGTATGCATTTGACTTGTACAGCTACCACAGATAAAACTTCAACTGAGATACGATTGAATTCGTCGAAGCAACCCCAGGCACCAGATTGGGCAAGACCCTTGTGTATGTTCCCTATGGACTGATAGTCCATTTGTTCGGAGCAATTGAATACATATACCATTATACCCAGGGCTCTGCCTAAATCTTTGGTTGTTTCGGTTTTACCAGTACCAGCAGGACCAGCGGGTGCACCACCCATTATCAAATGCAACGATTGGGTGAGGGTTATATAGCAACGATCTGTCAATGGGGTAATAACCAAACGTGGCGTATTACCCAGATACTCATAGTCGTACTGAAATTGGGCATCACAGATATTGGCAAAACAGTCGTCGATTTTGCTATCCCAGCGATGGCGCAGTTGTGACTGCCATTGAAATGCGGTGACCACTTCTACCTTTAAGGCTATAATTTTGGCCACCACATCTCGACTGTGCACATCGATGGTGCAGATGGCGCATATCTTAGTACGATCCGAGACGGTCAAATCTAACAGAAGCAAATTGATCAAATGATTTAGTAGCATGACCTGTTTCTTGTTGTAGTCTTTGAGAGCATTTTCATAGCGCTGTTGTACTTTAGCAAAAGCTTCATTGGTTTCAGCAGTCCAGCAAATTTGGGTAGTCACCAAAGCCGGCTGAGCTGGCCAATCAAATATCCATACATGTCTAGGCTTCTCCTCATAGGCAAGGATAGCCCGTTTCAATTGATTTCGAAGTGTTTCACGCATTTTATCAGTGACACGATTCAACCAAACTTCTACCTTGCCACCGCAATCACAGTTGTCCAAAAAGGGTATATATTCCTCATGCTCCTTGGCTATCATGCCTTTGGCAAGTTTAGTATTCGGTATAAGGTCCAATCTACCCAAAGAGTCATAGAGTTTTGTTAAGTGTTTGCTTATCAACTTCGGATTAGTGCCATTCGACAAAATATCCAACAAATCGGCCGACGACACAAAGTAGAAACGTGGATAGGCCAGACGTTTCGTATCCAAGTAATCGTTTAATGCTTTTTCACATTGAACCAATAACTTGCTAAGGTACTCCAACGTTTCATAGATTTTATTGCCTGGCCTATTAGTGGCCTTAACCACATTCCTATCTTGATTGATTTGCGCCAACAGAGCTTTAAACTCCTTGTCCACTATATCGAAACGTTTAGAATCTTCTGGCAATTGTGAACGTATATCTTCTGAGCCAACGAATATGCTTTCCAAGTATACCCATTTGCGCTGTACTTCAAACCAAGATGAAATTATTTGCTCGGCATTGGATAACTTGTGCTGCCAACTGGTAACTTCATGCTGGAAGAAACCAACATATTTCGAAGAGGCCATATTTTGCAATTGCGCTTGATGCTCCTCCAAAGTTTCTATCAATTCCTCACTAGCTTTCAACAGTTTTAGGCCAGTTCGTTCGTGCGGTTCATTTTGGAATTCCATACCTGCCCAAATAATTTGCAATTCTTTCAAAAACTTTTCCATGGCCATTTCTTTAACAGACTTATCGACAATATTCTTCACTTCCTCCTCATACTCGTGAAGATTTAAATCGATCAAGTCCTTCAAAGTGGTTGAATCATCCATGTTAAATTTAACTTGTGTGGTGCGCATTAACTCAAGCCAGTGTCGATCACGAATGGCAGGATTTTGTAATTCTGTAACAGCCCTTAACGAGGTCATAAGATTTTTTAGGGAGTTCTCTGTATAGATAAAAGGTTCCCATTCGCGCATTTCTTTATCTAAGCCTCTAAGTTCTTTACCGAATTTCTTACATTCTTGGTCCATGGATTCAATGTCGATTTTCTTCCAGGGTGTCTTTTTCCAGTCATCTATGGTCGAAGAAATCGTTATAAAGAAATCCCACATGATTTTTACCAATTTTAAATCACGACGACAAAGTTCAACTCGAGTCATATCTGGTCCCTGTAATTCAAAGAGTGTCGCAGAACCGTTCAGTGAATCAATACGTGCTTCCAGTGCCGAAATCTCTGAATCAGATTCATCGATGAGATCATAAACATCAGGACATGGTACAGTAAAGAACTATATAGAGCGACGAGGTGAGAAAAAGATAGATAGAGAGAGAGAGAGAGAGAGAGATAGAAAGATAGAAAAAACAAGTGAGTTGAGATGTGGAATAATACGAGTTTTTACCTTTTTCTTAAGGAACTTCTTGCGATATGTAGTAGACATACTATCACATAGCAGAATACGTTTTTCGATCAAGTCCACTTGATATGCTTGTATGGGTGCTATAGCCTGCTTTACCATAGCTGCTTGTTTCTTAACTTTTATCCATTTTTCTGGTAAATCTTGCATCTAAAAGAAGAGAAAGAAAAATTAAAATTTCAGATTTCAGAGCCCTTTTGTAGGCTTATTAAGCAAAAGCTGCTTCTGTTGCTCAAAAATCTTCGCAGATGTCTATGCGGCAAAGTTAATATTAACTCTTATATACGCACAAGAAGTAGCTTAAAGAATGAAAAAGAGATTTAAAGGAGAGTTGAAAGTTTCTACCAGTGTGGAACGTTCACCCAGTAACTACACTCTCATGTCTTACGGAATATTCCCTCCGAACTACCGACTAGATATTATGTCGAAAAACTGTCCAGAGTGCTAAGCTCAAAGGTCAGGTTCGTTACAATTCAAATGTCTGTCTCTTTGACTCTTCTTTGTTCCTCTTACTGCAGCAGCGTTTCAAGTTCTTTCTCTAGTATAATGAGTCTAAAATTTGTCTGATGTACAGTGGACGTTAGCAGGAAAACTAAAGCCTGGTTACTAAGCTCATGCATGATGAAGAAAGGGTAGACCGACATTTATTATGCTACTTGTCCAGCTTTAGAAGGCAGCAGCATATCAGTCTTAAAAGCGTTTTCAAAACTGACCGACTACCGTGTTATGTCTCAGTTAAATGCCAATAGAGCACATCTACTGTAATACATACTTGTTACCTTGTCGTACTTACCGTACCCAAATCAGCTTCGCTAAATTCATAATTATAGGCCTTAAGTAAATCGACAATATCCTTCAGCGGCTCAAACATATAATCGTAGATAAATTGTTTCTCATTAATGGTATTTAAGACGGACAAAATTTTAATTAGACCATCAAAGTCATCTTTACTGAGTTCAATTTTCAAAGCACTATTTGCCTCTTCTACAAATTGAGCCAATTCCTATATGAAACGATACCAGCCAAGAGGATTATGTTTAAAATGTCGACTAATGCATGCATAATGCATATGCAGCTTTTGACAGTACTTACCTTAAGGGAGTTTTTAACTTTATCAATGAGATCCTTCTTAAACAAACTTATCCATTTGGCCACTACATTAAGCACCGCACTCTTAAACGCCTTCTTATTCAAGCGCAACCACACATTGAAGTCTTGATATGTATCCCAGCGATTTATTTGATCTTGTAACGCTATAAACTTATCCAACTGGAAGCGATAAACAACAAAACATAGAATGAAACTAAAAGAACTCACTGGTTGTACGAGTATGGTGTATGATGTTAATAAATCGAATGGATTTCAAATTGGAAATGCCAGAAGCCATTGAAGCCAATGAATGTAATAATTCTTGGAAATATTTGGGGCGGGTGGGGAGACAAGATTTTCTTTGATGCCTGCAGGAACCACAGGCTTAATTTAATAGATAATATGATAGATGCTTTTCAATATAGACCAATGACATCAGAAATCACACAGGAAAAAGTGTAACGGGTCCAATTCGCACGAGTTCGGAGGCCAGCAGTTCACATCACGTGAGGTGATAATGCGGAGTCAAATGCTAAATGTGTCAAGGAGCCCTATTCTATTTATGGTAATACTCTGATCGAAGTACTCTTCAAGGAAATAGGCACTGATACTGTTACCATTCGGCAATCTGCATTAAACAGACTTTATCGGTATTTATTCGCAGTAAACACGAGAATTTTGTAGGTTGAAGTAATCATTCATCTGCTCCAGTTCTTATTTAGTGAACAAACTTCGTTGTCTATGATCTTTTATCATCAGCTACAGAATCCCTTAAATTCCATGCGGGTGGGATTAAAATTCGTAAAATTGTGGTCTGTGAAAGACTGAGTTTTACTTTAGCGATGCTAAAACGACTGTCTGTATTCTGCGGCTCGCTGTCATGCACAGCGACGATATTTTCGTCAATTTTGGCGTTTCGTCGTCATGCGTTTACTTTAACACTGTAAATACGATCTTCGCTAGGATGACTATGATAACCGTAAAATGAGTTAAACACAAGGGAATTGCACGAACATATTACTCATTTCAATGGAGTGTTTAGAGCCCAATCATATAGTACAAGCTGCCGTGGTTCGAATCCTGGCAGAGAACATGACGAAAAATTATTAGTTGCGGTTTTGAAAGAGACTTGAACCTCTCTCCAGACAAATCCATCTGAAGAATCCTCTCTGACCTTTTAGCTGTAGTGATGATAATAAACATCAAGCGAATGAAAACAACGCCACCTACTGGAAAACAATTACAGTGCTAAGAAAGGATCTTCACCACTACACACAATCATATGGCGACGAACTACAGTAGATTAGTCTTCTACTTGATCAACGAAATTGAATCAAAGCAGTGGATGTTTTGGGGAAAGTCGATATACTGCTCCCTAGAGAAGTGACGGGGAACGTTTTTATTTGCTCGTACTGCTAAACGCTTTACGCATTACACGTTAAAAGTCCCTATAGCAATATACTTTTATTTTATCTCTTCACTTACCTGCTCCTTATATACGCTCAACGGTGGATTATTTTCTTCTTTCAATGGCTTAACGCCCGACTGGCCTTCACCTTCTAACTCCGCTTCACGTTCGGCTAGTGTTAGCGGTCTACCATACTTCTTACACTCGGCCAAATATTGTTGTTTATCCCACATCCATAAGTAGGAAAACTCCATTGTGAATTTCGCATGAGTACGTATAGCCTGAATAAGGAATCTCACTTTGTTCATAATATCATTGCGATGCTTATGTATATCAGGTTTATCAGCAAGTTCGTCCGCAAAATCAGCCGGCTCTTTATCGGCCGGTAATGGATCTTGTGCCGAACGTGGCATCATCTCCATCATGCGATACATATCTTCGAGCAAACGTTCCACATGCCCTTGAAAACCCTCTTCAGAAACTGGATCTAAATTGGGAAAATAAACGATATGCGGCTCTTGCAAATCCATAATGATTTCAAAAACCGGTGCATTATTTTCATAACGATTTTCAATTTCCATTCGCAAGTAAGTGATGCTGGTAATGACCGCATCCAAAAGGCATTCGGCTATTTCGGTATCGACATACTTTTCATATTCACGGAATAGAGCACGTTCCTCCTCGGAAAGTGTTTGCAGCAAATTGTAGCGATGCAAGGCAGTTATGTACTCATCTTCGTCTTCCTCTTCGATTCCGACAATGTCCATACCAGCTTGAGGTGCTGCTGTATCACCAGCACCTGCCTCCTCTTCTTCCTCTTCTTCTCCTTCGTTATCTCTAGCGTCTTTGACATTATAGCGGCGTGGTATATCGAAAAATAATTTGGCATTTTCATATAAGAGTTTATCAATCAGAGCACCCGAATCGCAACCCTTCGCTACCCTCTTTGACAAAATAACCATACGTGGCTCTGTTTCCAATAAAGCTTTGGGATTATGATCTTTACGTATATAAAGTGGCTTTTTACCCCAAGAGTTAATGCTTTTTTTGATTTGATCAACATTTGCCTGACATTTAACCAAACGTCTGTGCAAATAGCCGACTTTATCAAAAACTCTTATAATAAAATTTTGATCTGCAAAACAAAAACAAATAAGCAGATGTGCTTATTAGGATGCAAATATATGTACATATTATATGCATGTGATCAGCGTTGCCACTTACTAAAATTATTCCAGGTGACTTTCCTTAACAACGGCTCCATAAATATTTCATATGATGTTAATTCAGATCTTATTAAGGCCATTTCACTCGGTTTCGCTCTCATATTGATATCATTATACCATTCGGCTATTCTTTGTAGTTTTATACGTGCCTCCTTAAAAAAAAAATAAAATAAAATAAATAAAGAGAACAAAACGTTGATTTGAATCATTATTTTATTAATGATTGGTTGGCCATTTTACCCATAACGCTTCTTCTTTATCGAAAAATTCCTTCGTATCTGGAGTCACTTCGTAATTCATCATGAGTATATATTTGATATCCTTCAAAGCGTTCTTTAGATTTTGATTGAAATTCACACATAATATGTTATCTTGTTTGGTCAGCAATGTGAAATCCATGCCCTCTTGTATATTGTTTTTTACATCCACACGCCAAATTTGCAATATATTGTTGCGAAGTATATCGATTTGCTGATTCATTTCATTGTAAATGCTCAACGTGTATTGACCAACTTCATTCTCGAAGAGCCTGAAATTGTACGATAAAAGTTATAATATTTCTTCACTCTACGCCACCTCAGAGATATTCAATAGATGCCAGTATTTGTGAATCAATGTTTCTCGAAAAGAATACTGTAAAGCTTTTCGCCAATATTCATTTCTAACAGCAGGTAATGGTTGGCGCAATCCAACCACAAGCAACGTTAGACAACAGATATTCAAAGACGGGTGAGAACATTACGAGAAATTCCATAGAAACTTGAAAAAGCCGAAATATAAGCGAAAATAAGAACAATCGGTAAATCGTGGAAAGAAGTGAAGGCTAAGTGGCACAGGATAGGCTAGTCATGTTCACGAGAAATGTTAAGGCCCTTTGATCTCTATAGTGCATATTGTAGTTTTTAAAGTGTTTGCATACTAAGCCAGCTAATCCGATTTCAAATTCCGGAGAATAATGGAGAAGGTTAAGAATCCATCAAACGGTTATTATTCGACCGGTTTTAACGGGTTTTTTTTTGATTTTATCGAATACGGTTTTCTTAAAATGTTCATTTTTTGTGTAGCGAATAAACCGAATAAATATGTATAATTTCTATGCGTTTTAATATTTTGTATTGCAAATATGCTTATCGTTTATAAACTTGTGCCACAATAATTTTTCCTCAGTTTTTGTAAATAAATATGAATATTTTATATATGTATGGAGAATGATGATTAAGTGGACTCATTGAAAAGGATCTACAAACGCCGGCTCCGAACGGCAGATGTATAAGTTAGCCAAGTTCCTTACAGCGTAAATACTCGTAACGAGTCGTTAGTAATATTGTAAAGTGGTACCGCTGTTGAAAAATGTTAGATGGTGTAGCCTGTAATTGAACCGAGAGCTTCTTGGTTGGTGGGGGGGTGTCTTACCTCACATACCACAGTGGCACACTCTATTAAATACGTGGAGCATGCATTTATGTTTCTATAGATGTCCTCTAAAGTGTGAAAATATTTGCAAACCGTTGGAAAGGAAGGTTAAGTTAGGTTAGGTTAAATAAGGTCGTACATAGGAGAATCCCAGAAGAAAGATCCCCACATAAAGACCCAAATTTATCAGTTAACTCAGTAGAGCCAACCAGTACCCTTGACGAAGTTAATCAATTTCGAAAGTGACGCATCCCTAAGACAGTCCTAATCATGGAAGCGACATGAATCCAAATGTCTAAGTTTAAGCTCCCATAGAGCAGGACAGTCGTAGAGGAGGTGTTGTACCGATTCCTCCTTTTCTTTATACTGACAGCTTACACAGCAGTCATGACCACGGTATCTCTTACGCTCCGACATGCGACCCATTATACAATGACCGGCAATTATGCCCGGAAAAGCCAGATCAACCTCCTTCCAAGCCTAAGAAAAGCCTTATTTTGTTTCCATGGAAAGAGAAGGCCAAAGCATACTGGATATTGCACAAGTGGTGATATTGGTTCACTTTTGTTCCACCCCGCTTGCGCACTGCCCATTTATCCAATAAAACCGGCGACGCACATAGAGGGGCATGCACGTACCACTGTACAAGAGACAGAGAGGACCCTATAGTAGGGCACTCATCAGCAATTTCATTCCCTCGGATGGCCGTATGACTTGTAACCCATATCAGTTCGACATGATATCGTTCCAGATGGGTCAGTAGTCAGAGAGATACCCTGAAGTCTAGATCTTCAAAATAAAAACAGCTGGAAATGAAACTAAGCTGTAGAAAATTAATCACTGAATGAAATATTAGGACGTTGTGTTTTCGAAGAAGAAATGTTTAAGGCCATAAAAAAGCCGAACTTTGTTCCAGCATACTTATTGCTAGACACTACGACATGGTACAAAAATTTGAAACACTATTTGCTAATTTTCGAATGCAAATTTTCGAATTAATCGATCTCCCTACATCTAACCCTCGCCGAGGAAGATCATACATAGTAAGTTCAGCCAAAAAAAGGAAAATGTGAAAAGAGATGTACATGAGAGATGACACCAACATCCGTCTATCCTAAGACTAGTTGCAGTGGACACTGCTTAGCTGGAAACTAGAGCTGAGTACTAAGAAACTGAAACACGTCAAAGGATTCTTTGTGGCAGGCATACGTTCACAAACGAGGTTATGGAAAATATCACATGGATTAACCGACTGATCATAGAAAACGCCGTAGATACATATACTAATTGGGTACTAGTGCAACAGGCTTTCAATGCTGATTTTGCAAGCAAAATTCTCATCCGGTGGTTACGTCAAGCAAAATTGTCGCATTTAAGGCTTAGTGAAGTAATTGTGGGAAAGTTACTGTTTTGTCCGAATGCTGACCAGTCACACAAGGATCTATTGCGCACCCTATAGTCTAAAGTTTGCTTAGCGGATCTGCTGCTTCCTGATGAACACCAACAGATCTGAAACCCCAGTCGTAGATATGTACCCCATTGAGACCCTGTGATTTCCTATACACTTTATTCTAAACCTATCAAGAACCTAAAAATTCGCATTAATGTTTTCCGCTGTCTCTGAAAATGCTACAAACATTCACATCCTCGATTGCCATCCTTTTCAGATGCGTTCTCAATGCACTGTGGTTCGTCCGCAAGAAAATCCGTCAACAGTTTCTCTTCCAGCCTTCAGAACATCAAGGCCATGTTCAGATTGCAGACTAATCACTGCTTTATCGTGCCTAAGTTCCCTTTGAGCATTACAGAGTAACAACCATCAGCCAAACCCTGATAAGATTGATGATAGTTGTAGGCGGTGCCGCACAGTGGACAGTTAAAAAACCTCGGGCAGGTTTTTAAATCCTGTCACAATTTGAATAAACGTTGCGTACCGAAAATATCGCCTTATAACTCTTTCCGCACTTTGTGAGATCCTAAATAGACTGTGGTAGGTAGTAGATGCAATTCCATTTCGAAAATTCATTTTAAAAACTTACGGATAATCATATAACTCTTGATCCGTATGCATCCATGTAATTCTATTCTGCAGTTTGCAAAGATACAATATAGCACCCGATGTTGGCGGAAAACAATTATCAGTTGGCAAGCCCTGAAATTCGAATATAAATTTTATATTAAGATGTGCGACAGTCAGTATTAAGAAACTGTTAAACAAACAAACAAACAAATACTTACTACCAGACCCTTTTCCTTGTAGAGCGCTTCGAATTCATTGAAATCCACTTTTACAGCATTGATTTCCTCAGCAAAATCATCAACTATGACGTGCATATAGGGATCGAGATGATTCTTAATTATGGGTCTCAATAGTAAACTGCCACACAGTAGTAGTTCATGGCAATCTTCTAGAGCCTTTTCGAATTGATGCGCTACCTTTCTTTCTAAAATATCAGTTTTGGCTTTAAATGCCAAACGATCATGATCGAAGGTCGACTGGTGAGCATCGGGATCTAAAGAATTATATTGTATATTCGACCATTCGCGGTAATAACCATTGTATTCTTCGAGAATTTTTTCAATGGCCGTGGAAATTTGTTTTCCTTTTAGACCACCTATGGTGACTTTTTCCAATTTCATAAAATCTCGGCCGGTATTGAAGAGTTCTTGATGGACTTTCAAACGTTCAATGTATTTATCGAAACGTGAAAATATTTCCTCGGGATGCCATGTCCAATCTTGTGAATTGAATTCCGTGCCGATTTTAAATTTTTTCAGTGTGACACGGGTATCATTATAAGTGGTGCGATAAAACTCCAAATGATCAATATTAGCGGTGGTCCTCTTATATGCCTCATCGACATCACCCTGGAAAATGGCATCTGGCTCTATAGTGCGCATAGAGCACTCAATTAAAGTGTTATGCAATAGTTGAAATAGCAAAACCATATTGTCTAGCGTATGGAAGTACTTAGAGTGACCCCATACTAGGCCTGTCATAAGTAAGAGAGGGCGTATATTTTTTCGATTCTCATCCAAGTCGCCGGTTTCAAATTTATCCACCATTTTGCGCTACAAATAGAATTTTAGTTTTAAAAGCATATTTTAGATCCATCCTAGATAAAGGTAAGATCATACCAATGGTGTTAGATATTTCGTTATATCTCTGGCCTCAGCCAAAGCCTCCAACACCAGTTCAACAATACGTCTATAGCTGCTCTCAAATACCGAAAGAATTTTCTCCACTACGAAACCTATAGTTTTGATACGTTTATCACCTAGTTGATCGGCTAAATTCTCCAAGTTTTCTAAGCGTGTATCCCAGTAGACAAACAAATGTTCGGGTCGAGGAAATTCCTCTTTTGAAAATATTTTATCACGTGCTTTAATATGAACCAAATCCTCTACTGAGTCCAGCCATTTAACAACCATGAATTCCAACGAATGTTTCATCAAGTGATTCACTTTGCTCAGATCACTAAAATCACATAAGAAATACAATAAAAAAAAAAGAAAAGCAACGTTTTCCCTTCTCTTTCACCCTACTACTTACCCCTCGGCTATAGCAGGAGCACACTCCATAACTTCATCTATGCATAAGGGTAATGGTAAGATGGTACGATTTATGGCCAAACCCTTCATTTGGGCTATACCATTGCGTAAATCCTGTGACTCAGTTTTCATATCATTCACTATCACCGAAGTCCAACCATTTTGATTGACTGGATTGTTAAGCAAGGGAAATATCACATCATCACAGAGTACCGATAAATTTTCTAAGACATTCGGTAAGAGATCTCCGATCATAAGAGCCTTTAAAGAAACGAAAGTAAATTAGTCGAGTTCATTGTCTCATTGTCTAGTTCTGCTTTTGGTACGTACATCGCCCATGTTCTTTAATGTTAGCTCGCAGGGTACTTTATACCGTATGAAATATACAGTTTTACCATTTGGTTTATCAGGAAAGTTATTGGCAGGCACTAATACTCCACCCGCATTAACATAAAATATTATACGTTCTTGATGGGTGTTATCTAGAAATTCCATGACTAGTTCCTGAAAAAATAAAAGTTTAAAACAAGTATAGGGTCTGCCAAATATTTTTCTTTTCAAAATGCTATAAAAAAAACTACTGAATATTTTCTTAAATTTCCTTTTTTATTTGAAAGTACAATCCTTCCGATCAATAATGTAAAATAATTTCATTCAAATGGCTGCCTTAGCTGGCCACGCAGAAGCATACACGATCGGTCCAATTTTTAAGCACATTATCGATTGTGTGCAGCTGTATTTCACCAACGGCTTCACGAATATTGTCCTTTAAAGTCAATCGTCAATTGTCTCTGGCTTGTTGGCGTAACACTTATCTTTGACGGCACCCCACAAATAATAGTCCAACGGTGTCAAATCGCAGCTCCGAGGTGGCCAAATGACATCAGCTCTGCGGCTGATAATGCGATCTTCAAAAACAGGGCGCAAAACATCGAGTGTAGCTTCGGCTGTGTGGCACGTAGCGCCGTTCTGTTGAAACCAAATGTTGTTAATATCCTCCTCTTCAACTTTTGTGAACAAAAATTCGTTCAACATGGCCCGATAACGATCGCCATTGACTGCAACGACCACTCCTTGCTCATTTTCGAAGAAAAATGGCCAATTAGGCCTCTGGACCAAAATCCGCACCAAACAGTGACTCGTCTTGGGTGTATCGGCTTTTCAATGTATGCGTGAGTGCTTGTTTACATACCCGCCAAGATCAAAATGAGCTTCATCTGAAAAGATGAAGAAAAGATGATTTTTCCGCAAAATCGTCATCTTCTGTAAGTCGATCGCAGGCCCACTTAGCGAAGCGAAGTTCAAGCGTATACACAACCATATTCGTTCAGCAAAAGGATAAAACTAATTATCTGTCAAATCAGACATGAGCTAAGTGTTACCATTCACGACATAAGCACTAGTTGAAAAAAAAACGTTAGATGGCGGACCCTTTATTTACGAACCGTTAGCGTTACGACCGTTAGCGACAAAAAATTCAAAATGGACTTTTTGATTGATTATGATTAAATAAGTAAATTTTGCTTTTATTTTGTTACTTACAGCCTTTTGCTTTTTAGGTGACGATATATTGGCTTCTTGTGATAATGCTGGGAAATTATGATTGCTGACACAGGCACTAATAGGCCAGCTATGGGAAGGATATTTGTTATTTTTAAAGTTTAAATGATATCAAGATAATACATAGGCCTGTTTAGCCTTAACAGGTACAATGGAAACTTATTCCACTATGGCGGTAGAAGCTTTTGTTAGTCTGAGCCCTCTGCATATCTTCATTGTGAAGTCTGCTACTCTGGAAGCCCACACGTGGCGGCACGTGGCGATCTTAACTCAGCGGATCATTAGGGTGACAGGAGCATTCAGGTGTATCCCCGACTTTGAGCTCCTGCTGTGCAAAAGTGATATGTGCATTGGTGACTTGTGGGTGCTGGGACACTTGGGCCCAATATCAAAGTCTGGGAACCCATGGGAAAAAGTCCCACCATTATCCAGGCTGAGTCCAGGCTATTTTCATCTGTGAAGGTATAAATATCAATATATACTCCGATAGTCAAGCAGCACTTTTGTTCAAAAGGCTCTTTTGTTTGGAGTATTTAGACTCGAAACTAGTAATCGAGTGTTTTACGAATGTCAACAAACTGGCATTGAGGAATAGAGTAACGTTTTGTTGGGTCCCTAGGCGTACGGGTGTTCTGGGAAACGAGTTCGCTCGCACGAAAACATCATCCACTGGTTACGTGGGACCAGAACCGTTCTGTGGTATTAGCTAATCCACGGTTGGGCGGAAAATCGACGAAGAGGAGAATGGGCTACGATTGTCATACTGGGTAAAATGCACATGTCTGTGGCAGACGAATCGCCTAATGAGACCCTTCGCCTATAATAGAAATTTGTGCCACATGGGCAAGACCATGTCAGGCCATTACTGTCTTCGATATCTCTTCTTCGGTATTGGAGTGGTGCCTGTGTAGGTAGGGGCAGGAGATGACAAAGCATATTCTCTGTAAATGTGTTGCTTTATGAAATATTGAAGGCGGACTTTAATGGTGACTTATTGGGCGTCAACAAGTCTGTCGACTACCTATTGGAGACATTTCATACTCAAGGTAGAGGGTATTCTTCTGGAAACTGATTCGATTAGCGCTTTAGGACTGATCGGAAAGTCTCATTTACTCAGGGGTATCGACTCGATGAGTTTTTATTTTCGTCTTCCTTTACGCGGGTGGGTATGAGTCTACAATGCTTGGTACAACAGACCTTTTTAGGTCGCAGTGCCATGGCCATTTGGGCAAATAAATCCACACCAAACATTCTCACGATGGATTAAACTCTCTTAGATCTCATATACATCGATTAGTATTATGTGCTGCCATACCTACTCATCACTGAAAATATTGTTTAGTTTAAAGCTGTTGAAGTCAAACTTTACAAAATTTTATGCCAGAAGGTGAACTTTTCAAGTGATCATTCGTATAATGTTGGCCAGCATCGTCGGGCGTAAACTGGATAATCCGGTAGGCTTTCTTCAGATGAATTTATATGGAGTCTCTAAAATAAACACTCGAAACCACAAATACCACCACCATTTAGCGAGGATCTTCACTACTACACAATCATTTGGAGAGGAGCTGCAGCTTGAAAAATCAACTTGATTAATGAAATGCTCTCTTTCTCTCGGCAATTTTGTTTAAAATCGATCTCTACTTGGACCCTTAAATAGACTTTTATTAGTAATTTTAAAATTTTATGCATCACTGTTATTCATAAAAATTTAAATATGAACGAAACGCAGTACGTAATAGTCACATAAATGTTGGATTAAATTTTATGATTACGACAACGGGAAAATTTACAAAAAAAAAACACGTTTAAATAAAATTCATATCGAAATTTGCGAATAAATATTTCAGTTGGTAAACGCATGTGAACACAACACATTACAGATACAATTTTTGGCCTGCAACTGCAGTGAGCAGGAAAATTAGAAAAAGCGCCACATTCATGCTTACATATGACAACAATACATAGAGTTTACCTATATGGGATGCTGGATTTGGTACTCCCCTCCATTCTTATTTCGTATACGCAAAGTGGCAGTGAAATTGCTGAGAAGTAGTAGTGGTTCAGCGAAATTATGAAACAAAATATTTTACATTCACAAATTACGACAGAAGTCGCCAATTATGCATTTTAAACGCAGAGTACATTTTTACACAACAATGCAAGTGTTACACAATGCAAATGAGTAAAAGTGGTAACGTACATATTATGCTACACTGTAAGAAAATTGTATATAATGCATAAATACAATTTTTTATAACTGGAATCGGATGCGATAGTACAACAAAAAAATTTTAAAAATTATTGTCGGCCTATCTACTCGTACACTTTCGGAAATAATTCTAATCTATGTAATGAAAGCTAGGCAAAGTTGAAAACTGACTATAGTTACTACAGTACGTTGTCGGTTTAATGAATTAGTGACTTTTGTATATCTGGAAAAGTAATTCTCAATGCAACACTGTTCTCGTTAACTGTCATCTATTGCTGGATTACTTTTTGCCTGGATTTAAGCAATGTATGTGCCTTAGTTTGAGCAGGCTAAGGTTGTGTATATGGATGGAGTGGAGTGGGTACATCAAATTTTGCCTAAATATTTGGATTTTAAAAAGCTATACGCATAATTAAAGCCACAATTGCTTATTATGGGCCAAAAAAACACGTTTAATTATGCGCACGAGTTTTATCTGAAAACAACCACTAAAACAAATGGAATGGATGAACTCCATTCATCACTTAGCAACAATCTTTTCCCTACACAGTCATATGGAGGCGAGATTAATCGTCTACTTATTTTATGCGTTACATTTTGCACTAAAAAAACCCGCTTTCTGGCTGATGTGGATTGATAACGAAGCTTTAATTAATAAGCCGCTTTCCACATGTGAAAAATTCAATATTTAGTAAGAAGGTATCGCTTAATTACTGACTGACGGTGTATTATCATCAGTATTATTCACGACGTTGTTTGAACTTAAATATTGCCGTTCTCAAGATATACAAAAATTCATATTTACTTTGTATGGGAGGTACCATGTCCAATTGGCCAATTCCGCCCATTATTGCCTGATGATTTGTATTGACTATGACATCATTAAAACAAAGACTGTAACTTTAGCTTTGACCGTTCTCACGATATAATGAAATTAATATTTAGTTTGTATGGAAGGTACCACGCCCACTTGTCTAAGCCCACCCACTTTTTGAATGATGATTTACCTTGACTATGCTTCTATTTGGGCCAAATTCAACGAATCTTTCTGTTAACATTTTAAAATAAATATAATCTTTGTATGGGCATCGCAGCTACCAGTTGGAATTTTTAAAATTTTTATGGCCCACAATTCCTTCCAGATATACAGAGAGATAATGTAAAAATTTCAAAAAAATCGGTTTTAAAGCACAAACAAACAAATCAACTAACCAACAAAGAAACATACAAGCAAACATCAACTTTTATGTAATACTAGATAAAACCCGGCGTGTTTCGCTACCCCTCATCTTATGTATTACACACGCATTTTTACATAGTATTTTATCGCAATCAGTGTAACAGTATTCGAAAATTAATATTTGCTTTATATGGGGATGAGATAGGTATCCTTATGATATCTGCCCTACATTTATTCCAGTAAATAAGTTTCATAGAAAGGTGTTTGGAACGAAAATTAAAATTTTCTTTGAATGGGCTATACCTCTCCCCCTGATTATATCCACCCTATATTTTTCCGATATTACAGTTTCATACGAAAGTAATGGGCGAAAATTTTATGACTCTGGCTGATATAGTTCCATAGATATGCGATCATTAATATTTGATTTGTATGGGGGGCATCTCTACCCCTGACCCTATCAATGAAAGTGTAGCCTATGTCTTCTTCCAGGCATATAGGATGATACAGTGAAAATTTAAAGAAAATCGGTTCAGGCGCTTAGCAGTCTATAGACCTCAAACACACATTGATTTTTATACTCGTATATAAAGATTCAAGATGAGGGCCTTATTTTCACATAAAAAAAAATCATGATAAAGAAATGTAATATTTTTCTTAATACAGAAAAATACCATAAAATAAACGAAAACCGTTGAAATAAATGCAAATTCAAATATAAAAATGTTTACCCTAAAAATTGGAACTTGATTTCGATATCCGAAAGTCGTCCTTTGTTTTCATTCATAAAATCAACCATTTCGGAAAGTACATGTGTACTTAATAAGAATACATTTTAAATATTTTTCTATTTGAACTTAATGTGTGCAAATAGCAGTCACTGTTCTTTATTTATTTTTTTTTCAAAATTTACGGAATTCCTGGCAGGTCCAGTAAAGTCAACTATTTAGTTTTTTTTTTTACTCCAACGATAACAAAATTACAATTAACCACCACCACTGCCAACTCTGTTAGACTACACAACATATCGGCATGTGTATTATGCAGCATACGGATATGCAGGCATTTAGCCATGTGCTTGAAAACATCCTGATATCCCTTGTGACCTTTTTAGTATGGCTACTGTTTCACCAAAGCGTCTGACCACCTTGTTATGCTTAATGTGCTGCTGCAGGTTTTTTTAAAATTTTTTTTCCTACCCTGTAGCACCGACAAGAGAGGTAGAGAGAGAGAGAGAGAGAGAGTGTGAAACCATTTAATACAGAGTTTATACATTTATTCACAATTCGCATTTTATGTTTCAATGGCATAGAAAGCAAGGCTGGCATGCAATACAATACCTATACCTTTTTAAATACGCTCTGATCGGTAAAATAAAGATTTTCTGATGCAGCATTGCAAGTACGCTACAAATACCTTAATTATAATCAAAGACTCTGAACTCAGGGCCCTCGTGAAAACATTGTCAAGTGAAATCTCTTCACAATTCACCAAATTCTGTTCGAAAATTTTGATTCATTTTTGCCTTTCTGTGCCATTTTGTAGAATTTTTCACTCTTTTTTTCGTCCGGGGGAGGGCAAAATGGCCCAAGTGTTTAGTAAAGAGAAATAAAGACTTCAACTTCCCTCGTAACAAATCCAGCAAAAATAAAAGAAATTACTCTCCCTCTTCCCTCATTATTCCACCTTATCTTTGGTCATGATGACAAATAGTCAGACGAATGATCAGGAGCGAATACCAACTCCTGAAATAATTCTGCAAATTGCTAAAGTATATTGGTGGATGCTTTGTGGAAAGCCAATATGCTGCCTAGAAGAGTGACGGCTCCAACCTACTCAATTTTTCCCCATATAGAAAGGGCAGGCCGAAATGCATGTTTAAATGGCAACATCACCTTCCTCCGAATGAAGTCGAATAATTTCTGATGTTGCACAACATGTGCCTTGTGATCTTCTTCTCATCCAAACAGAGCCGACACTCCATCTGATCCAGAAAACTTAACATATTGAGATGATATCTCGGCTAGTAGTGTTCGTATAAAAACTTACTATCCTACCATTATGCGCCCATCGTAATCCCTACAGCTCTTCTTAGTAGGAAAAGGGCCCCACTAAACGTTTGATAAATCTCGAGCGCCTTCGCAACATGCTGCTGACAAGTTAATGACGTAGCAGGTTATATTAATAAATTATCATGTACGCTTTGAGAAACTGTTCTTTCCTGTCCACCCTTGACCTGACCTCTGTTCAGTTAATTGCACAAAAATCTGCTGCACACAATTGTCTCTGGCCATGGAATGACTCGGGACTTAGCAAAGCATGACTGTGCGTGGCACTTACGTTAGATTGGGTTAGGTTATGTTAAAACCCGGCCACCGGTGCTAGCACATGCCCACTTTAGCAAAAAAAGCCCACTGTGATGCTGCATACTTCGAAGGCGCTGGGAAAGAAAGGTCTACATAACCATTGAGTCAAAGTCGGCTTCGACTGGTACTACAATCGACTGGTACTTCCAGAATAAATTCAGTGTCCATGAGGTACTTTTGCAGGATCCTTAACATCAGCTGAATATTTTAGAAACAAGTGCCTCGAGGTTACTACCCCCTTCTCATAGCAGTAGTTACACAATGTAGATCCACTGTGGCCCCAGACGGACTGCATGCCTGCCCACTAGACAACGGCCCAAGAGTATACAAACTACAGCCGTATTTCTTCACTTTCGTGAGTTCAGCAGTTGACTAAACCTCTTCCGAGGAGCGTGGTACTTGGTTGCTGAAGATAGTCAAAGCATTCTCAAATAGGCGCCAATTCTAACAAACACAAAGCAAGAGTATACAAACCACAGCCGTATTTCTTCACTTTCATGGGTTCAGCAGTTGAGTAAACCTCTTCCGACGAGCGTGGTACTTGGTTGCTGAAGATAGTCAAAGCATTCTCAAATAGGCGCCAATTTTATCAAACACAAAGCAAGCCTCAGCGTGGTCTATTTGAAATAATATACATCGGTGCGCAATTTTGGTATCCTATTGAGGGCTTATTCCATTTCACACCAAAATTACGCAAATTTTAGAACGACAAACGCCTTCTTTGGTGACTATTCACCCAAATGAATCCATGATTTGTCTCCGCAGTATTTGAAAGGCACACTACATACAACCCATAAGCTAAAACTTGATTTTGGCGCTCATTTAAGCAAACGTTTCATACAATGCTGCTGGGTAGTCGGTGCAGTCGGTCTTGGCAACCCATAACTACCTTCCAAGTTTTTGTTGCAACATTATAGATCATTAAATTGCATAATGAAACAGATGTTTCCCTCTGTTAAAACATTTTATTTCTAACTGAGAAGCGAAGTTGTAGTAGAAACAAATGTCTTTTTTTCGTGGCCCTTAAACGTTTTGTTTTTAGTGACCAGCCAGAGCTTAAATGGATTTGTTTTTTAAGCGTTTCGTTTTATACAGTTTTGTTACTCCAATTCCCTATTGAAACTACAAATTTCATTGGTATATGGGGTATATGGGGAGAACAGATACGTTGTCGTTGTTGCTGAATATTTTTTAATCCTTTTGGAGTCAATACTGTTTTGGTAATAATAATCGATATACACGCGACTCTGAGATAATTTGTTTTAACTGAAAATGCCATAATGTATGATAAGGTGGGAATCTCCTTATTTATTTAATTTTTAAAAAAAGTATTTAAAGTGGAAAACGAATATAAATTCAACAAAAAAATTTAAAATGATATGAATTACTTTTTATGCTTTGTTTTTGTTTGAATTTCTAAGTATTTTAACAAAAAAAGCTGACTTTTGCCATTTTAAATATTGGCATCACTGATTAGCATAATGTCACAGCTAACAACACGTGAAGGTCATTTTATTTTATTTTTTTCAATTAAATACAACAAATGTTGAGATTCTAAACAGTGGAACTAATCGACAAAAATTTTGTTGAAAATTATCATCAAAATACAAAAAAATAAAATCTCTCTTAGAGGATATTCTGGCATATCATCATACAAAACGTATGATAAAAAGAGACCAACGAACTCCATGAAATAATATCAGACCTTCGCAGAATAAAAGTTTATGGCTTAGACTGCAACTATTTGACCTGTAAAGGTACATAACTTTTTTGCACAATAAATACAGCGATTGCTCACACTCGGTCATAAGTAAAATTATGTGATCATTTCAATTAAGTATTTTAATCATAGCACATAAAAAACCGACTCGTGAGCAGAATCTTCTTTGGTTCGCTCGTTTTATCAATCGTGCTCGTAAGTTTTATTTTATAATTCGTAAAATAGTATTATAATGGATGCTTCGTTCTGCTAGGAAAAAAAAAATAATCGAAAATTTTCAACAGATGACGCTGTATTACTGCTCCTGTTAAAGGTATTTGAACAAGATTTCGCACGTCGATTCAGTGCACATTTTCTAAGTTGTGCAGCATATATAAAAGGGGTTGGATAAGTGAGCATGGTGCCTCTAATACAAAATAATTATTCATTTTTGTATATCATGAGAACGGTAAAAGTAGAAATTTCTGAATTTGGTAAAAATGACTTCGTAATTAGCACATATCATCAGACAATAAGTGGTCGCATAATAATCGGAATAATGAATAATGAATTTTGTTTATTTTATAATTTGATCTAAATGACTTGGCAGTCAATACGAATCATCAGTTTAGAAGTGGGAGGAATTGGATAAGTGGGCGTGGCAGCTTTCACACGTAATAATAAATTGTTGTTTTTTTTATTGAGGCTTTAAAATCAGTAAATAATCACTCTGATAAAGTATACAAACAAAATTTAGGCAAAATTTAAATTTATATTATCGGTTCCGCCATTTAACGGAATTTTTTCAATGTCTGATTTGACAGATAATTAGTTTTATCCTTCCGCTTAACGAATATGGTTATGTATGGGAAATATTGCGACATTACTTTGAAAATCATGGTAATGTTGCAGAATGTGTGCGAAAATTGCGTACAGTTCTTGGAAGAAGAGAAGCACCGTCAGCTCCGTATGTAAACAAGCAAAGTTGTTGCGTTTGGGGCACAGAAAACCCGCACGCATACATTGAAAAGCCGATACACCCAAGACGAGTCACTGTTTGGTGCGGATTTTGGTCCAGAGGCATAATTGGGACATTTTTCTTCGAAAATGAGCAAGGAGTGGCCGTTGCAGTCAATGGCGATCGTGATCGGGCCATGTTGAACGAATTTTTGTTCACAAGAATTGAAGAGAAGGATATTAGCAACATTTTGCGCCCTGTTTTTGAAGATCGCATTATCGGCCGTAGAGCTGATGTCGTTTGGCCACCCAGGAGCTGCGATTTGACACCGTTGAACTATTATTTGTGGGCTGCCGTCAAAGATAAGTGTTACGCCAGCAAGCCAGAGACAATTGACGCTTTAAAGGACAATATTCGTGAAGCCATTGGTGTAATACAGCTGCACACAATCGATAATGTGCTTAAAAATTGGACCGACCGATCGTGATTATTTACTGATTTAAATTTAAATTTTGCCCGGAGTTCAGAAGTTCAGAAGAGTGTTCAGAATTTCAAAAATGTTTACAATTTTTGAAAGCAAAATTTAAATTTAATATTTTTTAAATTTAAAAAATCTTAAAATTTTAAAAATTTATAAAATTTATAAATTTATGAATTTAAATTTTTAAATTCGTGAGCACGAACTTTATATCGCGAACGAATTAAAAATTAACAAAAAAGTATCGAAAACGATCAATTAATTTCAGTGCATGTTGCTTGTTTAAGATTAGATGCCTAATACCAGTGCATTCGTATGTATGTATATATGGTTTTTGTTTGCAGCGACCAATAAGTATCACATACATTTGTATGGTATGCAACATTTAATAAAAACAATTACTCGTTTTCAACTCGTTTTAATGCTTTTCGACTCGGTTTGCGTTAAGAATTTAATTTCAAAATTCTTTTGTTTTTAGTTCTTCTTACGAGTCGTATTATAAATTTTCTTAATATTCGGCTCTCAAGAAGAGTTTTTTTTTTACGAACGAATTCAATTCGAGAACTCTTCGTACTCTGATTTTAACGAATTTTGCATGCAATCTAATCATGATTTGAATCATACGCTTCATTCTGAACAAAATATGACTCAAGCAAAATACAAGGAGCTAATCTGGCCAGCAGAATAAATATTTATTGTTTAAAAGCATTTTAACTATTGTTTGTTTGTTACCACTGTGTCAAACATATACATACATACCTGTGTTTGTAAATGTGTTTCAGAAAGAGTCAAAGAAAAAAGTATAAATTATAATATTTGTATAATTTTACTCATTAGCACGTTTTACTCTTAAAAGCATACACTTTTCAAATAAAAAACCTTTAAAAGAAGCAAAAAGAAAACCTGTACAAACATTATAAATGGCAACACCTAAACTTTTGATACCCTACACTGTTATATCGTGTAATTTCTTAGCAACACTGTTTTTGGCAGTTCAGCTGTTTTTGTGTAACATGTTACTGTCAAATATGTTTAGTTTGGTCTATAATTTAATCATAAATCGACTTACAAACGAACAACGCTTGCGGATTATTGGAAATGTCAAGCTATGTCACTAAGAGTTAGCGGGAATATCAACAATAGATGTCTCGACTTAACAAAAAAAAAAAGTTAAAATCGGAACGATCGGACCGCCACACGGGGTTGTTTCGGGAACTTTTTGATCAAGGTGGTATAGCCAATATTTTCTATTCAGTCAATAGTATAACCTAGGAAAACCTTTCGCTTATCACTTTCGATGATATGGAGTATAAATAAAAGTGTATACAGGTACTAAAATGCTACTTGAAACTTTGAATGAATTAGCTTTTTGATGGAATTATTTACACGAATTACCTCGTTCACACGGCACCTTTGCAATTCGTTTTATTTTTATTTAATTTTTTATTATTTGAGGTTTAATTATAATATAGTGATAAAAATTAAAGACCACGTTTATTTGGTAGTAATAATATTAACACTGAATTATTTACAATTTAGATTATGAATGAAAAAGCGAATTATGAAAAAAATATTGCCATATAAAAATGGCAATTCGAGATAAGCAAAGCCAAAATATTCAAAAATAGTATTAACATTCAATTTAAGAAATTACATTGTTGTTCGTGTAGGGTATAGCTAAAATAAAAGAAGAAAATAATCTGCATAATAAAGACCGCCAAAAGCCCTCCAGTTAAATAAAACTCAAACAAAATTAACTAAAACAGTGAAAAATGACCAACGCCGTCGTTACATTGTTTTTGATTTTTTCCCCCTTTAAACGCCAACAAAAACCCCCTTTTTTCTTTTATCATTGACGAAAAGAACAGAGAGAACAAAAAATTATGGGAAATAAACGAAAACAGCAAAAATCACACGAAAAGACAATTAGAAAAGCCTGCAGATAAATTTGACACAAATTAACAAAAAAAAAAAAAAGGAAAACAATCACAACAAAAGTAAAGAAATATAAAAATAAATAATAAAACAACAACAACAGCTATAAAATAAAATAAACAAAAATTTAAGGAAAATTAAAAACAACAAAATTCGTAATTCGGTTAAAAAAAAAAAAAATAAATAAATAATAGAATGGGGATATTTGCAAGTTGTGTGTAAGTGTGGTACTCCATATTTAGTGCTGTTGTTTTCATACTGCGTTCGGCAAACTAACATTATTGCATTTCATATTTGTGGTAGTAATTGAGTGTCGCTCTCAAGCCACTTTGCACTGTGTTTCAAGCCTGCCATATTTGTCGATTTTCTGTTTTAAAATTATCAAAATGCCGATTTGCCGATTTTTGCTCCAAAAATGCCGTTTTATATTTGTATACTGAAATACTCGCTACATATATAACTAAATTATTTAAACTCAACGCATAATCGGAAAATATTACGAAACCTTCTTAAAATTGATTTTGACGAATTTTGTCATACTTCCGGCTCTATGGAGTTCAAGCCAGAGTTGGCAATCCACTGGGTAACACAATTAAACCACCCAGATTTTATTGGTTATTATATTAAAAGAAATTCTGGTGGAATTTGAAGTATTTTTGTATAGGGTCCGCCAAATATTTTTCTTTTCAAAATGCTATAAAAAAAAACTACTGAATATTTTCTCAAATTTCTTTTTTTATATGAAAGTACAATCCTTCCGGTTGATAATGGAAAATAATTTCATTCAAATGGCTGCCTCGGCTGGCCATGCAGTAGCCTACACAATAGCCTACAATTTTTAAGCACATTATCGATTGTGTGCAGCTGTATTTCACCAATGGCTTCACGAATATTATCCTTTAAAGCGTCAACTGTCTCTGGCTTGTTGGCGTAACATTTATCTTTGACGGCACCCTACAAATAATAGTCCAACGGTGTCAAATCGCAGCTCTGAGGTGGCCAAACGACATCAGCTCTGCGGCTGATAATGCGATCTTCAAAAACAGTGCGCAAAACATCGAGTGTAGTTTCGGCTGCGTGGCACGTAACGCCGTCCTGTTGAAACCAAATGTTGCTAATAACCTCCTCTTCAATTTTTGTGACAAAAATTGGTTCAACATGGCTCGATAACGATCGCCACTCCTTGCTCATTTTGGAAGAAAAATGGCCAAATTATGCCTCTGTACCAAAATCCGCACCAAACTGTGACTCGTCTTGGGTGTATCGGCTTTTCAATGTATGCGTGCGGGTTTTCTGTGCCCCAAATGCGACAGTTTTGCTTGTTTACATACCCGCCAAGATTAAATGAGCTTCATCTGAAAAGATGATTTTTTGGCAAAATCGGCATCTTCTGTAAGTCGATCGCAGGTCCAGATTCCCAGCGTTGTTCAAGCGTATACATAACTATATTTGTTCAGCGGAAGGATAAAACTAATTATCTGTCAAATCAGACATGAGCTAAGTGTTACCATTCACGAAATAAGCACTAGTTGAAGAAAAAACGTTAGATTGCGGACCCTTTATATTAGCAGCAACTTATCAGAAAAGAGGCAGTTTACTGCAAAGTCAATTAAATTGTAGAACTTATTCATATCAATTCATATTTTCCAGAAAAAAAGTTGATGATGATCTGCTGTGAGCGTCAAAAGAAACTGTACAACCTATTCTCCAGAATGAAGTCTTAATATCAGTTTTTTTTTGCTTTACCATATAGACTAATTAGATAATTAATATACTGAAGCTCGCCTCCATATGACTATACGTAGTGGTGAAGATCCATGCTAAATGGTGGTGGTGGTGGTGGTGGTGGTAATCTTTACCTAGCATTGCAATTTTTTTTGCCAGTAGGTGGCATTTTCTCCTGATCGTTCGTCTGATCTTTATCACCATCGCCAGAGGTAAGTTGGAATGTCAGGGGAGCGTCTTTTTTATTTTTTAGATTGAGTTCCAGCTATGTGTTAAAGATGCCACACCCACTCATACAGTTCCGCTTATTTTTTCATAGATGATTTGTACAGGCAACAAAGTTATTTGAATGAAGTTTACAAACTTTCACTATTACCGTCGTCAAGATACGGACAAATCAATGTTTACTATGTAAACCGACATATACAATTTTTCACCATATTTTAAGGCTTCATTTTGTATTTTTAACGGCATACGGAAAATGTTGTGGAAAATTTTATTTAACGAGGCCATATTTAAAAATGTGTATTTTTTTTCAGAAAATAAAGCGGCAATTATATGAAAATTATAACACCTTTCAGTAAAAGGATGCTAAATCTATGATAAAGGGAGTGGATTTATCATTACCTAGAGCTTCCGCATTGTTGAAAGTCTTCTCATAAGAAATATTTAAAGGAATGCGAACATTTTATATGAGAAAACACACCATCACAAAAGAATAACTTCTTTTACGCATATACATAAGAATACAATCTCTCTCCTTTTATAGCTTTTTTCAACCCATGAAAAATTCTCTATTTAGTATAAATGTGAGCTGAAACGTTCACTTATCCAATCTCGCATCTCGCTCAGTTCTTGACTGATAATGTGTCCTGTCCAAGAAGTTGCTTAAACCAAATTTGGAATCTTCGACCATTATCGTTCTCAAGATATACAAAAATTAATAGTTATTATATGTATATGGAAGATGCCACGCCCACTTATACAATTCCATCCACATTAAAACTTATTCTTTTATCGTACTGAAACTTACAAAAAACTATTTTTTTTTGTATGAGAGGTGCCATGCCCGCTTATCCGATTCCGTTTACTTTTTGACTGATGATTGTTATTAACTACGAAGTTATTTAAACCAAACTTAGAATCTTCCACTTTAACCGTTCTCAAGATATTCAGAAATAAATATTTACCTTGTATGGGAGGTACCACGCCCACTTGCCTAAGTCAGCCCATTTTTTATTTAATGATTTGTATTAACTACCAAGTCTTATAGATCAAAACTTCCACTTTAGCCGTTAACCAGATATACAAAAATCAATATTTACCTTGTGCTCTACTTTTTCGATTCCGCCTAATTTTTGACTGATGATTGTAATGACTACGAATCTATTTGAACCAAATTCACAAACTCCTACTCTTACTATTTGAAGATATAAACAAATGAATATTTTTATGGTTATGGCACCGCTAGTTTAAAAAAAGACATTCGGTGAAAGTAGAGCTTTCTAACATATTGTTAAAGAAATAAAAATGGCAAACAGGATACACCAACTTAGTGCATTTAGAACTACAAACTTTCTTATGGAATTTATTTTATTGGTTTGTGTCAAGGCTGTCAATGCCATACTTATTTGTGTTATTAACAGTGTTACTAATTGCGTATTGAACGATGTTAGAAAGTTAGAGTAAATACAAGAATATTCGAAACTTATGGCAGTTAGATATATATAGGTTACGCTGCTTTGTCTACGGGAGTCAGTTATAGTTTAGCAGTCATAGTGTAAACTCACACTAAGAGTTAAGTCTTGGATAAATTGTTGTATTAAGCGGATATTAAATAAGTAGCATATTGTATAGTTATAATTTTATAAGTGGAAGTTAAATAAACAACTGTACGAAGTGAAACAATTAATCCGCTGCATCTATTTTATTCTGCGTTATTTAAAGGAACTCACACATTTTAAAGAGGTTAAAACGTAACATTATGTATTGGTTTCTAAATCGGTTCTCGAACATAGGACAACTTAATTTTATACGAGTACATAGAGATTTTATAAACTGCAAAACTCGGCAATGCTATTCAATCACGAAACGTAGAAGCCTGCCCCCTAAGATATACAACAATTATGTTCTTTAATTAAATAAACGCCAGCTATTATTAAAATCGAAATAATAGAGAGAGGAAAATGAACTGAATAAGATAATCATTCAGAAAGCCGACTTAAATATTGCAAGAAATGCTATTGAATGGAACCATCCAGAAAGTCACAGAAAAGACAAGCGGAAAATCGATATTAAGTTAAAGGAAAATTACTATGAAATAGAGAACAATTATATTGCTATATGTAGCCAAGATAATTGATAGTGTGCTAGTCTATCAGGTCGGAAGTTGTGGGTCGATTATAAAATAAATATATTGCTAAGCTTCTTGTATAATCAATGTAAATATATTTGTGTCGATATGGATAAGTAGCTTAAGTCGACTTAAGCTATTCCTACTTGCTGACATTTATTTATTCCTAGAGTTTTCAGTAGAAGTGTAGTCTGCCAGATTTTTTCTGATGATATTGTCTCTAAGTATGATAAATCTGTGTCAGTAAGTATGTATAGCTTAAGTCGACTTAAGCTAATCTTCCATATCAACAAATATATTTAAGAACAATTTTTATACGTGTTCGGAAATAATTCAATTCATAAAATGCATTGCTTCATAAAATGTATTGCTTTCCCCCTTCATTATAATTTCCCTAATCGCTTAACCACAAATTAATGCCAATAAAAAAGCCATTGAGCTAAAAGGACAAATAAAATTACATTTAAATAACAATATTATTACTTTTTAATCATATTTAATGGGTCATTTGTGTAATTTTCTTAAAGGTTTTGTTTATTTGTTTATTATATTCTATTGCCACCATCCTTTTCATAACTACTCTCGTGACTTCTCTTTAATTTTGTTTGTATTTTTTTTCGAAATGAAAAAAATTACTTTTGAACTGCTTACTTACCTTATATTCACTAGTGCTCCACAGTTTATTCCATTTTTCCTGTTTTAGTCGCATTGTCTTCATAATATAATTCCATAGGAATTCTGTTCTCTCGTCTATCTTTTCTTTTTTCTTCCCTTCCTCGGTCATTTTCAAAAATTTACAAAAGGATTATAAGCAAAGAAGGAACGAAAGGGCAATACAAGCCAATGTTGTTAAGCGTTCTATGCTAAACGTTGTAAACGAGTTTTTCTTTACGTCTTTAATCTGTTTGTATGGTATTTGGCTGAGAGCAGGGAAATAGTAGTGGCGAATTGTTAAGTTAAGCGGCTTATGTGGCAATAAATGCCAGCTTAATAGAAAAAAATAATAAAAAAATATAAAAATAAATAAAAATTTATTAAATATTTCGTTTATATTTTCTTCTCAGTACACAAAATCTCTGTGTGAAAAGAAAACTTACAAGTTCCGGTTTTGTTACGTCGTTAGTATCGATTTGAGTATGGCCGCAGTTTTCGAGGCTGCTAAAGCTGCGGTTATCGTTGCTGTTGGCTTTGTAGCCAACAAAGAAGATAAAACCCAATTTAATATTGGGATTTTAAGTGATTTCTAGAGTTTTCTCTAAGTATCCTTTCTATTCTGTTCTTTTTCAGAAATTTTTTTTTCAATTTAAATTTATTTTTTTCTTATAAAAAATGTATCCTTTCGCTTCAATTTATTTGTATGAAATGAGAAATTTTTTATGAACATTTTTCATTTAAATGCCAAAGCAATTTTAAAAATCATAGTAAACTTTTAAATTTATTTAAATTTAAACAAAATTGTCAAATTCAATTGTTGTGATCGGTATTCACACCTGTTAAGTCAATTCGCCTTGTTATGATTTATTTTAATTTTTTTTTTATATTATTTTTTCAATATTTATTTTGATTTTTTAACTCAAGTGGTTGTTTTTCTTTGTATATGTTTTGTTTTTAAATTTTGTTTTTATTAAATGCAGGTGGTTTAGAAAATAAATTTTAAAATAATTTGAATTTTATTTTTAAATTCAATTCTTCTTAAATGGGTACAAGGTTGTATGGATTATATAGGAATGGAAAATACATTTCAAAGCGTTCTAAGCATTTTACAAATTCTACTCACATCTACTTCTTTGCATTACAAGTTACTTACATACGTATGTATGTATATTAAAAGCTTTTTATTATGAAATATTGTTTTGACCTTTTTAAAAACGCTTATTAATGAATTCGTAGATTGTAGTTGAAATAAAAATAAATTTGTGTTTTCCTTCATCAACACAATTTTGTCTTCCACTGCTGATAACATTTTCATAAGTAAGAGCAAATACTCTTAATTATTCTCTATTTACACCGTTTGTGTAAAACCATAACAACTATTACACAGACATTTCTACCTAAAAACATTTCAAACCGTACGTTGTTACAACTTAGGTTCGATTGCGACTTTTTCAACCAGAGTTTATTCATATTAAACTCTCTTTACCCTTAACTTACTCTATTGACTCGTTACTCTGAGTTTACACCATGCTGAGCTTATATCCAATACACTCTACTCACTGAGTTTACATGAAGGCGACCAAGAAGAAAATTTAGTGGTTTAGTAGTGTTATTCGATTTTTGTGTGTTAAACAACAACACAAATAAAAAGCAAAGCACCATACTTTTGCTTACGGTGACATCTTTCCCACAACTAAATAATATTTTTTGCTTTATTTATTATCTTGTTATTATCCGCTCATTTTCGTTCGGTTGTATACATATACGCTATAGATAATACTCAGCCAGATAAGGATCAAAAGAGCTTATCTGTTTAGTTTAGTTTACACCAAATAAACTGATTGCTGTCCGCATCGATGTGTTTTCTATATGGATGAGTAAAGGTAACTTCGAAAGCTAGCGAACCTCTTGCCATTTCAAGTAAATTCAAGTTTTTCACTTTTCTTTCCCTTTAGTTCTTGTAAAGCAGTTCAATGGTAAACAACTTGTTCGTTTCAGTGCTTATTGTGTTGTTGTTGTTTCTTATTTGTTTCGTTGTCTGCGTGCTTTGTTGCTGTAGTTTATTTTTATTTGTCAACAAGCACGTAGTTGCCTTAGTAACAAGTGGCACTTGTTCGCTAACTTGATTTTCGTAAGAATAGGTTTTTTGTTTTAAATTAACTTCAGAATATTGCATAAAATAGTAACTACATACTATGCACCAAGTTTTATAGGTCTGCTGAGGTCTAGACTTAATGATCTACTTGGATATGTCACGGCTACATGCTGGATCTAATATCCCACTGACATGCATTACGATTACCTTCCAGTTTACCTCTGGCGATTATGACACACATCAGACGAACGATCAGCAGAAAAACGCCACCTACTGAGAAAGAATTATAAATCGAAGTAAGGATCTTCACTACTACACACAATAATATGGAGGCCAGCTACAGTGTATTAGTCATATACTTATCTTGCAAATCAGCTGGATTACTGAATCCAAAGCAAAGTAATGGATGTTTTGTAGAAAGCCAGTATGCTTTCTAGAGGAGTGACGGAGTAAAATATATCCATTACGATGTAGATATTAATGCATGTGACGAGTGGTGTGGCTAGCAGGGAACTACTTACCGTGGCCATATTAAAATCAGCTGTAGTGGAAATTTGTTGAGTGGACTAGTATGTCATTACTGGTTATAAACACAGCTGATGTGTTTACATGCCGCGTATAGCGCTAACAAGAATAAAAAGTAAACCTGTTTTAAGCGTTCTAAGTGCCATATACTTTATAGCTTGCTATACAATAGCGTATTGATTCTGTGTTTTGGGAGAGACACAGGTTGCGAGAAAGCTTAAATCTCATCCTATGGACATCCAGCTTTCTGAGCTAATGTTAAATTTGTAACAAGTTGCGTCTATTAGTTAGATTTGGACAGCTGTTGGAAGCCAATAATCTTGTTCCTTTCGAACATTATGAGAAAACAACACCACAAGTCCATGGCAATCGTAGTGGTATATATATACTGCTCGCTCGTAAAACGCTTACAGACTAGACGTTCGAATAATATCAGTGATTAAAACATCTAAGCCTACAGGCATCTCAATCGAGCAGATACATCATATTTTATATGAATATGTGGATTTGGTGGAGTTATCCGAGTGATATTTGGCTAAATTTTATACTGTTTAAATAAAGTCCGAACGAATTATGAATGGAAATATGGATTCATCAAAACACTAAAGATATTAAAAAGGGCTAAAGAATGATTAGGTTCTTATCACTTTGTTGCAGCAGTTCGTAATGTGTTCTGTTCAGATTTTATCAGTTTCCTTATCTAAATCCAAAAAGAAATCAATCAGTATAGGGCGTATCAAAAGTGATCCCGGAGTAAGTTTAGATGTCTTGAATCATCGAACAATAGAAAAAAACGCGCTGCTTCATTAACACATTGCTCCGGCCAGCACGCTTGTAGTCACCATGGCAAAACTTTCAGATTTGATCAACCAACAGGGGGAACCATCATCGGTCCTGTTATGCCTTTGGATATGTGCTTTGGCAGAAGGTTCAGGGTAGAATTCCTGGACTGAGATTTTCGGTCTAATGGGGCCTTAGTTCGGAGTGAATTTGGTCCAAACTGGTATACCGATGGCTCCAAAATGAATGTGTCGGTGCTGTAATTCACGGACACAACCGAGACTTGTCGATCCCACTGGGAAGACCACTGAGTGGCTTCAAGGCTTAGATCATGGCCATTGCTATATGTGTAGGGCTCAACCTAAACAGTGGGCTCAAAGGTAAGACCATTAATATGACATCTAGTCTGGTCAAATATTGCTACGGTACACTGCAAAAGCTTTCGCTTGGAAATAAATTCCCGTTGTTTTGTGTACCTGGACACTGCGGAATAAATGGTAATGTAATACCGGATGCATTTTCAAACTAATCAAGGACTGGGAAATTGCCAGATGCTTAGAACACAGGAATGCTTCGCCACTCTATGGCGGCAATCAGTCCCCAATTTGGGCGTTGTTCTGAGCTTCTACAGTATGGCAGGCCGGACTTAAAACTCCTGACGGTGTTTCTTACTAGCTACTATAGACTAAGAGCGCAATGGAAAAAAAATGGCGGTCACAGATATGGATGTTTGTAGACTGTGGTTACAGGCATCAGAGACAGCGGAACATATATAATGTGAATGTGAGGTGTTGGATGGATACCTAAATGTTTAGGTAGACATAAGGTCTCACTGGGTGACATATCCATTATTGTTTCAGATCTGCTGGTGCTTATAAAGAAGGCAGCAAATCTGCTGAACAAACTATATATCGGAAGTGGCACAATAGATCCTATGGTTGGCAGTGTCATGCAATAGTGTCTGGTCGATAGGATGATAATGATAATAATGGTCAACCAACTGCTGCAGTTCATTTCGACTCCTTTTCCTTTTCTAGATTTAATAAAATGCCTGGCTGAGAAGAGATTTCTATTATTATCCTTATTGATTAGTCCTTAAGTTGCTTAGGATAGTGGTTTGTAAACAAAATGTGTCTCATTTTGTAAACTATTCAGTTGAAGACAGGTCTCTAAACTTAGCAGAACTACCTTATAAATTTCAACTTAACACATGAAAAAGTTAAATTTTTCAGGAAACAAACACGGCTTAAGTAGCATACAATATACTCAATTTGACACAAAAAGGTGTTTTTTTATCTTCAACCCTTTTGTGAATTTGGAAAAAATTCGAAAAATATTTTTCTGCTTTACCGATCTTTTACTAAGCGCTCAGCCATCGTCAGGCAAAACATGCCTCTGAGCATATTTACTCTTTATCGTATGCTCTCACACGCATAGGTAAAAAAACACACGAAGAGGAATAAAGAGAAAATCAATAGAAAAATCACTTTCCTAGTTTTTAAATTTCTTTTTTATTTTTGTTTTATTTTTTTTTTTTTTTGCGTACTACCATATATGTGAGAAAAAAAAGTTATTTTTTCTTGCAGTGTGGTCTAAGAAAAAGACTCTTATATTAATTTGCCTGACTCTGCTCTAAGCTCTAATTTGCTTTTAAACTTCTCTGAAATGGCTTTATAAGCCACGATGTAAAAAATCTTAAGCGCAGCCTCTTATGTTTATCATATCAAGTTAAGGCTTCGAACAATATCCAGTTATTGTGTTTGATGAGAAAAAAATCGGCCTTTTTGGAGTTACTATAGCTCTTCCTATGAATTTAATTGTGTGAGCTGAAATAGTACGTCATTCATATCTGTATTTAATATGTGTTTCATCGTATCTTTAAGTTTGCTCCTATTGAGCAATAATATATTCAGTATATAGCAGGCTATAGCCAGACAAACTGAAGCATTCTCCTCTAGGATTTCTATGTTATTCCACGGGGATTTCAAAAAATGGCGTTGTCTCAAACAACCAGTCTTTGGCTTCCAAGTTGGTACTCATATTCAGTGAACAGTAATATGAACAGTAATGTACTGGACTGTCCTTAGGCAATGTCCTCTTGTAATTTCAATCCCCTACACCAATATTTTCGCCGTCAGTCTATTTTGGGCTACTAATGAACTAAATATTTTTTTTTTTTTATATTATGCCACTATTATGAGTAGTTCAACCATTAATTTCTGTCTGTTATAGGGTCATAAGGGTAGTGAGCTGTAGTGGTTAGAGCGGACGCATAACAACACAAGCGGACCAGGTTCGAGCGCCAGTAGAGAACATAACGAAAAATTTTAATTGCGGTTTCGAGTGTTCTAGACAAATCTATCTTAAAAATAAGATAAACCATTCAGTTTACCTCTGGCGATGATGACAAACTCCAGACGAATGTCCAGGAAAAACCGTCAGCTACTGAGAAAAATTACAATGCTAAGTAAAGATCATCACCAGCACTTAGCACGAATATTCACAACTACGGAGTCATTTGGAGAGGAGCTACAGTGGATTTCAATCATAAATTTAGCTTGAGAATTAACTTGATTAGTGAAATTGAAACAAAGCCAGTATGCTACCTAAAGGAGTGGGGTCATGAAGGATCCTTTCCCACTTAATTAAACCCAATATCCTCATTATCTGACCAACTAGATCGTCAAGTTATGTTGCTACAAGTTTATTTGGGACATCACAATATTTAAACGTAATACAGAACAAGCAAATGCAATTAAAAAACGAAAACGAGTGAAATTGAAATTGAATAAAATTTCAAATCGCTATAGATTTGCAAATCTGAAACTTCCACTTCAATTTCACGCATTTCCGGTTTACAAAACATATCCGAATTTCTCGTGCCACTCACAAACTAACGCTAGAATTTTACTAAAAAATTTTAGTTTTAAAACAAAAATGCCATTTGAGTTTTACTTCTAAAAATACTTAAAATGTTCTTTTTATTAAATTTTTTTTAATGTTTACTTGTATTAAAGTTTTAATAATTATTCCTCTTATTAAAACACCCGTTAGATTCTTTAGTGAACATTTAAAATTAACACAGAATATTCCATTCCTTTACTTGATTGATTTTAATTTACGAAATAGATTTTGAGTTTTGCCCTTTAGAACTTTAAATTTCTTCATTTTCGTTGACTTGTTGGCAGAGTCTGTAGACTTTATAGTGCTATGGGTACTGTTCTCCTTAAGAAACGATGACCGTTTCGAAGTTTTCTTTAGGTGTCCTGTAGATTTACCGAAACTGTTCAAGCTGCCAATTGTTTTTTTGTAGTTCTTCACGTGTGCGTGGGACTGTGTACTGGTATTGAACCTTTTCACTGCAGTGTGTTTCTTTGCAGGTGCCTTTGTTCTACTCGTAGTTGAGTGACTCGAAGATGTTTTTAGTTTTTTTGAACTTTTTGATTTGTGTTTCGGAGACTTCTTGGATTTGGATTTGAAACCAAAGGCTTTAGCCGCCTCAGCTATTGCATCAAAATTGCCAAAGACTTTCAAGATACTCTTATTGACGTGTTGCAGATATTGCAGAGATGAATGGCAAACAGTGCAATTATTATTCGGATGAGTATTCGAACGTATAAGACTTTCGAGGTATAAAAAATTTTTTGCCATATTTTCGCAATGGGGACACTTGCAGCTATCGCCTGCTTGTTTTAAGTTGCATGTATTTTCCACAGGCTTCATATCGTTCATGCCCACTTTGTCGTTTAAATTTTTAAGAGTTGTCATCGAATTCTGAGGTACAATATAAGATGAATCTACTGCCACTTCTTCTCCCAAACCTATCATTTTATTTAACACTGAAATTTTTTTATTAGGCTTATCTAACATTTTATTATATTTTTTATTTTTTATTAAAATGTTTTAAAGAATTCAAAAATAAAATGTATGCATATATTTTTTTCTATTTTAAGCCTTTTTTAGTACAAATTTGAAAAGTAACGCAAAGAGCTTATGTTGGATTGTGTGTGTGTAATCGAAATAGGGGTTTCCTGAATTTATTTCTAATTTGCGACCTAAGGTGCCATATAATTGTTAGACATTAGTGGCAGCATTGTTGGTAATACAACTCTACACTGTATCGGAATTAGCTTCTCCCGAGCATTTAAATCTTATTTCCGACAAACATGAAGAATCACATCCAGCCTTCCGTGTACCAATTATAGCAGAATTAAGTGCCTGATCAGCCCTAGAAACTGTTTTTACCTGTTCTCTTATCTGATTACTCAAAAATTGTTACTCTTTCTCCATTATTGTTAGGTTAATAGCCGAAATGTGGTGCAGGCTCCAGTATCTCATTTAAAAAACATCATCGTTGCCCAAAAGTCATAAAAAGGGTGTATTTTCTGCTATACATTATTGGCTTTTATAACCTGTATAACCAGGCAGTTCTGTTTAGCGCTCACCTTCGGCTATTGGTCGTACCCATGGTGGTCAGGGCTTCCTCGCTCATCCAATCGAACGATATATCCTAGCCGCCGGATGCTAATTCGCTGAGCAACGTCCATGTCGTTATGTAGCTTGTACAGCTCATTAGTTCATTAGTTCGAATACAGAATTCAGCGACAAACCAATGAACCGTAGATCATACGTAGAACTTTTTTCTCGAACACACCCAAGCCAGCTACATCGCTGCATGACATTCGTACATGTTTCTTCTCCATAAAGAAAAATATGGAGGATGAGTGACATGTAAAGTATTAATTTCATCGCGCGAGAGAGGTTTCTGTTGCCTATTGAGATCGTTATAACACCTGTTGACAAGAGTGATTCTACATTTGATCTCCAGACCAACATCGATATTGGCGGTAATGGCAGTGCTCAGTCACAATTTATGTCACCTGGGACCCACTACGCCGCACGTTCCTACCTCATTTACCGTTAGACCCATTTTGGTAAATACTTTTTCCCTGACACTGAAGGCAGCAGTGGCATTTCGCTTAGTACGCTTAATAATGCCATCGTCAGCGAATGTAAGCAGCTAGATACTTATGCAAAAAATGACGCCACTGCGATGTACTTCCGTTTTACGCAGATTGGTCTTCATGACGATATTGAAGAGGTCGCACGAGCTGCAGGAAAAAAACTGAAAACGGATTTGAATTTAGCGCATCAAGATCATACTATTCCATATAAAGGGTGCGCCATCTAACGTTTTTTTCAACTAGTGCTTATTTCGTGAATGGTAACACTTAGCTCATGTCTGATTTGACAGATAATCAGTTTTATCCTTTCGTTCAACGAATATGGTTGTGTATACGCCTGAACAATGCTGGGAATCTAGGCCTGTGATCGACTTACAGAAGATGCCGATTTTGCTAAAAAAATCATCTTTTCAGATGAAGCTCATTTTGATTTTGGCGGGTATGTAAACAAGCAAACTTGTCGCATTTGGGGCACAGAAAACCCGCACGCATACATTGAAAAGCCGATACAGCCAAGACGAGTCACTGTTTGGTGCGGATTTTGGTCCAGAGGCATAATTGGGCCATTTTTCTTCGAAAATGAGCAAGGAGTGGCCGTTGCAGTCAATGGCGGGCGTTATCGGGCCATGTTGAACGAATTTTTGTTCACAAGAATTGAAGAGGAGGATATTAGCAACATTTGGTTTCAACAGGACGGCGCTACTTGCCACACAGCCGAAGCTACACGATATGTTTTGCGCCCTGTTTTTGCAGATCGCATTATCAGACGCAGAGCTGATGTCGTTTGGCCACCTTGGAGCTGCGAACGTCAAAGTTAAGTTTTACGCCAACAAGCCAAAGACAATTGACGATTGACTTTATAGGACAATATTCGTGAAGCCATTGGTGAAATACAGCTGCACACAATCGATAATGTGCGTAAAAATTGGACCGATCGTGTAGGCTACTGCATGGCCAGCCGAGGTAGCCAGTTGAATGAAATTAATTTCCATTATTAACCGGAAGGATTGTACTTTCAAATAAAAAAAGAAATTTGAGAAAATATTCAGTAATTTTTTTTATAGCAGTTTCAAAAAAAAAAAAGAAAATTTATTTGGCGGACCCTTTAATTTTATTTAAAGGCGTTTTTTGCTGTAGACCAGTGTTATGGATGTAATTGGTAAATGGGCCTGTAATTAAATAAACATTTTAATTGATTTTTGAACTGTATAAGTAACAATTACTAATTATCAATTATGTGTAATTGGTAGTCACCAATTATCAATTATATGTTATGGTTAATTTACAGCATTAATTACCAATTACGTGTGTTTGACCGTAATTGAGAATTCTCTTTCACGTAATAAGTAAGTGGACCTTTTTCGTTGTCCAGCCTTAAATACCAGCATTCATGGTGGGCATTAAGTCTCCTAGAATGATGCGATTGTGTACTTTCCCACGGAAGAATCTGCAGGTTTCCTTCTTTAAGACAGCCATAGGAAAGCAGATGTGAGAGTAGGCTCTCCTACTTAGCAATATCATCAGCCTTTTCGGTCCCAACGATGTCCTTGTATCCAGGGACTCAGATCAAGGAAATGGTACATGTATTACCATGTACTGCATCTCCTTCTTACACCGGAGACGCCAGTTACTACTAGGTGGCAGAGAAAATCCTGATCCTACCCACAAATACCCGATATTTCAGAATTTTATACGCTGCTTGAAGAAGAACTGAGTATAATAAAATATAATCAGTGGAAACATGCACACGAGCTATGAAAGGGTCACAGAGATGAGGAAGAAGAGAAAACAATTTCCCAACTAATATGCACGTGCCCAGCATTATGTGGCAGAGGAAAGAGGCACATGGGCTTCTACCATGCGACTGGTCTTGCAGAGTTGTTAAGAACAGACATTTGTAGGCTTAGGGGTTGGTTCCGGATATAGGGTAATGACGATTCATTGTGGTATTACAACGGCTCTTCTTAATTTGATATTTTGAAGAATTTGAAAGAAATTATTGAAAAAAAAACTCTAATAAAGTATATTTAAATATGAAGCGATCAGTTTAAGGAGCAGTAAAAAAGCGCCAATAAGCAACTTATCACACTACTTGAACACAGTTTGCTTATAAATTTCATCGATTATTTGTGGGGCAACCACATAACCAGTGATTACCATTTACGATTTATTAAGCATTTAATTGAGTATGTTTTTGTCTGTAATTCTCCTGTGCATATTAGTGGATTGAGTTGACAAGTGATGACGTAAAAATGTAATTGCCTTCATCAGTTGGAAATTATATACATAGAGATACCCACACTGCAACAGACAGTGATGAAGGATATTAAACCTGAGTACTATTGTACACATACTCGTAGTACATATGTACATACATACTCATAGACAAGTAAATTTCTGTTTATTGGTTTTTCAGCTATGTTTCAGTGTAAATGTGTTGTTGTAGGTTGTAGGTCTCTAAGGAGTAACTCTAACCATATAATTGTTATCTCTTTGTTTAGTTTTTGTTTCTTTTTATTTAATTTTTTTGTAAATAATGTCTATTTGCATGTTCTGCTCAACTAATCTTTTGGTTTTATTTTCATTTCCTTTCAGTTCAATGTTCATGTCGTTTTGCATTTTGTTTTTTAATGTTTAATAGTTTGTTAAACACTGTTTGTAGTATATCATGTGCTATTGTTGTTGATCATGCTGTTTTACATACAAACTTGCAACATTTATATGTTATTCAACGAAATTAAATGTTGCAAGGTTTTATTTCACTTTTTTGTTGTTTTTTTGTGTTATTTTTTCCCCATTTATTTTCTGTTCCACATACTCTTTTGTACACTTTTATGGAAAACATTCATTTGGATTCGCAATTTTTTTTATTTCATTTTCTCATTTATTTTAACAATGAAATGTTACAAAAAAAAAAAAAAAATAAATAAAATAAAAAAAAACATTAAACGAATGACCTTTTGAATGGCTTTTTGGTCTAGATTTATTTGCCAAGTTTAAAAAGATATTTTAAATAGCACACAGTTACTTTAATAGCAGTAGAGGAATTGAAGTATTTAATTTGAAAAATATTTATTAAGAGGCCTGTGTGCAATAAAAGTTAAATTTTTGTAAGGGGTCCGCCATCTAACGTTTTTTTTTTTTTTTCTTTAACTAGTGCTTATTTCGTGAATGGTAAACACTTAATTTGTTCTATTCTTCCGCTGAACGAATATGGTTGTGTATACGCTTGAACAACGCTGGGAATCTGGGCCTGCGATCGACTTACAAAAGATGCCGATTTTGCCAAAAAAATCCTCTTTTCAGATGAAGCTCATTTTGATTTTGGCGGGTATGTAAACAAGCAAAATTGTCGCATTTGGGGCACAGAAAACCCGCACGCATACATTGAATAGCCGATACACCCAAGACGTGTCACTCTTTGCTGCGGATTTTGGTCCAGATGCATAATTCGAAAATGAGCAAGGAGTAGCCGTTACAGTCAATGGCGATCGTTATCGGGCCATGTTGAACGAATGTTTGTTCACAAAAATTGAAGAGGAGGATATTAGCAACATTTGGTTTCAACAGGACGGCACTACGTGCCACACAGCCGAAGCTACACTCGATGTTTTGCGCCCTGTTTTTGAAGATCGCATTATCAGCCGCAGTGCTGATGTCGTTTGGCCACCTCGGAGCTGCGATTTGACACCGTTGGACTATTATTTGTGGGGTACCGTCAAAGATAAGTGTTACGCCAACAAGCCAGAGACAATTGACGCTTTAAAGGACAATATTCGTGAAGCCATTGGTGAAATACAGCTGCACACAATCGATAATGTGCTTATATATTGGACCGATCGTGTAGGCTACTGCATGACCAGCCGAGGCAGCCATTTGAATAAAATTATTTTCCATTATTAACCGGAAGGATTGTACTTTCAAATAAAAAAATAAATTTGAGAAAATATTCAGTAATTTTTTTTATAGCATTAAAAAAAAAAATTATTTGGCGGACCCTTTATATTCTTTAAAGCATTTATTTATCGATATTCATACGTACATATATCGTCAATGAGTCTAGAATGCTGAGAATAATGCTATGCATACGTTGATGGATGACTTAAAGCTTTAGTGAGGTAATAATCAGATCTATTATCGAAGACTTAGCCAGTCTCATCTCACCAAATCAAGTGACTATGACATAAAGAAAGAAGAGAAACTTCATATAATGCTCTAACTGGAGTAATACTATATAACACTTTTAATTACACTGGTCTACAGCAAAAAAGCTTTAAGTAAAACTATATGGAATGTAATGATATTGATGCGCTGATTTCAAATTCGTTTTCATTTTTTTTTTTCATCAGGTCCAATTTTTTTTAAGGACTTGGCAAATTTTTCGCCAAAAATATGGTATTTATGTCAATATATCTCATCATAACTTGAAAACGAATTGATCGATTTTGATTCAGTTACCAGCAAATACTTAGGAACGAAGTTTCCTATAAATAAATTGAATAACATTTTTTGTATTTTCAGCGGCTTCGGAGTTATTCATTACTAAGTTGCGAAAAAAATTCGCCCAAAATGTGGTAGTTATGTCAGTATATATCATCGTAAACCTAGGCACCTGACTTTGTGGATTATTTTACTTTCAACATATGAGGCTTTTATTAAAATGCTGTTAAATTTACATTCTAAGGATTTTTCTATAACTTTTTGGAAATAAAAAAAAAAAAAAAATTCGAATAATTTTGCAAGAAAAATTTGTTCGCTAATTTTGGTCAAAGTTAGGTTCCTGCATTGAATTTTGAATAAAATCAGCAATAGCCAACCGATTTTCATGGTTTATGGCCTATTTTATTGCCAACATTTTAGGATTTTATTTCAGCGCTTAATTTGTGAAATAATTATTCTGAAAATTTTTTATGACTTTCTGAAAAAAAGAAAAAAAGAATTGCTCTAACTTACCGCGAAAAAATTTTTTTTCGCAATTGACTTATGAATAACTCCGAAACCGTTGAAAATACAAAAAAATTTTATGCATTTTATTCATAGGAAATTTTGTTCCTATTTTTTTGGTGGTAACTACATCAAATTCGGTGCAGTCGTTTTCAAGTTGTGGTGAAATATATTGACATAACTACCATATTTTGGGCGACAAATTTGAAAAAAAAAATTTGAGCCCGATGGAAAAAAAACTGAAAACGGATTTGAATTTAACGCATCAAAATTTTTTAATTTTGTAGACCAGTGTTGTTATTAAAAGTATTGCCTTAATAATAAGCACCAGTGGATCTGAAACTATAATGGATATGTTACCCAGTGAGATACTATGTCTACCTAAAAATTTCTACCAAAACCTATCAAAAACCTTACATTTACACAATATGTGTTACGCTGTATCTGATGCCTATGAGCACAGTCTACATACACTCACATCTATGACCGCAAACCTTTTCAGATACACTGTTATACCACAGTGGCCCGTAAAAAACCCCGTTAAGAGTTTTAAGTCCGGCTTGCCATGCTTAAGAAGCTCATAGCTACGCCCAAACTGCAGATTGATCACCGCCCTAAAATGGCGAAGTCCCCTGTGAGCATTCCAGTGACTAGCAAGACTTCGGATTGATATATGCTGTCATGGAAAATTTTCTGTCCAATTGATCCGCTATTTAATTACCATCTAACCAACAATGTCCAGGTGCCTAAATCAACTGGGCTCTATTTCCATGCAAAAGGTTTTGTAACGTATCGTAGCAATATTCGAGCCAAGTGCTCTTAAGATAGCTTAGCTATCAGAGAATACCAAATTGATCAAAAAGTTTATTCATCTAAATCTACATTGTCTCCTTCAAAGTAATGCCCATCGAGTGCAACCCAATTATCCCAGTACTTAATCCAATCCTCGCAGCATTTTTTATATTCGGTTTTCGGTATGTCCATCAGTGCTTTATGTGATTTTCCATTATTTCCTCTCGGCTGCTGAACGCCTTCCCCGTAAGGTTTTTTTTAACTCGATTAAGCAGAAAGAAGTCACAGGGAGCCAAATCAGATGAATTCAGTGGCTGTTGAATGGTATTTGTTGCATTTTTCGTCAAAAAATATCGAATAATGATGGTATTGTACGACGGTGCGTTATCATAGTGCAAAATCCACGAGTTTTCTGCCCATAATTCTGATCTCTTTCGGCGAATTGCTTCACGCAAATATCTTATAACGCCTAAATAGTACTCTTTGCTTACTATCTAGCCTTCTTGAAAAAATTCATGATGCACTACTCCATTGTAATCTACGAAAACTGAAAACGACGTTTTTTTTTTTTTTTGGTCTCGGCTCATTTGGTGAACGCCGCTCACATGCCTGATGCCTGGGTTGCGTGTCGTACTCATAAACCTAAGATTTGTCTCCAGTAATGACAATTTTGATGAATGTAGGATCGACCTCAACACGGTCTCTTTTGAAAATGAGGTCTTTTGGTACCAATTTTGAGTTCTTTGGGTTTCCGATGGTAATCCAAATCATTAACCAAGATGTCTTGAACGGATCCATAGGTAATGTTCAAGTCCTCCGCTATCTCTCTGATGATTAATTTTCGGTTATTGGCCAACATTTCTTTTACTTAATCAATGTTTTCGTCATTTTTCAATGTCGATGGTCTGCCACAGCGTTCATCATCTTCGATTGACTCACAAGCACTTTTGAACCTCTCTTCCCATTGTTAAACGAAACACTTTTCCAACATTTTCAACGTTCGCGCACCATTAAATCCGTTTTTAACGCAAAACTTAGAACAAGTACGTTATTGCAAATTTAAATCCATTTCCTAAATTGTAAAAAATCGGCAACACACGTACAGATAGGCTTGGCTACGTAGCAACGTAACAACAGATGTACCAACTTAACAAAAAAAAAAAAAACTTACATCGGAACGATGGGACCGCCATACGAGGGTTATTGCGGGAACTTTTTGATCAAGGTGGTATATTAATGAACTCACCCTTGAGTCCACTGTCCAAGTTGATCTCCGCATATAGCAATGGCCATGATCTCAACCTGGAAGACAGTCAATAATCTTCCCAGTGCGATCGACAAGTCTCGGATGGGTTCATGAGCACCAGCACCGATACAGTCATTCATTTTTGAGCTATCGGTATACCAGCTTAGATCGAACTCACTCCGAACTAAGGCCCCATTAGATCAACAATACCAGTCCGGTAATTCAACCCTGAATAACACTGAGTAGAATGGACAGATTTCAAGACGTATTTGCCACCGATCATGCCGAATCAGCACATAGATGTGAAGTGGTGTCAAAACTCGTCTAAACTCGTTCAGGGAGATCCATCGGTAACCACTCTTATAGAGCGATCAATGAAAAGAATCGATATAAATCGACAGAAGTGACTACCAACACCAAAAGCAGTAAGCTTTGACACGAGCGCCTCATGCCAAACTCTATTACATGCCTTGGATATATCCGGAGCCATAACTATACTCTTACCAAAAGCATGAGTGGACCTGTTTCAACCTTCGGAGAGCACCGCTAGCCGGTCATCAGTAGAACCGCCCTTGCAAAAGCCGTACTGACGATCGCTTAGCAAATCGTTGGATTCTAAATACCTCACAAGCTGATGATTAATCCTACTCTCTATAATCATGGAAAGTGCCGTATAGACTGAGGTAGTTGGGCGGTAGTTTTCAAGGTTGGTAGCCTCACCATTTTTAGGAATTGGCGTTATATTAGCAACTTTCCAGCAGGATGAAAAAATACCGGCGCAATATAAAGCAATGAAAAGGTTCGCAAAAATGGAAGAGGACTGTTTCAGGACTAGTGTTGATATGCCATCCGTTCCAGAAGACTTGTTAACGTTGAGATATGCAAAAACCCTTTAGTTCCTTTGAGTATGCGTTTGATAAACAGGAGCATAGGGAAGTGCAAATTGTGACCTACAAACCGACAGATTTATATCCGTTTTAGGATCAAAATAAGTAAGAACTGGTTTTCTTGTAATATCACTTTTCAAGTTATAAAATTCGGCACCATGCACTGCTGTCTATTGCCATTGCACTTCGTCTCTCAATAGAAAATCATTTTATATGCATCCCAAAAAATGTACAATTATATCTATTAAATCTCAGGCTAACATTTTCCGGCCTTTGAAGCATTGTTTCCAAAACGAATAAAAATAAAAAATAATTCCAGAAATATCCCCAAAATGTTTCGCCATTTCAGCATGAAGAATTTCAGGAGCAGCATTGAATCCAAAAGCCAATCTTAAGAATCGAAAACCCCCAAATGGTGTGTTAAAAGTACAAAGCTTAGTGGACCTTTCATTCAACGGTATCCTCCCAAATCCCCTATTAAACATTAACATTTTTTGTATTTAATTCAAACTCCTCATTAAAGAGTATGTTACCTTGAAAGTTAACCTAATTCTCACCGGTATTTTTTCAATTACAGAATTCCTTACAAAAAAACAATTATTGTATACGGTCATGCTTTAATCTTTAATTATTTGGTCCAAAGCGTTTATACAATAAAAACCGTTACAACAAAAATAATACACTAACAAAAAAAAAAAACATATCCAATTAAGAAGTAATAATGCTTAACCTAATTTTTTTCCCTACCTCTTGTTATGTTCCCCCTATTAAAATTGAAACACTTTTTCAATCACACTTTATAACTTCAGTCGTGATTTATGCTTATTTTATATACAGAGTGTTGAGGCAGCATATTCACACGCAGGTCAAAAGAAACGAACAATAAATGAGTGAATAGGCCTTCAATTACACACAGTTTGTATTAATTTGTAAGGAAATGACAGAAGAAAAATGAAAATCTTTTCTTTTTGTTTTAAACAGAAAAGCCAGAAGGGTGCTACTACCGTCCTCTTAACTTTTACGCCAATATACGGAAAGGTTGAGGAAACAATAAGAACAATATCAACAACAACAACTTAAAGAAATCAATGTTAATTTGTCCTGCGTTTAAATTAAATCGTGTTGAACTCGATTTTAGTTAATTTGATTTATTTTTCATGGTGATACTCTACACCAAACTGCGACTGATTAATAAGTTATATTTGGTTAAAATATCTGCTTGTAACTAATTAACATTTTTTTTCTCCGTACCTCCTCCAGGGAGCGCATTGGCTTTTCACAAAGCATCCATTACTTTATTTCAGTTTCAGTAATCAAGTTGATTTTCAAGCTAAGCAGATGATTAATCCACTGTAAGCTCGCCTCCATATGATTGTGTGTTGTGGTGAAGATCCTTGCTTAGTAGTGATGGTGGTGATCTTCACTTAATAATAATCCCCTTAACATTCCATGAAAGAACATGGGGACTTCTTTCAGTCAATGAGCTGCATTCGATTCTATTTTTACACTCATTGAAAGGGACCTACAGTTTAACGCCGGCTCCGAACGGCAAATGCATTAGAGACGTTTTCAATAGTAAGTAGTACTCATAACCAGTTACTAGCTAATGTTATGAGGTGATAGCACTGTAGAAAAAACTTGTTCTTCTATTCAGATGGTTTGCTCCGGTATTAAACCGAGAACCTTCTGGTTGGTAGGCGATGTCTTACCTACCATTTCACAGCGGTACACTTTACTTTACTTAGCATTGCAATTTTTTCTCAGTAGGTGGCAAGAGGTAAGCTGGAAGATCAGGGGCAGCTTTTGGATTTGTATTTTCTCTTTATTAAATAATCGAAACCGCAATTACATTTTTTTCGTTATGTCCTCTGTTGAGATTCGAACGTGAATTGTTTGTGTTGTATGCCTACACTACACTCTATTATCAATTTCGGATTCAAATAATTGAGTTATGCCATGTTCACATGGCAATGTTTATTCTTAATATCATAACTTAAACCAGATTTCGGCAAAGAGCTAATCTTCTCTTCTGTTTTCACACATACATAGTCACACACTTAGGGAAAAAATAAACAAAGAGAATTAAAGAGAAAACAACTGCAAAAGACAGTGCATAGTGGCCTGAGTGAGAGACTCTCAATTACTACCACAATTGTAAAATGCATTAATATTAGTTTGTCGAACGCTGACTTAAGTCCTAATTATGAGCCGTATTACATAAATTCTCATATAAAATTTTATAGCGAAACATCCACATTGTTAGCAATTCAGCTTTAATTACACAAAAAAATCTATGGGATCTCCAAGTTTTAACAGGTGTTTGTCCAGGCTAAATTTGTCTAATTAATTTTCTAATCTTGCTCTCCATTTTTGAAACACAATTTGCCGTTAGTTCGTATGAGTAATTCAAACAAAGTACTTCGAAGATCTTGTGTGAATTACTATTTCTGAATTACGTGCTGCATATATGTATAGAGCTAATATCAATCGATTTGGTTTGAAAAGACTTCTCTTACAACCATTACGATCAAGTAAAGAGAGAGGGAGAACACACTTGCTAGGAAAACAAAAAGATCTGGCCAAATACGTATAGTGAAAGAACAAGGCAAGTGCTTAAACTGCTATCTACATAACCGTCGAGTGGTAGGAATAAAATGTAATAAGGAAGTGTTTGTCATTGCCTGGCATCTGAGGTCTTAAGGATTACCTTCCTTGGTTGTTTCGGTTGGCACCCTCAAACTTGCATCCATAAGACAACAATTACTAAAGTTGATCTAGTGTCAGCCGACGATAAGGAAAAATGGAATAACCTGCTAGCTGTAACTATGTCCGCCATACTACTGAGGTCCGTAAGCTGGCTTTAACACAGCAAATAAGCCACCAATTTCTGACTGTCGTACTCGCAACACCTTTTACACACAAGGTAGCTGGCTATTCCGAGATACCTGGCATGTTTTTGCAATGACAAGTGTCCAGTGCTGACTGCCATACACTAAGAAATGGTTTTTCTTGACAGCTTCATCTAAGTGTCGGTCATTCGTAAATTTGGACAAAAACTACAGCCTTACGTAAGCAATTAAGTGACTATATGGTAGTGGTCAAACGGTGTAGGCACTTTCGTACAATAGTTGACATATGCGGAACACATGTGGGCAGCTATGAGATAGAAAACTGACAATTAAACTTTACCTAAGCAACAGTTTACTATGTGGTACCAAACATGGCCAAAAACGTAGCCGATATGTGTTTTCAATAACATTTCATACGGCACGTAAAACAATTCATAATAAATGGCGTGGTGTGGAGAGCACAGGCGTACAACACAAGTAGCACAGGTCCGAATCCCTGGCAGATGATATGACGAAAAAAAATTGATTGTGGTTTAGAGTGGCTAATAAAGACACTTCAATCTCCTACCAAAAAAATCTATCTAAAGAAACCTCCCTTTAGCTCTAGCGATGATGACAAACATCAGACGAATGATCAACAGAAAACGACATCTACTGGAAAGAAGTTACAATGCTAAGTAAGGATCACCACCACCACCACCATTTAGCAAGGACCTTTACCATTACACACAATCATATGGAGACGAACTACTAAGCTTGAAAAACAACTTGGTTACTAAAACGGAAACAATGGAAAGAATGAATGCTTTGTTAAAGGCTAATATGCTTCTTAGAGGAATGATGGAGAAAAAATATCAGGCAATTTCTGGATCTATACTCTTTCGTTCCTTGATCAATATTGACCGTTTATATTGTGTGATGTAACACCAGTTAAATTCTTTTTATGGCCTTATTTAAAGTCAAAGGTCTTTGTTAAGAAGCCCACAATCAAACGCGCATGGCAAGTCTTAAACATACTTTTTTACTCTTGGCTTTTACAACTAATAGATAAGAATTTCATTTTTGTAGTGTAGTGTATCTAAAAGTCGATTAGAGTTTTCCTATTTAAATAGTTTTTCTTTTGGGCTTTCTTTGTGGGTCATTTGAGTTCCTGTGATATTTTTTTTCTTTAACTTTTTTCGGTTTCTTTTGATTTTTTGTACGAAAATACAATTTTTTTTTTTTTGAGTTCTTTAGCCATTTTTCTTTTTGTCGGCCATTGATTAGTCAGTCGGTCAGCTGTTCAAAGATTGTGTGGTGTTTGAGTGTTGGTAAGGAATTTGTTGAATCTGATTTAAGAAAAGAAAAAACAACAACAAAATCACTAATAAATGTGGGTTACAATCATTTTATATGACCAAAAAAATATATATCGTTTTACCATTAAAGGAACTGTTACGAAATGTGAATACCTTGACCCACTAAACTACTTTTAAAGGAATTTGAACGTTTAAACAAACGTAAATGGATATTAAACTACTCAGGTTACGGGTTATTTGTAAAAAATTAAAAGAAAAAACTTAAATAGCTATGGTCTTAAGACAACTGTAGTAGTATTCAAGATATAATTTCTTTAATTTGTGGCAAATCTAAGCACTGTTACGACTGCCATACACGTTTTATTTCTGCTGAAGAGAAAATGTGTTTTATTTAATTAAACAACCACTGCCAGACTTATTGATTTAACTACTAATTACTGACACATTTACTTTTGGAGCTTTAAGAACTCTTAACAGGCCGAAGGTAAATTATATTGCCAAGCGATAGATCGTTACTATAATAGAGTATGTTTTGAAAAAACTTGACCTCATAAATCCCACTTTTACATGTAATGCATAGGTAGCATTGACCAGAAGAATAAAATGTTGTTTTTGTTGTTGTTGTTGTACTGTAAATGGGGTCGCCTTTGTTGACTTCGAAAAAGCTTTCTACAAATCGATCGTAATGCCATATTTTCCGCTCTTGCAAGCAAATGTATCCCATATTAAATTACAAAATTGATAACGATGCAGCGTTGCAATGCAAAAGCAAAAAATTCTATGGTAGACTAACTAGCGAATCATTCGACACACTACCAGGAGAACTAATTTAAGAACTGTGTGCCAACATAGTGTTCACAAAAGCCTTGAAGTTCTAAACTATGCAGACTACATAGATCTTGTCTCAGCTAAAGGAGAACAAACATATGCAAGAGAATCTGGATAGACTCGAGTTAAGTTCAACATAGATAAGACTAAAGCCTCTAACATTAAAGGCAACCAAATTATTAACAACATAATAATAGACTACATAGATATCACACAGATGGAGGCACGTACAGCGACGTAGAAGCAGAATCCAAAAGGCCATGGTTGCATACATAAGGCTTTTCAATATATTCAGCTCCAGTTAACTCTTCACTAAGGCAAAAGTAACGCGCAAATTCCATGCTGTTATACATATATTTGTGAAGCATCGCTCGTAAATAAAACAATCAGGAGAATTTCAAACAATTTATTTCTGAGACTAGCTTTTGATTAAATAGATATCAACAATCAAATATTAAAACGAAAGCTAACTTAGAACACACCTTGCGAAACTGCAATGGAATGGTATCCGCATGGCAGCAAAAGGCGCGTTAGGATAGGATAAGATGGAGTGAAATCACGGTACATTTGAGCATGCATAGCGGCCCGTTGTGATGCCACATGCATCGTTGTCCCTCTGCTAGTCACCAGAAATCAGCTAAATTTATTAGAACACACATTGCAAAACTGCACTGGAATGGAATCCACAGGGCAGCAAAAGGCGCGGTAGGATAAGATAGGAGGGAGTGGCAGCCTCGTCAAATCAAATCAAGGTAAACTTGAGATTCATTCAAGATTAACCGGTCTTATTTATCAACCAGAGGCAACGGACAGAAGCACTTTCTTAAGTTAAGTTGAAAACCAACGCGACAGTCGAATGAACCTGGCTATCAATCTGATTTCAAGAAGCGACAGCTCCGATAAGCCTTCGAAAAATGGGGAGCTTAGTGTGAAAAGTTTCCGCCGAGCTGGAGACGAAAACTGGCAGATGACTATGCTCTCCTTCTCTTCAACTAACCCACAACCTCGACCAAAGTAACTCGCAGGTAAGCGTAGCCACTGCGCGTGCCTGCCCATAATACAATGACTTGTGAGGAAAGCTACGCAGAGCTTGAATAGTCGACGGTCCAGCTTAAATAGTTAGTTGTTACGCTTCGTATCCAACCTGGGTCAGGTGGGTATAGCAATAAAACAAAAATCCTACAGGCTCTGTTCGCGTCCAACAAATACTAATTTATCAGCCTCACAATTGCCTGCAATATCCCTGTGAAGAGAAATTCAAATGAGGTTGACACAAAATTGTCATGGTAGTATCCCAAGGGAATCACGACAGTCTCTGACCAGTCTAGAACTAAAGGTCACACCCGGCCACCGCCTGGCTATCAGAAAAGATAAAAATGTCATTGTTAGAAGCCCCATTATTCCTGATCCACTCCGCAGTAAGGTAAACGGCCATTAATTTCACCTGAAACAAATTACAGTGTCCGGAAGGTTGAGAGAAACCCTAAGGCTGAGCTTCTGGGAAAAAAATTCCACTGCCAGCCTTGTTCTTAAGTTCAGAACCATACGTATGGACATCCAACGAATCATCAGAGATGATAGAACCAGAGGTCAAATCATCCCCACTAGAAATCACGATATGGAATCCTCTATACAGTTTAGGTCCAGATGAGATATAGTCGATATCACCCAGTGCCCGGGGAGGATGGCCCCGAGGGTATAATATGCCAGCAATACAGACCGCCACAATTATAGCCAAGCATTACAAAAGGGTACGTAACGCACCTATCTGGATTGCAGCAGACCTTCTACCTTATCAAAGAGACTGACATTACAATCTTTATCGAGGGCAGTCCACCAGAAGACCACTTAATAGAAAAGATTCGTTTAAATAACCGCTGAATACATCTAGCAAATAACGCTAAAACTAAAACTCCATTTCGCATCTATTGCCTGGCTGCAGCAGTAGGTGACACAAACCACTTTACGAGCTCTCTCAGCCAACTTAACCTGGGGTCGAGAATAAGGCCCAGATATATACCGTAGGACTTCAACTAAGACCGGTACAATTCAAACGTAAAGTGAGATAAATTGTACCTTCTAGTATATCGGTCTTATAAGAATTTACACAAAGTCCAAGCTGCCTGCACCACTCCCATACAATCCTCAGGGAGAAATTATGCTTATCCGACAGTGTCTGTGGACAAATACCGGAGATTGCAATGGCGATGACTCTATCTCTAGAGGAGTCAAGCAGAGTAAGGTACAGATCTCCCCACGGTGGGGTATCCTTTTTAACTGCTCTTTGGTGCTCTCCCCAAAAGAAAAGGTAACAAGTCGCAACCAAGGCAAACATTATTGAAAGCTTGTTCAATATCAAAAAAGACATCAAGCATTTGCTTCCACACGTGTAAGGACTTTTCCACCTCGATATCAACGAGGTAAGTGTTGTCTCCACTAATCTTTCCCTCGTATATGCCCGCTGAGAGGCAGGCAATAGTGAAGGACTGATTGAGCTGCTAACATGCAGCTCAAGAATTCTTTCCAGTATCTTCAAGAGAAATGAACTGAAACAATTACGTCTTAAGTCTTTGGATAAGTGTAGGATGCCCTTTTAGACTGGGGAATGAACACCACTTGGCACTTGTTGTACCTACAACACAGAGGAATGTAAATGAGATTAAAACACGTATTTTAAATGATCCAATGGCCCAGTCTAATTGATCGTAAATTACTTGAAGTAAAGGGTGTTGCCCGCCTGTCGATCGTCCCATATAAATTAGTGCGTGTTATTATATAACATGTTTTATGTTATATAATACACCATTTAAAAGGAAACTTTAAATCAATTAATATTTTGCATAGTTATTGGCTTGTAAGCGCATGAAGGTAAAAAACCGGTTTTTTGCTCATTACTCAAGATTTTGCAGGTTTTTTGAAAATTTCGAAAACAAATGGTTGGTGTACTCGGCAGCGTCTATCAGAAAAGTAATATTGCTTCCCAAGCATTTCAACTTCATTCTTTTTTCTCGTACTGTGTAATGTTATAATTTTAAATATTTCTTTCTATTTATCAAATAAAATTAAAATTTGTATGGAATTAATATCCAAAATTTATGTTAAAAATTTTAACGATTTTTTAATCCCTGTCAGGAATGTTAATAAACATGTTTAGTGCCTCTTTACAACATATAACATAGATTTGCTACTATTTTATAGCAAAAACGTTATAATTTTTTTTTTTTAATTTTTAACAATACAAAACGACAATTAAAACATTTTAAGCATTTAATTTGAATGTGAAACAATTTTAACGGCTGTAAATTGAAATCTAGTCTATGAAAATAACAACAATTAATATTTATAGAAATTGTTATTCGAATATAATTTTTAATCACTCTCTCTCTCTCTCTTACTCTCACACTCCCCCTCTGTATTTCTTTTTCATTTTCATTTTAATGTTTAAGTAAATTGTAATTTAATCTCATGTATAGTATACCGAAAACAACCAACACATACTCATATTCAAACAAATGTATTGCTTTAACCAAAATTATTTAGTAAATAAAATATTATAACTGTGTGAGAGTAAGTGTGAGTGTATTTGTATTAGTACACACATTGCTAAGCATATGAGCGTGTTCAGGTTGTATATTTCTTCATTTATATACATCACAAGTGTAAATAAATACTTGTTTTACACGCGTACACACATACACAGAAATGTACTATTTGTAAATACCTAAATCAAGGGTGGCCAAAGGGAAAACAGCATTTGTAGTAGGAGTAGTTGTAGAACATTTTTGTAGTGTTCGTTCAAGAGAAGAATTCAAAAAGTAAGCAACAAAACAAATAAACACTTTTATAATGCAAAGCGACATATATGTGCTTTCATCAAAAGCTATCACACAACTGAATGAAATTGTTGTTTATTGATTATTATCTGTTGAATATTTTCGTTCGGATGTATACATACATGGAGTCAATTAAACTTGTACTCTTCAGTGCTACTTTAGCCACATATGACCTAAATATATGTATGTTTGTGAGCGTATGTTTGCATTTAACTAAAAGTATATGTATATGAATGTGTTTATCTGTGTATATGTATGTGTATATAATTATTTGTTAAAAATATTACACATAAACACTTCACTCATACTGGGCATTAACTTAGATTTCTTTTGAAATGCACTCAAACAAATGTACATACACACACCCATACTGACGCTCTTCTTCTCTCTTTATCTCACTCTTTCTAGCTTTTGGTACATTTGTTTCAAAATGTACTTACGGCGCGTGTATATGTGTATATATGTAAGTATTTGTATGTAAATTACATTTTAACATCATTTTAAATGAGTGTTAATGGATTTATGCCAACTTTTTTCTTTTATTTTTATTTGGTTTTGTAGACTGTGGTCAAAAACAGGCAGCTGTTTTCTATATGCATGTACAGCACTGGGCAAATAAAGAGTAGAATTACGTAAAGTTGTCTATTTATAAATCAATAACTTTCAATGCAACGGTAGGGATCTTCGCATTATCAATTTCATGGGTGGAAAAGTGATTTACTGAGTTTTTTTGTGGACGTATTTGAATAAATAACGCTAAACGTTTGGATTGTTTATAGAAGACAATCACCATAAAACTGTGGTTAGGACAGCAAACTTATGAAAAACCTATCAGAGCAACCGTGCAAACATTTTGGCATTGTTTAGGCCAAACTTTTGTGATTGTGAAAAAAACATCGAATTTTCGTAACACATCCAAGGTTAAAGCACCATGAAATTAGTATATTTTTTAGGCTAAAGTAGGTCGGAGGTTTGATAAGATCATGTTTACTGTTTCTTGGCATGTACGTGGCGTGATTCACGGCGATTATAATAAAATGTTTACCGATGAATATTATTCTGAATTTCGATACAGATTTAGGTTCATAAGGCAGTGCAGCCGCACTCCACCTCTTCTAGTGGAGAAAAAGGAAAGTTTTTCCACTTTGATGAAAATCGATAAATTGGGTCACAAATTGCTATGTGATTCGGTATACTTTTCAGATTTAGCCCCTTGACTGTTTTTAAAGTTTCGGATTAAAAAATGAAGTCACAGAATAACTATATTGATTAAAAACAATAAAAGATAAAGTTAGGAATCTATGATAGGTAAGCAGTAGCAGCAAGGCTCCGAACCACTAAATATACCGAGGCTTTCGTTACCTCCCGTTGGCACAAAAACAAACTATTCTAGAAATTTGCTACAGTAAACCGACTACCGATGATGATTACACAGAAAATGAATCAAGGTAATGAAAGTATTCCTTTTGGAATCCTACAGGAACCATATCTTTTGGACCTAGCTGGGTTCTCTAAAGTCCGTGTTTGGATGTCTAGGAATAAGTCGTGCATAATATATACCGATCATCCTCCATTTTCAAAATTCACGGAAGGGCATCTCAGACCCTGAGCTCGCTTTAATTTAGCATTAGTAGTCTTCTACATTCACCGGGAGATAGACAAATGAACCACGTCACTTGTTTCAAACTACTAGACTCTTCTTCAAGAACGAGTAAGCTTTCCCTTAGCCCAGGAGTCAATTCTACCCTTTGTGAATCCCACAGGGACACAGAAAAATGTCTTAGGCTTAATGAAGACATGGCGAACTTATCAATTATCTAAAGAGCCGACCCTTTTGTTCCCATTATGGCATTCATAACTATAGGCAAAACAAAAAGTACTCGTTGAATGAAATTATAGCATATTCACACGAGACTTAGAATTACTTCGTCCAGTGTTTGAATTACTTGGTTCACATGGCACCTTCGTAATTCGTTCTTCTTTGTATTATTTTTACTTGTTGGTTTGTTATTTTTGTTAGAACATTAAATAGAAAACAAATTTAGCTTAGGCAAGCAGCCGATAAGGATTAGAGATCAGATTAATTTTTTAGTAATCCACAGCACAATTGAAACTGAATCACTTATAATTTACGCGATTCATTCTTAAATTATTGTACGGAATATTATGGAAATAATTGTAGGCCGAATTATGTATGGGAAAGAGAATTGTGAAAAACGTTGTCGCGTGTTTATGGTGCTGTATTACTTAAAAAGATAAAAACTGATGACGAGTTTGGTATGAGTGTAAGGTCCTGCATCTTAGTGATTTGGAGAATTTGATGGAGAACAAGCTCGACGTTTAAGGAACATAGGGCTACAAAAAAGTTCTTCCAATCATCTCTTTCATTTGCAATATGTTTTATTTCGCTCCAGCTGTGTCCTGAAAATCTTATTTCGGTATCCAGCTGTCTCTTCCAAGTATGAGCATACCTTCCAACACGTCGTTGACTCTGTGTATTCCAGTCAGTGGCCATTCTGCTAATGTCGTCGGGGAGCTTTCTAAGCGTATGGCTAATCCAGCGCTATCTAAGCATCTTCAACTGAATGGGTATTTGGTAGATGGTATTCCAATGATTGTGTAGGATTCTACAAAGACTTCTGTTAACGAATATGTACTTGGATGCTACTGATGTGGGATTTGGGTGCATCTTTCCATGTTGACTGCTATGCAGCAATAAAGATTCTACGTTGGAATTAAAGATTTTGAACTTGGTATTGGTAGATAGCAGGGTGGATCGCCATAAAGGATTTATCATAACAAAAGATCATCTCGCCTTGATCAATCTGGTTATGACATTCTGAGAGGAGCCGCCGATTGTTGTAATACTGCAACCCAAATAGTAAAAAGAAGTTACGTCTTCTACAGGTTGGTGCGGTAAAAGTAATGGCTGAGTAGTTGATGCAATTATGCGCAATGTTTTGGTCTTTTTAAGGTGAACTTTTAGTCCCAGTCTTGCGGACATTTCCTCTATTGTACGGAGTTTGTCTTTCATGTCAGAGTATCTGCCGGCAAGAAGGCAAATATCGTCTGCGTAATCGAGGTCTTCTAAGCATCTCTGCAGTTCCCAGCTTATAATCCTATTTGGTACGTATTGCATCTGCCATAATAACGTCAGGAATGATATTAAATAATAGAGGTAATAATACAAAGCCCTGTCTAACGCCTTGCTAACTACAATTATGTCGACAATTATATTTTCATGCAGTACTCGCCAACTGGCCTCATAGTAAAGACTCTTTATGAGATTTATTATGTTTCCCGGGACTCTTGCATCGTAACGCCACCCATACTACTGTATGTGAGAGAGTGTCGAAGCCTTTCTCGAAATCAATGAACGTTAGGTAAAGGGTAGAGCGCCATTCCACGGGTTGCTTGATGATTATTTTCAGGCTATTTGAGTGGTAAACACAGGATCTTACGATGTACGAAATGCTACTTGTTCTTGCCGCTATGGTTATAGAGCAAGCTAATCAAAGTTATCCCTCTTCAGTTCTGGCAGAGTTCCGAAATCTTTAGATAATGGGGAGAAGTAACTGTGCGCTAATATTGGGTGGTAATTTAAGAAGCAAAAAAGTTGAATTAATAGAATGTATATCTGTTGTTTTAAAGACAAACTTTATGTTTACTAATCTATTTGCCCGTGCTGTTCTCTTATCTCCTAAAAAACGTGCGTTGTAATCTCATGCATATACAGTCAGTCTGTTTATTGTGGTTTTAGAACCATAAACTTATGGGTCATACGAGAATAGCAAATAAGTAGTGTACATCCACTCATAAGTCCAAGCAAATACAAGTTTTTAAAGTTAATAAATATTAAATATTTTTTGTTTTTCTTTTATTTTTCATTACTAGTATTTGCCTAACGTAACAAAATCTTATCTTCCACTAAGTAATTTAATTAAAGTTTTAATTCTAACACGACAAATGAAATAAAAGGTAAAATCCTTTTAAGAATTAATTATTAATATACTATAGTAGGTATTTGTTAATTTTTTAAATTGTTAACAACTTGTAGTCATTAAGACAACTTTATCTTTCTTGTTGTTGGCATGAATTACAATTAATGTAAAAATGATTAAAAGTCATTAGTTTGTGCATTACTGATAGATAACTAAGTACTACAGCATTTATTTTAAACTAGAAAATATTAAAAAAATTCATATGTAGTCGTATTACATATCGCACTCTAAATCATGAATGGTCAGAACTCAAAATTTATCAAAATCGCTTTTTTTGGCGTAAATCAATTCACAGACCGAAACTCTAACGACCACAAAAATTTCGTTTGCATATCTGTCTTCCTTAACTAGTAAAATACTGTTATGTTACTCGTTTCGATTGAACATAATCACTTATAGGTTCAGGTAGAAGTGAATTATTGTAACGCCATAAATGCAACGTAACAAACCAATCGTATGGGCAACACTGTGATTGATTAGTGGTGGCATACATAACTTCATAACCGATCAATTGAATTTTACAGCAATATTTTAAAATCAGTTTTTTGACTCTACTTAACATTCGAAAATTTTCACACTTTTCCGCAAAGCTTACATTGCCTTGTTTCAGTTTTATTGATCAGCTGATGTTTAGTGAAGATCCTAGCTAAGTGATAGTGATAGTAAGACCCTCTAGTAGCGCACTCATTAGCAGTAGCATTCCCTCGGATGCCTGCATGACCCGGAACTTATGTTACTTCGACATAATACCACTTCAGTCGGACCAGTTTGTTAATGCAGCTGAGAAGGCATTATAATTTTATACTTTTGACTTTTTTGTTTGTGGAACCCTGTACCTAGATTCTGAGTAGTCTTATTGAAAACATTTTTGGCGCCAGACTGATAAATTTGTAAAGTTGTTTAACAGTAGAGTATGTGGCAGGTTCGTATCCCAGCAGAGAACATTACAAAAAAATAATAATTGCGGTATTAAATTTTTAATAAACAGATTTCCAGCACCCTGCAGACAAATCCATCTAAAGAAGACCCCTGAACTTCCAGTTTACCTCTAGCGATGATGACAAACATCAGATTAATGATCAGGAGAAAACGCCACCTAGTGGTAAAAGATTACAATGCTAAGTAAAGATCATCACCACCACTTAGCAAGGATCTTCACCACTATACACAATCATATAGAGGCGAGCTGCAGTAGTTTGAAAATCAACTTGATTACTGAAACTGCAACAAAGTAATGGATGCTTTGTGGAAAGCCAATATGCTGCCTAAAGTATTGGCGGAGAAAAACATTTAGATATTAGATATGTATAGTGAAAGATATTATAAAGTTGGGCTTGTTTAATTATCATTACAGATTATAAACATTTAATACTGTTTTTGGACTTTTTTGAAAACCAAACATTTAACACCTGATTGTTCATAATTTAGTCCATTCGCTTATTTCAATTATTCCTTTAAAATAAAAACAAAAGAAATTATTATAATATCTTGACCCCATGTTGCACTTGCACTAAATGTCAGCCATTTTCCGAAAAAAATATAAATGAAATCAGTTCGCGTTGTATTTTTCTGGCCTTTAAATATGCTGATACTTACAGTACAGTAGCGTTGTTCTTTTAGAAAATGCGAACACTGGAAAATCAGTGAAAGTGAAATTTATTTTTCATGTTCTTTAACAGCCATTGTTTTTTTTTTTTTTGTTTGCTAAGGGTAATAGGTTCTATTTTTTCGAAATAAAATAAAAATAAAGAAAATAAAAATATTTTATATTCCATATACTAGATTTAATACAAGAATGGAGAGGCATATAAATAAAATAATACATTTACGTCTTCAATAACACATACAGGTGAGAGAAAGTACGAGTATTTTTAGTTTTTGAAACGGAAGTTATACTACAAAAGAAACAAAAATGGTTAGAATCTAACGTTTTTTTCATCTAGTGCTTATGTCGTGAATGGTAATACATAGCTCATGTCTGATTTGACAGATAATTAGTGTTATCTTTCCGCTGAACGAATATGGTTGTGTACGCTTGAACTTCGCTTCGCTAAGTGGACCTGCGATCGACTTACAGAAGATGCCGATTTGGCCAAAAAATCATCTTTTCAGATGGAGCTCATTTTGATCTTGGTGCGTATGTAAACAAGCAAAATTGTCGAATTTGGGGCACAGAAAACGCGCACGCATACATTAAAAAGCCGATACACCTCAGACTAGTCACTGTTGGGTGCGGATTTTGGTTTCAGAGGCATAATTGGGCCATTTTTCTTCGAAAATGAGCAAGGAGTGGCGTTACAGTCAATGGCGATCGTTATCGGACCATGTTGAACCAATTTTTGTTCATAAAATTGAAGATGAGGATATTAGCAACATTTGGTTTAAACAGAACGGAGCTACGTGCCACACAGCCGAAGCTACACGAGATGTTTTGCGACCTGTTTTTGAAGATCTCATTATAAGCCGCAGAGTTGATGCCGTTTGGCCTCCTCGGAGCTGCGTTTTGACACCGTTGGACTATTATTTGTGGGGTGCCGTCAAAGATAAGTGTTACGCCAACAAGCCAGAGACAATTGACGCTTTAAAGGACAATATTCGTGAAGCCATTGGTGAAATACGGCTGCACATAATCGATAGTGTGCTTAAAAATTGGACCGATCGTGTAGGCTACTGCACGGCCAGCCGAGACAGCCATTTGAATGAAATTATTTTCCATTATTAACCGGAAGGATTGTACTTTCAAATAAAAAAAAGGAATTTGAGAAAATATTTAGTAGTTTTTTTTATAGCATTTTCAAAAAAAAAAAAAAAAATTTTATTTGGCGGACCCTTTAGAAAAAGGAATTTAAGTTTATCCTTTAAAAGTCTTAAAGACTCCTTTAATTTTCAATTGATTTCTAAAACGTTAATTCATTTCATTCATAACTAAGCATAGTTTCTTCATAAATAAATAGTACGGCTTCTATAATAAATTAGTACGCCAGAACGCATACAAACTTCAAAAATGTGGAAAAAATTTGATGTAAAATTTGTTGCGAAAAAATTTTAGAAACGATCTTATGCTATATCTTATCACATCTGCCCTATACTCCTTTCTTCCTCTTACTAGTTGCAGTTTCGACGGATACAACATGATTTGGTGGGTGCCCGCTTCACTTTTTCGAAGAAATCGGAAATTGGATTCTGAATTTGATCGCCTCAAAAGACGAGATGTTTTTTCCAACGTGATTCGAAATTTACCTGAGTGGTGGGGAAAAGTTATTAGCAATGATGGCCAATATTTTAATTTACTTGTTAGTTCGTCATCTTAAAAAAAAAAAAACATTTTTTTTTAACAAATTAATTAGTTTTTACACTCAATACAGAAATTATTACCTTCAAATTGAATTTATTTTATTGATTATTTAAAAAAAACCCTGAAAACCCACCTGGATATATATTTTTTTTAATATAAAACCCATTAAAATCTGGGTGGGTTTAATTGTGTTACCCAGTGGGTATGCACACGCTAGCTTTAAGCGGCTTTTTTAGACATATTCGACTCCATAGAGGCAGAAGTAATGCAAAATTTCTCAAAATCAATTCTAAGAAGCTTTCTGTCTGTTCTAGATCACAAAGGATATGAAAATTGTTATTAATTGACCGATTATTGCATTTTAAGTATTCATACGTTACTTTGCCCGATTGTGCGTTGAGTTAAACACATTTGGTTATGTATGTAGCAAGTACTTCAATATTATCAAATATTTAAAATGTTACTTAAACAAATAAAGTTGCCGTGTTTTTAGATTTCCTCGAAAAATCGATGTTTTTGGAGCAAAAATCGGCAAATATGGCAGTTCTGCTCTTTGTACTGTATTTTTCCATTTATTTTCTCTTGACTTCTTCCCTTTTGTCTATTTTTTGCTTATTTTTGCCTATGAGATGAAACAGAATTGGGGGCTTGACGATTTTTTCCATAAAAAATTACATAAAAAAACGTCTGCAAAAGCAGTCGTGAGATGAAATCTATTTTATTTTGACAACGTTTTTTCTTACTCTCTCTATTGTACTCTCAGAATCTGTATGTGGTGTTGCCGTACTTTCACTGCATTTTATGCATTTTGTAAACAAAAAGCATATGTTTTTGGTTTGAAGCGAAAAAGTAAAAAGAAAAAGCAAAACTAACATGAAAACAAAAATGGCAATTGGCAATATTGGAAGTTGCGGCTGTCGATTTTATTTTGACAACGCTTTTGCTTGAATTTGCGGACGTATTCTATTTGATCACTATGCTTTTGACTATGTACGTGTGAAAACAGAAGATAAGAGCAGCTCTTTGCCGAAATCTGCTTTAGAATGAAAAGAAGTGTTAGAGAATAATATTAAATAGGATTGAGCAATAAAAATGAAACGTGTACTAGAATGGAAAGTATATATCGGGGTTTTTCAAAACTAATTTTATTTAAAAGGTGGCATATTTTTATAACAGTTTTGATAAATCAATTGTTAATATATCAGTAGTACTAGCCATAGTTAGTTAGTAGTTAGTTACGACGGGTAGCCAGACACGTCCAGCCCACCTGGGTCCAGTATTGATCCGACTGTGATACCCGTCAGTAATCCAGAAAATGGACAACCTATATGTCCGCGTCCCGGTGCGATCCGAACCAGCCAGACGCATGTACAAAAGAAGATATCCTGCCGATATTCACACCGGCCAGATCCGTCAAGACATCCAGAAACGGACTGCCAAGGAAAGCAGTCCCAATTTCCGAAGGACTCGGGCACTGGCATAGAAAGTGCTTGCAGTGCAGTCTCCTCTTCCTCCTCACCCTGATAACCCCTACAATTGTCGTTGAACGGCAGACCCAATCTCCTAGCCTACGCACCAGCCATCCAGTGCCCAGTAATCACAGCCACAAGAGTTCGCAGCCTAAGTCGCGGCACTCCTATAATAGACTCCGAGCGAGCCTGATCATATAGGAGCCAGATTTGCCTCGATACAGAGCACGTGCGTTCATCATCCCACCGTAGCTGTGCGCTACCCAACATGTACCGCATGACCATAAGTCTGCAAGAGGAGAGTGGCATCACAACTGAGTGGTGTCAGTCTCCTCATTTTTTAGGAAAGAGCCGGCCACACAGTCCTGAATGTCTCGCCATCTCGTTGAGAGATGCCCGGCATTCACACACCAGTCGCGATGTCGAGTAGACATCGGAGAGCGCCCTGATCGCAGCCTGACTGTCCGTACAGATCCGAATATCACTGTCATATACCACGTAGTACATCAACCAGTCCGCTGCCCTTTGTATCGCCGATACCTCCGCCTGTAAGAAACTGCAGTGGGCCGGCAGTCCGGCCATAGTTAGTATTAACTAATTTTTATCTTTTAATTTACTCTTTTCCTTATGTTTTTCTACTTTTATTCTTTCTAATGTCTTTCTTATATTTTTTAAATTTTTCTTCAACTTTTATTTAATTATTTTTTAATTTTTCCTTTAAAAAAACAGAAATGGCACTGATAACGTAACGCGAGAGAAAAAGCTAAAGGTGTCTCTACAGATTTGATTTGATTAATACAAAAAGAATATGTTGTAATACGTGGTGCTTGAAGCTTCAATTAGATGTAACGCCATAGCAGTAACAAATCAAAATTCAATTGGTAAATCTGTTAAAACGTATATATCACGTAAAATGTCTTGCTAATGAAGCATTTGGTCCATAGCTGGCTTTTATCGCCTTCGAATTTCTTCTTTAAAATCAATGAAAACATTATAAACGTAATTAGATAGAATTGGATCAGTTTCGGAATAGGTATATAATGGGTGAGCAATCGTGTTAAACTTGAGCAAAAATAAAAGCCATCGTAGTATTTTTATTCAAATAGTTCACAGTATTTAAGTCACTAGGCAGGCACAACTTTCAATATCAGCCAGCAGGAGTTAAGCATTTACATATTGTGCTATTACGTCGTTTGAATTTATTTACATACTTTTAGGAGTGAAAGCGGTGTTTTGTTTTCTGTTATTTCTACTATGAGTGTTGTATGGTGGCATGTTAACTGATTAGGCCAACAATAAACCATGCAAACGTACAAACTGCCTGACAGCCAACGACATAGCAAGTCAGCCAGACAGTCAGGTGAAGAAAGTGGTACAATTGTTGTGTTCTCTAGAACATGGCTTTTCCTTTTCTTTTTTGCTTTTTTAGTCGTTTTTTCTGTAGCAACGATTTCAATATTGGGGTCAACTTCTTTTTAAGTGTGTGTTGGTTTTTTTGAGCTCTTTTTCCAGCTCTTTTACTAGATTTGCTTGTAAACTTTCGTTTTTTTTTCTCTTGTTGGAGTATTAAGAAAAAAAAAAAAGAAAAAAAAACCAGTCGCTGTCGCAATGTTGGCCAAACAAAAATTCCATAAAAATTAAAGTGGCAACTGAATTTAGTTTTTCACTTTCATTTTTTGTTTCTTTCGAAATGTTGGTGGCTTTTCTTTATTAATTGTTGCTGTTGTAACTCCATAGTAAACTCAAACGCTTATGACCCTGTTGAATTTAGACGCGTTCAGACAGTCCATTTATTTGGCCAAACAAGCAAGTCTGTGTGTGAATGTGTGTACTAACAATTTCTAAAGCCTTAACAATGGAAATGAGTGCAGCAACTACAAGCTTTACCCGCCTTAAACCCCCAGCTAGGTCTTGTCTTTAGTAACAGTAGTGACTAAGAGTGTTTTTATTTTAATGTGTTTTGTAAAAGAATAAAATATAGAAAAACAATTTCTTCAAGTTGTTGTACCTGAGAGCAACAAAAATGGAAATGAAATAATAATAAAATAAAAATAATCGTATGGCATAAGGAAAGTAGTGAAATAAAAAAAATAAAATAAAACAAACTAAACGTCAAACTTTGAGACCCCAATGGTATAGAATTAAATAGTTTTGCGGTCAGTTTGATTTGATTCTTTGGTGAAAACGTGTTTCGCTCTTTTGTTAGCACTTTTTCTTTAATACGAATTTCGCAAAACAAAGTTATTTTCCTTACATTTCGCATCGAAGTGATGATTTTCTGTTGAAGTATTGCCAAGCCGAAATTAAAAATAAATACAAAATGAAAATTGATATATAAAAAATAAATAAAATAAAAAAGAGTTTTCCTAAACAAATAAAAGAAAATTTCGTTTAAATTCTTTTTTTTTTTTGTTTAAATCTATTTATGAAAATTTTTAAAACATAATAACAAAGTTAAAAGGATTCTATTCCCTATTCTACTTTTCTTCTTAAAAACCTCATGAGAAATTGCTAAACAAAAGGTAAATTTTAATTTATTTTATATACAGACATATATTGCATAATTTTAGGCATACATACATATGTATATACAATTCACTAAAAACCTTTTTAAATAGAGATATTTGTGGGCTATAATAGACGTTTTTTTTTTTAGGAAATTTTCATTTCCATAAATTTTATTTTTATTTGATGGCCCTTTTTTCCTGAAATTTGTCTTTTCAAATTAATTTTGTTGTTTGTCTAAAAATAATTAGCATATTTTTAGGTTTTTTACATTTTATTTTGTTGTTGCTTTTTTCTATTTTAAGATAATGTTATAAATTTTGTTGCTTTAAACAATAAAATTTATGACAAATAAAATAATTTTTTTGTTTAAATAAAACAATAACAGAGCATAACATAAAGGCTTCCAAAATTTAAAGAAATAATAACATACTTTTAGGGCATAAATTAAGAAATTTAATAAGACAATACAGAGAAAAAGTAATTTTCAACATGATAAAAATTTGATAAAAATAAAAAACTATGGGTCTTTAAATTCCAAGTATCCCATATTTCAAATTCCTAGTATTCTATATTGACATGAATGCAAAGTATCTAAAGTATGTAATATTAAAGCCAGGTTTACATAAATAGATACAAGCTGCTCGCAAAGGCTAGAACATAGTATGCCAGTCTGTTAGCTAACGGGCCGTAACGGTTAAACGTTATAATATAATTTGTGATCATATTCTAATTTAAATAAATATATAAACAGATGAAGGAATATACAGAGGTGGCCAACTATTTAGGAACAACAATTGTTTATATACTGACATGACTACAAATCATAGGCAAACATTTTTAAAAGTATAGTACAATTGTTGTCCTTAAATAGTTCGCCACCATTGTGTATGGTATTTCCTTAGCTTGATAAAAGATTTTTTTATAAGAAACCGGATAGTGTACCAGGATTCCCTTAAATCTCTCATTTAAAGTCTCTGAAGTGATTACAAATGAGATGTAAAAAAAGACGAAGCAAAGTTGGTCAAAATAATTGATTTATGGCATAATAGTAGACGAAAATCCATTCAGTATACGAGTATTTTCGCCAATATTATGTCAAGTCTTAAAGGTCAATGCAGTGGTTTGTCTGTATGGGGCTGGAGCCATTAACAATTCGGAATATACAGCTTTTTTTGTTAACTAGACTATGGGAAAGTGAAAGATCAAGGCTGTAAAGCGTAATAAGGTCATGAGAACGAATAATATAGTGGATACGATGACACTTGAGAAGGGATACTGAGACAAAGTAGCGAAATTCATTGAGAATATCCTTAGAAAGGCAAAGATAGCCCAGGATAATCAATCATGAGAACGAATGATATAGTGGATACGATGACACTTGAGAAGGGATATTGAGACAAAGTAGCGAAATTCATTGAGAATATCCTTAGAAAGGCAAAGATAGCCCAGGATAATCAATCAGAAGGTTTGGCTAGGGCGTAAATTGTGAGTAAGTAAACTGAGGCTTTGTCGAACACGGTTTCGTACAGAGAAACGCTCAAAAGAGTTGCGTTGTTTTGGAAACATCACATAATGTCTTTGATGATCCGAGAGATCCTACCTCCAAAAAAAGGCCAAAATCGATAAACGGGACCAGTATTTCAGAAAAAGTTAGTATGTTGGTTAAAGGGCCACTAGGTTTATTCGATAATTAAATATCGTTAGGATATACACCGACTGTCTTGAAACGGTCGATGCTCTCATCACTAGCTTAGTTAGGTCGAAATTTCGGGTATTTCTTATGGGTCTTGATTTATGAAAGCGTTCTAGGTAATGTATTTGCTAATGAGTAAGCAACTAAGGGCTTAGATTTTGCACAGGAGGTATACATCGCTTTCTTGAGACGTCGAAGATTTTATAGGTGATGGTCTAGTATTACCAATTGTATAATTCCAAGAATGCTCTGGCCTTCTATATCAATAGAAAGATCTAGGACTCTCCTGACTTTAAAAGGAAGTGGATTAGGCTACTGACAGGTATACTGGGCACTATTTGATTGTGAGCATGTCGGGAGACATGGGTTACCCATGTGTAACTACTATAAGAGTTGTCGGGATGAGGAGGAATAGGTACAGAACATTTTTGCAACTGTCAGCTCTACATTAGACTAAGGCAGCTTGGTATACGTCTCTTCCACGACCCGGACTGTTTCAAGGATGTATTGTTGATAAGTCTGATCAGTTTTGTCATGAGTACCGGTTGGTTATCAGAAGTACCCCGTGATTTGCACATTCCGGCGTAGAGAGGCGTTTCATGTCCTCCATGAGTTTTTGAGTGACTTTAGGGTCATAAAGACCTAACGTGACTATACAAAAGTCATGGAATTATTAAAGAGCTTTTGTAAGCGCATATTGTTTCTAAATGCAAACTAAATTATGTCTTTAAGCTAAAATTTGGAGGCAGAGTGGTGTAGTGGTTAGAACGAACGCATAACAACACAAGAGACCCAGGTTTGAGCCCCGGCAGAGAACATGATGAAAAAATTTAATTGTGGTTTCAAGTGTTAACTAAAGAGACTTCCACTTCCTTCAAACAACTGCTTCCAAAAAATTAAGAAGAAACCACCTTGACCATCCAGTTTACCTCTAGCGATATAAACAAACATCAGACGAATGATCAGGAGAAAGTGCCACCTACCACCACTTAGAAAGGATATTTACCACTACGCCATCATATGGAGGGAAGCAACAGTGCATTAATCATCTACTTGGCTTGAAAAATCAACTTGATTAATGAAACTGAAACAAAGCAAAGGATGCTTTGTGTAAAGCCAATATGCCCCCTTGGGGAGTGACGAAACAAAAAAAAAACAAAAAAAAATAAAAGATCGAGAATTATATCTCGAACCTTCCATCATTAATATAAACATGGATAACTGATGTTCGATGCTCTCAGCTCTGGCGTAGTTAGGTCGAAATGCTTCCTTAGCTGTATTCGCAAAATGACTCGACTTGGGCGACATGTCGTGGTATTTAAGTGAAGGACATTCCTGATGCGTTAGCAATTAAGGGATCATCTCTGAGTGAGGCTCTAGCACATGGAGATGCACATGTTCGTCTATAGGATTTGCAGGATTTGATATGTACATGGGCGTGAAAGAGGACAAAGGTGGCCTACATGTATGATATGCAGGTTGCTGTGCCTTATCTGTAAATTGAAAGAACATAGGCTCTCCTGAGAGAGAGTCGATTAGGTTTGTAACAGGTTTAACTACTATGCACTGTATGATTGGGATAGGAGCTATCAGGTTGAGAAGGAATCGTTACTGTCTGCCTGCTGTATGGGAGCTTAAACTAAAACATTTTTGTGCATGCGTGCTCTACAGAGTATATTAAGGATATAAAACCGACGAGTTTGATCAATTTTGTCAGGAGTATCAGTTGGCTATCGCAAGATCGAACACTTTGCACATTCCGGTATAGAGAAGGGTTTGCTCAGCTATCTTATGTTGGACTTTAAGTCTTCCATGATTATTTGAGTGTCTTTAGGTGGGCCATAGTAACATCGAGTGCTTTCGGTGACTACGGGCGACCCATGTAACCTAACCTTATCTATATAAGAAGTTCTGAAATTTTTAAAAAGCCTATGTGAGCGCAATTTTTATTTTTGTTTTTTTTTCTCCGTCTCTACTCTAGGGAGCATATTGGCTTTCCACAAAGCATCCATTGCTTTGTTTCAGTTTCTTTAATTAATTTGATCTTTCAAGCCAAGTAGATGATTAATCCACTGTAGTTTTCTCCATATGATTTTGCGCAGTGGTGAAGTTCCTTGCTAAGTGGTGGTGATCTTTACTTTGGCATTGTAATTTTTTTTCAGTAGGCGGCGTTTTTTCCTGATAATTCGTCTTATTTTTTTATCTACGTCAGGGGTATGAGGGAAAGTTAGGGGGGCTTTTCCTTTTTTTTTTCTTCTTTAGATGGAGTTGTCTGTAGGGAAGTTAAAGCCTCTTTATTAAACATGCAAAGTCACAATCAAATTTTTTTCTTCCTCATGTTCTCTGATGGGTCTCGCACCTGGATTGTTTGTGTTGTTGCGCATGCGATCTAACCACTACACCACGCCACCCTTCGTAAGCGAATAATTTTTCTAAATGCAGACTAAATAGAGTCTCTAAACTAAATTGGGTGAAGGCTTAATTGCTATTTTCATTGAATAAGAGGTGGTTGTGGGTTTTCTGTCATAGATTTTTGACTGCAAAAATTTTATATGTTTATAGAAATCACGTGTTCAATTATGATTATTGAAAGCACAAAGGAATTGAAAGAAATTGAATTATGCAATAATTGAGTTATCTGTGTGTCATGAGACACCATCTTGTTGAAATCTTATATTGGCCACATTATGATCAAGCCATTTCGTGTGGAAGAATTATAATCATGTTGCAGAACTTAGCTTTTAGGATTATTTGTTCCATTATTACAAATCCCAGATAATTTCACAGAAACAAATAAAAGCATTTACTGCAACATTCTCTCGCTCAAGTTCAGTAAAACTTGTACAGATGAGTACTTAGTACACATTAAGTAGAATTTTTGTTCCATGAATTCAATGGCTTATTAAAAGCTTTACAATTTTTCTTCTTCTTCATTCTCTTTTCCTCTGCACTTAAGCCCTTTATGGCAAAACCTTTCAATGGAAACATTTTTTGAAAACTATTTTCTATAGTTTGCATAGTTTAATCCAATAAATGCTTACAATTTTACTTGTCAGTTTAAAGACTGTCATTTCTCTATACAAGGGGAGTGGAAGGAACATGTATATATGTGACCATTTAAGGCTAATCAATATTTATTAATGAATAGAGAGAAATTTTTATTAGTTTTTTTCCTTCTTTTTGCAAATACGATTCTGGATATTCCTGTTTGCATAAGAAGTGGGGTCATAAGTTTAAGTGATTCATAGTTTATTTTTATTTTATTTTTTTAATTTTTCCATTTCCTTTACATTGCATATTTGAAAAAGATTTCCTTCTGCATTATTGAAATACTTAAAGAAAAAAGAAATAAAAATATTAAAAATAATAAAAAAAAGAAATTTTCTGAAAAATGGAAATCAGTATCCAGCAAATGGCTGCATTTTACGAGTAAAGTTGATTCATTTTTTTCTTGATATTTTTTTCTATTTTATTTCCATTTTATTTCTATTTTTAAGTTAAATTTCTAATAAATAAGGCTAAAAGTCATTTCAACTTTTAAGTAATGGTGTATGTGTGTGTTTGTATGTGACCATGTAAATCAAAATGTAAAATCCAAAGTAATGGAAAACTTACCTGTAAACTCATACCTTCAGGAATTTCTGATGACTGAAAATGAGGGGAAGGTTTAACTATAATCGTATGTGGTGAATGTAAAAGGTATATTAATGAATGGGGCCTCTAGATTAGGCAGATTTTCAATGGATTTTTTATAAAAAATTCTATAATTTTTTTTTTTTATAAAGTCAATGGTGAGCCCAAACAATGCAGTTGCTTTTCTCATGTAGGGCGGGGTTGCCAGATCTTTTTTAAGCTTTTTCGCCAAATCATAGATATGTAGTCTCATTATTTTTATATTTATATCTAAAATGTTATTCAAACAACTTTTATAATCGCCACATTTGGCGAAAAATCGCCAGATCTAACAATCCTGATGTAGGGTCTAGTTTTAATAGATATTTATTAAGAGATAAGATAAGAGATATCTTATATCTTGTCAGGAGCAAATTGTTGTTAGCGAATAAACAGAATACGTTATAAGGTTTACTGGAGAGTAGGGCACAAAGGAAAGTTCTCTATGTGATAATTTTGATGTTCTAATGATTGAATACAGTTAGGTATCTTATTATCGTTACTAACCATCTTCTTTCTAAGTTGTACTTGAAGAAGCAAGAAGTTCTTAAATTAATTGTAAAGCTTTGACCTATACATGAAAGTTCTAACTATTAGGTCGACATTCCTAATGAACCGACACTCTAAACATGCCATAGGTTTGGATGACATGGACATGGATCCATTGCAACACACCAGAGACCAAAGAACAATTAACAGTGGACATGAAAAGGCGACCTTATCTAAAAATGAACAAAACCGTTTTCCAACATTATATATGTAGGTTTAGAAGAAGAAGACATTAACAATTTTTGAAAAAGATTAGGTGATCAGAAGGTAGGTAGGTAAGAGGATGTGCAGCCACTAGGAGAACCGAACATCAGCCGTGGGCCATATGTTTTATCGTGATCAGCTTAGAAAAAATAAGCTCTTAGATCAATTGCAAGAGTTGTATTAAAGATGGCGATAGAGAGGATAGGAGACTAGATGCTGCCCGTTCAAAAGGGAAGCAGAACTAGAAGTGCACCGCGTCCGGGGCAAATCCCACACCAAAGCCAAATAAGATTCCTAGCAAACTGTAGAATAGTAGTAGACTTCAAGCCCGAAAAGGAAAAATGTATTTGAATCGTGTATCTACCCAAAATTCTTTACCCTCTGCCAAAACGCCTAGGGTAGTGACACAATAGGTGTCTACAAAACTCAGTATCACTATTCTTCTGTTTTCAAGTTATTGAACATATGCCGCAGTGCCACGTAATGACATCCATAGCCAGCCTTAATTCTGACTTTCTCCTGGAGAGAAGGGTGGAGGTTTTTCTTTCAGAGATGTTAGGCCAAATGAATCTTGAAAACCTACATCATAGCTCATTGAGAGACCAGAGTTGACCAGTTCTTCTAGCGATTTTGCAAATGCATCGTTTTTCGCAATACCATAGTCTCCCGGTACCCAGCAAATTCGTATGATCTTATGCAATCCTCTTAAGGCCGTCGTGCAGTCTAGGATGATGTTAGACTAGAGGGAGCATAATTTAAGCACTCGAGAGTTGCCTCAGTATCTACAAAGATGATTACTGACCGTCGTATGCTTTCTATCACACATTCGATACATCCACTGCCTTCAGCCTACGACACTACACTTGCAGTAGACGCCAGATCAAGTACGTTCCTCCATCTTAGAGGTGTTCGTAAAAAAGACTAGATTGCAAAGTGTAGGATTGCACCGTTTCGACGGTAATCTCGATATTCATAATCGGAAAGATTTAATCACTAGCACATTTACTAGATCCGAGATCAATCCAATTCCCAAGTCTTAAAGACACAAGGTTTGTGGTATCACTACAAGAGTACAGTACATGATACAGAAACTAATGGCATCTGGTTTACTCTGAACAGTGGTATGTGCTGAACTCTTCATGTCACTTTGGCCATTCAGACGATAGACCTTTCAAAGGAATAAAAAATTTTCTTAATAATTGTTTCTTAACACCGCTATGGTGTGTATAGGTAAGATACCCGCCTTGCCACCAAGAGGTCCTCGGTTCAATCCCCAGCCAGACCATCTGAAAAAGATAAAATTAGTTAGTAATTGGTTAAGAGTATTTATACAATTAAAAACGTTAAACTGTAGATCCCACTCAATGAGTCTAAAAATATAATCGGCTGCAGCTTATTGATTGAGAGAAGTCCCCTTGCCGGTACTTGGAATGTTATGGGAATTATTATTTTTAACTAGCTAAAGCCCGGCGTGCTTCGCTTCCACCATATTAATTATTAGTTATCATTTTTTCCACTTTTTCCACATTTTATCCCGTTCCGGTTCAAATTCAAATATTTAGATACAAAAACAAACGTCTAGTTTGTATGAGAGATATCACGCCACGTATCCGATTCCGCCCACTTTTTTGTCTGATGATTTGTATTGAATATGAAGTCATTTCGACCAAATTTAGAGACTCTTACTGTTATAGTTTTGAAGATATATAAAAATAAATATTTACTTTGTATGGGCGTGGCACCGCCATGTTAAAATTTTTGAAATTAATTTAGCCTATAATTCCTTCCAGACGTACGAAATGATACACACATTCATGTTTATATATTAGATAAAATATACTTCATGAACATTAATGGAAAAAAGTTATTGCGGACGCTAGAGGTACAAGTTTTGAAACGATTGAGAAGTAGATGCAGAACTACAAAAACCCTATTGATAACAATAAGCAACAAGAAATCAAGTATAATAAATTTGAAATACCTGGAAAGGTTAAGTTACGGGGTTTATGGTAACTTAATGACTTATAAGCTAATAACTTGTCTGAATATAACCCGATTTTAAGTTTATCTGATTGCTTTGTATATGGTCGCTACCTATTTTTCAATTTCAAATTAGGATTACATCCCAGTTGAGCTACTCTTAAATCAGAGTATTCATTCGGTTTTAAGTGCTTGTTATTATATCTGTGTGCGTATGTTATCAAATACATATGTGTAGATAAGTGAGTGCCTACAATTTATACCATACAGTTTATATCATATGTGACCAAGATAGCACTGAAGCATACATGTTTAATTGGCTCTGTATATGTATACAACTGAGCGAAACAAAAATATTCAACAGTGAATAGAAAATAAACAACAATTTCATTCAGTTGTGTAATAGCTTTTGATGAAATCACTCGTATGTTGCTTTGCATTTTAAAATTGTTTATTTGTTTTGTTGTTTGCATTTTTAATTTTTCTCTTCAACGCACACTAGAAAATCTTTTACTACTGCTACTACAAATGTGGTTTTCTCTTTGGCCACCCTTGGTTTATATGAATGGCTATGTATGTGTCTCTCTCTTCTATTGATAATCCAAAAACATGTTGATTAAAAAAAAACTTTTTTACAAATTTATAATTCAAAACAGAAGTAAATTAAAATAAATATATTCGTTTTTTCATTATATAGTGTTTAGAACATAAATATATATTCTGAATTGTATATCTATAATTCAGTTTTTATAAAATGTAAAAAAATTAATATTTTTCCAGGGTTTGATTTACATATTGTTGCTTCTTTTCTCTCTCTGCTTATTACACACTCACTCAATAGCCATTCGACGTCCAAGTGTTAAATATTATACAAAGGCCGTATTTTAGTAATTTAAACCATCATTTGGTTCATATAATCAGGCAAAATTTAAAAAATTTCTCTAAAGAAGGCGATATACATACATATATGCGCATATATCCGTGTATGCGCACATTTGTCTCCATAGGCCTTATATTTTCGCCTTATGTGAGACCCAGGTTTCTGGAAATGCTGATACACAGGATTTTAATATCCCTGGGTATCACCTTCTGTCCCTTTTTAATTTTCATAGGGGTCTTGTTATGTACATTCGCAATGAAGTTTTGTACCAATGCCACTAACCTCTTGGCATGTATGATGCGGAATTTAACTGTCTATGGGTTAAGTTCAGAATCAGGGCACATCTTTTGCACCTCGCGTTTTTGTATAGAAGCCCAAACGCGGGAAGGGAGGCTACCAGACTCTCTTTCCGATTCAATATCGAGTATTCGAACAGTGAAATTGTTGCTGCTGGTGATTTCAATGTTCAGATTTAGTCTTGGTTATTCCATTCAGGCCGTATAACTCCAGAAGGTCAATACGTTGAGTTATTTGCAGCGCACAATCACCTTGCGCAATTAGTGAATGAACCTACACATATATCGTGTGTAGATGCGCACCGGAACAATACCCCCGACCTTTTCCTCACTACACACCCTGAAGAGTATGTAGTTGAGGTTCTTGCACCTTTCGGAAATTCGGATCATTGCACAATTTCTGCCTCATTCTCGTTCTCCGTTCCATCTAAAAAGCCTAGAAACATATCTTGGTTTAATATGGCGTGTTAATTGGCCGTCAGATCCAGAGAGGAAGTGTTCAGGAATTGTCGCAATAATAAATGTACCCATACTGACTTGCGAGATTTTCATGTATCGCAGTACTTGGACGCGAAGAGGCTTTATACGAGCAGCGCCTTCGTGCTAAAGTTCTTACTTTTCCGCGGAGAAGTAAAAACTTTTGGTCATTCATTAAAAGGCTGAGAAACAACGCTAGTTCCGTTCCTGCTCTTATCATTCCTTATATCATTCCACACATTTACGAACCCGGTTGAAAAGGCAAACCTTTTGGCCGAAATATTTACAAGTAATTCTCACTTGCCGGAGAGCGTTCAACCACTGCCCGAACTTGAAAGAGTATCAGTGACTATGCCTATTATATTCTTTCGAGCTCGTGCTGTAAAAAGGGTCCTTGCAAATCTCAACGTTAACAAGTCTTCTGGTCCGGATGGCATACCAGCACTGGTCCTGAAGCAGTGCTCTCCGACGCTTGTGCGTCCATTAGCTCACCTTTTCAGTGCGTCATATCGCGCCGGAATTTTTCCATCTTGCCGGAAGGTTGCTAATGTAACGCCAATCTCCAAAAATGGCAAGGCTAGTAACCTTGAGAACTACCATCCAATAGCAGTTTGTTCCACACTCTCCAAGGTTATGGAGAGTATTAATAATCACCACTTCGTGAGATATCTGGAGTCCAACGACTTACCTAGCGATCGTCAGTAGGGCCATTCTACTGGTGACCTGCTGGCGTTGCTCTCGGAGAAGTGGAACAAGTTTGTGGCTCTGGATATCTCAAAGGCCTTGGATAGAGTTTGGCATGAGGCTCTCATTTCGAAACTTAATGCTTTTGGTGTCGGTAGTTACTTCCCTCGATTTATATCGAGTTTTCTCAGAGATCGCTATGTAAGAGTGGTTATAGATGGGGTCACATCCGACGAGTTCAGGGTAAACTCTGGGGTACCGCAAGGCTTTGTTCTTTCTCCTACTCTTTTTCCAATATTTCTTAACGACTTTCTTCTTCTCACTTCTAATCCTATCTACTCTTTTGCGGATGACATCAGCATTTGTCACTCATATTCTTTTGATCGTAGACCGAGCCTTTTGGAGGTTTGGGTGAGAAGAATGAATATGAACTGCACATTCACAAGTGACCTGGTGAAGGTCTCCGCAAGACTCAATGTTGCTTTTTAACACACAGACGTGGTGGGGTGCTGTCATCTGTGTCAATGGGTAAAGTGGATATTGGGGAATCAGATGCTCTTGATGTTCTGGGCATGAGAATTCACTGTGACATTCATTGGAATGATCACATAGTTCAAGTGTCGAAAGAAGCATTCAAGTGCCTCGGTTTTTTAAGACGGTGCAAGTAATACTTCATTCCATCTGATCTCCTTAATATTTACAAGACCTGTATCCGACCCAAAATGGAATACAACTCTCATGTATGGGCCGGTGCTCCAAAGTCTATTTTGGAGCTTCTCGACCGAGTACACTAAAAGGCAAAGATGTGGTTAGGGTAGCCAACTCTATCTATTCATTAGAGCACCGTCGCAATGTGTCATATGTTTCATTGTTCTATCTGTACTATAACGAAATGTGTTCTGACAAAATTCATGAGTTATTTCTTAAAAATCATACAATTTTACGTAGTACTCCTATTTTGCGTAGAGCGCATCCCTTTGTAGTTGATTGTCCAGTAAATCGCACAACGCATTATAGGGAGAACTCGTTCTTTGGTCGCACTTATGTGCCACTTACGGCATGAGTAAATTTAAACCTAACGTCCATAAACACTACTCCCTCTGTCCTCCTTCCCATAACCTATTTTCCTAGTACCACCACAATGTACTGCATGAGTAGGGGCCATCCCCTTGGTGCTGGTCCTATATAAAACAAAATATATATGTGTATGCATATACACAACAATGTATAAATATCTCGTCTACCATATGAAAAGAGTTGTTTGCTTAAAATTCAGTATTTTGTTAAGAATATACCTTTGCAATGCTTTAAACTGTTTTTCATTCTCTAATAAATCCAACTTTTGCTTTAATAAAAAGAAAATTTGATGATAAACGTTATCTTTCTTTATTAGATTGTAAAAACAAAAAAGCTCAAAAAAATTCTTTCTTACTATTAAGTAATATGATAGAGATGCACTAAAAAATGGTAAGAGGCTATAATGCTAAAAGTAAAGCTTTTCTAATATGCATGCACATATGCAATCATATTTCAGAGAATATTAGAGCATTTACTACTTTAGCTGCATAACACACATTCGATATTTTAAAATAAAAATGCAAAAAAGATTTGTATGTGCGAGTACTTCCACTTGGAATTCAGTATTACAAAGAAAAACAGCTTTGGTACCTCTATTCTGCATAAGCATACTGCAGTTATGCAGTATGCAAGCAGCAATCATGTGCTTACGTCTATCTTAATATTAAATTTGTTGTATTTCATTTATAGTTTTTTGCGTTTTAATACAAATTTATTTTTCTTCTGAATTTTTGAACTCACAGTTTAGATTTCAATGCGAACTTCGTTGAAAGAAAGTCAGTAACAAATTATTTAGAAAAAGAAAAAGAAAAAGAAGGTAAAAGTTGATGAAATTTAAATTTATGAAAAGATGAATATGATGGATGAAACGATTTTAAGTTTTAACATATATGTATGCAATACAAATAAAATAAGTTTTAGTTAAAGTGAAATGGATTTGAGAAAATATTAGAAGAAAACAGGGAAACATTTTATTTCGTTATAACTTTGAATACAGGAACACTATTTTTGTAGAATAACAGCTTGAAAGTAATATGGGCTGGATATAAAAAATACTGGTTTTTGACTTTTTTCAAAATCCAGTTTCCGAATAATTTGAAATAATACCGGTTAACGGTTTAAAATTAATCAAATAAACGTTTAACTGATTCTTTAATTTAAATAAAATTCTTTTCCATTCTTGTTGTGTTATTAAACAAAATTGATCATTTTTGTCCCATGTTGTAGTTTCTAACTAGTAAGTATGCTAGAACAACATTCCGCTTTTTTAGGGCCTTAAGGGACATTCCGAGCTCGACAACACAACGTGCTTATATTTCAGCCAGTGGTTGTTTTTTGCAAGAGTGTTATAAGTTGACGCTTCGGAACAACTTATTATAGAAACAAGTTTTCCTTGCTGCACATTTACGTCAATCTTTTGAGCATATTGAAGGTGGTTAATAAGTCCTAGTGTCGAAGAACCTTAGTATGGTCTGTTTGAGGACGAAGTGGGCTCTGAATCTAGGACGGGGTCACTCAGAATTCTACTAGGCTTTCTCTGCATTATGCGTTAAGGGAAATAACCTGGCTGTGAGACACAGGCAAACCTTTGCCATGATCTTTTGTTAGGCATTAGTTAGCTGGTGAGGGGGCTCTAGGTGAAGTGAGAGTCTGGATATTTATCATGCCCCACTTCCCCACTTTTGTCCTCTTGTCTTATTTTTCTTAGTTCTTTCATTCCATTTCTCGCTTTGTTATTTGTTTGTTATATGAACAGAATACATTTGAGCCTTATTTTCGGAGTTATTACCATGAACCTATAGTTCGTTAGGAGTTCTTGATATCAGGATGTAAAATTAGTATTTTAGGACAGTGGATCTGGGTTTATCCTTTAAATCACGTTCGAATTATGGTCTTCTCACACTTTACTTTTTAAATCACAATTGCTTATATTTATTTAAACGGTTCCAAGACGGAATTGCGCACCTGACCACCATTCTCCATACATAAAAAATTAGTATCCATTTAGAGAAAATGAGAAAAAGTTGATGAAATTTTATTGCCCAAGTGTGCATCATATATATAAAAATAAGACGTTATATAAAAAACTTAATAATGATCATATTTGGAATACAAAAAAAAAAAAAAAAAAAAAAAAAAATAATAATCGGTTATTCGAAAAATGGACATTAAAAAAAACCGTATTCGGCAAAACCAAAAAACCGGTCGAATAATAACCGTTCGATCTCCCTAATTACCATGTTTTTCGCATTTTACAGTTTTAAGTGGTGAGTGATAAATTAATACTTGCTAAGCTCGAAGAGTATATGACTCTATTTTCATTGCCATTTAAAAAGGATTACTTTTGTTTTATTTGAATTTAAATTTTTTTAAATGTAAAAAAAGATTCATGACATATGGCAGTGCCAAAAATGCTCAGTAAAGTTTTGCTGTTTCACCATGAATAAATACACTTACAAACGAACGCATGCGAATCATATAATTTTTTAATCAAATTTCTTGCTGTGTAAAGCATTAAACACATGAACACATTGTTTATATGAAAACACAATTATTTTAAAGGCATCACAGCAAAAGCCTAGACAACAACCTTTGCTGTTGCTGCTAAACATAAATATTTTTATTTTTTAGGCAGCAAAACAAAAATTAGTGATACCAAAAAACTATAAAATTTGAATTAAAAAAAAACGTACAAATAGTTTTTTTTTTATTTATCGGAAAACAACAGTATGAAATTGCATTGTATCACCACATCTATCTTAATAATTAAAAAGTTTTAAACATATAATTTAATTAATTTTTATATTTTTGAGTAATATTTTAAAAAAACGATTTTATTTTGGTGGATTTGAAAAGCTTGAGTGTCACCACTGAAATATATTTTTCTATAACAAATATTTTTATGACAAATAAAACAGATGACAATAAAACCTAATTTTATTGCTGCTGATGCTTCAAAATAATTATGCTGCTTGCTGTCTTCTATGTATTTGAAGCATAAGAAATGTGTGTCGTAAATTTCAATCATTTTTATCTCAATGGACAGGCCAACAAACTTAAATTGATCAACAAGTGTTCATTTGACACATGCATTGAAACTTCGCATTTTAGTTTTACTCAGTATCTAATTTGTTCGCCAAGTGTTCCGTAGCCATCCAAAAGCTGACCTTGCCTTACCGGGTCTGTCAGATTTATCATCATCGATGCCAACGCTTGGTGACATTACACAGCTCAGATAACAAAAGCAGCTAACGTATTCTACGCGTTGATTTTTAATTGTAATAAAACCCGGGTTATTGCAGTTAATGCGAATTGCTTGTGTTTTCTTGATGTTGAATACTAAGCCCATGTTCGTAGCCAACTCGACATCTTGCATGTCGCTCAGGCTATGCGACATTAGGCAAATATCGTCCTCATAATCCAGATCTTCTAGGTGAATTAAATTCCTCTGTTCTTTTTGCATAGGTCAAGCATGACCTTGTCAAGGACAGTTGTGAATAAAAGCAGCGATAAAGCAGCCTTGTCTCACGCCAGTTTTGTTTTTCTCCGTCACTCCTCTAGGGAGCATATTGGCTTTCCACAAAACATCTATTGCTTTGTTTCAGTTTCTTTAATCAATTTGATATTTCAATCTAAGTAGATGATTAATCCGCTGTAGCTTCTTCCATATGATTTTTCTGTGTGTAGTGGTGAATATCCTTGCTAATTGGTGGTGATCTTTACTTTGGCATTGTAATTTTTTCCCAGTAGGTGGCGTGTTTTTCCTGATCATTCGTCTGATGTTTGTCGTCATCGCCAGAGGTATGCAAGAAGGGCCAGGAGGCTTTTTTCTTTATTTTTTTTAGATGGAGTTGTCTGAAGGGAAGAAGTTGAAACCTTTTTTTATTATTAAACATTCGAAGCCACAATCAAATTTTTTCTTCGTTATGTCCTTTGCTGGGGTTCGAACCTTGGTCGTTTGTATTGTTATGCGTGCGCTCTAAACACTACACCACGCCACACCACCTCACGCCAGTATTAGTTGTAAATGGCTTGCTTCTCTTCCCAATATGAAGTATATGAGGTGATATCGCTGTAGAAAATTTTTTTCTTTTTCTTATGGTCTGGCCTAATATTAAACCAAAAAGCTCATGGTAATCATAATTACAACAATTCGATAGCTTGCTAGGAAGTAGTAGTATACCAAATTTTTTATATTTTAAAGCTTAAATAAGCTTTTTACACTGAAAAGTGTTAAAAATAATAACATAAATTTATGCACATTTATATTTCGTAAAACAATTTAATTTCAGTGTATACTCACATTTTAAGTGTTTTTCTTTTTATGAATATCACTGATCTAAAGCACTACTTTTGATATTCCATTATTTAATATCATTTTATAGATTTTAATCACTATTTTCGTCGTGGCGTTCTTTACTGGCCGCTCTAGAAATTTGGTGTCATTTGTGCCAATGGTCATGATTTTGCTTGATTTACAAGAACAGCTTGTTTACAGCGTGTCAATTAACAAGAAAAAATATGGTTTGTCAAGATTTCTTCAGACACACATTTTGAAAGTTTTCCGTACACAAATGTTTGTAAAAGGCTATTAAACATTTTAGTAAAGTAATAGCGTAAGTCCTTTAAGTGCATTTGTTTCTTAGTTTACTGTTTATAAAAAGTCTATGATAACATTTTTAGATGTAATATCTGATATATAAAGTTCGTTTAATAATTTTACCGAAATTAAATACCTTATTTATACTTGAAACGATATATGCCGTTTTGCTCGATATCATCTTGCTATTTTTGGTGTAGAACTTCTTGCTTTTATAAGCAAAAATTAATCCAACTGAGTTTTATAGGCGTTTAAAAATTTTATTTTACACCATTTAGATAGTTCTGCATATATCGAAACAAATGATAATTGAAAGGTGCTAGATCTGGACTATGGTGGATGCATCAATACTTCCCAGCCAACATCTCTCAGTTTCTGCCTGGACATCAATGATATGTGTTGTCTGACGTTGTTCCGATTAAACACAATACCTTTTTTGTTCAATTCTGGTCGTTTTAATTGAGTTACTTGCTTTAAACTTGAAATATTTTGTTTTGTTGTTATAAATAATATTAATAATATGATTGTACTTTTAATTTTATATGTTGACTAGGATAACGGTATCAACACGTGATCTTACTGTGTTGCGTCCGATTGTGTGTTGGTTGGATGTTCGCTCTCACTCTCGCAGCTGCGAATATTGGTATGATGTTGCAAACAGCAATGTCGGTGCGAACATATTCGATCTCATACCATTGTCAAGGGTATAAAAGGGCGAACAAACCAAGCAAAAGGACAGTTGGTGTTCAGCGTGTTCAGTTTAGTTGGGCTTGTGGCATTCCGAGCCAAGCTAAATAATCCATTTTTAAGTAAATTATATTACTGGCTCCAGTAATGTTAAGCCTGACATCAACTCGATGACGACGGGGACTAGGATGACTTTCCGTCGCAGTGTGGTAAACCGCTGCGATTGAGACCAGTCAGGAGGCGAAATATCTCGATCATCATTGGGGCATCCATGGTGACCTAGATATTTAGCTTTTCCCCAACAACGATAACAAGACGCGACGTTGACGGAGTGGACAAGGGCTACTTTCCCTCGCAGTGTGGTAAACCGCTGCGACTGAGACTACCCCAGCGGCGAGATGTCTTGCCCACCACTGGGACATTCGTGGAGACCCAGACATCTAACCTTTAAACAACAACAGTACAGGTGGACGTGACTGAGGAGAAAATGTTGGAGCTCTGTCATGAACCACTCCGACCGATCGGTTACCCGGTGGCCAAGTAACCCTATCAACACTGGGTATCCGTGATGATCAAGTTACCCAGCCTTCCTCAACGCGACTTTCGACCACGGACTGACTTTTTTTTTTTTTTTGAAACAAACGTTTGTTTAACGTTAAGCATACATTCCTAAGCAGTGTTTATTTGTTATTTACTTGTTAAATAATCAATAAATTATTTATAATTATAAATAGAAGTGTTTTAATTTATTTTCTGTCCGACACTGGACCCCGCTGACCTACCCCAGCATCCGAGCGGAGAACGTGTCGTTACAGTGTTGCCTAATGCAATTATTATCATCAGAGATATTACATTTTATGTTAAAGCTTTATACCGGCAATTTCTATTCCAATTATTTTACTGTCAGGGTTTTTTTCAAAATCAAGATTGCTTTTTTATAAATGTCCAGAACTTTATTATGTTGAATCTGGCAACAGTCGCTGATACCCAGTTATTTTTCTTGAAATTACAGGCAAGTCTTACTTTGGTTGCAGTATTAATGTTTTAAATAAAAAATCAACACATGAATTCTCTTTGTATTGAAGTGAACAACGTTATCTTTAGGCTGCTTGTCATAAGTACGACAGTATTCCAGAAATATTTGAAAGTTAACAGAAGCATGGAATTAAATCTTCGTTGTGTTTTTTTCTTCTTTTGTTTTTGGCTAAAACAACACATAAAGCATAAAGTATTGCAATTTGTTAAAAACACTTTGGTTTTCATTTAATTTTGTTTTATTATTTTTCAAAAACCTTTTAATTTTCTAGTTCCCTTTAATTTTTATATTTTCAATCTTTCTTTTTACGTTAGACCATAAGATTTCACATGGAAAATTATATGTTTTTAAATAAAAATATAATATTATCCCAAAAAGGACCTAAAACATATTTTATTCTTTATTTATATTTTAGAAAATTTTATTTTATATTTAATTTACACAGACACTCTTGCATATAAAAGGCATATAGAGAAAGAAATATTTTAATTTAACTTTACTTATGAGTTCATGAATTGAAATAAAAAATCAGAAGAAGAAGAAGAAAATATTGTTTAAATATAGACTTTTAAGGCTTGATAGTAATAACAGTTTATGCAACAGCTGAAGTATAATTGGAAATCCCAACAACTTTATAGTAAAAAATTGTAAAAACAATAACAACAACAACTATAATAAAATATATGTTAGTTTTTTTTATAACAATATTTTTTAAATAGTCTCCTTTTATATACAAACAGTGCTTGTGAAAAGTAGGGGTTACAAAAAATAAATTTTTTAATAATATTGGTTTTTCATTATTATAGCGGGCCTTTCAACTGAAACGTATTTCAAACCCAACTTAACCAACCTTAAGGAATCACCTCTATTATCAATGAAATCCCTATATTTTCTTTAGACCATATATTTATTTCGTGTAGTGTACATACAGTGTTTACTTTATTGTTTTCCTTTTCATTTTTATGTTATTTTTTCTATATGTTTTTTATTATTTGATTATAATACACGCACACATACACACACAATGTATATGTATGTGTATTCATAGCATTTACTCTTTTAGTTTTATACGCTCCTTTAAGTGGGGTCTTAAAAATAACTCCGTAAGTGTATGAGTTTATGTTCCATATTGTTTAACAATTTATTTGTAAATGTGTTGGAAGGTTTTTTGTTACGAATAAAAAAAAAACCAACAATTTTTACATGAAAATTTCTAAACATCTATTATAGACTAATACTCACATGTACTCATATACAAGTAGTATATGCGTATGTGTGTGTGTGTGTTTTAATACATCTCTTCTTACATTGTTGCTGTGTTAAGTGTCGACAATATTTCACAAGTTGACACATACGAGTACTCGGTACACAGAGTCATATACACAGAGCGAGTATAAGAATGTTTGTATAATTTGTGTGTGTAAGAGTAAGTGCATTACTCTGCATGTAGGATATACGAGGGTAGAAAGAAAATGTAGGTTTTTATTAAATTTTTTAACATATTTTCCAATTCTTTAATTCAATTAAAACGATTACTGGGGTTTCTTAATTTGCAAGAGGTAAAGGTCTTACACATAACGCTTGTATCCTCTCTTCGGCATGGTTATATTCTCTGTAACCTATATCTCTTTAGATTTATGCTTCTAACGCCAATAGAAACTATTTACCCCTACGTACTCTGGTTTCAGATTGGGAAAATGTCTTTTAATGTCAAAACTGCGATTTTAAATGCTCTATTATTTTCCAGTGCTTAGATGAGCCTTTGTCTAGACCTGCTACCTAATGATGTTTTTCTTATCTTCTGACTAAAGTGGTTGCATCACAATCAAACCTTAATTACAACTTGATTGTTTCTGATAGAACGGAAAACATTGGTTGAGTCTTTATATTTATTAAGTGTGACTTCATGCCAGGTAAGCACTTTAAACACCTGACTTTTGTATAAGATATTCTTGTTAAGTAGACATTGGGAAAAAGGCCTTTTTTCCTTTACATTGTTCGCCTTTGAGCAACTCATTGCCTTATTAAACAGAGAAAAATCTTTTCATTTGTTAACTTGATGGAAAATGATTCGTCAGATCTCTGGCTGATTTGCATAAATGGTTCCCAAAAAATCAGTGGATAATCTAACACTGTCGAGCGTAGTTTGTGCACTGGTTAGAGCGTGGGCATACAAGACAAGCGACCCATGTTCGAATCCTCAGCAGAATACATGATGGAAAAAATTTAATTGCGGTTTCGAGTGGTAATAAGGAGACTTCAAATCTATCTAAAGAACAAGTTCCCCACCGTCCATACAGCATATCTCTGGTGATAATGTCAAGCAATCAGACGAATTATTAGGAGAAAATACAACCTACTGGGAAAAAAATTAGTATGCAAAGAATAGATCACCACTACCATTTAGCAAGGATCTTAATCACTAAATAATCCTATGGAAGGGAACTACAAGTGTATAAATAATCTAATAATAGCTTGAAAATCAATTTATTTACTGAAACTCAAACAATGTAGTGGATGCTTTATGAAAAGCCAATGAGCCTCCTAGAGGAGTGACGGAGAAACAAAAAATGTTAACTTTACTTTTATTTGGTTTCTCTCAATTATTGGATTAAAAGTAAATTCTAGACATTTTGGCTGTTTGGTTGAATGGGAGGCGACAGCAGTTGTACCACTGTGTGCCCGTTAAAACATAAATCCCACAATGGAGGAAACTTATAATTTTAGCTTCCAATGAATACCGTACTACTCGATACATATACTCACTTAGTGTCAAACCCCATAAGGTGAGAGTGAAGTAAGGGGTGGCTTTCTAGGAACCTATTTCTGGCAAAAGCTGGAAGGTGGTATAGAAAGTGTTCGTGTAATCCTCCACACAAGCCTTACATACACTCTTCTTCTGTCCTATGTGGTTCAAGTCATCCCGTCATCTTGAGTGTCCGGTTAAAATGTCCAAATCACCACTCAGGTCTTTCTAGCTCAGGTGCAGTAATCCCTATGTTCTGTCTCAAATGGAATGCTCCGAAAAGTATCCTTACCACACTGGTTAGCTGTTAACGCCAAATTTTCCAACTTAGATCTAATCGCCCCTAGCGACTTAGGATACTCTAGGTTGATAGTCGGTGGCTCTTTTGCCTTAGTTGCCAGTTTATTAGCCTTTTTGTTATTTGTGACCCCATGGTCATGGGCTTTCCGAACATTCATCCACACACGCTGTTTATTAGGCACTTATATATCATGGGCTAAGCTCACCTGGCCTAGATTGGCGAGAAAGCGTACCAACCAACTGTTCAAACTGGACCTTGGTAGCATCTGCTGTATCTATAATCAAAAGTCCTTGTGCTATTGGTAGCCACGTGCAAAGGCAGCGCGTACTTGTGAATAATTTATGTCGAGGTTGTGGATTGATTGAGGAAAAAAAGAGCGTGCCCACTTCACTCCGTCTGTAGATTGGCATAGACTTCTCATGTTTGGCTTATCCGAGATATCGACCCTTTATATCAGGTTAATAGGTAGGTTTATTAGGCTGTTAGGGGTGCTTTCCGACTTAATTTATTGAATTGTGCTTCTGTGCCAAAGCCTTTGGTTGATTATCAAAACCTGATGGTCTGGACTTGGTGACTAGCACGCGGGTATCACGACTGGCCGCTATGTGTGATCAGGAATGCCTTGATTTCATGAGCTTGCCACTCATTCTTATCATTTCCTGACCCTATAATGTCCAGATACTCATACACCGTGCCCTGCGTTGCTAAGGCATTTGAAGCCTTCTTACAGTACAGCACCGTTCTATACCTTGTCCACCTGTTCGGCATAATGGCTTTTGGCTATCGGTAAATGTGTTAATAGTTGTAGTCCGGGAGTCGGTAGTAAAATTCAGACATTAGTCACTTGATGTTGAAGACCAAGCCTATTCCGCTAACGAGTTCCATACGTGTTACTATAAATTTTCTTATAGTGAATCGATCAGTAACCTTATGAAGAATAATTTTCATTTGCGTCAATCTAATATGCTACTGTACCAGCTTTTCAAACTAAGTTTTTAATGATTTTCTTCAGGTTGATCTCTTGACTGGCTGACTTTCTCTTTTTTGTCTGTTTTTTCATATTCAAATTAATTCTTCGTTTAGTTAGTTTCAATGTTTCGGCTTAGTATTTAAAACGTAGGGTACCTAGATGAACTGCATTTCATGTCGTTATCAGTCTTTTGCTTATTTACTTTTCTATTTTCCAAAGTTGTTTTTCCTAACTACGGAGGTGTCGTGGTGTAGTGATTAGAGCGCTGTCATACAACACAAACGGCCCTGGTTAGTATTCCGGCAGAGGACATGACGAAAAAAATTCAGTTGCGGTTTCGAGTAAAAAGACTTTCACCTCCTTCCAGACAAATCCATTTGAAGAGATGGATTGCCTTCTAGCAATGATGATAAATATAAAACGAATGATCAGTAGAAAACTCCAACTACTGGGGAGGAAAACTACAAAAAAGTAAGGATCATCACCACCACTTAGCAAGGATCGTCACCACTACACACTATCATATGGAGGCGAGCTACTTAGCTTGAAAATCAACTTGTTAACTGAAACTGCAATAAAGTAATGAATGCTTTGTTGAAAACCTATATACTCCTTAGAGGAGTAACAGAGAAAAAAAAAAAAAAATATCTTTACTACATAATGTGCACTTATTGGTCTGCCCTCGTAAAAATTAATGCAAATGCAAGGATATGTACTCTCATTTAGAAGTTAAAGATTTAAGTTTTAGCCGCATGCATTATTGTAAGTATGTATGTGTATGTGCTAGTATTTGTATAAGTAATTGTTAGAGTATGTTTCTCCTCTCTCAGAGTTTTTTTTTTTTTTTTTTTTTTTTTTTTTTTTTAGACGAGTGTATGGATATGTTTTCTTATATCAGTTTGACCATCTCACTATCCTTTGTTTTTTCTACAAAATTTGTCATTTCCTTTAATGTTTTCCTAAATTTCTTGTATTTCTTAATGTAATTGTTGTTGCTGTTGTTGTCATTGTCATTCTATTACTTTTTGTTTTCTCTATTGGTTTATAGTTTTATATAACAAGACTTGTAATTGGAATAACCAAATAAATTTTGTTTTTATTTTCAAATTTAATACAATATTTTTGAATATGTAAGTATGTAAGTAAATATATTTACACATACTAGAGAACATATGCAAGCCAAACATATTGAATTGTTATATAGTTTTTCTAGGAAATTTTTACACAAAAACACATACATACGAGTATACTATAAGATATGCATATGGATATTATTTTTTATTAGTGTGTGTGTGTGTGTGTGTGTTTCTGTTTCTCCATAAGTGTTTTTTTATAAAAATGGTTTTAAATTTTTTTTATTTTTCATAAGGATTTTTTTAAGGATTATTTGTTATTAAAAATTTATTTATGAGTCTCCTTTCTTATATGCAGTTCTTCTTCTTAACTTTTCTTTCTTTTCTCTTTTTCTATTGAATTTTTATTCTTAAAATATTATCATCCTGATTAAACTTACATGCTGTTAATTTCCTAAAATTCAGTATCATATAGAAAATAAATAAAAATAAAACAAAGAAAAATAAAAAATAAATAAATAAATTGTGCAAAAAAGTAGAAAAAAATCTGTACTAAAAAAAATCGATATCATGAAGAGTATTTATAAAAGGATATTTGACAAGGTTATTAAAAAGAACAATAATTGTCGGAATTTTATTGAACAGGATTAGGAAATAAATTTGATTGAAAACAGAAGAATTTCATTTTTAATATTAAATTTCCATTTAAATTTCTATTTTTTACAGGTAAGTTTTGCTAAAAACTCTTAAATTTATTTAAATAAAATGAAAATTTAGTATGAAAATATGTCGGTATTGTGCAGCATTAAAATAAATAATTATGGGAAAAATAATTCGTTTATTTTTTAATTAAGAAATTTATTAGAAAACAAAAAACATTTTATTTTTATAACTCTCGAATGGTGGATAACAATTGGATGTCTCCTTAGGCTTATTATACCTTAAAATTCAAGTTAAGGACTCCGTACTAAATCCATCTTTAAAAGTATCAATAACACATGGGCTGAAAAGTCCCGGGCATAACATATTCATGACACATTCCCCTCTTTCAGTGCTTCAAAAGACATCTGTTAAAATTTCATGATATTCTATGAACTTGTTTGTTAGTTAATCTGCTAAGAGCGGCGCTAGTTTTGTTATTTTCAAAAACAATTTCGTGTTTTAATCCTACACTGCTTTTTTGTAAGAAAAAATACCGATCAAGCGAAGCCATAGCTTGAAAAGTGTTATAGGACTCCTCTCCATCAGAAACAGCAATAAAACGTTGGTTGGTTTGTTGACTTTAAGCGTCGTCGTAGAGACACCGATGATGCAGAACGCAGTGAACGTTCAAATGTGCCGATAACACCAGAAAACATCAAAAAATCCACAAAATCTTTTTGAATGATCGATAAGCAAAATTGCGTGAGTTAGCTGACATTATTCAGATATTAAAAGAGCGTGATGGGTTTATATTTATTATATGACTACAAGAAATCTTTCTTTAAACTGGGAGCTGTGTCTGCTCACTGTTGACCAAAAATAGCAACGTTTTGATGATTCTGAAACAATGGCAAAACTACATTAATTGAACATCGAATTGCTCCCACTTCCACTGTATTCGCCAGATTTGGCTCCTGGTACGATTGAAGAGAATAAAAGAGAAAATTTTCTCAGGGTCATGTTATGTCTCTCGATGATACTCGTATATAAGTTTAGTCTTGTAGATCACAGGCTGAAAATAGATTATCAAGTGATTCGGTGCTGTACGCTATTTCTTCAATTGTCAGTGTCAAGTTTAGAAATACTCTCTTAAACTTGATTTTTATTATAGTATTGTTCGCTCTGTGTTGCAATATTCTTCTTGACGAGTATTTGCATCGATTCGAATGACATGACATGCCAACGCTGGCATTGTAATCTTATGTGTTTTACTCCGTTAATTTCGGTATATAGACCATACAGCTCAGTAGTTTCTAGTTTCTATGTGAGTTTCATATAACAAGGTTACTGGATACCCTTAAAACAGATGTTTTGTCAATTTCGGATATAGGAAATGGCTTACTCTGAATACGTTGATGTTTGCGTAGCAGTTCGTTTTTTTTTTTTGAGGTGTTAAAAAGCATAGAAAGACACTGTTGCACCATCAACAGTAGTGTGAAACTTTAAGCCACTAAAAGCACTTTAACTCCCTAGATTATGAACTTTTTTTGTAATACAAGCGCTACGACTTTCATCGCATTACGAGCTCTAGTATCCAATAGCCTGATACTAGGTTGGTGAGTGTCTACTTTCAGTAGCTGGCAACTCCTACAAAAATCCACGTTCCGATTCAAATATTGTGTTATGTTCCGCGTTTTTATTGCCTGTTTTTGCACAATGATTATATTTGTAGAGACCTTTTCTAAGACCATATTATGTTCCATTAGAATCTGGTTTATTTAAAAATCAACATGGCAATGTTTTTTCCTATATGTACACTACAACAAATTAAAGCTACGAATAAAGTCAGTCATCGTTTTCGGTAAAAGAACAAATGAAAATTTGGGATTTGCTATAGCTTTGCCTAGCAACATTAAGCCGATATTGCAGATTTCTCACAAAATACGTGTTCAGATGTCATAACAATCTATACTGATCATTACCTGCATTGCCCACGATATGCTGATAGTATCTGCGATCACAATGTCTGGCAAATAACCTCAAATAGTACCCTAAGTTTGCTGTTCTTGAGCAGTAGATCTACAATAAGAAAAAAAGTTGAATTTCTTTGCTTGTCCCAATCCAGTGGCATGCTTCCTTAGCCAAGTGAATTCCTCCTCAAGCCAGGGGCTTATTCTCCCTCTGGGGTATCCCGCAGTATTGCTCAGGGTAAATAAAAACCCATCGAACTTTTCTGTTCGCCAATCAGTCAGCTCTTTCGTTTTTTGGATAGCCATCATGCGTATATCACGTTTATTGGATTAAGACAGTCCATAACATGCTTAAAATCTACCTCACAAGATGACAAATTTTTTAAGGCTACCTGACTGTCTGTCTTCTTATGTGGCAGGGTTAAGCGGTTGCGCTATATATATCACCCGGTTTGCTTTTTCATACTCAAACATTGATATAAAATACGATGTACCCGCTTGGTTTAAATGCTTACTATCTCTGCTGTCCCACACATTTTCATTCGTTATTCCAAAACATTTTGCTTTAACAGACTTAACGTATCTCTAAAAAAAATAAGCAGGAAACAACAAGGCTATTAATCTCAAGACTAGAAAATAGCTTAATCGATGATTTCATGAAATTTATGGAGCATAAGCCATATATATAAAACCATAATTATTTGAAGTAAAAGTATCCTATTTTTTTCTCCGTCACTCTTCTCCTGCATATTGGCTCTCCACAAAGCATCCATTGATCTGCTTCAGTATCTTTAATCAATTGAATTTTCAAGCTGTGTAGGCGATAAATCCACTGTAGTCCTCCCTATGATTTCACGTAGTGGTGAAGATCCTTGCTAATTGGTGGTGATCTCTACTTTAGCATTGTAATTTTCTCCCTTATCATTCGCCTGATGTTTGTCATCATCGACAGAGGTATGCGGAAAGGTCAGAGGGGCTTCTTTATTTTTTAGATGGATTGAAGTTGAAGTCTCTTTATTAAACCTTCAAAACCACAATTAAATTTTTCTTTGTCATGTCCACCCCACAAAAAAAAAGATATCCTATTGACTTATTGAGATAAATTGGGCTCACGTCGATAGCGTACAATTTTCACTGTATCGACAGTTGCTATTTATAATAGTGCCTCTTTAGTCTCTAATCCGACTCATTATTCTTTAAGATTTTGATCTATTAGGTGTTTTTTTTTTTATTATTACACAAATTTAAATCATAATAAAACAAAAAAACATGTTTTTATTATCAATGAAATGGGCTTTGTTGGCTGGCACGTACAAGACCAAATCTGGAACGCAAATTTTTAAAAACTTTGATATGCGGCCGTATTTCACCAATAATTCTTCGAACGTTGATTTCCAGGTGTTCAATTGTCTCTGATTTTTGGAAGTAAACAACGGCGGTAAATCACACGATCTAGGTGGCCAATTAATTGGACCATTATGTGAAATTACTCTTTCATCAAAAGTTTCTTTGGGTCAATCAATTGTAGCGTATGTTTTATGGCATGTGGCTCCGACCAGTTCGAACCACATGTCAACAATATAAATGCCTTTTCAGTGGATGTGTAATGGTGTTTCGACAAAAGCAAAAAAGATTATCCTCACTTTAAAACAGCAATTGCGTATATGTATGTATCTATTCAACCAAAAATAGTGTTACGTTTTAACCTTTTTTAAACGATTGGGTTCTTTTAAATTGCGCTAAATAAAACCATCGAATCGAATTTATATTCTTATAGTCTTTATTTATTTGTATACAGTGTCCAACTATTTAACTTCCACTTAATCCACAAATTAATCAGCACTTTTACTAACGCCTTAGCACGACTTTATTCCTTTACTGACTGACTGTAGAAGCAGATTGTGGCGCCCTTTTATAAGAAATTATAATTAGCTTCGAATGTTCTAGTATATTCCACAACATTTTTAATTCAAATGTAAAGTCTTCACAGCCAAAATTGAGTTGGAAGCACTGTTAAATTATACATTTACAGTAGAGTGGTTCGCCATCTATACAAAAAAAAAAAAAATTGTACCAGTCACACCCTAGGATTAAAGATAATGTACAAACAATTCCAAATATATTAAAAAAATTTTTTTTTGCCACGCCTACAAATGCCGATCTTTTAGTATTTTGTTCACTGTATCACCATTTTTAGTCCGATTATAAAATTTTTTATATCGATGTTTATGGCTCTGTACTTTAATAAATTTTTACTACCACATCAAATTTTAGTCACACGGTTTTATTTTCGTTCAAAAATATTTAGCATTAGGGTGGCTACGAACCAAGTTTTTAAAAGTCATGGCTAGAAATTGACTTGGTAGTTAAAAACTGTTAAAGACAGAAATGTAGCCCTTACAGACCCATAAACACCGTTAGACAAATTGTTATGATCGAACTAAAAATAACGACACAGTGAGCAAAATACTAAAAGGGCGGTATTTGTACGCGTGGCAAAAAAATAAAACAAATATTTTTGAATTGTTTTTTCATTCCCTTTAATCCTAGTGGGTGACTGGCACAATTTTTTTAACCACTCTAATATACACACTATAGGGTGACGGTAGCTGTGACACAAACTAATAAAATAAATTCCATAATAAAGTTTATAGCTTTAAATATTGGTACGTTTTCTAAGGCTTTTATGTTTTCGTAACTATAGGTTGCATCTTTAAACAAATTTTGAATGGTAACCCAATATCGATATTAATTTGTTTTTCAGCCTAATAACTGAATCGGCGGCGCATAATATAATCGCTTGGCTTTCATGTCAAGCTAAACAAACAGCAACATTGCAGTTGCTAAATCGTTTGCCAAATAAGACAGAGTTTTGAATTCAAAATTATTAACCTCCAAACAAAAAGTACCGATACTTATGCAATCTATAACTACGAGGGCGGATTGACATTGAAGCTAACTTGCACTAGATGGCAGCACAAACACCAAAACTTTTTCTTTCTTAGAAATTACGATATGTCATATCAATCTGCCAGCTGTTAACATTTTAGCCAAATTCATCGATTAGTTTATTTGTTGTAGTTAGATACGATGCTAAAACAACGAGAAATCCACTTCGAATTGGTTGATTATACACCTTATAGTCCAGACTTAGCCCCTAGTGACTTTTTCCTCTATCCAAACTCGAAAAAATGGCTCGCAGGAAAAGGATTCATCTTAAACGAAGAAGTGATTACCGAAACTAATGCGTATTTTGAAGAGTTCCCAAAATCGTATTATTCAGATGGTATAAAAAAGTTGGAAAATCGTCTAACTAAGTGTGTTGAGCTAAAAGGAGACTATGTTGACAAATGAATGATTTTTGAAAAAAAAAAATGTTTTTTCCTACTTAGGTAGCTTCAATATTAATCCACTATCGTACAAAAATCTAAGACTCTATTAAGAGCACATTTTGATTAAACTGAATTGTTGGATATTAAAAAGTTGACCTAGATCGGCATTAACTTATTCTAACTTTTTATTTATTTTTTTAAGCATTTCAGCTGCAACAGTTGATACAAGTTGAGCTCAACATTTATGCTTCTCGTTAAGGATTATTCCATAGTAATAATTTAAGGTAAGTTTTTTATAAATAAAAAGATTAATAAATATTTATTGCTTATCAATGAAGCAATAGAAATATTTTCATTTACACTATTCAAATAATTACACTGTCCAACAAGTTTTTGTAATAAAATAAAAAATTACTATTTATGTAATTACATGTGTAATTAATGTGTAATTCCCAACAGTTTGTTAATTCACTTTCTTTTTTCATTAAATTATAACGATTTTTGTTTAAAACAATTAATTATCGTTTATCCTGCGGGGATAATGATAATAATTATGCTCAAATGTGTTGTAAAACAAAACCAAATTTTTATTATATTAAAATTATGATTTATCAGGGTAATAATGAAATTTTAATAAAATTTTTGAAAATAATTTTTTATTTTTATTAATTTCTCTACCATTTGAGACCATATTTTTAGTCTAATTAATGTGATAAAAATTTATTTCCGGAAATGAATATTTTTTTTGTAGTTTAATTTATGCGTTAGAAAAAAGCTGAAAAAAATATTACACAAAATAAAATAAAGAAGCAATAAAGGCCAACACTATAATACCCTACGACACACATATGTTTTTGTTAAAAAGGGCAATTTCGTGCCCAAAAAGTTTTATGTGGAAAGTTTTCAGAATGTAGTTACAGTATCTTCATTGTTTATTAGACGCGTTGATAATTATTTTGTTGGTGCATAAAACAATCTGCCCATTCTAATGTCCGGTGCCGAAAGTTTTACTTAAGCTTAGGTCTTTCCAATATAAAGGGTCAGCCATCTAACGTCTTTTTTTCAAATAGTGCTTATTTCGTGAATGGTAACACTTAGCTCATGTCTGATTTGACAGATAATTAGTTTTATCCTTCCGCTGAACGCATATGGCTGTGTATACGCTTGAACTTCGCTTCGCTAAGTGGGCCTGCGATCGACTTACAGAAGATGCATATTTTGCCGAAAAATCATCTTCTCTTCATCTTTTCAGATGAAGCTCATTTTGATCTTGGCGGGTATGTAAACAAGCAAATTTGTCGCATTTGGGGCACAGAAAACCCGCATGCATATATTGAAAAGCCGACACACCCAAGACGAGTCACTGTTTGGTGCGGATTTTGGTCCAGAGGCATAATTGGCCATTTTTCTTCGAAAATGAGCAAGGAGTGACCGTTACAGTCAATGGTGATCGTCATCGGGCTATGTTGAACGAATGTTTGTTCACAAAAATTGAAGAGGAGAATATTAGCAACATTTGGTTTCAACAGGACGGCGCTACTCCTACGAGCCACACAGCCGAAGCTACACTCGATGTTTTGCGCACTGTTTTTGAAGATCGCATTATCAACCGCAGAGCTGATGTCGTTTGGCCACCTCGGAGCTGCGATTTGACACCGTTGGACTATTATTTGTGGGGTGCCGTCAAAGATAAGTTTTACGCCAGCAAGCCAGAGACAATTGATGCTTTAAAGGAAAATATTCGTAAAGCCATTGGTGAAATACAGCTGCACACAACCGATAATGTGCTTAAAAATTGTAGGCTATTGTCTAGGCTACTGCATGGCCAGCCGAGGCAGCCACTTGAACGAAATTATTTTCCATTATTAACCGGAAGGATTGTACTTTCAAATAAAAAAGTAAATTTGGGAAAATATTCAGTAGTTTTTTTTCTATAGCATTTTCAAAAAAAAAAAAAAAAAATTATTTGGCGGACCCTTTAGTTCACTTCTTTATAAATTTTAATTTTCCAGGTATTGGCAGATCATCTTCTACTGCCTTGGCTGTTCCACTCAATTGTAGTCTTAGCTATATTATCGTTGACTATTCTAAAAACGTAACCAATACAGCGCCAATTTCTTCTGATTATTTCAATGTTGATTAGCGACTACTCCGCACGTTAACAAAGAGATTTATTTCGGTTGATCAATACTTGCAGAGACCGTAACCCTAGGCTGAGGCTTTCCACGACTCTCATCCCTATAGTAACTCAAATCGCATAGCGGAAGTGGAAAGCCGAAGTTCAGTTCTTATTCAAATCTGTCAAAATTTTCACATTTTTTGCAGAGCTCCGAAGGCCGGGGATGCTTTTTTAATACAATTTGTTATATCCTACCCAGATCCTCCAGTAGAGGGTAAGACGCTGGCCAAGTACAAAAAAGATTGTACTCCTTCAAACTCTGTACAGTTCTAGTGGAAACTTCAAAGACGGCCATGCAGGCCTTAAATTATACCCCTTCTGATAGTGGACACTTAGACAATAGTCTAAACAGTACACAGCCCTATCGGACTTCTTTATTTACATGAAACTGTTTTTCCAAGAAGCGTTTGGGAAGCACTTTACATATCGAGGTTTGGTACAAGGCCCTGATAAGGTAGATGATTTTCTGTGGAACTATAAAAGTTGTACCACAGATTGTTCTACCACTACGCGAGTTTCTGAGTGTCTGAGTTCGGATCCGAGTGCAAATGACAGTCTGGAACAAGTGATGTGATCGGTAATAAAGTTATTCCTATTTCCACATTCCAAGTTCGGAAGGCAGCTCATAGAAGTCTAAAAATCTTAAATTAAAGGCTAAATTATGTCAGTACATAAAAGGAAGCTTCTCAGGATTGATAATGTCAATCCAAATCAATAGTCTGTCATTCTTAATGCTTTTATGGACACATGGATCTCTGGTACATCAGGGCAGGATATATTTATGTTCGATTTAATTTGGTGAGCATCCCACCGCCACCTTAGTAACCATATCGGCAAGTGTAATAAAAATCATTATTATCTTATGCTAGACACTTGCTTTCATCAGTAGATAAGTCTTAGACTTTATTCCCCCTGTTACTTATGTTGCAATTCTATACAGGTCTCTAGTTCTATGTGTCTCAGCGGAAGTTTATGTTTCTTATCTACTGTCTTGTTTTGCGCTGCGCTTAACCATACGGTCTGTGGTAGAGTATTGTGCCAGTAGATACACCTTGATGGCTGTTGTTCTCACAGCCTATCTCTTAGATCGATTAAATTTTTAATAAATAAGAAAACAAAATGACATATTTGCTGACCTTACGCTTGAAATTTTATTTTTGTTCAATCTTAACAACAAATTATTATATTTTCATTAATCTATTGCATTGTTGTAATTGTGACCTAATTAATATGGCTTTTGCTGTGGAAATATATCGGAGTTTTGTGAGTTAAAATTATGCGTTTTGTAGTGTCTATTATTCTTACGGCAATAAATTGGCTTACAAAATATGAGATGACTGTGTCAAATTATTTTTCACATGATTTATTGAGAGCGAAGGTGTTATGAGTGGTTTCTTAAGGCAATAAATTGAAAAAGTTAAAGTATAATTTTGTACCTTAATTATTTGGATATAATTAAACTCTTTATGTATAAGATTGTACCATAAGTTACTTAAATTGTCACTATGTATACTGATAGAAGCTTTTCATAAAACAACATTGTAATGTGGACAGAATATTATAAAAGTATAGGTTCCGCCAAATAATTTTTTTGTTGTTGTTGAAAATGCTTAAGAAAAACTACTGAATATTTTCTCAAATTTCTTTTTTTATTTGAAAGTACAATCCTTCCGGTTAATAATGGAAAATAATTTCATTCAAATGGCTGCTTCGGCTGGACATGCAGTAGTCTACACGATAGGTCCAATTTCTAAGCAGGGTATCGATTGTGTGCAGCTGTATTTCACCAATGGCTTCACGAATATTGTCCTTTAAAGGGTCAATTGTCTCTGGTTTGTTGGCGTAACACTTATCTTTGACGGCACCCCAAAAATAATAGTCCAACGGTGTCAAATCACAGCTCCGAGTTGGCGAAACGATATCAGCTCTGCGGCTGATAATACGATCTTCAAAAACAGGGCACAAAACTTCGAGTGTAGCTTCGGCTGCGTGGCATGTAGCTCCGTCCTGTTGAAACCAAATGTTGCTAATATCCTCCTCTTCAATTTTTATGAACAAAAATTCGTTCAACATGGCTCGATAACGATCGCCATTGCCTGTAACGCCACTCCTTGCTCATTTTCGAAGAAAAATGGCCCAATTATGCCTCTGAAACCAAAATCCGCACGCAACAGTGACTCGTCTGAGGTGTATCGGCTTTTTAATGTATGCGTGCGCGTTTTCTGTGCCCCAAATTCGACAATTTTGCTCGTTTGCATACGCACCAAGATCAAAATGAGCTTCATCTGAAAAGATGAAGAAAAGTTGATTTTTCGGCAAAATCGGCATCTTCTGTAAGTCGATCGCAGGCCCACTTAGCGAAGCGAAGTTCAAGCGTATACACAACCATATTCGTTCAGCGGAAGGATAAAACTAATTATCTGTCAAATCAGACATGAGCTAAGTGTTACCATTCACGAAATAAGCGCTAATTGAAAAAAAACGTTAGATGGCGGACCCTATACTAAAGGGTGGAATAAAGTTTCACGGTCTATGCTTTCCACCAACTTTTATCATACTCAAAATACAAAAGCCATTCCCTCTAAAAATTATAATAATTTTCTAAAATTCATTAATAATTTAATTTTTTCTTTATAAGCCAATATTCAGATGCTCTTTTAAAATCTGCCTTTGTATTAAGTAATAATTTTGTTAAATTATGCATTATTTCCATTTGTAATTTTATTATTAGTATTTTTTTTGTAATGCTTATTGGCGCTATAAATTCAAAAAATAATTTGATTATGCTGCACAATTTTGTCTAATCAAATGCCAAAAATATTTTTGATATTTCGTAATGCAAATAATTAAGTTCGAATGCTCAAAAATTATAAGAATAGAATGCATTCACATGAACTACATACTCGTACGTAATAAATAAATGGGTTATTTCACACTGAGATACACATAAATACATAATTCCCGTGACATCCTAAGTGAAACAAGGGGGGCTTCTCTCAATCAATAAGCTGCACCTGATTTTATTTATAGACTCATTGAAAGGAACCTAAAAATTAATGCCCACTTCGAACGGAGCATTATGCATAAATGAGAGATTTTTTTTTTCGTAGCGTTAACACTTATGACGGCACACAGCGCTGTGGTATGATAGGTAAGACAACCGCCTACCAACCAGAAGGTCGTCACTTCAATACCAGGCCTTAGTTCCTCGAGTGTTCAGAGGTCACTCCCTCCCCTATTCTTTATCTTCACAAACACTGTGTCTTACTCGTACCACTATGTCTTACTTCGTGAGTCTGGTTCTGGCAGCATCTAGCTTCTAAGAGGTGTTTTTTTATAGAGGTATAGAACTTTAAGTTGCAATAAAACAACGATGGATTATTCGGATCACATGAATTTTATTTACCTGAAAGATAATCTTGTGGCATTACATTTTAAATATGATTTCTGGCATATGACCGCCACGACTGGCGCGGATGTTGTCCAATCTGGACATCTAATTATCGATGACTTTTTCCAACATTTGTGGCCGTATATCGGCAATAATGTTGTCTTCCAAATTGTCAAGAATAGTCAAGCGCTTGTGGCTATACGGCATAGACCAATGACTTTGCATAGCGGAAACAGAAAGTAGTCTAGCGGTGTTAAATCACAAGATGTTGGAGGCCAATTCACAGGTCCAAAACGTGAAATTAGGCGGTCACCAAACTTGTCTTGCACGAGCTGTGTTGCATTTTGCGCCGTCTTGTTCAAACCACATCTCCTGGACATCATGGTTATTCAATTCAGGAATGAAAAAGTTAGTAATCATGGCTCTATACCGATCACCATTAACTGTAACGTTCTGGCCACCATCGTTTTTGAAAAAGTACGGACCAATGATTCCACCAGCCCATAAGGCGCACCAAAGAGTCAGTTTTTCTGGATGTGACGGTGTTTCCACATACAATTGAGGATTACCTTCACTCCAAATGCGGCAGTTTTGTTTGTTGACGTAGCCATTCAACCAGAAGTGCGCATCATCGCTAAACAAAATTCGCTTATGAAAATCGGGAACAACGGTAATCTCGTTTTGGGCACAGTCAACGAATCTACGCCGAGCGTGAGTCTATTTATGATGAATTGCCAAATCAAACTGAGAATAAATCACTTAACAGCTGTTAAATCGGTCACCACCTTGAAAAGTAATGCCAACTTAAAATTCTATACCTCTATAAAAAACACTTTATTAGTTTGCGAGTTTCATCTGAGCTCCATTTTTTACGTCTCTGTTACTCTATTTCGAGTTATTATTCTACACTATCATTGTAGATGTTTTCAACTGTTTCCCTGTGTCCTTGTTCTTATTTCGTTGACAAAACTGTTGTTTTCCTGTCTCTGTCCAAGATTCTCTATAACAATTCGCTCTCGCCACTTTTGGCATATAGCAGAATGGTTGGTTTAGCTACGGTCATATGCTCCTCGACTTTCTAAGGCCAAATTTATGTCTATTCTATTAGAGATTGCCTAAGAAGAAAATCGGAAGGTTTAATAAAACTTTTTCTGATGCCAGGCAGTCGGGCAGCCTTGAAAGCTTTGTCATTTCGTAAGGTGTAGTCGAAGTTATCATGTGATTTATGTGTATCTTACAATGAACTTAGAGAACACAACAAAGCTGCGCTCTGTTGAAACCCTAGTCTTGAGGGCCATACTGAATACGAAAGAGCTGACTACTTAACAAAAAGAGCTGCTCGGTGGGTTTTTATTGATTAACTTCTAGGGTTAAGAAAGAGTTCGTTCAAGCTTAAGAAAGAAGTTTGTTTCACCGACTTCTGATAGATTCTGAAACTTACTACAGCTTAATGCGAGCGAATTTCTACTACTAATGAGTCCACTTAACGGTCGCTGCTACCATCAATATATCTTAGGAAATGTTACAACTAATCAGTGTAGATTCTGCACATTATACGTTAAAGCGTCTGAATACATTCTCTGTGAGTGCCCTGGATAAAGTTGCAAGGGGAAGCTATAGTAACTTCAAAAACCTACATTATTTTCTCACCAAGCAAGTTCCTTTCGAAGCCCTTATTTGACATGATGAATACATGAGGCTGCATCAAAGAAAAAGCCATTAGCCTTCTCAAACTGTTATTTAATTCGAGCAGTCATCTGCTAATTGTGCTTTACTCATAGTGTTAAACAGAGATTTCTTTAGCGTTTTCGAAATCTTTTGCAAAAATCCTCCACTAAAATGGGAAATGGCTCTTTCATTCATATTCATTACTTTTGCTTTTGAAATATATTTTCTATCTTTTCATTTCTATCGCATTTAAAATACAATCGAATTTTTAATTACACGCTGCAAACTGATAATTCAATTGTAAAAAAAATGTTGTGCAACGAATTTTTCGTTTAATTTTTTTTGTTTTTTTTGTTTGTTTTGTTTTTGCATACTCTTTAGTTCTATTTAATTCTCTTCTTTTCAGTTCTGGTTTTTATCACAGCTACACCATTGATGGTACAACGCTAAATACATGAGAGTGCCATTAGCATGCATCCAGCCAGCTATTAGTGGAGTGCCTTTTAAGTCGCTGTCCATTTTGTGTTAGTATATTATGCGCATTTTCAAGTTTCTTTAGCGGTTTTTTCTAACCATCTAACTGTCTGTCCTTTGTATTCTTATTCTGCTCTTTTGATTTTTGTATTTTTAATTTGTGTTTACTTTGCAGCCTGGCAGAGACGACTTGATGAGAAGTTTAGTAATTTTTTATTTTATTTTCTTAATTCAAAAAGATTTTCTTGTCCAATATTTCTTGTTTTTAAATTAAAATTAATTTAAAATTTCCTTTCAATAAATGCGACCCACTGTAGAGATCTGCCATTTCTATGTGTCCCTCCATCAAAGATTGTCAATTCATTTCTTGTTTTATTGCTACACTGTCTGTCATAATGTAGGAGAAACATGTACAATTGAAACGTATTCAGAGTTGTTAAGCTTCTTTTTTCATATCATGCCATTCATATATAAAAAATAGAGAAAAAAAGAAGCAAAAGATGGGTCAAGTTTTATTTTATTCCTTGTACATTATGCACTTGTACAAACATCTTTATTTAAAATAAAAAATAAAAATATTTCTCATTTTATCTCAAATATACATACACAGATAAAATAAAATAATAAAAAAGTGACATAAAACACGAAGTAAAAGGAAGAAAAAGTGGGAGTAAAAAGAAGAAAAAAATATAGTAAACTCATGTTGTTTGAAGCGTGATATTTGAAGTACTCGACGACAGCTAGCAAGCAGTAAAAAGGCAAATGCAGCGTTAAAATATTGTGTGTCAGACTATAAAAATCATAAAAATGGTGAGAGTGCACATGACACAACATCAATATTAAGTATTCATGTTCAAACGAAGTACAACTAGAGTTTCATGTACAGTATAAAGAGAGAACTATACAGAGTGACGAATAGTGAAGTGTACAAGATGATAGTTTATTGTTTTGTGTAAGCATTCTGTAAACGCAACATATTCGTATTATATTTTAAGAAAAACCATGCTTAGAATTATCTTGTTAACTAAGGTTTTCAATGTTGCATTGGACTAACAAGTTTTCAGAGTAAAATTTGTATTTTGCATATTTTTAGGATGGTTTCTTTAAAACTACTACTAAAATTGGTTAAAATACAGTACATATCGCTTAAAACGCGTACAAACTCACCACAAAGACGTTGTTTGCTTACCGGTACTTGTCTAAGCCTACATATCAATTTGTTAAATTGTTAATTTGTTTTTTTTTTCTCTCAAATCTGGAGAGTATACTAAATAGGCTGACAGTTCGTAACACGTTAAATAATTTTCTATCATATTTACTATATGCATGGTTTCACAGTCTCAACACAAAAGCGATCTTTCACACCCTAGATAACCCAATGTTGGCTGGGAGTCTTGCTTGTGGTGTTTTGCAATGGACCGATGTTTCGTCTACTATCATACTGTTATGTTTTAACCTTTTTCAACCGTACGAGTTCTTTTAATGCCATCAAAATAAAATAAATACCACATTATTGTTGTTTTAGAGTTTTTATTTCCTCACTTTATCTTAATACAGTTTATCTTAACACAGCAACTTATTTATCTTGCACTTAATATTCATTTATACAACACTTTTATTTACACCTAAACACGACTTTATTTTATGACTTGACTACCTAGGTAGGTTACGTTAATTTTATATCCGCTAATTTTAAACATGTAAGATTGTGATGGTCGAATTGGCAATGCCATCAAACACACAAATCATTACAGCGATAGCAGGATAACACGGTATCAACCTTGACACAAAGGCACTAATGTAGTGTATTCTCTTTTTTAGGCATTTTTGCTTTTGTAACAATACTATCATCATCTCGAACACGCACTATTGCAGGACACTGCGACTCATGGGATCTATTGTGCCTCTTCCGGCCTTTAGTTTGTTCAGCAGATTTGCAGCCTTCCCAATGAACAGCAGCAGGTCTGAAACCAAAATGGGGATATATCAATCATGGATGTTTATTTATCTCCACACCTAAGCCTATGAAGGACTCCACATTCACACAAAATATGATCAGCTGTTCTGATACCGGTGCGCATAGTCTAAGAGTGTCCACATTTATGACCGTCATCCTCTTCAGATACGCTCTTAGTCTACAGTGAAAACTCCGTAGGGAGTTTAAAGTTAGGCCTGCCATTGCCTTACTTGAGAACCTTAGAGCGATGCCCAAATTGCGGGCTGATCACCGCCCTAGAGTGGCGAAGTCCCCTTTGAGCATTCCAGTGTCGTAAGCATCTGAAAATTTCCAATCCATAATTTTTTTTTGAGGATGGTATGAAGTGGAGCTACACAGCAAGGTCCCGGACCGATATATGACACCATGGAACCCCTTTTGTCAAACGATGCTATTTCAATACCATCTATGTCTAAGTACCCAAAACAAATGAACCTGTTTTCCAAGTAAAAGATTTTGCAAAGTATCGTAGCAATATTTGACCAGTTTAGATATCATACGATTCAGGCCAAGTGTCCTTGGTTTTCAGAGAATTCCATATTGTAATGGTATTGTCGTCATATATAGTAATGGCTATAATCCTAGCCTGTAAGACACTCAGTAATCTTCCTAGTGGAATCGACAAGTCTCGGTTGGGTTCATGAACATCAGCACCGGCACAGTCATTCCTTTTGGAGCCATCTGTGCACCAGTTTAGATCAAACCCACTCTAACAATACCAGTCTGAGAATTCAACCCTGAATCTCCTGCCTAAGCATGACGGTATAACATCCAGGAACAAAAATGGTTCTCCGACCACCCTGTGTAGAATAAATAGACTTTCCGACATATTTCGGGATCCTTTGGTGAAAACTTTTGTAGCCGAACATGCTACCAACCTCATAACATAAATGTTAAGCGCTGTTACCTCAATCAAGGTCTTAAAGGATGCTGTTAGACTTCTTCTGTACTCCGTCTATTTTATTAATGCTGGTAACTTACGCAGCTTTTCTCTACCAAGCTATTGCCGCATATATGATAATAAGCCAGATAATAGTGGTATTTATCCATAGTGTGTCTTTCTCTACGAAAGACCCAAAGTCTTAGCTCAGGAAAAGCGGTCTGGCCACAAACGGCACCCATGTGTGATTGTCAACTAAGCCTTCTGTCCAAAATGACACCAAGACACTTAACCTCCTTAGAAAATTTGATGGTGGAACCCATAAAAGAAATGCAGTGTAAAAGGTACCACCAGCGTTTTTGAGGGGTTTAGCGAGAGCCCTGTATGGGTGCAATATGAAAAGTCGTTGTTATAAGCCGCTGGAATGAAATCCGCATACTACGAATCAATATTTGTTGCAGTGTCCTAACTCTTCCTCATGGCAAAGAGTTTCATAAAAAAGAAATTCTAATCCAATGACCTAAACAGCTATAGAATTAAATCCACATGGAAAGTTGCATTTCAATGTCTTAAAAATGAATATTAAATTACGGAAATTGATTAAAATCAAACAGTAGTCCAGTTGAGCACTAAACAAAAACATTTTGTTTTTTATTTATTTAAGTTATATATGTATTAATTGCTTATAAAAAATGTTTAACTTAAAGTATGCAATTAAATTTCCAACTTAATTCTTGAAAGTGTTTGTGAATATTTGCAATGATTTCATGTTGTTTCCACGTTGAATTTCACTCTATTACAGCATCAATAAACAGTCATTTTTATACTTCAATATATACAAATAACAACAAGTAAGTACATTTTCATAGTAACATGAACACCTACTCACACACCTACTTACACACACACACACACACACAAACAATAAATACATAAATAAGTCCCTTTCATTTACAATATATTTCAGTCTTATTTTTTGTTTTTATTTTTTATTTTTTATTCTCTTTTACACTCTCTTCATCAATTCGGTAGATATAACAAAAAAAAAAAAAAAAAGAAAACAAGAAAAAATAAAAAAATAATCTTATACACACCCTCCCATACATACAACATATCCGCATGCAAACACATAAAACTGTATAAACAAAGCCACAAACAAACACATGTGAAAACATCTAACGCGGCCATTGATAAAAATGTTGATGATGGTGATGAGATGCTATTGATGTACTTACTTAACAAACCCAGATACTCACTCAACGTGTATGATGTGTATTCAAATGCAACAACAACTACAAAAACTGCCATAATAAAAATAAAACGAATAAAATTAAAACGACCGACGACAATCGTAGGGATGAACGAAAATTTAAACGAATTCTTTGTATTTGTATTTGTTGCTTGTAGGAGTATTGCTCTTTACTGCTGTTTTTTTTTTAAATTTTTTTCGCTCTGGTCAATTTAAAATGCGAAACATTATCAACACCAACACCAACACCAATGCATAGCCAGCAGCATCGTCATCATCGTTATCATCGAAGTTGTTGTTATTTTTGTTGTAAAGTGTTAAATTGATGTATTTGTAGCAATTGTTTTTAGCATTGAAATGCTTTTAGTGTTTTTATTTAACGTGTCCAGTTTTATTTATTTTTTTATTTTTATTTTGACGATGCATGAGTAAATGTATTTGTATGTGTGTGTGAGTATGTGTGTGTGTGTACATATAAAATTGTGTTTATGTTTGCGCATTTGAGTATTTGTGTGCTAAACATTTTATAAGGAAAACAATATTTTTTCACGCTCACTCACTCACTCACACACTATACTCGCACTAATTTTGTTTTTTATTAAAACGATCATTATCACCAGCAGTGTTGGTGGCACGTAATATTGGCATTAAAAACTTAGGTGTAGATTTTTAATGCGATGTGCTGAGATCTGATGTTTATTTTTTCAGTTTTTCAGTTCCTCTTTATTTAAAAGGTTTGCAAACGTAAAAAGGGTAAAATAGTTAATTGATGATTAATTTGCAAGTATTTTGAGAAAGGAAAGATCAGAAAATCAGTTCAGGTGTTAATTAAAAAAGTGTGATGTTTGTATCCAAGAATGGATGAATGACTAAACAGTAAGCTGCGGCACTTACTTTGAAATTCTGTGTAATCCTTTTTTGTTTATGAGCAAACTTTATAATTTGAAAACAGGACAATAAAGCAGAAAAGCTTTTTATTTCTTAACTTAGCTTATCATTTTCTGAACTTCTTAATTACCTTAAAATATAAGCTTGTGTGCTTGGTTTATTGTACTGTTGGTAGACCTATTTTTGAGGCATATTCTATTATGACCCACATACAGTTATTGATCCATGATTGGTTTTATTTGTAGCAAAATAAAAGCAACACAAACCTATAAGCAAAGCTTCTCTTTATTTCAATGTCTCTGTGTTCTGCATTTCTTACTCAGTACTAGAAGGCTGATGGAAAGGTTGTCTGGATCCAGTACAACAAGGCCATTTTGCTACAGTAACTTTCCGTGGATCAGTTAAGATATTCTATAGAAAGCCTTGCCAACAATGAAAACTAAGATTACGTTATCATAAGTTCCAAGGGCTCATATATGATTAGCTGCGTACCAGCGTGATACCAAATATCAAGGACGTCCAAGAGAGGTAATCGCCATAGAAATTGTCGATCAATCATTTGTAGGTCTATTGAATTGTTTAATATTTGTATTGTTAACGCTAGACAATAAGCGAAAACGTTGACCTCATTGGTTCTGAGGACCCTTATGAAGTCAAACAACTGGGATTTTATATTTTGTGGCATAAAAAGCTACCAACTTTTGTATATTCTGGTACTTGAAAAGGTAATGTATGTAATATAGGCAATTTAAACAATTGCACTGCGACCACCGTTAATCTATTGTGCCTTCTCTTGTCATTTGCGAGTGCAACACGTCAAACAACTAGACCAGCTATTTCGAAGGAAGTGTCAATAATTCACCAACACCCAGGGTATAACCATACTGATCAAAATGTTCCCGGAATTTATTAAAAAAAAAATAGTTTTTTCATCTAAATCTATATTGTCTCCTCTAAAGTAGTCCCCATCTACTGTAACACACTTTTGCCAGCGCTTGATCCACTACTCGGAGCATTTTTTAAATTCGGCTTTCGGTATGTCCATCAGTGGTGATTCCTGCGATTTTTCCACTATTTCCTTTCGGCTGCTGAAACGCGTTCTCCGTAATGGCTTTTAACTCGATTGAACAGAAATAAGTCACAGGTGGCTGTTGACTGGTATTTGTTGCATTTTTCGTCAAAAAATTGCGAATAATTATGACAAAGTGCGACGGTGCTTTATCATGGTGCAAAATTCATGAGTTTTCTGCTCACATTTCTGGTCTCTTTCGGCGAATTGCTTCACGCAAAACATCTCATAATGCCCAAGGAAAACTCTTTGCTTACTGCCTGGCTTTCTGGCAAAAATTCAGGCTGCACTTTGTTTTCTTTTTTTTTTGCAGAAAATGACATGATTCTTTTGTCTGGATTGCGTGTCGCACTTATAAACCCACGTCTCGTCTCCACTAATGATCCCTTTGATGAATGTGGGATCAGAAATCATGTCTTTTGCCACCTCAACACGGTCTCTTTTGAAATTAAGGTCTGTTTGCGCCAACATTGCTGCTACCCGACGAAAACACAATTCGTTAGCCAAGATGTCGTGGACGGATCCGTAGGCAGTGCTCAAGTCCTCCGCTATTTCTCTGATGGTTAATTTGCGGTTATTGACCAACATTGCTTTCACTTTATCAATGTTTTCTTCCATTTTCGATGTTGATGGTCTGCCACTGCGTTCATCATCTTCGTTTGACTCACGAGCACTTTTGAACCGCTCTTACCACTGGCAAACGACTGTTTTCTTTAGAAAATTGTTGCCGATTCTTCTCCAACATTTCCACGCTGGTGCATAGTTAAATTTGTTTTTTACCCAAATTTTAAAAAAAGGTCGTTGTTGCAAATTTAAATCCATTTCTATAGTTGGAAATAAATCACACATAAGATAGGTGTACTCTTGGCTACGTAGCTTCTGCAAATGTCAAGCTATGGCGCTAAAATTTAAAAAACTCAAATCGGAACGACAGGTCCGCCACACGGGGGTTATTCCCGGAACATTTTGATCAAGGTGGTATGTCTGTAGTAGCTTGTACATCTTGTGTCCTAGTGCCACACAGCTAGCGATCAAATGAGCCCGAATAGATTAGTGCTGGTTTTTGATATCCCCATTCACACATGCTTATTGTATGCATATTGAGCCTTAAGTGTTCCCGAAGGCGTCTTTGGGCTTTTACTTTGCAGTTTTAAGCCAAACTTCGCTGTTTTAGCGACGAAACTCAGAAACCTTTTGGAGAGTTCTAAGCCACTCTCTTCATACTGACTCACTACGAATGCTGACCATTATCTTATATCCTCTTTCTCTTCCGGAAGCCAAAAGATGGTTCCTATTTTGGCATAGATATCTGCCAAATTTTTTCCTTGTCACTATGATGTCCCTATGAGGCATTGGCCTGCAAGTCTCTGTACTCTAATAGTCTCGATATAACCATTATTGGTCTAGATTTCTCCTACCATACCAGAGAGCCAAATAGATATCTGCCATATTTTTTCCTTGTCACTATGATGTCCCTATGATGATTTGGCCTGCAGGTCTCTGTACTCTAATAGGCTCGATATAACCGTTATTGGTCTAGTTTTCTCCTACCATACAAGAGAGCCGAATAGTGTTATAGGTCTGACCATTTGAGTATATACTCAGCAAGTCATTTCGGACAACAAGCCCAGGAATTACCGAGTAGTTGTTTCGTAGTTCAAAATCTATTTGTGGCCTTTTTTATTTTGGCTTAAGTCCGACTCCCTAGTAAATTGAAAAGGTAAAGAGGGAATATCAATTCTGATTAGAAAATTAATTCCAGTAGCACGGTCACTGTAAGCACTAGGAACTTCCCATACAATTTGCGGCTGTAGCTTAGACGTAAAATGCATGAATAGACTCTTTTAAATCCGTGAACAAGAATAACAAATCTATGCCCAAAAACGTAAATTTTGGCTCTGATCTCATTTACATGTAGTAGATGGTGTGCTCTGGTAAAAGGTAAAACATATAAATCAGTAGTAACGGCTCCCTGCTTTATGTCCATTATGGCTCCAATTTATGGTCACTTCAAAGCAATTTATGTCCCTGTCCAAACACAATTCGTATAAATGTTTGTATGAGTTTTATCAATATTTGTAAAGCTTTGGCGCATTAAAATTCAGAACAAATCCAATGAACACAGTGAATTTTTAATGTTGTTCCTTAGGTCCGTCGGTTTGTAAAGGGTTTGTGAAGGGCCCGCCAAATAATTTTTGTTTTGTTTTTGAAAATGCTATAAAAAAAACTACTGAATACTTTCTCAAGTTTATTTTTTTATTTGAAAGTACAATCCTTCCGGTTAATAATGAAAAATAAAATCATTCAAATGGCTGCCTCGGCTGGTCATGCAGTAGCCCACACGATCGGTCCAATTTTATCGATTGTGTGCAGCTGTATTTCACCAATGACTTCACGAATATTGTCCTTTAAAGCCTCAATTGTCTCTGGCTTGTTTGCGTAACACTTATCTTTGACGGCATCCCATAAATAATAGTCCAACGGTGTCAAATCGCAGCTCCGAGGTGGCTAAACGACATCAGCTCTGCGGCTGATAATGCGATCTTCAAAAACAGGGCGCAAAACATCGAGTGTAGCTTCGACTGTGTGGCACGTAGCGCCGGCCTGTTGAAACCAAATGTTGCTAATATGCTCCTCTTAAATTTTTGTGAACAAAAATTCGTTCAACATGGCCCGATAACGATCGCCATTGACTGTAACGGCCGCTCCTTGCTCATTTTCGAATTATGCCTCTGGACCAAAATCCGCACCAAACAGTGACTCGTCTTGGGTGTATCGGCTTTTCAATATATGCATGCGGGTTTTCTGTGCCATAAATGCGACAATTTTGCTTATTTACATACCCGCCAAGATCAAAACGAGCTTCATCTGAAAAGATGTTTTTTTTTTTTTTTTTGGCAAAATCGGCATCTTCTGTAAGTCGATCGACCAAAATAATGTCCCAATATTTTCCAGCGTTTTTCAAGCGTTTACACTAATTATCTCTCAAATCAGACATGAGCTAAATGTTACCATTCACGAAATAAGCATTAGTTGAAAAAAAGACTTTAGATGGCGGACCCGTTATGTTCAAGAATACAATTTTTTTAGAATGAACATTGTGTCATTCGCATAATCAACTTCATTCAGAGTTATTGAACAGGATCAACATTAAAGCAACGTCATGTGACAGTGCTAAGCATGTGTGTACTACTGTGAAGTCACTATGGCAGAAACCTGTAAATTTTGTCACCAATTGTTACCATATCCAGTATACTCATTAAGTCTCCTGTGACTTCATCCTATTTTTGAATTTGAAAAAAATAACTGAGTGGTAGGGTAAGAGGTCATTACTGAAACGAATTTCTTTTTTTTTTTTTAATTTCATTATGTATTTGCATGAAATAAAAAACTAGAAAAACTGAATCATTTCAGAAATGAAGCTTCACTTTGCGCAGTATTATCTGTAATTTATGTAGTACCAATCGTCCTGGTATGGTTTCAACATCAACATTTTTGAATCGTTTATTTTAAATATTCGACTGATTTATTCTATATATTTAATTACTATTAACGCAGTATATTTTCAAGGCTACAATACAACTAATTAATTATTTATTTTTAATAAAAATGTTTGTAATATTTTTTGCATATTCATTGGTTTTTTTATGAAATTCCTCTCAGACATACTTAGTTGTTTTTGGCATTAATGGAATATATTTTTTACTTTTTAATAAAAAATTCATTCCTGAATAAATATTTACTTTGAGTTTATTTTTCTCTAAAGATTTCATTTTAACATTTGTGAGTAAACCAGTTGAAGGTCCTTTGATTAAATGCAATTAAAATGAAGCTCAGACGTGATATTTACATTTTTTTCTTTTTTTTCTCATTTCTAATAGTTTAATCACTTAAAAGGCTTTTAAAGTACTTTCTTTTTTTATTTAAACTTGAAATTTTCTTTTAGCGTAATATTATAAGTCCGAAGGTCACACCATTAAAAAGTTGTTTAAGGTCTTAATTTTGCAGAGTATATGTAAATATTCAAAAAAAAAAAAAAAAAAAATAAAAATGAAGATGAAGAACGACTACTTGATGAGCTACACTTTAAAAACACTTTAAGCAAAAAATGTTCCTTTTTTTTCTCCGTCACTACTCTAGGTATAGTATGGGCTTTCCACAAAGCATCCATTGCGTTCAAGTTAAGTAGATGATTAGTCCACTGTAGCTTTCTCCATATGATTTTGCGTAGTGGTGAAGATCCTTGCTAATTGGCGGTGACTTTTACTTTAATAATGTAATTTTTTCCCAGTAGGTGGCGTATGTTTGCTGATCATTCGTCCAATGTTTTTCGTCATTGCCAGAGGTCAGCGGGAAGTTCAGGGGGGCTTCTACTTTAATTTTCGGAATTGGAATTGTCCGGAGGGAAGTTGAAGCCTCTTTATTATACATTCGAAATCACAATTAAATTTTTCTTCGTCATGTCCTCGAACCAGGGTCATTTATGTTGTTATGTGTGCACTCTAACTACGATACCACGCCACCACAGGATACGGTTAAATAAATTCGTAGTTGGTTGGTAAGTTAGTTACAACGGATAGCCAGACACTGGCCCACTTGAATTCAATATTGATCCCAATGTGATGCCATTAGAAGATAGCGTCCATAAGGACCTATATGTCTTTCCGCTGTCCCAAATTAATGAACCGCACGCAAGCACAAAAGAAGAAAGCCATCTGATGCTCACATCAACGGATGTATTATGCAGAAACGGACTCCCAAGAAAAACAGTCCTAATATCCCAAAAGTCACTGTCATAAGAAGTGCTCAACAGTCTCCTCCTCTTTCCCTTCTTGACTACTCCTACAGTAATCATTAAACGATAGACACATTCTCCAAACATACTCACCAGCCACGCAATGCCCAGTGATGACAGCCACCAGTATTCGCAGCCTATGTCGTGACATCTCTATGACAGATTCCGAACGATCACGATCGTCTTGATACAGTGCAGATGAGCTCATTTTCCCATGTACTTGTGCCCTGCCCGGCAAGCATTGCAAAACCAACCTCTTTGGCAAGGAGAGATGTTTCCCTCTATAGTTTGTCCGCCACACAATTCCATTGGGTGAATGTCTCGCCATCTCATTACACTCACATACTAGTCGTGATGCCGAGTAAAAACGGAAGAGTACCATGATCGTAGGCTAACTGAGCTATAGCACATTAGCCATTCCGCTGTCCTTCTCAGAGAAGGAAGAGAATAGAGACTCCCCAATTCCTTCTGAGGACTTTGAGCCGTCTGTGTACACCTCATTAGAGCCAGATCCAATTTTCTGAGTCTGGTGAGATCGCATCCAAATACAGCAGGATGGTTACACTCCCATGACCTTGGTCAGACTATGCCCTAGCCATCCTCAACCTTATAGCAGACATAAACATCATTTGCTTAGCCATCAGGTTCACCGAAAGCCAGTCCAACAATACAAACAAGTCTTACGAAAGAGTGTACTAATAAATTTGTAATTTAAGTAAAATTATAAATCTAAGCACTGCGATTCTCAAGCCGAGATAAGAATAAACTTTTGCTTATATGTTATATCAAGTTTGTTTCACAGAGACTTACAGCGTTACAAACATCATACCAAACTGAATATACAGCCATTAATTACTTTGGTGTAGGGCATAGAAATGAAAAGTCTGAACATTGATTTCAAGGTTCAAGGTTTTTTACTTGTGCGTCACTCTGGCGTATGATTAATTAAAAATTTATTGAAATTAATCATACGCACAGAGTGGCAAAATATTACTAATATTCTCTAGCTATTTCGCTCATTTTATATATTTTTAGTACACAAACAAACAAATCCTTTAATTTCCAATTACTTGGAAACAATTTTACTACAAAATTATCATTTTATAGCAGCAGCAGCAGCAGCAGGCGCAGTAGCAGGAATGCTTGAATGTCAAAATACAAAAATAGAAGCTCGAAAAAGCAGTTGAGAAAAATATTTTTAGAAAAAGAAAAAATAATAAAGTTGAGCAAAATTGAAATTGTTTTTCAGCAAAAAAGCAAAAAAAAGGAAGTCCTTACTCTTGCTACAGTTCGTTTTTTAAGCGCGGTGGGCCATAGGGATCTATGTTGTGAATGTTAATAATATTTTATGCAATTTTCTTAAGTGTTAAGCCTCAAGCTGTTTATGAATTCAAGTTTATTGGTTGGAACAAGTTTTTCTTTCCTCTTTCCGTTTTGCTTATATATTTATTTCTGCTGATTTTAGTTTGAAACATTTTTATTTTTTTCATTTCGTTTCGTTTCGTTTTCTTATTGCATTTTTTCCTTTGATTGTTTTTTTTTTTTGATTTTTCCACGCAACTCTCTTGTTTACCGGGAAATTGTTTTGCAAAGAAAAAGTTTGCTTAAGATTTTAAAGCGAACTTTCATTTTTTTCATTTTTCATTTTATTCCTTTAGTAATACCTCCCTAAGATAGCCTTTATTTTAGCCAAGATATTTACATAATAGTTAAGAGAAACTTTGTATTTTTAAGTAATTATTTCTACACCAAATTCTGATTTAGCAGTTATTGCATGCGAACTATTTTTCTTTTTTTTATTACCTACCATTGGTTTTAACAAATGTTTACGAAAAGTTTGCTTTCATTTCTAATTTTTTAAGGTGCGTGCTTTATCATAGAAAAAAAAGAAAAAACTGTAAAACAACAATTTTAAAATTATATTTAAAAAATCTTGTAATTTTCTTTATAATTTTCTATTGAAGTTACAGTTTTAATTTGAAATAAGGGAAACAACGCCGGACAAGAGAAAGTAGACTTAAACATAAAAAAAAATTCCGATTCCAAAGATGGAATTTTATTTAATTTTAATTAAATTTTCTTTTTTTAAATAAATTTAATATTCCATTAAAACTCACACTCCTTTAGTAAGTTTGAATGTTAATAATGTCGATTATTTTGCTTAAAAAAAGCATTTCTTATAATAATAAAATGAATGAGCGAATTATTCAAAGTCATGTTCATCGCTAAACACCACTTTTTCGCATCTTTCTGGTAATATATGAATTCCGCGCCAAAAGAACTGCTCCGGTTTCAAGGTAAAGAAGGAATCAAGCCAATTTCTGATACCCTCTTCTGAAGTGAAATGTATATATTCTGCATCGATCGAAACAAATGGTAGTCAGAAGTATCAAGGTCTGGGCTATAAGGTGGGTTCCATCCACTGTCTTTCAAATAGTTTTTAACCGGTCTTGCATTATGTGGCTGAGCATTGTCATGATGGAAGATTATGGCCTCGTGTCTCGTCGAAAATTTTGGTCGTTTTTCGTTGATTACTCTCTTCAAGCGAATCAATTGTGTGCGGTACAGGTCTCCTGTAACCGTCTGACCCGATTTCAATAGCTCATAATAGAAAACACCTTTGTGATCCCATCAAATACAGTGCATTACCTTAGCGTCATGGTTATTCGGCTCCGGCGTTGATTTAGCTGGTTACCCGGGCTTTGCATATGACTTTTTGCGCTTGCGATTATCGTAATGTATTCATTTTTCATCACCAGTAACAATATGATGCAAAAACTATTTCTTTTTGTACCGTTCAAGCATCATTTCCGACATGCAAAATCGCTTTTCCAAGTCTCTCGGCTTCAATTCATAAGGGACCCAATTTCCTTGCTTTTGAATGAATATCCATGCTTTTAAACGTACAAAAATGGCTTATTGTGTGTCTCCCAATAATAATGCATATTCTTCCCGTGTTTGACAAGCGTTGTCGTCGGGTAATGCTTCAAATACCTCATCTTCAAACGTTTTCGGCTGACCAGGCCTTTCCTTGTCTTCTGTGTCGAAAATAATTGTTCACAAGTTATTTAGTTGAGGCATGTAGACCGTAAGCTTCTACCAACAATTGATAACTTTCAGCAGCCGTTTTCTTTAAGTGAAAGAAGGTTATCAGACTTCAATGCAGAACATCTTTTTTAAGCACAAAACTCGACATTATTATAGCGATTGAAGAAAATGTATTTTTACACTTTGGCCTCTATTTAATACTGAATTATAATGACAAAATTCCATATTTTTCATTATTGACACAAACTATATGTGAAAGTTATGGTATATGTTGTCCAAATCGACTTTATTAACTTGTATACCCAATACAATAAGTCGGTGTGTATGAGTTATCATGGCCATTTATTATTGTTTTAAAAGCTGATCGATGCATGTTTGTACGGAATATAACATAATAATACTACCACACATCTCAATCATCGATAAAAACTGCTAGAACTTCTGGTAGGAATTCAATACCCACAAGGAGCCGTCTAAGGTTCTTAAACTATGCATGTTGTAAGCGTTTTTGGTTTCGGTATTTTTCTTTCTTATTTGACACCGAACTATCTAATTTTATGTTTCTTTTTTTAAGTCAGTAAATGGTATACAATATGATATGTTTCAAATGGTAATAACTTGTGTAGGTTGTTTGTTCTGTACTGTAGTTTAAAACCAAGACCTGAAACTTTTGTAGCCAGTAAACAGGCTTTTTAATAGAGTTTCCTTATTAGAGGAGATATTCGTTTTCAAACAAATTTTAATTTTTATTGTCACCTGGTGGAAAAGTTGTGGTTTTTTAAACAGTTTAATTGTTTAAACGTTTGTTCTTTGTTTTTATTGTAATTCTTGAGGTTATTACGTCCAAAACTAATTGTAAAAGTTTAATTTTATGAATATTTTAAAAGAGATTTTCAAAAAGTGGGCAAGTGATAGAGGAAGAGTTTTCTAATTTAATTAATCAGCGAAGATTATTACTGTTCAAGTTTGAAGGTATAGGTTACACATACATAGCTGAGTCCAGTTAAGTGTTTGTTAATACTAAAGAAGATTGTCGTATATTGGATTGGATTTATTTTAACATTGTGAACAAGCAATAATATCTTGGATATCCACTATATTTTTTTGATGCGCTATGGTCGTTAAACTTCAAAAATCATCAGTATTTCAAATTCTATGGATAAGTTTTTCTTCTAGATTTTTTTGTTTAATTTTAGATTTTTAAGGAGGCTGCTTCATACATCTTATGATAACATTGGAATAACTTTTTCGACTTCGTTAAGCCATATGTTAAAAAATTTCAAATTGTACCAGCTTTAAGTCATTCTGATATCATTTTTTAATACAACCCGTACTTTTGGATTTATTGAGAAAAAGAAAAATTTTTTTTTTTTCTAAAAATTTACAAAAATTAAAAGCAGCAAATATTTAACAGTTTCACTAAGTATTCATAACGTTGCATATAACAGAAATAAAATAGATCATAGTTCATGAAAATTGATTGGTAACTACATATTTTATTCCCTATAAATTAAAAGTAATTAGTTTTGGAAGTAGAATCTGAAATGCTGATGATTTTTGAAGTTAGGCGACCATAGCGCATCAAAAAAAATATAGTAAATATTCAAGGTCAGAATATTTGTTCTTCATTTGCTGCATAGTCTTCTTAAAGAATTAATATTGATTTTTTTAAGTGCATTTTTAAAGTGTGCTTTGGGGATTTTAAGTGTTTTAAACTTATCTATTTAAGTAAATATTACATTTGAAAAGATTTTATTTCCTTACCTTTTAAAAACACTTTATGCAACAACCTGCTATCAAAATATAATTTTTTTTAAATGGCAAAATAGCCAACAAACACTTGAAACTTTTACTATCATTTTAATGCCCGAATTAACACAATTTCAGTGAAAAAAAAAAGAAAAAAGGACAAAATAAACTTTTTCTACTTTAAAAAATTTACTTTATTTTTTGTCAGATTAAGTTGAAGTGCACTTGAAAAAAAAAACAACATTCACAACATTCACAACATTCACAACATTCACAACATTCACAACATTTGATACTGACTGCTGCAACGGAATGGAAAAATGGAGAAAAATTTCAAAATTTGTTTGTTTAGAATTTATTAAAAATAATAATAAAAAATAAATACGGTCTAGCATGTTTGAAGGCATTGAAAATTGAATTCAAGTAAGATTTTTGGCCTTGACGATAAAAAAAATACAATTTTAATCATAAATCAAAGCGACTTCATTCCCAACACTAATCTCACCACAAGCAGTTGGTCAGTAAGTCAGTAAGTTAGTCGGGCAATTATAAAATTAACTAATACTGCCAGCATTTACCCGTGTATGCAGTTAATAGTGTCAGTTATTACCTAAATGTTTGGCTCTTTCCTCTCTTTTTTACTGTTAACTTTTCTTTCTTTTTTTAACTTTTGTTAACTTGTCCGTAACATAAATGTATACTTACTTTGTAAATTCTCTTACTTACCAACTTTCATTTAAAGGATGCCAAATACTTACATACTCATACTTACGAATTCACTTTCATACGTGGCATTAATTGTATGTTTCATTCGCATTCCATTTTTACTGCCACGCTCCTACACCAGTGCTGTTCTCTACTACGTATACGTAATATTATTTGAAGGGCATTGTAATGCACATCACTCATACGTCACATGGCGCAAAGAAAACAGAAAAAACGGAATATAATGTTCCATCATATATTCCTCTCACCAGATGGTATGTATGTATGTATGTATGATCGCAAATATATGAAATTTTTACAATTTAATCACTCAAACAATGTATGGATATGCAAAATTAAAGTAAAAAAGGCATTTTTTAAAATGAAATTATTTGTTGCATGTTGGTAATGCAATAATGGCAGTGATGCCATAACTTAAAAAACCCAAAGCAACAAACATAATCGGAAAATCAAATAATTTTTTGATTTTAATATTATTGAGAATGTTACCTCATCAGAGTGCTTAAAGATGAATTTTTTATATATTTAAATTGAATTAGAATGGCAACACTGTGTAAAACGTTGATGTTAAAAGTTGTTGATGATATACTGCAGGGTATGTGCGAGTTTATTATGCTTTTGTGTCTGCCAGTAAAACGCTTGTCAGTCAGTTACTCAGTCAGTAAGTGCCCATCAAAAGCCATGAACTATTTTGTAAATGTGCTAACAAATGGATGGATAAACGAATGCATTTGCCATCAACCACTGGCAACAAATTGAAAGTAATATCCATTTGGAGCAGCGCAAAAAAAAGGGGATGACCAACTAAATGAATATATTTTTTGAATAATCTGTTTTCCTCCTTTTTTTAAAATAATTCTTAAAAATGGTAGTAGTTTATATAATAAAATTTTGCCTGTAAAACTGTAGCCTTTCACTGTCAGCTTTTACTAGACTTTTATCCACTTTTGAGAATAAAAAAAAAAAAAAATTTGTGGTTAAAAAAAAAAAATAGCTTAACCACCACCAAAACGAAAAAAAATATTTTATTTTTTCTTAAGACCAGCACACAGGGAATAACCTGTACTCATGCAGCCATTTGTGCTGGTACTAGGAAAATAGGTTGAGGGAAGGAAGATATTGTTACGGTTCTATCTTTTTGAAAACGTGTATTTAAGAGTTCGTAGATTGTAGTTAAAATAAAATAAATCTTGTGTTTAGTTTTTAATTAATATCCTTTATTCAACACAATTTTGTGCACCACGGCTAGTAACCGTTTTACATACAATAATCAATTTTCTATTCTTAATTACTTTGTCTGTTTACAAGTTTGTAAACAACAACACTTACTCGTTGTTATAACTTAGGTTCGATCACAACTTAAATTTTCTTCGACCAGAATTTAATCTCGCCGGATTCAAACCAACAAGTTAACTTTACTTAAACTGCTTCTTGTTTGCATCGATGTGCTTTTTATATGGTTGAGTAAACAACACATCGAAAGCTCTCGAACCTCTCGTATTTCAGGTAGATTCCATTTCTTTCTTTTAATTTCTTTTTAGTTCTTTTGTAGCCATGCATATCTGAACATCTGCCTCCTTCAGCTCTCAGTATTTGTTGTTGCTTGTTTATTGTCTGCTACTTGCTTTCTTTGCTGCTTAATTATTGTTGTTGCCGTGTTATTTCTATTTACTTTACCTCTGCTAATGTCTGTTGTTGTAGATTTGGTTATTTGTAAACAGCATGGGTAGTTGTTCTTGCAACTTTTGTTTATTCATTTTAGCGAAGTAATAAAGAGGTTCGCAGTCACAGTCCTAGCAAGGAAAACATTTTTTTGTTGTTCTACAAAACACTATTTATCAACGAAAACGCCACCAAATTCAACGCGATCATTCAAACTCCGCTCTCGCATATCAATACCACTTTTCTAGAATCTTTTGCCTCAAAATAGGTCTGAGTTTCGTGCGTAAATTCTTACCGGCGAGCATTTTTGTTTTGTTTTTTTTTTTTGAGGTCTGCAAACAGCCTGTAGTTGCTGGAACTGGAAAATTCGATAGATGTGGGAGGAATTTTAAGTTCAATTCAAGTAGCTTTGCCATTGTGTCAGAATCATCAACACGTTCTTGGTTTTAGTCAACAGTGAGCAAACGCAGCACCCACTTTGCCTAGAGATTTTCATAGTCAGATCATCAAGCAATATAAAGCCAAGACGTTCTTTTAATATCTTGACAATATCAGTTAACTCACGCATTTTCAGTTTTCATCACCATCATTCAAAACGATTTTGTTGATTTTTGTAATGTTTTTTGTGTAACTACCCAATTTAGTCATCCACTGCATCATTCGTGTCTCTATAACCACGCTTGAAAACTGCAACCCAACGTTTCCCTATTGTTTTTGATGTAGCGAAGTTTCCAAAATAGTTTTGAAGCTATTGCTTCTCTCTCACGATATTTTTGTAATCCATTGTACTGAAAATAGCAGAGGTGGCTTAACTCTTAGCATAATAACTCACAAACTAATTAATAGAATACTATCTTGATCGAAAATATTCCTGAATAACATCCATCGTTCCGAGGTTTGAGGTTTTTTTCTTGTTAAGTTGGTACATCTGTTGTTGATATTCCCGCTAAATCTTAGCGTCATAAATTTGCATATTAAATATTCGGTTTTCGGTATGACCATCGCTTCCTGCGATTTTACCATTATTTCCTCTCGGCTGCTGAAACGCATTCCCGTAATGGTTTTATAACTCGATTGAACAGAAAGAAGACACAGGGAGCCAAATCAGGTGAATACGGTGGCTGTTGGATGGCATTTGATACATTTTTCGTCAAACATAATAAAATAATGATGATAATGTGCGACGGTGCAAAATCTACGAGTTTTTTGCCCACAATTCTGGTCTCTTTCGGCGATTTGCTTCATGCATACGTCTTATAACGCACAAATAATACAATAATGTTGCACTACACCGTTTAATCCATGAAAACCGTGAGCATTGCCTTCTCTTTGACTGAAAACGACATATCTTTTTTGGTCTCAGTTCATTTGGTTAACGCCGTTCTATTGCCTGATGTCTGGATTGCATGTCGTTCCCATAAACCCACGTCTCGTCTCCAGTGATGATCCTTTTGATGAATGTGGGATCGGATTCAGCCTAGCAAATCATGTCTTTTGCAAACTCAGTACGGTTTCTTATTTAAATAAAATTGAGTTCTTTTGGCACTTACTTTGCTGCTACACGACGGAAACCCAGATCATTAACCAAAATATTCAAGTCCTCCGCTATCTCTCTGATGATTAATATGCGATTGTTGGCCAACATTTCTTTTCTTAATCAATGTTTTCGTCAGTTTGCGATGTCGATGGTCTGGCACAGCATTCATCATCTCCGATTGACCCACAAGCACTTTTGAACCTCTCTTACCACTGCTAAACGAAACACTTTTCCAACATTTCCAACGCTCGCGCACCATTAAACTTGTTTTTTTAAGCAAAATTTAATAGAAGTCAGTTGGTGCTAATTTGAATCCATTGCTAAAATTGTAAAAAATCGCTAACATACATAGAGATAGATCTACTCGTGGCAACTTAGCTTTTGCATATGTCAAGCTATGATGCTAAGATCAACAATAGATGTACTAACATAACAAAAAAAAAAAAAAAAAAAACTGAAATCGGAACGATGGGACGATACACGGAAACGTTTTGATTAAGCTTTGATCTTCAAAGCATCTCTTTCCAGTTTACAGAAGGATTCTGACTCCACTAGTAGCATAGAAGCTTATATTCAGCCAAATTCATCCATCCTCTCATCCACCGAAAAGAGCATAGTAATTTTGCAAGATTTTTTTTGGTTTCGTAAAAGAAGGGTTTTTTCACCTATAGTTTGTTTGCAGTTCTTCGGTCTATAATAAGTGTATAGTGATCTAAAGTCATTCCTTCTTGTGAAAATCCAGTAGCTATAGAGCGACTTTTTACTTTACTTCATGGTAAGAGTAAAATGTCTCACTATATGACAGTCGTCATTCATGAAGAATTTGCGATAAGTAGGTATGCAGATGATTCTGTTGAATATCTCATGTTTGAAATAAAAATTTTGAAAAAAAAACTGCGCAAACGCTTATACAAAAAATTTAATCCTAGAAAAATTTTCCCAAACTCACATTGTAACTCCGTTGGTCACATCAGATTTCCAAGGTGCCAAAATAAGCCACTGCAATCAAAATATAAAGTGTAAGAATATATTAAAAAAAGAAAATTAATAAATAAATATACCGAAATACTTGAGTGATAACGCATCTGTCTTGACTTGCTTTCCGCAACAAAGGAAAAGAAAGTAAAGTGAGAAAAAAGCCAAAAAAATCCATGTTCAATTGCATGAATTTTACACAAAGCAAACGAAAAAAGTATGCACAAAATAAAAGAAAAGAAAAAGAAAATATTCTTTAACGAACACTTCGAAAGAAATACCCAACGAGTGCAAATATACACAGAGAAAAATATGTGAACTCACTTGCACGCATAACACTTCTTGCTTAGCACATTTACACATTCTTTTTTCTAACACTCACTCTCTCTCTCCCTCTCCATCTTTTATTCTTTCTTGTTGTTCTACATCAGATTCCGGCAAAGAGCTGCTCTTCTCATCTGTTTTCACACATAAGTAGTCACATGCATAGGCATACAATAAGCAAAAAATAATAAAAAAAGAGAAGTAAAGAGAAAAAAAGTGGAAAAACACAATGCAAAGTGGCCTGATTGGGGGACTTCCATTTACTACCACAATTCTCGAATATTAGTAATATTAGTTTGCCGAACGCTGCTAACACATCAGTTAACTGCTGAAAATGAAATGGGCTTCCAGCTCTTACTTATAAGCTTAAGACTGGCAATTTGACAGCACAAACAACATCAAAGGCATCTTCTAAACATATTGCACAACAAAAAAAGTAAAAAAGTAAAATTTGCAAAAAAAGAGGGAAACAACAAATAACATTCTCTCTTTTGCTTTTTTAATTCTCCTTTACATACACATATGTAGTCTCACTTCGTTTAAACGAGTGTATAAGTATATGTAAGAGTGTGCGTGTGTGTGTCTACTTTTAACTATGAGTGCTTGATATATGGCAGGCAATATGTTTGCATAAAAAGTAGCAACAGTAACAGGTTATTTAACAGTAAATATTATCTCATGTCTTATTTCGAGCACATACATAAGTATGGGTGTGACTACTTCTTATACAATGTCCATGGCTCTTCTTCAAAACCTTCATAAAAGTTCCATAAAAGAATTTATGCATACTTTTAGGTGTTTTTTTTACTTTGTTTCCACTTATAATTTGTAAAATTGAAAAGAAGTATTACTTATGTGTGTGTGTGTGTGTTTCTTTCAATATATAACAGCTTACATTTTCGTTAGGCTTGCTTTACGTATTTGATCATAAACTTTTGTTGCACAGTAAGTTGTTTAATGTTTCCATAGGTTTGTTTCGTAATCAACAAACATTTGGCTTATCAGTTGCCCGGAAAGTAGTTCACAAAGAGTCCAACAAATCAATATTTAATTACAAACACAAACCGATTAAAAGCTCAATTATTAAGCGAGGGTCGATACAATATATAAAAAATGTACAAAAACTTAAGAAAAATAATTTAAAAGAAGCATTGTACACTTTAAACCACTTTTGTTAAAATTTAGGTCAATAATTGTAGGCAACACGTTATCGACTATTATCGTCCTAGAATTAAACCATATTTTTTAGAGATTTTTTGTTAATTTTTAAATAAATTGTATTATTTTACAAAATATTCATAAATTTTTTCCCCGTTACTCCTCTTGGGAGCATATAGCTTCCACAAAGCATCTCTTCCATGCCTCTTCCCATGTTAGGTTGTCCTGTCTCAGTTCTTGAATAATTGTGCGTCTCCAGGTGTTTTTTGGTCCACCACGATTTCTTGATCCTTGAGAATTCTACTCGTGTGACATTCTGGTGATACTTTCTGGACTTTTTCGGATGGTGTGACCGATCCATACCTACTTTCTTTTTATTGTAGGGTTTATTTACTTCGCATGTCTATACAAATAAGCTACAAGCCGCATTGAAAATAAGTCTTATTTATCTTTTATCTTCACTGCTAAACTCACCTGGTTTAGATTGGATAGGAAGCGTACCGATCAACTGTTTAAAATTTAAACTGCACCGTAGGAACATCTCCTTAACGGAATCTGTTCTCACAGGCATTGTTAAATAGAAGATCCTTCATGAAAGATCCTTTGTAATCGGTATATAGCGAGCTGTATGCTCTACTTCTCTCTGTATTATTGCCATTGAGATATAACAAATCACAATATTATGCAGCTTGCACTCTTAAAAAAATTCTTTATAAAACTTAACACTTTTATTATTTTTGAGACGACCCTCGTTATAATCTTTAGCAAATATTTACTTGTTTATAAGCTATCAACTATTTTACAGGTTTAAGTCATCAAAACTTAAAATATGAAAAGAGAGAAGAAAAAAGAGATAAAAAGGAGGATAAAAGTTGTGTTAAATAAAGAATAATTGGATGTTAAACATTATGTAATGGAATCCACAAATTTGTGGTCCTGTAATGCAACAGGGCAACTGAAGAGACCCGCATGTTTTAATTAAATTTTAATTTTTTACCAAATTTTCCTTTCATACTCTAATTCACAAGCACACACACACATACACATATATATATACATGTAGTTTTACACATGCCCATGTAAAGTAAATGTAAATAATTTGCTTGACGTTAAAGTCGAGGTTTCTTTGTCTGTATGCTGTTTCAGTTGTGTGATGTCACCAGCAGTTTTTAATTTTTTCATACTCACGTTCTCTCTTGGTTTCATCTTTATTTTATTTTTTATATGATCCTGTGAATTTTTTAAATTTTTTATGACTCTCTTTTGATTGAGTTTGTTGTTGTTATTTACAGTTAAAACTGGCTTATGTGCTTGCAAGTGGGTGTGTAAGTGGAGGTATGTAAATATGGCTGCCAAAGATTTCTCTTTGCTGCGGTTCCCTTTTTTGGTTTTTGATATCGCTGTACTTGATTTTGTGATGTGTGGCCAGTGTTGCCGATTTCTGTGAAATTACTCAAAAATTGGATAAAAATTTTTTCTTGAACTGTTTTTGAACCATAACTTTTTATGTAATTTTGTATTAACAATATTTCACTTTAATAAACTTTCAATTGAAAGTTTTAATTTCAAATGCAAGTTTTAAAAACCACATATATATGTTTGATTAATCGTATAAATAATCCCAAAAAAATAATCATATTGTTACGAAAATAAAAATGGTTAAAAAGAAAATACACCCGTTGTGGGATACACGCGTTGTGGGATTTTCGTATATTTTTGGTATTAAAGTCTCGCCCTGTCAACGCTGTACTAATTTGTGTATTTGGCAGCAATGCCAATTCGACCATCTTTGTTTTTTACATTTGAATTAACGAAAATAGTTCAAATGTTGTAGCAAGAACAAGAACATTCGGCAGTAATTTAAATTGTATTTAAAAGGTGGCGCCTTAGGCATAAGTAGTTAGTTATCGTTTAGCTGTCATAAAGTAAAGTCGTTTTTAGGCGTAAATAAAAGCGTTGTATAAGCGAACATTACGTTGCTGTATTAAGATAAACTGTATAAAGATAAAGTGAGGAAATAAAAGCTGTAAAACAACATCAAAGTGGTGTATATTTTATTTTGACGCAATTTAAAAGAACTCAAACGTTTTAAAAAGGTTGAAACGTAATAATATTTAAAGTTTGAAATTTGCTTCTTAATACATATAATGTAAGAAGGAACGTTGATATCACACATATTTGCCACGATAATAATTTAAAACCTTCATGAACATTTCATTACGTTTTCTTATCTCTTCTTCCGCAAAATTATTAGCCAAGTAACGTAGGTCGTCAGGTACTGTTTGATAAGTCTTCTCAAGAATAGTAATAAGTTCAGATGCCATGGTCCAATCGGATTGCGTTATAAAACTTATTGAAGTGCCTTTGCGACCAGCTCGACCTGTACGATCAACTCGATGAGTATACTCTTCCATGCTTAGGAGAAAATCATAATTAATGAAGTGGCCTTAATGAAACAAAAAAAAAGGTTAAGTTTTTTTTTAATATATACTCGTATGTAAAAAAATAAACAAACAGTAGTGCTTACGTTATGTCTCCTATATCAAGACCACGTGAAACAACATCAGTAGCTACAAGTATGCTAATCTTGCCTAAAGTAATATTCTCAATAGCTTGTTCTTTTAATTTTTTCTTACCTGTTCTAGTGAAGCATGTATACAGTCGCAGATATAATTATGGCAATTCAAATTACTTGCTAACTGGGTAACTGTTAGCTTTGGACTACAAAATATTATAAACTCTTCGTCGGGTTTCATTTTCTCTATTAAATCTGTTATCTGAAGTTTAATAAATTTTATAGTGGATCAGCTTAAAACTTACCAAAATGTACTTACCATTCTCTTCCACAATTTTTACAATTTGTTTTAGAGTATGTGTGGCTGCCAAATCCTGCGAACCGATACATACTTGTATGGGATTATTCATGTATTTCTCAGCTAAACGTCTTACGCCTGCTGGCCAAGTGGCACTTGTCATAACTATTTGCCCTATATCAGGGCCTATCTTTTGTAAATTTATATTTTTTTTAAGCCCATGTCCAACATAGGATCGGCTTCGTCTAATACCATATAAGTAATGCTGCTGACATTAACTACCTAAGGCATAGGGAGGTCGTTTACAAATTACAAATTATGATGTTCACACCACTTTCAACGGTGTCAGTTTGTGGCTGCCACACAATGTACTCAAACACTGTAAGAGTTTAAGGAAGAATATAGAAATTATTTTAAATCAAAAGATTCGCTCTTTAGCAGGGGAATTATAAGAAAATAATGACTAAACTATAGCTATCTTTCTACAAAAAACAAAACTTACGCTTTCATGCCACGGAATTGATATTTGTTAGCTTCTTTCTTAATCTGTAAAGCTAATTTACGTGTAGACGCCAAAATCAAAACATTCGGACCATCTCTTTGGTTACGCAGTATACTTTGATATTTCGTATGAATAAAAGCTGGCAGTAAAAATGCCAAAGTTTTACCTGTGCCAGTCTGAGTTATACCAATCATGACCTTCCCCTTTAAGGAGTATAGGCCAACCTTGGGCTTTGTTATTTCCGCCATAATATCTGGATATGAGGCAAACCATTGCTCAAATTTCCATAAAGGATTTGGTATATTATCAGAAGACTCCTGCTGCGACTTAAAAACTCTCGCAACGTTAATAACGGGTCCGCCATCTAACGTTTTTTTTTTAACTAGTGCTTATTTCGTGAATGATAACACTTCACGCATGTGTGATTTGACAGATAATTAGTTTTATCCTTCCGCTGAACGAATATGGTTGTGTATACGCTTGAACTTCGCTTCGCTAAGTGGGCCTGCGATCGACTTACAGAAGATGCCGACTTTGCCAAAAAAAATCATCTTTTCAGATGAAGCTCATTTTGATCTTGGCGGGTATGTAAACAAGCAAAATTGTCGCATTTGGGGCACCGAAAACGCGCACGCATACATTGAAAAGCCGATACAACCAAGACGAGTCACTGTTTGGTGCGGATTGTGGTCCAGAGGCATAATTCGAAAATGAGCAAGGAGTGGCCGTTACAGTCAATGGCGATCGTTATCGGGCCATGTTGAACGAATTTTTGTTCACAAAAATTGAAGAGGAGAATATTAGCAACATTTGGTTTCAACAGAACGGCGCTACGTGCGACACAGCCGAAGCTATACTCGTTGTTTTGCCCTGTTTTCAAAAAGAAAAAAAAATATTAGGCGGACCCTATATTATGTTGTATTGTAAGCGTATGTTTGCTACTTTAGGAGATTCTTGAAAACAATTTTTATTAATTTAATTCCTTTACGGCATCCCAATTGATCAAGCCGTCTGCAGTATTAGGCTTGTTGTCGTCTTTAGAGCATCCACCATAGAAATCAATATCTTTTGAATTATTATTTCCTGAACAATCGCCTTTCGTTTCATTCATCTGAGGTTTTATACCGTCCAAAGCACTCTTAACGTTTTTATTATCATTACCGAACGAGCGAACTAAGCTGCAAAAATGAAAAAGGTGGGCTAAGTATTTATTTACATACACACACACAAAATCTTATAAAAATATTTATCTCTGTTTTTATTTCTTCAATTTTATTTTCTTTACAAGCACGACACTGTTGAAATAAGGTTTCTGCAAGCCAGTATGGAAATTCCTCTTCCTTGGCTTTAGCCCATTTCTTAAAAATACCAAATTCTAGTTGCAAGTCTGCATAGGTACCTTTGTTATCCATTTTTAATATACTTCTTAGAAATGTGAAATTGTGCTTAACTACCGTTTTTCTTTGTTAACTCTTTCTCTGCCAAATAATCAAATTTACTTTATTTGAAACCCCCTAATAATATTTTCAGATTAAAAAAGATAATACCCTGTTGGACTATTTTCTGTGGGCACCTTTAAAAACAAGTGCTATGGCGACAAGACAGAAACAATTGAGCATTTGAAGGCCAACATTCGTGATGACATTGCTGAGATACTACCACATACACTGGAAAAGCTCTCGAAAATTGGTGCCATCGAATGGGGTACTGTGAGGCTAGCCGCGGCAGCTATATAAACGATATAAAGCGGCACTCCACAGGGAGGGGGGTTCTTTCTCCTCTCCTGCGGAATTTGACCGTTAACACTTTGCTCGTGAGAGTTGATTCTAATAGATTCAAGACTGTAGCGTATGCGAATGATGTTGCTGTGGCTGTGCCGGGAAAATTTCTTGATACAATGTCGCAGCGCCTTCAAAAATCTTTAAGACTTCTCAGTCGGTGAAATACTGATAGTGGGCTGAACGTTAACCCGGGAAAGACGGAATTGGTAGTATTCTCGCGCAGGTTCAAAGTTCCGTCATTTTCCCTATCGCGTCTGCACGGCTTTGAGCTAGGACTGTCGAATAGCGCAAAGTATCTGGGAACAATTCTGAATTCCATGCTATCCTGGCTCCAAAATACACGTGCGAGGGCGGCAAGGGCGAATGTTACGCTGTACGCATATCGTAGGGCTGTTGGAAAGTTCTGGGGTCTAAATCCTAGGAGTTACAATTGGATATTTAACACGATGGTCGTGCCTATACTTATGTATGGTGGTGGCCTCTGGAGAAATCCACATATTGCCGGATCTTTGATAAGGTTCTGCGACACTGATGATTACATTCCTTCGAAGGCCTTATTTTTACTACTGAACTGGCTTCCAGTGGACCTGATGGATAGGCAGATGGCGGGCATGTTTGCGATAAGGTTGAAGATGGCAGGAGCATGGTGGGACAAGGTCTACGGGCATGTGGCCATCTTTAGGTATTTGCATACGAACCCAAACACTTTCTGGATAGAATGTTCTCCGTGTGCATCTCAACAGAGCAGGTAATTAGACCCAGTTCTGTTGAGTTATATTCGGATAGATCAAAATCCTCGGAAGGTGTTGGTTGCGGCATCTTTATTCCTGTATATAAATTACCGGAACACTGTATTGTCTTACAGGCGGAGGTCTCGACGATTTCAACGGGAACAATTGTACTTCACAAAAATAAATAAATAAATTTGACAAAATGCAAACCATTTTCCTAAATGCCTGTTTGTTTGAAAACAATGTAAAGCTAAAATGTGGAGCCTACAGTGTCGTTTTGGAATGAACAAATGATTGGATTTTGATCGCAAGGGGACGAAGGAAGCGAGCACGCCAGGTTTGGCAAACATTTAAAAGAAAACCTGAAAAGACGTATTGAAAGTTATGTGATGTGTTTTACATACGATAACATTTATAAAAAACCTTAAATCCAATAAATTTAAATAATTTATTATTTTTGAAAACATTTATTTGACAAACTGTATTTTATCATTAAAAATTCGGCTTCAAAAATTATGAGATGCCACCAGCAACTTCTTATTTTTTGTTATTCTCTCTTGGTTTTAACTTTCTGTACATGATCTTGTGATTTTTTTTTCAATTTTTTATTACTCTCTGTTGATGGTGTTTGTTGTTGTTATTTACAGTTAAAACTGGCTTTCAAAGTGTTTGTTTTCATTTTTTTATTGTGTACTTGCGAATGTGTGTGAGTGGACGTATGGAAATATGGCTGCCATAGATTTCTCTTTGCTGTGGCTCTCCTTTTTGGTTGTTGTTGTTGTTGCTGCAGCTGATTTTGTTGCAAACGTGAGGGTGTATGTATGTGTGCAAGTGTGTTGTGGTCACGTTTCTTAAACAGCATATGTGTCACTCAAAACTATACAAACTGCATTTTTTTTGTTTTGTGTTCTTCATGCTGGCATATGTATAAGTATGTGTGTGTTTGTGTGATATGTATTTGTAGATATTTTTTTAAAATTATCTTAAAACCAGCGCCACCATTACTCTTTAACTTTTGCTTGAAGGTTTCTTTGTATACATCGGCATGTGTGTGTTTGTGCCACATAATACCGTGTGGGTATGTAAAAATGCAAAAGTGTTTCTGTTGGCTTTTATGCTTTTTAAACTTTTCGTTTACCCAGCCAGCATTTTATGAAATTTTTAATCAAATTTAAGTCAAATCTGACTCAGACTCCTCTGCGTGATCAAAAAGCTGAAATATGCGCTCAGTATCCGTACAAAAACTATACTTTTGTTGGGAGAAAATTGTCTGTAGCTGCGACTCTGCTTGATGATTCATCGTGATGAGTCTTTTTCACATTTCAAGCTTATGGATAGTAAGTTTGCGATTGCTATACAATTTGTTCAAATCAAACTCTTTTTAGCCATTAGCGTGAATCATTTTCGAGTCCTTTATTAATCAGTTTATAGTCGCCAAAAGGACTCGAAAAAGACTCAGCAAGTTGATTTGTCGAAAAACAATCTTCCAATTCTTAGCTGGGTAGCAGGACATGTGTGTGTGCATAAGAGAGAAAAACTGCATGTGTTTTTGTTTGTATGCTTTTTTATTGCTCTTTGCCTCTCTTCTTATGTGCTTTTTTGTTGTTGTATTTTTAAGAGCAAAATTATTTCCTAAAGCTACTGAAAACATCAACATGTGAGGTTTTTTGCCTGTCATGATGGACATGTGAAAATTACAGGGAAAAATAACATTTACGAAAACACACACACACACACACGTACACACATAAGATGACCTAAACATACTTTTACTTTGAATCTTGCACACATGCATGCACGAAATTTAAACCGTTGTATTATAACATTAGTTTTACTTATAATCGCCCGTATTTATGGACAATATGGAAAAGCATTTTATCGAAGACACAATGTTTTTTTCCTTTGCCGCTTTAAATTGTTTTGTTTTGTGCATCAGGGATTAAAGATTGTTTATAATTGCGTGGTGTGTGTGTGTGATTGTGTTTTTTTTTTTGCCATATTATAGGCTACACGAGTGCGTTATATGATTTACACTAAAGCACTATAGGATAAGCGTTTAAAAATTTGAAAAAAAAACTTAAATTTTTTTCTGCTATAAAAATAGACGGATAATTCCATAATGTATCACTTGAATTTTACCGAAATCTATGCAATCTAAGATCGTTATGCCAGAAATAATCGTAACAATCTGTGAAATAATATTAATTAGTCGGTTAATGAAATTGTGTAAAGTGAATGCCTCACATTTTGCATAAATATTTGGATATCAAAAAGCTATTTGAGCAATGGGTTACCACATGATCACTTCGAAGAGCTGTAATTTGCGAAGTTCAGACGCAATTCAAATTTCGAGCCGTTGAGCTACTATCGGAGAAACATTGGGCCATTAATTCATAGCAACAATTTAAACACTGTGTTTCTTTGGATGAACGTTTGCCAATCGTTGATCTATACTGCTTCCTCTTGACAGCTCCTTGCTTGCCCAGCGTATATGCTTGTAATAGCTTGTAACTCATGTGCTCAGTGCAACACTGTTACTAATAAAGTGTTCTATTGACTTTTCCTCTCATAAGATATTTGCAGATGCTAAAGCTAAATACGCCTGTGGTTTACAGGAGCTCAGAAAGTGTCTCACATTTTTCTATCCAGTTTCAAAGCAAGTTTATCTACTTATTGTTGGTCAAATGGCTCTTAAACAATCCCTAGAGCGACGTTTTTACTCTAAAAGGACATATTTTAATTGAACGGCCTGCTGATACCATTCTGTACTGGGTGACATGCAACTTTTATGTGATTGGATGATTGGATTTCATGGCTTATTTACTTCGAACTAAAAGTCTACTGAAAGTGTCCTTAGATTTTTCCCATCCAGTTTTAAAACAAGTTTACCTACTTAGTGTTGAAGCTCTGCAACTTTTTGTAATGGAATGTTGTTACAATGTTTTCTCTGCACAGTCAGGAGACTCCTGTCTATTGAAATTAATTTCAGCCCATTTTTTATCATAGATATTCGTCTGCTCGTTTCTCCAAGAGTTTCTTTAATCGCGTAAATTTCTGCCTGAAAAATTGTGGTGTTTCTGTTCACAGTCAACTATCAGCGTGCTATGAGCTCCACTATAACTACTCACAGTCCGTTAAACTTTTTGGATCTATTCATGTACCTCTTAGTAAGTCTTACTGTAACCAAGACTGATGAAGACGACCAACCAGTTTATTAACCTTAAGTTTCCCCCTCCTGTAAATGAAAATTACCTGCAGAGCAGTAGCTTTTTATAGCGCCACGTTATTTGTTAGAAAGAGCCTCCATATCCATCGTTGTGGTAGATTCCATAGCCCCTGTAATACATAAGCAGCAAGTCCTCTGAGCTACATAGCCTTAATATGGTCGGTCTGGTCTTCCCCCATCGTACTGAAGTGCCATAAAGTATCGCAGACCAGAGCATTTTTGTATATTCAATAGGTGGTTTAAAAGCTCAAACCTCGGGACTTATCAAGTAGTTGCTTCGTAGTCTAAAGGATTTTAGAAGCCTTGTTTATCACCGACCTTCCATCAAACGAATTATCAGGAGAAAAACGCCACCGACTGGGAAAAAATTAGAATGCTAAGTGAGGTTCACCACCACCACTTAGCAAAGAACTTTACCACTACACAATTATATCGAAGCGAGCTATACAGTAAATTAATTCATCATCATGCTTTGCGAAATGCCAATATGCTCTCCAGAAAAAGGGGAAAAAAGTTCGATTCCCAAGTAAGTTTCCTATCAACGTTAACCGTAGAGGACTGATATTGTGTATCGGCAAGGTTATGATCGCTATTTTTAAGAGTAAACGCGAAGCCATTTACAGCAATGTCATTGAAGGAGATAAAACGATTAACAGCAAATACTATTCAGAGTTTCTGTAGAGATAAACGATTGGTTAGAAACATGATCAAGCAAAGTCCATTCGCTTGAAGTATTGGCCATCGTAACTTTTCTTATCTTTCTAGTAATATGTGGACTTACGCTCCCCATTGTGCATTTTGACATATTTGCCGTATAATGAAATGAAAAAAGTCCCAAAAATAGGTTTTGCTTTCTTTAAATTACTTTGTACTGCATTTTTAAGGCAAAATTTTTTGTTGTTGTTGTTGTTGAAACTTTGCTTCTTCTTTCAACATTTTTTTTACTCATTTTATACTTGTTGAGTTACGAACAGTTACAGTTTTGTGGTCAAAGGAATGTATGAACGAAACAGGTCAGCCTCATGCCTTAAAACTGAGAAGTGTGCGTGATGTATGCTATGGGTTAAGGGTATTACATCAACATTTACTTACACTAACTGTTAAACTGTCAGCCAGCCAGTCAACTCAATGAAGGCAGTCATCAGCCACACACTCACAAACACGCACACATGCACACAAAACTTTCTGGGGATGAAAACGAGCTCTTTTAAACTAAACACGTACGTTTCAGGATATATAACTTCTATGCCGCATTTCTGTGCTCTCATATAAAGCATTTTGTTGTTGCTGTAGTGCATTTTAGTAATTATCAGAGCATTCTAATGAATTTCTACCACTTTCTTATATTTTGGAGATCCTGGTTTTTGTTTTCTCTATAACAACTATCACATGTCTTTTGCATTGTGACCAAAATAATTATGCGTATACATGAGGGTGCGCAGTGACAGTTTTAATGTTTCCTATCAGTTTTTGAGCAGTGTTAGGCAACAGCTATTAAAATTTATTTTAAGTTTTTAACTAAAAAAAATATAAAAATAAAGAAATATGAAATGTGACTCAGTTGCGATTAGTTGTTAAAAGCTTGTTGGAAGCCACCTTTAAGGAAGTCAGTGACAGTTTAGATGTTTGTTTTCTGAAGAAAAAAAGTGAATGATTGATTTTCTTCATCTTCTCTTGTCTTCTACGCTCATAGTTAACAAATTTTGATTCACAACAAAGAGGCTTAAAACTGACACCGGCTGGTCTGCTTAACAGGTATTATTATTACACAAGAAGGACATCTAGAAAAAGAGAATTATACCGAAATAATATACTGTTGCAGGACATAATTTCTGCGAAAGGCCAACTATCTAAGCATGTGAACTGAATTTAATTCAATACGGGGGGTACCATTAATACTTTGAGAAAAGCAAAAAAGCAAATACAGTCTAACTTCCCTTCATTATATAGAAACTTCATTATAAAGAATTTTTTTTCTTTTACTTCTATTCAAAATAATCAGGTATTTTACTTGGGATTACACTTTTAGATTTTTCTTTCTCAACAAAAGCTTCCAATAGTATTTAGAGACTTTCCACGAAGGTTCGAATTACGTCGATTGATAACGAATCGCCTTTCAATGTTCTTCTTCATTGTTATCTTATTCTGTAGGAAGTAATGTACAACACAATGTGGCTTTGAGATTAAAATGTGTGTAACAAAAATATACCTTGAATAGCCGGAATTCCATGATTTTCCAAAACACTGCCTACAATGTCTTCATCGGACGAAATACCCATCGATCTGCACATCAATGTCTGCATTAACATATTCTTCAAAGATTGCATCAACATTCGTTACTTTCCCAAATGAAGTCTGCGGAACAGCCAAATCATTTCTTCATCCCAATTGGTAGTTTGAGCCTGCAGCATGCCATCTTTCAAAGATCCAGCCTTTTTGAAACAATTCGCAATTGTTTTTGATTTAATAACGTTCCACAGCGCGCTTAAAGCAGATCTAAGAACGGGTTTATTCTTCTTCATCTGAATTAAAATGTTAGTCAAAATTCGTTTTCTGTAAAGCTGTTCTAGGTTGTTAATATTGCCTTGATCTGTTGGTTGGAGTAACGAGGTCAAGAGAGCTCAATATTTTCATCTTTCAAGCAGCTTTAGTTTCTCGGAACCTGTCATATTGCTTACTACTAGAACTGTTAATCGTCAAGGTAGCTTGAAATTTAACTTCGATAAATGAAACTGAAGCAAAGCAATGGAAGCTTTGTTAAAAGCTAATATGCTCCCAAGAGGAGTGACGGAGAGGAAAAATTGCTTGACTTATGTATATCGAAGAAAAAGTCTAACGTAGCCAGGCAGTCAATATCAAGTGTAATGACTGTGGCCTTAAATCACCGGTGCAAAATGTATAATGTGGCATTTAAAGAAATCCCCTGGCAACCACACAACTTTGGTGTCTATATCGTCAAATTTGGACTAAAGGAAATTGTCCTGCCGTCGACAGTGATGATCGTTGTTCAAGAGTATTTTATGTAAATTCGTATCGACGGTTTTGTTTATTAACTTATTCATTCAGCAGATGTTACAGCAATTTCTCATGACTAGGTGATCAAAATCACATGTATCAGTAATACTTATTGAATCATATCTACGTTAAATGCCATCCGCATTTAAATAGGAGCTATCAGATGAGCCCCATTAAAACTGTTACTCTTGAGATAACTTTAAACTTAGAAAAGCCGTCAGATAAGCTGTCGTCTGTAGTGCTATCTCCGAAAAAGCTTAAGCTAAGTCAAGATTAGTTACTAGACACCACAAGATATAAATGCCTCGTGCCAATTTATATCAAATTTCGTGGATATATTAAAAGCCACAACCTTGTTCTTACCAAAACGATAATAAGCCTTAATTCTCTTCTCGAAGAACAAGATCGTCAGCCGAGAGACTGCTGTAGAAATTGTTATATTTATCGCTTAACAAACAAACTTAACATTGGAACATACTAATAAATCATTGGCATAATATGATTCGATAAAAGTGTTTGCAAATTCATCAATTCCCGAAATTTTTATCTCCACCGATCTTAATTCATGTCATATTAAATGAAGGTCATTTTCTTAAATTACACTCGCAAAAGATCGCAGAGTGGCATTATAAGAAATGCCATAAGACGAAAGTCACTGTACAATAGAAGAAAAGTATGCCAAGAAAATACTTGGAAGGGACAATGACATAGAATACAAATACTGCGCAGAAATAATGACAATGAGATAAAATAGGGTCACGTTTTTGTTATTTTTTAGGTCATCCTTAATGCTCAATGACTGTTTTGGTGCTGTGTTCAAGGACCCAACCGAGACTTGTTGATAACATTGTGAAGATCACTGAGTGTCTTCCAGGCTGAGATCATAACCATTGCTCTATGTGCGCAGATCAACCTAGCGAATACTTTGGCTAGAAAGGGTTCCATGACACCCCATATCGGTTCGAAACCTTGCTGTGCAGCACCACTCACTACCATCCTCAATCTAAGAATGGATTGGAAAATTAACAGCTGCTTGGAACACTGAAATGCACAAAGGGGACTTCGCCGAGCTAGGGGCATCGATTTGGGCATCATTTTGAGGTCTTCAAGTAAAGCCGGCCGTAGTAAAATGGCCACTGTAGAGTACGAGAACATTTGAAGAGGATGGCGCTCACAGATGTGGATGCAGACTGTGCTAACAGGCATCAGAAACAGCGGAACACATATTGTGTAAATGTGCGGTTCTTTAAAGGCTTAGGTGGAAATGTTTAGGTAGACATAAAGTCTTACTGGGTGACATTTCCACCATTATGCTTTCAGATCTGTTGGTGTTCATTAGGTAGACTGCAGATCTGCTGAACAAACTATAGACAGGAAGGAGTAAAATAGATTCTCGGGGTCGCAGTGTCTTGCAATAGTGCCTGGTCAATATGATAACAATAACGATCAACTAAAATACCAACAAAATGAGTCATTTCGCAACTGTGCTTGAAACCTTTGGTAGTTTAGGGAACGAAAATGACAACAAAACCAAAAATTTAGTTTTTTGCTTAAAGTTTCGTCGCACTCGATGTCACTTTTCTTCTTTCAACGTTTTTCATTTTTGTTATTGTATTTGCCTTATTTAAGTTTTGTGTGTTTTTTTAAATTTTATTTAATTCTTTTACACTTTTTAAGCTAATGGGTCAAGGATTTGGCATTAAAGTTTTTGTTTTTTCTTCTTTTTATTTTAATAAAAAAAATATAACAACTTTTCCTGTTTTTTTGTCGTTGTTGTACTGCTTATCAGAGGTAAATTTGAAATAGAAGCAGCAACTAAAACATGAAAACATTTAAATATTAAATACTTGAACATTATAATCTTAAACAAGGACAACAACAATAACTAAAACCTGAAAATTCTGTATTTAACAACTACTTTTTCACTTAATCATACATTCAATGGAAATTCTAAATTATAACAGAATTAAATACAAATACTCATACTTATACACATACACATGCACACACACATACACACATATACATCCACACATATATATACAAATGCAGCAGCAACACATACAAACACACATACATATAGAGTTTCACACATCCTTATTCGAATATTCAAAATAAACTCATGATTTTATAACTTCCGTTTAAGTTGTGAAACGTGTGTGTTATGTGTATGTGGGATGGTTTGGGTTATGAATTGCCGGTAATGGACCTTTTTTTGTACATGCACTTCTATTTCTATTTTGATTACTATTATTTTAAATGATTTTTATTTAAGTCCCATTTGTATTTCCATATATTGAAATAATTACTTATAATTTCGATTCCCAAATCTGTTACAGTGGGCCACAAAATGTTATTAATTAAAATAGACTTAAACTTTTTCTTTTTTTTTTTTCCCCGTCACTCATCTAGGGAGCATAATAGCATCTATTGCTCTGTTTCAGTTTAATTAATCAAGTAGGGTTTTCAAGATAAGTAAATGATTAATCCACTGTAGCTCTACTTCATATAATTGTGTAGTAATTTTTTTCTCTGATGAGCTCGGGTCAGGTGGGCTTATTCTTTATTTTCTAGCTGAAGTTGTCTGTAGGGAAGTATTCTTATAAAACACTCGAACCACAACCAAATTTTTTTATCATATACTCTTTTGGTGCTATAATCTAGTCCGCTTATGTTGTTATCTACACTCCGCCACCACACCCAGATTTTTACAAATATGGTACTTGTTAAGGGTGATCCAAACAAAAGACACGATGGTAATTGTAAATAAAACAAAAACGTTTTTAGAGAATTATCTTAATATTTTCGATTACGATAGAAGGATCTATGACAATTTTGTATGAAGCAAATTATCGCCAAGTACTCGCCACGGCTTCCGTCGCTTCATATTTATTTATTTTTTATTTATTTAGTTATTTATTTATAAATTTGAGACCTAACACAACAAGATTAGTATTTTATACTTATAAATAAAAGTGTTAGTGAGCAAATCATAAAAAAATTCTTAAATTTAAGGACATAATAGTATATACAGGGTCCGCCAAATAAATTTTCACCAATGGCTTCAGAGTATTGTCCTTTAAAGCGTCAAATGTCTCTGGCTTGTTGGCGTAACACTTATCTTTGACGACATCGTACAAATAATAATCCACCGGTGTCAAATCGCAGCTCAGAAGTGGCCAAACGACAGCTCTGCGGCTGATAATGCGATCTTCAAAAACAGGGCGCAAAACTTCGAGTGTAGCTTCGGCTCTGTGGCACGTAGCGCCGTCCTGTTGAAACCAAATGTTGCTAATATCCTCCTCTTCAATTTTTATGAACAAAAATTCGTTCAACATGGCCCGATAACGATCGCCATTGATTGTAACGGCCATTCCTTGCTCATTTTCGAAGAAAAATGGCCCAATTATGCCTCTGGACCAAAATTCGCACCAAACAGTAACTCGTCTTGGATGTATCGGCTTTTCAATGTATGCGTGCGCTTTTTCTGTGCCCCAAATGCAACATTTTTGCTTGTTTACATACCCGCCAAGATCAAAATGAGCTTCATCTGAAAAGATGATTTTTTTTTTTAGCAAAATCAGCATCTTCTGTAAGTCGATCGTAGGCCCAGATTCCCAGCGTTGTTCAAGCGTATACACAACCAATTCGTTCAGCGGAAGGATTAAACTAATTATCTGTCAAATCAGACATGAGCTAAGTGTTATCATTCACGAAATAAGCACTAGTTGAAAAAAATAACGTTAGATGGCGGACCCTTTAGTAGTCTTAAAACTAGAAACTAACAAAAATTAAGTCGAAGCATCATTAGAAACATAATAAGATATCTAATTACTCTGCAAAAATCTAGTTAACTCCCTTTTAAAAGCGTTGGCGTTGCCAATGTTCTGAATATGACTTGGTAAAGAGTTCTAAGGACTTGTCATACAAATGAAAAACTGTCGTTGCGTCAAGAGGCTTCTAAACCTTTGCTGAATTATCCTTCTTCCACGGTTAGGCCTACTGAATATTATTCTCTCATATATATATGGAGGTTGATGGGATATGATAACTCCCTGTAAGAAAGTCGGGCACCTAAGTCTCAATAAGTTTTCAAAGGTCATATGGTAAATTTGGTTAGCAGACAAGGATATGTGTTCTCGACGAATCTTCAGAAAAACATACGTAGCTATGTTGTTATATGCAACCATAAATTTGCGAAGGTCTTCACTATCGCAATTCGCAAAGATTTCACAACCATATATAAGAGTAGGAATAAGGTAAGTTTTTGCCAGTAGCATTCGTATGACAAATGGAGTTGAATCTTGACAACCCAAAGGTTACGAAGCGCAAAATAAATCCTTTCCACTGCTACGTCGATATGATTTTTCCATGTAAGGTTGTTATCAAATGTTATACCCAAATTTGAATTAGTTTGCCACTAATCATTATCGGGTAAGAAATATTACAAGTCTCGCTAGTTCTTCTTAAAACAATACACTTGGACTTAGATGGATTAACACATAGACCATTAGCCATTGCCTACGTGCTGATAATATCCAAACCATTACTAATGTTATTTATGCGACTTATGATGTCAATGACATCAGTGCATTTGCGTACATGTGAATATTACAGTTAGAAAGAATATCCGGAAAATCATTAATAAAAAGACAAAATAAATGTGGCTTAAGCACAGAGCCTTGAGGAATACCTCTGGTTGTACTTTCAATGACTCTGAGACATAATTGACGTTCCATATCGTCAATGTGTGGAGCTATCTTATGCTTTAGCTCTTTAACTATACCTGGCTTATTGACTTACACTTTTACTTTTAAATATTCCCAAAGAAAGAAGTCCAATGGTATTAAGTCACATGATCGTAGCGGTCAATTAACATCGCCACGACATGAGATAGCACGGCCATTAAATTCCTCGCGCAAAACAGCTATCGCTTCATTGGCTGTGCAACAATTGGCACCATCTTGTTGAAACGACATATCGTCCATATCCATATCCTCAATTTTTGGCCACAAGAAGTCTCGTGATAGCGACCACATTTTCGAAAAGGTACGGCCTGATGATTCCACTAGCCCATAAACCACAACAAACGGTCTCTCTTTGTGAATGTATCGGCTTTTCAACAAACACTTGTGGATTCTTTTTTGCCCAATTGCGGCAATTTTGCTTGCTAACGAATTCACTGAGATGAAGGTGCGCCTGCTTGTTGAAGATTATTTTGTTTGTAAAATCACCATTCACTTCTGTTTAGTCAACTAACCATTCGGCCTATTGACGACACTTGAAATGATGGGTAGGCTTCAGCTCTTGAGTCAATAGAACCTTGCAAGCGTGTAAAATTCGCATCATTGTTATTCAAAATTCGCATCATTGCGGTTTAGTGAAATTTGCGCACATTTCTCTAGATTGTGGACACATTCGGTCGATTATGCTGACCAAAAAAATCACGAAATGCTCGCCCATTTTCGTGCAAGTTTACAAAAATATTGACACGCTGCTCAATTGTCAAGCACTGAAACCGAGAACTGTCAAATTAGGGTGGGCAAAAAACTTGACGTTAAAGTGTGACTCACAATTAACATCGTGTGTTATGGTTGGACCACCCTTTATTTAAAGTATAAAAATAATGTTTTTAAGTGTGTTTTCTGCTACACTTAATCAAATGCCTTGTAAATATCCAGCGCCATAACCTTACTTTTATTAAATCGAGTTATGGACATCAATTTTCGAGACTAATGCCAAAACTTAAGCAGTACAGTAAGCCCCACGGTAACCATTCTACCAACCGCTATGCATATTGTAACTCCAAGTCCTTGAGAACATGCTAATCCACCATAGTCACATCAATACCTTGGGAAAAGTGCATGGCATATCACTATTGTGCTGTAGTTTAAAAGCTTGCTATTTTATCCTTCTATGAAGCGGTGAAAAGGTAGGTCTATAATACGCGAACACCCAAGAGTTTCTTTAAATAACATTTTCATCTTTTCTTTTGTAATATCTTATTTTTAAACATTTTTTCAATTTCGTTACACTGTGCCGACAAAGTTCTTGTAAAGTAATGAATATGCTTGCATGTGCATGTGCTAAAGCATTTCTATTTGTGTTTGTATTTCAGTAATTATTTAACATTCGTAAGTATGAATATAACGTATCTCTTATGCTCTTCGTTTATTCAGTTCCTACATACATACATCTGTTTGGATTGTACAATAGGTATCTTGTTATTCTTTAAGTTGAACATACAGTATCTCGCCATACATATTGTTGACCATACTCGTACAAGCATTTAAACATTCAGGAGGATTTGAGCATGATGTTATCACAATGATAATGATGATGATAATGATGTTAACAATTTTTGGCCTTCAACTATTGATAGATTTTCTTTAATGTTATGACGTGCTCATCTTCATCTTCCTCTTGTTATGCTTAAGGTACTTGTTTTTCAATTTGACCTTATAATTATAAGAACTGTTTTTGTTAATTTTATTGCTTTACTTGGCCTAGATATTTGCCTTAACTCTTTTTCTTCTGTTTTGTAAATATCGCAGTGTATTCTTAAAAGCTAAAGGGTACTTCAAAATTAATGCAGGTATTGAATGAAGGAGAAAACATTATTTTTAGTTTTTAGACTTTTAATGGAGACGTAAGTATATTCTGTAATAGGACTATTTGTGGAATAGCACATCTAAAAAATGAAGTCCTAAGCTATGCTTGTCATATTCAAACTTTCCTTGATCATTTTGCAAAAATGTGAGTTGTTTTTGCTGATTAAGATTATAATTTCCTCATAAAGTGCTGTAGGTTGTTGTGAGTTTGTTGAGAAAGACCTTTGAGTATAGGCAACCTTATATATAATAAACGGTTAGCTTCTCCTGTAATCATGTGTCTGTGAGTTTCATTTAGGAGGCGAATTTAAGCACTGTAATGAGAATATACATGATCAATACTACTTCAGTTTCGACAGAATGTTATGTCGGTCATTGCCCAACAGCATCGCGACCCGAAGGATTTTTGTGCAATCCCATTAGTTCACCATATCAGATTGAGGGTGTCAATAAAGCCAGCAATCCTATTAAGCATCCAACAGAAACCTTATCCCGAAATATCTGGGTACTTTTAAAGTAACTATAGAAGCTACATCGATCATCATTAACAATCCCCAAAATACTGATGGTATTTGAGTCCACTATGTACAGCAAATAAATCTGTTAGTACTTTTCAAAACCGAGCCAATTTTCCTTAAGGCTTGGAGTAAATTGGCTCAATGGTCCTAGGATGGCGAGTGGGGTCGATTTTAATGCAAGCAAGACTCAATGTTGTTTTTTAACACACAGACGTGGTGACGTGTTGTCATCTCTGTCCATGGGGAATGTGGATATTGTGGAATCAGATGCTCTTAATGTTCTGGGCATGAAAATTCACTGTGACGTTTGTTGAAACGAGCACCTATTTCAAGTGTCGAAAGAATCATTCAAGTGCCTTGGTTTTTTAAGACGGTGCTAGTAATACTTCATTACATCTGGTCTTCTTAATATTTACAAGACCAATATCCGACCCAAAATGGAATACAACTCTCAAATATGGGCCGGTGCTCCAAAGTATATTTTGGAGCTTCTCGACCGAGTACACGAAAAGGCAAAGATGCGCGGTGGGGTAGCCAACTCTATCGATTCGTTAGAGCACCGTCGCAATGTGTCGTATGTTTTATTGTTCTATCGGTACTATAATGGATGTATTCGGACGAAATTAAGGAATTAATTCCTAAAAATCGTAAATTTTTACGTTGTACTTCTATTTCTCGTAGAACGCAACCCTTTGTAGTTGATTTTCCAGTGAATTCCACCAAGCATTACAGGAAGGATTCTTTCTTCCAGCGAAAGAATTCCATACCACTTACGATATGAGTAAATTTAAGTCTAACGTCCATAAACACGACTCCCTCTATCCTCCTTGCCACAACCTATTTTCCTAATACCAGCACAATGCTCACTGCATGAGTAGGAGTTATACCCTGGGTGCTAGTCTTATGTAAAAAAAGAGTTTTAATGCAGTCCATCACAACTCCTAACCTTACTTTACAGGATGATAAAGTTCTCAAGGCTGCGTGACTATCTTACCCAACATAAGTACTCAAACCCTTCGATTTTCTCTTTACTTAAAATTTCCGCCAGGAAAAACGAAAAGTAATTATCCAACCAATATTTAATACCAATATAAGTTATTTCTTGACCAATCTAATTTTCAGCAGAAGATAGTCCTTCAGCCAAAAACTCACAACAAGCAGTGATATGTTATTAATTCATTTAATTTTCTAAAACCACATGTAGGTTCTACCAGCTTCCAAAGCGGTATAATTTTTAATTATGTCACGATATTAAACACCATTAATAGTTACTGCTTGTCCAGCTACATTTTCCAAAACAAGATGGTCCTTCGACACAAAAAATTTCAACAAACAGTTATGCATTGTGAATGCATTTTTTCGGCAATTAGTTATGGGTTTTCCGATTATTTTTAGTAATATTAACACCAGTAACATATTCTGTTTGACCGGTCTCATTTTCCAAAAAAATATGGTATATCGGCCCAAGATTCGTAGTAAACAGCGACACATTATAAATGATTTTTTTCCTACAATCACATGTGAGTTTTCCAATTCTCAAAAGCAGCATTATTTGTTATTATGCCGCAATAATAAATACCAATAATAACTTGACCAGCCTCATTTATCCAAAAATATGGTTCTTCAGTCAAAAACTCACAACAAACAGTGATATCGTATGATTTCATTTCATATGTAGGTTCACCGAGCATCAAAAGCGCCATAATTTGTTATTGTGCTGTGTTTTTGAACATAAATAATAGTTACTAATATGGTCCTTCGTCCAAAAATTTGCAACCAGCAATTACACATTGTAAATGCATTTCTTTCTCTACAAAGAAATGCGGGTTCTCCAATTATTTCTCCGTAATATTGAACACAAGTAAAGTCACTGCTTGGCCGGCTTTTTTTCTCCGTCATGCCTTTATAATCTGCCTTGTTTCAGTTTCATTAATCAGTCTAATTCTCAAAATAAGTAGAAGATTAGTCTACTGTAGCTAACCTCAATATGATTTTATGTAGTGATGAAAATCCTAGCTACGTGGTGGTGATCCTTACATAGCATTGTAATTGTTCGTCCAGTAGGTGGCGTATTCTTCTGATCGTTCTTCGGATGTGTGTCATTAACACCTAAGGTAAGATGGAATGTCATGGGGTTTCTTTGAAATGGATTTGTCTAGATGGAGGTCAAATACTCGTATATATTTTATAATTTTTCATCATGTCCTCTGCTAGGCATTCGTACCTGTGTCGCTTTTGTTACACTCTTACCACTACACCACTCCTGCCACCCCCGCAAGACCAGTCTTATTTCCCGAAAAATTATGATCCTTTGCACCTAACGGCGACACATTGTAAATGTGTTTGTTGTCTTCAACCACACGCAGATTGTCCGGGCCTCCAAATGCAGCATAATTTGTTATTATCAGGCGATATTGAACACCAATTATAGGTACTGTTTGAACAGCCCCATTTTCTAACAAATATGGTCCTTCAGCTTACAACGCGCATTACTAACATATTGTGAATGAATTTATTTTTCTACAATCACACACGTTCCTACAGCATCTTACTTTTCAGTGTTACTTAATCTCCAAGGCTTTGCAACGCTTAACTGTATAAACAGCGTGAAATAAAAATCTTATTTTTGGAAAACCCTCTATAATTAACAGACTACTACTATATAAAATATGTATGTGTGTGTGCTTAGAAGTGTAATTGCTTTGAGCCAAAAACGATTACCAAAAGTTCTATATTTAAGTTGGCCAAATTTTGCGAAGGAATTAAAACAACGACTACAACAGCAAACAGTAAAAGCAGCTAAAAAATCTAAAAACAAAAACTCAAACTCGAAAAAGTGTTTTTTTCCCTTTTAAATCCAAAAAATTTGTGTTTTCTCTGCTTTTTTTTTCTTTTTTGGAGAAAGTTTAACCCAATTAGTTGAAGAGAATGAACGAGAAAAAGTGGGGAAAAACGAAAAAAAAACCTAAAAACCTCTTACGATTTTCATTCATTACATGTATTCAAGTTAAATAAGTAGAAAAATTTCATTTGAAAGTTAAACTTATTTTTGGTTGTATTTTTGGGTATTTTTTGGTAAAATTTCTTTTTTTGTTTTTATTGTTGTTTTACTATGTATTGATGGTGGTTGTAAATGTTTTTTTCATTTTTGTTTTTTTTTTATTTTTTGTTTTGTGTTATTTTTTGTTTTTGAATTTTGCTTGAATAAGGACGCATGTCTGTCGGCATTTTTTGGAGTAATTTTGTAAATTTGTTGTTGAAATTGCGGTCAATGTTTTACACTCATCACAAACGAATTAATTTCGCCTTGATTGATGGGGCAATTGAGTAGAGTCTACAGGGGTGATAATAAGGGAGATGGCTAGATGGATGGTGTTTTTGCACAACTAATTTTGTTTTTGTATTTCTGTAAAAGTCTCTCAATAGGTTTGTTGGCATTCCATTACCAAAATAGAGAATTTTGGCTAAAACTTTACCTCTGTAATGTTTATTTTTAGTTTAATTTGCGGTATTTAGGAAATAGGAAATAATGACACGATTTTTAATGCTAATTAAAGTACAACAACTTGAATAGAAAAACATACAAAAACAAGTTTGATCTTGTCAAGGTCAGTTGTACAATAACCACATAAGCCACATTAGAATTTCTTGACATGAAAAGTTGAAATTTATTTACATATGTAAGTATGCACGTGTATTACAAAAAGTAAAATTTATTTTTCAACAAACAAATTCGTAAAGTGATTAATGGTAATTAGAGCCAAATTCATTCTAATTCATTCTCGTTCTGAACAAATGCCAGCTTAAAATCATGCGTATTTATTAGCTTATAACGATATCATACAGCCATCTGCGATATAAGAAAATGGCCAATTGACATTCAAATATATACGAAACGCAAACGAAAATAAATGCGTCATAGTCTTCGAAATCCTTGACATCAAGGGTGGCCAAAGAGAAAACTGCATTTGTAATAGTTGTGGTGAATCTTTGTAGTGTGTGTTGAAGAAAAAATCAACAAAGTAAACAACATAAGAAACAATTTTAAAGCGCAAAGCGACATACGCCTGCTTTTATCAAAAGCTATTATACAACTGAATGAAATTTTTGTTTATATGTTATTCTCTGTTGAATATTTTCGTTTTCATTCGTTTGTATACATATACGGGGCCAATTAAACGAAATCACTTCTTCGCGGCTATGGCCATATATGCTTCACACATATGTAGACATCGTTGACAAGATTTGGGACAATGAATGAATGGCTGCTATTTATTTTTTATATATTATTTCATGTTAATGCTGCCCGCTGCTACGTCATCAGCGATCTCTAATTTGAGTATACTTTTTCAATATCTCGACCGTTAGCTTATCCCAAAATACGGAAGCCTTTACGTAAAATAGCCTAGAGGGGTCAAGTTATATGATCTCTGCAGCCAATGGACTGCTCCAAAACGCCAGAATAATTGCTTATCAAACGTGTCGTGTGGCAAATTGTTGAAATCACATAGTAGCCAATTCAAATTCTTCAATTTTCGAAAAAAAAGTCTGTAATCATCAATACCTTTCTCTCTTAACTGTAACCAAGCGATTTTCATGTTGCCAACGACAGCTACATACATACTATTCAGACTTTGTGAGTTATCTAGGTCTAAGCTTAATGACCTTTTGAGATAGCCCATGGCTATTGGCTGGATTTAATATCCCTTTAGTATACATTTTTTATTTTCTTTTTTTATTTCTTCAATTGAGGGGGAATATAGTGCGCTAACGAATTCTTTCTATTTGTTACGATGATTTGCTAAGGTTTTGTCTTGGTCCCATATCATGCCAAATTCCCCTCTTGTTCCTTTAATCTAGAAACTGGGCGACTTGGTCTTCGTTGGCACTGTGGACTCCATTCTAAAGCTGGAATCATATCACTTCCGCAAATGCATCAGTATAACACATTTTATATCAGTTTGTATTTAGTGACGTAAGAAAATTAAAATATCGCCACTCCTCTACGCACCCATTACTTTATTTCAATTTCATTAATCAAGTCAGTGTTCAATCTAAGTAGATAATTAATTTACTGTAGCCCGCCTCCATATGGTTGTGTAGTGGTAAAAATCCATTCTAGATGGTGGTGCTGATCCTTACTTAACATTGTTTGTCTGGTTGCTTGTCATCACTGTCAGAGGTAAGTTAGAAGGTGAGGATTAGGCTGGTGCTTCTTTAAATGGATTCGTCTGGAAGGAGGCTGAAGTCTGTTTTTAAATAATGGAAGCCGTTATTAAATTTATTTTGTTATGTCCTCTGCTGTGGATTCGAACCTGGGCAGCTTGTGTTGTATGCCTGAGCACTTACCACTATACCACGCCACCACGTCTCCCAATTTCTTTTACGTAAATTATTTAAAAAATTAAAATATTGGTACGTATTGTTAACTTCCCCACTTTTTTGCCGCATGATTGCCTATCGAATGGTCACACGATTGCCGTATGTGGCGCAAATGTCAGTTGGTTAATATTTGAAGATTCTTCAAGCTGATTTGTGTTAGATTACAAGTGGTGCTACTATCCGAATTAATCTAATCCGATCTAATACTAATCCGAATTAATGTAGCCCCCCAGTCTTTGTAGAGCATTTGGGTAGCTGAATGGGATTTATTAATTCTATCATTAAAGTCCATATGGTATCGGCTATTTGCGGTCCCAGTGCTGTCAAGATAATACAATTAAATTACCTCCTCTTTCATGATCCCGTCAAGATTAAATGGTAGCATATTAGCAGGACGACGCTCACTAGTTCTGTCTAATACGTATCCATTCCAGTCCCACGTTCTACACATTACGCGCAAAATGTTCTATCACATGCGTATCCAATTTTGCCGCAATATAGGCAAGATGATGGAGTCTGTGCGATGAGGCAAACATCAGCCGCGTAATTTATACCATACAGTCGTTCAGTGAGCTATTAAATTACAATGATAACCAGATCAGTATGCGCAGTATTGTCGTATAAACCGTACATAGGCGATTTGCACTAAATTCCGCCTTTCCTTTCGCAAGGTACTTCCAACGTACGGTGTTATGCTTTCCAGCATCAAGGAAGCCAGAATCGTCTCGATCGCGCTGAATTAGAAATTGTCATCACAGTTCCCCTCGCTCAATAGTTTAGTGAAAAAGCCTTCGGATTTGGTTCGAGACCGTACACTTCAAAATTCTGGTAGACATGATACGGGCTGGCAGTTTTATCGCACTTCATTAGTTTACATTACATAGTAGGGCTCTTTTTAAACCGTACTGTAAATCACTTCGCAAATCGTTGGACGCTTAATAGACATACATAAATACAAAAAAAATTTATTAAGGCCAAGATTCATGCGAAATGAAGCTGATTTATATGACTTATAAAGATAACAGTGGTAATTCTAACCAAAAATATGGGAATTTCAGTTATTGTCTCTAAAATAATGTTTAAGCTGTTAAAGGGCACAAAAATCAATACCAGAATATGTATATAGTTTTTATTATTCCATTATATGTATATTCTGTATACATGTATGTGCGTGTATGTACATACAGTTTGTCAAATAAGTGTTTTCAAATCATATAAAATATTAAAAGCGTGTATACATGGGAGGATTTTAATATTTTTCCTATTTTGAAAACATTCATTTGACAAACTGTATGCATGTGTATACATTCTTTTTATTAAATAATTTCGTTTCTACTCTTATGCTTTTGTCCTCTTAAAATCACATTTATTGGTAATTTTAGTTCAAATTTAGGAGGTGATGGTATAATTTATTATTTTATTGCTCTTTTAGTTTTGTTGTCATAAAAACATACAAATAATTTTTATTATTTTTTTATATTAAATTTGTCATGAACATTAAAAATAAGAAAGAAAAAAGTAATTTTTTGACAAATACAATAAAACAGAACTATTTTATTGTGTCTCAAGTTCTTGGTTAAAAGTTCGTTTGGAGAAATTATAGCTCAACAGGTATTAATCAATTATTACTGCACACACACACATACACACACACTTACATACACATTCATATAATGGTAACAGGGTGCTGCAAGATTAGTTGTTTCAGACAGGTTCTAGGAGTTAGTAAAAATTTGTATTTTTTAAGTAAAATTATATCTTTTACTTTGGTGAAGCTACATCTACAGAACCTTGGGTATGCTCTTGATGACCTAAAAACTCATTTTGATTACGCCTAGAAAGCTTTGTTTTAAGTGTGTTGACAAAATAGAGGGTAAAAAAACCTTAATGCTCTAAAAAAAACTCGGAAGTAAGTGCGGCTTGGACCGTAACTATATTAAAAAATAATTGGAATTAAATGCTTCTAGAGTAGTGATGTGCAAAAGTAAAAATGTAGTTGTGTTACTGAGAGCATAGAAATTACTCTCTCAGAGAGAGAAAAGTTGATGTGCACCTCTCGCTGATTCAGTGACAAGAGCGTAAGAAATTTCTTTAAATTATTTGTCTGTGTCTTAAAAAAATTTGCACACATCCATTATATCGTACATGTGCATTCGTCGCTGTCTCATTAGCGACTATGCAAGCAAGAGCGTAAGAATACGTTTAAGCTGATCTGCAACATAAGTCCTATGAAAAGCTCATGTCTGTTCTAGAGGTACAATGGAGGCTTTCATATATTTTATTTCTTGGCACAAGAGGATAATATATCTCTCGGCAATATAGTCTTAAATATCAATAGCTGTAGTTTCCGCAACCGTAGCTTGTTTACTAAATTACACATATTGGCAGGCAAAAACGTAAACCACGTGACACAGTTTTCTACTACTACTTAACTCTACTTATTATGAAAAATAAACAATAATTTTTCCTAATTTGAATAAAAATATTTCATATTCTTTTACTCGAGAAGCATGCTTTAGCATCATTTCCAGACATTTTATATTTCTTTTCAACTTACATCTCTTTTTATTGCCCCCCATATTTCCATGTAAACCATAAATGTCAACGTATTTTGTCCAGTTCTGTTTGTTGTGGTCATTGTGTTGCTACACTGACAACCATTCTCAGTAATAGTCGTGGTGGTGGTAGCGGTTTCAAATTAATGAATTGTGTGTGTTTCAGAAATATACGAATAGCAGCGCCAACTGGTGCTACTAAAGAAAACTAATTTGTCTAAACTTTTGGCTGAAAGAGAAGAATGAAAAAAAGGAACTTAAACTCAAAACAAGTGGCGTTAAACTAGTGGACACTAGAGATGTAGACGTGCCTGAAGTGTATTATTGCTATGGTTACAATAAAAAGCCACTACAAAACAATAATATTAACAACAACAACAACTACTACTACTACAACAATAATAACAGAATTTATAAAACACTAAGCGGAAACGAACATACTCACACATAACATATGAGCTTGTATATGTGTCTACCATGTAAACTAAACCCACACCTATGCACAGCGAAAACGACAGAAATACATATAGACACGTACCAACTAATGGCTTACAGTGGGACTAAGGGGAAAATGATAAATGAGATTTCCTAATTACTTGATCAACTATTTAGTTTGTTGGAGGGCAATATTGTGCTTATGTTGTGTATATATGTAACGTCTATAAAATAAGCAGCATGCTATAGCATGTCCACATAAGACTTGAGTGTTTAAGTAAATTATATGAATTACCCAGTTTACATGGCACCTTTTTAATTCATTTTGATGATTCCTCTTCTTTTCCTAGACTTTCTTATTTATTGTTTTGCAATTTGCCAGTAAACTCTGATTCGTTCTTAAAATATTGAATAGATAATTACGTAATTCGGCTCATAATTGAGTTTTGAATTATGAATGAGAGAACGAATAATTAAAATATTTGTAGTGTGAACAAGCTATTAGACGCACTGTTAAGCCAATGAAACATTTTTATATCCATTAATTGCTGGTTAAGAACAGTTTGAGGCAAGGAGCTGCACTTCTCTTTTATTCTCACATATACGTAGTCACAGCGATACGCAAAAAATAAGCAAAAAATAAACAAAGAGTAGTAAGGAGCAAACAAGTGGAAAAATATAGTGCAAAGTGGCCTGAGTGAGAGACTCTCAAATCACTATCGTACCACAATTGTACAATGCATTAATATTAGTTTGCCTAACCCTGGTTCAGAAGGATCGTGTGCAGAAAAGGTGAAGACGGTTGCATAAAAACGGTTGCGGCTAAATTTTGGCAACTGTTTTTTTTTTTGAATACACGTGGGATGATTTTTACTGATTGGCTTTAAAAAAGCTAAACAATCAATGGCAAGTACTACGCCAACTTATTGCAGTTTTCAGTGATGCAATCAAGATTAAAACGCCGCATTTGGAAGTGTTTTCTGCATTGCATTCACTAATGACCAAAATCAATAATGTAAAATTCGAATTGCTTGACCCAGCTCATTCGCCAGATTTAGCAACATCGAATGATTTTCTATTACCAAACTTGAAAATTAGCTTATTGCTAAAGGATTTGGCATCAATGAAGTGTATAAGTTTGCGGTTGAGAACTAATTTAAAGAGCCATATAGTTATTACTGTCAACGTTGTATCGAAGGTATTGAATATAACTGGGAAAAGGAGAATATGTTAAGAAGATCAATGGGCAGGCTTATAAAATCGATTCCAATGGCTTTCCATCCATCAGTTACCTGAGCTGAAACTTTTGTTAATTTAATTTGTATGCGAGAATGACCCCGCAGAAGGATGAGAGGTTAAGTGAGTTTTAAAGTCTATCAATTGGCCATAATTAACTAGAAAATGGATCAGATCTTCTAATCTCGTATGGAAATTTTAATACCGTTACATTGGTCCGTGTTTCTGGATATGAAGGATATTAGAGTAATGAAGTGAAAGCCTATCTAGCGCAACGCGGCACAAATTTGTGGACTTACACATAAATGAATTCATAGAAACCGCAATTAGAGTTCGCTTAGAATTCGCTGCTCTCTGGTAGTAATGGTGTTGATCAGGTTCAGGCACAACGAGTCTTAACCCCAAACAGGGAAATCGAAAATAAACTGCTTTCTTTGAGTAATGATTCCTTAACGTTCGGGAAAGGAACGAGGGGACTTTTCTCAGTCAATGAGCTGCACCTGATTCTAATTTTAGACTCATTCCTCTAAGTAGAGCAGACATAAGTTTTTTGATAGACGGACCTGATGATGATTTCCAGTTGTTCAATTGTCTGTAGTTTATCGACGTACATAACCCCGAATAAAATAAACCAATGAGGCTAAATCACACGATCTTGGTGGCCAATTAATTGGATCATTACCAGCCAGCACATTAAGCGCACCAAACGACATAATGTTGTGGATTATTCTTACTCCAAATGCGACAATTCTGCTTATCCCATACCCATTCAACCAAAAATGGGTTCTTTGAAGAAAATAATTTTGAATAAAAATTCAATATCAATATCAAGTTGTGCTTCAGCACGTTCGTCGAATTGGAGGCGGTGTAAATCTATCCATATTGAAGTGTCAAAATAAATTAAAGAAAATGTCACTATCAGCCATTAAATCGGTTGAGTCTTGCCAACTTATGTGAAACTCCACATAAAATACCCCATATATGTCTTAAGATCAAGAGCGTTATTAGATACTTGCCAAACGTATACCCGCCAGGACATTAATTGGAATTTAATACGCTTGATTGTATCATGTTCAATGAGTTCTAAAGCAGGTTATCTCAAACTAATGAATTTTTTTGGCAATACTTATGTCATTCTGTTCTGTCCAGAAATTCAGTATATTATGTCCACTGAACAAAACGAATCGATTTACGTCTGAGCAACATTGGGATCTATTGCAAATCCCAACCATAAAAAAGGCAAATGGTCAGAAATTGCAGAAAACTGAAAAAAATCATCTTTTAGGATGAAGCTCATTTACATCTGGGTGGTTGCCTTAATAAGCAAAATTTTCATATTTGAAGCTCAGAAGAACCAAATGTGGTCTTACAGATAATCCACTCATTGCGAGTGTCTGTTTGGTGCGGCTTGTGAAGCGGAGGCATCGTTGGCTCATATTTCTTTAAAAATAAGGACGGCGCAACGATTACAGTCAATGGAGTCATCTATAGCACCATGATAACCGATTTTTTGTGCGTGCTCTTCGTGGTATTGATGTGAACGATGTTCGGTTTCAACAGAATGGTGCAACTTGCCGCAATAAATTTATTGCGGCAAAAGTTTGATGGCCGTTTAATTAGCCGAAACGGTGATACCAGTTGGCCGCCAAGAAGCTGCAATTTGACATCATTGAACTATTTGCTGTGTGGCGACGTGAAAGACAAGTGTTATGCCGACAACCAGAGACAATTGAGCATTTGAAGCCCAACATTCGTAGCCCCACTGTCGAGATACGACCTCATATACTGGAAAAAGTTCTCGAAAATTGGCCCGATCGAATGAGGTAGTGTGAGGCCAGCCGCGGTAGCCATATGAATGAAATAATATTTCACTTCTAACCGAAGCAATTGTACTTCAGTTCAATTTGGCAAAATTTCAAACCGTTTTTGTTTTATTGCATTTTTAAATTTGAACTTATAAATGGCCCATCCGATGCTCCTGTTTTTTTGTTATGTTACAAGTTTAAGGCCAAAACTTGTTTTTAGTTTCGAATTTTCTCTATTTTTGCTATTTTCGATACCACTATGCAGTAGTTGTTTAACTGGCTGGTCTATTATTACTCCTACTCTAATACTAATGCACTTACTAACGCATACTCTCTTTTGTTCATAAAGACATGAACATCTACACTTACACTCACATTCATACTCAGTATTCAGTTACTCGCACCTTTTCAAAGCATGAATTTTTATTAATGAAATTCTTTTTCTCTATTTAAACGCTTTTTTTTCTTTCGTCTTTTACCGTTAAGAATGGCTGTCGTTGTTGCATTACATGGTTGTTTTTTTTTTCTTTCTATTACTTGTTGTAGTTGTTTAGTTGTTAGCACAAAAGGTTATGAAAGAAGAAAACGCAGCCAGACCTTTAGTAAATTTAAACGTGACGTTTCATAGAACGTGCCAACATTACCTCTCCATATAAACAACAACAAAATGTAGTTAAAGTTTATAAACGGAAAATGATATAATTTTTTAGAAAAATTATTTTTTATTGAAAAACAAAAAGAAAAAAAAACAAAAAGGAATTTTGTATGAAGTTTTGCATTAACTGCACACAATGAAGTATAAAGCAAAAAAGTAAAACTCAACTAAAATGGCTAACAAATCTAGTAATACAACAAAAACAACAATAAGTGAAAGAGATAAAATTATTTAAAAAAATAGTATTATTTTATAAATTCAAGGCAATTGTATAAAAAGCTTAATAAATTTTGCTTCTTAATGATAAATAATTAAACAGAATTTAGTACAAAAAGTTCAACAGCATGAATCAAAGCACTAAAAAGGAAATTTAAATAATTAAACCAAATCGAGTAAAAAAAAATATATTTTTGTTAGAAAACAACAACTAAGAGTGTTATACATATGCAAATGCATAAGTGTATGCGTAAGTCAGAAAACAAAAAATTATTTTCGGTATTCTCTACAATCAACAGCATACTCAACCCGGTGTAAAAAGTTGAAACAAAAAAAAAATTTCTTTTTTGGTTGCAGCTGATGTTAAAAAAGTGAATTGCAAAACTGGTGTAAAACAACAACAACAATAAAAGACAAAAATTTTTGCACAAGATTTTTTTATCACCGAAAATAGTAAACGCACTTACTGCGAAAGAGAAGAAAAAAAATACACAAATAGTACTAGAAAAGAGAGTGTTTTCTATTATTCTTCATTTGTATGAGTGTTTTGTATAACAAAATTATTTACAAACACTCATACACATATACACATATATATACAGTTATTCTTACATACGCGTACTGTTTATCTTGTTCTAAACTACCATATACGAGCATTTTATGAATGCATATGTATAAAGCAGTGTCAGGCAAACTGATACCAGTATATTTTACAGTTGAGGTTGTAATTTGAGAGATCACACTGCAAAAAAAAATTTAATTTTTTTTCATACACAAATGGTTGTGTACACTGTGTTTTCACATTTTAAAGGTAGGATTACACGAATATCGCAATGCAACAATAATTGATCTTTTTAACAAGGCAATGGCGTGATTTCACTATATTTCGACTCATAGCCACCAATGGATTATCCATTCTTCGATTTCGACGATTCTATGATTACGACGAAACATTTAATTTATTATAATGTGTGGATCTTGCCATTATGTACTAAATACAATGTCATTTCAATGATCACCTTTGGTTTCTTTTGAGTTAGTTCGCGACCACATTTTCGCACATTTCGGGCGTTATTTCGGCTATAATTTTACAAACAATCAAATGCTCTAATGTAAGGACTTTATCCGTGCAGATATGGTGCTTGACATATCCCCACAAGTACAAGTCTACCAACGTCAAATTACAGGATCTTGGTGGCCGATTGTCGTCGCCAAATCGAGAAATTATGCAACAAGGAAACTTCTTATGTAATAAATTGTCTTGCTATAACCACGTATTAACGTTTAATTCATAATTTGTAATGGCAGGCCAAAAAAAAGTCAGTTATTATAGTGCTCTGATTTGACGTTAATTTCATTTCCAAAAATATAAGGCCAATGACACGTCCAGATTACAATCTGCACTAAACAATTACGTTTGTCGGTTGAAATGACCAGGCACTATTGCAGAATACTGCGACCCATCGAATTTATTATAACCCTTCCGGTCTACAGTTAGCGGAACAGATCTGCTTCCTTTCTAATGAACACCAGCAGATCTGAAACCATAATGGTGGATATGAGCCTATATTCGTCTAAACATCCACACCTGAACATATCAAGAACCCAACATTCACACAATGTATGTTCCGCTGTCTCTGATGCCTAATGATCCACATCTGTGACCGCAATCCTCTTCAGATGTGCGCTCAATCCCATCAGAAGTTTCAAGTCCGGCCTGCTATACTTGAGAACCTCAGAGCGACGTCAAAATTGTGGACTGATCGCCGCCCTAGAGTGGCGAGGTCCCATTTGAGCCTTACAAGCTGTTCCAAGCATCTGGCAATTTCCCAATATTTGATTAGATTGAGGAGGAACATTTTCTAGCCAATGCATCCGATATTTCGTTATCATCTCTTCCACAGTGTCGAGGTACACACAATCACTTCTGGGTTCTCCATACCCGCACATGCGACAATTTTGTTTGTTGAGGTAAAAGCCAAGTAAAAAAGAGTTTCAGTGCTGAAGAAAATTTTGTGGGAAAGTTCGTCTACGTTTGAATCACCACTTTTGTAAAAAGTTTTAATAATTTTTTTATGTACTTCCCTTGTTAAACAATCCATATCCATGAATGACGAATCTATCTTTAAATAAATGAGTCTTCAGATGACAGATATTGAGTAGATAACAACATTGCCAAACCGATGGTTTTGAAACTATTAAACGGATAACCTGATTTAACCGTGTTAATGCCGATCATATGCAATGTGCATGTGGGATATTAAGATTACCTGGAATTTCATTGTCTAGACTGTCTAGCTTTGTATAGCGTGTTTTAAAACTATGTAACTTGCACTTGTACTTTTTTATCAGCGCAATGGTACAAGTTCATAGAGTACTATAGACTTAAAAATTTCTGAGAGAGGATGGTTTACCTTTAATCGATAAACTAATTGTGTTAATGTAGATAAGTAGAAAACATTTTTTATCTAATAAAGGGTCCGCCATCTAACGTTTTTTTCAGCTAGTGCTTATTTCGTGAATGGTAACACTTAGCTCATGTCTGATAATTAGTTTTATCCTTTCGCTGAACGAATATGGTTCTGCATACTCTTGAATAACGCTGGGAAATATTGCGACATTACTTTGAAAATCATGGTAATGTTGCAGAATGTGTGCAATGTGTTCAGATGAAGCTCATTTTGATCATGGCGGGTATGTAAACAAGCAAAATTGTCGCATTTGGGGCACAGAAAACCTGCACGCATACATTGAAAAGCCGATACACCAAAGACGAGCCACTGTTTGGTGCGGATTTGGGTTCAGAGGCATAATTGGGCCTTTTTTCTTCGAAAATGAGCAAGGAGTGGCCAGTGGTGCCGTCAACAATAAGTGTTACGCCAACAAGCCAGAGATAATTGACGCTTTAAAGGACAATATTCGTGAAGCTATTGGTGAAATACAGCTGCACGCAATCGATAATGTGTTTTAAAATTGGACCGATCGTGTAGGCTACTGCATGGCTAGCCGAGCCAGCCATTTGAATGAAATAATTTTCCATTATTAACCGGAAGGATTGTACTTTCAAATAAAAAAAGAAATTTGAGAAAATATTCAGTAGTTTTTTTTATAGCATTTAAAAAAAAATAATTTTTTGGCGGACCCTTTATATCACTATACTACACAGAAAGTATACTGTCATCGCTTTCTGAACGTGAAATATAGCAGTAGCCTATTGACCATAGATGTGGCAATCGAAATATTAGAAAACTTTAATTGCTTAATACTAATTGCTTAATAAAGAGTGTGGGATGGTGAGGTGGTTAAATACAAGCGGCCTAGTTACGAATCCTCAGCAGAGAACATGGGGAAAAAATTTAATTGTGGTTTCGAGTATTTAATAAAGAGTCTTTAACCTCCATCCAGACGAATCCATCTAAAATGAAGCCCCACTGACCTCACATCTACCTCTGGCGATGATATCAAAACATCAGATAAATGATCGGTATAAAATGCCAACTATTGGGAAAAAATTACAATGCTAGGTAAGATCACCACCTCAACTTAGCAAGGATCTTTACCACTACACAATCATATGGAGGCGAGCTACAGTAGATCATCTACTTATCTTGAAGATGAAACTGAAACAAAGCAATGGATGCTTTGTGGAAAGCTAATATGCTCCCTAGAGTAATTACAGAGAGAAAAAAGTAATAACGATTATTGGCGTTACCAAACAGTTTCTGGGCGATAGTCATAAAACTTTTCTTCTCATCAAAGTTGTTTCAGAATCAACTTCTTCTAGGACCTTAAGAATAGATATCATAGGACGAGTCAACTATCTGCCGACAAACATATGTTTGAAGAAAGTATTGCGTGCATAAGGATAATTTATCAAAATTGGTTGTAAGAAAATAGATTTTATTTTTTGTTTTTGCTTAAAAGACTTAAAATTACAAAATTTTTTAGAGCGTTAATACCCAGTTTCTTTGTAGTTGGTATCACTAAATACTGTCTTTCGTTGTTGTTGTTGTTGAATTCACTGTATAGTTTTCAGTGTGTAAAACTGTCAGTGGCAGCAGTGGCAGCAGTAGCAGCAGTATAGAGTAGAGGGTGTTTAGAATGTTTGTTGGTGTTGGTAGTGTGTAAAATTGTTCATGCAATTTTGCAATAAGGTGTAGTGTGGTTAGTTAGACTGTGTCTGTGTCTTTCTGTATTGTATACATACATACATATGTACAAATATACCCACAGTGCTTTCAACATATTCCTGCCAGGGATTTAACTGTATATGACACAACAAAGTGTCCAGTTTGAAAGTTGTTTCGCCAAACAACAAAGCCCAGCCATACACAGACACACACCCAATATAATAACAACAACAGCAACAAAAAAGAATATGGTCTCACATGTATATGCCAACCACAAGAAAACATTTTAAAAATTCGGACTCAAAAAATAATAAAATTACCCAACGATAGCCGGTAGTACACTGAACAATATAAACTTTACTTGTTGGTAGTGGTCTATTACTGGTGCCTAACCAACACTCCCTCTATTTCTAAAATATTTAACTTTTTTTTACTCTTTTAGTGATTCTCTTTCTGCGTTTTTTTTTCGTGTTGTTGTCGAATTTTGCCAAATTGACTTCAATTTAAAGTGCATTTTAAGTAACAACAATTGAAATGGTATGTATCTGGTTATGTGTGTTAGCATTTGTATATGTGTATAGAGTTGTATGAGTGTATGTTTTTGATTGTATTGTAATGCTGTTTTGTAAAGAAAGAATTGAAATCTATATTTACTGCTGCTAATCAAAAATTCTTTAAGCACAGAAGTAAAGTTTCGATAGCATTTATTTATTTATTTCGTACATAAAGCCATACACATACATATGTTCACAAACATACATCTGCATTTCTCTTTTTCGTATAAAAAGAGAGTCACACATACATGGCATGAGATTATTTGTTACTCTGCACATAAGCGAGTAATAAAAATTGAAATTAATCTCTTGCAGGTTGAATACATTGAATATTAAATGCTTAGGAGGGTTGTAACAGAAGTTTTTATCCCGCTAATCTTTAAATATGAACGCTGTTTGATATTTTCATTGCATTTTGTAAAAAAAGCAATTCATTTCTTATTTAATCAAAAATTTTTTTTTTGTTCTCGGTCATTCCTCCCAAAGCATACATTTTCTTGGTTCAGATTCATTATTAGTTATTTAGGCCATAATAATAAGTCTACTCTAGCTAGCCTCCATGTGATTGTGTAGTGGTGAAGATCTTTGCTAATTTTGTGGTGTGGGTCACCACTTAGCATTATCATTTTCCCCCAAAAAATGCCGTTTTTTCATGATCATTCGCGTGATGTTTGTCTTCATCGCCAAAGGTAAGCTTCCATTATATGTTTGTCTAGATGGCGGTTGAAGTGTCTCTTATATTAAACCCTCGAAACCGCAAAAAAAGCTTTTTTGGTCATGTCCTCTGCTAGGTATTGGAATCTCCACGCCACCACCAAATATAATATGTTTTAGCAAACAGTACCACAAGGGTTTTAGTCTGGTCGTTTCCCAGCCAAATACTTAGTTGTTGTCATTATTGCCACATTGTACACATATGCGATTGTTTTACATCATATCCTTTCCAAGGGTTTAAGTAGAGCGTGGAGGTTGGTGTGGTATAATGGTTAGAGCACAGGCATACAAAACAAGCGGCCCAGATTCGACTCCGAGAAGAGAACATGTCGATACAAAATTTTAATTGTTTAATAAAGAGGCAATCTCTCCAGACAAATCCATCTAAAGAAGCCCCTCTGACCTTCCAGCTTACTTCTGGCGATGATGACAACATAACATAACATAATGCACGCGACATCTCAAGTGGAACAAGTGGGACTTTTCTCAATCAATGAGCTGCACCCGATTTTACTTTTAGGCTTGTTTAAAGGGATCTACAGTTCAACTCCGTTTTGTATGGCAAATGCATTAGTTAGAGAAGTTTTTCATAGTGCAAATACTCATAGCCAGTCGCTAGCAATGTTAAGAAAATTGTCAGGTTGTCTGGCCTGATATTGAACCGAGGACCTCTTGGTTGATAGGCGGGTGTCTTACCTATCATACCACAGTGACAAACGTCAGACGAATGATGAGGTGAAAACGCCACCTACCGGAAAAAGAATACAATGCTAAGTAAGGATCACCACTACAACACCACTTAGCAAGGGTTTTCACCACTACACACAATCATATGGAGCCGAGCTACAGTAGACTACTTAGCTTAGAATTTAACTTGATTACTGAAACTGAAAAAAAGTAATGGATGCTTTGTGGAAAGCCAATATGCTAGTGGCTTAGAAAAAACAGAAGTGTGTTAATGTTGAGATATCAGAGCAACGGCAAGAATTCACCAACCTATAAAATACTCCGTGTTGCCACTCTGTGATTGTGCAATGTATCTGAGTTTCAACCAATGCGTCTACACCTCAGAAGTCTACAAAAAATTAAATTCTCACCTTGTATATCCTCAACTTCGTTCTTGCTTTTATGGCAGAGTCCAGTTCGATATTATCAAAGACTAATGACATCAAGATATACACTCTTACATAATTGGCCTTTACAACCCATTTCAGGCACTGCTGCTTAACGCGCGCCTTCGCCAATTGGTCACACCAATCACGGACAGGTCTTCCTTGGCCTGATATCTTCAACGTAGACATCCATGTCATTATAGTGCTCGTACAGCTCTTGATTAATTCGAATTTTGGATTCTTCACCAAGCCGCAAATGACCAAAGATCTTATGTAGAACTTTTCTCTCGACCACACCCAAGTTGTTCATTACGCTTATTTCAATTGTTGTGACCTCCACTCTTATCCAAAAAGGACAACATCCTTGGCTTTTTTTCCACTTTATTTTTTTAAATTTAATTTTTCTTTTATTTGCTTCATTGTTATTGACTTGAGAATGTTATTTTCGCTTTTCTTTTTCATTTCTTTCGGTTTTATTTCGAAATTGCTGCTGCTCTTATTGCTCCTTCTTCAGCCACTAACATTTATTGTCTGTAGAGTTGTTTGGACCAACAATTAAGTTAATCAGTAGAAACAACAATTGTACCAAAAGTTCACCTTAAGTTTTTTTTTACTTTCTGCTTAATGTTGTTATGGTGGTTGCAGGGAAAATATGAACAAAGGGAAATGGTTTAATTTTAATAGCTTTTAGCTGAGCCATTGTCACCTTTTATTCATTACGATTTAACAGACAATAGACTGGTATCCTTGCCACACAACGCCTACCTTTATTGAAAGCAATAATCGCTACCTTGAAGTTAATATTGTACCTGCCAGTTTAACTTCTTAAGAAATAAACTCTTTCAATAGCATTTCAACAGTTGAAACAGCAAAGCCAAGGCATTTCAAGGGAGTGAATGTGAATAAGCTATTGAGGAACAAAAAATTTAATTTCTTCTTTATAAAGATAAATTGAATGGGACAAAAACCGCAAATGAAAATGGCAACAATAAGAGAAGTAAACAAACGGGAAGAACGTAATAAAAGCCATATTTTAGCAACAATTAATCAATTTTTCAATTATGAATGTGAATGAAAAGCGTTTGAATGAAAGGAATTAAAAAACTATTTTTGTTAAATGAGTTGGAGAAACCAAATTTTTTAAATTTTAATGATTTTATAATTGATGGTTCTCTTTTTTTATGTTTTTAAGAAAATCACAGTAAATTAATGTCATGTTCACACGAGACTTTGAAATACTCAGTATATTGTTTGAATTACTTATACGAATATTATGTTCACATAAAATTAATTAAAAATATTTGGCATTGTTGGCACAGGCAAAGCTACAAGCCGGTTACAGGAAGCTGCACAACTAGCTGAGCTTAGGATAAATATAAACAAAATCTAGTCAATACGGTTCAACTAAGACAAAAAATTTAAGGAAGTACCCTTGTTCTGTTATCTGGGGAGTCTTATCGCAAAATCTGGTGGATTTTGGGCTGGTATATTCCATCAGATCAATATAGCTTGGTCTTCACAAAAAAGCAAAGCAAAAGCTTAAACTTAGAATATTCAATTCCAGATCTACTGTTAAACATGGCGTCACTTGACAGTAATAGATTGCATGTTTTCATCAACAAACGCCTTCTGGTCGATGATAAAGTCAAACACCAAACTAAGGAGAAGTGTCAGCCGGCAGTCAATTGAAGTTTAACACAATGGAGAGCAGATGATATCGCCAGGAGAGCGTTTGAGTGTAATTGGCAGGATAAAAGGCGGGCAGAAAGACCTGCTCAAGCTTGGAAACACCAAATAGTGAAAGCAAACACCGCGCAAAACTTTTGGAAAAAACATTGTTATGACTCTATGCACTTCGGAGAAGCACTGTTTGGCATTAAATGAGGAAACTTTCTCAGGACAGGAAGTACCAAATATAGCAATCATGAACGACACCAGTTCGGCTTTAGATAAATTTGCAAACACAGAGCCAACACTCCTGCCAACGTCTAAGTATCAGGTCGAGTATAGCTTCCAAGACTGTTAAGCAGTTTTAAATCCTTACCTGTTGCCATTATAGCTATAGAGTCTGCATATGCGATTTTCTCCTAATTAGTATAAAGGTAAGTTGCTTGGTTAAACAAGAAAAGATCAACTATAATTAGCAACAACGCAGGTAAAGAACGACCTAAAAAATTAGCGAAGGAAAAATGGGATTATGGACACCTTGAGCTGCTTTTGAAGTGGAGAAAATCAATAGGATGCAGATTTGCTCACTGCTCCAAACCACTGAAAAAAGATACACCAAAGTACCACAGTGGTCTGCTCGCCTGACAGGGACATTCATAGGGAAAGGTAACGATTGTCTTCCTCTTAGAGGTGCCTTTGAAGCTTTTGCAATGGACGTTGAAAGGTACATCGCAGTGAGCTTGAAAATAGAGTGACGGGAGGTTCTTAGTAGTTCCAGTGTCCTGCCACTGTCATACTGAGGCCACAATGTCTTCGAGATGGCACAAAAGGAGCTTTACCTGTACTGTGTTCTCTCACGAAAGAGAGTCAGAGTAGGAGATGATAGATTACACATTCGTCAAGCCCTCCCAGGAAATTTATCAGCCTTTTTAGTACCAACGATGTCTCTGTACCTATGAAGCAAAAACAAGGAAATGGTACATGTACCATCGAGAAGGACTATCTATTTTTTATATTAAAAAACTAAAGCTGAATTTCTAATACGCAACACCAGTATTCTGCTAGTGTGCTGACTATCTGGTCCTTCTCACAAACCCCAGATTTCTGCCTGTATAATGGCGAAAACCTCAGTTCTCGCAAGCAACTTTGAGCATATTAAATCGCCTTTGTGCAACGCCTAACACCGTTTCGAACACGAGTATAGTAGTCCTTAGTTAATTAGTTGGTTTGTTACGACGGGTAGCCAGACACCGGTCCAGCTCACTTGGGTGCAATATCCCTCTGTGATACCCATATCAGTAGTTCAGAAAAAAGTCACTAACTTGTCCGCATCCCAGTCTGAGCCGAACCAACCAGACGCATGCACAAAAAATGAGATTCTGCTGATACTCACATCAGCCAGGAAAAAAATCCTAATATCCGCAAGATTTGAACCCTGGCACAAGAAATGCTCGACAGTCTACTCCTCTCCCTCATCCTGACTGACAGTAGGCACTGAATGGTAGACCCAATCTCCTAGCATGCTCACCAGCCATCCAGTGCCCAGTAATCACAGCCACCAGAATTCGTAGCCTATGTCGTGTCATCCCCATAATAGGCTCCCAGCGAGCCCGATCATACAGGGGCTAGATTTGCCCTGATACAGAGCACGTTTGTTCCCAACATGTACCGCAAGACCATAAGTCTGCGAGAGGAGAGTGGCATCCAAACCAAGTGGTCAATCCCTTCATTACCGAGGATAGAGCCCATCCTAACCAGTTCGTCTGGCACACAGTTCCCCCGGGTGTCAGGTTCTTGGTAAAAAAACATTTAAGAAGTTGGTTGAAGCAAAGATAATGACTTGACTGTCGATAATTACCACACTTTTTTACTGAAATTGAAAATCTTTAAACAAAAATTAAAAAAAAGGTAATTTGCCTTAAACGTTTTATAAAAAATATAAGAGAGAGATGCGAAACAGTTCTTTAATTTCGTTTTTATTTTCACTCATTAAAGAAGAACTGTTTGTTCTCTTTAGTTATCATTCGAAATAGAACCACCTCTCAACCCATCTTTCACGGATTTGTTTTAACCATTTTAGACTCATCTGTTTAATGTTTGCTTAAGCGCATTGAGATGGTGCAAATGTCACGTTAGTTGTTTGCATTGTATTGTTACTGTTGTTGCATATAAATTTATGTGGTCGAAAGCAATGGTTGTTACCGCAGAAAATGGTCAAAAAATTGGTTAACCATAAACAACAGCAACAGCAATAAATGCTACAACCATATACCACCAACAATAAAGTAACAAAGAGAAAACTTTAAACGCAATATACGAGTACAACACATAAAAGGGTCTGGTAATTTTCTGTCTGTCTTGTCTGGTTACAAACAGCTTTTGTTGTGGTGCTGGGCTTTTGTAAAGGTAAGGTATGGTAGCTTAGTTCTCTTTTTCTTTTTGTCAAATGACTCTCAAATAAATGGAATCCTTTTTTTAAAAAATCGTTTTAAACAGAAGCCACCGCCACACAGACACACTAAATCTTACATGTGGTATGAATCACACGCAAAAAAATGACAAAAGAAAAGTTTCATTCTGACATGTCAGTTGCGTTTCTCTAAATATATTTTCTCGTTTGTCTTTCCAACGAAAATGCAGAAGAATTTTGTAATTTACTCCAGTTAACAAGAAATCATTCCTATAAACATGACTTTTAGGAATTTTATTTGCTTTTTCATTCCACTACTCCTTCAAAAATGACATTTTTATTGAAATTCTGTTGAAGAGCAAAGAAAGAATGAGAGAAAGAGAGACAGAGTGACAGAAAGAGAGAGGGAGGGAGAGGGAGAGGGAGAGAGAGAAAAAAGAGTTTTTGAATTCAAAACAATTACTTTTAGTTGAGGTTTCTTGCTAAAGAATTTGCCAGTGAAAGAATGTAACTGCAGTTGCAATTTCTAAGAGCGGTTTTTGTTAAGAAACTCATTAAACTTTTAACCACTTTCCCTGTTTAATTAATGGTGAAATTATTTGTGACATTTCTTTGAACAATCGTAAAATAGTGGGGGTTACGAAAACTGTTTCAAGAAAATATTTTATAAGAAAAATCCTCATGATATTAATTTGAAAGGAAATTGTTTTGATGTGGAATAGCACGATTTCCTTTGCCAGATGAGAATGTTTAATCTTCAAATTAATCATCATCATCACTTATTCCTTTGAAGCCTGGAAGAGCATTGGGCTTCTGAGAAACATCCAAATCAACTCATTCCAAGATTGTTCAGCATGTTACACTTCCTTTAACACTATTCTGCGCTATCATTGTGTATACCAGTCGACCATAATCCTGCAGATGATTTGAGATTAGCCTGTAGGGCACTGGACGCATTTTACACCTAATGAGCAAGTCGATATTACTGATGACGTTTGGCCATGATTTTTTCAAAATATGCTTCGAAAGTTTCGATTAACAAACGTTTGAAGTTTCTGCAAAATAGTAACCGAAGTCAACCATGTCTCGCAAGCATAAAGCAACACAGAGATGACTTTTTATCGAAATATTCCTAATTTCGTATTCGTAATAGTTGACAGAATGCATCAACGTCAGATTTTTCCAAGTTGCACAAACCGCATTGTAGCCCTAGTTATTCTAACGTTCATATCAGCTCTAGCGCCACTGTCCGATGTAATAACTCTGCTAAGATATGAAATAGAATCCGCAGATACAATGGGGCTGTTTTTTATGTAAACATTTGTGGAATCAATTGAGACGATGCTGATGGTCTCAGGCCATGTTTCTCTGCCTTTTCTGTTTCATGTCACTATAACGAACCGACAACAGACAAATGCCATCGTCATAATCGAGATCGTTAAGCTGCTCAGTAAAAGTTAATGGTAAGCCTCTGTTTCGTCCATCTACAAATTTCTTGAGTATGTCATCTAAGTTTCTTAAAAATAATAATGGTGTGCTGCAGTCCTGCCGAATTCCACAATCTGTTTTAATTGGTTCAGACAGACGACCATTACGAAGAAGCATTTAAAGCCATTGTAATGGGCTTTTATCAGAGTTATTAGCTTGTTAGGTATGTCAGCATTGTAGAGGACATGCCATATTGATACACGATTGATACTGTATTTTGTGTTAATTCTGTCTTTCTTTGCACGCTCTCTCAGCTTTATCATCTTCCAGGTGTTTTCACTCATCCAGTCTTTTATATCCTTGGGTTTGAAGCAAAGAATATTACCGCTGGCCTGAGGCACCCTTTCCATGACAAAGCAGCACTAAGCCCCAAATTAGTATTTTACACAAAAGGTTTTGAGTAATACAAGTGTGTTCATCGAATATATAAAAAAAACCCTGCTCAGGACTTTGTCATCCGACAGGCGTAGCTTAGCATTTCACAATGCACGTAGAATCTAAAAAACCCACTGTTGGATGGTATCTAGTCTGCTTCTACAGTGAAAAATAAACGTTACCATTGATTAAAAAATGTATACGAAAAATCCTTGTTTTTATGTTACTTATTGTTGATACTGCTGTCACTATTATCTTTATGTTGTTGTTGTTTACATAGAAGCATTTGTTAGGGGTATTCGTTTATTTTAGCGAGTATTTCAAAAGCATTTATTGATTTGAGTTTTTTGTTGCTTTGTGGAGATAAAACGTACGCATGGGAAGGTGGGTAAACACAACTTCGTTACTAAATAATGGTTGTTGTTGTTGTTGTTGTTGTTGTTTTTTTTTTATAGTCAGTATCTGTTTCCATGTGTGATCAAAGTAATATTTGAATAACTGTTATCAAGTGATGATACAAAAATTCTTTTTATCGGATGTACAGCCGCAGGCCAGACCATCTTAAAACAGAAAAAAGTTTTTCGACAGCGGCGGTATCACCTCATAACATTAGCTAATAACTGGTTAAGAGTATATATACTATTGAAAACTTCTCTAAATGCATTTGCCGTTCGAAGCCGGCGTTAAACTGTAGGTGCCTTTCAATGAGTTTAAAAATAGAATCGGGAGCAGCTCGCTCATTGACTGAGAGAACTCCCCATTTTCCTTCATGGAATGTTACCGGAATGTGTAGCCTAAAAAGTAAAAATGGTTTTATACTGAGAGTAAGAAATGCACTGACAAAATTTTACTTAAATTGATAACCAAGGAAACCCGAAAAATGTGTTTTATGCTCAGAAAATATACAGTAAAAATCCAAAAATATGACTTAAATTAAAAAAAAAAATGCTCTAAAATGCCAAAATGTCTTTCATTGTTCTATCGGTACTATAACGGAATGTGTTCTGACGAAATTAGGGAACTATTTCCTAGTAATCATATATTCTTACGTAGTACTCGTACTTCTCGTAGAGCGCATCCCTTTGTAGTTGATTGTCCAGTGAATCGTACAACGCATTATAGGAAGAATTCGTTCTTTGATCGCAAATTCAAATCGAACGTCCATAAACACTACTCACTCTATCCTCCTTCCCACAACCTATTTTCCTAGTACCAGCACAATGCACTGCATGAGTAGGTGCTCATGAGTGCTGATCTCCAACAAAAAAAAAAAAGTAGAGATCAGACTTAATCGTTTGTCGAAGTTGTAGAAGCTCATAGTAAGCAATTCTCTTCCAATCACACCAGACAGAAAGCACTGCTTTTCTTACTGCCAATCCTGGCTTTGTCTAAGGTCTTTTTCGCTCGTAATTTTCTTACGTGATCCGCTTTTCATCGTACGTAATCATTCGCTTCGGAAATGGTTCGATTCGTATCGCTTAGGCAGTGAATCACGAATGGATATTAAATTCATCAACTTTTCCGCTGTAAGTTCCTGTGGCACCAAAATAGCCAGCTTCTTTGTGCATCCAGCTTTTTCAAAAGGTTGATAGCTGCTTGATGATTAATGCTTAGTTCCGGTATCGTCTGCATAAACTTCATAGTTTTTTCAGCAAATCCGACACATTCTTACCTTTTATTTAATAGAAATCAAAACATTCCCTCATTTTTAAACGTAGTTAACTTTTCACAGAATAACGTGGTTCTAATAATATCTTCTAACGAAGTGAAGTGATCTTCTAACGAAGTGAAGCTCACAATGTCACTTTTCAAACAAGCTATGGTGCTGCTTGATGGAGTTAACATTAGCAGAGATATTACATTTTCGAACACCTAACATAATGAGTGGGGATGGCGTTGTGTGGTAGTTTGAGCGAACGCATAACAATTCAAGCGGCCCATCTTCGAGCACTAGCAGAGGACATGACAAACAAATTTTATTGTGGTTTCGAGTGTTTAATAAAGAGACTTTCACTTCACTGCAGACAACTCCATCTTAAAAATAATGGAGAAGCCACCTTGACCTTTAATTCTTACCCCTGACGACGATGACAAATAGCAGACTTATGATCAGCAGAAAACGCCACCTACTGGAAAAACAATACAATGGCTAAGATCACCACCACCACCATAACCACTTAGCAAAGACCTTCACCACTATACAAACATATGGAGGGGATACAGTGGATTAGTCATCTTGTTTATTAATGAAACTGAAACAACGCAATATACGCTTTATGAAAAGTCAAAATGCTCACTAGAGGAGTGATGGAGAAAAAACTATCATAATGGGTGTTCTGTTCGGCCCTATTTTTTTATCCAAAAATCGTCTTCAGTGTTGAAGCTCGTTTCTAATTGATTGTATAAGCCAACAAATAAAATATTTGAATTTGCGAAGATACCAATCTACTTAAGAACCAAGTCCATTGCTCACAAGTGGCCATTGGCATCGGTCAATATTATTTAAGAAATGCCTTAGACAGGACAACACCCTCAACAATGGTCGCTATACTTTCGCGATTACCAACTTGTTTTAGCCTGGACTATATGATATGGTATTTCTATATAAGCACTTTGAGAACATGATCACATCCTGTGGAGTTCATGGGAATTGTTACCGGGATCGCGTGAGTTAACACCGTCAGACCTTTTCTTTTGAGAATTTCTTAAGCCATAGGTTTATGCAAATAAGCTACAAATCACTGCTGCCATCTGAGTCAACATAAACCATGCCATCCGACAAATTCAATCTGAAGTCTGCGTCAAACTTATGAAAAATTCAATTAAAACGAATAAACGGTTTCCGATGATAGGAATTGTTTAATATTAAGCCGTGAGCCAAACTACTACACACTCATTAGTTAAGAAATATATAATAATTTAATAAGCCTTTAATAAGGTTGCGAAATCAACATTTAAGTAGTTGCCTGATAGCATCCTATTCCCTCAACACCAGTCTGTCGCCAGCAATTGAAAAAACCACAAAACACCGGCTGCTATGAGTGTAGCAGCCAGCAAACCATTGAAGAAAAACGACAATTTAAGTAAGTGCTGGCATTATTTGTTAACACCGCGTTTATCCAGCACAGTCGTATTTATTTAATTCTGCTTCTGTTTCTGTTTCCCTTTAATTTTTTTCGTTCTGCCTAACCCAACACTCCTTAATCATTTCTTTAATACAATCTTGCCTTTACTGGATTTACTCTTATTTACTTGCGCTGGAAATCTTGGTTCTGTGGCTTGATGTTTGTTTGAGTAAATGGGTGGGTGGCAACAGCAACATTATGCTTCTGGACTACAATATTGCTGTGCCAAGTCTTTAAGAAATCGTGTTCAAGTCTTTGGTTTTTTCTGCACTTATTTTCTTGCTCTTAATTTTACTTTTTAAATGGGCTGGTTGGTGGGTACTTGTACTTCATTTTCATCAACTTTATTATCATTTTGTGTTGCCTTTCGTTTGGTTTTGATTTTTTTTTCCTTCGATATTTTTTTCTTTTGGTTTTGGTTCTTATGCCACCATCAATACATAAAGTGTCTATTATTAAGGACTTCCTGCTTACAAGACTTGAATAAAGCAAAGTAGCTGTGAAATATCAACAAAATGTTTTATTCATTTGAAAGGCCTTTTGACCATATTTTGTTTGGATTATTTTTTTCCCGTCACTCCTCTGTGCATTACTTTATTTTAATGTCAGTAAATAAGTTTATTTTCAAGCTAAGTAGATGATTAACCCCCCTTGATCACGACATTAGATAATAACATCACCTTCGAACGTTTGGCAAACATTTCTCTCATAAAACATCCAAAATCGACTATCGGAAGCGAAACGAAAAAGAACTCATAGAGTTCACTCGTCGCTCAGTTTGTGCCAGCAAATCTTTCGATCTCGAATGCTTGCCTGTAATATCAACAGAAGACCTTTAGCTTTGCATTGTTCTCTTCTGTTTTTGTCATTACTTTTGCTTTTACATTTTTTTTCGCCGCTCAGCGCTAAAAATGAAAAAAGTTTACTTGTTGCTTTAAAAAAACAAAAATAGAAGAATACAAGCATATACGCGTGTTCATTCGTCGCTGTTTCAGCGACGACTAAAAGCAATAGCATAAGAATGTATGTGAATTGAGAAGGTAAAGGAATAAAGTCTTATGAAATGAATAGCAATGAAGCATTTTTGTTCAGCAAAAACAAATATGTTTGTTTCGGAAATACTTCGTTACCAGCGAACAATTGCATATTGCGAATTTCAGGTTAAGCGGCCCTCCATATGATTGTGTAGTGGTGAAGATCCTTGCTAAGTGGTAGTGGTAATGATCCATACTTAGCAGTGTAATTATTTGGCTTTGAGGGCTGCGGTAATTGGTAGAAAACTAAACAAGTAAGAGTGTAACTAAGTGAAATTGCTCTAAATCGGCAACCAGTTGCCATAAATTTCCTCTAAGTAATCATCTTAATCATGCTGTCAAATTAGTCGTTCTTTTAGGCAGATCTTGCGTTTCGTTGTTGTACTTGTGTTGGTTTATTCACTACTGAACCAATGAACTAAAATATGTTCACCACGTTAAGAATTGTTAATTCAGCATTGCTCATGGAATGTTGCCTGAACACAACACACACTTTGATGTGATATGGCAAAGCAAACTGAATAAGTGATAGTCAATCCGATAGATGTAGCTTCAGCAAACCGGTGAACAACTGCCAATGTTCGGAAGTCTTTACTAGAAGACACGTTATAAAAATTAAAAAATAAAATTAAACAAAAAAGAAAAGAAAATTTGCATTCAAGTCGTTTGGCGTATCACAAATATAAAAAACGATTAAGTGGTATCAGCAGCTGCGTTACTTTGTATCACTCTTCTACGTCCTGCCACTACATGTCATGCCAGCAATCATTTATTCAATACACTCACTCACTCGTTTATTGTTTTTTTTTTATTGAAAAATATATTTCTGAAGTGTTTTCTCGTCTGATTGAAATCGCTCTGTATCTGTAATTCTTGAAATTAAATGCTGTAGGTTATCTGTAACTGTAACTGTGTGTGAGGGTGGGTGGGTGTCAGGATGGTGGTATTAATGGCGGTTAAAAGTAAACATTGGTATGTACCACTGCCGTAATGTTAAGCATTTACTAAATTTACTTTGAAAATCCATAAGCAGTAGGCATGAGAGCGGTGGTGAAATATCAATGTGATTGATTAGATACGAAATTGTTTACTTTTTTTTCTCCATTTTATTGCAATTTTATTGACCCATTCAATACTTTTATTGAATTTATTTTCTTTTCTTCTCTTCTCTTTTTTCTTTTTGTGTAACACAGTAACAGCCTTCTGTTTTCACTTACACAGAATACACTCCAGATCCACTTGTTTAATAAATTTTTATGTAATTGTGGTTAAAATTTATTTTTAACTGTTTTCACTTTAAGGGTTTGTGGTTAGAAATGTAAGAAAACGTTAAGGGCTACAGATTTTGAATATAAAAAAAGGAAAGAAATTAAAAAATACAAATAAAATCAATTGAATTATTGTTTTTTTAATTCTTTAGTCGTGGGAAATAGACAAGAAATTCCAACAAAATTCGTTCAATTTTTATTTTATTTGTTTATCTAAGGATTACAGCAGATAAACCACTTTCTTTCTGTGTAAGAAAAGTATTAAGAAAAACAGATAATTTTTTCGCTTTTTTGTATTATTGATTTAAAAGACATCGTTATTGCCTGCAATTGGTAATTCTCTTAAGGCAAAAATTCAAACGCACAACGTCTATTTAATCGGAATTTTTTTTTATTAAGAAATGTAAGATGGGTAACTGGGTTCACATATCGGGTCCGCCATCTAACGTTTTTTTTTCAACTAGTGCTTATTTCGTTAATGGTAACACTTAGCTCATATGTGATTTGACAGATAATTAAGTTTAAGCCTTCCGCTGAACGATTATGATTGTGTATACGCTCGAACAACGCTGGGAAATATTGCGACATTACTTTGAAAATCACGGTAATGAAGCTCATTTTGATATTGGCGGGTATGTAAAAAAGCAAAATTGTCGCATTTGGGAGCACAGAAAACCCGCACGCATATATTGAAAAGCCGGTATACCCAAGACGAGTTACTGTTTGATGCGGATTTTGGTCCAGAGGCATAATTGGGCCATTTTTCTTCGAAAATGAGCAAGGAATGGCCGTTACAGTCAATGGCGATCGTTATCGGGCCATGTTGAACGAATTTTTGTTCACAGAAATTAAAGGGGAGGATATTAGCAACATTTGGTTTCAACAGGACGGTGCTACGTGACGCACAGCTGAAGCTGCACTCGATGTTTTGCGCCCTGTTTTTGAAGATCGCATTATCAGGCGCAGAGCTGATGTCGTTTGGCCACCTCGGAGCTGCGATTTGACACCGTTGGACTATTATTTGTGAGGTGCCGTCAAAGATAAGTGTTACGCCAACAAGCCAGAGACAATTGACGCTTTTAAAGACAATATTCGTGAAGCCGTTGGTGAAATACAGCTGCACACAATCGATAATGTGCTTAAAAATTGGACAGATCGTGTAAGCTATTGCATGGCCAGCCGAGGCAGCCATTTGAATGAAATTATTTTCCATTATTAACTGGAAGAATTGTACTTTCAAATAAAAAAAAAAAAAATTGAGAAAATATTCAGTAGTTTTTTCATAGCATTTAAAAAAATAAAAAATAAAAAATTTATTTGGCGGACCCTTTACTAGTACTTTACGAAAAACTGTAGTCTTTTGATTTAATGGTCGTTAATTCTATTTTATTTTATTTTAAATTCAGAATCTTTGCTGAGATGCACTATAAATTCAGACAACATAGCAAATTTGCCATACATCGACCATGCCCACTTTGAAGACTGCAAATTACAATCAAAACCACTCGTAACTTCTCTCCTTAGAAATCGATAAGTCAATATTATACGAAAGTCAAATCAGAATTTAATTTGCGTACTATTACCCATTAAAGACCAACACCATTTGCAAAATTGATGTAGTAAAGGGTGTTCAAAATTGAATATCAGCTTATGACAAATAGGTTCCGGTTGAAAAAAAAAAAAATATGTCCCCTATAGGCTCGGCAGACTCCCAATCAAATTATCAATCACGTTTTTTAATAACCTGTTGTCAATGGTTGATATCTGCGCGATAATGTTGGTTTTAAGTTCTTGAACTATTGTGATTTATGGATTATGGATGACGAGATGAAATTTTAGACAAGGCCTGTACGGACCACAACAGTCTTCAATAAATCATGTCCAACCATTTAAATTGATGGTTCTCAGTCGCATTAGTATTTTTCAAGCATTTCTTTATTTATCGTGAATATATTCTTGTTGGTGTAGTGGTTAAAGCGCATCCATAACAATTTAAACGATCGAATATCAAGCCCCAGGAGAGGACATGACAAAAAAATTTAATTGTGGTTTCTGGTTTCCAGACTACTCCATCTAAAAAAAAAAATAAAGATCAAGCCCCTCTGACCATCCCACATACATCTAGCAATGGTTACAAACATCAAAAGAATGATCAGGGAAAAATCGCCATCTACTGGAAAAAAATTACGAAGCTAAAGTAAAGAACACCACCAATTAGCAAAGATCTTTATCACTACGCAAAATCTTATGGAGGAAGCTACAGTGGATTAATTATCTACTTCGCTTTAAAAATCAACTTGATTAATGATACTTAAGCAAATGCAATAAATGCTTTGTGGAAAGCCAATATGCTCCGAAGAGGAATAATGAAGAAAAATACACATTCTTGTTGTATAATCTGCTGCCTAAATTCAATTTTGGACAATTTCTTTACAATTGCCAAAGTAGTCTGCTTGAAACTAAGAGATTCAATTTCAATTTCAATTACGACAATAATCCAGTTACAGATGACAATCAAAGAGACCAATGATGCATTGAATGTAACAGAAGCAAATCAATTATTACCACTGATCTGGTAGCAATTTCTTTTAAAATATATTTTTGTTTAAATATTTGTTTTCAACTTCTCTGTCGGCATTCGTTTTTCATAACCTTATTCTCCCATATTTTATAGTTTTTATATTTTCAAAGCTGTTTTGTTTACACCAAAGATATAAATCAATTTATTTGCGAAAATATTTGTTCATGTCCTAAGTATGCTGATAATAAAACAATGTCTTCTTCTCATATTTTTGCATTATCACATAACATATTTTTTATGTACTTTTTTGTAATATTAAAGCAACATATGATATGGAAAAAACGTGCATCTTTACATAACATATGCATACACTTAGTCGCGGTGTATATAGAAAGGGGGAGATATGTATATGCGTTGTGGATGGGACTTAAAATGCTAATGCGATAACTACTTACACTCCACTAAGATTCAGTGGAAAATTTAAACGACATTGAAGGCACATTATAAAGCATGATATGAGTCTTATAAAAATTGTACACACACATCTACATATCATATACATATGTATGTATGTTATAAAGATGATTTTACAAACGGTATAAGGAAAATAGCATAAACAGTCTACGCAAGCGAATATTTTTAAAAAGCCCAGGTCATTACTTATTAGCATACTTTGGCTGTATATAGACGAATATTATTACTAGACAGCCAGACACTTATATACGTACATACAATATATACACACACATGTGTATGTGGGTGTGTGTGTGTAAGTGTATGTTGGATTTTAATAATTAATTTTCATACATTGATGGCATCGTGTTTGTTATTCACGCCTTATGCGTCATGAATGAATTAAAATCACTTAAAAATGTGTGTGAGAAAAAATGTAGTAAAAAACGTGGCTAAAATATGTGTGTGTGTGTTTGTGCGGCATGATTAACCATATGAATATATGGCAATGGCCCTGGTAGTATTAAAAAAAGGCTTATGCATAGTTGTTGTTCTAGGTTTCTGTTATTTTTTTCTTTTTTTTCATGTTCAGTCACTCGTTTTAATTCAGGTTTTTTCTTCTTCTTCTTTTTCTTAAGTCTTATAACCCCTGTTCTGTTATTTCCTTTCTATTAAACAGCATGTAATCGTGTGTAATAGAGTTAAATGATGATGATTGAACAAGAAATTAATTTCTTCCGTTTGTCATACTGTTTCTACTTTATTATCATTTTTTCTATTTTCCTTTATTTGTAAACTCAAATTTAGTGCAAAAGGATTAGAATGACTGGAATCTATTTTGCCTTTTTGTTAGATTTCACGTTTTACTACTGTTTTCCTTTGTAAAGAAACCTCCGTTCTTTGCTTATATTTTCTGTTATTCTTCTTTATAGAGAACAATGACTATAAAGAATCTTTTCAAGTGGAAAAGTTTTGCAAGAAAAAAAAGTGAAATAAAAAAGAAAAAAAAAAAAGAAAAAAATGGTTATTGAGTCCAAAGATTTTCCATATTTTTGAATTTTTTGTTTTTTTTTTTTCAATGAAATAAATGATTTTAAAGGATTTTAGCTTCAAGTAAATACCTTTTTTCTATAAAGTTGCATAAATAACATATCATTCTATGTGTTAAACCATTAGGCAAAAGAAAATTTTGTTAAGTTGGCGTTCTGTGAAAGGCACTTAAATGTGTCATCTTCCTTAAGTGCCAGGAAATTATGAAATGTAATATTGCTCTAATAAGCATTACTTAGAAAGCGTTAGGAAATAAAGCGCAACAGAAAAGTTAAGACATTTTTTAACGAAATTGCTTAAAAATTATAAATTAATTTTTTATTGTAGAAAAATCTGTAGGATGGTGTAGGCTGTGTTGAGTCTTATATTTCCTTTCGTCGTCACTTCTATAGGAAACATACTGGCTTTCCACAAAACGTTATTGCTTTATTTAGGTTTCAATTATCAAGTTGATTTTTCAAGCGTAGTAGATGATTAATCCACTGTTGCTCTTATCCATCTGATTTTGTAGTGGTGAAGAACCTTGCTTAAGTAGCTGCTGTGAGCTTTATTTAGCATTGTAATGTCTTTTTCCCAGTAGATGGCGTAGTTCTCCTGTTTATTCGGCTGATGTTTGTTATCATCGCTAGAGGTATGCTGGAAAGTCAGCCAGCCTCTTTATTTATTACTCGAAGCCACAATAAATTTTTTTTTTTTGGTTTATTTGTTAGAGCGCATGAATAACAACCCAAGCAGCCCAGGTTCTAGCCCCGGCAGTGGACATGACATGAAGTCTGATAATTGTAGGGTAGGCAGAGAGGTTGACGAACCTTTCGAATACTTCCTCCGCACATGCCCTGCATTTGCCGAAAATAGAAAGGCGCACCTTGGGTGCGACTCTAGTAGTAAGCAGGTTTTCCTGTTTACCACCATTAGAGGAAAGTCTATTTACAAGGTGTGGACATGCATTGAAAATAATGATAAGGTGGAGATTCAGAAAAACCTTATCCCGTGAGTAACTAACTGTCGCCCAATTTGCTTGCTGCCAACTTCTTTTTGTACTCCCCAAGCCTAAAATGCCTGAAACATCGCAGTGGCTGTTTTGCTAGTTGGTACGGTTGTAAGCGGACGTCAGTACGTACAATAAACGGTTCGCTATATTAACGTGGCATAGTCGTCATGCAAGGATGCAACAGACTAATCACCTGCTCATCGAAAATATCTTGATTGACGAACGCTTGAATAATACGAAATGAGGTCATAAGCTCCTTATAAAACCGGGTACATATGTACATACGAGTATGTATGTATATTTATATAAGTACATATATACCCACAACGAATATAGTGGTGCAAGGTTGGTTCATCTGCTAATGAAATTTAAATTTCTTCCACTTTCCAGACCAATGCTTATACCAACTTTACTTGTATTAGGGAGTGTCTGAGGCAAAAAAAACGAAGGATTTGAGAATTTATGTGAGGGTTAGGTCGACGGTTGTTATTGACTGCATGACATATTTCAATGAACTTGGTGTTCAGAATAATATTACGCTATGTTGTATTCCGGGGCATGAGAATCGCTCTGGAAAAGAGTTGACAGAAGAGCTCGACTGGGTTTTATTTGGCCTGAGTCGTTTTTCGTTGACTTCGTGGGATACCCGTGGGTAAGGATACACTCCTAAGTTAAGGAAGAATTCGTTTGGTTTTGGTAGATCTAAAGAGTTGCCGCTGCTCAATAAATGTGTATTTAGTGTTGTTACGGGTCTAGTCATCGTTAGATAGTAGAGTAGTAGATTCTGTACAACTTCTGTTGAAACATCTAATCGTCCTACTGTTTCTGGGAGATGCTATAGTGACTTCAAAAAAGACATTTTTTTCCAACCTACTATGGCGACTGGCTTTAATATGTTGAACATATAAGGCTCAATTAATAATAATAAAGGGTCCGCCAAATAATTTTTTTTTTTTTTTTTTGAAAATACTATAACAAAAAACTACTGAATATTTTCTCAAATTTCTTTTTTTATTTGAAAGTACAATCCTTCCGGTTAATAATGGAAAATAATTTCATTCAAATGGCTTCCTACACGATCGGACCAATTTTTAAGCACATTATCGACTGCGTGCAGCTGTATTTCACCAATAGCTTCGCTAATATTGTCCTTTAAAGCGTCAATTGTCTCTGGCTTGTTGGCGTAACACTTATCTTTGACGGCACCCCACAAATAATAGTCCAATGGTGTCAAATCCTAGCTCCGAGGTGGCCAAACGACATCAATAGCACCGTCCTGTTGAAACCAAATGTTGCTAATATCCTCCTTTTCAATTTTTGTGAACAAAAATTCGTTTAACATGGCCCGATAACGATCGCCATGGACTGTAACAGCCACTCCTTGCTCCTTTTCGAAGAAAAATGGCCCAATTATGCCTTTGGACCAAAATCCGCACCAAATAGTGACTCGCCTTGGGTGTATAGGCTTTTCAATGTATGCGTGCGGGTTTTCTGTTCCCAAATGCGACAATTTTGCTTGTTTACATACCCGCCAAGATCAAAATGAGCTTCGTCTGAAAAGATGATTTTTTTTTTTTTTGCAAAATCGGCATCTTCTGTAAGTCGATCGCAAGCCCAGATTCCCAGCGTTGTTCAAGCCATATTCGTTCAGCGGAAGGATAAAACTTATAATCTGTCAAATCAGACATGAGCTAAGTGTTACCATTCACGAAATAAGCACTAGTTGAAAAAAAACGTTAGATGGCGGACCCTTTATAACAAGGAAGAGTTACCACACTTAATTGCAACTTAACAGTTTCTTAGAGTAGAGTATTGGAATTCTTTACATCTGGTGTGAGGAACAGAGTGAAAGTATAACTTCTATGCATTTTAGGAAGCAAAATATTCCAGTGGCCTTCCAGAGCCAATAAACTAAGATAAATAGAACTCTTTTATATGGGCAATCAGCTGTTTTTCGCCATCCTGCAAACTTTTCTTCCCCTTAATTTTTTTTAGAAAACACAAGTGGGCTATACATTTCGCTTTCCCTCTCTGCATTATGATTAAATCAAAATCTGTACAAACCGGTTTTTTTTTGTTTTTTTTTTTCTATATTTCTAAGTTAATAATTTAAAAAAAAATTGATTAAAATATTATTTCAGAGCTACTGGTAAATAGCCATTATCATAAATGGGCTATAACTGTTTATTTAAAACCCGTATGTATTATTGAAATAAATTTGTTTAAAATCGGCTTATATTTAGGTTCGACGAGTACCATAGAGTTTTTATCAGTCGGGCCTAATCAACTATAATTTCGTTTTTATATTTTTAATATTTTTGCTTGATATCAACGGCAAATCAACATATGCTTCGTTACACTTGCCAAAGCACTGCTATTAAGTCGCGTGTCTACTTTGAAATAAAAAATTAAAAAAAATAAATCCATGATATCGACAGCCATGGCATAGAAAAAAACAATTTTTTTAAATACGTTACTTTAACGTGTATGAAAACGTTAAGAGACAAACTAGAAACAGTGAATAAAAGGCAACACAAATAGGTTGAGGTTGTTGGTTGTTGTTTGTTAGTGCATGAAAATAAGTAAATAATGTGGGTCATATTACTTACAGTAAAATGAATTGAAAGCAATTTTTTAAATAAAAGCAGAAAAAGAGAAAGAGTTTATTGAAAATCATTTAAAAAAAAATTATATTTAAACTTATAATGAATCATATAAAGTGTGTAAGAAATGTGGCCAATACTTGCAATCAATAAACTTTTACAAAAAGCCAAACAAAACAGTGTAAATCATAAATATTCGGATAAAGTGACAAAAAAAGTGAAAAGAAAATGCAGCAACAGACTCCACCACCAAAACCTCCACGTTTACATAGAGTATCATCACCACTGCCCACCACTACAGCAACCGCCGCTGCAACTCAAGCGATGACAGAGGCTTTACAACAGAGCATGACGACGACAATGACAACGACAACGACAACGAGTGAGCAAAAGAAAAAGAAGAAAAAACAATTACAATTTCATAGTCCTTTAGTCTTTGAGACAAGAAAATCTCCGGTGACATTAACCTTTGATGGCGAACATGAAAAACAATCAATATCGCATGACGGCTTAATGCAAAAGCCCAAACTAAGTGAAATAAAACATAAGTATGAACAGGAAGAAAAAGAGGAGGAGCAGAAGAACAAGAAGAAAAAGAAGAAGAAGATGGAGTCAAATAAAAGCCATTATGTTGACAATGTCAACAAAACGGAAACGAAATCTTTATCAAGTTCTTTAACATATACGGGCTATAGGACTTCTGCCACTAAAACTACTACTAGTACTACTACTACTACTTCGGATATGCCATCAAATAATTCGATATTAGAAAAAAGTGTCAAATCACTATGCCCAGCCTCGAACGATACAACTACTGTCACTGTAAGAAATGATGTTACAGCAACAGCAGCAACAGCAGCAACAGCAGCAGCAAAATCTACATCTATATTAAAAACAATAAAAACAAAAACAGCAGCAACAACTGGAGCAACGTCATCATTATCATTGTCTATTATTACAACTGCTGTGTCATCCTTGCCAACAAGTACTACAACAACAGCAGCTAAAGCATCTAGAAAAACATCTACAACAGAAACAACATCTACAACAGAAACAACAGCTACAGCAACAACAACAATGACTATGACAAGAGATTCCATAAAATTTGCAAAAAACATTAAAACTGAAACGGGAAATAATCGTCTAGCCCAGGGCTGTACAAGTTTAATGTTTGCATGTCAACATGGTGACATTGCAGTGGTTTTGGAACAAATACGTTCGAAGGTAAGACAACAACAGCAACAACTACATAAACCGTTTTCAAGAAAAACAAAACTAAATTACACAACCAAACTTTAAATATAACGGCACCTTTACCCAGGGCTTAGCATTATGTATCTTCAGTAATCTGCTCAATACTTGTGCTTATGCCTCATAAATTTTAGTCTTTAAAGATAGAAAAGTAAACAAAAATGTTTTTCATTATTCTCTATGTTATGCCATGACATGTTTATGAACATGTTAGGGTTGTTGACATAATTCTCTTTTTTTGAAACATTTTTTTGTTCCTTCTTCGACTTGAGATTTACGGGTCATTCGTAAGGCAAACTGTGTCTCTATTTCATTTATGAAACTAATGTGTGTATCTTTAAACGTAAACTGGGTATAGCTTTAAATGTTTTAAAATGGAATCAGATACCATATAGACAACCTATGACAACTATAAACCTTCTCATATCTGGTTATAACTTAACTCTTTTGAACTAAATTTCTGACAAGAAGGGCAAAAAAGCTTCGATATCGTCCAGATAATCCCTCCAAAAAGTCACATGCCCTCCTGCAAAAGCAATATTGACTACTTCAACTACATAGACACAAGATGAAGGTCAAGCAAAATCACTTCTAGCGAAAAAAGAAAAATACTCCTCACTACTGCACTAAAATACCCAAAATGTGTTCTTTTCCAGCCAACGACCAAAAAAATGAGGCATCGTTTTAATTTTAATAAAAAATAACCTTTTTTTATATTAAAAATATTTTTATTTCAGTTTATCACAAATATGAAAAAAATTAAAATTAAAAAAATTAGAAATGAAATAAATTATGTCGGTTAAGTGACCTCCAATACAAGCTCGGCAGGCTCTCAATCTTATAACAAAATTATCAATCAAGTTTTTTAATAAACTGTTGACAATGAAAGATATCTGCTGTTTGTGGGATTATTGCTGTACACTTTCCATTTCAAAACCACCCCCCCCCCCCCACCAAAAAAAAAAAGATCTAAAAGTGTTAAATCCCACGATCTTGGCGGCCAACTTAGTCCTCCTCTACGATAAATAATGCGGTTTTCGAACTTTTTGCCCAAAAGATCTATTGATTCTACCCCACGTTCTGTACATCTAAATCATAAATTTTCCCCCACAAAAAGTTTCGGATCATCTTTCTGTAATCGCATTTCCATTTGCGTTTTCAAAAATATATGGGCCGATAATGCCTTCGGACCACAAACCACACTAAACCGTAACTTTCTTTGGATGTAATTGTTGGTCTCAGATATCTTGAATTCTCTGACGTAGCCATTAAGCTGGAAATGAACTTCGTCCGTGAAGATTATTTTGTTAAGAAAATTCTCATTTTATTTTTGTTTTTCGATGGCTCGAGAAACGAACTGCCGACGTAATGTGTGGTCAGCTGGGTCTTGTAAGCCTTTAGATAGAGATCGCGATGCAAAATGTTGCATAATGCGAATCGTTTGATGTTTAATTGCTGCGAACGATGACGAATGGATATTATTGGATCTTCTTCAATACTTCTGCTCACAGCTGTTATATTCTCGTTGATAAATTATGCTTCTGTTACCATGAACGGATCCAGTTTCTTCAAAATCTTCAACCATTAGCTTAATGGGACGATTTGTTGGAGCATTTACTCTACCGAATTTTGTTCTAAATTTTGTTCAAAAAAAAAAAAATGTTTTAATAATAAGAACACATTGTTCCTTCGTGTAACGTTACATATTAACTAACCGAAATGTATTCAGTATCTGAAAATAAAAATTTAGATAAAAAATTACAAATAAAACAAAATGGCAGCAAAATTAAAAAAATACCTCAATTTTTGACAACCTTTATAACTGCTACTGCAGGCCCATCTCCTGTTTAAATGGAAGACAAATTGAATATTAGTGATTATAACCGACTGAATCATGCTTCCAAGAGGACCGAGAAACATACCAGACTTGGAATTTACGAATACAGTGCGTAAAACAGAATAACATTATATTTAACAAACCCATCATTTGTTAGAAAATTACTAGAAAGAAATCTAAAACAAAATACAAAAACTGTCATATCATTCCGTAATACCGCAAGACTCTGTTCTTTCTCCCACTTTATTTCTTGTACTTCATTAATACTTTCTTCTTTGCACTTCCAATCATATTTACTCTTTTGCAGTTGATAGCAACATTTGTCCTTTATATTCTTTTGATCGTGTGGCGAAAAGGATGAATATGAACGACATACTCACAAGTGACCTGGTGAAAATCTCCGAGTGGGGTCGTGTGAACATGGTCGATTATAATGAACACACAAACGTGGTTGTGTGATGTCATCTGTGTCATCTTGATGTTCTGGGCATGAAAATTTACTGTGACGTTTGTTAGAAAGATCAGATATGGTATTTCGAGTGCCGAAAGTAGCATTCAAGATCTTCTGTTTTTAAAGACGGCACAAGAAATACGATCCAAATTGGAATACAACTCTCATATATGAACCCAAGCTCTAAAGTATATTTTGGAGCTCCTGGGCCGCATGCAGAAGAGAGCAAAGGTACTAATTAATGGTATGGTAGCCAACTCTATCGATTCTTTAGAGAATCGCTGCAATGTGGCGTGCATTTCATTGTTCTATCGGTACTATAACGGAATGTTTTCTGACGGAATTCATATATGCTTGCACATCTCTTTGTAGTTGACTGTCCATTAACACGCACTGTGTATTACAGGGAGAATTCGGTCTTTAGTCGCACTGTTGGTTTGTGGAACAACCTTCCAGCGGAAGCGGAAGTGGCAGAAAACCACATACGACATGCGTAAACTTAAATCGAAGCTTCATGAACACTAAGGTGTTCTTCAAATAATATTTGCTCAATTCATCCAAACTATAAAATGTTATGTATGGTCACCTTATTCAAAAAAATTCTACGTTCAATTAAGTGAATAATAAGCCGGTTTTGCTTTTAAACATGTACCGTTATATGATGTTTATTTAAATTTATGTAAATAAGTGCAAAATTCAATGCGTCAAAATGATATGATCAGTGACTCATTTATCCAAACATTTATTTAAACTAAGTATTAATCAACTATTTTTCATTTGTGCAGTTCCCATTTCATTCAATTGTCTTAAAAATACGGGATGGCATGGCTCTTACTAAATTGTCCAGAACGTTGAAACGGATTTCGCACCAGCTGTTGCAAATTGCCACTTTTAATTCATCTTCTGTCCGGTATTGCTTGTTGTCTGCATAAACATTACGCACAAGCACATCCCACAAATTTTCCATGGGGTTTAAGTCGGGGGAACGTGCTGGTCAATCAAGTGCATTAATATTGTACTCCTCAAATCATTGTCCGGTCGACTTGCTGACATGAATTGCTGCATATCTTGCTTAAAGGTGAAAGTTATGTCAGCATTTTGGCCCAAATAAGGCAGCAAACGTTAAGACAAAATGCCCTGGTACTCTAAACTATCCATTCTAGTGGTAGGAAAGTAGAGTTCTATGTGAGCTAAAGCCCGCCCAAACCATCAAACTGCCACCGCCGTAATTCCGTTTGGAAAAAACAAGGACTCCTTCTTTAAATCTCGCCAATAGCAATTGAAACCATCTGGTCCATTCAGCTTATATTATATCTCATCAGAGAAAACTACCTACAAACCCAAAAATGCATGGAATACATTTAAAAAAAAATGTTTTTCGTAAACTCCTTACGCTTAATCTTATGCTGCTTAGTCAGACAGGGAATTTTTTTAAATTTTGCTCGAATAACCTTTGGCTGGGCGTTTCATTCCTCTTTTATTGTTACCGCTTTTTTCATAGAACTCGAGGCCTTTCGTGAAATTAGCCGAGTTTCACGAAAGGCAGTCAGGACCTTTGGACCCGTGCTTTTTATTTTTCCATAATTTTCTCTGTTTTTGAGAAAATTTTGCACAATACAAAAGGATCGTTCCAGTTTTTTCGCCATTTCATGCTTACTCAATACCTGCTCATAAAGTGGTACAATTTGTCCTTGTTCATAAGGTGACATAGGTTTCCCGTGACTCATACCACGCAGATATTATTTAAATTATAAATTATTAAAAAAATAACAATTGTGATACCTTCTGATAAGATTAATAGCTTATTAATTCACTCATCTTATCATTTTGTCGCACTGAATTTTGCATCTGCATTGCATTGTATATCTCTAAAAGCAAAATCGACTTATTATGCACTTATTTGAACGTAGATTTTTTTTGAATAAGGTGACCATACATAACATTATATAGTTTGCATGAATTGAGCAAATATTAAGGTGACCTTATCATTTTGAAGCACACCTTACTTTCTCTATCCTCAGTCCAGCACAATGCACTGCATGAGTAGGGATTATCTCCTGGGTACTGTTCTCACATTCACATGTAGAAGAGCTACATTGGACTGAAAAGTTAGATGCTCTCAAGCGGAGTGATAGAGAAATACAAAATTAAAATAAAAACGATGATTTTCGGGTCTTCGAGTATAGGCTTTTCTGTCTGGCTAGGAATCTGATAAAGAAATTGTATGCAATAGAAAGAATTTGACTTCGACTTCCTTAAGAGCCTGCCAAACTTTAAGGCTTTGACTTTGACTTTACAACCAAGCCGAAATTTTTCCTACAATCACTCTATGATTGATTACATATTTAGCAACCTATTACAGATTGACATTACCTTCCTCTAGATTGAATGGTGGCCAAATGTGAAAAAAATAAACTTTGTAATTTCATCAGAGGCATAATTCTAATACTAATCGCCGTGAATTTGTAAGTTCTTATGATAACTGGTAATGTTTCAACCGTTTGGGTTTTAAAAATTAAAAAAAAAAAATGCCAAATTGATAAACATATTTTTTGCATCGAGAAATGAATGCCAGCTATTTAGTTTTTTTTATATATTTTTTTTCTCCGTGACTACTCTAGGGAGCATGTTGGCTTTCCACAAAGCAACTATTGTTTTGTTTCAGTTTCTTAATCAGTTTGATTTGTTTCAAGCTAAATAGATGATTAATCCGCTGTAGCTTCCTCTATATGATTTTATTTTATTTTTTTTTTGTAGTGGTGAAGTTCCTTGGTAATTGGTGGTGATCTTTACTTTAACATTGTGATTTTTTCCCAGTAGGTGGCGTGATTTTTCTGATTATTCTCCTGATGTTTGTCATCATCGCCAGAGGTATGCGGGAAAGGTCAGGGGGGGGGGGCTTTTTTCTTTTTCATTTTAGATGGAGTTGTTTCTTATTATTAAACATCCGAAAACACAATTAAATTTTTTCTTCGTCATGTCCTCTGCTGGAGCTCGAACCTGGGTCGTTTGTGTTGTTATGCGTGCGCTCTAACCGCTACACCACGCCACCTTTTTTATATTATTTCATGGAAATGTTAGCCGCAATACAATATTTCGGCCGGTGTCTCACCAATGGCAGTTGTAGTGTCATCTTTCAAGGCTAGAAGTGTGGCTGGCTTGTCTCTGTGCACGTGAGTGCACAAATAACATCTAGTGTGGTCAAATAACATGATGTTAGCGCTTACTAGACCGCTTCGAAACGTAAGACGAATTGATCACCAAACTCGATTCTCAATAGGTTCATGGTCTTGTGGCATCATCATTTTTGAAACCACATGTCAAGTTGAATTCTTCCATTTTGGGCAAAACAAAAAGTCGGTAATCATTGCATGGTACTTTGCTCGATTGCCGTCGTATCGTTGCGAAATTCATCGTTTGCATAGGAGAACGGTCCAATGATAACTCCGTCTTATAAACCGCAACAAACAGTACATCTTTTGGGATGCTCTTGAACTGCGGCAATTCTGTTTGTTGACATACCCATTGATTTAAAAATTAACTTCATCGCTGGCGATAATTTTTCGATATGAATTGCCAGCGTTGTTCGTCTGCTAGTATATTCATGGTGTAATGGCAAAACTAACTGACCATTTTGAGCATAGCTTGATGTTAAAAAAAAAATTTTACTTTGCAAATATATATTCGCACACTAAGTAACCAAGTAGCAAACAAAAAGAAAAAAAACTCATTATTCGGTCGCATGTAGTACTGACAGCCTATGTGCCGTTAGATCAATAGATGGATGTTATTCGAATATAATTATTATTCTTTATTCCATAGTACATTAGGTGCTTAAGGATACAACAAATGATTTCTATCTTTTTCCATATTGCGCAATATATCTTCGATGTATAAGGTGCCAGTTTCAGTAAAGACTGTTTTTTCCATGTTATTGTTATTGGTCTGCCCCTGCGACGGGATCCTTGGGGATGCCTCTTTAGCGCTGCGTGTGGGATGTCATCATAAAAATTATGTGTATGGCTAAGCCAACTATACTTCCGCTTCTGGATTTCAAAGTTTATCGAAATTTATTTTCAAATTTTAGCTTTAGAGCTTTGCCGTTGTTATGATATTGGGCCACCATATTTGTATTATATTTCTTAAGTAGCGAAAGATTTTATTGTTTTATTATTATCTTTCTTTATAAGTATCAATATTACTTTGAATTTACATTTACAAATAGTTTAAATAATAAAAAAAATTTTAACTTCAAAATACATTTTTAACAAAAAATATAACATTTTTTCGCAAAAATGTTCGGATTGCGATCATTTTTAACACCACTGGGTAATCTGTTGAAGAGCTGTATACCTTTGTAAAGCAATGAGCGTTGCTTTGCGATTGTTGTAGTTCTTTGAATTCTAAAGTCATCATTATTCCTCAATTGGTATGGTTGTGTTTCCCCGACATACATTATTTGCTCTATTATATATTGTGGTGCCATTTCAATTTTAATTTTTTGAATAAAGTTGATGGTATTCAATTTCAGTCTTTGTTTTATATCTAGTCATCTTAGAGAGTCAAGCATAAAGTTTATCGGTGTATACCTGTTGTATTTCAATACAATGCGCATTGATTTATTTTGTAATTTTTGCGATCTATCAATTTGTTGACTCGTGCAGCATGAAAAAAGAATTGTTGAACCGAACTGAAAATAAGGTTTAATCATTGTGTTGTAGATTGTGATTGCTGTTAATGTATTTATTTGTTATGTTAGTCTTCTGAAGAAATTAATTTTTTTTCCAATTTTCTTGCACATGTAGTCAATATGACCATTTAAATTTAAAGTATTGTCTGTTACAAAGCCTAAGTATTTCATTTGATTGACGTTTTCTATTTTTTCATTATTGATTTTGAAGATAATGTTGGTCTTAGTTTTAATTTCCATTATTTTAGTTTTATTCTCGTTTAGTTTAAGCTTATTCATCCTCAGCCATTTGTTTAAGTTTTCAGTATGTTTACCAAGTCCTTCATATCATTGTTCATCTGTATTACCTTCAATATATATGAGTGTATCATCCGCATATAGAGTTATCTCACAATGACTTATTACATTTGGCATATCATTTATATACATAATAAAAAGCAATGCCCCCAAAATTGATCCCGTCCTGGATTTAATATTATTTACTTTTGTTATTTGTCTCCTATTCGTCAAATATGATTCAAACCATTTTAATTCAGTTCCTTGAATGCCGTACTTGTAGTTTCGGCAGTAGTATACCTCTATCAATTGTTTCAAACGCTCGTTTAAAGTCTAGAAATATTGCAACAATCCTTTTGTCTCTTTCCGATTTTTTCCACTTGTTTATAAGAAAATTAACTGCTGTTTCACAAGAGAAAGACTGATACTTAGATAATGAAGCGTTCGATTCCATATATTGCTCCAATTGTTACTTTACTACTTTTTCCATTACTTTTTCATACGTCTTCAAGGTATTAATTTGGCGAAATTTTTGTCTTCTCAATGGGTGTTATTATTGACTCTTTCCAATTATCAGGAAATATTGCTGTTCTTAGGGATTCATTTATTATATCCAGCATCGTTCTTCCTATCACATTCCACCTGTTAAGTATAATTTTAATTGATATTTTGTTGTAGTCCGCCTTATTCTTTAAATTTTTACATATAATTCTTAGTTTATTCAGAGTTAAAGCACTGAATTTAAATTTGGAATTTATCACAGGAATTCGGTTTGAGTATTGCACGTAAGGTATTGCATCTCTTATAGATCTTATACTATCAACAGAAAATTCGTTAAGTTTAACAGCCATTTGCAAATTTTCCTTCTATTCTATTTGGTTAAATATCACAGATTGAATTGTATTTTGGTTTTTCTTAAATTGCAATTTCTTTTTCGTTTGCATTGTTACGAGCCAATATTTTAATTTTCGTATTTGCTTAGATGTTGCGCAGTTTTGATGCGTGAGAGTAACACGATATCCTCTGCATACTCCAAGTCTTCTAGGCTTGAGTTAAGCCTCCAGTTGAGCCATTTGTTTTGCGTAGAACAAATCTCAAGTACCCAGTCCAAAACAATGATAAGCAACTGCGGCGTCAGGATGCAGCCCTGTTTTACATCTGTGATAGAGTCAAACAAGTTGCTTAATATTCCTTTGCGCAACATTTTGCATTTTGACTGTTCATAACTCTTTCTCATTATGTTTAAGATCTTTCTTGGCAGGCCTTTCCTTCTTAAGGCTATTTATATACGATATCGGGTTATTGAGCTTTCTAGTAGTCGACGAAAGCAGCATATAAGTTGCTGCTGAATTCATGGCAATTATAATGTCTTCCTGGCCAGATCAATTGAAGGTGCAATAAAAAATACTCTAATCTTACTTATCCCCAAATTTCTTTATATTCGAAAACTTTTATTATTGAAATTTGAATAAATTTATTTATAATTTTGGTAAATTCTTTTCTTTACAGGTAAGCGCTTAATTCGTCGAAACAAAAGTTTCTGTAAGTGTCGAAAGATTTCATCAGAAATTTCTATTTAAAAGATTTTCTATGAGAAACCATTCTTAGTTTTATCTTAAGTATTGTAATAAATATTTGTTATATCGGCTATATCTCATATCAACTAAATACTTTATTGGCTTCGAAAATATCAACCCACATCTGTCTCAATGACAAACACATTTAAAGTTCGTGGAAAAAGTATCAACTTCAGACGTAGAAAAAATTAAAAAAAGTTTTTTTTTCTAATTCTTTTTTGTAAGCTTTGATAAAAAAAAGAGTTGGTTCACATTGGAATAATCTTTACGTACGTGTTTTGATATTTTTTCTTTTTTTTTGTCATAAAAATAATTGTTCACACTGGCATATGTTTGTGCTCTGAAATAATATCATCATATGCAGCAACTTTTTTTTTGTGTACACAGATATCAAGTCTCACGTATTTTCCATAAGAAAAACAGTTAAAATATGCAGTCATACCATATATGCGAAATTTGAGAAAAAACTAAAAACTGATACCAAGTGACAGTATGAATATAAAAACTGAAGGCCAATGTTTTTGTTTGTACAACAACTGCCATACAATACGAGTATATGGTAAAAGTGTAAATTTGTTTTTCGATTATCCTTAGGAATCAAGTAGAAAAGTTAGTTGTTCAAGGCAGATTATATACATACACCGGATATGAGTAAAAATTCAAGTTTTAAAAACAAAAGATTTTTATGATTTTTTAGCAAAATTAAGATACTTTTACTCGATATTTATATAGGCTTTTGCTCACAAAGATGTTCTTTCAGTGCACATATCTATGGGTTAGGGTTTGGTTTCAAAACTTTGGTTTTGGGTTTGGCAAGTTTGTCAGCTCTTAAGTACCTGTCATTTGAAGTGGCATTTATTTAGCGCAATGATCGTTTAATACCAGAAGAAGGTGTAAAAGTAGTTAAAACTTTGCCAAGATTTCGAGCAAGTGGCTTTTTCAAAAGTGGTGGTGGAAAAGCTATTGCTTTCGGAAGAGTGACTGTTTGGTATGCATTAAATATGCTGCAAGAACTTTTATCGTCATTTCAAAGCGTCATGATTGTGCATGGTAACCGACCTTTTAGACTACAATTGACGATTATGAACAGAAAGAGCTAAGAGCCACACATGAGAAATTTCCCAAAAAGTCAATAGCATTTGCATTAACTTGTTTACACCTTTCAAGGTAATAGAGATAAATGATTTCGCTTATAACCCGAAAAACTGTAGCGATAAGTCCATGTTAGCCTTCTGTGGTGAATGTTCACCCGAAAAAAGCCGCCGTTTTAATTATGTTATGTAAAGTGGATCAGAGACAAAAGGTACCGGGATGCGATAATTCCTTTTTTTCAGGCCCATAAGCTCACCAACTCATATTGAGGCTGCTAAGAAAGCCAGTAATCCCATTTGGTGAGATAAGAGCAATAATGCATCAATGTTTCAACCCCACATTTTCGTACTTATGATTAAGTGTAAGCCAACACGCGATTCGCTTTTTCGTTTCCATATATTATATTGCTCGTTTAGATTACTTACAAGCTCAGCCTCACTTCAAAACCTTTTATTTTTCGGACATCCATGATCATTTAATAAATTCTATTAAATATTTCTGATGTGATCATCTTTCTGGGTTATCTGCAACAATACTAAGTAAACAATATATTATTTCTGTATTCGTTATTACTGTTATACGAATTACCATGTTCACATAGCACGTTTCTAACTCGTTATAATAATTCTTCTTCTTCTAGTTATTTTTAATAATTGTTTTGTTATTCGTTATTAAATTTTGTTGTAAAAAGTGGAAAAACGAATTAGGAAATTAAAAACAAAATTAAACGTGGATTAACTGATTTTTTTAGTAATTCACTATATAATTGAAACTGAATTCCATACAATATGGGTGATTTCAAAATTTTGTGTAGGAAATCATATAGCCCGGATCAGAAGTGGCGTTTAAATAATAAATGAGAGAGTGATAACAAAACATACGTTCTCATGTGAGCATGATATTAAATATAATGAAATTTTCTGTGGTCTAGTTTACTATACATAAATTCATGGAATAATCAAACTACCACAACCGAGTACGTTTACTTCAAGCAGTCCCTTACATTTTTTACTCCGGTTTTTAATTGTGAACAAAATATGGATACATTGCCATAAACCAGAGATCAAAGAACAGTTAAAGCATTACTTTCTTTGAGCGAAAGTACATTAAAGTAAAGGAAAATCTGTATAGTATATAGGGTGTCCGCCGGGAAGGTATACTAATTTGTTTGTTTATAATGTTTGATTATATGAAAGAGAAGTGATCTTATATTGATAAATGTTTTATTTAATGTCGGCAATTATGTTTGGAATACAATATCAGATAAATGCCCGCCTCTGTTAGTCCTTTTGAGCACATTTTTCATTACATTCTCACACATTTCACGCGGTTTTTCATTAATTTCATCACGAATATTCTGTTAGAGTTGCTCCAGCGTTTTCGGTTTGTTTGCATAAACTTTGCAACACCATTTCTTGAAATAATTTGTTGTGGAAGAGATCTCGCAGTAATTCTATTGTAATCCTGGCTGTATGCGATGTGGCACCGTCTTGTTGAAACCACATGCCCAAAGCATGCAGTTGTGGCGTTAAAAAGTTTTCAGTTTGACAGTTACCGTTACGCCATTTTCAGTTTCAAAGAAGTAAGGCCCTGACCAAATTGCACACCAGAATGTCATTTTAATGGATGCAAAGGTGACTGATGAATAACTTGATGGTTTTCCATCATAACCATTCAAATACAAATGTGCCTCATCACTCATTATGATTTTTTCATGTCACGTCACTCTCTACTTCACGACTGCCATATATGAACTGTAGACTAATGTATACCTTCCTGACGGACACCCTGTATAATTGTATAGTTATTACTGAAGCGTATTATTTTGATTAATTTGAGTTTAATTTTTATATCTTTACGCTTAAGATAATAAATTAGTCAATCGACGGAAAAGATAATTTTTCAAATGTTTTCTCCTCTACCGCCCACGGCCTATGTTTACTCGCATTACCTTAATATTCTTCTTACATTGTTAGCTGCTGCTTTTGTTGACTGTGTGTATTTGGAGGAATGAAACAAAAACAAAAAACTTGTTTTTCTATCCCTAGCTTTTGTATGGTGTTTGTTAAACTTTTTTTGTTTTTTACTCTTTTACTGCATTCTTTTGCTTCTATTTTTCAATAACACTTCAGTAAGCATAGATTTTTCCTTCTTATTCCGTATAAAGCGCATAAAAATCAAACAAAAAAATCAGGAAAAAAAGAGGGAAAAACTTTAATGAAAAATATGAGCAGAGAAATGCTAAACCGTTTCCATTTTTTCATACATTTTTCTTTGCTAAGCTGATTTCGCTTCAAATACTTTAACAAGGTAAGTTGTTGTGGAAGAGCGAGATCGTATGTGTGAACACATACATATGTATGTATGTATGTATGTATGTATGTATGTACGTTTGTATATGATTTTCATTCATTCCCGTCAGTCATTCATTATTACGTGCAGTCATTCACTCATTTGTTTATTTTCTCTTTTTTTTCTTTCTCTTCAATTGATTGCTGTACCTTTTGCTTTGTTGCTGTTTTTTATTCGTCTCCTGGCTTATTACTGTAGAATATGAATGTTTTGCAAATGCAGTAGTTGTTGTTGTTTTTATTGTTTGTAAAGTTGTGTAATGTCGTTGTTGTTGCTTATCTTGTTACTAGTTTTGTTAAATGTTTTTTTCTTTTTTAACACTCTCAGGGTAACCAAAATAAAAAAGAGGGAAATATTTTGGGAGATTTTTGCTGGCAATATGTCATGAATAACACAAGCAATGTCTGAATCCAAGGCGTTAATTCCTGCTTGTATATCAGCATAAGCTGATGTCTTTATTTGGCCTCATAGACTATAGTAAAGAAGTGTCAAATTTAATTGTTGATTAAGTGACGGGTCCATTTCTCGAAATCAGCCAAATATTGATTTCAATAACACAATGCTAATGTTCGCCATACGGCACATAGCGCCATTCTGCGGAATTAATCTCCATTGGCCAGTTCCAATTTTGCAGGAATAAGGAATAACAACGCTAATAGCATGTAAACCGCACCAAACGGTGCATTTTGTATGTTGTGAATTGGTTTTCATTCATATTTATTACTGGTTTGTGCAAAGTAATGACTATTTTGTAAGATAAATACGGATAATATGGTAGCGGAATGAAGAGCAAACCTATACATAATGATTTGCCAGAGTATACTGATTGCAAAAAAGAGCGCAGTTATATCAATAAATAAATAAAAATTATGTTCTAAAAATATTAATTATTTTTATATTTGTAAAAATATTTATGTCCCTACTGAATATTATTTGTTATGTTGTTGGAGAAAACATATGGTTTTTGTTTACAAATGTAAAACCATGTAGCATATTTTAGGGCATAAAAACGACAAACTTTGAAAAATTGTTAAATGACCACATTGGTTGCATGCGAATTTTTTCGTACGAAAAAAGGATTGTTGCACAACATTTTCCACAAATTTGAACAGAGTACTAGGCTTTACGCATGAGTAAAATTTTCTATATTCAAGGCTTGGTTCGTCCAGACAAACAATTGTGAACTTTTCAATACTGATAGCAGTCTTTATTCAACCGGTTGTATTATTCGGTTTGCCCCTCTAACATGATGTTCGCTGGACTGACGTTGTTAACTGTCATAGTTTGGTTTTCATGATATTTAATTCAAGTTCAACATTACATTACAGATTTAAAATTCTGTGCGAGTGTAGACAAATATCATCCGAATAATTAAAATTCTCGTGTTGAAATAGACGTCACTAATGGTAGCATACTATGGTGTATATCAAGCTTAATGGACTATAGGTCCGTTATGTTATTTAAGTTTATTAAGAAAAAATAAATAAATAAATAAATAAATAAATAAGGGGAGTATTGCTAACTATTGTATGTTCAGGAACTTCTCTTTTATAATTAAGTATTAAAGGTATCGTTTCGGTTACCCTGAATTTCCAATATTAAGAAATATAAGAAAATGTAAACTGGTGAGGAGGTACAGTTATGATGAAAAGTAGCACGAATGATTATAAATAATGTATGTATGTGTACTTACCTCAAGTATCAAGTATAGAGTAGTCTAATTGATGAGAAATAACCTTACGCTTTAATGAATTTTTCTTTTGCTTTTTCCCATCATTATAACGCTAATAATGTATTAATTAATTTCTAAAAGTGATTCATTGAATTACAATTACTTCCTGTATTAGAAATAATATCAAAGATTTCCTATGAAGTGTGTTTTTCTATCTCAGCAATTTATTACTTTCGTATGTTTCGACGAAATTCTCAATTATACCACTTGCATATTTGAAGTTGATGTAATACATGCATACGGTTCAATGGCTGTTGCTGCTCCACTCATGTTAATACCTTGGCAAGAGCAATTTTTTCATTTATTTTTTTTTCAGTTTTATTTGACATTTTTTTCCTTTTTGTCTTTCAAACTTTGATAGCATGTCAGTCAGGTGTGATATGAGTTCAAACATTAATGCTATTTAATGAGTTTATTGCTATTTTTCAACTTTAAGCTACTTTTCACACAGTATTCAAGGAATTATGTTGTCCTTTCTATTTACAATTATTTATCTTCTTTTGAATTTTTTTTTTTCTGCAGAATAAGTAAAATTACTGAGAGAGAGTGTTGTTTTACCATTTTAACATTCCTCATAAACAGACGTGTGATCTTCAGAATTTTAATTAAATTTTTTAAACGATTGTAGTGTTTGTTTTGTAAATGAAAACTATTGGGTTTACAAGTTAATAATGTGGATTTTTTTTTGCTTGAAAAATGCATTTCTTATAATAACAAAATGAATTGATACATTATTCGATGTATTGTCCATCGTTAGATACTACTTTTTCCCATCTTTCTGGTGGCATATGGATTTCGCGCCAAACGAACTGCTCCGATTTTGAGGTAAGAAATGATACCGTGTTCTGAAGTGAAGTGAAGCGTATTCCAGTAAAAGGGCTCCGCATTGATCGAAATAAATGGTAGTCAGAAGGGGCCAAAGGGGCAGGTGAGCCAAAACTTTTCATCCCCTGTTTCACAAATAGCTTTTGACCGGTCTTGCAACATGTGGCCGAGCGTTGTCACGATGTAAGATTATGGCCTCGTGCCTGGTCGAATATTTTGGTTGTTTATAGTTGATTGCTCTCTTCGAACGAATCAATTGTGTGCGGTACAGGTCCACTGTAATCGTCTGACCCGATTTCAACGGCTTATAATGCAAAACAACCTTGTAATCCTACCAAATACAGAGCATTACCTTGGCGTCATGGATATTCTGCTTTGACGTTGATTTGACTGGTTTGCCGCGGGTTATCGTAATGTATCCATTTTTCATCACCAGTAATAATACGATGCAAAAATTACTTCTTTTTGTAGCGTTTAAGCATCATTTCGGACATGCAAAATCGCCTTTTTACGTCTCGACTTCAATTCATATCGAACCAAATTTCCTTGCTTTTGAAAGAATTCCAATGCTTTTAAACGTAGGAAAATAGCTTGATGTGTGACTTCCAATGATAATTTAAGTTCTTCTTACATTTGACAACAATCATCTTCAGATAATGCTTCCAATTCCTCGTCTTCAAACTTTTTCAGCTGACCACGGCTCTCCTGGTCTTCCGTGTCTAAGCTACCACTTTTGAATCGCGCAAACCATCGTTCAAAATTTTTTGAGTTGGTGCATGTTGACCGTAAGCTTCTATCAACAATTGCTATCTTTCAACAGCCGTTTTCTTCAAATGAAAGAAGGTTACCAGACTTCCCTGCAAAGCATCTATTTTAGGCACAAATTTCGACATTATTGTAGCGATTGAAACAAATGTGTGTTTAAGCTTTGGCGTCTATCGAATACTGAACAATAGTGACAGTTATTTACCCTCCCAAATACCATATTTGTTATTATTGACACAAACCATATGTGATAGTTATGCCATATGTCTTCCAAATCGATATTATTAATTTGTAATTATAATTATGGTCAATTAAAGTTGAAAAACTAATTCCTCCAGAGAGAACGAAGAGGGATTCCCCCTCTAGGGGGAAAACCAAAATGGTAAGAGTCTATGATGAGCTCTGCTACTGCTGCGAAATATACAGAACGCATTGTTTCTAGACAACGACAGATGGCTGCCTCAACATCTATCCTAAACACCAGCTATAAGAGGCCGATCAACTGTTTAGTTGGAAGACAAAAACTGATTTCAAAGAAGTGAAACAAGGCGAAGATGCCTTTTGGAATTGAAAAATTTCATCACTTATTGGTTTATGGAACTTATTCGTTTGGTGTTTGAAACAAAAAATATTTACGAGATTATCAATCTTGCTTTCTCCTGGATTGTCCGACGCTACTTAGACTGAAGTAACAGATCATGGGAAAGCACCTTATGGAACCTAAGTCCCGGTGAGTTGTAACCGTCCTTTCTTCATAGAAGCTGGCTTGTAGTTGTAAGGCATGTTTTTCTTTCTTTATTGAAGATTAAAGTAAATGACTCACTTAAAAATGTTAATTTAGAGTAAAGAGCGTCAATGAATTCTCTCCACTTGACTCGATCATTTACTAAGATCTTTACCTGGTTCCATGTCATGCTACGAGATGAGCATATACATTTACGCCTGAGTATTCAATTGGCCTGAGGTTAGTCAACCACAGTAATTGGTCATTTGTTACCAAATTCAGCCAAAAGTTGCCCAGAATTTGCTTCAAGCACTTATTGTTGAACGTTTGCAGTCTTCTTTGGGAATTTTGAGCAGAGCTCCAAGTGGTACAACCATAGAGAAATATTGACTTGACTCTGCCATCAAAGATCTTCCTTTTTGTATCAGTCAACACATTGTTTGCACGCCATATTCTGTGCAAAGATTGATATACATTTCGGTCTTTGTTTATTCGGACTGCAACATCCTCATTAGAACCACCGTCTTTACTTATGATACTGCCCAGATATGAGTATGCTTCCAGTAGGAATACTCATTAATTTTGGTTGTTCCGGCTTTAATTTTCAGCTCGACTTTTTTGGCATTTTCGGAAAGGGTGTGAAGCTTTGTCTGAGTATCCTCAAATCTATAAACGAACAATTAAATATCCTCTGTGTAGTCTATAACATATTGCACTCTACTCATGTTTTAGCGAATGTCTATATGGTGCCTATGCGTTCATTTTCTGGACCGCACAGTCCAAAATCAGTTAAAATAGTATGGGAGACAGAACACAGCCTTTTCCCACTTCTGTGCTCGTTTCGAAGGGTTAACATTCATCTCATCTATATTGTACTCTACTCTTCGCAACCGTATGTAGCTCGCGGGTCAAGTTTATAATTTTCGTTGGTATACGCTTCTGGATACGGTATTGAAGTCGCGTTCAAAATCAACAAACAAAAGGTATAAGCTACTGTTGTATTCAATTGATTGCTCGATAATGATTTGCACCGTATTTATGTGATCCGTCTAGGCCTGAATCCGAAATTCCATCATTTATTATTTATCGTATTATGCTGCATCATAATGTGGCTTTTTGGTCTAAGTAAGCCGATCTTAATATCGGCTGTTGGTTTAAACCAGTCATGAGCTTTTCATAGAACAATTGTTTATGTTCTATTCAAACGTATTCTTACGCTCTTGCTTTTAGTCATCAATGAGACAGCGACGAATGCACATTCGGGGAGAATGTATGCAAATTTTTTTACCCACAGAAAATAATTTAAATGTTTTTTATGATTTTGCTTTTAGTTGTCACTGAAACAGCGACGAATGCACATGTGTGGCGGATGCATGTTGATTTTTAAAAAAAAATTTTTAAAACTTCTACTTTACTCTCTCTGTGAGAGTAATTTCCATGTTCTCACTAACGTAACTACACATTTACTTTTTCACATGACTCGCTTAAACCTAAACTATCCTACCTATATAACTCTCCCCCCGTATTTTTCTTATTTAATAATAATGCACTCTGTAAACGTGTAAGTTAATTAACTGCGATGACAGCAAAACCTACTTAACATAGTTGATATATATTATTTTTTCCATTTCCTAAAAGGCCTCCTTAAAATCTCATTCAATCCTTAAAATCAAATTTCCCTTTCATTCAATTAAAATTGTTGTTGTTAACAAATTTAAGTTAAACTTTTTAGCAATCTATGCCTCTTCGAATTTTATTTGCTATTTTACAAATGATATTTAAGTTTTGAAAAACTTAAATTGCTATTGTATCCTATCTCTCCAATATAAAATAATAGTTAAAATCTTGAAATGTCATTGTTTTGTTGTTTTTTTTTTCAAAATTATTTCCCATCATTAAACCAAAGCTTTTGAAAAACAAGGACATGTACTATGAATGACAACAATGCGAAAGGAATTTATTTGTCAATTGTAAACTTAATTGTTCAACATTTTCCATTGGCAATTCCTTTTATTTTCTTATTATTTCCTTCTTCTGCTGATGATAACAAGAAAACAAATGAAGGAAAAGAAAGAACATTAGAATTAAAACTTTTCAAATTTCATTCTAAAATTTATCTACTCACTCCACAAATTAAGTATTATTTGTCCATATTTGGCATATTGTTGTTGTCTTGTGCCTGTTAAAAATAGTGTAAAATTATAGGTGAGGGAGACATAGGGAAAATGTGGAACAAAAAGTTTTCAAGTATTTTTTTTAATATCACACAATACAGCACAGAGTATGGAAAAAGCATTTAAAGAGAATTTATTCGGAACATCTCCTTTGGACCATCTCACAAGGAAATTTTGATAATAAAGTGAAAGGACTCAAGTTAGATGACAATAAGCATAGCTGAAGTCAGTGCATGGAGTACTACAATACGATGTTTGCTGTTTTTTGATTTAGAAATGGCTTTTAATACAATGGCAAGCTTTGCGAACCATTCAATTCCATTGTGGGATAGGGATACCTTATATCAGCGCTGATATTAAAATTTGTCTTCGTTAATTGAGCTTGCGCCTCAACCAGAAGCGAATTAGCGATTTAGACATAGACGATGTGTGTTCGCTGAATGGTTTCTAGACAGTGCGAAACTAATCGTAGTTTTCATGACAAAAATCATCTTTAGCGCTGAGACCCATTATTGGATGAATTATCGAATTTCGGACGATACTAAACCACATGAGATCTTTCTAAAGCTTCCAAAGCATTTCGAAAAAGTCACTGTTTGCAATAGATTTTAGGTAAGTAGCGTATTCAATGCATATTTTTTGAGAATGACGTTGGCCGCGTCTTTGCCGTCAATGGCGAGCCTTATAGGTGAATGTTTACTAATTTATTTTTCGAATCTCATTAGAGAACATAATAAAAAAAATAAATAAATTGCGTATTAGAGTGTTAAAAAAAAAATTTTATCTTCCTCCGGACAAATTTACCTAAAAAAGCCCTCCTGACCATTTCAGGTGGTCGATGATGACAACTAACAGACTAGAATGATCAGGAAAAAACTCCACCTACTGGGAAAAAAAAATTACAATGGTAAGGAAGGATGACCACAACTTAGCAAGGAACTGCACTACTCCACACAGTAATTTAGGCGAGCTACAGTTGATGCTTTGTGAAAAGCCAATATGCTTCCTAGAGGAGGGGTGTGGAAAAAAATCCTTATCACAATTACTCACTCCCGATCATTAGTGATCAATTTAATGCTGTGCTCGCCTCCGTTTTAAACCTGTGAACCACCGGCGACCAGTCCGCGGCCGTTATGGGGCCGAAACTGGCCACGGGAATCGGGAGCCCCATGGACTCCATTCTCTGCCCGATTGTTAGGTAGGCCCACTTGAGGGCTTCGTAGTGGATGTGGTTTACACCTTAAGCGCAGACAGAGCGCGAGCTCCGAGTGGTGTTGCATCTCCTCAACCGGGTGCTGTGACCCATATCACAGCAGGAGTTTAGATGGTATCCAACTCCTCACCAAGGTGTACAGGTTAGTGTCCTAACAACGCGTCTTCGAATTGGTACTCACTTTTGATATTCGCTTGTGTTTATCAGTGGTGGAGGCGTTGGTGTACGGATAGTATTCACTCGTGCTATTGGAGTACCGTGGGTTATGCCAGCGCGGCGAAGACTCACGTACACCCAGATGACACTTAAGCCTGTGACCGAAACATGAAATAATCACAACAGATTGGGTTTCCTTTGGCAAATAAGCATAGTTTTTAGGATACACGCAAAATAAAAAACGTTGTTTCATCAAAGCTGCGGCAAATAAACGTGACTTATCCCCTTGTGACTGCTTCTTATTTCCAATATTTTAAAGTCTATCATGGTAGCAAATAAAGACTCATTTTTACTTTTTTCCATTACCTCTCTTGGAAGAATAGGGCTTCCGCAAAGTGTCTGTATCTAACTTGGCTTGCAGTTGTTGCTTTCATGCCGCTGTTGCACTATACAATTTTTTCACGGTATTTTAAGCCCTGAGGATTTCACTGCAGCGGACATCCATGTAATTTTGCACAATGATCCACCTCCAATTTTTACATTTAATTTGTTTAAGTATGGGTTTCTCATTAGTTATTGCTGATGTTGTTTGTCCAAAACATCTTTAATAAGATTCTGATCCATTTGTTGATGAATACCTGTAGCTTTTGCGTAAGGACATTGGATACTTACCAGGTTTTAATTTGGTATATAGTTGGTTTTACACATGCGAATTTGTAAGTTTGCTTTGTATGAATATTTGTGAGTTACTTTGTATTGAATGTAGTCGTCAGCATATCGTTCTCGTTTTATTGAACGTGCTCTTCAGGTTTGTTTTTGCGCCAACGATTCTTGTCTCTGTACTGTCAAGATAGTGAAAGCTATCTGCGTATATGAATCTAATCTCTTTAGGTTTTCTAATTTACTTTGTATGTTGACGGTCTGATAAGAGAGCAGACAAATATTATTCGCATAGTCCCATCCTTAAGGTGGTAGAAGAACTACATATAATTCCTATTCTTAACTCAAGAAATCATCCAGCTCAGTGATGGCTATTGAGGTGATAGAGGAAATTCTTTTTTTACTTTAGCATTTCTTTAAAACAACTGACTTTTACTACCAAGAGAGAGTTTATAATTCTTTTACATAACTCTGATGAATCAAATTATTATCTGCGGTATTCCCTTTACTCTAAGTGCTTTCCACATAGCAGTTGGTCTGATCGTTATCATCATGATCGGCCCTATTGCAGAATAGGGCAACCAATTTGATCTATTTTGTCCCTTCCGGTCTACAGTTTTCTCAGCAGATCTGCTGCGTTGCTAATGAACACCATAATACAACCCAGTATGATCTGAAACCATAATGTAACCCGGTGAGATCTAAACCTCTCAAAAGTTCCACATTCACACAATATGCGTTCCGCTGTCCCTGATGCCTGTGAGCAAAGTCTACAAACATGTACATCCGTGACCGCCATCTTCTTCTCATAATATACTGTTACGTTTTTACCTTAAAAAAAAAGTTTATTTATGAGTTCGAAGATTGTAGTTAAAATAAAATAAATCTTTGTTTAGTTTTAAATTAAAATTCTTTATTTACACAGTTTTGTACACCATTGCTGGTAATATTTTCAGAAGCAATAAAAATGTCTATTCTTTATTATTATTTACGTTTGCAATTTCGTAAACAAAAAAGATTACTCAACAGATCTTTCTACTTAATGATCTTTCAACCCGATCGTGTTAAAACTTAGGCTCGATCACAAACTCCTCAACCAGAGTTTAACCACACTAAACTCTCTTCACAATGATTTCAAGTCAATAACTCGTTCGCTGAGTTTACACTAAATAAACTGACTGAGATGGCTGAGTAAGCAATACTTCGAAAGCTATCGTAGCTCTCGATATTTCAGGTAGATTCCATTTCTTTCCTTTACTTTTTTTCAGTTCTTCTGAAGCCGTGCGAATGTAAGCATGTTTAGCTCTTATTGTTTGTTGTTGTTTGTTATTGTCTGTTACTTGTTTTCTTTTCCGCCTGTTTTTTTGTTGTTGCGGTTTATTTTTGTTTGGGATGAAAAACTTTGACTCCGAACATACCGCCACCTTTATCATATAGATGCGAAGCAGTGCCAAACAAACCGAGATCTCTATCGCTCCAGTTATACCAAGACAGGCTAGTCTCTGTAGCCTGTCTAATTTATTCAGGATGGTAGCTTCCTTAGCAATCGGTCTGATGGTAGCGGGTAGATGCATTTCAGTGGAGTACTGGAATCTACGGATTGCCGCATTATAATAGGTAGACTGTTGGCCTAATCTACACAGCTCCTAATAGACTGGAAACCTGCTTTCTTCATATCCAGATTGCTCTCTATTTTGCCCCAGATCCATTCCTGTACTATGTTTACTAGTATATTGTGTATGAGGTCAGTTTCTTTTTAGAAACTCACTCATAATAAAAGTGATTTGTCAGTAAAAGTGGTTGATCTACATTTGCCAGTTTTTCAAATTTTTCTGTCTTCGAAAGCTAAATTTTAAAACATTTCACTGTTGCAGTTCCAATGAAGTGCTTTCAGTCAAAAGCTTCAACTCTTTAGTTGAAAGACGAAGGCGTAAGGTCTTGCGTTGAATGAATGAACGAATGAAGCGAAGAGTGAATAGAAGAATGGCTGGCATAATTAAGAAGTTTTTGACTTAAACTATTATTCTATCTAGCGTTCTGTTTGTTGTTGCTGTTGTTATTGTAATTTTAAATTTGTTGTTGTTCTTGTATAAGTGTGTTGATTTGTACAATTAAACTAAATTTAGCATTCAATTGCAAAACTTTCTGCCTTTCTTTCGCTACGAACTTCTGCCTGCTTATTTGTCTGTCAGCGTACATTTCTGTCTCTAAGAAATTGTTATTTTTCTCCCACTTTCTTTACTTTTTGGTTATTTCTACGTATTTGACTCGTTAAATGAATTAAAAGCCCAAACCAAAAAAAAAAAAAAAAAACGATTACAAGACAAAGCAACTGAAACAAAAAACAAAAACTTAAGAAGTGAAAAACAAAAATTTTGTAAAGAAAAAGACGGAATAAAAATAGATGCTCTTCTCTACTCCCCTGCTTGTTCAATGTCATTGTTCTATGCCGAACTAAATACATTAACCGACAATGTCTGCCCAATTGTCCTTATGCTTGTCTCAACTAGAGGACACATTATTCAGAAGAAAATATTTTTAAGGCGAAATCCAAGACAGAAATAGATATTCAAAGCCAAAGAATTGGCGGTATTTTGTCAAAGACAAACATAAACAGAGAGGGAGAGAAAGAGAGAGAGTGAGGAGATATATATAGAGAGCGAAGAAATATGTTTATAAAGCAATTAAATTGCTGACAATTTTCCTTTTGTAAAATTCAAATGCTGGAGAAATGGCTTTTAACAAATGGACGTGCCTTTTGTACCAAAAAAAAAAAAAAAAAAAGAAAAGAAAAGCTTCTGATCCAAAAAGAGAGATAAAATAAATTTCAAGTTTATTAGTTGTTGTAATTCTTGTTATTGGCGATTTAGGTGGGTTACAGTAGTGGGTGTACCATTGTAGGCTGTGGGAAATAATTCATGTGCCTTTATTTGTTGAGTTTTTCAGTTGGCGGCTAAAAATTACAAACAAAAAAGTGTTGGAATTGTTTGGAAGATTTAAATCTATTTTTAAATGATCGCATTTCGATTATCTCTACAATTGGATAGAAAGAAACAAATTAAGTGCGTTGCTGTTTAAACAGATGAAATTTTAAATGATTTGGAATGAAAAAACCATTGTTATAAGCGTAGGAAGTTGACCTAAGGAAGTGCTTTAAGTGTCAGTGCAACTAAGCGTTAAAAGAATTTTACCAATTCAGGTTTTAAAGCAGATGGCGTATCTTTGACACATGGTTTGTATTTTTTTTTTTTTTTTTTTTTGTATGCCATTTAGCAGAGTGCAACAAATTTTTAGAAAAGTATGTCATCTTAGTTTTTATTAGGATATCACATCCCAACAACAGAGCTAACGAAGAAAATTTAACGCTCCAAAAACGGCTACGTTCTCAATGGAGCCATTCTAGCAAATCGGGTCTGCAATGGAAATATAAAATGCAGATCTTTTACACACTGTACGGCTTGGTTTAAAGGATAAAGAAATCCAGCCGCCGTAGAGGGATTTTTATCCACAATCACCGTATTCAGACATTTAGAAAATATCTGATAGTAATTGATTGAGAGGTATGTCGCCGGACTACATTTATTCCTCCCGTCCTCGACTGTTGCGTATTTGCAACTTTATTTGACGAAAAACAACAGAAGAAGAAGAAGCCCACAGACTTTTACTTTCCCAACTAAAACTGCCTCCGAATGAAACCATTCAACTTAATATGGTTACGGTCTTCTGCACTTGAAAATTAGAGAGCGAGTTCGACGAGAGGTTGGCTTGGCTTGGTTTGAGAACAAACATTCATCCGGTCTTGCTAGAGTGATGGGCGCAAACATCATGATCGTCCTGTGAAAAAGAAAACCTCTAAAGAATGAGGGAGCAAAGAAAAGAAGAAGTAAAAACAATCTAAAAGAAAACCAGGAAGGGTCCTACACTCCCCGGAATCCAATTAATCCCCATGCTACAACAAACTTAGGGCATTGGAAAACTGAAGGATAACTGTAGAAACAGTACACGACAGGCAGGTTGGAGTTTGGATTATAAACTCACCTAAGGTACAATACCTCCTGCCCGAAAACTCAGGCCTACAAAAAGCAGTATCAGTATTTGTCCATCTACGTGTCATCGCACGGATACCGCAATGGCCGGTAATAACGCCCTAAGTCAGCCTCAGCTCCTCTTTACTTATATGGAGAAGACATCTTACGACTGGAAATAGCTGACCCTATAACCCGGTTCGTTATACCAGATTTGATCAGCCTTCCCTCTCGAACACTTTGATGTAATGACTCAACAGTGTCCGGTCGGAGTCCTTGACGCAGAGCCACGCCGAGCCAATTCATCAGCGATATCATAATGCCACAATGACCTTCGGCGAGAGGACATATATTTATTTGAAGACTTGATTTCTGCCAGCTGAGAAGCTTAGATGTTACTCTCAGAAATGCAGACTGCAATAACAACAGACGAAGGAATACGAGTAACTACTTTAAATCGCTGCAGTTTCTGCCATAACAAAAGTGATTCCATTAAAAAATGTTTTAAAAGGAAGAAAGTGAAGGAACAAAGGATTTTTTTAGTCAATCTTCTACAATTATGAGGAAACGATGAGGAAGCCAATGTTCTCATGCTTTAGATGCGTTGCAGCTGTGAATGTAACAGCTAGTCCACAACACTTGCCATTTAATTTAATAATTTCCACTGTGATTGGACAATCATTGCCAACTACTCTCGTTGAAGATTTCGGTATCAAGGTAAAGTCAGGACTAGTGTCGCCAAGAATTGCATATTTCAGGAAGTTTTGGCTGAACTTACCCTAGCAAAGGGCTCGTTAACTACGGCTAAAATCCAGTCTACAATTTATGATGTTACCATCGGTAACTGAGTCTGTAAAATAAGGTTCATATACCTACCGAGTGCAACGAGGTGGGTGCAGATTTTCTTGAGAGAGCAGGTATTGTTCTCAATATGGCCCAGAACTATTGGTAGTTTGAAGATGAACCCAAGAGCAAATTGAACTTTGCATCCAGTTTGACAGAGGCAGGCGTATTTTCCTAAGATATTGGTGAGACAGTTTCACTGTGTAGGCTGAGTTCGCTGAGGGAATGAAACCTAATCCACCTTTAAACAGAACACCAAAATCTACCATCAGAGAAAATAGTTCACCGACATTGGCGAAATCACCACCATTCATCCGTAGCAATGAAATATTAGAGTCGTCTTTAGAGCTTAAATTGGCAGCGTAAATGCAATATCTAAACAAGAATGGCTTAATAGATTGTTCTTATCGCCTATGGCCCGCTCATCATCTGCTAATTATGCTCCTCATTATATTCAATCAATATTTAAAGAAACGATGACCAAGAAGTCATCATAAAATTTAATTAATCCACCAACAGCCAAGACTCGAAAATCCATTGAAACTTCAGATGACTATCTCATCCCATGACTCTCATTAGATTTCAGAATATTAAAAAAAGGGTGTAGAGGACCACCCTATAAAATATGATTGCAGAAACCCATCACCTGCAATTTGTCACTACCCAGCTACAGAAAAAACTCTGCCACCAGTGCAAATAATACAACATCGTTAACGACATCGAAAGACTTAGTTGATATACGTTTGAAAATCACGTTAAATTTTTCCAGAAAAAACTTGGAATTGTTCCATTTTGCAATATATTTACACAATTACTAGTTAAAACCCGGTGTGCTTCGCTATCTCTATCTTAATTACTATCTTAAATGCTTTCTCAGCCTTTTTCCCCATTTTGTCCGCTTCCGATCAAAAGCCAATGTTTCGTTCCTTCCATAAAGAAGTACAGGCTCTGTTTTTTAGCAGTATTCAGTCTTCAAACAAACACACATTTATTTTTAAACAGTATACGTACATATATAGAGAGCTTGTATGCAGTGTGAGTACTTCAATTTCCGCTTTTGTGGATAGATAATGAAGCTTTAATAGTTGCCGTTCTCCACATATACCAAATTCAACATATAGTTTAAATGGAAGTTGCCACGCCCACTTATCCAATCTCTCTCAGTTACTGACTGATGATGTGTATTATTCGCGACGTTGTTTGAACGTAATTTAGAAACATCTACTATTGCCGTTTTCAAGGTATACAAACATTAATATTTACTTTGTATGGCAGGTACCTCGCCCACTTTTTGACTGATAATAAGCATTGACTGTAAAGTCATTCAGACCAAATACTCAAACCTTAGCTTTAACCGTTCTCAAGGTGTAATGAAATCAATACTTAGTTTATATGGGAGGTATCAGGCTCACTTGTGCAACTGCGCCTACTTTTTGCCTGAAGGTTTGTCTTAACCACGAAGTCATTTAGACCAGATTCAAAAGGTTTGGTCTTAACTGTTCTCAAGATAAGTATACAGAAATAAATATTTAGTTTGTATGGCAGGTACTACGCCTATTTGTCTAACTCAGCCCACTTTTTGACTGATAATTTGCATTGACTGTAAAGTCATTCAGACCAAATACTCAAATTTTAGCTTTAACCGTTCTCAAGGTGTAATGAAATCATTACTTAGTTTGTTTGGGAGGTATCAGGCTCACTTGTGCAACTGCGCTTACTTTTTGCCTGATGGTTTGTCTTAACCACGAAGTCATTTAGACCAAATTCGAAAGCTGTGGCCTTAACTGTTCTGAAGATAAGTATACTGAATTTAATACATAGTTCATATGGCAGGTACTACGCCTATTTGTCTAACTCAGCCCACTTTTTGACTGACAATTTGCATTGACTGTGAATCCATTTTGGCCAAAGTTGGATATATAGACCAAGAAATCTTCAGTTTGTATGGACGCTCAGTTTGAATTTTTGAAATTTTTGTAGCCTATATATTTCCTTCCAGACTGTAAAATGTTTAAGAAAATCGGTTCAGCCGTTTAGTCGTCTATAAAGCACAAACAAACCATCATTTTTATATATAAGATTTATCAATCAACCAAACCCAGGGCCTATTTCATTGGAATTCAAACGAATAATAAATAAAACAACAATAAGTAGCAATGCCTTTCACATGCGAGTACCTTCTAAGCAGTTTTGCTAACAATTTAAATCGAAGCTGCTCCATTTTAGAAAACAATTTTCAATAAATCTCCTAAACACATATGTATTTAAGTAAAAAGTTGTTGTAGATGGTTTTTTCTTTCTTTCGCCTAAAATTTATTTCTTTGAAATTTATATCTTTGCTTCTCATAAATGTTTTTGGGGTGAAATTACCTGTTACCAGAGAGCGGTTGCTGGTATTAAATTATTTTATTTCTAAGGGATAACAAGAAAACACAAAAATATGAACAAAAAAACTTAACTTAACCATAAAAAGAACATAAATTTTTGTTTGAGCATAACAAATAAATTTTTTTTTTATAAAAAAGTGTGATTATTTAAAATTATAAAAAAAGAAAATCCAAAAAAAGGTTAAATTAGCATATCCTTTAATGGCACTGCTGTTTTTAATGCTGTCTGTCTTCCTTCTGTGAGTACAAGTCTATTGTTTTTTTCTTCTGTTTTTTTTTTTTTTGGAAATTCAAATGAAAATAATTTCATGCATAATTAGACAGATGCTTTGAAAATTTGCCAGTATTTGCTTAATGGTTTTTCGCACCTTCTGTTAAAAATTGAAATGGTTTTTTAAATTGCAAAATAATGTTTTTTTTTTTTTTTTTTTTGCTTACTGCTCTGTATCTCTGCTATAGTATCTAAGGCTTAACACAATAATAATGTTTTTAAATTGAAAGACATCCAGCAAGTCATTCTCTAGGAATGTTACAAATATTGCCATAAAAAATCTTTTGTTTTTGGGTTTTGATTTGCGTAAAGCAAAATTTTCTAAGTGAAATGTTTATTTGATTTAATTCCAATGAAATGCTATTTGAAATGAAAATTTATTGCTTTTAATTGCAATCATGGCAAAGAGGAAATAAATTCATTTGATTATTGTTTAACAATATTTGGTGGTTAAACTTAGATTACCGCTTAAATAATTGATTATAACAGCAGAGGGCAAGGAACTTTAATAGGAAATACATTATTTTTGTTTTTCCTATTTCGCTCTTCTAAGCAGCATATTGGCTTTCTATAAAGCTTCGATTCAAGTTAAGTAGATGATTAATTTACTGTAAGCTCGCCTCTATATGATTGTGTGTAGTGGTAAAGATCTTTGCTAAGTGGTAGTGGTGATCTTTACTTGGTTTATAATTTTTTCCCGTTTTCTCTCAATCATTCGTCTATTGTTTGTCATCATTGCCAGAGGTAAGCTAGAAAGTCAGGGGGACTTCATTTAGATGGATTTAAAGCCGCAATTTAATTTTTTTCGTCATGTCCACTGCTGGAGATTTAAAAATAGGGCCGCTTGTTTTGTACGCGTGCGCTGGAAATACATAGATTTCGGTGGAATAATCACATATTTCAAATGTCGAAAGAAGCATTCAAGTGCTTTGGTTTATTGAGACCGTGCAAGGAATACTTCACTCCATCTGATCTCCTTAATATTTACAAGACCTATATCCGAAACAAAATGGAATACAACTCTCATGTATGGGCCGGTGCCTCAAAGTCTATTTTGGAGCTTCTCGACCGCGTACAGGAGAGGGCGAAGATGCTCATCAAAGAATGTAGGGTAGCCAACTCTATCGATTCATTAGAGCGTCGTCGCACTGTGGCGTGTGTTTCATTGTTCTATCGGTACTATAACGGAATGTGTTCTAACGAAATTAAGGAATTAATTCCTAAGAATCATATATTTTTACGTAGTACTCGTATTTCTCGTAGAGTGCATCCCTTTGTAGTTGATTGTCCAATAAATCGCAAACGCATTATAGGGAGAATTCGTTCTTTGGTCGCACTGTTCGGTTGTGGAATAATCTGTCAGCGAAAGTATTTCCTACCACTTACATGAGTAAATTTAAATCTAAGGTCCATAAACACTACTCCCTCTGTCCTCCTTCCAATAACCTATTTTCCTAATACCAGCACAATGCACTGCATGAGGGGGGGGCATCCCCTGGGTATTGGTCTTATAAAAAAAACACGAGTGTAGGTTATAATAGAATTATCGGCTTTGCTGGGTGGCATGCATCTGAAATACCCAATTTAGCATGACTTTAGCATAGAAATCAGACTGTGTTTAAGCAATGGTATGAATTATGTTGACTTTGATGGCGTTGAGATTTAAAGCAAACAAGCAATCTCGATAAATGACAGTCAATTCGACAGATATCACTCCAACTATATGAAATCCGGTAGTCTATGTTAAAAAATACGCTACATTTTATTAAATTCTGTAAAACAAAGGAAAAAACTTCAGAATAAAAATCGTTCTTAATATCTTAAAAGCCTGCTAAGCTATCCAACCTTTACTGAATCTAGTTTACATCGAATGCAAATAGACGGGATAGAGGAGTCATTAAAAACAGGTGACCTTGTTGATTTAAGAGATAAAAAGAAGCTTTACGAATACCATTAGTGCTTTGCATAAATAATATCAATGGCTTGGCAGTTGTTCATTGTTCAGATTGTTTAGAAAAATTTGTTTAGTGAAAGTACCTAAGCTTTGCCGATTTGAGTTTTATTTGATGTGCAATACTATTTCAAAATAAATAAGCGAAATGAGTAGCGTGATTGATTACATGCGATTATAAGTACAATCGTAGTGGTTCGCACGTGATTTAAACGATTTTTATAACTGTTGATGAAACATGACACAATCACATCACATTATTACCTTTATGATCACACTGACCAGGCACTACTGCAGGACACTGCGTTCCATGTGATTTATTGTGCCCCTTCCGGTCTATAAGCCTTTCGTAATGAATACCAGTAGATGTGAAACCACAATGTCACCCAGAATCTACCTAAAACTAACAATAACCCCACACTCACACACACATTCCGCTATCTCTGATGCTTGTAAGTACAGTCTACAAACATCCACATCTATGTCCGCTATACCCTTCAGATGGGCTATTATGCTACAGTGGCCCGTAAGAAATTCTGTTAGGAGTTTCAAGTCTGGCTAGCCATACTTAAAAATCTCATAGCGACCCCGAAATTGAGGTCTGATCGTCGGCCTAGAGTTGCGAAGTCTTCCATCTTTGACTAGATTTAGGATGTTAGTAAGTGCACAGCAAGGCTCCAGATAGATATAGGGTATCATAGAATCTTTTCGGTTCACTGTCTTACAACAGAGACCAAAACATTATACAAGTTTACAAATTCCGGTCAACTTTTGCATCCGAGCTGATGAGAACAAATCTTAACATTATTTAAGATGCTGAACTCGAATCCATGTTTCGTTTTTCAAGGTTGGCTCCAGTTTCGAGTTATCGGATATATGTATTGCTTTATCATAACGACAATCAGCTGTTGGCATCGCTAGATAAATCATCTCAATTTTGTTCCTATTTCTTAGTTTTACTTTATTTTTTCTTTTTTGTTAGAAAATATGTGAAAATACAAAAGTACAAAGCCTTTTACTATTTTGCAGAAAAAAAATGTTGCACTATGCTGGCCTCTAAAAATGTTTAATATTTCGTAACTTTGGACGATGTTTTATGGCAAAGAACAAACGAAGTTCAAAATTTTTTGTCAGAAAAGAAAGTGCCATACGTTTATGGATTCTTTACGATAAAAGAAAGTAGAAAAATCTACAAATGTGATCAACACATGGTTTCTCTGTAGCAAACTCTCACAAGCAGTGGGTACCGAAATTATTGTGTAACGCTTGTGGCACATTACTGCAGAAGTGGCCGTTTGGTCAAGAACTACACTTTACATTTCTAAAATCATGTTATGCAGAGAACAGAAAAATCATGCAGATGTAATTTTTGCTTTAAATGAATGTCGTCGGTCTAAATCAGCGGCAGGCAAACTAATACCAGTGCATTTTATTATTGTGATAGTAATTTCAGAATCTCTCCCTCAGACCACACAGCAAAAAAAAAATTGTATTTAATCTCTGCTTGCTTCTCTCTGTTTTATTTTTGCCTATAAGTGTGAAGTACGTACGTATGAGAACAGAAGAGGAAATGTGCTCAGAGTCGCGTTATGCCTCTCGATGGTCAAAGGGCAAAAAAACTGCCAAGTATAAATATCCTAATGTGTCATCAGCGGCCAAGTTAGTTCTCCGTACCAGTACTAGTATTAGGGAAAATTCCATAGGAACTTTCAGTTCACCATCGAGCTAAGATTTATTAATTTAGTAAATTCAACAGAGTAAAGTAAAGTCAACAGAATCACGTAATTCTTGATTTGGATTTAGCGAATAAAAAAAAGAATTACTCAAACAACAGCTGCAGGAGTGGAAATGTTATGATACTCAAACAAAAGCCACTCTTCACAAATCGGTTGATGACAGCAATGATTTTAAAATGCAGTTGCAAAAGTGTTTTTATGTAAAAGTTCATGAAGTTATTAATCTAAATTCGTTGACAAAGGATTAAGAAAATTAGATGATTAGAGCATATGTACTTAACTCATGAAATTTACATTCAATGTAACAAATTATTTCACTTTTACTCTTTAAATTCCATCAAACTGTGTCAGTTAAAGCAAATACTGCTACTCCTTCAGTGTCAATTGGCCTGATAATGACAAAGACAACAAGACAACAACAACAGCGACAAGAACATTAAATAAACACAAGTGGAGAGAATGCAACAAACAAAGCCATAAATCAAACATTATTCATAAGTACATGTGCACATATAAATCAACTGTTATACGTATTCAATGTATGAGTAAGTAAAGGTAAAGATGTTTTATCTCCCGCTCTCTCTTTCTCTCTCTCTTCCCAATACTCTTTTATCAGAATTCATAGTGCATTTTACTAGAACCATGGAAATAATAAAAGATTAGCTTGTGGTTTATGGCAGAGAGAAAATAACAAAAAAAAGTGCTTAAGGAAAACATACACACTCTGTCTCTCTATCGACCATAAAAAGCAAACGACGACATCATTGAGAATTATGTTAGTTTAGGATTAAAAACCATGTTTTATCGAATTTTTTTTCCTAAAAAAAATAAAAAGAAAAAAATGAAAATAAAAGCAAATCACAACAACAGTATCAGAATAACGGAAAGAGAAGCATAAAGAGCTAACACAAAACACACAAAAATAATAACAACAACACCAAGCTTTGAACTCTTTTTGAACACTTCTCTCTCTCTCTCTCTCTCTTTCTTGCTCTCTCGTTACATTGTTTTATTTGATAAATAACAGTTTATAGGTTTGTATAGTTTAAAGTGTACGAATACCTTGTTGTTATAACAGCTACTAAGTATTGGTTTGTGTGTATGCGTGCGTGTATGTATTAAATGTAAGCAAAACTCTTTTTATTCACAAGTGCTTGTGTATATAAGTGGCTGTGTAACAACCACAGCTTTTACATGCACTTCAAATGCTGCAGGTGTGAATTATTTATTTTAAAACAACTTTTTTTGTTTTTTTTTTTGTTAGGAAGGAAACTGGGAAGGATGTGTGTTATGTGCTGTGTTGTATTGGCAAAGACACACTAACACAATTATACACATACATACCTACATTGAAATGTAAACTTAGCTCTTATTTTTAGCACAGCTTGGCATTAAAGAAGAAAATCAACATTTCAGGATATCGTGAAAATCTCTATATTTTTCCTCTCATTCCTTTTATTTCTTTATAGAGGCTTTCAGCAATAGAGGCTAAAGACACAGAGTAATTGTATTACAAAGTTTATATGAATTATTGTTAAATATAGCTCGACGACGACGGCGAAGAGTTGGTATACATTTAAAACTAAAACTTTTTAATGGAAGACTGACTCAACAGTGTGAAAAAAATACGAAATTTTAACTTTTTTAGATAAAACATTTTAAGGTTTATTAACTAAAGTTCAGTTTTCTAGTTTACAAATTTTTAAGTGTGAGCAACGCATGAAAACATGCGTTGAAATACTATTTGCAGAATATGCAACTAAGCAACAGTTTTTATAGCCACTGAGACGTATGAATGACATTTAATGCATTCGCTATACGTTATCACATAAGGAATGCAAAACGAAGACAGTTTTTTATGAGAAAACAACAAAAAAATTAATAAAAATTTATGTCTTATTTGTAGGAAATTTATTGGCTTTTATGTTTCCCATTAAGTTATAATTTAATTAAGTGCAACACTTAAAATGCCAAATTTTGACAAAATTTGGGAGATTATTGTGAAGCATTCTATCTTTAAAACATAAAATAGAGTGTGTTTGTGTATGTGTCGGGAAATGTCAATACCCAGTTGACATCACATCCACGTGAGATAACTCTTAAGTCGCTTGTGCAAAATGTCCAATATATGTATCATAAGCGGTGTAGCATGTAGTGTTGCCTTATTGAATCTACATGTAGATGGTGCCACTATAATCTAATTTAGACCAAAAGAAGTTCATAATATTCGACCAAAAATGTTCATCTTTGTCGGTAATGGCCTAGCCAATATCGCTCTTGAATAAATATATAGCAATAACGCCCCCTAAGTGCGTTCATGGTGATTTGGAAAAGCAATTCGACAGATTTTTCTTCGAATGTTGTTGGAAAATTTTGGCTTTCCATTAAGCGTTTTTTTCCATGCCTCAGTTTCACTAATCAGTTGATTTCAAGCTAAGAAGATGATTAGTCTACTGTAGGTTACCTTTACGAGTGATTCTGTAATAGTGAGCCTTACCTAGCATTCCCAGTTTTCGCCAAAGAGCTACTAGCAAATATTGTCACAAAAGTGCTTCTATTGATTGCATGATTGCAGATCCCAACATTTTTATTCGTTACTTCTCTTGGGAGTACATATATAGGGTTTCCATTACGCATTGTGTTTCATTTCATTTCAATGATGGTGATGAGCCTTACTTAGTATTGAAATTTTTCCCAAGTAGGTGGCGTTTTCAAGTAACTATACATGTGATATTTGGCATCGGTGCCAGAGGTTTCTTAGGGAGCATATTGGCTTTCCACAAAGTATCCGTTACTTTGTTTCAGTTTCAGTTCAGTTGATTTTCTCTCTACTCCCCTCCATATGATTGTGGAGTGGTGAAGATCCTTGCTAAGTGGTGGAGGTGATCCTTACTTAACATTGTAATTTCTTCTTTACCAGTAGATGGCGTTTTCTCCTTGTTATTCGTCTGATTGTCATCATCACCAAAGATAAGCTTGACGAATCAGGCGGGGGGTACTTTTTAGATGGATTCATCTGGAATGAGGTTGAAATGTTTTAGATAAATATTAAAAATCCGAAATCAATTTTTTTTTTTGATTACATCTTCTGATGGTGTTTCAAACCTGTGCCGCTGTGTTGTATGCGGCTATTCCAACCACTAAATCACGCCTCTGCTAGATACTTTACATACGATGAAAACATTAGCTATTTTATACATATGGCTCTTGTGAGCTCAAGATCGAATTGATCCCATTTCGTATATCCTGTTTCGAAGAGATGCGTATTTCAGTTCGTGCATTTTGTATGCATCGAAACAAATGATAATCAATCTAGGCAAGGTCATTTCGAGACTTCTTTTTAAATAGGCTTAAGCTGGTCTTGCAGGATGCGGTCGAGTATGTTGTTGTGGGGAATTAAGGCTTCTGGTCTAGTTATGAGGCTCGTAATAATTTTGTGCAGTCTTTATGGAGGAATGCCTCCAATTCACAATTTTTATGCTGTGTTTTGGCTGAGCTGGATGGTCTTCTAAATCAAAATCCTCATTTTGAGCCGCTCAAACAAGGCTAAGCTTCTGTGAGCAATCAGAAAACGTAGACTAAGTGAGAGTAAATGAATGATATTTGCCTTCCAGAATGCCATATAAATTATTAAGTACACCAACCATATGTAAAAAAGGCGCCATCTGTTGTAAATTCCGCTTAAGTTGTACACCCAATAAAATTCACCAGATGCTCAATATATTTTTCTTTTTAAGCGAGTTGATTTTAATAATGACCTTCGTCGTCTGACCTGAATCTCGGAGATATTTTTCAAACTGAAAGCAGGAAGCAGCCTTAAAGATCTAAATCTGGTTTGGCTTAAAATCAATATTGAATGCGATCAAATCACTGAATCATATTCATCGGAAATCATTTTATTTGATGGGAAGGCATACCAAAATGTATTGTCTGCCATTACAAAAACTCATATTTCGTCTGATCAGTACCAAAAGGCTACTTGGTTGCGTTTGTGGTTTAGTGTAAGCAATCGCGGTCTGCTAGATTTTTCATATCTAAACATTCACGGAAAGTGTGATACAGCCGCTAGGTTGATATGCCTTAGTCATCTAAAGTAATCTTATTTTCTGTTTTTACCCAATCTAATGATTTTTTCTACAACTTGCCGCATACCTGCCTCTCATAGGCAATTTGAGAGTTACACTCCCTCTGTGTTAGCACGATTACAACAGATTTCGTTCACCAGTTCTTATGCCTTGAAATTTATGGTGCGAGATCTCTGTGCTATTTATCGAATCTTTTTTTTGTCGTCACTGACAGTTTTTTGTTATCTTGCATATATCTTCATAGTTCCACAGTTATCTGGTGACAGATATTAGCTGACAGCAATCAAAACGTCATGAAATTGTCCAAATTTTTCTTTCACTGTAAACAGAAATATTTCTAATAAATGTGTCTACATATGTATGAATGTATGCATTTAATTGTCTGTCTGTCTGTGTGTGAAGTTGTGTGCATGTGTACAGGTGCTTAAATATTGCTCTCTAAAGTTGACTTTGTTTCGAAACAAATAATGAAATCAAAATAGCAGTTCAGCTTCCTTTGTGTTACATTTGTGTGCTGTTGTTACAACTCCTACAACCTGCTGCTGAGTCGCAGCTCCTGCTCAGCCTGAATCGTTTTCTTTCCCATCATCTTTTACTGCTGCAGTTGCAAAAGTGTTGGTTTGGTTACATTTAAGAATTTTCATCAGAAAACTTTACTTGTTTTCGTTGGTGGTTGAGAAAAAAAAAAATTTTTTTTTCTTAAAAATTTTCTTGCAACAGTTACTCAGTGTAATTGCATGAGTAGGGGAGTAAACAGCTCTGAGGCTAAGTGTCTGTATTTATATTTGTGTATGTAAGTGCGCTGGTGTGAGGATTTGTAACTTTAAAAGTTTTTTTTTTGTGTTGTTTTATTTTTTTTTGCCTTAAAATTGTCGGTTGGTGAGTGTTGTTGTTCAAGCTGCTGAATCTATTTTAGGCTGTTAAAGAAAATGTTCAACAAAAAATAGTGTTGTTGACATTGTTGTCGCTTTTTTTCTGTTTTCAAGTTGTTTGTCGTTGTTATTTTGTGCGGTTTAAGAAAATTAATTTCTATTAAGATACGCTTAAATATTTATTTCTGTCTATTAAAATATAAAATATTAAGGTGGTTGCTACACCAAAAGAAAAAAAAATAAAATAAAAAAAAAACAAAAATTACTAAGTATGAATTTTTTTGTTACATATAAAGAGAAAATAAAGTTAAGGCCAAGTTATTATAAAACGACTTAATTTGCAACTGCCTTAGAGAGTTAAGCTCTCAGTGGCTCAGATAAGCGCTTATTTTCTTAGCACAGCTTAGATTTGATTTATCGAGACAAATGGGGATCAACTAACTTTGAGTAGTCCGTCGCCCGAATAGGGCTTAATTATTACAATACGAGCAAAGGAAGCTCCAGAGACTTCGGTTCTCTTTCGTTAAAAAATTTCGGCTAAACGTAACGGCTATGGTTTAAGCTAAATATTGGTGTTACAAATTGTTGGTAAGTGGCTTTAAACTGTAATATCTTTAGAGACCTGCATGAATGACAATGAAATCCATAATTGTGCATTCACTTTAAAATGAATCATTGTTGTGATCTCACTCATCTTTTGATGTGTGTTGAAATGTGTATGTAACTAACTTTGAATAGTCCGTCGCCCGAATAGGGCTTAGTTATTACAATACGAGCAAAGGAAGCTCCAGAGACTTCGGTTCTCTTTCGTTAAAAAATTTCGGCTAAACGTAACGGGTATGGTTTAAGCTAAATATTGGTGTTACAAATTGTTGGTAAGTGGCTTTAAACTGTAATATCTTTAGAGACCTGCATGAATGTCAATGAAATGGAGAATTGTGCATTCACTTTAAAATGAATCATTGTTGTGATTTCACATATCTTTTGATGTGTGTTGAAATGTGTATATGGTATCTCTTTGATAAATTAAGAATGCTTCAGCCTTTCATTGTTCTCTGCATTCAGTCATTTGCATTTGATTGAATCATGAGAACACTGAATCAAGACAACAGTGAATACTTCACACTACACAATATGCACTCAGTGTGTTGTAACAATTTTTTATTGCTTTTTTTAACAAAACAGGAAGAAAAAACTCAAGAAAAAAATACAAATAGAAACCAAGTGTCTTAAAGCTACTACACGGAATTTATTCAAAAAAAAAATTCAAAAATTAAAATACAAGTTTACTCAATTAAATTATACACTTATGCAAGCGCTTGATCCAATCCCCGAAACGTGTTTTATTTCGGTTTTCGGTGTGTCCATCAGTGTTTCCTGCGATTTTTCCATTATTTCCTCCAGGCTGCTGAAACGCGTTCCCCGTAAGTCAAAGGGAGCCAAACCAGGTGATTTCGGTGGCTGTTGGATAGTATTTGTTGTATTTGTCGTCAAAAATTTTGGAATAATGATGGCACTGTGCGACGGTGCGTTATCATAGTGCAAAATCCACAAGTTTTCTGCGCACAATTGTGGTCTTTTGGCAGAAATTCATGATGCACTACACCGTTGTAACTTATAAGAATCGAGAGCATTGCCTTCTTTTTGTCAGAAAACGACGTGGTTTTTTTGATCTCGGCTCATTTGGTGAACGCCATTCACTTGCGTGACGTCTGGATTGCGTCTCGTCTTCAGTAATGTTCTTTGTAATAAATGTGTGGTCGGATTCAGCCTCGTAAATCATGTCTTTTGCGACCTCAACACGGTCTCTTGTTTGCATGAAATTGAGGTTATTTAGCACCAATTTTTTATGACGGAAACAAAAATCATTAACTAAAATGTCTTGGACGGGTCCGTAGGCAATGTTCAAGTCCTCCACTCTCTCTCTCTCTCTCTCTGATGGTTTACTTGCTATCAGTGACCAATATTTCTTTTACTTCTTCAACGTTTTCGTCGGTTTTCGATGTCGATGGTCTGCTACTGCGTTCATCATCTTCGATTGACTCACGACCACTTTTGAACCGCTCCTGCCACTGGTGAACGAGCGTTTTTCTGTATAGAATTGTTGCCGAAACATTTTTCCAACTTAAATCCGTTTTTTACGCAAAATTTAATACAAGTTTGTTGCTGCAAATTTAAAACCATTTCTAAAATAGTAAAAAAAACCGCCAACACACCTAGAGATAGATGTACTCTTGGCTACGTAGCTTTTGCAAATGCCAAGCTATGATGCTAAGATTTAGTGGGAATATCAAAAACAGATGTACGAATTTGACAAAAAAAAAAAAAAAAATCGCAACGATAGAACCGCCATACGAGGGTTATTCCAGGATCTTTTTGATCATGGTGGTATGGAATAAAATTTTTTGTTTGATTTTTTAAGTGGATAATCTCTATAGTCTATATACTATATATGTTAAATGTTTGAAATGACAAAGAAGAGAAGAATGAGTGCAGTTGTTTTTTAATGAATGCAGTGGTTTTTTAATGAGAGCATAGTTTTGATTTACTGTCTTGATTTTGTTGTTATGCTGTGCAGTTTACAGTGTGAGTGAGCATTCATGTTTAATTCGTGTATTTGGTGTATGTTGTGCAGCAAATAGCATCACAGTATTAAGCTGCATTCACTGTGGCTTGATTGAAAAGTGACATTTTCACTTCACTTTGGTATAAGACTTTATTAAAATTATATTACTCTGTCAAAAGTTATCGACGTTTAAAAGTGAGTAAAAATTCTGAACTGACGTTCTATTACAGAAAAGATGGGAATGCGTAGCAGTCTGCTGTAAGAACTTGTGGAGTTTACGGAGCCAATGCTGTAACAAGAAAAGCTGCTCATATTCGATCCGATAGTTTTGATATTAGGAAAGCAGAAACTCGATTTATGGCTGTCACATAAATTAGCAGTGAAAAATTTATGAACCAACCTCTGCGTATGTCAACAGAGAATGGAAAAATCAGGACTAAGATCAAGAAAGAAAATTCTATGTGTCTGGTGGAATTGGAGGGGAATTATTCATTATGAGCTTCTACAATCTCTTCTACAATCTGATCAAACGATTGATTGAAGCACGCAATGCAATTAAAACAACCTGAATTGATCAGCCGAAAAAGGTGTTGTGTTCCATGATGACATCGCCAGAACACACACATCTTTGAGGACCCGGAAGAATTTGAAATGCATTCACAATATATCCCGTTCCTTACACCTTTAGATTATTATTTGCTTAGATCTCTACAGGGTTACTTTTAAATTCCGTACAGGCTTGCAGAGCGTAATCGACTCAGTTTTTCGCTCAGAACACCCAGAAAATCTACAGTCATGGAACAGTGGGCTTACCCTAAAACCGGCAAAAGGTTTTCGATGATTTAATGAAGCTCGTTTTAAATATAAAAAAATAAATTTCGTTGTTGGTCAAATTTTAACAGAATATAACGGAGTACTCAATAGTAATGGGATTGTATTTTAGACTCCATTGTTAGTCAGGTTTCTAATATTGCAACTGCGAAATTCCTAACATTTCATTAAATGCATCAAAAATGGTAAACGACAGTTGGTAGAGGAGTACCTAACCTTTGGCTTGGCTTAAGCTTAAAGTTATTTCCGTTGCTCCTTTTAAGAGCACAACATGGCTGCCACAAGACAAGACTCTGCCTTTTTTTTCCTTTGATATTTCTTTGCTAATATTTGTATCTGGGCTGTTAGTGCTGTATACAGGCACTTAACCCACTACACCACGTTACATCCTGGTTGTATAGAATGGCCTTAAAGACCTATTGTATAGAATGGCTTTAGTTTTATAATGCTCCGTAGTTTTGTTGATTCTCCTCTGTCAGATCATTGATTTTGGCCAATCATTGTTGTCTTGCAGAGGTTTTATCTCTATGCAAGGTTTTCTTTGTGCACCATATGCATTTTAGTTTTCCCGTTTTCGCTAATAGTCCGAAGTTATTGAAAATCGGAGGCTTATTTCAGTCATGAGACCATAGAATGCAGTTCCATTCATGCTATTGTGTGCTTTTACTTAAATAAGGAGGATGTCATGTCAAAATTCATGGCTTCAAAATGTGCACTCATATATGACCTGTATAATACCTGCAGTCGCTGGTCAAAGCTTTGTATTCACTGTTATTTTGAGCACCGTAAAGTTGTGTCTCAGGAGAAATACTCATATTAAAGATATGATTTATTATGCCGAGGTATTAAAGAAAAAAATATTATAAATTAAAAAATTCTTTATAGAATAAGTTTTAAACCTGTCTACTACCCATTGATTCCACATAGTGCCTTCGGTTGTACACGGTTTTCCATTTTATAAACATTTTAAAATGTGACTGGTAAATACAATTTTTTAATTTCTTCTTAGCCTTTTCTTCCTTTTTTGCTTTTAATATTGTATTTAATTTTATTTTCATTACTTTCCAGACTTAAATGTTGTTGTTTTGATGGCATACAATATCAGCAATGAAATTTTGTTTTGTAAATACCTTACCAGGGCTTAAAAGTTGTAAATATTTGTTAAAAATTTAAACAAAAATAAATTAAAATAAAAGTTTTTTTTATTATTTTCTCGTTCTTTGGAATAAGTTAAAAAAATTATTTTAAACTCAAAGTGCTTGAAGGTTTCTACAAAAAAAAAACAGGCATTAAAATAGAAGCAAATGTAAAGGGTGTTAAAATTTTAAATTTGAATTCTAAAGAAATTAATAAAAAAAATTTAACCAGAAGATGTAGTTGGACAAAGGGAATGCAGTGAAAAAAGTTAAAGCATTTCTACGTATAGGGTCCGCCATCTAACGTTTTTTTTTTCAACAAGTGCTTATTTCGTGAATGGTAAGACTTAGCTCATGTCTGATTTGACAGATAATTAGTTTTATACGAATATGGTTGTGTATACGCTTGAAAAACGCTGAGAATCTGGGCCTGCGATCGACTTAGAGAATATGCCGATTTTGCCCGAAAAAATTATCTTTTCAGTGAAGTTCGTTTTGATCTTGGCGGGTATGTAAACAAGCAAAATTGTCGCATTTGGGGCACAGAAAACCCGCACGCACACATTGAAAAGCCAATACACCCAATACGAGTCACTGTTTGGTGCGGATTTTGGTCCAGAGGCATAATTCGGCCATTTTTCTTCGAAAATGAGCCAGGAGTGGCCGTTACAGTCAATGGCGATCACAAAAATTGAAGGCGAGGATATTAGCAACATTTGGTTTCAACAGGACGGCGCTGTGTGCCACACAGCCGAAGCTACACTCGATGTTTTGCGCCCTATTTTTGAAGATCGCATTATCAGCCGCAGAGGTGATGTCGTTTGGCCACCTCGGAGGCGCGATTTGACACCGTTGGACTAGTATTTGTGGGATGCCGTCAAAGATAAGTGTTACGCCAACAAGCCAGAGACAATTGACGCTTTATTCGTGAAGCCATTGGTGAAATACAGCTGCACATAATCGATAATGTGCTTAAAAATTGGCCCGGTCGTGTATGCTACTGCATGGCTAGCCGAGGCAGCCATTTGAATGAAATTATTTTCCATTATTAACCGGAAGTATTGTACTTTTAAATAAAAAAAGAAAATTGAGAAAATATTCAGTATTTTTCTTATAGTGTTTCAAAAAAAAAAAAAAATTATTTGGCGGACCCTATATTTATTGTTTAAAACTATGGTCTCACAATATCAACAGCACTACAGCAACAAGAAAAGTTCTTTTAAAATAAATTAATTTTTACATATTAAGTGACATTTCATTTCAAATCATTTTTGTGCAAAATCTAAATAGAAAGTAAATATTTAAGCCTTGAACCAGATCACAGCATTAAATTTGTTAACCCCAATACAACAGCAAAAAGGCTAGCAGAGCAGTACAAATAAACTTCTTTATTTTCTAAGCAAAATATCTAGATGTGCCTAAAATTGACAGCCACAGAGAGAAAAAGAGAGAGCAAGTAAAAAAAAAAAAAATTCCAAATTCATTTACAACATGCTGTTCTAAGAAATTGGTGCTGAAATGTTGCTCATGTTGCAGCAAGACCTGAACAACAACAGCCTTTACATAATAAAATGCAACAAACAGCATGAGCTAAACAGAAAAACCAACACATTTGCCTTCTATGAGTAACACACATACATAAAAAAACATACAAAAACAAAATTCAGAGCAAAATCAAATGTCAAGTGACAGTAAAAGATGAAAAAACAAAACAAAACAAAAACAAAAATTCATAGACAATTTTCAACATACACAAAGCAATAAACGGGTAAGGCAAGAGCCAGAGAAAAAAGTTCAAAAATACAAAAGAAAAAATCCATTACAGTTGCACAGAGTTAAAGAGAAAATCACAAATACAATCACATTCACATTCTTTTTTAAATGACAGAGATCAAGAAAAAAAAAACTAAAATGCTGTGCTTTTAGAAATAATGTAGCAGTGTGTGTGGAATGTGTGTCTACGAGTATGAGTGAGTCATACACTCATAGCATTAATTGTTCCGTTATTTTCCACAACTATGAAATGTGACCAATTTTGAACTCATTAAAGTTCATATTTCACTGTAAATGTTAGATTTTGTTAAATGATTTTAATCCTTTGGAATATCAAACATTAAGCGAAATAGGATTTATTTTCCAATTCCAAGAATTTTTTAAACTTACAAGTTATAAAGGGTCCGCCAAATAATTTTTGTTTGTTTTTGAAACGCTATAAAAAAAACTACTAAATATTTTCTCAAATTTCTTTTTTTATTTGGAAGTACAATCCTTCCGGTTAATAATGGAAAATATTTCATTCAAATGGCTACCTCGGTATTATCAATTGTGTGCAGCTGTACTTCACCAATGGCTTCACGAATATTGTCTTTAAAGCGTCAATTGTCTCTGGCTTGTTGGCGTAACACTTATCTTTGACGGCACCCCACAAATAATAGTCCAACGGTGTCAAATCGCAGCTCCGAGGTGGTCAAACGACATCAGCTCTGCGGCTGATAATGCGTACTTCAAAAACGGGGCGCAAAACATCAAGTGTAGCTTCGGCTGTGTGGCACGTAGCGCCGTTTTGTTTAAACCAAATGTTGCTAATGTCCTCCTCTTAATTTCTTGTGAACAAAAATTCCTTCAACATGGCCCGATAATGATCGCCATTGACTGTAACAGTCACTCCTTGCTCATTTCGAAGAAAAATGGCCCAATTATGCCTCTGGACCAAAATCCGCACCAAACAGTGACTCGTCTTGGGTGTATTGCCTTTTCAATGTATGCGTGCGGGTTTTCTGTGCCCCAAATGCGACAATTTTGCTTGTTTACATACCCGCCAAGATCAAAATGAGCTTCACTGAAAAGATGATTTTTTTTTTTGGCAAAATCGGCATCTTCTGTAAGTCGATTGATCAAAGTAATGTCGCAATATTTCCCAGCGTTATTCAAGCGTATACACAACCATATTCGTTCAGCGGAAGGATAAAACTAATTATCTGTCACATCAGACATGAGCTAAGTGTTACCATTCACGAAATAAGCACTAGTTAAAAAAACGTTAGATGGCGGACCTTTTCGTTCTTTTGTAGCCATGCGTATGTAAACATCTACCTCTTTCAGATCTTAGTATTTGTTGTTGCTTGTTTATTGTTTGTTACTTGTTTTCTTTGCTGCTTAATTATTGTTTTTGCCGTGTTTTATTTTATGTACTTTATCTCTGCTAATCGTTGTTGTTGTAGATTTGATTATTTGTAAACAGCACGTATAGTTGTTCTTGCAACTTTTGTTTATTGATTTTAGCGATGTAATAAGTCCTGTGGCGCCCAACCTTATTTTCGTAACAATATAAATAAATAAACTTAATTTGTTTCTCAAAATCTCCAAAAATATTGATTATATTTAAAAATGATATTGGAATGACTTAAAGCTGGCGTAATATGGAATTTTTTAACATATGGCTTAACGAAATCGAATAAGTCATTGCAAAGTTATCATGAAATGATTGCAGCAGCCTCTTCAAAAATCTCACATTTTAGAAAAAAAAATCGAAAAAAAAATTTTCCATAGAATCTGAAATATTAAAGATTTTTTAAGTTAGGCGACCATAGCACATCAATAAAATATAGTAGTTATCTAAGATATTTTTGCTCGTTGCATAGTGTTATCGAAGTATGATTTCACTAAGTTATGTATTCACATATTCTAGCATTTCTTTAGTTGTAAGAGAAACCAAGATGATATTAATCATGTATTCCTAAGCGATCTGCCACACGACCTTCTTTCAAAACGATTTGCTTTGCCCAAGCCTCTTATAATTTGTTTCTACGTTTTTTAGCGGTATGCGTCACAGGTGCTTTAAAACTTCTGTTTTTTAAATTAAAATAATCACATGTATGTTTACTATGTTAGCTCACTGTATGCATTAGCTTAGAGTCCTCATATTCATAAATGCATTCAAATACTTTTGCTCATATTTGTTATTATTGTTGTAGTTTTGCGAAATATTTACACATCGGTTCGCTCTCTTATAGATTTTGTAACAGTGGTGACAAAGTATAAGAGTTGAAAACTAAAATAAATTTAAAAAATAAGTAAAAAACTAAACAGAACGCAATATAAAACTTATAATGCAAAATGAATATTAAAAAAATAAATTAAACGAACTTGGAATACCCTATGGCATATAAAAAAATTGTAACCATAAAAACTCCTCTAAAAATATTAAACTAAATATTATAGGTTGTAGACCGTAACCTTAATTTATTGAACGTTCAAAAATCAATCTAATTGATTGCATGGTGCGACAAAAAAGTACGAAGTTCAAACACCTGGGAAATGATGCTACTTTTCTGATAGGCGCTATCGATTAGAACAAGGCTCTGTTTTTGAATTTGTTGAAACTTGAATTATGGATAAAAAACCGGTTTCTCGGTCCTACATGCACTTATAAGCTTATAACTCAGGTGAATATTGCCCGATTTTAAGTTTCTTTACGGATTTGGAAAGAAGAAATATACAGGGTTGGAAAACTTAAGGTTGGGAAGTAAATTGAACAAAGAATTTTAATTGTGAAAATTTACCATCGAAATGGTGATAATTTTACTGTATCACTTCTCAAAATTCTAGCAGCATTTCCTCGTAATCAAGCAACTTCTAACTAAGACCGCTGTGCGCAATTTAATCGCTAAATTCGAGGCTCACGGTACTGTTGCTGATAATGGCCGTAGCAACGCAAGCGTATGTGGTGTACGGCAAAGTGTTGACAATGAGCCTGGAACATCAACTCGTCGACATTTGCAACAATTGGTCATCACCAGAGGAACCTTGCGCAACATTTTGTATAAAGATCTTCTTCTTCACGCTTGTAAAGTTCAACTCGTTCAAGAGTTAAAGCCAGCCGAGCATTTTTTGCGTCTAACGTTTGTGAAAAACTGAACGCAAACAACACATAATTCAACAAAATCATTTTTAGTTATGAGGACTGTTTTCAATTAGGCGGTTAAGAAAACAAACAAAATTGTCGCATATGGGGCTAACAAAATCCACAAACAGTCCTCGAAAAACCATTACATCCAAAGAAAGTTACCGTATGGTGCGATTTGTGGTTAGGCGGCATCCCTGACCCGTATTTGTTCGAAAATGAAAAAGGAAACGCCGTCACCGTGAATTCTCTGCTGTACCAAACCATGATAACCAATTTTTTGTGGCCACAATTGACTAATGATGACATCAGTGAACTTTGGTTTTAGCAGGACGGCACCACAAACCACGCAGTTAGCCAAACAATTCACTTTTTGCATGAGAAATTTCCCGGTCGCGTAATTTCTTGATTTGCCGGTGTCAATTGGCCGCTGTATGATTTTCTCTGGGGCCATTTAAAAGACCCGGTGTACTTGAACAAGCCATAAACCACTGACACTGAAAGATAAAATTCGGCGCTGCATTGTCGAGATAAGCAAAATTTTGAGAAAAGAGTGCAAGTCTGCCGACGTGCTTTATATGTGTGTGGTTTTAGTAGCCCATCAGAAAAATAGTATCACTTGCCAGGTATTTTTTTTGTCGCACCGTGTTATGTTTTATGTTTTAAAATGACAGTGATGATCGTGAGCTGCTGGCGAATCCTGTGTACATATATGGCATAAAGTTGAAAGCAAAGACTTATTGTTCTAACGAAACGAAGGTCTCAAACGGTAAGCGTTTGCTCGCTACTTTTTCTCACTTATATTCTAAGCATAAGGTCTAAGTAAAGGTCATGCAATAATGCTGTATTCACACGACAAGTTATTTCTTAATTCGCTCTCTCTTTCATAATTCAACACCCAATTATGAATCTAATTATATAATTCCCCACACAATATTAAGACCAATGAGGAAGGCACCGTGTGAACAGTGTAATTCAAAAAGCACGCCAAGTAATTCAAACAAAAAAATATAGTTTGATTGGTAATAATTTTCTTTAACTGATTATATACCTTGTAGGGTATCTCGAGGAAATAATTACCGGATTTTTATTCTCTACAAAAAGAAAAAATTATTGCATTAACGACAACATCAAATGGAAATCGTTCGCTTGGAATTAGTGTCCTCGTGCATGTTTATTTGTTTATTTTCATTCATTCTTTCTCTCTTTTATCCTATGTTTGTATACAAAAACTATTTTAATTTGTGGGGCTGTGTGTGTGTGTGTGATTCTTTTTTGTCAGTTCAATGCATTTTCTATCATCAGACAACAGGCTTTATTTTTAGTTTTTCTTTTTCTCTATTACCAGTTTTATACATATTTTTCTTTTTTTATGTGTCAATTTTCCTTCTTTTATATCTTAAAAATGCATATACGAGCATTCGTATTAGAATTTTAAATATTGTGCTATTTTCCCATTTTATAATGATGCAACGAAGAGGCGAAGCTAGAAAGTTTGCAGTTGACATTTAAGTTTCATGACAAGGTTGTAACATTTGAACTTTAACGTGAATTAATTCAAATGAATTATAGTTGAAAACTTATGAATTTTAATTGTAAAAAAATAAATTTTAATTTTCAGTTTTAAAAGTCTGTATAAATTTTATTTATTACCACATTCCAAGTGGGGCAGTGGTCTGCGCCCGTTTCTATTTTTGGGCTCATTGAAAGAGACCTAAAGTTTAATGCCGGCTCTGAACGGCGGATGCATTAGTTAAAGAAGTTTTTCATAGCGTAATTACTCATAACCACTCGCTAACAATGTTATGAAGTGATACCGCTGTTGAAAATGGTCAGATGATCTTATTTACCTTGCCACGGCCGTATACAAAACCCTTTTTTCTGTATAAGCTGCAGATAAAGCGAAACATATGTATTTTATTTCAATCATTTTTTATGTTGGTATCTATTACCATTTTCACACCAGACTTCGAATTACTTTGATCGCTGTTCGAATTACTTACGTGAATTACGTTGTTCATATGACATTTTTGTAATTCGTTTTAATTTTTTTTTTAATTGGTTGCGGTTTGTTTATTACTTCGTTTTTCTGTTCTTTTTTAATTAAGGTTGCTTTCATTTCGACTTAAACCGTCTACTCACTATATTTATCCTTCGAGAGAAAGGCATTGTGTGCAACTATAAGGTGTCATTACGGTTTATAATTTGCAGTGTAGGCTACGTAAGATACCTATAACGGGTGGCCCATTTAAAAAGGTTTGAAATTTTGCCAAATATATAATTTTTTTTGGGAAGTACACTTGTTCCGGTTAGAAATGAAATATTAATTCATTCATATGGCTGCCGTGGCTGGCCTCATAGTACCCCATTCGATCGGACCAATTTTCGAGAGCTCTTTCGAGTATTGGGGTCGTATCTCGGCAATGGTATCACGAATGCTGGCCTTCAGATGCTCAATTGTCTCTGGTTTGTCGGTATAACACATGCCTTTAACGGCACTCCATAGAAAAAGTCCAACGGTGTAAAATTGCAGCTTCTTGACCGCCAACTGACACCACTATTTCGGCTAATTAAACGGCCGTCAGAGGTTTGATGCATCGATTATGGCATGAGATGTGTGGCAAGTTGTTCCATCCTCTTGAAACCAAACATCTTTCACATGAATACCATAAAATGCGGACACAAAAAATCGGGTATCATGGTGCGATAGGTGAGCTCATTGGCCGTAATGGTTGCGTCGTCCTCCTTTTCCAAGAAATATCGGCCATTGATGCTTCCGCTTCACAAGCCACACCAAACAGTCACTCGTTTAGGGTGCATTGGCTTCTTTAAGACCACGTTTGCGTTTTTTGAGCCCCAAATACGGCAATTTAGCTTATTAGCGTAACCACCAACATGCAAATGAGCTTTATCCCAAAAGATGATTTTAAACGATGATAAATTTCCAATAAATCTTAACGTTACTCAAACGTAAATCGATTAATTTCGTTCAGTGGAGAACAGACAGAATAGAATGACATAAGTATTCCAGATTCGAAATAACACTGGTTAAAGTTTAAGCCGATATATCTATATATCGTTACTGTTTAATTCACTTCTGTCCAATACCAGTGAGTTAATCGTACTGCACGTTTTTCTCTAAATAGCACCTTCTACTTCAATTTGGCGAAGTTATGTATTCAGCTATTCGAAGGCCTTTGTAAGACGTGACCGACCGAGCGTAACTTTCTCTTAAGCATTTCCTTTTTTTAATTGGAATTGATTTCTTCCTACAACATTTCGTTAGTTAGTGTTTGAGGTCACAATATTCTCAAGATTCTCCGCAAACATCGGTTTATAAGAACTTGCAGTGAGTTTATAAACCATTACAAGACTCATATTCATAAATAAGAACTAATTTAACGCAGGAGTTGAAAATGTTAATGTTAGTTCTTCTTGATATGTGTGGAGATCGCTGTACCTCCTCCTCAGGAATGTCAGTAGCTGCTTATATACTGTCCAGGTAGAAAATTTTTAAAAGTTTTGCACCAGCATTCTCAGCTTCATTTTCTATGACCGCAATTTTTGTCGTTGTCGATAGTTGTGAGAGAGTAAGCAAATATCGTTTTCATAAACGAGATTATACAACCTTTTTTGGAAACCCAAGGAAATTCCTCCTCCCTCACGGGTTGCTTTATTCATCATGTTGTTCAGAACTATGCTAAAGTGCAGTGGTGGTAGAATACTGCCTTACCCCACTAATGAATGTTTTATGAAACACCCTGCAGTTTGCGTTATCTGTATCAAAAATATTATTTTTGTGAGCGTATCTGAACATGCGAGAACATTCCACATAACCGAGCGTGAGAGGGGATCAAATGTTTTCTCAACAATAAAAACTAGGTATACATAGAGACCATCTCCACTTATCAGACTGTTCTATTATAATTTGTAAACTCTTCACATGATCTATGCACGGTTTTTGTTATCGAAAACCAGTTTGCTCAGTAAGGAGATTTGGTTTAAGTGTTGTCTTCATGCAAAATTTTTCTTTTTATTTTGAAAATTTAATGGCTGTTATATGTTTCGAAAGCACATTTTTTTCTTCTTCACTCTTCTAGGAAGCATATTGGCTTTTCACAAAGCATCCATTGCTTTTGTTTCAGTTTCTTTAATCAATTTGATCTTTCAAGCTAAGTAGTTGATTGATTAATCCACTGTAGCTTGCTTTATGTGATTTTTGCATAGGGGTGAAGATCCTTGCTAATTGGTGGTGATCTTTACTTTGGCATTATAATTTTTTTCCAGTAGGTGGCGTGGTTTTCTGATCATTCGTCTGATGTTTGTCATCATCACCAGAGGTAAGCGGGAAGGTCAGGGGAGCTTTTGCTTTATTTTTCAGTTGAATTTGTCTGGAGGAAAGTTAAAGCCTCTTGATTAAGCACATTCGAAACCATATTTAAAGTTTTTCTAGTCTTCTGCTGGGGCTTGAACCTGAGTCATTTGTGTTATTAAAGAAGTTTCTACTTTCGACTAATGATTCAAATTGAATGATTGAATTAACCTCTAGTGTTTGCCAAGTAATTTCGTTCGAAATAACGTTATCAAAATTCGTCGTAAGCAATATTCATGCTCATAGATTCATATCTCACATTTAAATGTCCATTTCAAAAATGCACATCCTTTTTTTCGGAATTTTGTTCATTTATTTCTCATTTCTTTTTTCCCTTTCGAATTCCTAAATCGAAAATGAAATATGAATAGAAAAGTAATAGATGCAGAGAGAATGAGATGATACTGGACATGAACTTAAAATACACACAATCATACATTTATGCATAAAATTTTATATAAAACTTTGCTTCATTTCTATTTTAAAACATTTTAATATTCATTTCCTCTCCATACGAATATGAACCATTAGCATTACAGTGTTCGGTCTCTTACAGCCATCAAGTTGAGAGGATAAAGGAAACGTATTATCTCGGAACCGGTGTTATTAGCTGTTACTGTTATTGCTTTTGTTGTTTCTACAGACCAAATTGCTTTTGTTGTCAACATTTACTTCTGAATTTTATAAATTTGGAAAAAAATGAAAAAATAACTGGGATAACATTATATTGGGAGGTAGAGTTGTAGGTCAAAGGGTATAGATTTCTTTCTGATTAATAAATAATGACATTTTTCGACAAGTTATTAGATTTTCAAAAATTGAGTTTGAAAATTGCAAGAAGAGTAAGAAGAAGAAAATGAGAATAAATAGGATAAAATTCATTGAATACTTGTATCATCAGCATCATCATCATGCGTTTGTTCCATCATCATCGTCAGTCATTTACAAAAATATTTCCTGAGACATTTTCCTATTTTCTGCAAAATGAAAATAAACATTTTTCAAAAATTTTATGGAAAAAAAAAGAAAATAGAAAATCTGTTTATATTTGAATAAAAGAAAAAATTATTTGATAAGTAAAATAAGTAGTCCTTCTTCTAGTTTTGTTTTTTGACAAATAATAACTGAAAATGTTTGAAATTTTTTATGCAACAAAAGGACTATTGAGTAATAAAGACCGGTGTTTCCTCTTGGCATATCAAATCAAATATATTTTTCCGAAAATTATATTAAAACACACATGTGCCATTTACTTTAAAAAGTAATTACGAGGGGTGTCTGAAAATTTTCTGACTATTAATTTTTGTTTTTTTCCCCATCATCTGCTTCAAAGACAACATCTTCATTGGGCTCAAATCTTTACCAAATACGCCATTCCTTCAAATTTGAACTTTGAAAATACTAACAAGTAGTTTCCACTTCGTGTACTTTTCTCAAAATGTTTACATATGCGTGCTTTGTCTTGATTAAATAGCATTTTTTTCTATGCAAAATGTTATAGTTTCTGGTATAGGTAAAGTTAGGTTAGGTTAGGTTTCAAAAGGCTGTGCCTATGCATCCCACCCAGAGATTAAGTAGGAGTCCATTGTGGAAACCTTTATTGAAAAAAGTAGGAGCGTGAAATAGGTAAATATGTAAGGCAAAGCACTGAGAAGAAGAAGAAGAAACATTATATACGGGTGTCACGGATGTCACAGACAGCGAATGCCTAAAAATAATCCCTCTAGGTCAGAAATCCTAGCGGACTTAACCTCACTAATACTACTTGGCCTGACCAGAGGTATTATGGTATCACGGGAATCAGAAGCCACAGGGATTTCGGTCCACACCTAATTTTAGGGGTGGTTGTGGTTTTAAGCCCAAGTCGGAGGGTGAGTGTGAGCTCGGTATGGGATTAGACTTATAACCGGATGTCATAACCCATTAATCGGCTGGAGTTTAGGTAGTCTTCAATACTTCACCAAGGTATGAAGGTTTGTGTCGAAGCAACACACCTTTAAATTTGGTATTCACTGGTGATTTTCATCATAGGTGGGAAGCGATAGTGGATGTATTATTCACTCGTGCCTCAGGCAACGTGTGGTATGCCAACATTAAAACACTCAAGTAAAACCGTATATTACTTGCCTCTAGCTACACCCCATTGCCACATACTCGGCTAAAATCATGAGTGCTTGCTTTCATAGCATTGTCCTTGCCCTTAGAGCGCAGCGTTCAGTCAAAAAACCTGTTAGTATTCTAACAGGTTGCCTTTTTAGACTCAGTACTCATTCAGCGGCCTTAAGGCCTTACAGTCACCCCTATCTATCCATGACTCTTCCACTCTGTAAACTATGCCAACGAAGAACACTACCCAGGGGGTTCTGGTAGACACATCCGCCAATTCAACACACTTAGCTGCGTTCACTCTCGCCTGATTATCAACAATCTCGTTCCCCAACATGCCGCAGTATCCAGGAATTTAGCATAGCTTGACGCCACACACATCCAGGAGTGACGTGAGGGTCCCTTTGCACAATGAAACCAGCCTCGAGCCAATGCAGCGCCAAAGTAAGGTGAGGTTTTACAAAAATTCGAAAATTCTACTCTTTCGTCGTTTACGTGAGCCGTTCATTATCCCTTATAAAATCCATTAAATTCTACAATGGCATATCCTAGTCCAGATCATGGAAGTGACATATTCGAAGGTGCGTTCGTCTGAACTCCCATAGAGCATGGCAGTCTCAGAGTAGGTGTTGTACAGATTCATCTTTCTGCAGTAGCGATCAGCAGGTCACCATACTCTCTCCTATCATACAGTACCCGCTAATTATGCCCCTAAAATCCCGATTGATACCTTTCAAACTTAAGAAGAGACATAGTTCTCTCTATAGATAGAGAAGGTCAGAGCATTATGGTTACTCTATAACTATTGATGGTGGTCCATCTGCCTTTCATTAAGCTGAGGGCTCGACAGCTTCGTCAGACGGATATAAACATATGTACCCCTGCATGAGAATCAGAGAAGACCCCTTGTAGTGTACTCTACCGTTATATAACCACTCTACCGTTATATTTCAGAAAAACTCAGGGTTTTGCTGATCTTGCTCTTAAGGCAGTGTTGTATTATATTCATTCATCAAGTCTTTCAAAGCCTATATCTTAAGAAATACTCAAAATTTAGCAACGTCAGTAGGAATCTGCGGTGACTTGGTAAGATACATGACGTATTACAGTTTTGGTTTGAGCTACCGCTCTAAGTTAGGTCTGCATATCGCTGGATAAGGGTGGCATAGTGTAGTAGTTAGAGCGCACGCATAACAACGCATACGATCCAGGTTCGAGCCTCAGCAGAGGACATGACTAAGAAAAATTTAATTGCGGTTTCGTGTTTAATAAAGAGGCTTGAATTTCCCTCCAGACAACTCCATCTAAAAAATAAAGAAGAAGTCCCCTGACCTCCCCTCATACCTCTGGCAAACATCAGACGAATGGTCAAGAAAACGCGCCACCTACTGGGTAAAAATTACAATGCTGAAGTAAAGATGACCACCAATTAGCAAGGATCTTCACCACTATGCAAAATCATATGGAGGAAGCTACAGTGGATTAAACACCTACTTGGCTTGAAAGATCAAATTGATTAAATAAACTGATATAAAGCAATGAATGCTTTGTGGAAAGCTAACATGCTCCCTGAAGGAGGGACGGAAAAATAAAATCTCCGGTTAATGTGATGAACGTGCGGAAAAAACTCAGTGGTCTGGCCATAGTTTTAGTTCTTGTAGCAAAGGCACTAACCAGAATAACTGAGAAAGCTAAAGTGTTAAAAGTACTGCTTTAAGAACAATGTTGTTGTAAAATTGCACCCAAAATACTTCACAATTAACATTATTGCCGATCGTTGTCGTTTCTCGACACTTTTGTTATAGATTTAAGAAAAAGGCTGCTCGTATTTCTTAATCAAGGCCAAAAAAGTTGTAATGCGACAACAAATACGACAATAATGATAAGGGCCCTTATTCGAATTTGACAGTTCAAAGTCTCTATCTCTCCATGATTACTTGCTACCTATTACATACTATTTATTTGCTCTCTGCTATGATGTATTTCGAAATTCTACTTTATGTCTGACATTTTTTCTGCCTCACATGCAAATATATGTTTAAGAGACACAAAACAATTTTCCATAAAAAGACCCCATTTGTCGTTATTGTGGAAACGGTGATTGAACGAACAACTGAGTGATTGTAATGAAAAAAAACAATAACAGCAACAACAACAACAACAACAGTAGAACAAACAACATTGTTATCAGTATTTAAGACTAATGGAAAAATATTTCATTCGATTTTGCATAATTTCAAATTCGATTAGCAAAACGAAATTCTGGCAACTTCACGCTCTGACGCACTTACAATGCAATAGTCTCGCAAATTGAATAGATTCAGTGGAAAAATGCACAATTTCAACGGAATCAATTTCCAAACAATTTTTATATTAAAACTTTAAAAGCGGAAATAAAATAAAATATTGCAATTGATATCTGGTTTTTTCTCTACTTCTCTCTCTCTCTCTCTCTCTCTCTCTCTCTCTTTCTCTCATATTTGTTTCATTGTAGCAAATTTTATTTATTTCCATCAAATTTTTTTCTGTATGATTTATTGCATTTAAATTTTGTTGAAATTTCTTTACTTTTTTTCCGATACTTTATTTATGATATTTCTGTTGATTTTCTGATGAAATTTTCAAATTTATTGAAAATAGTTTAGCGAATTTGCTAGAGTGACCAGAGTTTTTTGAATATTTTTTAAAAATTTTACTTTAGAGGGTTCTTTCTTTGATGAAATAAGCCAAATTTGTGTGTATGTTTATATTGAACTAAGCTCTGTTGCTAAACAAAACGCTTTTATGCTGAAAAAAATACTTTGCTTCATGGGATTTATTAAAATGCCCTCAAATGTAAACTCATATCAGAAATAACATTTTCCGCAATAAAATAAAGAAGTAGTTTGTGTGTAAATATGCGTAAAAAGCAGATTGTCAGCATCATTAGAAAACTGATTGTGAATAAATTAAAGAACGAACCCATCGAATAGATTATTTTAAATATCGATTTGAAGAGAATACACTGAGTAACAAAATTAAGCAGCTAGTTGTATAAGATAAATAAGGTTAAAGAAATGAACTCTTGAAATCTTTACTCTTTAGCGGCTAAGGAACGCTTTTGCAATAATAACTTGTCTAGGATCAAAGAAGCTGAAAACATTACGAAATAATGTATACGACTGATTGCCAGTACAAACTTATCTATGCCATGTAACAGGTCACTCAATAAGTCCGTAGTATACGTAAGAAAAAACAAAATTGGGACAAAACTCGATTTCATGGTCAACTTAGTTAGCGATACAACAAGTATAGTGATTTTCCAACTTTTCGATACCACTTTTACAGTACGATTTTCTCTTTTTTGCCCTCAGTATCAGCGATTACTTTGTCACTGGACTTAAATTTCTTTCCAGCAAGCATTATCTTGAGATCTGACAACAGAAAAAAATCGCTGGTGGTCAAATCTGGAGAATATGGTGGGTAGGTTAGCAGTTTGAAGTTCAATTTATTTAATTTTTTCATCGTCTTCATCGAATTGTGACACGATTTGTGAGCCCACAAGGCAACCACTTTGAACACAGCTTTCGTATACCAAAATGTTCGTGTAAAATGGTAAAAACACTATCATCTGCTATCTCTACACTGTCAGCTAGCTCGTGCAGCTTCAATTTGCCATCGTTCATAACTAGTTTGTAGATTTTTTGTATGTTTTCTGGAATTACATCCTCATTTGGGGGTCCACTGTGCTCTGCAACATTTGTGCTGATAACATATGTTTCGACGGAGCAGAGTTCGGATAATGTTTGTCAAGCCGTTGTTTGGTTTCCACTGTTTTTTTTCTTCATCAAATTTCGAAATTCACTTTATTCGCTTATTTTCAATAAAGTTGCTTCACACAAAATGCTATAACTCACGAATCAATGGTCAGATTGCTGTCAAATTTATACAAATATCGTCCGAAGGTTAGTACTTAATAGAAATGATGTAGACAAAATTCTAGTAACGCCATCTTTGTGTCGTCCTATTGAGTGACCTGATATGCTAATTTGAATACTGTCATTAGAGGCTTGTTATTAATTTTCTTTTTTTTTTTTTGTGTACTGCCTGATGTGTTTAACTTTTTTACTTGTTACTGTGTTTTTTCGTAAAAGTATGTTCGTACAAAAAATGCATTGTGCATCCATGACAAATTTCATTTATCGTAGAAACGCATAAAATCTGCTACAAATTAGTTGATTTAAAAAATGTTTTTTTTATTTTATTTTTTTCCATACAAACTTGTGACATAATTTGCATTTTGATTTTTGTGCAGTTGTTTTGAATTTTACGGATATGCATACAATATATGGGAAATTCAAAGTCAATATCAGACAAACGCTTTTGAATTTGTCGATTTCGATTGATAATTTTTGTTTGAAATTTGATTTTTTTGTTTTTTTTTTTTAGAAAATAATCTCTCATTTAAATTAAATTAAAAGAATATATTTGAAGTTTACGAAATGGAAATTTACTGAAAATGAAACATTAGCGATTAAATTTTTTTTAGATAATACGAGTATTTATTAAAGTTGTAATATAAATGCATTGTACGCATTATTATTAAAGACTACTTTAAAAACTAAATTTTTTCACATGAAATCCTTTCTCTTCGACTTTTTTCATGGCATCAAGTTTTTAATTGAAATTCACAAATAACTGTGATTTGCATTCCATTGTTCGATTGTTGCTCTTACTGCTGCTGCTACCACTTTCGGTCCTCTACAGAATATCTTTAAATTCCTGTATTCAGTGCAATATGCTGATAAATGTTGGTCAGTATGTCAGTCAAGCAGTTTCTTCCAAGCCAACCAACCGAACAAATTAAGGCAAGCCAGCCCATCAACTAGGCAGGCAAACAACAATTTTTAACACAATTACTAAACTAACGCTATCGATATAAGAAAATAAGTCCATAGAAAGATTTAGTTTAGTTTGTATGCATGTCTGTAGTATACTACACCTCTACCATTGTTTGCCACCTTTTTTATTCGTAGAAAATATTTCGTTGTTTTCTCTTCTAAATTCAATTTGAATTTCTTTGTTTCTTTTTTCTATTGTTTATTGCCTGAAGCAGCTAAAGTGGTGAGGGGACTACAATGCAACCCATCTTTAAGAATGCCGAATTGCAATTTGAACCAAATGGTACAAAATTAGAATGTAACCAATCGGTTGGGATCCTTAATGTTGTCAAATATTATTAAAAAAAATTTTAAACAATTTTCGGTTTTAAATCGATTTTATTAGATTAGATTAGATTAGATTAGATTAGATTAGATTAGATTAGATTAGATTAGATTAGATTAGATTAGATTAGATTAGATTAGATTAGATTAGATTAGATTAGATTAGATTAGATTAGATTAGATTAGATTAGATTAGATTAGATTAGATTAGATTAGATTAGATTAGATTAGATTAGATTAGATTAGATTAGATTAGATTAGATTAGATTAGATTAGATTAGATTAGATTAGATTAGATTAGATTAGATTAGATTAGATTAGATTAGATTAGATTAGATTAGATTAGATTAGATTAGATTAGATTAGATTAGATTAGATTAGATTAGATTAGATTAGATTAGATTAGATTAGATTAGATTAGATTAGATTAGATTAGATTAGATTAGATTAGATTAGATTAGATTAGATTAGATTAGATTAGATTAGATTAGATTAGATTAGATTAGATTAGATTAGATTAGATTAGATTAGATTAGATTAGATTAGATTAGATTAGATTAGATTAGATTAGATTAGATTAGATTAGATTAGATTAGATTAGATTAGATTAGATTAGATTAGATTAGATTAGATTAGATTAGATTAGATTAGATTAGATTAGATTAGATTAGATTAGATTAGATTAGATTAGATTAGATTAGATTAGATTAGATTAGATTAGATTAGATTAGATTAGATTAGATTAGATTAGATTAGATTAGATTAGATTAGATTAGATTAGATTAGATTAGATTAGATTAGATTAGATTAGATTAGATTAGATTAGATTAGATTAGATTAGATTAGATTAGATTAGATTAGATTAGATTAGATTAGATTAGATTAGATTAGATTAGATTAGATTAGATTAGATTAGATTAGATTAGATTAGATTAGATTAGATTAGATTAGATTAGATTAGATTAGATTAGATTAGATTAGATTAGATTAGATTAGATTAGATTAGATTAGATTAGATTAGATTAGATTAGATTAGATTAGATTAGATTAGATTAGATTAGATTAGATTAGATTAGATTAGATTAGATTAGATTAGATTAGATTAGATTAGATTAGATTAGATTAGATTAGATTAGATTAGATTAGATTAGATTAGATTAGATTAGATTAGATTAGATTAGATTAGATTAGATTAGATTAGATTAGATTAGATTAGATTAGATTAGATTAGATTAGATTAGATTAGATTAGATTAGATTAGATTGGATTAGATTAGATTAGATTAGATTAGATTAGATTAGATTAGATTAGATTAGATTAGATTAGATTAGATTAGATTGGATTAGATTAGATTAGATTAGATTTGATTTGATTTGATTTGGTTAGAAGGATTTGTCTGGAGAGGGATTAAAGTCTCTTAACTAAATAAGGGGAAGTACAACCACAATGCACGATGTTAATTGTGAGTGACACTTTAACGTCAAGTTTTTTGCCCAACTTAATTTGACATTTCTTTGTTTCAGTGTTTGCAAATTCAACCATGGAGAGGTACACAATTGAGTAGATTTTTTTCGTAAAATGTGTCCATCATCCTCAACTCGTCGTCGTGTAGAACAACTGAACATCTCACGAACTTCACTGATGCGAATTTGCAAGGTTCAAATCACACAAGGTCTGAAGTCTACTGAACATTTCAAGCATCGTGAATACGCCGAATGGTTAGTTGAACAGATAGATGCGAATGGTGACATTACAAGGAAAATCATCTTCAGTGACGAGACACACTCTCACCTCAGTGGCTCTGTTAACAAACAGAATTTCTGCAGTTGGGTATATGAGAAGCCACGAATGATTGTTGAAAGGCCGATGCATCCACAAAGAAAGACTTTTTGGTGCGGTTTATGAGCTTGCAACATCATCGGTCCGTACTTCTTCGAAAATGAAATCGCCCAAGCAGTTACCGTGAATGGTGTTTGCTATAGCGAAGTGATAACGGATTTCTTGTGTCCAGAAATTGAGGATATGGATATGAACGATATGCGGTTCCAACAGGTTGGTGCCACTTGCTACACACCCAACGAAACAACGGCTCTTTTGAGCGACAAATTCAATGGCCGTGTTATGTCATGTCGTGGCGTTGCAATTGACCCCCATGAACATGGGATTTGACACCGTTGGATGTCTTTCTTTAGGGATATTAAAAAATGCAAGAGTTAAAGATGAGATAATTCGGCACATTATTGACATTGTACCTCAATTATATCTCAGAGTCGTTGAAGATATAGACCGACGATAAGAGGTTTGCCACAGAGCCGTAGCAAGCATTTGGCCGATATTTTGTTTCACCCATAATTGTCATAGGTCCTGCTATCATAATGAAAAATATCAGGATAATTCTGTTTTATTTACAATTAACATCATGTGTTTTGATTGGACCATCCTTTACTTTTAAAACCGCAATTAAATTTCTTTGTCGTGGACCGCTAGTGTTATATGCGGCCACTCTAACTTTTCACCAAAGTCATAATACAGGAAATAAAATAGAGAACAATTTGCAATATGAACAAGCAGGTTTCGGGCCAAATAATAATTCGTAGATCATAGTATTCGTAGATTTCAAAAAGGCCGTTGATACTATCAGACGGAATTCCACATGGAAAGCGTTGAAAAGGAAAGGAAATAAGTCGAATCATCAGAGCTAAGGACGAGAATGTGAAACTCACAGTTTTTAACAACGGGAACATCAGCCACCATTTTATGAGCGAAGTCTGATCTGAGACAAGAGGAGACGAATTATGCGGACAATATTGTTCTAGTCTCTCTCTATTTTAATCCCAGAGGAGATTGGCGCGCTGTGTTGGTCTTGAAATAAATATCAAGAAAATAAATGACATTAAAATTAGATAAGATCATGTTTCAACGCTAACCATATTAGGTACGATTACATTAGATTTTACCCTCGCTGTTGTACATGACTTATGTTACTTCAAAAAAAAAAAAAAAATCCCTTACTGTGCAGGGTAATTTGCATCCGAGTGTGCTTGATCAAGTTTTATTTTTTATTCCGGAAAGAGATTTAAAAATGTGCAAAGTACTGTGCAGTGTCCTTGCTATCACTGACATTGCTTCCAATTCGTTTTTTTTTTTCTACTTTGAAGATTTTCTTTGTCTTTTTTTAGCGACTGATGAGAGTTGTACGTTAATTATAGAAAATGAGCATCATATAGCTGCAACAATATGGTCCAACATGATACTATACAGCAGCAGCAGCAGCATATCACATGATACAACTTGAAAATGGCGTGAGGAGCAATAGAAAAAGGAAAAGTGGACATAAAAGAAAGAAAAAAAAAATGTTAGAAACTATTCCTTATTTCATGTTCGATTTTTAATTGATAAAATGCGCTGTGAATGTAATATCAATGTCTGTGAGTGTATGTGTGTGCATCCACTTCAGATTGTTTTTTTTTCATTTTTTTGCTCTTTTTATACATTAGTTTCACATACAAATTATTCAATTAAAGGGTAGAGAGAGAGAGAGAGAGAGAGATGTATTCAAGTCTTTTCACTGCCCTCCTCTTAATCAAATACTACTTTTAAATATACATTCAATGAAATAAAATTAATAGAAAAAAATATTTAAAAATTGAAGTGAAATCGATTGGAGGTATTTTTTTTTTTTTACTTTAAAATCTTTTATGACCTGCTGTATTGGAACATGTTCTTATATTCTTATTTAAACAACTTTACTTGTGTTCATTTAAAATTTATTAAAATGATCGGAAGACTTTTGTTTTAATTTTTTTCTTTTCATGTCTTAACTTTCATGTTTCTCTTTATATTTTATTTAATTTTCTTTTATTTCATTTTGTCAGTTACAAAATTTTCATACAAATTGTAAACTTGGGCAGCAGTGTAATTAATTTCATGTTTTATTCCTCCCTATCTCTGATTGGTATTGAAGGTTGTTCAAGTTCAAACAAAATGACAAAGGCAATACGACAGCTGAAAAAGAGCATATTAATGAGCCTGCAAAAAACTATACTGACGCTTCGCCGTTTTATATACTTTTGTTTTACATTCGAATTAGTTATGAAATATTTAAGTACAAAAATTTTGCAATGGAAGCAAAACATAAAATATTTATCAAAACTTACACGATAGCAGAGAAGCTATATGGATGGACTCCTTGTTTCCATTTCTACTTACAATAATTGCCACTCACTTTACTCAAGTTACTCTATAATGTAGAAATGGACCACAGATTCTAAGGGTCCGCAAATAAATTTTTTATTTTTTAATGTGAAAGTACAATCCTTCCGGTTAATGGAAAATAATTTCATTCAAATGGCTGCCTCGGCGGCCATGCAGTAGCCTACACGATCGGTGTGCAGCTGTATTTCACCAATGGCTTCACGAATATTGTCCTTTAAAGCGTCGTTTGTCTCTGGCTTGTTGGCGTAACACTTATCTTCGACGGCACCCCACAAATAAGAGTCCAACTGTGTCAAATCACAGCTTACTCTGTGTAATTCTAAATTCTTCTTTGGTGCACTCTCTTTCTGTTCTCATATCAACGTTCCGATTATATCGACCTGAGCTGGTGGTTGTAATGAAGCGGGTGCCTGGGTGAACGGCTCCTACAACTGTCTCCGTCTTGTTAAAACCCTGGCAGGCATCAAAGCACGGTCCTCTGCCCGTCTCAGTTAAGTTAGTGGTGTGGGTTCGGTCAAGAGAACTCCCGATTAATACCGGTCTGACTCTAAGCGACAATCCATTCTGGTCGACTGCCCTCGAAAAAGTCAGATTCTTTGATATGGTCAGAAGATTTGCTGCAATCCAAATCAAGGGTGCGTTACGTGCAACCGCTTCAAGGGTTTTTTTTTGTGATGCTTGGATGGCTTCCTTCAGGGATACTTGCCAGACAACGGTCCACTCCTCTATTTTATCTGAAGAACCACTCTAACTGGACGATATCGACTAAGCCTCATCTCGACCCGTACTGTATAGTGGATTCCTAGTAGGGAAGATTGGGCTTCTGACTCTATCAACTTCAGTGATTCGGTGGATGTCTAGGTTCTAGGCTGGCCAAACGACATCAGCTCTGCGAATGATAATGCGATCTTCAAAAACAGGGCGCAAAACATCGAGTGTAGCTTCGGCTGTGTGGCACGTAGCGCCGTCCTGTTGATACCAAATGTTGCTAATATCCTGCTCTTCAATTTTCGTGAACAAAAATTCGTTCAACATAGCCCGATAACGATTGCAATTGACTGTAACCTGCACTCCTTGCTTATTTTCGAAGAAAAATGGCCCAATTATGCCTCTGGACCAAAATGCGCACCAAACAGTGACTCGTCTTGGGTGTAACGGCTTTTCAATGTATGGGTGCGGGTTTTCTGTGCCCCGAAATGCGACAACTTTGCTTGTTTACATACCCGCCAAGATCAAAATGAGCTTCATCTGAACACATCGCACACATTTTGCAACATTTAACATAATGTCGCAATATTTCCCAGCGTTGTTCAAGCGTATACACAACCATATTCGTTCAGCGGAAGGATAAAACTAATTATCTGTCAAATCAGACATGAGCTAAGTGTTATCATTCACGAAGTAAGCTCTAGTTGAAAAAAAAAAACGTTAGATGGTGGACCCGATATAATTTAACACTTTTTACCGCCTTTTGATTAAGAGGTCTGCGCGTTTTGATTACAAAAATTTAGCAACACTGTTTATTTAAGATGAAATAAATCTCTCAGTTTAATTTTATTATTTTCTATCGTTTTTATTTGTTCTAAACGTTTTATTAACATTTTCCAAATAATTCTATTTATTTTCTATTTTCTTTTTATTTCCAACTTGTACGGATAATTAAAAAATTAATATTTTATTACGGCAATATAAAGCAAAGTTGGTATAGAAGTATAGACGTATTCACAGGAATATATGCATTTTGAATAGAAATTAAGTGAAGCTTGTAAAAGTTACTTTGGTTTATATATAAAAAACCCATAATTTATTTTTCTAAAATATAATAATAAAAAAAGTATTTAATTATATATAAAATTTTATATTCTAAAGAGTAAGCTTACGTGGTCCCCAGCCGACAATAAAAAACACTATAAATTTGAGAACAATGTCATTCTCTTGTCAACATAATCTTATTTTAACTTTATTTACTATTCTTAGCAATATTCAATCATTTCCATATTATATACAACATATTACCTGTTTATGGTGTTTAGCTCCTTCAAATGACCATCAACTGCAGTGTTCGCTTCTGCCCAGTCAACAAAAAATGAGCTTCATCGGAGAAAAAATTTTGAATATAAATTCAAATACAATATCAATTTGCAATAGAAGTCCATTCGCCGAATTGGCGGTGTATACGATGGGCGTCAACTGTCAACTGTTTAATTGGTTGTCAAATAAAGCAGTGTAGCCAACTCAAAATTGTAAACCTCTAAAAAAACTGCCGAAGTTAACGTTTTACTTCACCGATCATAATTGCCGTAGCTGAAGTAGGATATGCCGTCTAAGATGTTAATACTCCATTACCAAAAGCGTTGAAAATCTAATAACTTTTCTGTTTACATAGAAACAATCTAGTTCTAATCACCAAGAGAAAATTCAATAATAATCAATAAGTGGTTCGAACTCACGAACTTCCATAAAGTAATTAAGAAAAACCAAACAAAGTGGTGTATTGATTGAATTTTTCAAACTACTGCCTTCGCCATAGGTCAGGTTGGCTTTTTTTATTTTATAAATATATTGAATACTAGTCAGTATTCTATTTTGATCGCACAAACATAAGTTTCTTAATGTTTTCTAATTATACCAACAGCGTAATTTTCATTTTAATTTTTACTTTTCAATTCTATTTTATTTTTCATTAACAACATAAACGTTATTTATCCCCATTATTAAGAACCCATAGTAATTCCTTAATGATTCATTTCTGATCCTCTGTATTATTTCTTCATTTCTCCTATCGTTCTATTGTATGTAATTAAATAACATTTACAAATAAATAATTCCATAGTGCAGCACAATAATTTATGAAAAGTTGTGCGTATTTAATTTGTTATTTATTTGGTCAAATATATTGATTAATTTTTATCACGTTTTGTATTATTTAATGGCCTTTTGTATGCGGCGTTGTTGGCATAAAATGAGGCAGCAAATAAGTATATACTCGAGAGTGCACAGATATACAAAACGCTCTTAAATCAATATTTACACACTCAACTATGTGTGTATGTACATATAAACACCCGTTATCTTACGCAAACATTGGTCTCTGCTATATAATTAACAAATAAATGCATGCATTCTCTCTATAAATTCATTTAGTTTATACAATTAGACAATATTTATATTTATGTATATGTATGCATATATGTATGTATGTATGTATGTATGTATGTATGTGTGTGTGTATAAAATTAAATTAACTTGATATCCTTATAATTACAAATACAAACGCAAACGTATACATGTATGCACATACACATTAATATTCTCTTACATACGAATTTATCTTTAATTAAATTTGTTTAAGAGAAACCTACTGGCACAATGAAATTTAAAAAATTTTCGGAAATAAAAATGTTGAAAATATGCGATAAATATTTAAAAGAATAAAAATCTTATATATCAAGTTTTACTCTCATAGGGAGGAGAGTAAATAATTCAGAGAATTTATGAAGAAATACATTTTTTGTAATACAAGTACTTTGTATCTTTAAATAATATCCTTCAAGATTTACTTATGTTCCAGGATTATGTTATAAAAATGGTACTGTTCTCTCTAAGAATGGTATTGATATGACAAAATTATCGATTGACTTTTCTCAGAATTTATAATTATCAGAATGTCGCAAAGGCGGCTTTTGACATGTAAAATGCTGCGCATCATATCTAGTATTATAAAATATTCAACAGTAATTTCGACATACTATGAGCGTCAAAACTAAATAAACACTCACTTTCTCAGGAATTTAGCTTATATTTCAGTCTTCTAAGACATGATGAATTTAAACATTTTATATTGTTTTCAGGGATGGCGTGGTGCAGTGGTTAGAGCGCACGCATAACAACACAAACGACCCAAGTTCTTCGAGCCCCAGCAAAGGACATGACGAAGAAAAAGTTTAATTGTGGTTTCAAATTTTTAATAGTAAAAAAAGGCTTCAACTTCCCCCCATCTAAAAAAAAGTAAAGAAAAAAGCACCCCCGACCTCTTCTCGCATACCTCTAGCGATGATGACAAACATCAGACGAATGATCAGGAAAAACACGCCACCCTACTGGAAAAAATTACAATGCTAAAGTAAAAATCACCACCAATTAGCAAGGATCTTCGCCACTACACAAAAAAAAAAAAAAAAATCATATGAAGGAAGCTACAGCGGATTAATCATCTACTTAGCTTTGAATATCAAATTAATTAAAGAAACTGAAACAGAGCAATAGATACAGAGAAAAAAAATATTGTTTTCAGACAGTATTTACAGCTTTATGAAATCCATAAAAGAAACAACAAAAAATTCTTACAACAATTACAGTTATACAACATAAACGAAATTTACCATATTTTTTGTACGCGTCATAATAAAGTGTACAAAATAAGAACACGGCTAAATAGAATAAGATGAAATATCTGGGTAGAGATATCATTTTTTTGATAGATGTTATCGAATGCAACAAGAATATGATTTAGAAATTTTCGTAAGGCATCCAAAATTTTGAGTCACTATTTTTCTTACCTTTAAGCACTCGTAAGTTAATAACTGAGCTAAATATTAAGTGATTTTCAGATTCTTTGTGAAGTTGGAAGGAGAAAGAACTGACCAATTAAATAAACTTGAGGAATCTGCGTATGCTTATGGAGCAAACATAATGCATATTACTTTGCTAAAAAAGAATAAACAAAAACCGCGGAAACAACTATACGTGCTGTTTGCAAATTACCAAATCGACCACAACATTAGCAGAAATGTATTAAATAAAAATAAACGGCAACAACAAAAACAGGTAGAAAAGAAAACAAGTAGCAGACTTTAACAAACAACAAGAACTGAAAGAAGTAGATGCTTACATTTGCATGGCTTCATAAGAACTATGTAAAAAGAAATCAAACGAAAGGAATCGAAATTACCTAAAATATTAAGATGTCCTAGAGCTTTCAAAATCTTGTTTACTTAGCCATATAGAAACCAACTTAACGCGGATAGCAGTCAGTTTTTATGTGTAAACTCAGTGTGAAAAGAGTTTATTAGTTTGAACTCGGTGTGAAAAGAGTTTACATATAAGGAGTAAACTTATGATGTGAGTCGTGGAGAAAAAACCAGTTTAGTTGGAGCTAACTCAGTAAATAGAGTTAAGTGTGGAGAACCTCTGGTAGATGTTGTAGCAGAAGATCTTTAGGTAAAAAGTTCTGCCGAGTGATAGTTGTTGTCAACGAAATACAAGAAATAAATAAATAAATAAATAAATAAATAAATAAAATAAATAAATACAGAATAATTAAGAATATAAATTGTTATTGCTCATGAAAAAGTTACGAGCAGTGAAACACAAAACTGTGTTAAATAAAATATTATTAATTAAAAACCAAACACAAAACACAAGATTTATTTTATTTTAATTGCAACCTACGAACTCATAAATAAACGTTTAAAGGATTATGTTTAGTTATATATAAATAAAGAGATAATTTAAATCGGATGGAAATTGACAGAGTTATAATGGGTTTTTTATGGGTTTTTTAAAGCTGTAAATAGGGTCTTAAAAAATATAAAGTGTTTAAGTTCATCATATTTTAAAAGACTGAAATATAAACTAAATTCCAGAGAATGTAGGTGTTTACTTCATTTTGACGCTCATAGTATACAGTGAAAGCAAATTCCAAATACTTTAAAAGGTATGCAGCACATTTACAATTGTTCAGGAATAGAGGATGTGATTGAATAAAATAGCAAAACATTAGATGGCTCTTTACGAATCAGTTGCAGTCATCGGAGTTTTATTTCAGAAAAATAAAATAATATTGGCAGCCTGCAAAGAAACCAAGGCTCTGGCCAAACAGGTAAAGAACACAGCAACTGTTGAAACTGTCTAGAATTTGTAAAAAGAACTTAAATCGGGCCAGACATAGGCGAAGATTTAAATTCCTTATAATTCATCCGTTTTAGGACCTCAGACCAAGAGCATATTTTATTCTGAACAACTTTTCTGGTTATAATTTTAGATCCTCCAAAGTATTCGCCATAAATATCATCGCATACATTTAAAAATACTCTGTCTAACTTGTGACTTGTGCTTTATTGTTGTTTGCTTACTGGTGTGTTTTAATGAGCCTATGTTTCGTCTAAATTATTTCAATTCGCCCTATTAGGAGCATTTGGCTCCACAAAGTAATGCTTTATTTCAGTTTCTCTAATCTCGTTTATTTTGTGATCAATCTACTATATTAGGTTCTTGAATAATCGGGTTGCTCTCAGCTTATTTGGTGTCTCATAGACTCCAAGCTTTTCTATTTCCTTTATTTCCAAGAGTTGGCACTGCCTAAACCTTTCTTTTCTAATTTTTTCGGGATGACAAGGGCCTTTTTGAATGGATCAAGAGGACTTCTGAAGGATGTTGAAGCCTTTAAATAATTTAAAATTCGAAATTGTGATGAACGTTTTTTCTGGCCATGTTAGGATTGTTCGAACCTAATCTATTTAGATTGCGCTTCATAGTTGAATAGACATGCAAAATTTTTTGTACCTTCTATTTTAAGGCAAGTACAGCCTCACCCTGACGCCTCATTCTTCGATCGTTAAATATAAATATTATTCCCAATTTTCTTTTGCTGTATTTTGGAGGCATAACAACCTCTTTTAAGCGATGATACAATTGGCTAACAATTCGCACAAAATAGTCAAATTTCGTGAAAGCGTATGTGTCTATTTTACAATGAAATTTGAGTAAGAACAGACGCAATATATTCATTCACCAAATATCTATTCATAAGCATGTTGCTTGGCTGCTGCTGTTTTCATAAGACGTTGGTAAACGGCATTCGTTGCCATGCAGTCCTGCTGTCTGCTATCATCTATGTGTTTAATGCATTTGAGTTTAACTGAAAGTTTGATTAAATTAAAAGAGGACATCTTGATTATCTCTTTATATTGTTTTCTCTAAATTCTTTAAACAAATTTAATATCCAATTATACGAATATTTTAAAGATATTTGTTGCAAATACAAAGACTTCTAAATGTTTCGAAATTATAAATTGTTATCAAATGTCTCTCTCGTTCTCTTTGAGCAGGCATGTCATTTGATTTTCGAAATTGACTCCTTATGATCAATTAGTTGCAGTTGTGAAATATTTTCCAATAATTTTCATACAAAAGAGTAAAACGTATAGCAACTGATTTAATCTAACAATTCGACAATGGGGGCATACATTGTTTGCAAATGCAAAGACAATTACAGTGTAAGTTGGGGGTGTCATAATTAGAATATAATTAAAATAAGATGCATATCTTGCATACATACATACATATATTCCTTTACCTTCTATTGTACATATGAAAAAGTATTGCCATATGTATGCATATGTTTCAAACAAAATTCTAATGGTTTTATCTTATTCTGCATAGATATACACACAATACAATATCAGTCGCAAAGTAATAACTTTATTCTAATTTTTCAATCATATAATTGTATTAAATTTAAAGGCATTTGTATGGCATAGAAATATACTATTTTGCATATGCATTCATTTTATATATGTAAGTATGTATGTATGTAAATTTAATTCAATACCCACTACTATATATCTGTATGTGTCATATGCAACACAAAAGGGATCAGAAAACAATCTACAAATTGTCATAAATACGTTGTTACTGGCAGCAGGACCATAAGGACACATTGTTTTCCAAAATAAAAAGCAATATTAGTCAAATAAATGTTGTACAGAAATATTCATTTACATATAAATTTATAATATATTATACATATGTAAATATCTTTGTACATATATGTGCACATAAGTAATTCTATTGATAAATTACAACATTTCATATCAGTAATGACAAGTAAATACACTGAAAAAACATACATATATGGTTTAGGGTTTGAAATAGAGGCCTATTTATTAAATTATTAATAAGAAAAAGGCTAAAAGAATATTTGTAAGGAATTTAAAAAAATTTTGAAAAATTTTCTCATAAAATAGGTCTACTCACTTACCCTTCCTCAACCGACTGCGGAGATCTCGTCTCCACGGCGTAGAAACATGTACACATTACGTTTCGAACTATGCCGAATACAAGCAAATAAGAAGCTAAGGTAACGAGAACACGAATCAGCTACAGAACTTAATCACAAGCTGATCATAAGGCCAGCATAAGACTCTACATCTACAATATATTTGTTTTCTCTTTCACCTAAGATGATAGCAATATGTCCGTTCCTCTAATTATTGTAACTTGCAATGTTACATCTTTATACTCGTAGTTCAATCCTGTAGTTATAGGTGTACTTCGATCCATGGTTTTACTTATATTTCATAGAAAGTTTTCCTACAACCCACAAATTCAATTTTTTTTAAGTCAGTCCTTAGTATGTCTTAAATAGAAGGCTGCGCAAGCACAACTTCAATGTTGTAAGGGCTAATACATTGTCTAACATTCGTTGGCAAACATCGCAAATAGCCAATCGCATTCAAGGAAAAGTAAGTTATCCAAGTATGCGATCGGCTATTTGCAATGTTTGCAAACAAATGTTTGTCAATGTATCACCCCCTTTACAAAGCCATCGTCCATCATTTGAAATACATCATCTCTTGTATTCTTGCGCAAGCACAACTTCAATGTTGTAAGGGCTAATACATTGTCTAACATTCGTTGGCAAACATCGCAAATAGCCAATCGCATTCAAGGAAAAGTAAGTTATCCAAGTATGCGATCGGCTATTTGCAATGTTTGCAAACAAATGTTTGTCAATGTATCACCCCCTTTACAAAGCACTTGTCCATCATTTGAAATACATCATCTCTTGTATTCTTGCTTCCCTTTGTTTTGAAGTAAAAATATTTTAAACCACAAACAGAATCAAAAACATCAAAACTATAGAAGAAAAGAATATAAAACCTTCAAAACAAAGTAAAATAAAACAAAATTGCAGTAGAACATAAGGGACTGAAGCAGAATTCAAACACAATCAGTAAAACTTTGTGTTGGAGATATTGCGTATGTTTCTTGTTGTTGTTGTTTTTTTCGGTTTTGCTTTTTGTTATTGTAAATTTCCAAATCCACAACAAAATATAAGCATGGGACTACTCTTAGTCATGGAATACACGATGAAAGTTTTCTTGCAGAAATTTTCTTCAACTCTCTTTTAAACTTGCATTCGCGTCTACACTACGATATTTATTTCAATGAAATTTCAGATTTTCAAACAACATTGTTGTTATATGACATTACGAATTACATAGCAAAAGAGAATTTCAAGTACACGAGAGAATGTACGCCATTACATTCGTTTCTGCCCTCTCATCAACAAACTCAGACTTTCTGCAAGAAAACTTTCATCGTGTGTTCCGGGACTTAATACTTCTTTTCTCATTCATCACTCTCGTTTTCCTGCTATCATTATAATCATACTAAGTTCTCTTTGCTATGAGTAGTTTCTTACTCATTCTACTGTACATATTAAGGCGAATTGAATGAGGTGGTGTTGTCATTTCGGCTGACTGCTTTTTTTTATTGAAATGGTGATTAATGGTTGTCAAATTTTGTATTTGACAGTTGTAGAAAAATTTGTATAATTTTTTTTAGAATTGACATCAAATAAAATAAAGAAATTAATATATATTTAGTGGCTAAGACCCATACAAAGTTTGCTAACAATATCCTTAATATTTGAGTCCTTCACCCTTCACTTACAATGTTGTACCATCGCACCCACTCAACCTTCGCTTACAATGTCTGTTTCATCGAACCCATCTGACGGCCTAGGCCAACAATATGTAAATTGAAATCCCTACGTTGTCAGTGGTCTCTTATTGAACATGTTTATAGTAAAAATTGTATTGGGCTGTTATATTTAATAACGATAATATCCTGTAAGTGGCCGCTGAAGTGATCGTTAGATAAGGCGTGAAGTTAATAAAACAATTTTCATCCAAATTTTTGTATGTCTTATGTATTTATTTATGTTTGAAAAAGCTCTTATAAGTTAATAAAATTGTACCAAAAACACTTTTTGATAAATTCTTCACTTTGGCTTTTAATATTCTTTCGCTATCCACTGGACAATCGTTTTTGTCCGCTTCCACCATGCCTGCGTTTAACCACTCTCATGACGGTGTATACTCTAGCGATAATGTTCAGCGTCGTGTAACGTAATGAAAAACTACGAACTCTTTGTATTGGGTCATAAGTTAGCTATTAATAAAATACCAGCTCCCGTACTCTTAGAGTCTGTTTGAATTTTATCGAAAATGCGATGTTACGTCTAAATAATTCCGGCTCGTGTTAGGTAATTAATTCTGATATAACTCCATTACGATTTCTCCCAAGCTGTAATAAATACAATAACATCAAGTCAAAATTGTTTTAATTTTGTTTTAATAAATTTACCCTGTGTTTGCAATGTTAAATATTACACACAATTTCATATTTATCACCTCCGCACTTATCCACATCCACTGGCTCATGGCAAGTTTTATGAAAAAAGGTTAACACTTTTATTATAGAGGGTGTTTTTTAGGTTGCAATAAAATAACGATTGATTATTCGATTGACATGAATTTTTTTTGTCCGAAATATAATCTTGTGGCACCACATTTTAAATATGATTTCTGGCATATGACCGGCACGACTGGCGCGGATGTAGTCCAATCTGGACGTCCAATTTTCGATGATTTTTTCCAACATTTGTGGCCGTATATCGGCAATAACACGGCGAATGTTGTCTTCCAAATGGTCAAGCGTTTGTGGCTTTACCGCATAGACCAATGGCTTTACATAGCCCTACAGTTTAGCGGTGTTAAATCACAAGATCTTGGAGGCCAATTCACAGGTCCAGACGTGAAATTAGGCGGTCACCAAACGTGTCTTTCAATAAATCTATTGTGGCACGAGCTGTGTGTCATGTTGCGTCGTCTTGTTGAAACTACATCTCCTGGACATCATGGTTATTCAATTCAGGAATGAAAAAGTCAGTAATCATGGCTCTATACCGATCACCATTGACTGTAACGTTCTGGCCACCATCATTTTTGAAAAAGTACGGACCAATGATTCCACCAGCCCATAAAGCGCACTAAACAGTCAGTTTTTCTGGATGTAACGGTTTTTCCACATACACTTGAGGATTACCTTCACTCCAAATGCGGCAGTTTTGTTTGTTGATGTAGCCATTTAACCAGAAGTGCGCTTCAGCGCTAAATGCGCTTATGAAAATTGAAAAAAAAATTCACTTATGAAAAATGAAAGTTGCACTATTTGCAAGCGTTGTTCAGGCGTGAGTCTATTTATGATAAATTTCCAAGCTAAGCTGAGAATAAATCACTTGACAGCTGTTAAGTCGGTCGCCATCTTGAAAAGTAATGCCAACTTAAAGTTCTATACCTCTATAAAAAACACGCTTTATTTATAGATTAATTAAATGGTTTTATTTCAAAAAAAAAAAAAAAAAAAAAATTGTGAAAATTTTAATTTTTCCTCCAAAGCAAACTGAAGTAAACGTGAAGGTCATGATACAAAAATATTTCATTTCTGTCATATATTTTGACATTCATTAGTCACGCAAAAAAGCAACAAAATATATGTTGTTCTTGTTTAAAAATTAGTTGTTGTAATGGCAACTCCACCTTATTGAATTCGACTTGGTACATACTATGCTTGCTGTAGTTTACCGTTATTTGACTTGACTATTTTGTTTTGCTTTTATTTTTACTGTCGAACAAAATACAAAAGCAACGACAGTATGCTTTTTGAATTTTTTTCGAATGATACAGTGCTTGTTTTGTTGAGTATCAAAACCAAAGAGCTTTTGCTTTTACTATAAAAAATGCACTAAATACTGTCATATGTTCTACTGAATAGTAGTGTCAAATGGTTTTGCGCAGCCCTCTAGTCTTAACCCAAAATAACCCACAGTTACCAATATTGCCGTAACATTTATACAATTAAATCCAAAACAATAAAAAATGTTATAAAAAAAATGTTATTTAACGCAAAACATTTGTGGCTTCCCAAAAATGTGAAGTTTTTGCTATTCTGAGTTCAATTAGCGAAGTTATCGCGTGTCAAATTAAGGTGACAAAAAAAAAAACGCTAAAAATTTCAGGTTTTCGATATAGCACGTCAGTAAGCGTAAAATTACTCCTTCACGAAATGTTAATAATAATTAGACTAATGAACTTTGAAATGCTTATATTTTCACTTTCACAAGAAATATGTACTCTAGGCGATCCATAGTTACCATATGGGATCGCTAATTTTAAGTGTTTTTCACAAAATTATAACAATGTATTGAAAAATGGACTTTACTTTCTAGCTTAGGAGTACGAAATATACGAAGTATACATCTTTTTAATAAAACATAAGACAAAAAAATTTCTGTGCATTACCGGGTTAACTCTGTAACAAATGTACTTTTCAGTAATATCATAGATGGACCTAAATAAGTTTATCTCAATGATGATCAAATCCTGTAAAACAACTCTTCAACAAAATAGGAAATACCTACAAAAATACCACACTATGTATACCGAATTTTTTTTCAGTGCATCATGCGGTTATGTTTTAATTGTTTTATTTTTTCATTTGATTGAATAGATTTGCGCATATGTATTACATTCCATATAATAGTTGCTTTCTAGTAAAAAACATTACATATCTCACATAATAGGGTGTAGTGTTAAAGCTTTTGAAAAGTGTTCATATATTTTATTTCGGAACGTCATTCATTGCGGTACCATATATAGAACCTTAAAAAGACGAAATGTTTACTAATCTCTTATATCCTTATACGAAAACTGTCAGTACTTCTTTTAAGCACTTTTGAAAGTCTGGCAGACTCGTTATCTTAAAAGCTTTTAAATATTCTTTACTAGGAATTTCCGTTAGTAAGCCATGTCCTTTCCATTGACTGCCCTTTAGAGTTGCCAGGTTTTACATTGCAAATTCTTGACATTTAGAGATTTAAATCTTAATTTCGAAAAATAGTCTTGACAATCAGAAATCTTGGTGGTCGAAAAGTTTCAACTACAAACTTTCGGTATATGTCTCTAAATGTGGCAGCTCTGGTAATATTGTAATGCGGTGTAAGTGTCCAGCTAGGGTATCTCCCAGTCTGTCCAGTTTCGAAACCAAAGGTCTGCTTCCTTCGAATAAAAAACTGTTTATTTCCGTCTTCAATACTAGAAAAAAGCTTCTTTATTAATGAAACCTTAATTTTAACTTATTATCTATCTCAACTACAAAACAGGTTAAGAATGTGCGGCGGCAACATTGTACGGCTGTTGGGAGCGACTGTATTGTACTGGAAACAACGTCGGGAGCGGTGGCTGTGCTGGAGACAGCTTCTGGTAAACGGGTACTGTACTGGAGACAGCTTCTGGTACGCTTAGTTCGTGTAAGTAAAATTATAAGAGAAATACGGTAGCTCTTATAATAAACGGTGACAAGAGAAATGCACAAAAGTTGGCAAAGTCAGCGTTGACACCAAGAAATATAATGCTGTGTGTCCTTTATGATTGGAAGGATGGAATGATTTATTCTGATCTCTACTGTCAAAAATTAACGAAAGTGAAGCAATTAATTCAATTAGAACGGGTAGAATTGGCCAACGAAAAAGGTGAGAATAAGAGACCACACACATCTTGGATGTAGCTCATACATTGCACTTTCAGGTTGTTATTTTTTTTCGCTATCCGCGGATTTCTCCTAATAATGTAAACTTAAATTCCATAGAAGCCTGCAAAACACACTTGGATTAGTTTTTTTCTCACAAGTTCTACACCGATAGAGTAATTTTTCGCAAAAGTGGCAAACAATAAATTTTATCGATAAATTGAACTATTAGACTAGAACTAGTTCACTAAAATGTTTAATAGCTTTTTACTAAACTTTGTAAAGGCAAAACTTTAACAAAATCTGTTTAAAAAATTCTTGACAAACCATAATATTTCTTGATTCTTAAGAAGCTATACAAATTCCTTTAACGATCGTTTTCAAGCGTATATCAACCGCACGTGTTTCGAAACTCTACAGGGGGTGATAGTGAATTCTGCTCGAAAGTTCAATCAATACTATCAAGTTGTTAAAATTCTGATATGCAAACTATTCTCCGACCTTGCCTAATTAATTGTTTTAATAGTTCTGCGAAACTGAAAGATGTTGACCTTATTCTAAAACACCCCATGCAACCATAAAATCGTGGAATACATGTTACTCTCAGCCTGAAAGAGCTAACGGAAATTCGAAAATCAAGTAGAGTCAGAGCTCGTACTTGGATTTATCATAAATCCAGCCTTAAAGACATTAATATCGTTATGCCTGATAACTGGACCTTCAAATAAAACCTTCTCTAAGGGATTTTAAAACATAACTATTTGAAATATAAAAGCTTCTATTGCATCTTCTTCCATTCTATGCTATGTGTTATTATTATTTTAAATAGATATTGAAGTTCTCTAAACAGTTCTCGACAAATTTATAGGAGCCTAAAGGCCACTTTTAACTATCCGGTCAACTATCCGGTCATCATTCTCAGGCTTGTCTCAGTAAGTGTGTAACCAAACTCAAATCTTTTCCTGTTGTACCTACCAAGCAAAAATTTTGACTGTCTCGAACCCGAAAGGAATGAAAAGAGTATACACCTCATGTTATCCTGTCTTTCACTAAGCAAACTTTTCCAAAATTCTCTTCCCACTCTACAGAAAGGCTTTTGCCCCATAAGTGGCATAAAAGCTCTTTCTGGTGAGCTCATCTTGTAGATATCCAAGGGAATATCGTTTATTATGTCGTCAAAATTTATGTTTTTACATTTTATATGTGCACCCAATAAGAGGTCGATCAGTTAAAAAAAACCCCTATAGTTTAACATTCTTTTTACATTACCCTATACACACATCAATACGCACATACATGTGTGTTTATAGATTTTAATGGGTATGTGCATCATATTATGTGTTAGATTGTTGTTGTTGTTGTAATTGGATTGTAAAATTTAATTGAATTGATGCAATTGAAATCAATTCAATTCATTTGTATTTGTGTGTTTGTGTATTTGCATTTGTAGTTGTTTTATTGAATTTAATTATTTTCATATCTGGTTTTAGCTACTGATTACGATTTCTTATAACAAATTTTCAAACTGAAATAATGATGATGATGATGATTAAATAATGACTGTTTTACTTAAACTAACATCCATACACATACACACAAATAAGTAGATAAATACACACATACACTTACATACGTACTTGTGTAAGTAACTATTAATTTACAATAAGATTGTATTACAAATGCATCTCCTTTATTTGATCAAACGCACACACATAGAAGTAAGTATACCTTCGAATACAAGTGTCTTATAATATTTGTAAGGATTTTCTTAATGCATAAGATATAAGATGTTACTGTTGGTTGTTATTGTTGTATTTGTACGATATTATCCTTTTAAATGAAATTATATTTTTCTCTTATTTCTTAAGCTTAAATTCCATATGGGTTTGTACATACACTCACACACTAGCAGTTACCTATATCATACTGGTTGCCTATAAATCATGTCCTTTTTTAGAAAACTTTCTTTTTCATTTCCTGTTGTTGTTGTTGTTGCAGTTGTTTATTTACACTTGAATAGATCATTTTTCTGTTTTTATTTAGATTTTTATTTCAATTATTATTTAAATTATGGCTACCATCCAGACACACATTTATACATACATACACTATTGGACAAAATAAAGTGCAAATTACCTTTTTTCCATTTGATCAATGAAAAAAATTTTATTGCTAAACATTAATTGAATTTATTAATTTCGTTTACATTTCAATATAAAAAAAAAATAAATAAAAACTTACATATGTTGGGGGTGGAGTAATATAGTGGTTAAAGCGCACGCATAACAACACAAACGACCCAGGTTCGAGCCTTAGCCGAATGCATGACGAAGAAAGAATTTAATTGTGGTTTTGTATGTTTAATAAAAAGGCTTCAGCCAGATAACTCCATCTAAAAAATAAAGAAAAAGCCCACACCCACCCAAGCTGACCCTCCCGCATACTTCTGGCGATGATGACAAACATCAGACGAATGATCAGGAAAACACGCCATCTACTGGGTAAAAATTACAATGCTAAAGTCAAGATCAGCACCAATTAGCAAGAATTCTTCACCACTTTGCAAAAAAATAAAAAATCATATGGTGAAAGCTACAACGGATTAATCATCTACTCAGCTTGAAAAAGATCAAATTGCTTAAGAAACTGAAACAAAGCAATCAATGGATGATGTGTGGAGAGCCAATATGCTGCCATGCTGCCCCCTAGAGGAGTGACAGAAGAAAAAAAAAATATATATGTCGGGATTAACTTATGCGGCAAAACAGCACAAATTAAAATGCTCCTTGCATACTCCTTATAACCACAAAATATTGGATGATAGTTGTAGAAATAAGAAGAAATATTATAATAATCAGTACTTAGTAGTTTACTTCATATTTAACTATGACTCCCGAAAGAAACTTAACATTTCCTCAAACATATAAACTGGACAACTAAATGAAGCCGCTGTCGAAAACTATTAGGAATCTCTTAGTAAAAGACTGGGACAATGACACAAACAAAAACAATTGAATAAAAAATAGAACATATCCATATCAGAAGTACAAACACTCTTTGTGCTCTTCAAGATTTGAAAATCAAATGAAAGCTCAAGGCACTTAGACACTTAGGGACACTAAGGAATAATTAAATTTAAGTGTTTCATCACGTACTATACAAAGAAGGCTTAGCCAGAGCAATCTAAAAAGATTTACACAAAGGAAAAACCATTACTGCGAGACTGAAATATAAAAAAGCCTTTTTGTCTTTGCCAAATGTATGTAACTGCGCCAAAATCATACTCAAAAATTATATTAAAGAAAAAAAATCATAATAAAAAGGATCATATCAAAAAAAGAAGTCATGCTTAAATCAATGAGTCAATTTTAGCTAAGAAATGCCAAACGTGTCAAAAGTTTAAGGTGTAAGCCTTCCCAAAAACTTGGCATGGTAGTGGAAGTCTCATAGTTTGTGACTGCTTTTCTTTATCTGGAGTGGGTCAGATAGACAGAATCGACGCAAAAATAACTGTATTAACCGTAGTGCTATTGTAAAGGACTTGAGGCACTTTATCTTCAAACAACATAATGATCTTAAACATACGACCAAAGTCACAAAAAGTATTTTCAAGGAATTTATATTAAAATACTAGAATGATGGCTCAGAGTACTGAAAGAAATGCAAGTCGAATGGAAAGAAATTCCTATAAAAATTTTGACAAACTTGACTTCAGGTGTACCTAAAAGACATTGTGCGGTCATAGTTAATAAAGGAGAAGATACTAAGTTGTGAATAACACAGAGTGGCCAAATTTGAGGTAAGGAAGTAAATTGACTGTCAAATAATGAAATGTCAAGAATTGACCTTTGACACTTAAAAATAGGGAAATTTAAACTATGGAACCCTATAGTCTTGAACAAAGAATTTAAATTCTGAAAATTTACTGTTTGAAAAACTGAATGAAAACGACGCATTTTTCAAGAAAGTTATCCATAGTGATAAGGCCCATTTTCGTCAAGGGGGTTAGGTAAACAAACAAAATTTTTGCATATGTGACACAAAATCCATAACCAGTCCTCGAAAAACCAACCATTATATCCAAAGAAAGTGACCGTATGCTGCAGTTTGTGATTAGACGGCAACATCGACCTGTATATTTTCGAAAATGAGCAAGGAAACGCCGTCACCGTGAATTCTCTGCGCTACCAAACCATAATAACCAAATTTTAGTGGCCACAATTTGCTAATGATGACATCAGCAATCTTTGTTTTCAGCGGGGCAGTGCCACAAGCCACACAGCCAACCAAACAATAAAGTTATTGTATGAGAAATTTTCCGGTTGCGTAAATTCTCGATTTGGTGATGCCAATTGTGCGCCTCGTTCTTGTGATTTAACGCCATTGGATAACTTTCTCTATGGCCATTGGAAAGACCGGGCTTACGTGAATAAATCACAAGCAATAGACGCTCTATGAAATTCGGCGATGCATTGACCAGATAAATGAAGAGCGGACGTCTGCCGACATGCTAGAGGTGGACATATGCCCGACATAATATTCCATTGTTAATTCCCATACTTATTTATTTACCATTTGCATGTGCAATTTAGTTTGTCCAACCGTAGGCAAGGAGCATTTTAATTTACGTTGCTTCGCTGAAAGAGTTTAATTAAAATATATTAGTTTTTATGTTTTTTATATTCGAATAAAACAAAAATAATAAATTCAATTAATTTGTAACATTAATAAAGGGTTCGCCAAATATTTTTCTTTTGTTTTTTTGAAAACAAACAATTTTTGTGAACAAAAATTCGTTCAACATGGCGCGATAACGATCGCCATTGACTGTAACGGCCACTCCTTGCTCATTTTCGAGGAAAAATGGCCAATTATGCCTCTGGACCAAAATCCGCACCAAACAGTGACTAGTCTTGGGTGTATCGACTTTTCAATGTATGCGTGTGGGTTTTCTGTGCCCCAAATGCGACAATTTTGCTTGTTTACATACCCACAAAGGTCGAAATGAGCTTCATCTGAAAAGATGATTTTTTCGGCAAAATCGGCATCGGAGCGAAAAAAGCATATACACAACCATATTCGTTCAGCGGAAGGATAAAACTAATTATCTGTTAAATCAGATATAAGCTAAGTGTTACCATTCGCGAAATAAGCAGTAGTTGAAAGAAAAACCTTAGATGGCGGACCCGTTATTGAGTGTAACTATTTATTTATTTTTTTTTTTCTTGATGAAATGGAAACAAGGTTATTTGCACCTTATTTTGTCCAATAGTGTACGTTTGCCTGTTTGTATTTTCATTGAAAAGTAAAAGTTTAGTTTTGGGTTTGTAATAAACATTTATTTTGTAATAATTATTACATTTCATTACGCATGTTTGTCAATTTATATTATTGTTTTTAATAGTAATTTATTTTGTTGTTGTTGTTTTAAGATACATTTATTTGTTTTATTTACATATTTTCAAATTATCATACTCTGTATGTGTGCTACTTTGCATTTCTGTATAATTAAATAGGGTATAGAATAAAATAATTCTAAATCTCTTGATAATGTAATAAATTGCTCAGAATTAAATTATTTGTACACAGCTGGGTAAAATCTAATGTAATTCTAATACCAAGAAGGACAAAAGGATGATACATTAAATTAATTTTGAAAATTTTTAAAAATAAGTTACAAATTTTATTTTATTAATTTTGTTTGGAATTAAGCTCTTCATCCTTGGCATAGAAACGCTATTGTATTGATTTTAATTATAAGAACAAAGTTTTATTGCCGAAACTTTAAGCTATTTTATATCTACAGGGGGTTACAATAGGACATTTTCTTTTCAATAACGCGCCATTTTAACAGTGAAGCTCATTTTGATCTTGGTGGGTATGTAAACAAGCAAAATTGTCGCATTTTGGGCACAGAAAACCCGCACGTATACATTGAAAAGCCGATGCACCCAAGACGAGTCACTGTTTGGTGCAGATTTTGGTCCAGAGGCATAATTGGGCCATTTTTCTTCGAAAATGAGCAAGGAGTGGCCGTTACAGTCAATGGCGATCGTTATCGGGCTATGTCGAACGAATTTTTGTTCACAAAAATTGAAGAGGAGGATATTAACAACATTTGGTTTTAACAGGACGGCGTTACGTGCCACACAGCCGAAGCTACACTCGATGTTTTGCGTCCTGTTTTTGAAGATCGCATTATCAGCCGCAGAGCTGATGTCGTTTGGCCACCTCGGAGCTGCGATTTGACACCGTTGGACTATTATTTGGGGAGTGCCGTCAAAGATAAGTATTACGCCAACAAGCCAGAGACAATTGACGCTTTAAAGGACAATATTCGTGAAGCCATTGGTGAAATACAGCTGCACACAATCGATAATGTGCTTAAAAATTGGACCGTTCGTGTAGGCTACTGCATGGCCAGCCGAGGCAGCCATTTGAATGAAATTGTTTTCCATTATTAACCGGAAGGATTGTACTTTCAAATTAAAAAAGAAATTTGAGAATATTCAGTAGTTTTTTTTATGGCAGTTTCAAAAAAAATAAATAAATAAAAATATTATTTGGCGGACCCTTTATAACTGGAGAAAGGATTTTGTGCTGTTGAGACAAGCTAGTGATGTAAAGAACCGAACTCGTACACATTGCTCAAAAGCAACTTAGAACATTGCTATTACAACTAATAGCGTTAAAGACAGAAAGTCAGTTGCTTTACATGAGTACCTGCTGTAGAACTTTACCTCACGGTCTCACTCACGCACTAGTGAATACAGGAAAACCTAGGTGTGTCCATTTCTAGTCAACCTTATGAATTAAACAAACAAAAGTTCAGTTAACAAGAAAACTCACGCCTGTCGACCATCAACAACGTAGCGCCTATTGAAATTTATTAAAATCATCTGAAATTTTGTCGAAATATCATCTTGCATAATAAGGCCCCAGATTTGACGAATTTGGGGCTCGGAAAATATCTCAAAAAAGCCTTTCAATCCTCAACGCTCCTGTGGTGTTATTTTATCTTCATTTTTTTGAAAATGAGACTGGATGAACTTTTACAGCAAATAGATTAAGCTTTCGAACGATGCTTAACGATTTTGTCTAGCCGGAAAGGGAAGATATTGATGTAGACGAGGTTACGAGTAATTTTCAACAAGACCATGCTATGTGTCTCACAAATAGCAATACCATCGCTTTTTTAACTGAAAAATTTCGTGAACGTGTAAAGTATTGATGAGAATTAGCCGCCGAGATCTTATTATTTAACACCTTTAGACTTTTTTCTTGAGCCCATGTGAAAGATAAGATTGTGCCTATGATCCACACCTGCCACCAACCACCTACCAACCAAGAGGTTATCCTTTCAATCCCAGATCCGACCATCTGAAAAAGAAAAAAGTTTTCTACATCAGTATCACTTCATAACATCAGCTAGTAAGCTGGTTACGAATATTGCTACTTTTGAAAATTTTTCTAATGCATTTTCAGTTCAGAGCCGTTCTTAAGACGGGTGCAGCTCATTGACTGAGAGAAGTCCCCATTTTCCTCTATGGAATATTTTGAGAATTATAATCCACAATCGATTCCAGACTCCAAAGATAGAATTCGTTTAGTTAATCAGGATATATAGCTGCAAATCGGTGAATTTCATGGAAAGAATATATTTCTACAAGCGTAGAAGTGGCGGCATTAAAGACATATAGTCCTCTTTACAACTAAATAAACATCCGATTTTTGGGTCTTAAAATAATCGTATTCAAAATGAAACGCCTTACCTGAAGACACTGTACTTAAACTATAAAATCTGTTGAGAATCTGAACTATCGTGCTAGTGATTTGGTGCTGTAATTTCTGCCTGATGCTAAAGCACTCGCCTCAGGAACGTAGGGCGCTTACAATCGCCTACATAAAGGGTATAGTACTGTATATTGTAGGTTTAGAGTAATTGTTAGAGCTATTCGAGTAAGATCACGTTACACGATAGTCCTTCGAAAATTAAGCAGAAAATACGCTTACAAGTAAGGGTTCTAACCAGAGATTAGCAAAGAATACTAAAAAGCGAGTATACTCGGATCATATTTCATAAATTCTTACACGCATTCATACTTATTGCAATGGCTACTCATATCCCTTCAATCCCTCATCTGCACTTTTAGTGAATTGACGATGCAGAAAGAATATGATTCGAATATGAATATTTGGATACTCATTATAAAGTTGTGTGTTTATGTGTTTTCTTTTTCCCTTGAATGGCAAATACTTATATTCATGAATCCTCATTGGTAAGCTTGAATCATTCAAATCATTTATGAGTATTTTCTGAGAAGTGAATGAATACTATGAGTACTTATTGCTACTTATGCTGATGAATCAACGTTATTGTGAGTATAAGTAGTTGAATTTGAATGATGTGTACTCACTTATACTTATAAATTCATGAGTGAGTATGAGTGGCAAAAAAGCAATTCATTGCTAATCTCTGGTTCACACTTTTGAGAATTGTTATCTACGAAATTTAAGCGAATTATTGACATTGCCACATAATAAATACATAATGAAAATCTTAATAATAAAATCCGTGATATCTGTGTGAGTGATCCACGTGGTGCATAAATCGCCGAAACTATTTTTCATTTACTTTACATTTATATGCTAAAGTTTAATCTTTTTATACATGTATGTTATGCAAAATTATTAAAAATAAGGCCTTTAAAATGAAATTTCTAAAGTTATTAACATTTGCTAAAACACCAAAACCATTTTTTAAGCGGCTTTATTTTGATATTGCATTCAAAAAAATAGCAGATGCAACAAAATTATGAAAAACAATACGTTTTAATGTTCCAACAAATTGTTAATAATTCAGATTTTTTCAACATCTAAACTGCGATTTTACTTTGATAACTGCTTGTCCTTTTGTATTTTTAATAAAGTCATTCGAATGCAATACTGATTCCTATCTAAATTTTCAACAATATCTTTGGTGCTGTAGACTTTGACAATTCATTTTTAAGTCAATGATTTAAAATTATTTTAAAATGTTAGCAACCCTTCTTTAAAGCTCTTTGCCATTCAATAAGCCTTTGAAAAACAATAATTTTTAAACCGCCTTTAAGAATAGAAACCAAATATTTATAAACAATTGGTTTAAACGCAGCTTCAATACACACACTCATGCATACTTATCCATATAAAAGTACCAAATACTACAGACATCATATACTCTCTACACCACAAAAACCAAAATTGAAATTGCCCCTATACGTATGCTATACATTCCTAAAAAAAACAAATTCTAAAGAAATAATTTTCTCAATTCTTTCTCTTTAGAAAATATTTTATCAGGTTTGCATTGCATGAGAGAAAGTTGAGTTCCTTATGAATTCCGTTGGCTGTTACGTTGGCTGTCTGTTGGGAGGTAGATGGCTGGCTCACTTCGTCGTTTAGCTGGCAAGGTTGCTGCTTGATTGCGAAGCATAATGCAACTGCTTAGTCTGTATATTGTATGTGAAGCAGAAGAAACATTTTGTGGTTAACCAGCGAAGGTTATAAATTTCTATCTTAATTAATTAGAAAATGTCGTTGACAGCATAGATATAAATATATGTATGTACGTATAAAAAAGAATAAGTAAGTGTGCACATTTGTGTCTATGTGTGTGTATGTGTGCAGTCACTTGCCACACACAGTTGAAGATATAAAATACAACGAAGTAAAATTAAATTGATTACAAATTTTTTAAAAACGAGAGATACTAGTTTTTCTTTTAACAGTATAGGTAAAAAGTTATGATACATTACAAAAATTTATTTTCAGCTCAGACTAATAACTTTACAGCTAAACGTTATAGCTTTCGTTAGATTTTTCATACAATCAATTTGAGTGAAATACTTATTTTTGAATTTATTATTATTATTTAAGTTACTTAAAGCGTTTTTTTCTCTGCCAAAATACTGTTAATACGACTTATGTGTTAGTAGAAATGTTAAAAATGTCGTCTTCATTATATCGAGCCATAACTGTCAAAAAAAACGTAAGCGACAAAACACATATTTTACAGGAGCAGGATCTTTTAAAATATTTCTTGTTCTGGTGTAGTGCAGAAGTCTTCTCAATTTTTGCTGTAAAATTTTCACAGCCGTTGAATTTTGTGTGATGATGCGAATGATCGAGTACTATCGATTTTTATTAAAAAAAAAATCGATTCTCATGGCGTTTACGTTTTTTTGGTGGTTATGGTTCGATATAATACTCAAATTAAGCAATATTTATCGGCAAAAAATAAACTATTTTTTATATTTCTTATATGGTTATTATATTTTTTTAAGTTTAAGTCTATCAGCCACCGGTCCGCATAGCGACCACAAATCACAGTCAGGTACTTGATCGAATTTTTTGTTTGTCAGTGCAATAGCAACGACTGGTCGATGCTCGCTTGGGGATAAGCTCTATTCCTTAAGTTACCCACAAAACGTAAATCGTCAAGGAACACAGGAACAGTCGCCGGCAGTAAATCTATTAGAATCACTGAACCCGTTTCGGCGGTTAATCTATTAGGATCACTGGAACTGTTTCGTCGGTTAATCTGGCAGGATTACAAGAACGGTCGTCGACGGTAACTCAGGGTGGATCAGAGAAACAGTCGTCGACGGTAAATCTGGCACGATGACAGGAACGGTCGTTGGCGTTATATCTGGCAGGAGTATAAAAACGATCATCGACGGCAAATCTGGCAGTATTATAGGAACGGTTGTCGGCGATAAATCATGCAGGATTACAGGAACGGAAAAGACCTTGCCACCAGCTACTTTTATAGCCCAATTAAAATTTCGAGAGGCCTTATAATTGGGATCTTAATAAATATCACTACAGTGGTGACAATATCAATGCGGAAGAATTTGCCACCACCTACTTCTAACTTGGGTTGGTAGAAACCCGGGCTTAAAAAATACCCTGTCCACCGGATTTTATTGGGTTTTTTATACAATAATATTGTTTTAGTATTTATAACTCATTTTTGGGCTGTTAGTGGGAGCAAGTAGGAATTCTCTGAGTCGCTAAGACCCGGTGATCGAGACAGACTGCAATTACTTCGGGTGTAGCGTGCATTATGAGAAATAAGTTTTTCTTTTTATTTATTATTCTTTTGCATGACAATGCTGGGCCTGACGTTGCAAAAAATGCCAAACAATTGTTAGAAATGATTAAATGCGCAATCGCCGAGAGAGAGTCTCCCTTGTTACCTATCCTGTTAGTTACCTATCCTGTCAACGCCATACTTGGCAGCACTGCCAAATCGACCATCATTGCGTTACATTTGAATTAACGGCTATAAAAATAGAAGATATGAAGGCAAGATAAGAAGGCAATTAGGTATATAAAGAGGCTGCTTTATCTACACGTCAGTTAATTATCGTTTTGCTGTGAATAAGTTAAGTTTAGATAAAGCGGAAATAAAAGTGATACGATGATCGACTACTTTTACTTCTCACAGTATTTTCAATTTCATCAGCTGAGCATGCAGACTTAGAATGAAGAAAGAAAGAAGAAAGAAACTTTGAAACATATTCTGTGCGTTTGAACTATAATTTTATGACAATTAATTGGAATTCATTCCATGTATTATTAAATAAAAATTCTTGCCATTTAATTCTGTTTTTGTCTTTTATTTATTCTACAAACTTTATAAACGCTTTCATGAGTCTCTTCCTTCTACTTCTCGCCCTCTTTGTTTAACGGTTGTGTATATATAAGCACACGAGCATAACTTAGCTTATGTTGCTAAAAACCTCTGTGGAAGAGGAACTTGTGTTCTATTTAAGTAGCACAGGCACAGGTCATGGCAAACGCAGCAACAGAACAGAAATGGCATATGATGCAGGTGGTTTAATTCAGGAAACATTATATCTTTAAATTAAACGATCCATAAAGTTTATAACTTCGTAGATATATAGAAAAGTTTTTGTGTATGTATATGAGTTTTTGTGTAGAAGTAGTAAGCGAATTGAAAATCTTAATCAAGAATAGCGGTTACGCTTCTATGGCAGCATAAAATATTTTATAATTAATTGGCATGTGTTTTATACAATAAAATGAGGAAAATTTTCATAAAATAACTGGGCCAAAAACATAATCCACAACATCAATAACAACAACAACAAAAAATAATTATTTTTGGTAATTTAGGCAAAAGCACCATCACGCACGCACTCACACACACACACACACACTCAAAACTTAATGGTCGTATGGTGCATTAAAAGCTTGCTTCCGTTTTTCGGGTTAAATTTATAACACACACACATACACACACTTGCAGCCTGAAAATGGTTTCGAGTGTGTATTATATATGTGGGTATGTTTTCTCTCATTATCAATATAATAATTATTACACATATTCTCTTACATATTTTAATGCATTCACACACACACACACACACACTCACACATACATATACAAATGAATGCATGTATTCATTAATGCATATTTTAAATGTTAACATAACAGAAAAAAGCATTAACAGATAGAACAAGTGAGTGGGAGGCTAAGAGGGTAGTGCAATAATAATAACAAATAGTTGTTGTTACTGTTGTAATATATTCAAATATGAGCGAGTCCTTTTGTTATATTTTACTCATTTCATAGTCAAATTTGAAAATGATTGTTGTTGTAATAGTGATTGTTGTTGCCGCTGTCATTGTTGGCATTTGGAATGACTTCCGTTTGTGGCTGACTGGCCTCACTTTGCCAGTTACACCACTACTATTACATTAATTTTTATAATACAACTTCTAACATTACTACCAGTACTACTATTGCTAAACTACTACATGTATTTGTTACATATTCTCAAAAACCGCTTACACATACTCATTGTTAGACCAATGCAATATATTTACATATAATCATATACATACCAACACATATGCATACATATGTACGTACGTATATAAGTGCGATTTTGTGCGAAACTTTGTGGGTGGTTACAAAATAAGTGGCATCTGCATATGCATATGCAACTATCTATGTTTTTATACACAATGTACACTTCGAAAGTGTAACTTGAATGTTTCGCTTTTGAAGGAGATGACAATGGTAAAAAGCATGAAAATGGCTTAGATGTCTTGGCTTCATTTCTTCTAATTATCATTGGTTCTCCTGTCCAGTTATTTTTCTTTTTTCTATTACTCTGCTTCTGAGCATAGAGCTTCCACAAATTATCTCTATCTTACACGCTTTGCTGCCGTTGTCTTTACCTCTGTCCATTTATGATTGTTCTGTCTCAGTTTTTTGGATAATTGTGCGTCGACAGGTGTTTCTTGGTCGACCACAATTCTCGGATCTTTGAGAATTCTACTCAATTGACGGGATTGTTCCTTAGAGGTTTCTATGGTCGATCCACCCCCACTTTTTTTGCCTTATTTGCTTAAAAATGGGCTCTTTATTTATCAAACTCCATAGTTCTATGTTGCTTATGGTGTTAAGTCAGAATACCTCGCATATGATTCTAAGGTATTTGGTTGTGAATACGGAATAGAAGAAGCTATCTACACATACTTAATTGGTTGGCTCTGTAGCATGATATTTTTCTCTGCTATTGTTGTAAAATCTCATGACTTTCATTTTCTTGATATTTCACGTCCAACACTGGTATCCAGTCTTTCATTATGTGAGAGTTGACAAATATCATCTGCATAATCCAGGTCCTCGAATTGCCTTGAGAGACTCCATATTATACCTCTTTTCTATGCCTATGTTTCTGCGTGATCCTATTGAGAAGGGTGGTAAATAGTAGAGGTGAAGTATGGCTGACTGATGCTCTCGTAGTGATGAACAGAGAGCTCTGTATCCTTGTACGTTGCTGTTATTATTCGGCTTATTTTCTGGGTTACTCCTTTTCTTTTTAAGGTTTTCCATTTGGCAGTCCGTTTGATGATGTCAGAGGCTTTGCTGAAATCAACGTACAGTAGGTACGGGAGGGTACGAGAATCTAGAGACTGTTGTATTGTGCGTTGACCTGGTCTACGTTGCTTCCATATGGCCGGGAGCCTATCTGTTTTTCTTTCTTCCCTGCATTATGACTGTTAGTGTCTTTCATATGTTGCTAATCAGTGTAATTCCTTTCCAATTTCAAGGCATAACGATCAATGGCATGCTGACGCCACCAATCTCTTAGCTGACACATATTGCAAACTGAGTGCTGAATAGGAACTTTGCTTTGAGTGTTGACTCACTTAAAAGTACTGTTATTAACCTTATTGAAGAGTTCTCCTTACCGATTCAACACTAATCCTATAATAATCGATCACCTGAGCAGGCGACAACAACATTAAACTTTTATAGATTTTTTTGCAGTGTATTTTTTCTCCTCTCTTTTTTTAAGTACTTTTGTATGCAACTAATAACAATAACAATAAAATGCATTGACTATCGTGACACTACAGCTACTGCAGTGACTGCTATGACTGACATAACAAATGCAATTTTCCAAACGACTATTGTTGACTACGCCAATGACAGTCACGACTATAAAGTTGAAGATGAAGAAGATGACTTTGAGGCTGTAGAGAGGACGATAATGTTGTCAATGATTTAGATGTTGATGCAAAATAGTTCTTCTATAAGCCTTTCGTACTATGTATTTGAAGGATATCCGTAGATGAATTTGAATTTTAAGAAATTCTCTAACAACCAGGAAACATTCTAGACTAATAACATGTCTTGCTCTAAAAAAAACCTATATACCAGATAATAACAGTTATGATACGTGGGTGGTTGGAAAATGGAGTATCTGTTGTGAAAAATTGATTTGTTGAATTCACTTGTGGGTTATGTGAGCACCCATGGATTGATATTTAACGCTAAGAAGATGAAAGTATAAGGGGTGGTTGAGGCCATAGACATCTTAATCGAGCAATTACACTGAGTTTTGCATTATTTTTGTTCTAAAAAATGGTATCACCACGATAAGAGCTATGACTATTCGAACTCGAACATAAGCATAACTGTGTGATACTTTAATAACTGTTCGGTTGCTATTGTTTCCGTCGTGATTAATTTCAAAATTTGAATTATCAGTCAAATGTAATTTTTAATTGAAGATCGCTAACTGAAAATCTAATAAGATTTAGTAATTCGCCAATTAATCACACACATCACGGCCATAGCTTTCTCGGCCTAACCTCTCCAATGTAGATAAGGGCATCCTCCACGCCGGTGCCCACTGATTGCCACATCGAAACCTCTTCTCGCTGAAACATCTTCATCCATTCGAATGACATGTCTTAGCCAACGTAGCTGTTAGATATTAATTCGCTGAGCTTATGGTTAATTTGTTGCTCAACGTTATTCTGCACAGTCTTACCAATTTTGCAAGAACACTGAGCTCTGACATTGTGGCATATATGCGGTTTCTTATCGTGCTATCGAAGGCTGCTTTGTAGTCGACAAAAAGATGGTGTGTATCGATTTAATTTCCATGTAAATTTCTGGTCAATGGTGAACTTACCAGATCTAAAACCGCACTGAGAAGGTCCAATCAGTGCGTTGTCGAAAGGCTTCAGTCGATCACACAATACTCTCGTAAGGACTTTATATGCGAAAGGAAAAAAGGTTATACCTCTGTATTTGGCACAAATTTTAGATTTTCCTTTCTTTAGGACAAGACAAAGGACACTGGGGCTCCAATCGCTGGGCATACTTTCTTCCAATCATATTCTACCGATAAACTGGTGCATACACCTAACCAGCTCTCCACCACCGGCTTTAAATAATTCAGCGGACAGGCCGTCTGGGTCAGCAGCTTTGTTGTTTTTAAGTCGCCGTACCATGAAACAGACTTCGTCATGGCTGGGCGGCGGAATCTCCACCAAATCATCATCGATTGCGACGGTCTCTCCAACTTCTCAAGTAGCGGAATTGGTGTCATCATCGCTCCACAATAGCGTAGAGAAGTGGTGCTTCCATAATCTCAGTACGCCTGGTGCATCAGTAACCATCCGGATGCAATTGGAATTTTTAAAATTTTTATTATACAATATTGTTACGTTTTAAACGTTTAAGTTCTTTTAAATTGCGTAAAATAGAATAAGTGCAGCGAATTTACGTTTTACTTTAAAGTCTTTTATTTTACTTACACAATTTAATTTCCACTTAATACAGCAAGCTATTTATCTTGCACTTAATATTCGCTTATACCCAAATTACTCAACACCTTCATTTAAGCCTAAGTACGGCTTTACTTTTTTGTAACATTACACTATGACTGTCAAACTATAACTGCACTGTTAATACATCAATATCGTATATTCTTCTTTAGTTACTATAAATTTATATTTACGATAAATTCAAAAGGGTAATAAACTTATAATACACAAAAAACAATCAAACTGGCAACTCCGTTAAACATACAAGTAGTAGCACTCTTAATAGTACAGACAATTAAGGCAGTCATAGATGCACAAGAGCCTTGACATAAACCAATAATTTCCATAGCTAAGTCTACCACTGTACTAATTATTAATTACAATGTAATTAGTAATTGACTCTTAGCAATTCAGCAAATCAATTGACTTTTCAATTTCAGTTACTATTTACCAGTTACCTGTAATTGGTAATTGACAATTTTAGCTTCAAATTGTGTGTTTTTTACTGAAAAAATCACCAATCGTTTGTAATCAATAATCAATTATATCGATAATTGCTAATATCGAATTTTGCCCAATTACCAAACTGCCTCGCTGGGTGCCATAAGTATACTCGTATTTCTAAAATTAGAATGTCTTAGAGAGAAAGTGAAATAAATGAACTTTTAACTAATGCATGCACTTACACACTCATCTACAAATATTTATGCATAAATTCATGTACTGGGTACTTATTATTATTTGACATATGATCTCAAATTTATTTTCCCATTCCCCTGATTTTAGGCCATCACCATAAGATTTATTAAGTTGTAACCCACACAAGAGAGAATCTTAAGAAAACAAACACGAAGAAGAAAAGTTTTCAAGAGTTTTGGCTTCAAATATTCGTTGCGTAGTAGTAGACCAAACGGAAAATAATTTAAATTCAAACATTTCAACATCAGCAGTGGTAGTGCCAGTGCCAGTGTCAGTGCCAGTGCCAGTGCCAGTGCCAGTGGAATCCTATTAACGTTATACTTATTGTATTATAAGCAGATAAAGATGTATAACTTTTATACAATTTGCTGTCATGGTTGTAGCTTGTAATGCTGCTACAACTCTTCAGAGTTTTGTTGTGGTTTTAAGAACAACAATACGAGTAAGTTCAGGTCTGTCGTTATTTGTCCTAAAGTTTAATGGCAACAACAAGAAAATAAGAAACAAATAAGAAAGTTATAGTCCTTCAAATCAAAGTATATATGTATGTATGTATTGCACATACTTATACATATTAGGAAGATTTTATGTAATTGTTAAAATATGTGCTATTAATGGAACTGTAGCAAGAATTAAACAAGTATTTGTCTCCCTCTCTCACATATGGCATTTGGCAACTTTTAAAAGTTCATATACAAATTTTGTTGAACTTTGTTTATCTGCTTTCCCTTCTATTTAAGTTTTTTGTCGAACACAAAGTCGTATTATTATTAGTGGTCATAAATATTTAGTCTTTTGCCCTCCCCGCCCCAGTCACAGAAAATAAAAGTTTCTTTTTTGATAATTTGTCTGCATAAGTAAAAAGAAGGACAAACTTTTGGCCTTATTATACACAAAAAGTCATAAATATTGGGCGTGTTGTGTTGTGTGTGTGTATATAGAGAGTTAATAGTTAGAGGAGAGGAAGTGTTTTCATATAGCCAGACCAAAAAAAACTGAGATAATTATGGTCAATCTAGCACTTCTATATAATACCCTCTATCAGAATGTAAAATTTTTAAATTACTTTTTTTAACTTTAATGAGGCTGGGGAATCTTCAAGAAATATTGGCCAGCCAATATGTACGATTCACCGCAAGACTTACGCTTTTACCTCCCATATATTTCCACCGAAACCACAGTAAATTATAACTTCAATGATGTGGCGATTCAGTGAATGCTGTTATCTAGTGCTGCACCTCTTGCCCTCTTCGTAGTTCTTTGTTGGATTATAACTTGCCTTGTAAAAACACACACTAGATTCCAATTCTCAATGGACATCAGCATAAGGTCAACAATGTTGTGGGGCGTGAGTCGGAATCAGATTACTCCTTACAGAGAGTTCCACTGGTTTTCATATCGAAGGCAATCAAAGAAAACATGATCCTCGGCTGCCCAGGCATTCTGGGCAAATATCATCGCTGTCAAGACCATATTTGAAAAGGTATTCTCTAAGGTACACGTATCCGGTCATAAACTGGGTTAGGTAGAAGTTCACTTGCCCGTGCTTCCTTTCTATTCTTTCCGGCAGCCTCGGTAGTGCAATAGATCTGATCACTCCCATCAGCAACAATCTTTTCTCCTACTACTGGCCGCTCAGACTAGGCATAGTGCGATATATTATAGATATTCTCTGAATCTAAGTCTGTTGTCGCTCATAACACCCAGGTACCTGATCATATGTTTGAATGTTATTCACTGGTCGTCCACAGTAATTGTTTACCTTTGTCTTGTGAACAGAAAGTTTAAGACACATGCACGTGATCTAGCTTATGACTTTAGTAAAGACATAGTTGCACGATCTCGTCAACTCATCAAGATGTTTTTTTCTTATCACTTAAACAATGTCACAGGCAAAATCAATGATCTGCGCACTACTAGAAAGCTCAAGCCTCAGAACTACATCATACAGAGCCTTCCATAACATACGTTCATCTGTGTCATACAAAAGAACCCTATCCTGAAAATAGTCAGTGATTATCACCACCAGGTGTTGCGGTACATTCTTGCCGACGAGAAGAGCCAGCGAGGCGTTTGCCGAGCTGAAAGCGGGTTTGACGTACAGGGTGACACAGTATTCCTTAACGCCTTCATAATTTTGAAAATTTGTTTATAATAGAGGTTAAAAGTACAAAAAAAAAAATTGAACCAGCGTAGCTTTACGATGCAAAATATAGAGCACGTACCAGTGGGATATCATCAAACGTAAAATACGCAGAATAGTTTTAAGCAGAAATTGCATGTAATGGATTTCCAGGTCAACACGTACTATACGTTTTAAAATTTATACGCGTTCTATGTATTTTTTTAGTTCTCATTATTTGCAGCATTCCTTTCCGCATACATCTCTGTTGAGTCAAGTAACAACAATTTAATTGGCAATTAATGACATTCCTGGTTTTTAAGAACAACTGATTTGTACGCAAGCTGTGTATCCATCCACAAAGCTAGCTGGCTTTCTCCTCCTCTCTCTTTTTTTGTTTTTTTGTTGAGACAACGATGCTTGCTTACCGCCTGTTTGGTTGCTTTTTGCCTATTGCATTGATTTTGATTAAAAAAATCGTATAAAAGTCTGTTGACTTTTGAAATCAAAATATGTATTTATCGGATGTTTTTTAGAGGCTCATGACTTTGAGTTGGCAACACTGCTTTATTTGACAACAGATTTAACAGCTGATAGTTGTTTTTTATTTAGTTTGGTTTGACATTTAATTATTAAAATTTTTATCAAAATAACGCTTCTTTTCGACAAAATTTTATTTGTTTTGTTCTCGGATGAAGTCCACTTACATAAATAAGCAGAATTGTCGCAGTTCAAGTGAGGATAATCCACAAGCTTTTATCGAAGCACCTTTACTACCACAAAAAGTTACTGGCGGAGTCATTGGTTCATATGTCTTCCAAATCGATAATGGTCAGAATGTCTGTCAATGATGAACGGTATAGGAACATGTTAAGGAATTTTTTCGTACCTGAATTATTTGCCACTAAACTTGCTGAAATGTGGTTCCAACTGGACGGAGCCATATGTCACACAGCGAGCGCTAAAATTGATTTACTCAAAGAAACTTTTGATGGAAAAGTAATTACACGTAATGGTTCAATTAATTGGCAATTAGGATCGTGTGACTTAACCCCATTGAACTATTTTATTTGGGGTTATGTGAAGTCACTTGTCTACGTCGATGAACCAGAGTAAATTGAACACCTGTAAATCAACAAAGTTTGTGAAAATTGATGTTCCAGATTGTGCTTTATACTTGCCACATGGTCCAAATCATATTACAACATTAATGTCATAAAATTGTCTAATTCAAAAAGCCCGTTTCATTGATATGAAAAATATATTTCTATGTTTTATTATGTTTTTGACTTGTGTAACTTAAAAAAACACCCGATATTTATATGCAATTAATATACAATATATGTATACAATACTATATACATAATATACGTATGTATGTACATATTACTTATATATGTACATACAACACTTTATTTACTACATAGCATTAGAATTTCGTTTTCATGCAAATTTGATAATTTAGTTTTCAGACAAACTTATTTGCAATTGAGTATTTAGTAATTTATTGCAATATTTTGGCATAAATTAAAAAAATATATTCTATAAAATAAAAAAAATAAAAACTATAACAACCACATTGCCTAAATAAATTACAAAAATTACAACAATTTGTATATAAAAAGGTAAACACTTAATATTTTGACAGGTTTTGTATTTAGTAATTTTGGGAAAAATGAAAATAAACAAAAATTTATATATAAAACTTATGAACTCATCTGACTATTATTACATATTACTACATACAAATTAATATGTTATATATGTACATACATATTAGGGACATACTTCGAAACTATGCATTATGAATTCACTTTTCGTTTGATAGAATATTCAATAAAGATCGTCGTTAAAATCGATAAAAAATTTCTTAGATAACAAGAGTACTTTGCTAGCAGACTTACAGATGAGCATATTCTTTTAAGTTATGATTACACGATTGTCGTAATGCACCAATAACTAGTGTTTTTCATATGCCAATTGTATGATTATACAATTTATTGGCTCATACGGCAACTCGCAATATTATTGTATATATTTATCCCAGTAAAATGCAGCCCTGGTGCGACAATCGTGTGAAAACTTTAACGGCAATCATGCATCAATGTAAATTCGCGAAATATACCAACATTTATTGTATGCTTGTGTGGCAATTGAAGAAGACAATAATCAATGATTTTTATTTTTTAATTAATTTGTTCCTGGAAAAACACCTGTTTATACGGCATTTATACTTGTCATCCCTTAAAATATGCATTTTTTATTTACATGTAAATTGCATTACAAACTCCCACCATTTCTTTTTTTCGTTATTTTTACTTTTTTTCAAGCGGACACCTGACAATAAAAGCCGATGAAATTTTAATTTTTTTAGAGAACAAATCGTCTTTGTTTTAGATAATTAAATATAATATGTAATTATATTCCAATTTAAATAAATATTTTATTGAATTAATTTTTTTTTATTTATTTAAATGTTTTCTCACACACACTTCTTCATTTCTTTTTTTTGTACTTTTTTTTTTATTTATATATATGTTCACTAAGTGACTTCAATATAAATAAAGAGGACTCTAATATTTTTTTTTTTTGGAACGACCATTTTGAACACCAAAAAAATAAAAAATAAATTTAATTTACCACAACAGCTGATTCACAGAGTTGCCATAAACTACAACAATCGTGTGACAGCGTTGTGACAATTATTGTCCATACAACGTTTCGCGCTATCTTGTGACAATAAATTTTGTATAAAATAAGACAACCGTGTAAATACAGAATTTTTAATTGGGACAATTTTATTATTGTGCGCTAATTTGTCACAATAAAATGTGTATCAGATTGGTGTATTTGAGTCAATTGTGGGATCCCAGCTTTAGAAGAGAAAATTCGTTCTTAGCCGATAGGTATTACAAATTCGAAATAAGTGCCATACTGCGTTATCCCATGAACAAAAATCAATAAATCATTCGTCACTGATATTGATATAATATAATATATATTTTTTGAAAGCTAATTTCGGCTGAGTATAATACTGATCTATGCCAAACTCAACTAATTTATAATGCAAAATATTTTGCCAAAAAATGAATTCAAGGTACTTCAGAAAAATAGCTATAAAAATTCTATTTATTTAAGAAATTTTTAAAAGTTAGGTTTTTTTATTACCTTACAATACTACAAATAAAATAGGGAAACAAAAATTTAAATTTTGTTTATTGTTTTTATTTTTTACTGTTTTGAAAAACGCACTTATTTCAACAAGAATTTTAAATGTACCAAAATTTGAAGGAGTATTACTAAGAGAAATATATAAAAAATTATATTTTTTTATTCCTTCCAGTTAATAATGGAAAATAATTTCATTCAAATGGCTGCCTAGGCTGGCCATGTAGTAGCCCACAAAATCGATCCAATTTTTAAGCACATTATCGATTGTGTGCAGCTGTATTTCATTAATGGCTTTACGAATATTGTCCTTTAAAGCGTCAATTGTCTCTGGCTTGTTGGCGTAACACTTATCTTTGACGGCACCCCACAAATAATAGTGCAACGATGTCAAATCGCAGCTCCGAGGTAGTCAAACGACAACAGCTCTGCGGCTGACAATGCGACCTTCAAAAACAGGTCACAAAACATCGAGTGTAGCTTTGGCTGTGTGGCACGTAGCACCGTCCTGTTGAAACCAAATGTTGCTAATATCCTCCTCTTCAATTTTTGTGAACAAAAGTTCGTTCAACATGGTCCAATAACGATCGCCACTGACTGTAACGGCCACTCCTTGTTCATTTTCGAAGAAAAATGGCCCAATTATGCCTCTGGACCAAAATCCGCACCAAACAGTAACTCGTCTTGGGTGTATCGGCTTTTCAATATATGCGTGCGGGTTTTCTGTGCCCCAAATGCGACAATTTTGCTTATTTATATACCCGCCAAAATCAAAATGAGCTTCAACTGAAAAGATGATTTTTTTTTGGCAAAATCGGCATCTTCTGTACGACTTAAATCTATTGACTAAATTGAATAAATAATTAATTAAATAAATAAAAAATTATTATTATTATTATTTTAAGTTTTTTTTTTGTTGTAAAATCCACAAAATTGAAAACCGGTTGTTATTTGGAATTTATTTATTTATTTATATCAGTAACTAATAAACCATTATACTAAAAACTAAGTTTTTTATTAAATAATTAAATATAAACTTGGATATTGTCTGTATGAAATTTAATTTATTTCCGACAACTCCTTCTATTTTTTTCAATTCCCTCTATGCGATCGATGCACTGTGCGTCCCTTTATGGCGTCATATAGTATCATCATTATCAGTTTTTCGTATGTAGTGTAAATACTTATAACCAGTCTCTAGCAATGTTATTAGACGATACCATTATTAAACATTGTCATACCACAGCATCACTCAATCGCATCATCAATCCTCATTATCATTAATCTCATTATGTTTAAAAATTTTAAATTTAATTTCAAATAACATTCTATTTGCCCGAATGAAAGATTTTGAATGAAGTATTTGGTTTTATGCAGGGCTGGCAACCCGCTGGTTAACTCAATTAAACATAGACTGGTTTTATTGTCAAAAGTCAGAAGAAGAAATATTTGGATAATACGGCGGACGCTGCATTTGATTGCTTCTAACAATTGTCTGGCAACTTTTGCGATGTGAAGCCTAGCGTTGTTGTGCAAAAGTTTATCTTAACCTGTCTCTCTGTCTTTATCTTCCGGACGTTTTCATAATGCACGGTTCGAATTAAGTAATTGCGTTCTTCTACGATCAACGATGCCACTTTGATTCCGCTAAGAGTGCAAAATGACATTTTTTTTCCTCCGTCACTCCTCTAGGGAGCATATTGGTTTTCCACAGAGCTTTGTTTGCTTTGTTTTAGTTTCTTTAATCAATTTGATTTCATATGATTTTTTTTTGTAGTGGTGAAAATCCTTCCTAATTTGTGGTGATCTTTACTTTAGCATTGGTGGCGTGATTTTCCTGATCATTCGTCGAATGTTTGTCATCATTGCCAGAGGTGTGCGGAGGGCTTTTTTCTTTTTAATTTTAAATGGAGTTGTCTGGAGGGAAGTTGAATCCTGTTTTATCTTTATTACTAAACATTCGAATTCACAATTAAATTTTTTCTTCGTCATGTCCTCTGCTGGCGCTCGAACTTGGGTCGTCTGTGTTGTTATGCGTGCGCTCTAACCACTACACCACGCCAATGCAAAATGGCGTTATAAATACTAAAATAACTTTAGTTTACTAACAAATAAAAAATAATTGAGCTAAATTTGGAAGCAGTTAAAAAACCCAAAAAACCCATCAAAAACTCCAATAATACCCGGTGCGTTAGGTTTTTAAAAAAAGCCGTACTTTTGTCAACACTGGTTTCAGGACTTGTTGGGGTAAATATTAATTTTGTTGTGCGTCCCTAATATCAATATACTCGTACAACACATAAGATAGTAAGACTTTATGAATTTTTTATCAAGTACAAGTGGTAAATTAATACATTCTCACTCACTCTCTCTCTCTCTCTGACTTATAAACAAACACAGCTTCATTTATTCGCACACACTTACATGATGGTATACGGACACATGAAATAATATTGTAAATGTATATTCATATTAAAATTTATATTTACATGTGTTTGTATCCATATGCATATATATATGCATACAAATGTATATGTGTATGTATTGCGTGACCAAGAAGAATTTCATATCGAAAGTGTACAAACCAAAGAGATGAAATGATTGAATTATTCAGGAGCTACAAAAATAAAATGAAAATATAGTTGGAACGTGATGAAATTTTCATAATAACTTTGTTTTTTTTTTCCAAAATGCTTTAAGTGAAGATAGTAAAACTATTGCAGTATGTGTCGAAGATATGTGAATAGAAATTATGCAAGATATGCTTGAAAATTTTTTAGAAATTTTAATATGGAAATGTTTTGAAAAAGACTTTATAAATAGAAAAATGTAAACTTTAAATTAAAGAAAAAATAAAGGTCAAAAATACATACATATATACGGGAGTATACATATTATGTATAATGTTTTCTATATGAAACAAATACCTCTCTGTTGAAAAGCGTGGTTCTTGTTTTTGAGACTTTCGAAAATTTTAAATCATCCCCTTTCAGGCGCGGTTTTGTAAACAGCGTTACCAAATGTGCAAATTTACCAGTATTTTGCAGTTTTTTTTAACATTGATCAGTTCTGAAATTGTTTGTTTAAAAAATAAGTAAATACAATATAATAAAATGAATAAATACAATTTATTTTTTTTGACAAAAGAATTGTTGGATCATAGCGCAGATTAAAAAAGCTTTAGCTATACTTAAAAGTAATTTTATTGTGGAATAACGGTTTTTAGTTTATTCAATAAATTGGACTGTTTTTGAGTTATGCGAACTTATTCTGTCTAACCATCTCCATTTTCGAAATAACAGTATAACCCGAAAACAAGAGCTAAAATGAAAAAACGGTTAGCAACACTTGATTCAGCGTACTCGAATTAGGTTTAACCTCCGAGTACTCCGATTGTCGAAAAAAATATGCTAAATTCAAGAGCAGTGTCATTTGATCATATCATTTATGTACATAACACGTTCGTTTTGTTATGCTTGATTAAAAAATACACTATAGCTGGGATCACACGATTGACGCAAAGCACCAATTATTGATACGGCAATTAGTGTGGCAATTATGCGACAATAAAACTGCGTCAATATTTATTGTCCGGCAATGCGTAGCAATACATAAATTTTGTAATTTATTTTCATAATTAATAATAACTTACGACAACTTTATTATTTCACTGCAATTTTTTTTTTCTCCGTCACTCCTCTAGGGAGCATTTTGGCTTTCCACAAAGCACCTATTGCTTTGTTTCAGTTTCTTTAATCAATTTGATATTTCAAGCTAAGTAGATGATTAATCCGCTGTAGCTTCCTCCATATGATTTATTTATTTATTTTTTTTTTTGTGTAGTGGTGAAGATCCTTGCTAATTGGTGGTGATCTTAACTTTAGCATTGTAATTTTTTTCAAGTAGGTGGCGTGTTTTTCCTGATCATTCGTCTGATGTTTGTTATCATCGCCAGTGGTATGCGAGAAGGTTCAGGGGGCTTTTTTCTTAATTTTTTTTTTTTTAGATGGAGTTGTCTGGAGGGAAGTTGAAGCATATTTTTATTATTAAACATTCGAAACCACAATTAAATTTTTTCCTCGTCATGTCCTCTGCTCTAACGTCTACCCCCATTACGCGGCAATAAAGCGCTAAAAATTGTGTCGTATTATTATTTGTAAACCGAAATCGTGCGAAATTGAATCGAATAAAACTTAAAATTACTATAATTTTGAAATCAGACAAGACTTTGGTAAATCAATCAAAGAACTTCTTTGATTATTTAAAGTTAAAAATAATTGGCGGATTAAAGTCTCTCACCTGTTTTCAGTATACAGATCATGCCTATAATTGCACTTTTTTGTATTTTTTAAGTATCTGCAGTTTTTGCACTTGAATTCAGTTTTTTTCTTCTAAATTTTCAGTTTTTCTAAAAAATATTATGGCCACACAAATTGCTCCAGATATAAAAATTCGCTATTGCGGTGATGGCAAAAAGCATGAGAAACCACGTTGTTGAAATTGAGTTCCTTTTGGATAAACAGTATCAGGTCACAGTTTTTTCGTTGAATGAAGTTTCTTTTTTGGTTCATCTATATTGTAAGAGCTCACAATAAGCCTATTGTGTCTGAGGTTCTTCTTAGAATCGTCTTATTGACCTAACCTATGTTATTGTTGAAACTTATGTTATTGTTGAAAAAAATGAAAATAAATAATAAATAAATGTATTTCGCCAACGCCTTAAGTTAAATCAAATAAATCGAATACGATTTTATTTATTTTCTTTGTGATAAAAATAAATCACAATTCTTTTCTTATACACTTACATTAAGAACCTATAAATATATGCACCCAACTTTTATAGAAACCTTTTTATTCACCTTCTTTCCTAGAAATTAGTTGCTTAACAAAGAAGATTTAAATGCTTTCGAACGTCTTCTAGCAAAACAGCTTCATTTTCTATGTCACTTCTGTGTCTGTGTGTCTAAATTAAAAACGATTCATATGAAAACGTGTGAATACTCCCACCATTAAGTTGGTAATAGTAGTGATGGCTTTATGTTATAATATTTCTGCAAATGTGGGTGTAAAAGTAAATTGACATTGACAGCATATACGAGTAGAGTTTTATTAGATGACTATACCTTTGTCTGCATGCTTAAGTAGCCTGCTTCTGCTGCCACGCACAGCAACAACACTAAAATGGAAGCCATTATTTTCGCAAATAAACTCACTTTTCGTTTTTACTTTCATTTTCTCCTTTGGCAATTACGTGCAGCAGTATTTAAATCTTCCCCTTTTTCTACAATTTAAGTAAAGTAAGCGTATGAGTATTTTTAAAGAAATAAATATTATTCTCTTAATCTAACATTAAGAACTTGGTAAACTTTAGTGATTTAAAACTAAAAACAAACTATTTTAATTAAAAAAAAAATAATAAAATTAAATAAAATTAAAATAAATAACATGCGCTGTGTTCTGTTGAAGATTACAGTACTGGTAACATAAAAAGTTATGGGAATACCAAACTGCTCTTGCATAAGCATGTTAAAATGTAAGAATTTTCATTAAACTAAATAATAAATCTTCAATCTAAAAATGCTATAAAATAAAAAACAAAAAAGTTTGAAATTTTGCCAAATTTGTTTTTATGTTGTCAAGTACAATTGATCCGGCTAGAGATGAAATATTAATATTTCATTCATATGGCCGCAGATTACAGGCAATTGCAGCTGCTTAGTATTGAAGTCCTCAACGTCAACTTTTATGTGAGCTAACAACTTGCTTCCTGGCCTTTTGACAACTACTGTATGAGACTCCTTTTCTACCTTTGGATTATATTGTCTACTAATTTCTTGCCGTATCAGTGCATCATTTTTTCCGCCATCAAAAGAAAAGACTAGCAAGGCCGAAACATTATTTTGCATACGACGAACGGACTACTTGCTTTTCATTTTTTCACGACCTACTTTGGATTTATCCATAATAATTGGTTTCCCATTATTATTAACTCCCATAACATTCCATGAAGGAACATGGGTACTTCTCGCAGTCAATGAGCTGCACCCGATTCTATTTTTAAACTCATTGAAAGAAATCTACAGTTTAACGCCGACTCCGAATGGCAAAATGCATTTAGAGAAGTTTTCAATAGTAGTACTACTCATACCGCTGTCGAAAAAATTTCTTCTTTTTTTTTTAATATGGTCTGACTTGGTATTGAACCGACGACCTTCTGATTGGTAGGCGGTTGTATTACCTACCATAACACAGCGGTACAATAGGTTGGCATATTCATCAATAAAGTGAATGTCTTTGAATAAAGCTGTAGCGAAACTCTCACACATCATAGCAAAATTAATTGTTCATTTGTTTTAGCGTAAGGTCCCCTTTTGCGCATAGTCAGCTCCCTTGCAACTGGCATTGCAAAAGTGACATCCATTTGTGAAGAGTCGAACATACACGAAGGATATAAGTTAGCTGGTAGTTCGCTAGACAGTTAGTCTTCTATATTTTATACGCATTCAGGAATTGCATTCTTTCTGCTTGCGTGTTGGTCACTCATGAATGCTTTGAGAGGATCAGGAATTAATCCACAGGAGTATGGCATTGTTTTTTTTTGCAACTGCATATATCGATATAAAATACATCATTCAACGGTATCTGAAAATGTATTAGCTCTTTATGGCATTTGTTAAGAAATGTATTTTGTCTTGTTTTTTTTTTCTTCAAATGCCTTTTCTATTTTCCCGAATTTCAATTATTTTGTTTGCAATTATTGGAAATAAACTTGCGTACTTTCTTTGAGTAATTTTCTTAGAATTTTGTGTCTATTTCGATTTTGCTATACGCTTGTCACGTTTTTTCTCACCCGAACAAATTGACCCACCCTAACATACGTTTACTATATAAAAGTGAATGTGTGTATATCAAAGAGCTAAAAAGCAGAGCCTACGGTGTCTTTCTGGAAAGAACAAAGCATTGGAATGGGACAAAACATTGAAAAAGGATACAAAATTGAGCTAAGTTAGCATTTAAGATAATAATTATGATGTGGGCAGCGAAGCACACCTGGCTTTAGCTATTATCTTATAATATTAATTCTTAAAAAAATATTTCATTTAAAAAGTCTTTAATTACAGAAAAATTCTCTTTTTCAAATTTAAATAAAAGCCTTTTTCAAAGGAATTGCTATCGATATAAATGCCTTTGGTGTTGGCTCTTTTCTTGGAATTTTTTTTCCTCTGGCATGCAATTACTGTGAAATGGTTGTTTTATTCAAGCTGTTGCCGATAATATTATTAAAAATGAAATGTGATCTGAATCACGTAAAAAAAAAAATCATGTTTAATAATGTGCAACAGGAGCCATTGTTGTTGTTGTAATATTTCCACTGAAAAGCGCACCCAAGTTGTATGAGCGTAAATTGAATTTGTACTTATATCTGTTAACGTTTTTATAAATAAAAAAAAATAATCCATAGACATACACAAAGTCGATAACATCCCTAATCGCAATTTTAACGGAACTAAAAATAAAGTGAATTGAATATAAAACTTGTTAACTGCATACTCTGTGGTAGGCGTTGAAGTCTCACAAGCAGATATGTCGACAAACTTTAAGTTTGTCCAAAAGAGATAATCATTTCACAAATGACCAATAAAGTCTTTCAAATAATATTGGACGATCCGATAAAAAAAGTCTGTGAGGTTACTGAGACTGTAGGCATTTCAACCGAGCTGCTACCTAATGTCTTATTTGATAAGTTAGATAGGAGAAAGCATTCCCTCTAATGGGTGTCTAGATTGTTCACTTTAGAGAGTTTTTAGTTGAGTTCAGGCTCAAACTAGTATGGGGGCGGGACATGAAGCCGTCACAATAAAGAAGAGACCAAAGAACAATCCAAGTACAACAAACAACGGGCTAAGATGAGTCTGGAAGGAATTATGGTCATGGTACTTGGATGCATGCGGTGTAATTTTCTCTATGAAATATAGCTGCCTTGGAATGGATTTAGTACTGATTTAAAGTAAAAAAATAAAAACAAGACAATGCACTGCAGCACGTATAATGGCCAACACGTATTCATTCAATGCCTCCATATTCTCTATATTTAATCTCTTACGACTATATCCGGTCTCCAAATGGCTATGGGGTAGGAGATTTGGTTCAAACACCGTATGGATTTTGAATATAAAAAATACAATTTATTTGGGCGATATATGATTATCATATCATTTCAAGACACCACGACCCATAGGACCTATTATACCCCTTCCGGTCTATAGTTTCTTCAGCGGATCTGCTGCCTTCCTAATGAACACCAGCAGTTCTGAAACCATAATGGTGGATATGTTACCAAGTGAGACCCTATGTTCCGCTGTCTCTGATGCCTGTGAGCATAGTCTACAAACATCCACATTTTGGAACACCATCCTCATCACATGCGCTCTTAGTCCACAATGTCCCGTAAGAAACTGCGTTAGGAATTTTAAGTCTAGCCTGCCATACTTTAGAACCTGAGAGGGAATACCAAATTGGGGACTGTGATGAAGCCCCCTTTGAGCTTTCCATTGTTTGAAGCATCTGGCAATTTCCCAATCCTTGATTAGATTGAGGATGGTAGAGAGTGGTGCCGCTCAGTAAGGTTCCAGACCGATATGCGGTATCATGGAACTCTTTCTGGGCAATGAATTGCAATGCATTGCAATGCTATTTCATTACCAACTATTCCAAGTGCCCCTAAGGCAGCTTAGCTGTCAGAGAATTTATGAATGGTCTTATCCAGGTTGATCTCCGCAATTATAGCAATGGCCATGATATCAGCCTGGAAGACACTTAGCAATCTTCCCAGTGGGATTGATAAGTCTCGTTTGGGTCTACGGACACCAGCACCAACACAGTCATTCAATTTGGACCCCTGCCGGTTACCTTTTAAAGATTATTTCATGTGGGTGCCGACCGTGACTGTTCTGTAGGTCCGTTCGTGAGCTCCTTTTTTTCAGCATTTCGGACGATATCTCACCAATGACAACTGTAATGTTTTCTTCGAAATCTGGAATTATGGCTTATTTGAGTACGTGAAAGATTCCGCGTATCGCTGTCACTTCTATAGGCAGCATATTGGATTTCTACAAAGCATCTATTGCCTTGTCTCAGTTTAAGTAATCTGGTTGATTTTAAAGCCAATAGATTATTAATCTACTGTAGCTCGCCTTCATATGATTGTGTGTAGTGGTGAAGATCCTTGCTAAGTGGTGATGACAATCCTTACTTATCATTGGTAGTGTTTTCTCCTGATCATTCATTTGAATTATTATTTTGTCATTATCGACAACTGAGAGCTGCAAGTTAAGGGGGTCTGATTTCGATGTATTTGTCGGGAGGAAGGTTTAAGTCTCTTTATTAAGCATTCGAAATCGAAATAAAAATTTTTTTCGTCAAATCATCTGCTGTAAATTCGAATATGGTACGCTAGTGTTGTATGCGTTTAATCTAACCACTATGCTACGTCATCCCACAAAAAATAGTGTAGTGGGATCAAATCGAATGATCTTGGCTTATCAATGGAATAATGGTATGGCGTGCCAAGTTCAATTTTTTTTTTCAAATTTTGAGTAAAAAATGCGGATAATCATCCTACAGTGAATGGCGCTGCTTGCCGATACAGCAACAAATTCTCCACTGTATGTATTCTACGCTAATCTTCGCTTTTTTGGATTCAAGTCCAATATCCAAGTTTGAATACGAAATTTAAGTTAACTGTTATGCTTAAGTATCCACGATCTCTTTTACATTGTTTGGCTCTTCAAATGGATAAACAGTGAGAAGTTTTTAGCTGTGGTACTCGGTCGTGTAGCACCTTGAATAGCTTGTTTGAAGTGTCGATTATGACAAACATAAAATGCACGTAATTTATGAAACACATTTCTCACACAGCACGAATTTTGATAACAAAATTCGATGATTTGCAAGCGTTATGTGCTTGTTTGTCTATTCTTTCTTAGAATTTTTTTTTCTCCGAAAAAGCAAGTAATAAAACAACCACTTCTTAGTAGATTTTTATATAAAAATTATAATGAATTCGATGAGAATTATTGTGAGCTGTGTTACCTACAAACGAATATTATTATTTTCCTTAATTTAATTAGTTTTAGGGAATGTTTTATTTCTTAGTCTAATAGCCTAATGCCGTGCAAAATACATTCAAAAAGTTTTAATGACTTTTATTGGCATATAATCAGACTTCACTAAATTCCAATTCTCTTGGGAGCCTTAACAGTTTTTATGTCTTTCCTTATGACACAAAATTTAAATAAAAACAATTTCTTATGAGTTTCCTATATTAAAAATCAATTCTGTAGCCAACATGAATTTCAATGATTTTGTTTTGTTTTTTTTGTTTTTTTTTTTATAATTTCAACAAATACGTGTAATTCCCCTCAGATATGATAAAGGAAATTTTAAAGCAACTTTTGCTGGTTATGCGTAGTTAATTTTTACAATAAACCTCTAAACCTCTTTATATTTACTTACGCCTAACACATAGCAAAAAAGCAAAAAAGAAAAATATAAGAAAATATTCAAATAACCGAACTTTTGTTTTGATTAAATATTTATGCAGTACCCCCTTCCCGCCTCTACTACTTTATCTTCTATCGAATATGATCTTATTAAAAATTCTATGCAAACAATAATAACCATTACACTTAAAGCCGTCATCATTACCACAGCAACCAAAATGATGACAATGACCCTTGTAAAGTAGAACGAACAAGCGAACGAACATCTCTCAAGCATAAAATGTTATAATCAAACATTTATCCGGGAGTAGCACCGAGTATGGTAAATACTAAACAAATAATAGGAGGGTGAGGAGTACAGAAAACAACATCAATACCGCAAATATAATCGACACCATCGACAACATCGTAGCCATTGTCGCCTTTGCTTCACTCAGTCAAGTCACAGTCGTCATCAAAGAAATGAAAACAAACAACGCAAAAAACTTTCTTCTTTTTCCCTATTACGATATTCGTTATTATCCTTGTGTGCTACAATACAATCAAAACAGATTGCAAATCTTTCATAATATTCTTCAACCATATTCTTCTTCTTGTAATAATAATATGACAAACGAAAGAAACCGAAAAAGAAAAAAAGGAAAATAAACATGAAAATTATTTCGTAAGAGAGAAACGGCTTAAAAACCATAAAGGGATATAGGGATTTTTGTATAGAAAAGTTTTTTTTAATTAAAATAAATTCAATTAAAGATACAAAATCGAAAATTGTAATGAAATCGTTGAAAAAGGATCCAAATGAATTGATCCTTAAAAATGTTGAATAATTAATTGCAATATTTTTTAAATGAATTTACTTTTTTTTTCGCCTTATTTATGTAAATAAAGCAACAATTAAGTATTATGGATGAATATATTGATAAAACAGTGAGTTTTTGTCTTTCTAGCTCAGCTATTACTATCGGGTGGGCCATTTAAAAGTTTAAATTTAAAAATGCTATACAACAAAAACGGTTTGAAATTTTGCAAATTTTTTTTTTTTTTTTTAAGTACAATTGTTTTGGTTTGAGCTTAGATATTATTTCATTCATATGGCTGCCGCGGCTCGTCTTACAGTACCCCATTCGATCGGACCAATACTCGGTTGTTTGGAGTCTTATCCCAGCAATGGCATCACGAATGTTGGTTTGTCGGCATAGCACTTGTCTTCAGCGGTGACCCGCAGAGAATAATACAACGGTATCAAATCGCAGCTTCTTGGCGGCCAACTGATATCACCATTTCGGTTAATTAAATGGCCATCAAACTTTTGACTCAATAAATCTATTGTGGCATGAGATGTGTGGCAAGTTGAAACTAAACATCGTTCACATCATTACCATGAAGAGCGGCACAAAAAAATCGGTTATCATGTTGCGATAGGTGTCTCCAGTGACCGTCCTCATTTTCAAGGAAATATGGGCCAATGATGCCTCCGCTACACAAGCTGTACCAAACACTCAGTCATAATGGCTGCATTGGCTTCTGTAAGACCACGTTTGGGTATTCTAAGCCCCAAATACGGCAATTTTGCTTATTAACGTACCCAACAAGATGAAAATGCACTTCATCCGAAAAGATGATTTTTTTTTTGGCAAAAGCGTCATCATCATGCAGTTTCTCCTTGGCTCATCGAAGCGAAAACGAAGCGGATGGTCATGCAACTTCAACTCTGGAACCAATTGAACTTTGTGAGCCGCCATACCAAGATATTTTCGCAAAAATCGACGTAAACTGGTGCGTGAAGTGTTCAATTCTTAAGAACGCTGAAGAGTTGATGTTGATGGATTCTCACGCACACTCTCAACTGCAGCTTCAATATTTTCAGGTGAATGCACTGTACGAGCACGCTTACGTCTTGGCGCATGAAACCAGTTTCATGAACTTTAGCAATAAACCTGCTTATACCAGGCACTGTTCGTGCAATTTCCAACCAAATGTCTTTGTTTTGGATATAAATTTCCAATAAAGCCCAACACTGCTCAAACGTAAATTGATTCACTTCGTGACAGAATAGTAGTATTGCCAGATTCAATATAACCGTTGGTTCAAATTTAAGCTGGTAGACGGACCTCTCAATAAAATAGTTATGAAATATTCAGTGGTTCCCGCACCATCATATTTAAGGGCTTAAAAGACGCTAAGTTCTATTGGCAGGGTGTTGAGACTAATACTCGTAAGATTTCTGTTATGTTATCATATCACATGTCATACTTTAAATATACTTGGTCTGTTTTTCAATATCTACTGTGAAGCTGGTGTAGCATTTTCCTTTACAATGTCAAAATCTTTCGGATATAAGGATTGATTTTCCTAGTAGTCCGTTTCGCCGTATAGGATCCGTCCATAAGTCTGGTTGATTTGTTTGGGGCCAGAACACGGATATATTTACCCGGTTATTCAGTGCATCTTTTTCGAAGTATCACAGTGTCATCAGCCAAAGGACCCAAGTGAACTGGTAACTTGTCTGACTACCTGTCGGAACTAACTAACTAATTATCATATGTAACCTGTTAGATCCTATCTAATGTGTAGTCCAACCAAAACTCACGATGTTAATTGTAAATAAAACAAAAAGTTTTCAGATCTATGACAATTATTCAGGAAACAAAATATCGGCCAAATGCTCGCCATGGCTTCGGTAGTATATCTCTATCCGTCGGTTCATACTTTCAATGACTCTAAGACATAATGTGCAGAATTATCTCATCCCTCAGCTCTTGAATTGTTCTTGGCTTATTGACGTACACTTTTTCTTTTAAATATCCCTAAAGAAAAAAGTCCAACGGTGCATATCACATGATAGCGGCGGCCAATTAACATCGCCACGACATAAGACAACATGGCCATTGTTTCTCTAGCAGTGTGGCAATTGGAAGCATCCTGTAGGAAACACATATCGTCCAGATCCATAACCTCAATTTCAGACCACAAGAAATCTGTTATCATTTCGCGATAGCCACCACCTTTCACGGTAATTGTTTTACTCTTTGTCAGCACAAAAATGAGAAAAAGATTAATTTGATTGCCAAGCTGTTTTCTTTTTAAACGTTCGAATCAATATTGATTGTTTAGTTGATTGTTTTGAGTACTGATCCGAAAAATGCAATCAGCATTTCTTCGCCTTCAAGTTGCCTCATCCTCGATACCAACTGGTTTCAACGATCATATAGTGTACGAATATACGCTGTCGGTACGGTTAAGAAAGCTTATTAGACGATTAATGTTCAAGCCAGACTGCTTCCCAAGATTCTGGCAGGTCATTCACAGAGAAAGTGAAGTATAGTTTCTGTTTTCTTCGGCTGATAATAACTATGGCAGTATGTATCGTATGGAATGTTCAACCTGTTCATCTGCTTTCCAATAGCCCAAGCATGAGCCACTTTTATCCTGCCAGCATCGTTTTGTTTCTTGCTCAGCAAGTTTGAGGTTCTCCTTTAGTCATATTTTGGCCAAGTTATCTACTGATCCTGCAGTTTGTCGATGGTATTTTGCTTAAATTTCCCTTTTGATCAAGCTAATTAGTGGGCAAATCGATTCCGTTAGAGTAATGTTCATGGTACTCGTAGATCCATACGTAGCCAGTATGTTCGCTTTTTCATTACCCTCAATATTCTGGTGACCTTGACATTTTCGCTTGAGGTGGTAAGGGTCCTTCTGCTCTGCTTCACTACTTTAAAAGTAGTCACAGCTTAATCCAATGCCCGAACAACCACTCGTTTTCGCTCAGAAATTCTTAAATTCAAACAACGGTACTTTATGTGCCACAAGCTCCTTTTGTTATTCTCAACAATATATTTTTAAGTTATTTTGTATTTTTTTTAATATTTTTTTTTTTATAAAACTTATCTTGCTTTTGTACGAATTTTTCTTCTGTTACTTTATCATGTTAATCTCTTAAAAGTTTTATTTTTATTTTCTACTTTGTTGGTTGTATATACTGTTGTGGTCAAAACTTTTATGACAACGAAATTTTTCTGAACGATGAATATATAAGATGACAATGTTGCAGAAACTATATCCAGCTTTTTAAAAAATATTAAAAAATAAAATAAATAAAAAAATTAAATTGCGCAAAAATTTGCGAAAACTAACAAAATTAACAGAAAATTTTGTATGTCAAGTTTATGTAAATTGTACACCATTTCCAAATGTATTAAAAAATATTTTTTAATAATATAATTGAGCTGGGAAAGAGATGTGTGTTGATATATACTTTATACTTATTATACATTTTTTTAAAATATTTTTCTCTTAAATATTATAAAAAACATCAATTGCAACCGCATTTGCTTTCTATTTTCTAAATAAACATAAAAATTTACGTTCAATTCGTTCAACTGTGTGTCAATTTCTGCAGTTGAGCGCTAGAGCTGACTATGATGCTGATTTCCCGTAAATTTTTAAATATTTCTTTTATTATTAAATATTTTCCGTCACTCAGTCACACTAACGTAAGGACAAACAAAAAATGTGCCAAAAATGTGCCAAAAAACGCATGAACAATAATAAACTTTTTAGCGAACAGCCAAAAATTACCAGTTAAAACTGAACAGAATCCAAATCCCAGAATCCAAATCTACATAATAACAACAAAAACAGCAATTACAAAAATTATACAACAATATATTTACAAACATTCGCCATCGCCAACAATAAACATCAACAACAGGACAGTAACCCACCAACAACAAGTTGACAACAGAAAAAAATAAGAAAAAAAAAATTGTAAAAAATGAAATGCGTAGCATGTTTGTCGAATATAGTGAAGTGTATCTGTGTACGTATTTGCTTGGCTATGTGCTAGTGAGATAACAGTGGGCAGTTATTATACATAAATATGTGGACTTAAATATGCCAGAAATAAAAAATCGAAAATATTTTGTCATTTTAATCAATTGTCATGGACTAAAATATTGTTGAACTATGCGAATCTTTGAGAGATCTGTTATCTCTTACTGGACTACTGTCGAGTTTTAAAAAGCTGTATCCTGTTTGGTTTTTTAGAGCCAAAGAAAGCAGCTGACCATGCTAATTTGGATACAAATGGTTCAAAAATTAAATGCGGTGTTGAATCTAGTGTTTTATGTGACTATAGTGTTTTTCAGGATGAAATATTCGTAGTAATGACATCCTGTAGGTACAATATGACCCTAATGCTCGTGCCAAATTGGAATTTAAGTCTAGTCAGTCGGCACTCTCATAAAAATAGAACACTATTAAAATATTTGTATTGTCACACTGCGTAAAAATAAGCTGGCAAGGCCAGGTCATCTGTCTAATACTAATTTAATAGATTCTATCAAAAGCAGTGTCTTTAGGCTCCTTGCTCAAAAGATTGAGAATAGATGGCGCGATCTAGATATTTGTAAGTTAGCTAGTCAATGTGACTCTCTTTTGTTGGAAAACGCACTATGCAGCTCATAGCCCATATTATAAGGTAACAGAGATCGGCAATCAATCGCTTTTTCGCTACTCATGCTCACTTATGAATTTATAAGTATAAGTACGCATCATTCAAATTCAACTAATCAAAGTCATTCATGCCCATGAGTATGATTCAAATGTCGTACTCGTAGTTGTAGTTTTTCATATCCATAGCATACATTAATTTCTCAGAAAACATTGATCGAAGCAATATGTATATAATTTGCAATTTAAAAGAAGAGAAAACCACACAAATACGCAACCTTATAATGAGTATTCAAATATTCATATTCGAATCATACTCATTTTGCATCGTCTACACACAATGATTGCAGATGAGTATGAATCAACAACGTCACAAATGTTGGTAGGTATCAGTACGATGATTACTTTAAGCTTTAGATTGAGTCTCTTTCTCTCACATCTACATGTGCTCACACATTAAGCAAAAATAACAACAAACTATCAGTCTCTCAAAAAAAAAAAAAAAAAAAAACACTCAACGGAAAGATTTTATTAAAGTTTTTTTGGTAAACCCAAATGTTTAGTTTGTCAGTCCACGTTATCTTAGTGCAGCATGATATGACGTAGCAAGACGTTTTAACACATTTATAATTAATATGCAAACGCACCTAATTTTTATTTGTTAAGAAATACTTAAATTCATACTTCAATACTTTAAAAATATATTTCTGTTTATATTTATTTTTTACTATAGGTTTCTTCAAGTGTATTGAGTAAGAGAGAGCTCAGGCACAGACAAAATGAAAATGTATGTGTTTGACGAGCACTGCTTTAAAGTATGAATGCCTTTGAGTAGTCATTGTAATGAGTATAATTGAGTATGAGTATAAGAATTTATGAATCAGTATGCTTATGTTTTCAATATTAAATTCTTATCTCGAATAGGTAAGTATGTGAGTTGGCTTGAATTCCTCTTCAACGACTAATGTCGCATTTTCAATGACAAGGAAATGGTAAAAATCTAAAGCTGTCAAGAGGACCATATTCATTGCCAACCACATATTATTCCAAGGCTGACTTATCTGGGTGTAGGCTGCAGGCTCGATCAAATACGACATACATATTGTTACGTATTAACCTTTTTAAAACATATAATTTCTTTTAATTTGCGTAAAATAAATTAAACACCACGTTGTGGTTGTTTTGCAGTTTTTATTTCCTCATTTTATCTTTATACAGTTTATCTTCATACAGCAACTTATTTATCTTGCACTTAACATTCGTTTATAGAACACTTTTATTTACGCCTAAAAACCACTTTACTTTATGACTGCAAAACGATAACTATATTCTTAGATACCTAACTGCCTACAGTTAGGAAAGTTCCGGAAATGTCTCAATTAATTAATTCTAAGCATGTAAAATTGTATTACCCGGCATTACCAGGGCAACGCATGCACAACCTTGGCACAAACCATTAGAGTAAATAAATTAAGACAAATAAATAAATATTCTTTCTAAAGGCGGTTGCGAATTATGTGAAATAGGCGATTTTTAAATGAAAATGTGCATGACCAAAGGTCAAAAATTAACTACACTTGGTTGGTAAGGTTTGATGCAGACACCATATAGTCGGAACCCTGCAACGTTTGATTACGACTTGTTTTGGTGTCTGTAAAACTCCCATGATTGTGAAAAAGTGTACAAGTCACTGAAACTTGACCAGGATAAGTTTTTCGCCATAAAACCATAGAATTTAAACAGTTAAAAGCTCTTAGTACGAATAGATTCTCAATAAAAATGAGTTTTAAATAGTTCTGAATAATTCTCTATCCATCGATCACATAAACTTCCTTTCCAAAATAATGCAAAACAGTGTCCCTATAATTTTCCATTTATTGTAATTGTCCTACAGTGCATCAATGATATTTGAATTTCATTTTTTTATTTTTTATTTGTTCATTGCATTGCATGGAGTTTATTTCAACGCAACATGGTCATCACGAATACAAACGCTCACACTCACATGCATAATAGCAAAAGCGTTTGCTACTGAAAAACAAATCCATGGAGAAAGAAAGTGAAAATCTGTATATTAGTGTCTGTGTGTGTAAGTGTATTGTCGTTTTTACGAATTTGCCGTTAACTAACCAACCAAGCGACCATTTATGATACTGTTGAGCTCAAGTGTGTGTTAGTTTTACAAGTGTATGTATATAAATGTAAGAATAAATTTGTTTGTCAATGGATGTGTGCGTGTGTTTGTTGTTATTTGAGTGGAAATGTTGCTTGAGCTTCATCATTTGCAATATTATTTAAACGGCAAAAACAAAAAACGCTTACCCTAGCATTGTTGTGGATGTGTATGTGTATGCATGTATACTGTTTTGCTTATGCGGGTGAGATGTCCCACATTTTTTATTGCATACGTTTTGGAGGTTTCTCTTTAAATTCATGTGTTTTCGTTTGTTTGTTTTGTTTTTGTTTTTTTTTTTTTGCAAAATACTGTTGTAGTAGAATATCATGCCCGTTGGAGTTGTAATACCAGTGATTTAAATGATTATTCTGCTGATGCTGTTATTGTTGCTTGGTTATGACAGTGGACAGACATAAGTACGAGGGGTTGACCTTATTTTAAAGTACAGATTCCTTATCTTTCAAGCAAATTGTGTGTAACTCGATTTCACAGCTATGGCTACATTTGTTTTAAGTGCTTAAATATCTTGTTCAAATTGTAAATGAAACTTTGTTGACTACCCTCCGTAATAATTCCTTGATTTTATGAATATTTCATTAATTGTTTGTTCTTACTACTGTTTTTGCTTTTTTTTCTTCTTTTCTTATTTCTGTTGCTTTTTGTTTTATTCTTGTTGCGTTCTTATTAACTTTGATGTTCTGATGTTATGCGTTATATAATTGTTTTTGTTGTTGTTTGCTATTTTACCAGCATACTAACGATTATATCCTGTTGACTATAAAAATAAAAAAATAATAAAAAATAATAAAAATGTAAAAGTAAATGTACAAAAAATATATGGTAAATAACAGCCAGCATCCTTGTAGGTTTTTTTGTGTGTTTTTGTTTCTTTTTCTCTTTTACACTCTCTTTCTGCCTCTTTCTTACTTTCCTTATTTTTTGGCTTTTGCTGGCTCTTAAGTTTTATTCTGAATATTGGTTGTATCGTTGTGGTATTTTGTTTTGTTCATGTTTTTTAATACCATCACTAGTTACCACAATATGGATCTTTGCTGTTGCTGCTTCTGTTGTTGTTGTTGTTGTTGTATATTGTAACCGTCAACGAAGTGGTCGCTTTTGTAGTTGCTTTTGCTGTGCTGTTGGCATCATAGCTGTTGTCATCGTCATGTATATGATGGTTTGACATTTCACTCTAATGGCCATCAAGCGGTCTTAGTGAACAAACGCTTAGATGAGATGCAAAATCACAAAAATAATGGCGTTAAACACTGTTCTACATAGAGGACCAGTTGAGCGGCAACAATAGCAACAATACTCAGTAATGGTTATATACACAGCAATAATAGCAACAACTATAACAGCATTACAGAAGAGGGCCCAACAAATATTCAACATGATATTCTTTTTTTTTCGTTTTTAAAGTAAAAAAGAATGAAATACATCATGACCAGCATGGCACAGTGTGTCATTAAAAAATAAATGAATTAAAATAATGTTTAAACAGCACATGTCATACATTTTAAATATTCTGTCAAATTTAAAAGATCATCTGATATTAGACACTAAAGTGCTGTAATAGATATTCGTTGTTGCATTTACAGGAGACTGAAATAAACAAGTACAGCCCACGGTGGTCCCATATATATTGATCCCTTTGTGATACATGTAACAGGGTAGTAGGAGAAGATAGATAATAATACAGAAAAATAAAAAACCAAAAACCGTAGAGATCATGAGGTAACGGCCAAAGCATGAAAAAGAGCTTTCAAAATGATCGCCATAATACTATAGAGTCAAAAGGAACATGGCAAAAAAATCAACTAAAACTTCAAATCGCACCAAGCTTGTCTGAGCAAACCAAAATGTTAATCCAGTAATAATAGTAACGTTACGTTTTTACCTTTTAAGAACGTTTATTTATGAGTTCGTAGATTGCAGTTAAATTAAAAAAAACTTTTGTTTTGTTTTTAACTAAAATTCTTTATTTAAACATTTTTGCTCACTACTGCACGTAACCTTTTCACAAACAATTACAATTTCTACTCCTAATTACTCTTTCTGCTTAAAACTTTGTGAACAACAATTACTCTACAGATCTTTTTACTAAAAATCTTCCAAACCGATCGTAGTTACAACTTAGTTTCGATCACAACTCTTCAGCCTGAGTTTATCCACACTTAACTCTCTTTACTGAGTCAGCTTCAACTAAAATGGTTTTTACTGCACGATTCACTTCATGAGTTTACTCCTTATAAACTCTCTTATCACCAAGTTCAAACCAATAAGCTCTACTTGCTGAGTTTACTTCACTAAGCTTGTCACAATCAGTTTACACCAACAAACAACACATAAACTGAAAGCTGTTCGCATCGATAAGCTTTTTATATGGTGGAGTAAAAAATACTTCCATTTCTTTCCTTTACTTTCTTCTTAGTTCTTATGAGATTATGCGAATTTAAGTATTTCTTTTAGTTCTTGTTGTTTGTTATGGTTTGTTATTGTCTGTTAATTGTTTTAGTTTCTGCCTGTTTTTGTTGTCGCCGTTCATTTTTTGTTAACTAGACTTTTGCTGATATTGTTGTAGTCGATTTGGTTGTTTGTAAACAGCACGTATAATTGTTTTTGCAGCTGTTGTTTATTCTTTTTATCAATGTAATAAACGACAGGGGTGCCCAACCTGATTTTTGTAACAGTAAAAATTGACTGTTCGTCGTTTAACGATTACGAGCTGCCTCTATACTAAGCACTGGCTGACTGTAAGCTGCTTCCATCTCTATCGATGTAAAATACGTTCCCTCAGTTCCCTAATGTTATCATATGGAATTCATATTCGCCAATGTTGATCTCCTCCAGATCTTTCTCGGCATTTCTTGTTTTTTAGTTTCCTGAGGTTTGTATACTAAGGCGTAATGGCATATTTTGTCACGTGCTTTGCATAGCGTGTTCCATATCCTAAACTAAATTTTCTTCTACAAATTTTAACGTTTATGTCCCCAAACTAAGTTCTCAATCATATTTGAGATTTTTCTTGGCCAAAATATTTTCTGAATTTCGTGGAGATAGCGGTTTGCAAATTCTGTTTTAATCTTTCTGTCACAAACCAAGTATCACATCCACGGATAGAATGCAATTTTAAAGTGGACTTAATAAAAGACCATCAATTCTTTAGTTAGGTCTTTAGTTCTTAGCTCAGAACTCTGAAAGGTCTCAAACGTACCCCGATACCAGAAACCTGAGTCGCATTTCCCATTCCATTTCCCTCAGAAAAATATCAAAATTATGTTGCGTTATGATAATCGCGCCTAGATCAAGCTTTTTCGCTTGAAAATCTTAAGAGTTTTACGTTCCTTACTCTAACCAAGCAAAACCAAATATTCTTTATTATCAATTTCAAGAAATCATTACAAATACGTTTCCGGCAGCCAGAAAGACAAACAATATCAAGCTCGTCAGTGTATAAATACCCCAATCACACTTTATCCTTCGGCATACTGTTCGCCAGCTTATTACCCCCATGTGTCAGCTCCAATGTGTTAAATAAATCCAAAAGGGAACTTTCTGTGACCTGGCTATCAATTTTTTATGTGTATATCTCTCTACTTGCTCCTCTTTAGAAACTTAACCAGTTCGTTGGATGTCAAATAATGGACAAAGACAATCGTCCAAAATTCGAAGTGATATACTAATAAAAAATCCCTCGATATATTCACATCCCCTAACCTTACTTCTTCACTCTTGGAGGGGGCTGGTGCTCTTAATGGCACAAGAAATTTTTTATACAATGAAACAAGAAACATCATAATGTCGTATCAAAACAGAGAGGCGGTGTGTAATAAGTGGGTACCGTGGTGTAGTGATTAGAGTGTTCACATACAACACAAGCGACAAAGGTTTAAATCACCAGTAGAGGATAAGACGAAAAAATTTATGCTTGGTTTTGAGTGTGTAGTTAAGAGACTTCAATCCCCCCTCTTGATAAATTCATCTAAAGAAAGCTCTCCTTGGCATACCAGCTTACTTCTGGCTATGATGGCAAACATCTCACGAATTGTCAATAGAAAACTACACCTACTGAAGAATAATGGCAATGCTAAGTATGGATCACCACCAGCAGTAAGCAAAGATCTTTACCACCACATAATCACATAGAGATGAGCTACGGTAGACTAATCGTGTATTTAGCTTGTAATCTACTAATTAAAGAAATTGAAGTAAGACAATGCATACTTTGCAGAAAGCCGTGTGCTTTTAAGAGGAGTGACGGAACAGAAAAATGCAAATTATCCAGGAGACCAGGAACACAATTCATAGTCGCCCGGATGGCACCATGTTTCTACAGTACTTTTCTCTCTCGGAAACTTAGGTGAGATACTTTTTTAAACATTTCTTTGAATTGAGCAAAATTTTAAAAATTTTCCTGTGCTCGGTTTCACTGTGTCACTGTGCCACTTTTATTAGAAGCTGCTACTGCCTCTGTTATCATGGCCACAACCAATACCCAACCACTTCGTTTTAAATTCATTCATTCACTTCTTTTGGTAACGAAAAATTGTATTTTTTTATATGCCTTTCATTTCCACTATTTTAGTAATTTTGTTCTCTTATTTTATGTTGAATACGCGTTAAGTTTCCGTAATTCAAAAGCATATTAAACCGTAAAGCATTAAATACACACACAACGACATGAATATCTCCATCTATTTCGTCTATTTCAACACTTTAATTTGGCATCCTTGGCAGGGGGCCACATTCAACATAAAAGTAAATTTTATATTCAAAATGAATGCTAGGAAAAGAGGGATAGGGATGCAACAAAGGGAAGTATAATAATAAAATATCTTTTATTATTTTCTTTTTCCTTTTTAAATACGACGAAGACGACAAAACCTTCAAAAATAAGGAAGAGAATGTAAAGTTAAGTAAAACTTTAAGAAAACTTTGGATGATTGTGTTTTTTCTCTATTTAGAGAGCTTGTAACTCCCTTTTGGCTTTTTTCCGAGATAACTCATTAAATTTTTTGTTTTTGTAGTTTTTCTACAGCAGAATAAATCTTAATGACAACCATTAATCTCTAAGTACATGGCGTGTAAAAAGAAAGAAAAAAAGATGACACGCTCCTCTTGCTCTCTGCTGCTGCTGCTGTTGCTGTTGCTGTCAGTTACATATTTTTAAGCAAAGTATTGAGGTGATGAAAACCAGATTTTAATACAAATTTTAATTTGTTACGAAATTGTCAATTCTTCTTTATCGCCTCCTTTTATTCTCAGCATTCTTGTTGTTTTGTTCTTCTTGTTGGCTTTGGTTGTTTATTTCAAATTTACTGGCTGTAATGACGCTAAAGGTCTAATTTATTATCTCGATGAAATGAAAGAAAAAGATTTTCAAATAAAATTGATTTTTTTCCCTTTGTTCTTTGTGTTTAAAGAAAGGGAGGAGAAAAGTACGACAGTGTAATTTAAAGTTTTTAATTATTTGTTGTATTAGGATAAGAGCTATAAAGAGGCTAATATTTACCAAAAAGAAATAAATTTGTTTGTTTTGCAAACTATGTTTAAACATTTAAAAAGCTATTGCCGTCGTTTATTACGAAGGCTGTTAATTATTTTAGGCAATTTGTTGGATAAGAGATATATCCGTATATATATATAGGGCTGGCCACTTAAAAGTTTGAATACAAAAATGTAATAAAACTAAAACGGCTTGAAATTATGATAAATTTGTTTTTTTGTTGTGAAGTACAATTGTTCCGGTTAGAATTAAAATATTATTTCATTCATATGGCTGCCACGGCTGGCCTCATAGTACCCCATTCGATTGGACCAATTCCGATAACTTTTTCGAGTGTATGGGGTCGTATCTCGGCAATGGCAACAAAAATATTAGCCTTCAAATACTCAATTGTCTCTTGTTTGTAGACATAACACTTGTCTTTAACGGCGCCCCACAGAAAATAGACCAAGGGTGTCAAATCGCAGCTTCTGGGCGTCCAACTGACACCACTATTTCGGCTAATTAAGCGGCCATCAAGCATTTGACGCAATAAGTCGGTTGTGACATGATATGTGCGGCAAGTTGCACCATCCTGTTGAAACCAAATATCGCTTACATCAATACCATGAAGAGCGGGCACAAAAATTCGGTTATCATGTTGCGATAGGTGTCTCCATGGTTGCGAAATATGAAATATGGGCCGCACCAAACGATCACTCGTAATGGCTGCATTGGCTTCTATAAGACCACGTTTGGGTTTTCTGAGCCCCAAGTACTGCAATTTTGCTTATTAATGTACCCACCAAGATGAAAATTAGCTTTTTGTTTGTCTATGTCTTGGAAAATAATTTCCAAGTTTGCTCAAGCGTAAGTCGATTCATTTTGGTCAGTGGAGATAATATACTGAATTTTGTGGCAGAATAGAGTAACGTAAGTATTGCTAGATTTTAAACAATCGCTGGTTCAAATTTAAACTTTTAAATTGGCCACCCTAATGTTAAAAATTTCTCTTTCATCAAAAGTTTATTGGAGTAAATAAATTACAAAGCGCGCTGGGTGCCATGTGGCTGCCTCCTGTTGGAACTACATATCAGCAAGATTAATGCCATTTAATTGAAATACGAAAAAATTTCTAATCATCATTTCATCATTGAGAGTAACACTCTGACCGTCATCGTTTTTGAAGACCTATGGACTAATAACTCCTTCAACCCATAAAGAGCACCAAACAGCTATTTTCTGAGGATGTAATGGTGTTCAGATAAAAGCTTGTGGATTATCCTCTCTTCGAATGCCATAATTCTGCTTATCTAGACACACATTCAACCAAAAATGGTGTAGTGTATCCAACATATGCAGTGTACACTCTGAAGTGTAATTTAATATAAACAGACTATGTTATCCAACTGCATTTGCATGGAATGAGTAATGCATTATGTAAGTCAGTTTTGATTGTTTACTTTTACTCTTGTTCACATTAAGAAACTATAAATTTGACTCTTTCTATATTTGGAGCACTAGTTTCAGTTATCAAAACAAAATTTCATAAGTGTTTCGAACTGAGTCAAGAATGTAATACAATAATGTATTCTGAACACACTCAGTATTGTAATTATATAATATTGAGATGTTTACTAAAACTCATGAACTCCTAACATAAATATATAGGGAGACATATATTGGAAACTCACTCCCAATTAGGTTAAGAATTTTTTTGATACCCGCTATGTAAGCGGATGTAAATTCTAAATAAAATCAATCTTTCTCCAAGATTCAGCACGTTTGTGTTTATTTAATGACAATGGCTACATCGGAGAACAAGATTTTGAATTTTGTAGATTGACGAATAGAACCTTTATATTGATAAAAAATTGAAATTGCAAGCGCTGCTCTACTGTAAGTCTATTCATAAAATAAATGTTGAACCAAATTACACAAAAAGCAACTATAAACTGTTAAGTCAAATCTTGATATATCGTAAATCTTATAGTACGTTCACATATAGGCTTTAATTTCCAATTAAGGGATTTTACGAAATTAAGGCCTTAATTAAGCACAATTTACCATACAAAACCAAAATTAATAAATTGTCCTATTAGTTCTTAATTGCACAATTAATTAAATAAAATTTAAAATGCAACCCTGTGTGAAGCATGTAGAATGATGACTGACAGCTTTGTGTAAAGTCTGTTCAGTGAGCAGTGACAACTACGTTTGTACAAAATTTCAAACAGTATTTTATAAAATCAATTTTTTTAACGCCATTTTAAAGCATACTGTTTTGTAGAAATATACTAAAATTCACGTTAAAATTTTTTTAACATTGTATGAATACTGATTTCGCATACTGTACAATGTCATATGAAATATAATATGACAATAAAAAGGCAACAAAATTTGTCTATAACCTTTCCAGTGCGTCTTATCGTGCGTTTGTTTTTCCATCTTGCAGGAAGGTTGCCAATGTAACGCCAATCCCTGAAAAGTGGGTGAGGCTACCGAAAAACTACCGCCCAATAGCAGTTTATTCTGTATATTCCAAGTAATGGAGAGTATGCTTAATCAACATCTTGTGAAGTGTTTAGAGTCCACCAATTTTCTGAGAGTCGCTCTACTGGTGGTCTGCTGACGCTACTCTCTGAATGGTGGAATAGGTCCATTCATGGATTTTGTGAGAGTAAATTTGTGCTCCTAGATATTTTCAAGGCATTTGACAGAGTCTGGCACGAGGCTATCACATCCAAATTTATTGCTTTTGATGTCGGTAGTCACTTCTATCGATTCCTATCGAACTATAAGAGTGGTTATGGATGGGATCTCATTCGATGACTTCAGGGGTACCGCAAGGCTCTGGTCTTTCTCCAAGTCTATTTCTAATATTTCTTAACGACATTATTTTTCTCACTTCCAATCCTATTTAATCTTTTGTAGATGACAGCAACATTTGTCATTCATATTATTTTGATCGAAGGCCAAGCCCTGTAGAGATGGGGGCGAAAAGGCAAAATATGAACGACACGCTTTCAAGCGGCCTAGCGACCACAGACGTGGTGGTGTGTTGTCTTCTGTGTCTATGGCTAATGTAGATATTGAGGAATCAGATGCCATTGATGTTCTGGGCATGAGAATTCACTGTGACGTTCGCTGGCACCATCACATATTTCGAGTGTCGGAGAAGCATTTAAGTGCCTCGGCTTTTTAAGACGGTGTAAGAATTACTTCACTCCATCTGATTCCTTAATATTTGCAAGACCTATAGCCGACCCAAATTGGAATACAACTCTCATGGTTGGGCCGGTGCTTCAAATTCTATTTTGGAGTTTCTCAATCGCGTACAGGAGATGACGAAGGTTCTTATTAACGAAATTAAGGAATTACGTAGCACTCGTATTTATCGTAGAGCGCATTCCTTTGTAGTTGTTTGAGAATTCGGGAGAATTCGTTCTATGGTCGCACTGTTCGTTTGTGGAACACTCTTCCTGCGAATGTTTTCCACGCTACTTACGACATGAGCAAGTTTAAATTGAACGTCCCTAAACACTACTCCCTCTATCCTCGTTCTCACAACCTATTTTCCTAGTACAATGCACAATGCACGGCATGAGTAGGGCTTAACCCTTGAGTGCTGGTTTCAAGCAAAAAAAAAAAAACAAAACAATTGTTTTACTATTTTAAAATTCCATAAACCAAATTCTAAAAAAAAAGCTTTACAAATACAATAGCAGCTGTCAAACGCTAATTGACTAACGTTAGTTGCGCTATGTGTGAACACTAAATACAATAGCGCGATTCAAAAATTCATTGCTTGTATTAAAAGGTATGTCTGTCTGAACTCGGTATTAATAATATAGATTCCGAAATTTTATAAAATTTTGTTTGATTTAAATTTATTGATTTATTTTGTAAAAATATATTGCCCAACTACATACACAGCTAAACAATAGAATTCAAAGAAAGTCATGCTTGGCTACAATACATCCGTTGCAAATATTTGATTTGCAAAAATGATAGGCCGGTAGTGACATACATACGTATTAAAAAAAGAACAAGAAATAAGCAGACAAATAATAAATAAAAAAGACAATGCAGACGAAACAACGTTAAACTAAAAAGAAAATAAAATAAAAAGAAATATGATATCAAAAGTGAGAGATTTTATTTAAAATTATTGTCATTTCTTATTATTTCTATTGTTTTTGATGTTGTATTTGTTGCAGTTCATAGTTTTGTTTTTATTGTTTTGATGCATTGTCCTGCAACGGAAGTCATTTTCATAATGTCGAGAAACAATAAAAGAAAAACATTTATTATTATTTTTTTTATGACTAAAGACAACAAGTGAGGATGTTATGGTCGATTAAAGAAAATATTTTCATATCCTACACCACAGTTAGCCATCAGGAGATTGAGGAGTTATAGAGCAGCAAGCAAGAATGGAATACCAGCTAAAATTCTACAGATTAAAACTGCAGCTGAATTTCTACGTTCCTACACCATATCAGGTTGCGACGTGGTGTAGTGGTTAGAGCGCATGCATAACAACACAAACGACCCAGGTTCGAGCCCCAGCAGAGGACATGACGAAGAAAAGATTTAATTGTGGTTTCGAATGTTTAATAATAAAAAAGGCTTCAACTTCTTCCCTCCAGACAACCCCATATAAAAAAAAAGCCCTCCTGACCCTTCTTGCATACCTCTGGCGATGATAACATATATCAGACGAATGATCAGGAAAAACACACCACATACTGGGAAAGAATTACAATGCTAAAGTAAAGATTACCACCACTTAGCAAGGATCTTTACCACTACACAAAAAAGAAATCATATGGAGGAAGCTACAGCGGATTAATCGAAATATCAAATTGATTAAAGAAACTGAAACAAAGCCAACAGATCCTTTATGGAAAGCCAATATGATCCCTAGAGGAGTGACGAAGAAAAAAAAACACGACATCAATCTATATGCTTGTGCATTTCTCTGATAATTCGATATCCTTTAAGTCGCCACTTTTCGGTAATTACACGATAATGCTCTTTTTAGTCGTCGGTGGCGAGAGTTTTGGGCATTATATTGCTGTGCCGCCTTTGTTATATCGTGGCTATATCGTTGCTGAAGTATACATGTGTCTGTCTCATCCATCTAAGCCTTCTTTTAAGAATGTTGTACTAGATTGTGTGCTAGTTGGTCATACGTAACAGATCTATATTTCTTATGTTGTCTAGACAGAAGCGTATTATTATATGTCTTAGATATCACTTAAGAGAAATTTGTAGACGTCGTCCGTTGATTCTAGATAAGTCCCAGTTTTACAACCGTATAGAAGTATATGTCTTATGCACGTGCTGACGACTTGTGTTTTTAGTTGTCCCGACGAATCAAAAAATTTCCGCACGTTCTTTAAACAGTACATGGCTTGACAAGATCTGTTAATGCATGAATTCCAAGTCTCAATTTGCGCTGATGATTTTCAAAATTGTCCTACCAAGGTCGCAGAATGTTACCACATCCTTCATGGTGTTATTGTTGGGAATAAGACTAGTAGTGTTGAAAGTGTTTATTATTATTAAATTGGTTTTCCGAAAGTTATTGTCTAGACCGATCTTGTTGAAATTTTGAGTGTATCACCTGTATTCTACTCTGCCTATGTTGAAAACAAAGTGATAACAGACATACGTCAACGGCGTAGTCGAGGTCATTTAGAGTCTAGAAGGGAGTCCACTAAATACCGTTTCTGTATAACGTCATCCAAAGCAAGCAAAAGGAAAAGTGGCGATAGAACATACCTCTGGCATATTTCAAAGTCTTTACTAAATTTTTTTTAATGTTTGGCCCGTGTATAGTTCTCTATTTTTGGTATTCGTTAAGAGAAGCTTCATTAAGGCTATTCCGATAGCTCTGCAGATGTTTTTTCATACTATTGTGTCAAACGATCCCTTAAAGTCCAGCTATGTGGGGGAGTTGGGGAAAAAATTAAAAAAAGAGGGAAAGTGTTGGCAAACTTATAAAAGCAATTTGACAGATGACAGTCGTCATTATTGAAAAAATAATTAAGCCTTGCCGGCTTAAAAATTTCATACAAAATATGATCGCAATAGTGTTTTAACTTCGTCAACTGTGAAGAGATAATTCGAAAAAATCATGGAGACTGTATCCGTTTGAGACGCTAAACACACTGATCATCCAAAAACAAGCCGTTTAAATGTCAATATCGAAGCAGTGCGTGAGAATGTCGCTGACAATCCGTTGTAAATTTCTAGAAGCTCTCTTCAGCGTATACTCACTAAACATCTATGTCTCCACTAGTTAAAATTGCCCTTTTGTGGTTCTGAGAACCCACAAATGCGTCCGCAAATGCATGTCACTGTTTGGTGTGGATTTTAAGCAGAAGGCATAATTGGAATTTGAATGAGGATGGCCAGGCAGTAACTGTTACTTGTGCTCGACAGGGCAGCATGATAACACAGTTCTTTCTGCCGAAATTGAATGATATTGATGTGGCCAATATGTGGTTTCAGCAAGACAGTGCCACATGCCATACAAACTATGAAACAATTTCATACTGCAGGAGACATTAACGGGACGTGTACTCTCTCGGTTCAGTGATCAGAATTGGCCCCCAAGATCGGGTGATTTACCAGAATTTTTTTTTTATGAGCTTATTTTAAAACAGGGGTCTTTGTCAACAAGTGAACAACCACCCGTGCATTGGAGGAAGAGACTCAACGCTGCATCAATGAAATTCAGCCACATATATGCAAAATGATCATGGAAAATTTCGACAAGCGAGTGCTTATGGTCATACAAAAATGAAACGGTCATTTGTCCGGTGTGTTATGCACGTACATAAGCCATTGTATATACTTTATAATTCAATAAAAAAATAATAAAAATTAAAGGAATAAAAACTGATATGGCATTAATTTGGGGGCACCCTTTAGTTAATTTCTGAAAAAATCCAGCAACATCATCAGGTTGATACAACAATGGCATATTCAAGCCGCTGGCTTACAGAGTCAACCAAAAACATCTAGAGGCGTACGATATTTCAAGAACTGTACAGTGTAGGCAATGGGGATTATTTATGGCAGTCATATACTCCAAAAAGTAATGGTAATGGAGCAAAACCAAAACCACATTTTAGTCGCAGCATACATCCATTTAAAAAAGTTATGTATGATAAGAGGATCTACATATAATATTTGAAATAGAAGTTTGAAGAAATTTGATAAGAAATTTTATAAATTTTCTTTAGAAGCCATTTAATGTCAATCAGTGGAGATTCTCTTTCATAGCTTTGCTTCAGTTTTCTTAATCAAGTTGAAACTAAGTAAACTACTGCATCTCGCTTCCATATGATTGTGTTGTGGCGAAAATCCTTTCTAAGTGGTGGTGGTGATCCATACTTAGCATTTTAGTTTTTTCCCACTAGGTGGCGTTTTCTCCACATCATCCATCTGATATTCATCATCGTCGCCATAGCTAAGCTGGAAGGTCTGGGAAGGGCTTCTTTTGTAGATCAATTTGTCTAGAGGGAGTTTGAAGTCACTTGGTTAAGCACTCAAAACCACAATCAAATGTTTGCATCATATCCTCTGCTGGGGTCTCGAATCTGTGCCGCTCTGTTTTTGTGCGTGAGCTCCCCCAGGATCCCCAGTTTTTATTAAATGCGATATGGATTTTTTGGTGGTTGGAATGTTCTGCAAAAGCTAAATGCTTAACTAGCGTTACAAACCTTTGCACGAACACAATATACCACCACTGCCATCTATAGAGTATAAATACAAAGAAACCTTTAGTCAACTTCAATAACTGAAGCTAGACAGGAAACGGAAAAATGAATAGAAAGGTAGGCAAAACAATGCCAATAGTAAAAACAACAACAGTAACAACAATAACAGCAGCGGCAAACAACTTTCCATTTAAAATGAATTGTTTCTGGTCTTGTTGTTCGCTGGTTCATTCACTCATTTAAATGACTTTGGAAAAAGTAGAACAACAATTTCTAAATAATTTAATATTGAAATATTTTAAAGAGCATACAACAACAAAAAAGCAAAGTTCAACAAAAAACAATATGAGCAGCACCATTAATAAAAAGAAGGAGGAGTAGTTGGACATAAAAAATGTTTAAAATTAAAATAATCAGACAATCAATTCCTTCTTGAACTCTGTTAACATTTCTATTTAATTCCTTATATGGCTCCCTCTATACTATAGAGGTTTTTTCCGCATAAACAGTTTTAATAGTCATTTTAATGTCATTTTGACATTTTAATGTCTAATTTATGCACATCCTTCTCAGAAGAAAAATTGTTGAAACGGAAACGATGCTCTGGAGTAGGTGTAGTTACTTGAAACAAAAAAAAAAAGATGGGGCTGCTTAGAAGAGACAAGTTAGCGTGGTATCGGCAACCTCCTCACCCATATGCATTCATACGTTAATCAACTTAAGCTCTTTATCTTACTTTATACAAGGGTTTGATAATTTCTTTGAAAATATTACGAAAATATTTCCATATTTATGCGTATGCGAATACTCAGACAATGATTTCGGTATTTAAAATACAAGAAAAAGCATAAAAAATTTATGTCATGCCTGAGGCATATAATGGTTGATAAGAAAAGACCCCTACGGCAGAGTGAGTGTGGATGTTATTTTTCTTTTTATCAAAAGGTGCTTGTCAGTAGTTAAATGCATGAAATATTAATTCAATTCAAATCACATTTTAAACAGTTTCAGCACTTCTTGCAAGAAAATTTTGATTTGCTTTAAAAAATGGGGGAAAAATTCTAAGTCAAAGACTAAGATAATTATTAAATAATATTTTCTGGCTGCATAGTTACGAAGTCATATCGCAACCATAACTTTGACGCATAAATAAGTTTGAATTTAACTGATAAGATGACCATGTCCTCCAATTTGGCACGAGCATTATGGTACGTAGCACTGTTTTGTTGAAAACACAAATTATTGACATTCATATCATCAACTTATATACGCAGTCCATATTCTAATTGAAGCAATGACAAGGAAAACTTGTATTACGGTTTGAAATTTTCAATCACAGAAATGTTCAATCTCCAATGATAACCTCTACAATAAAAACCATAGAAAGGTCAGGCAACGCCACCTCTTAGGTAAAGAGAAAATAGGTACCAATTTATGATAAGCAGCAGCAAGGCTTCGCACCACTAGACAAGGAAAATGAGTTAGTTGCTTAACATAAATACCTGGCCTAGTACTTTGGCTCAATGTGCCAAAGCACGAAAATAACCAGTGAGTACCACCAACGCATTAAAATAACCAGTGAGTACCAATTGAAAGACTAGTTGTTTATGCATGATCTCCACCTTGGTGAGGTGTCGGTTGTGTAACACCACAACCACCACGTTGCTCCCACAATGAGGTCACACCATAGTCGGTCGGGGACCAATGTCCCTGATGCTCCTGTTACCCGTGGTAACTATCACTGGTCCGGACTTGTGGCCAGTGATAGTGAAAACAATAAACATAAAACATTCAACAAGACAACAATAAACGGAGCCATTCTCACGGTAGAACTCAAAGTAACATTGTGAGCAACGGGCACAATACACAAGCACAAAAACACAATCAAACAAGAATAGACTAGTACACAGCATGACACTATGATCAGCAGAAACAAACTGTAAGCAGCAACCAGCAAGAACCATCAGCACACCATCGGCAAACAAGCAAAAAGTGCTTAGCAAGAGACTGCTAAGATGGCGGTGAGTGTTCAACCTTCGCTAACAGTGTAGTGCTGCCAGGCCAAAAGCGCCTAACCTTCAAACGGTACGATCGTTCAACAAGGCCTTACTGAAATCCCACGCCGAAAGCGCCATGTTCTGTCAATATGATCCACAGGCTTAAGCCGAATCCGAAGTCTGGGTGTTCCTGCACGAACCTCATGTTCGGTATAAGTTCATATGTCACCATTTCCTAGTCACTGTTCGCCATCTTTTCTGCCATCAATCTACGAGGCATCTGTGCAAAAGGGCCTTATACGAGTATACGTTCCAAGTGGCAGTCCCTTCTTAATACTATAGACAATACTGCGACGTACTGTCTCCAAGTCAAGCGGTGGTATATACCAGCAAGCAAACCGTAGGTAGAAACACACCGTGACACAACTCCTGCCTTGATATGGTTCACGACATCCGGTTAAGTTTTAGGTTTAAAACTACAGCCATCCCGAAGCTCCCACAAGGGCCCTTCCCAAAAGTCAGGTAGTGACCGAAATTCCCGGGGCTACTAACTCCCTTGGCACCAGAATACCTCTGGTCAGGCCCAGTAGCATTAATGCTATTGCCAGTTTCAGCCCCATAACGGCTCAAGACTGGTAACCAATGAACTAGGCGATGATTGATGAAAGCACCATCATACATCCAAGATCTAATATAGCAGTCATCTGATTGAGATGAGATTAAACGTAATTTAACGTAACGCTATAGTTGAAATTCAATCAAGCAACCTTATGGGCAACACTGTGTCCGATTACTTGTGATATAATATAACACTGTAATCGGCCAATTGAATTTTGGATATTTCGACTGTGGCTACTTTTAAGGCAGTATGTAAGTCACGTCTAAGTGAAACAAAAAAAAAAAAAAAACAAATTACAAAGAAACTGACAAAAGAGGAAGTTACTTGTGGAAGTCCTATGCTGCCAAGAGAAGTATGCAGCGAGGAAAAAATCCTATTCTTTGACGATGATGGCCTGACCAACGTATTATCTAAGAAATATGCACCAATGATACCGCAAACCCAAACTTCACACCAAATAGTGTGAAGAAATACAGAAATGAGCCTCATGAGACTCAAATTTTTATGAACCCAAACGTTGTGTATAATTTTTTACCTTCAGCTTATGGGCTAGTTGAATTTTTTATGGCAGCGATAGGCCGAGTTTTTGTGAGCGATGCGAAATCGACTTTCTCAGATTCTTCAAAACAATCTCACAGGCAACAATTATGTATTTGTTCGGCACATCTTGCACATCGTCGTCGTCTCGGTATTTGTTTACTGTTTACTGCTCTCAAGTCGTTTGTGTAAAATGTTCAACGTGGAATGAGCTTTGTGTGTGTAGTGCCTACTTATTGAAACCACATATCGTTGATGTCCATATAATATATTGCAGGCTAAAAGAAGTTAATAACCATTGACTTTAATTGCTCACCGCTGACAGATATGATCTAGCAAACGTCGTTCTTTATGAAATATGGAAAGAACAGGCCGACAGCCCGAAATCCATATCAAACAGTGACTGTTTCAGTATGCATTGAACGCTTTCGGCTTGGTAGCCTCACAAATTTAAAAATTTTATATCTTGAGGTATTCTATGGCGGTTCGGAAGCTTGCTGTGCAGCACCACTTACTGTGATTCTCAATCTAATCAAAGATTGGGAAATTACTAGATGCTTGAAACGCTGGAATACTCAGAGGGGACTTCACCACCCTAGAATGGTGATTAATTCATAATTTCGGCGTCTCTCTGTGGTTTCCCAGTATGGAAGACCGGACTTGAAACTCATAACGAATTTTCTTATGGACCACTGAAAACTAAGAACGCATCTGAAGAAAATAGTGGTCACAGATGTGGATTTTTGTAGACTGTGCTCACAAGCGTTAGAGACAATGGAACACATTTTGGTCGAAAGTGCGGTTCTTGTATAGGTGTGATATTAGGTGTGTTAATGTTAAGGTAGAAAAAGGGTCTCACTGGCTGACATAATCATTATCATAATTTCAGAATTTTGAACAGATGTTGGCATGTCATATCAGCAAAAGCATGAGTTCTTATGATCAGTACGAATTTGACTGTCTCGGAATCTCCTACGCACTCTCACTGACAACGCAAATTTTTTCAGCCGAGCTTCTTGAATAGCTCATCCTTAAGGGGTCTGAGACCTCTTAGTGAAATAAAATCTAAGTTGCGATGAAAATTTTTCTTATTCGTGCCGATAATTGAACTTGTTCTGCAAGCATTTTAACAATTACATCATGACACCTCCTTTCACACAGGGACTAAAGGAGGAAAAAAGTAATCATTATTGGAGGAGGAAAAATAGAAATTTAAGCCTTTAAAGTTTAAAAAATATTGTGTTAACAGTCAAGAATATAAAAGCAATTGATAGGAATATTACACAATATTTTTTTAAAAGCACATTATACGCTCTTCCTGTTTGTTCACATTTTGTAATTTCATTTTTAAAAAGTTTACTTTCTTTCTTTTATTTTATTGTCGTCTATTTGATTTGACTTTGAGCTCTTTTATAACAAGAGCGTCTATTTAGAGCACAAATGTTAAAATAATAAACAGCGTGTAACGCAAACACATCAAGTAAATGCTGCTTGCGAAAAAAAACAGTCATACTCGATACATAAAAACACTTTCGCGCAATTATATATAATATTTGAAAATAGCAAATATTTGCTGAAATATTACAAAGGCTCTTTTGTTTAATATTAAGGGTGTTCACATTGATGATAGAAATAATAGATTGTGTTTATGACTTATTACCATTAAAGCATTAAGGAAGTGGTTTGTTTTCTGCTCTACTCATCATTGATTCTTAAATGTTGCTTGCATTTCCTCAATTTTTATTTTGCCAATAACCACTTGATTTATCAATACTTGTCACGCTATTTTCGAACAAAATTTATTACAAAAAAAAAATTGGTATTTTTTCGCCTTTTCTAACAATTGATTTGAGCCCATAAAACATAAGCCGTTCGTTTAATTTTTAGTTCTATTCAAACATTTCGAGAATAACGTGTTTTCGCCTCTTCTCTATCGTGAAAGTGTTAAAAATTTGAATACAAATAAAAGAAAAAAACAAAACAAAAAAAAAAAAAAAACTAACTGACTGACTGACAGCAGCAATAAAATTGGAATTTTTTTTTAACGTTGGTTCTTGCGTTCGTTGCCTGGTTTAAAGTGTTTGTATTGAAATTGAAAAAGACGTTTGTAAATACTCTTCTTCAAAATAAAATGCTAATATTTGTTAATTTTCAATGGGCGGTTTGTTCGTCAGCGACAGCAGCAGAAGCAGCAGGAGCAGCAGTAGCAGCAGAAGCAGCAGCAACAGCAGTTGTCGTGGTAAGAGCTAAAATAACAATAACCGAAAATGAAATAAAATAAATAATTATTTAAGCGGAAAGTTGCAAAATAAAAAGTGGGTTAAAATATTGTAGTTGTACCAGCAAGGATGATTATAAAATAGTTCAATATATTGGGTATAGGCAATATCGTTTTTATCGTCCTTTTCTCCATCACTCCTTTTAGTAGCTTATGGTTTTCCACAAAGCCTTCATTGACTTATTTCCGCTTCATTAGTCAGTTGATTTTCAAGCTAAAGCTAAGCCTGCTTGTTACTGTGTATCGGTGAAAATCCTTGCTAAGTGGTGGTGGTGATCCCTGCCATTTTTCCCAAGCAATTTCCGAGGCGTTTTCTCCTGTCTAATGATTGCCAACATCGCTAGAGGTAGGTGGATAGTAAGAAACACTGTACCAAAGTACCCCATCCAGAGAACATAGACGACCATTATGGAAAGACCTGAAAGGAAAAATAGGGAAAATAAGAATAAAGGAGAGAAAAAAAAGGAAAAGGGAAGGGAAGAAGAGAAGGAAGAGAGTAAAGAGTTAAAAAGAGTATGAAATGAAGTTGATACATAAACACCGAGTTAAATAAGCACCGAACGTCTCCTAGTGAGTTATTCTAAGCCTGATAAATAACCGTCCAGGTCACATATCATAGCTGACGTAACTTTGCCATGGCTTTTGAAAAAGCTCTAACACAGCAACCTGAGTCTGCGCCCATGAAAGGCCGGGCAATGGTAGAAGATATGTTCTACAGTCTCTGGCCCCCCCATGTCGCCGAAAACTAGGAACAAATTTAGATACCTACTTCCCGTCCTTGCCCTCAGAGCGCAATGCCTGCCAAAAAACCTATCAGAATGCTGAGAAATTCTCTCCTCAGACTGAAAATCCATTCCGTTCTAGAGCGGTCAGGCTTAGTCCAAAGCAGCTTGGAGATCTTGCAGTCAGCTCTTCTGCCCCCATAACTCCTTAACTCTATGACAGGCCCAGCTATCTATCAAGCTCTCAAAGAACTCAAGCAAAGGTCTTAAAGACGCATTCGCCATTTAATTGCCTTTAGCCATACACGCCCTCGCCAGCTTGAGGCGGCCAACATCTAGGAGCGTCGTGAGGGTACGTTTGTACAATGCAACTAGCCTTGAGCTGACATGGCGTTCAGTCAGTGTCTTGATAGCCGCCTGTTTGTCTATGAAAAAGATCACTTTATCTCCTTCAGCAGCCAAGTCGCGAAATCGCTCAGGTGTCTAAAGGACAGTTTTATGTCACCGTTCACAAGGTAGACCACTGCACCCATGCTCTCATCGGTCTTAGTGATATCAGTGAAGATAGCATGGCGATTCAGCAGTCTACAAACACCTGCTGAAGTCGCATTCTCTGATACTGTAGTTTCTAGAACCCGTACGAGTCAGTAAATGCACACCCCAGCTCAGCCCAGAATAATGTCTAGCGCTGCTTAAGGAGTTTTCCTGAAGGCACCAGATACGCTCAGAGTACCTTGTACGAAACATCTATAAGTAAGGACAGGTATAAGTATGGAGTCGTAGATCCACTTTACCATCACCGGGCTAAGACCCCATCTCTTACCAATGACAATTCTAACCGCATGTTTTTCCTCCAATCAAGTTTCCTTTCCAAAAAAATCTTAAAGAATCGCTAAAGGTAGGTAACCTGGAGAGGACTTTAAGTCTTTTAATCAATCACTCATTACCCCATTTAATTGTTTTATCTTGTTCTCTGCACTAATTAATTAAAATCAAACACAAATTAATTTTTATTTCAACTGCAATCTAAGAACTTATTAATAAACGTTTTTAAAAATGTAAAAACGTTAAAATATTTATAAGTATTTGACGGTATTTAGGCTCAATTTAAATGAGTTTTTGAACAATTTTGTAAGTCTATAAGAAACATAAATCCTACACAACATATTCGAAACCAAAAATAGTCGAAACAGTGTTTCTCTTCTGCTGAATGCGCACCAAAGGAGGTTACTAAAAAAACCGAGGAAATGTATAATGTGAGATATACAAAACGATGATTAATAATCGATTGGTACCATAGAAAAGGGGTATTGGCTTAGAATTAAAATGCGCTATAAACATTTATAGTTGCATTGCCAAATGACAACTAGAAATTTGTAATCGCATATGAGTCAAAAGAAACAAATTTGTAGTTGCCAGCTGCTATATTACATAAAATTTTTAGCAACTGGCAACACAACTAAAGTTCGTTTGTCAGCCATAATTCACCTATTTCATTCAATAGACACCCAACAAATTTCTTAAGTATCATATGCAAACCCTGACTTGTCATAATTAAATTCACCATGATTGTCATGACAACATGGTTGCCAAGTAATTTTATTTTAAGTGCTTATTTTAGTTTTGTATTTTTTTATTTCAGTTGTAAACAAAAAAAAAGCCTTAGAGTTTAAGAAAAGTAAAGAAAAAGTAATTAAAACAATAGTAGCTAATAACACTTGTAATTAATTAAAGTGTAAACCAAATTTGTAAGCTTACTTCCAAAGACACATAAACTATTTGTAAAAAAAGGACAAAAACTAAAATGAAAAACCTTCCCTGCCACACGAAGAAGATTCAAAAGAAGTTTTTCTTTGCAGTCATTTGTTGACCAACAAACAACAGTAAGTGGTGTGTTCGAGTGTTTAAAATAAATTTAAATTAAATATTTATAAAATATTAAAACTAATTTTATTATTATATGGAAAAACATTTATATCATTAAGTAAAATTATGAAAAGCAATTTTTTTTTACTTCCACTTCATCAAATTTAGACAAAGTAGCTGATATATTAACATATTGCATTACTGAGAGAGAGAATGCATTTAACTCTTTCATACAAAATTAAATTTTTGCATTATTATTATTTTTATTTATTTATTATTTTTGTTGTTGTTGTATTACTTTAAACAATTTATGGTGAACCTTGTAGAGGAATAATATTTTAGAAAACAACTAAATAATTCAAATAGTAAATGCAGTTAAAAATTATGTTTTATTCAGTTGCATTCAAAAATATACGTACGAATATATGGGTGTTCGAAAACATTGGTTTACAAATTTGACCAAAAATGAAACAACTTACTTATATTGGATATTATATACGAGTATGTATTAATTCCCATAACATTCAATGAAGGAATATGGGGACTTCTCTCAGTCAATGAGCTGCACCCGATTCTACTTTTAAACTCATTGAAAGGGACCTACAGTTTCACACGCCGGCTCCGAACGGAAAATGCACTTAGAGAAGTTTTCAATAGTATTTATACTCGTAACCAGTTATTAGCTAATTTTATGAGGTGATACCGCTGTCGAAAATCTTTTTTTCTTTCTTTTTTAAGATGATCTGGCTTTTTATTGAACCGACGACCTTCTGGTTGGCAGGCGTGTCTCTTACCTACCACACCACAGCGGCACATACATATTTATATATACGTGATACGACCTTTAATAAATTGAATACCTGCTGTTTTTATCACAAATGTTTTGCCATTATTCCATCATCGTAGAAGCGAAAACCTGTTCCAACTACGTTTTATAGGCAAAGTTCTATTTTTGGAATTTTCGAAACACCTCAAAAAAAACCGGTTTTTCGGAACTTCCCGCCCTTATAAGCTGATAAGTTAGCTGCATATTAACCGATGCAAAGTTTCTTTTGAATTTGGAAAGAAGAGACACAGAACATTTAAATGATGTATGTACGAGTATATGCCCTTTAAGCAGCTTTGAAGGATCTGGGTGTACTTCTCCAGCAAATACATTTTTCATTCAATATTTGCCACATTCTTCACTAGGATACGAAGATTGCACACTATTTAATATTTGATAAAGTTATTAAGGTCTTTAGTAATACAACTCTCTCTTGTTTCCAAATTGTGAAAGACATTTAAAACCTCATAAGTGTGTGAACATCCTAAAAACCGGTTTTTTACACCTAACTCGAGATTTCGGAGGTGTTTCGAAAAATCCAAAAACTGATCCTTGTTCTAATCGTTTACGCCTACCAGAAAAGCAGTATTATTCCGCAAGTATTTCAGCTTCGTTCTTGTGACAATGTTTAGGGTTCAGGTTTCTATCAGCTCATCAATTATGTGTGTAATCTGGAGTTGTGATGATATAACACAATACCTTTTTTGTTGATGCATCTCCACAATTGTTGTCAGTCTCATTCGACACACACAGCATTACCTTTCTTCTTGCCAATCTTGGCTTTACCAAAATCTGCAAAGCTTCTCTTTGCTTCATCTATGTTTTTTTCGCACAATATTGTAGTACATGATCCACTTTTCAATGCCCTTAATCACTTGCTTTAGAAATGGTTTTTTTTTATTCGTTTAGCAGTATTTCTTTGAGTTTTCAGTTGTCTTCAAATGGTTGATAACTATTTGGTAATGAATACCTCGTATATGTGTTGGACTTTCCCAATTTTTTTCCAGTGCTTAGTTGATCAGAGTGAGATGCATATTACTTACTTACATACTTATTTACTATATACAGACATTAAGACCAATTGCCTGACTAGGAATATTGTTCCAAGTACGTCGATCAAATGCGCTTCTTCTCCAGTCTGTAACATCAACTTTAAAAGTGTTTTCTTCTGCTTGGTCTTTCCTTTAGGAGCAGATTCGTAGGATTTCTCTATTGGAGGATTTTCATACATGCGTATTACATGCCTAACCAGAGTAAACGTTTTATCTTCATACGCCTAATAATATTAATATATTCGTATAGTTTATACAGTTCGTAATCCATCGACGCAGACAGGCCTATATATTTTACCAAGAATTTTTCTCTCAAACACTTCAAGCACATCTTCGCCTGCTTGAGTAAGTACCCACGATTCGCAGCCGTACGTAAGCACAGGTATTATAAGCGTTTTATAATTTGCGTCAATCGAGAGCAGGTCGCATCCCTAAACTGCTTGCCCTGCCTGAAAGAGCATCTATTGGTTCTTAGTTTTAAGCTCAAACTGATTTTGTTGATTGTATTTATGGCGGTTCCGTGATAGACGAACTCATTTACTACTTCAATGTTATAGTCGTCAACTTTCATATAATGACCCAACCTTGTCAATTACTTGTTCGTTGATACCACACACCTTTGTTGATACCTCGCACAATCTCCTTCAATGTCAGAAAATACGGCAGTTACATCTCGTGCCATGTGCCCACTAATTTCAATATCATCGTCATATGCAAGTGGCTTTTGTTCGCCAGTGTAGATCACGTATTATTTTTTCCAATAAACTGTTGAACAGATCATAGGACAGGCCATCGCCCAGTTTAAACGCGTCTGAGAGGTCCATCCCAATTTTAACTAATGATCCCGTACTAGTTAAAGTCATCTTGCACAATCCAATAAGCTCCGCAGTTAAGCCAAAGTCGGACATGGCCCCGAAGACCCCAGCTCTTATCGGGGTGTCAAAGGCATCCCCAAAGTCGACAAACAGGTGGTAGGGCTTAATTTGTTTCCCTTGGGTTTTCTCCAGGATCTGTCGTAATGTAAATACCCGGTCGATGATTAATACATACATACATTTTGCTGCTGTTTTTCTAGTTGCAGTATCGTCTCCTTACTTTTTACACATTTTTTAGTAGTCTATGACGAATTCTCACCTTTTCTAGTATAAAAGCAAAATATGATGGTAATGTTCGGCACATTTTTACTAATTTTTAAAAGTAGATAACTTTTCACAGAATAATGCGATTTGAATAATGTTTTCTAATGCAGTGAAGCTTAAAGTGTCACCTCTCGAACATGCTACAGGTGATGCAATTAACCCGTTAATAGCCTAACCAGAAAGAAATAAAAAAATTTTGAAATTGTTTTTGATAAATTGCTAAATAATCTAATAATTTTATGATAAAAAAAATAATTTAATATTTTATTTATACGGCTTTTATTTTTACGGCACTTCGCTCTAACGACCAGTCTGAAATATGGCCCACCTTGGCTTTACGGCGCAAATTATTTCGTTAAATAATCAAAGATGCACAGCTTTTTAATAAAAAGCATAAGGCAAGCAAAAGCAATCTGTTTTATGACATTTCGATCTATGGCGTACATTTTCAAAGCCTACTAGGCCGTTTAAAGAGGTAGAATATAATTAGACTTTTCACTACTAAAGAACGTAATTTTTAATTAACTATTTGTAAGCAGTTGTAACGACACGTCTTCCGTTCGGATGTTGGGGAAGGTCAGCGGAGTCCAGCGTCAGACAGAAAATAAATTAAAACACTTCTACGAGTATTTATAATTATAAATAATTTATTGATTATTTAACAAGTAAATAACAAAGCGATCACTTGTAATCCTAAATATTTTTTTTAAAACATTGCTTAGGAATATATGCTTAACGCTAAACAAATGCTCCGAGATACTTATCCTGTCGGAGAGTCTTACAATTTCACCGCCTACCCTCAGCACCGGTACGAACTTCTTTGCGTTGGGATACAGCCGTCCACGCCGTCCCTTAAATGTTACGCAATCCGTCTTTTCCATATTCAGGCAGAGACCCCATTTGCAGGAGTATCCGTGCAGTCTACCCAGGTATCCGTTGAGTCTCTCATTCACCCTTGCCGCTCCAGCACATCGTCCGCATACAGAAGGAGTAAGTCTCCGTCAGGTGGCCGAGGTATATCCAACATGAATATGTTGAATAGGACAGATCCCAGTAGTGACCCCTACGGCACTCCAGCTACAACATTTCTTTCATCAGAGAGTGTATCACCCACTCTCACTCTGAGGGCGCGATCCCTCAGGAACTCCGCAACAATTCCGCAGAGATGCCTGTCGAAACCAAACGACATTATATTATGAATTTTTCCCTCCTGCCAAACATTGTCAAAAGCTTTTGCGAAGTCCAGGCTCACAGCAATCGTCGGACATCTTCTATTCAGTCCCCTTGCTACATAGTCCGCAAGTGCTATCAGTGCATGTAACGTAGAGTGGCCCTTCTTAAATGCAAATTGGCAATCAAGCAATATCTCGTTATCGTCCATGAACCTGCTCATACGCTCAAAAATAAACCACTCCATAAGCTTACCCAGGTTAGAGAGCAGAGATATGGGTCTGTAGTTACCAGCACCCCCAGGGTCGGGTCCCGGCTTGGGTATAGGCACAATGATCGCACCCTTTCATACCTTCGGAAAGTAACCAATGTTGAAGCAGTGGTTAAGCACCAACGCCAAGCACCTCCATGTGGCGGCGTCCGCTGTGCTTTGGCATGGTTTGTTCGCCCTTTTATACCCTCGACAATAGTATGACATCTAACATGTTCGCACCGGCAGTGATTTTTGCAACATCATACCAATATTCGCGGCGGCGAGAGTGAGAGCGAACATCCAACCAACATACAATAGGTCACAACACAGTAATATCAGGTGTGGACACCGTTATCCTACGTTATCCTGTGTGTAGTCTGCGTAAAAAGTACAGCCAAAATATTTATAAATACAACTCAATCCAACAACATACATAAATTCAATATAACAATAACAAGAATAATGTTACTAATAATGATACAAAGCGTAATAATTAAAAGAATAATAACAAGATATGAAAGTATGTTGACCCAAAAACGAAGCCGGCTGTCTTTTGTCGTCACGAAGTTTTGATAATTTATCAATAACTACGTGTTTTCAGATTGGCATGACTGCTTAGAATGGACTCAACATACCAGATATACTACATTTTGGAGCATTTACCGATAGTTTGTAACCTCACTTAACCGAGCACCCAATGTTCACATTCCTATAACGAATAATTGTCTAAAAAGAAAGCTTTCAGAGCCTCTCTCTGTGAGTAATAAATGTTGATAGTTAATTAATGGTTACACCCTACAGTTCTGTAGGTATAAGTGAATGATGAATTTTATATAAATTGCCCTACAGTTGACACCAAATGACTCTGTTGTTAATTTGTACAAACAAATCTTCAACACTCAATTCATTTTTATGGGTTAAAATTGATGGCGAGAATTGTATTATAATTTAACTACTAAAATGAACTCGAATCCCTCCAAAATTATTTATTCTCGTGTAGTCTAACATCTGTTCCTCTATTCCTCTTCATAAATTTCTTACTTGCTTGCAAATAAATATGGCATTTTATTCATAAATTTGTGTATATTTAATGCTAATTGTAGTAAAATTGTATAATTACAAAACAGCAACAGCAGTCATTATATAAAATATATATTTTTTTAATTTTAAATAATTTAAACAATATAACATGTTATTCATTAAAAGCAAAATGAGCGAAATAGCATTTGGAACTGGGGTTGGTGATGGAAGCGAAAAAGGATTCTCTGTTGTTATACCACCATGATGAACATTATCAATATTTCAATAAATATTCTGTTCAATATAAAACATATAAATAAATATTTAATATTAAAAAAACAAAAACAATAAAAACAACAAATACAATAATAAATTGTTCTATGCAGTAGTAGCAGAAGTTATTTTTTAAAACATTTCTTTTTTGTTTTTATTTTTATTTCATTTTGTAATAATCAATACGAAAAATGCCATTAATGATAAAGAAATTTTGTTTTAAATATGCATGTTTATGTTTATTTTTTATTTCAATACAATTCATGCAATTCGTATTTTATAACAATTTTTCTCTTATTTTTTAATTTATTCATTCATTTTTTTAATATAATTTTTTTATGCTTTAACCACACATGATGCCACATCATAAATAAATAAAAGTATAAAATCATATATATAATATGTACGTATGTATGTATGTATGTATGTATGTAGTAAAAAATTTAAAAACATTAAAACATGGTTTTAAATTGCTGTATAAGTATAACCGACGATATACGGGCAAGCATGCTTGACCAACATTGTGTTTGTAAACGTTTAAATATGAAGAAATGTCACACACAATGTATACCAATTTTGTGGCCAATTTTTCTTTACCCTTCACGCACGCAAACGAAATGTTGTTCAAACATGTTTGCCCGTTTATTAGCCCTTTATGTAGATGAGAGTGCGTATGTTCAGTTTAATTGCTTTAAGAAACCCCCTCTCTTACTGATGCATTAATAAAATTATTATTAAGCTGAGCTATTGAAAGGTGTTATAGTCATTGGTAATGATATTAATAATACATCATCTGAATTAATGCACGAAACAGTGTGATTTAAATAGGCATTAAGAGCCTTTTTGCAAAAAGCTTTTAATCGTTTTAATATGACAATGTTTTGTATTCAATTTATGGCCTTTTGATGTAAACAAATTGTAAAGCGTGTTCTTTATAGAGGTATAGAAATTTTAAGTTGGCATTACTTTTCAAGATGGCGACCGATTTAACAGCTCTCAAGTGATTTATTCTCAGTTTGGCTTGGCAATTCATCATGAATAGACTCACGCCTGAACAACGCTTGCAAATAGTGCAATTTTCATTTTTCATAAGTGAATTTTTATTTCAATTTTCATAAGCGAATTTTCATAGCGATGAAGTGCACTTCTGGTTGAATGGCTACGTCAACAAACAAAACTGCCGGATTTGGAGTGAAGGTAATCCTTAAGTGTATGTGAAAAAAGCGTTACTGACTGTTTGGTGCACTTTATGGAATCATTGGTCCGTACTTTTTCAAAAACGATGGTGGCCAGAACGTTACAGTCAATGGTGATCGGTAAAGAGCCATGATTACTAACTTTTTTATTCCTGAATTGAATAACCATGATGTCCAGAAGATGTGGTTTCAACAAAACGGCGCAACATGTCACACAGCTCGTGCCACAATAGATTCACTGAAAGACACGTTTGGTGACCGCCTAATTTCCCGTTTTGGACCTGCGAATTGGCCTCCAAGATCTAACACCGCTAGACTACTTTCTGTGGGGCTATGTAAAGCCATTGGTCTTTGCGGTAAAGCTACAAACGCTTGACCATTTGGAAGGCAACATTCGCCGTGTTATTACCGATATACGGCCACAAATGTTGGAAAAAGTCATCGAAAATAGGACGTCCAGATTAGACTACATCCGCGACAGCCATGGCGATCATATGCCAGAAATCATATTTAAAATGTCATGCCACAAGATTATCTTTCGGACAAATAAAATTCATGTCAATCGAATAATCCATCGTTGTTTTATGGCAACCTAAAGTTCTATACCTCTATAAAAAACACCCTCTATATGTAAATAGCTTTCTAGTTTTTAAAATCATACTTTTTTCATTATAAATCTCACAAGTTGAAATACAATTAGACATCTGAAATATTCAAATAATATCAATCGACTGATGCAGTGTCTAAAGATGGATTCTTAAAATTTCCCTTTTTTGATTTCCGAAAATACGACATTTCTACTATTTTTGTTACCCACTGTTTATTTTTAATTCAATAATTTAAAAAATGTAAAAAACTTAACAGAAAATCAACACAATAATTTTTGATTCTTTAAATCAATTTACCCCACGTACTACATACATATATGATGTGTTCGCTCGTTGCCTTCCTCTTTCAACTCTTGTCTTATTTGAATCTGAATTGGAGCAACTGGCAATGTATGATTCTGTTATCACTCGATAAGGACATTAATTACATGTTCGCGTGTTTTTATGTTCAACATAAACATTTCATTTATAAAACGTAAAAAATAAACATGAAATGAATTTTTTTTTGCAAAAATATTAATTTTAAATAAAACAAAATTTGGAAAAAAAGAAACAATAAATGGAAACCCTGAAATTAATTATCTGCTTATTTTAAGAATACTTTTTATGAATATTAACGATTTATTTCGAAAACGAATATTTATAACAAAGAAATAAAAAGGTTTGGAGGTGATAGTTTTAATCATTTAATGTTTGCGAAACTGTTAAAAAAATAAACACATTTCTTTATAAAAGTTTTTTTTAATAAAACAACAAAAAATTAATGAGTTATACTACTTAAAGGTCAATTATCACAGCGTTTGTGTTTTAAGAAGTTTAGCTGATAAATAAAGACTACGTGACCACCTATCAATCCTTGCTTTAACCACTTTTTCAAGAACTTTAATTAATAGTCTGAGTTATGATGACTTCCAATTATTTCGGGGTTTTTAGCAAGGAACATAAGCAATAGCTGTCTAATCACACAATCATGTCAGAAAAGGGGCCATTTTATGGAATAACAGTATCACTAAAATGATATTTAAATAATCCACAAGTCGAATTACATAATTTCCTATATAAAACATTAGAAGCCAATGTCCTTATTTTAAAATAATTCAGCTACAGTTAGCATATGGATTACTAAGAACTCAATGTGATCTCTAACTTGTATCAGATAATTGTTTATTTGTATTCAATTTTTTTGTTTAGTTTTCTTAACTTTTTTCTAATTTTAAAACACAAGTAACAAACAAGTAACCATATGTGAACAGGGCAATTCGTAAAAGTAATTCAAATAGCGATGAAAGTTATAAGAGATGCCGTATGATCATGCTATTATTTCTGTTTATTTAATCGATTTTAGGGGTAGCGTGTTGTAGTGGTTAGAGCGCACGCATAACAACATAAGCGGCCCAGGTCTTGGGCTCGAACCTGAAGACATGAAAAAAGTTAGTTGTGGTTTTAAGTGTTTAATAAAGAGACAACTTTATCTTAAAAATGAAAAAGAAGCCCCTGTGTCCTACCAGTTTAACTTTGGCGATGATGACAAACATCAGACGAATGATAAGGTGTAAACGCCACCCACCAGGAAAAAATTTGTAATGCTAAAGTAAAGATCACCACCACCAATAAGCAAGGATTTTCACTAAAAACTATGTGGAAGCCTAGAGCTGCAAAACTATCGGTCGGCTATGCAGTCGGCTCATGCGATAGTAGCGATAGTTTGCAAAAAAACTATCGATACTATCGGATTCTTTTAAGTTCTGCTTGTGCAAATAATATTAGAATTCTAGTGAAAGGGTAAGAATAATAGTAAATAAACTAAAGTAATAATGAGATCCAGTGAAAAACTGAATTGCAGAGACTATGGAAGTATAGAAGTAGTATTTATAGAACAGTAAAAAACAAAGCAATGGATGCTTTGTGGAAAACTAATATGTTTCATAAAGGAGTGACGGAGAAAAAAAAAATCTCATCGATCTTTGAAAAAAAATTTGAAACGCCGTTTGAGAGAAAATTCTTACGTCTTGGTTGGTTTTCATGCCATATTTTTGAACGTAATGAAGCAGTGATTTTTTTAATTACATTTTTATAATTTCGAAGTGTTCCTCCTGGTATTGTGTCAAAACTTATTCATTCCTTCAACGATCCGCATCAAACGATCAATGTGCCAAAACAAACTACTTCGTGCTGCATCTGCCTCAAGCTAATGCTTTTATCTAACTGCTAGTCTTCCTTTGGGAAGCAGGTACTTTCTCCTCTTGTCGCCTTTTAACACTTTTAACACTTTCGTTATAATTTCGCATTATTCCTTCGCATAATTTCCTTGGTGTAATCCGTGCCATAATAAATGTTTGAATATTGATAAACGTCTTAATCAAATTGACTTTCTTAACTGTTGACTCGCATTACTCTCAGCCATGCATAAGTGTAGACCTTACACACGAATTAAAGATGTGAGTATCTCTGCAAAGTACAGATGCCCTCATATACGATATAAGTCGTTTTTAAGTACCAACTTGCAAGTCATATATTCGGCCATGACTTCCACAATTCTTCGATACAATTCCAGGTCAGACTATTTGACTCTTTTTAACATTGCTAGCATCTTATTATGAGTATTATGCCATGAAAACCTTCTCTAACTAATGCACCTACTGTAAGGAGCCGGCCTCGCTGCTCACAATGAGTTGCAAATGGAATTGGATGCAGCTCATTTATTGACAGAATTCGCACTTGTTGCACTTGAGATGTTGATGAAGTTACATATGTATGTGAGTAATACTTGGGCTGAAAAGTCCCGGCCCTAACAAAGAAAGTACTTTATTGTTAAAAATTAACTTAATTCATCGACGTAATCTTCTTTAAAAGCAATCTAATCAATCTAGTGCAGCTCTAACGTTTCAATAGAACGATTTATCTTTTGCCTCAAAATAGGCCTCAGTTTCAGTGATAATCTCTTCATTCGTGCGAAATTTCTTATCGACGAGCATTTTTTTGATTCCTGCGAACAGTCAGTAGTCGCTGGGAGTTTAATTTGGCGAATACGGTGGATGTGGGAGTAACTCGAAGTTCAAGTCATATAGTTTTGCCATTGTTTTAATTGACTTGTGACACGTCAACAGTGAACAAACGCGGCAACCACTTTGAACAAGCTTGCTCAGAGTTCAATGCTAATACAATATAAAGCCAACATATTATTTTGATGTCTTTACGATGCCAGCTAACTAACGCACTTTTCCATCATGCAAAATGACGCCCACTGTGTTCTGTATCATCGGTGTCACTCTACGACCTCGTTTGAACTTAGAAAACCAAACTTTTATTGCGGTTTCTGATGAAACGGAGTTCCTATAACACTTTTCAAGCCATTGCTGCGCTTGAACGGGTTTTTTTGCATCAAGAAACAGTGTAGAATTGAAACAAGAAATTGTTTATGATCCATTGTTCTGAAACAGCACAATAACTCACAAACTAATTATTAATTTTAACAGCTGAAATAGAGGTCCATGATATACGTCATGTATTTGGATATGATTACCTCTTTGACTTAGTGTCGTAGACTATCTAAACTAGTATTGATATCTTGGAAAGCACAAGGTTAAGAGTATAACACACACTGAGGCAGGTAAACCCTCTCTGCGATTTGCATTTAAAACACAATCACCAGGTAGCTCTCATAAGAGGTCCACTGTTGAAAGAGATAAGTGGAGACGACCATATGATGTCGAGATCAAATAACAACGAAATTTTTTACAAATTTTTATTCCTCACTCGTAAGCTTGTGTTATAATTAGCGATTGATTCACATGATTTTTATTGTGGCAAAGCTTATTTGTAAAACCGCTTCTGCCCGCATAGGAAGTATCTTGCTCTGCATGTTCTTAAGTCTGAGAGGTACTGAAGAATAATTAAAACAAACTACGGCTTGGAGTTTTACATTAAGAAGTTAAACCCTTCAAGGGATCGAGTAAAGTAGAAATATGCCCTCTAATTCACCATTGCATGCTGTAATAGTCGCTCCTGACTGCTTTTAATTTTGCCTTTTATATTGCTGCTGTTGTTTTGTTTTTATTCCTTTGTTGTTGTTGTTGTTGTTGCTGTACTTGTTATTTACAAATAATAATTATTAATTTTCTTTTTTTATTAATTGCTTTGAACTTTTGCAGATGTAAATGACGTTTTAATTAGTTTATAAAATATATTGAAATTAAGCTTTTTTTGAATTTTATTTTATATTCATTAATTCTGAGTTTTTTTTATTTTAATGTTTAATTGCTTGAGAGAGTATATATGTCTGTATGTTTGTATGTGTTTCTGTTTTCAAAGACTATTTATGGGTTGGAAATTTTTCACTTCATTTAATAATTATTATTATTTTTGTTTTTTTTTCTCGTATTACATTTCATTTTTATGGTTTTTAATTTGTCCAGGTTTTACAAATTATTATTTAAAGTAATTAACCATTTGAGAGACAATATGTGTATGTGTCTCGTATTAATTTCAAAAAAAAAATGATTGATTTACATTTTATCTATTTATGTACACATAAGGTATGTAGATATCGATATTGTATAGATAGAAAGTAATTTGTTTCAATCATTGTCATTAAATGGTTTTAAATTCTGTTTAAAATAATAATTGACACAATAAGGATAATAATGATAACAATAACGATAATATATTGTAAATTTTAAGGGGTGTTTTTTATAGAGGTATAGAACTTTAAGTTGCTATAAAACAACGATGGATTATTTGAGCCACGGCTGGTGCAGATGTAGTCCAATCTGGACGTCCAATTTTCGATGACTTTTTCCAACATTTGTGGCCGTATATGGGCAATAACACGGCGAATATTGTCTTCCAAATGGTCAAGCGTTTGTGGCTTTACCGCATAGACCGATGACTTTACATAGCCCCACAGAAAGTAGTCTAGCGGTGTTAAATCACAAGATCTTGGAGGCCAATTTACAGGTCCAAAACGTGAAGTTAGGCGGTCACCAATCGTATCTTTCATAAATCTATTGCGGCACGCGCTGTGTAATATGTTGCGCCGTCGTGTTGAAACCACATCTCCTAGACATCATGGTTATTCAAATCAGGAATGAAAAAGTTAGTAATCATGGCTCTATGACGATCACCATTTAGTGTAACGTTCTGGCCACCATCGTATTTGAAAAAGTACGGACCAATGATTCCATCAGCCCATAAAGCGTACCAAACAGTCAGTTTTCTGGATGTAACAGTGTTTCCTCATACACTTGAGGATTACCTTCACTCCAAATGCGGCAGTTTTGTTTGTTGACGTAGCCATTCTACCAGAAGTGCGCTTCAACGCTAAACAATGTTCGCTTATGAAAATCGGGAACAACGGTAAACTCGTTTTGGGCCCATTCGACGAATCTACACCGGGCGTGAGTCTATTCATGATGAATTGCCAAATCAAACTGAGAATAAATCACTTGACAGTTGTTAAATCGGTCGCCATCTTGAAAAATAATGTCAACTGAAATTTCTATACCTGTATAAAAAACACGCTATATAATTTTTAATAGTGAAAAATTTTAATAAACTATTTACATATGTGCAAATAAATTGAAAAGATAATTAATAAACGTAATAAAATACTAAAATAATATATAATAAAAAAAAATATCGCTTAACATCTCGTATTATATAAACATATAATTCGGAACTATTACTAAAACACTTTCACTGAAGATATAATGTATTGTTACAAAAATAAGAATAAAAAACTCTATTGTGAGATTTTGGTATATTTGGTATCACCCTGTCAATTTGACAGCACTGCTACATAAACTATCCTCTACATCACATTTGAATTAACGGATATGAATATAGAAGATGGTCGATATTTCCGGAACCTTCCAAACTGTAGGCAATTAGATATATAAAGGAGATGCTTTAACTACACGTCAGTTTAGTTATCGTTTTGCTGTCATAAGATAAAGATGTGTTTAAGCGGATATTAAAGTGTTGTATAAGATATAAATAAGTTGTTGTATTAAGATAAACGGTATAAACGTTATAGTGTAGTAAATAAATAAAATTGTTACAACAATAAACGTCTAGTTTATTTTCTTTTAACGCAATTTAAACGAACTCAAACGTTTTAAAGAGGTTTAAATATAACAGTGTGAATTTTAGTCGATCTGAGTCAACAGTATTTCACACCAAGATATTCTTCGAAACCTACACGAATAGAATTTAACCTAACAATGCAGTTTGTGTACATATGTAAGTATACTTATGTCGCAAGTGTAAACACTTCCTGAAACATTTTAAACTTTTTCAGCATGAGTATATAATGCAAAGTTAGTTGAAATCAACATATATATCACAAGTGTTGAATAAAGCATTTAAATGCCTGGGTTTTTGAAAACGATTGATATTCGTACCCTACGATATCCGTTTTAGTCCGACCGAAGAAGGATACTCTTATCTGGCCGGGTGTTTCTGTGTATCTATCTTTTTTGTAGCTTTTCGACCTATTATGGGAGATGGCGAAAGTGTTGAATAATCACAGCTGTGAAGGAAAATTTATTGATTAATGAAGGCATCGATTGCGAGATAAAACAGCTTGTTTCCCAAACTTAAATTTAATATTCTTTGTATTAATTCGTTTATAAAACAGATGCTCAGGTTTTTTCCTGCTTCCGTCACTTTTAATCTTTTAAACTCTAATAAAACACCTTGTTTTCCAAACTTAAACTTAATATTCTTTGTATTAATTCGTTTATAAAACAGATGCTCATGTTTTTTCCTGCTTCTGTTACTTTTAATCTTTTAAACTCTAATGTCTATAAGCAAACCAATGTCTTGAACATATTTTTCAACTTCCAATACAATACCTTGCATAAGTAGTATGCCGCACTTGATAGTTGATTATACGACAATAAATAACGTCCAAAAGTAGAATACATTTTTGATAAAACAATGACATGGTGAAGACTAGTCTTTAATTCGATGCGATGTTTTAGTTTCTGATTCATATTTGCTTACGACTTAACACCTTATAAGCGTTTTTAACCACAAAGCTAATGCCATTATCAGGCTGCAAGTGATGTGGTTTTCTTACTTGGTTGAGTGTCGGAGAACATCTTTACTGCTACCGATATGGGTCAAGGCATTTGGATATGAGTGTTACACCACACCGAGCCTGATAAGCTCCTCTCGCCATTTTAATAATTAATGTGCTTAAATGTTTTAAAAAATGATCGGATTTTTTGTCCAATTAGAACATTTTCAGAATGCTATTGACATTTTTAATTGCTGCGTTCCACAACGCGTAACCATATAAAAGTGTGAACTTTGTGCACGGTTTAAAGGGGTTAAAGTTCATTCGGTAAAAAGATTGGTTTTTGTTTCAGCAATGTATTCGCTGGATGCCGTAAGGATACTGCTGCAATATAAGAAGGACGAAGCGTTTTCTAAATTTTTATTATCTATTTGATGGCTTCCATTTCCGGGTTCAATTCCAGGCCAGTCAATCTGATAATCTTATCACCTCATGACATCAGATAGTGACTGGTTGTGAGTATTAACGTTAAAAAAAAACTTCTTTAAGTAATGCATCTGCCGTTCGGATGTCAGAGTTTAGCTGTAGGATCTTTTCATTCATAAATACGATGTCACGGGAATTATGTGTGTCTGTATGTATGCATCTATAAAATAAGTCTAAAACAGTCATGAGCTTTTATACCCGATTAACTCATACTTACGTTTGGTGAATGTACTTACTTACTCTATTGCTTTAGTCGTCAATGAAACACCGACGAAAGAAAGCACATGCGCAGGGAATGTACGTATATTTTTGTAGGCACAGAAAAATAATTTAAAAAAGTTTCTTACGCTCTTGCTTTTAGTTGTCATTGAAACAGCGACAGAAGCACATGTGCAGTGGATGTATGTTGATTTTTTTCTTTAAACAGTCAATGGTCTAAAACAGTTATGTACAAAAGTAACATTGTAGTTGTGTTAGTGAGAACATGGAAATTACTCTCTCAGAGAGGGTAAAGTTGATGTTTTGTCGGATTAAGAGAAGTCGCTATCTTGGCAAAAGTATTAAGTATTTAATTAATTTACTTTAAAGCTTAAAAACAAAACTTATTTCAGACGAACTATGTACTTAATATCCAAAAACAACCTAAAATTAAAAAAAAATACGAAAGTTCACCTCACAGTGAAAATGAGCAACCACGAATAGTAAATATATTTTAGATTTAAATTTAATATTTTATTGGCCCACTTTTTGCAAAAATAACAGCTTACAGAGGTCTAGGCATCGAATCCAATATATTTTAGGTGGACGAGGAAGCATCTACACCCCACTTTGACTGTAGAACAACGGATAGGTGTTTTAATGACTTAATGGCATGTTTTCTGATATTTCGGTCATGAACAGCCCACCAATTTTCAATAGTATTTAAATTCACTGATTGTACTAGAAAAGACAAGGAGAATGAAATTTTTTGGAAACGTTATATGATAACTCTTTCCTCACAACGCTTGCTGTATGCTTTGGGTTATTGCCATGTTCACTGATTACACCAAAGTGCATTCGAATAGTTTCAAATGTGTGAAACTATTCAAATTTGTTTCAAAAAAAATTTAAATGCCAACCCCAGCAATCCACGTTAAACGCCAACCCATATCTAAACTGTCTTCAGTTGGGAATTTGCGGTAACAGTGTGTGCATCTGAAGGCTTGTTTTGTTACTAGAGTTTATTCGCACAATTTTTATTTGCAATTCCGCTTTGTACGCCTCTGCCTGTATAGAATCTAGTGTTTCCTACATAACGTAAAATCTGTGTGTTAAATGGTAGATATCGTCGGTGTAGTCGAGGTTTTCCAAGTACCTACACTATATCGGGTCCGCCATCTAATGTTTTTTTTTCAACTAGTGCTTATTTCGTGAATGGTAACTCTTAGCTCATGTCTGATTTGACAGATAATTAGTTTTATCCTTCCGCTGAACGAATATGGTTGTGTATACGCTTGAACAACGCTGGGATATATTGCGACATTACTTTAAAAATCATGGTAATGTTGCAGAATGTGTGCGATGTGTTCAGATAAAGCTCATTTTGATCTTGGCGGGTATGTAAACAAGCAAAATTGTCGCATTTGGGGCACAGAAAACCCGCACGCATGCACTGAAAAGCCGAGACACCCAAGACGAGTCACTGTTTGGTGCGGATTTTGGTCCAGAGGCATAATTGGGCAATTTTTCTTCGAAAATGAGCAACGAGTAGCCGTTACAGTCAATGGCGATCGTTATCGGGCCATGTTGAAAGAATTTGTGTTTACAAAAATTGAAGAGGAGAATATTAGCAACAGGACGGCGCTACGTGCCACACAGCCGAAACTACACTAGATGTTTTGCGCCCTGTGTTTGAAGATCGCATTATCAGCCACAGAGCTGATGTCGTTTGGCCTCCTCGGAGCTGCGATTTGACACCGTTGGACTATTTGTGGGGTGCCGTCAAAGATAAGTGTTACGCCAACAAACCAGAGACAATCGACGCTTTAAAGGACAATATTCGTGAAGCCATTGGTGAAAAAGAGCTGCACACAATCGATAATGTGCTTTAAAATTGGACCGATCGTGTAGGCTACTGCATGGCCAGCCGAGGCAGCCATTTGAATGAAATTATTATCCATTATTAACTGGAAGGATTTTACTTTCAAATAAAAAAAGAAATTTGAGAAAATATTCAGTAGTTTTTTTTTTTGATAGCATTTTCAAAAAAAAAAAAAATATTCGGCGGACCCTATACTTCTTGGCGAGTATAACTCTCTTTGTAACACACAATCGAGGAAAACATTGAATTGCTTCGAGAAGATAACGTATATTTGTTAAAAATCAGCTCTGTTAAGGATTGGTCAGCTGATACAGGCACTGCCATCAGTCGCATTTGTGCACAGTAGTACTAGAACTAAATGTGCTGTCTTAGATTGAATTTAGAATTTTATTTGAAATTATTTTCACTTCTTTCCATAATGGGTTATAACGATTAACTCTCAAATGCACACATATTGTATCTACTCAATTATAATTATAATTAGATATTGAATTTTAATTAATTCTCAATGGCATGAATCTGATTTCTAAAAAAGGAAGAATAACAAAAACAAAAAGCAAAAATTATTTTTAATTAGAAAAAAAATTAATTATTTTTTTTTTTTGTGAAAATACTTATGTATATACCCAATTAGTCTACTAATACATAAGTAGAATATGTATGTAAATTAATAACATACATAAGTAAATAATAAATAAAATTATATACATATGTATAAACTAGACTATATTCGTATGTATGTACGAATATAAAACTTATATTTTTTAATTATAATTGCTGTTATTAAATAATAATAAAATTATTATTGTAATTAATGTATCGTGGTCGTGTATTGGTTATTGCATTGTATTTTAGTTAAATTTATTAAAAACAATATTAAAATTTAAAAATTATTATAATTAAGAGCATATTTATGTACTCTATTATATACACACATACATATGTACATAATGCCTTCACATATATACTTATGTATGTATGCAAATTAAGCAGATAGATATTTATTTTATTAAATAATTAAACAAAAAGAGAGACAGGAATCTGTTTACTAATTAGCATTAATTGTTGGTGTTGTTGTTGTTGTATTTGTAGCCAGAACGTTTACGCCTACGTGACAGTCATTATAAGAACGCTTTACATTATTGTGCAGCACATACCGGTGACCTCGTGGCAGCAGCAAGTATTGCCGTCGCAGCTCCAGAACTACTGGAGTCTGCTGACGAAGATGGCTTTACACCGCTACACTTGGCTGTTATTCAGGGCAACTTGGCCATGGTCAATTTGCTGCTAGCGAACAAAGCCGATGTGAATGCGGTGGATAAAGAAGGTCATTCAGTGGTCCATTGGGCAACAGGTAAGTATGCTGTGTTTATGATTTAAACATTTTTCAGTTCAAAATTTTGCAATTTATGTGTTCAGTGTGTGGAGAGGTGGGTGCTTTAAGATCGGTTTTAGCCGCGGGGGCTAATGTTACCACCCCCGATATAAATGGTGGCTCTCCTCTGCACTATGCGGCTCAAATGTGTGGTGCCAGCTATGAGGGTAAATTAAGCCCGAATAGATCTTCCAAACTGGCCTTGGAAATACTGGGTATTCTGTTGGCTCATCCCCAGTGCAGTGTAGATGTCCAGGATAAAGATGGCCGCCAGCCATTACTGTGGGCCGCTTCTGCTGGTTCAGCTAAAGCTGTCATTGCCTTGGTAAAAGCCGGTGCACGTGTGGAAAGTGCTGATAAGTAAGTTTGTGTTTCTCTTTAAAAATAAATTTTTCTAATAATTTTTGTTTTCTTTAAAGAGACGGCTTGACCGCGCTCCATTGTGCTGCCTCTCGTGGTCACACCGAATGCATAGACACTTTGATTAGTTTATGTGGTGCTCCCACAGATCTTATAGACTCAAATGGTTGTACAGCACTGCATTATGCAGTTACATTGGGTCATGCAGATGCCACCTCACGTTTATTGGATTTTGAAGCTGATCCCAATCGCCAAGATCGTAAAGGCCGTACACCGGCTCATTGTGGTTGTGCTAAAGGCCAGTTTGAGACAGTAAAATTGCTTAAGGAGCGCAATGCTAATCTTTGGTTACGCAATGCTAGAGGTGATCTTCCCTTACATGAAGCAGCTACCTCTGGCAGAAGAGAACTGGTTGAGTGGTTGTTGGAACAAAAACCCAAGCAGGTGAATACCACAAGCAATGATGGTCGCTCTCTGCTACATATAGCTGCCCATCATGATTACACGGATATGTGTAAACTGCTGCTGGACTATGGTGCCGATGTCAATGCTGTCTATCGAAATGCCAAGGGCCTGGTTATAACACCCTTGGATTGTTCATTACAAAAAGGCCACCGTTCAACTGCAAAATTTCTACAGTCCCACGGAGGTTTACCGGCTGGAAAGTTACGTCTGGCAGCCAGGCGTTCTAATCCCTTTACGAATACCCCTGTAGAGATTATAAAACCTTTAAAATATGTAGAGAAAGAGGAAATCCATGATCTAACCAATTCCAAAAAATATGTGGTCTACCATAAGCGTTCCGATTCCGAGGGTGGCGAAGAAACCAATTGTAGTTGTACAGAGCAAACCTATAGAAGAGAACAGCGTTATGCCCATACCTGCCAGCGTCATCAACGCCATAAACGCCATCATTTGAGAAGACGCACCAGTAGTTGTGGTGATCCTTTAGAGATCCACGAAGACTGTGGTAATATTTGCCGTTCCAAAAGTAATATAGAAATACGGAGACGCAAGTCTCGTGAAAGATATTCAAGTTCCAGTGAATGGGAGGCTGAGGAAGATGGCGAAGATTCTTGTGAAAACTGTTGCTATCATAAGCGAAAAAAGCAACGAGTTATCCAAAGAAGAAGATCGACACCCTCAAAAAAGTGCAGGCACAATCAAGAGCCTGAAGAAAAGGATAAAGGCAAAGAAGATAATAACATAGAAAAAATAGAACAAAATCCTCGAGGGGATACAAATCAAGGCGAACAAGAAAAGAGTGAGAAAGAACAAGAAAATGATAGTGTACCTGTTAGCAAAGATGCTACAAACTCAAAGCCAAATTCAAGTGGAGAGTTGCAGGATGTCATGCCTTCCACTCCACAAACAGCTAAAGAAGCCACTTTTATAAAATCTCCTCCAGAAACACCACAAATCAGCAAAGAAAGTGTGCAATTAGAAGCATCTAGAGCATCTTCTGTGGCTGAGTTCACCGATGGTGAAGAGCAAGCTCAACCAGTCATGGAAAGTGTTGTAACAGAAGTGCAAGTGCACCGGGCAGCAGAGGATACAGAACCCAAAGAAGAACAAGTTAAAGAAGATGAAGCCTCCAAACAGCAAAAAGAAACAGTTCAGGAAGAAGTACAAAAAGAAGTAACAACCGTTCTAGAAACAGGTAGTGAACCTACAGAAACCAAGGAAGAGAAGCCGTCAGAAGATAAAACTGATGAGCAGTCAGAAGAAAAAACTTCGGAAGATAAGCCGTCAGAAGAAAAACCTTCTAAAGATAAGCCGCCAGAAAATATTGAAAACTTTAAAGAATCTAAAGAGGAAGGCGACACTATAGACACGAAAGATAGCATTGAAACGGTTATTGAAGTGAAGCCAAAGGCGGAGGAAGCCAAAGACACATTCACGGAAATCAAACAAACTGAAGAACCTAAAAAAGATACCCCAGAAATCCAAACAACTGAACAGCCAGTTACAGAAACGATTCCAAAAGCTTCCATAACTGAAATTGAAGCTGAAGCAAACACAGCCTCAGAGCCTACAAAATCTGAAGAGAATGTTGATGCTAAAGCAACTGTAAAAACTTCCAAGCCAACAACTCCAGAAGCAACAACAGCACAACAAACAACCTCAGCTACCTCAGCAGCAGCAGCAGCAGCAGACTTAAAAGAAAAGCAAGAACAAAAGCAAGCAGAAGAAAAGGATGACAAACGAAAAATAGAAAGGAAAACTAGCATAAAAGAAGAAGAAAAAGTATCACCAGATAAGCTTCCCGATGGCAAAAGAGACATGAACGAGACTACACAACCGATTGAACGTCAACAGGAATCTCGTCGTTCTTTCACACTCCTTCCTTCTGATTCAGCAGAAGATGAAGTTGAGCTGGAATCTGAAGAACCAACACGCAAGGCTAGTTTTCAGGTACTTAAGAGCGACGAATCAGTGTTAGAAGTTGAAGAATCTCCCTCACCTCATGACGACAACGAAATGAGTGATAATACCGTCTTTAAAGTGCTAACCGAACCCCATATTCTATCACCATATGAAGGTGAATCCATGCAATCTGATGGTATAGTTAGCCATACTGCTCCAGAAGCTGTTGATGAGGATTTGGAACAAGAGCAACCTTATAGAATAGAACCATCTACTGGCAGTCCTTATGACTACAGTACAGGCCGTAAGAGACGTTTGAAGAAACGTGTGAAAAGTGGCGTGAAAACGCGTGGCAGTGGTAGTAACTGGAAACGTTCAGAAGCCGATGGTAGTGACTTGCAACAGAATTCTAGAGATCAAGATTCTGGTTTTGAACCTAGTCCACGCACGATGAAAAGTAAGATACCAACACCCCGTAATATTTACACTGCCCATATACCAAGACGCCCATTGTATACAACTCTCGACGGGCGTTCTTGTAGCAGTCGTTTAGAGAATCGTAAACTAGGTGATAAAGGTGCTTGTGATATGTCAGCGGTAACGAGATCGATACAGCGAAATATTAGGAGGTAAGATAATAAGATTTTTAGTGAAATTTGATAAGAGTGATTATTTGTTTTTAAGATAAATATTTTTAATTGCTTGTGAAGGCAATGAAAATTGGTGAACATAGTGACTGAACTATCAGCATTTTGTTTAGCAATTGTGACAGTTGAAGAAAGTATGTATGGCTAAATATCGTCTAATGATATATTGAAAGTCAGTTAGCTTAGTTAACATGCGTCTATACAATTTCTCTAAGGAATGATCTATTGGTGGAATGCTCTATCAACATTGCTCTTCGAAAGATAGGCTCGGCAGTTTGGTAATAGTTAAGTCGTGGTTGTAAATACTTTTTAGCATTTGACAGGGTGTGACATGGTGATCTTGTGGGAATACTTGTCAGTAGTAACTTTTCTTTTTGATCAAACATTCACAGAGATCACGCCATATTGGACGCTTTACAGTAGATGGGTAGATGGGATCTAACCTTTCTAATAATAACAATCTCAGGGCGGGGAAAAACGTCGAATCACCTGAAACTCAATATAGTTCTTTGACTCAAGTAATAGAAGTATTAAGAAGTCAGATAGTCTTAATGTTTCGGATCTCTCGTAATACATGACTAGCGTTTGCGAGCTTGTTGACATTGATTTTTTATATTAAATAGTCTCACAAAAAACAAAACTTATTGATGTTTAATCGCACGATCTAAGGTGTCAATTCTCTCTACCTCTTTAAATTCTCAATATACTTCTTATTCTCATTATGGTTTTCATCCTGATTTAGTTTTTATATGCAAGTATGTTTGTGGGTAGGATCAGGACTTTTCTGATAGTCAGGCTGGTATTAGAGACTTAGAGCAGGCCGGTTTCAGTTCTACGGTGTAAGGAGAGATGAGGCTTCTCATGATTTGGTCTCTAATAATTAAAAAGCTGATGAACCTGCTATTATGGGTGTGGAATCTATCGCCTCTTACTTTGACAACTTCTGTTCGTTTGAGAATTGTGGAGAAGTTCACATATAGCGGAACTTTTGACAATGTTTTGCGAAGTACGGCACTGATGATTACAACTGAGCTCAGGTCCACTATTTCTAAAGCCTTCTTTGTGTTGTTGAACTGGCTTTCGGTGGACCTGATGGCCACACAGATGGTGTTTATGTCATGGTATGGTCTGACAAGGGTCATGGGCATGCGACCATCTTGCCTTATATGGATACGATCCCTCGTAGGGTGGTTTACTGTATATTCATACTTTTCCTGGATAGAATGTCCTCTGTGAGAATCTCACCAGAATTGACAATTAGATCCAGTTTTGTTGAGGTGTACACGGACGAGCCAAAATCCTTATAGAGAGTTGGGAGAGGTGTTTTATTTCCGCATATGGTGGGAAAATATCCCTCAAACTTCCGTAGCACAATGTCTTACAGGCGGAGGTCTCGGCGATAAAGAGGTCTGCGGACTGTTTGATGCACTATACTGTATTCGATGTTGATATCCGATTCTGTACAGACTATCAAGCTACGATCAGCATGTTCTTCGGTGTCCACTCGACATCGCGACTGGTATGTGAATGCCGGGCATTCTCTAAGGAGATTATCTGGGTGAGGGTCAGTCTGTCACCCGGCGGAATTGTGTGTCAGTTCTGGTTCTTGGGATGCCAGTTCTGGTACATGTTAATACATGTTAAGCAGGGCACGAATATGGTGGGAAAATACCCACCTGATCTGTATCAAAACAAATCTGATCTCTATACGATCGGGTTCGTTTGAAGTCTATGATGGGCGTGCCATAACATACTCTGCGAATCCTGATTGCTGTTATCACTGGGCACTAGGTGGCTGGTGAGCAAGCTAGAAGATTGAGTCTGCCGTACAATGATTTCTGTAGGAGTTGTTAAGATGAGGAACAGGAGAAGACCGTCGAACATATTTCAGTCTGTTTCTGCATGCCATATCGAACAAAGCTGATGTAAACGTCAGCGGCCTATCTTTATTTGTGCATGTGTCAAGTTGGTTTGTTTTGGGACGTGGCGCGGACACGTAGGTCCACTTGGACGCTACCTTCTATTGACATCACAGTGGGATCAATATTGGCTATCCGTTGTACTAATTAACCAACTTCGGTTCAGAATATGTGGAGTCCTGTTGTGTCTCGATGACACTGTGGCGTCTGTATAACAGAGGCCGGAGACTGAAACTTCTGAGGTTCCTGCGCCACTTTATTTTCAAACTCGTCATGGTGCACTCGTATAAGGGTTATTGGTTGATCGGAACGCACACTCAGAAAATTAGTATGCCCTTTAACCTTCGCTTCAAAGCACTTTTTAGAAGACAATCTTTTACTCTCCCTGTATAGGAATGTACAGGTCTGAGTGAGTGCTTCGATAATGGTAAATACTTCTTATCTTATTTATATTTCTAAAATATATTTAAATAGATTTTTTTCTATCACGCGCCCACTGTCAAAATGGTTTTCCAAAAAATCTTCAATGTAGATTAATGTAGATGATTAATCTACTGTAGCTCGCCTCCATATGATTGTGTAGTAGTGAAGATCCTTACTAAGTGTTGGTGGGTATCCTTACTCAGCATAATAATTTTTTCCTAGCAGGTGGCGTTTTTCGCCTGATCATTCGTCTGTTGTTTGTCATTTTCGTCAGATATCAGCTGAGAGGGGGGCTCCTGTAGACGGATTTGTTTGGAAAGTATACAGTATCCGCTTAATACACCAATTTACTCCATACACAACTCTTAGTTTGACTTTACACTAAGACTATTACTCTATAACTGACTGACGATGGCAAAGTAGCGTTCCTTATATACTCAAGTGATATTAGTTTCGAACGCTTTAGTAAAGTTGTAAAACTTATCAAATCTTCTATTCAATCCTTTTATTTAAATGTAAAATTCAAAAGTTAAATTGTTAAGACCGTTCAATATGCGATTGTTAACAAAAATAATTACGACATTGGCAGGGTGACACATTGACAGCCTTGACACAAACCAATAGACTAAAGTCTCACAATACATTTCTTAGCTCCAAATATACTAATGTGGGTGTATCTCTTCTTTAGGCATATTTATTTTCGTAAAGATATTAAAAAAAACGCCACTTTTTCTAATTGCTTAAAAAGTATTTATTTGATTAATATTACAGCACGAAAAAGTATAGCTCTCAAGCTTTAAACTTTTTAAGAAACTTTCTATTCTTCTTCTTACTCATTCCTTAGCTCTTATAAATTATAAAATCTATCAGAATCCTTAATATATCTTTTATTTTATTATTGACGAGCTACTCAGTGTAATAAAATTTCAAAAACAATTTTAAACTTTAAGTCATTGCCATGTCTGCCAACCCACAGAACCAAAGTATAAGGTTCCTTAATTAAGGATATGCAGAAAAGTAGTTTGCTGTGCCTTCCAAAACAGTTTTTGTCATAAATATTAAAAACAAACCCTGGAAAAAGTTTCATAAATGTCATTTTCATTGCTGTTAATCACATTAAAATGTCCTTAAAACATCCATCACATGCATACACACAGAGGCCATAGCATAAAGAGATAGATAGAGAGAGAGAGAGAGAGAGTAAGAGAGGTACATAGAAATTAAAACTGAAATCACCACAACTTACAAGAACTGGCCGAACTACAATGTAGTGAAGCAGTCATAGTATAGTGAAAAAGTTTAGAAAACTTGAGAGGAATTGAGTTCATGAACATCCTTGCACTGTGTACTGTATACGTCTCTCTATGCAGCCAAGGCTGTCTTTGTTTAATGTTGCTACTTTTGCCATATTTGTTTGCAAATGGCAGATCCTTCAGCTTGCGCTGGATGTCACATTACAATATAAAAAAGTTACCGTCATAAATGAAAAATGACTGGGGCCGCTATTAAATTTCAACTAAATTAACTTTTGAGGCAGACAGTCGTTATTTTCCTTTTCTTTTCTTTTTTCTCCATAGATTTCTTATTATTTTGCTTTTGGGTGTATTTGTGTGTGTGTGTGTGTGTGTGTGTGTGTGTGTGTGTGTGTGTAAATCCATTCGTTGTGGCTTTAATATGGAAATAAACATTTGGCCAAGTGATTTCTGTAAATTTTCTTGTAAAAAAATTGAAAAAAATTATTTTCATTTTAGAGTCTGAGCTACTTGCCGGTCATTTAAATTCCATCAGGAGTAAATAAATATTGTGGATAATGAGGACGAGAAGACAAACGGAGAAAAGAAGAAATGTTATAATAAAAAATAAAAGCAAATTTAACGGAGATTAGCTTAAGTGTATGAGTTTAAGTACAGATAAGAGCCTTATGCAAGTACGAGGGCAGTTTGATAATTTCGCAAATTTTTATATTCTTACATTTTCATGACGATTTGGGCCACATATGGATGGCACAACTATCACATATAGTTTCTGTCAATAATATGGTATTTTGGAGCGTAAACATCTGTCATTATAATTCAGAAAGACGCCAAAGTGTAAACACACAATTTTTTCAATCGCTATAGTAATGTCGAATTTTGTGCCTAAAAAGATTTTTTACTGAGAAGTCTGATAACTTCCTTTCATTTGAAAAAAACAGCTGCTGAAAGCTATCGATTGTTGATAGAAGTTTACGGTGAACATTCACAAACTTAAAAGACTTGTTGACAATGATTTGCTCAATTCAAATGTGGTGATTTCAACACAGAAGACAAGGAGGGACCTTGCATTAGCATTGGGACTCATTCGAAAGCGAAAAAGTTGGATCCCATATGAATTCAAGCCGAGAGACTTTGAAAGCCGATTTTGCAAAAGCGGATATGATGCTCGAACGCTACAAAAAGAAGTTCGTTTTGCATCGTGTTGTTACTGGTGATGAAACCTGGATACGTAACGACAACCCCAAGCGCAAAAAGTTATATGTAAAGCCCGGCCAATCAGACAAATCAACGGCGAAACCGAATACCCATGACACCAAAATAATAGTCTGTATTTGGTAAGATCAGAAAGGTGTTTTGTATTATGAGCTGTTGAAATCGGCTTAGGCGATTACAGGGGACCTATAAAGAACACAATGGATTCATTTGAAGAGAGCAATCAACGAAAATTAGGACAACGCTTGGCCACATGTTGCAAGACCGGTCAAAACTATTTAGAAAACAGTGGATGGGAATTTTTGGCTCACCAGCCTTATAGCCCAGACCTTACCCCTTCTGCCTACCGTTTGTTTCGATGTAGAACACCCTTACTGAAGTACGCTTCACTTCAGAACAGGGTACCAGATATATGCTTGATTCATTCTTTACCTCAAAAGCAGCGGAGCAGTTCTTTTGCACGGAATTCATACGCTACCAGAAAGATGGGAAAAAGTAGTGGCTAACGATGGACAATACTGTGAATAATGTTACAATTCATTTTGTTATTATAATAAATGCAGTTTGCAAGCAAAAAAATCGATATTATTAATTTGTTTACCCAATATTAAAAACGTTTATTTATTGAGTGCGTAGATTGCAGTTAAAATAAAATAAAATTGTATATAGTTTTTCAGTTAAATAATTCTTCATTAACACGGTTTTGTGTTTCACTGCTAGTAATCTTTTTTCAAGCAATAACAAATAATTTGTATTCCTCTCTTTTTACACCCTTTGTGTACAACAATAACAAATATTACACAGATCTTTCTATCTAAAGATATGCCAATCCGATCGTTAACACAATTTAAATTTGATCACAATTTTTTCAATCAAATTTTATCCACACTAAGCTCCATTTACTAGACACTTGTGTTTACACCAATTATCGCTCTACACGCTGAGCTTATATACAATAAATTCTACTTGCTGAGTTTGCACCAAATAAACTGACTACTATACGCATCGATGTGCCTTTTATTTGGCTGAGTAAGCAATATTTCGTAGGCTCTCGAGACTCTCAATATTTCTTGGAGATTCCATTTCTTTGCATTTATATTTCCTTAGTTCTTATGCAGCAATCTGATCGTTGACATCTTGTTTGTTTCAGTGCTTATTGTGTTGTTTCTTATTTGTTATGTTGTCTGCTTGCTTGTGGCTTTTGTTTATCGTTTTAGCAATGTAATAAATGAAACCCAAACTTAATTTTCGTAACAATATATGTGTATGCATACATCTTAAACTGCTTCTATTAACTGTTTACTTTAAGGCCTACTGTCATCTGTTACGCAAACAAAATTAACTTTAATTCAAAATTTCAGAAATTTATTGAACCCTCTTCGTACGAAAAAAAAAATATATTAAATTAAAGCCTACCAACAGGCGCAATATGCGAAACAGTTATAAAAAAGTGCTTTACAGTTTTAAAACACACTAAAGCATGGAATCCCTCTCACATGGCCAGGAATATTAATTCAAATCTTTGCTAGCATTCCACTTTTATGTGGCCACCACCTGTTTGCTAACATGGCTATAAAAACTTAGTGACTATTTTAATATCAGTTAAAATCAACATCAACGGCGTATTATGCACAACCAAACTTTAGCTTTTGGCCACAAAAAAAAAAAAAAAAAAATTATATATAAACGACACTAAAAATCTTTCTTAATAGAATATAATAGTAAAGATGTAAAAATCTAACGACCAACAACCGACAGACCACCTGTAAGAATTATCATCTACAGTATGATGAAGATTAACTGGGGTGGCTGGCAGCAGCAGCAGCAGCAACAACAGTAATGCTTTTAAATCTTAAAATTATTTTTTACTTTTTCTTGTCCAGGCATTTGGGAAACAAAAATTTTCTAATAAAATTTGATAAAACATTCAAGAATGAAAATTGTCGACTGTTTAAATGAAAATAACAAAAATGAAATAAATAATTTCATTTGAATGATTCTCATAACTGAGGGTAATAAACATGGATAATAAAAATTCTACTATAAAATCATAAAACTCTGATATGGAAATTAGAGATTAATTTTCTTTTTATTCTTTTCTATTTAACTTTCTTCAAAGTGATTATACGAGTAAAAAGACTTTTATATTTAAAAAATTCAAATATATTACGAAAACGTTAAAATAATTCAAAATATTAGGTGGTCGGCTAATTTTCCCAAAAATTAAATACCTTTTTCTTATGCTTGGAACTTAAGCTCTACTAAATAAACTAAAAATGCGCAGTTTTGATTGATAAACTTTTGTGGTTTTTGTGGTAACGTTATTGGGTTTACTGCGCTAAATGTGTTTTGCAAGTATGTAGATGTGTACTTTTCCATTTTGGTTAAAAATAAATAAGGCATGTTTTTTATGGAGGTATAGAACTTTAAGTTGGCATTACTTTTCATGATGGCAACCGATTTAACAGTTGTCAAGTGATTTATTCTCAGTTTGGCCTGGCAATTCATCATGAATAGACGCCTGAACAACGATGGCAAATAGTGCAATTTTATTTCGAAAATAATGGTTCTGTGCGGAAAACCTATCGCGCACTACGTCCATTTTATTGTCGACAAAATCGTCCATCAGAACAATTAATTCGATTAACCATGGAACGTTTTCCCAACACGTTTACTCTTATTGATCCCCAGAAATGCTGTACGGTGCGTATAGAAGAAGCTATTGCTAGAGCATAGCATTGAGGAAGACCCGAATGAGTCCATCCGCCATCGAGCACAGGAATTGGATCTGTGTCCATCCACTTTATGGACGATTTTGTGGAAGGATCTTGGTTTGCCTGCTTACAAAATCCAACTCGTGCTAGAATTGAAGACAAACGATCATCAAGTAAGTCGTAGATTCGTCGAATGGGCCCAAAACGAGATTACCGTTGTTCCCGATTTTCACAAGCGAATTTTGTTTAGCGATGAAGTGCACTTCTGATTGAATGGCTACGTCAACAAACAAAACTGCCGCATTTGGAGTGAAGGTAATCCTCAAGTGTATGCGGAAACACCGTAATATCCAGAAAAACTGACTGTTTGGTGCGCTTTATGGGCTGATGGAATCATTGGTCCGTACTTTTCAAAAACGATGGTGGTCAGAACGTTACAGTGATACATTTTTAATGTCAAAATTATCAAATCGAAAACTGTCAACCATTTAGCTGCTGTTTCTTCAGCAAAAATTTTTTCAGCAGCCTGTGGCGCATTCTTAATAATGCAACTCTATTCATATCTTCTAATAAAGTAAAGCTTAAAATGTCACCCTTAAAAAAAAAGCTACAGTATTGCCAGGTGCAATTAGTATTACCAGATATATTAGATTGTTACGAAAATAAGATTAGGAACCTCTGCGTTTATTACTTTGCTAAAATAAATAAACAAAAGTTGCAAGAACAACTATACATGCTGTTTACAAATAACCAAATCTGCAACAACAAACATTAGCAGAGGTAAAGTAAATAAAAATAACATGGCAACGACAATAATTAAGCAGCAAAGAAAACAAGTAACAGACAATAAGAGCTAAGAGCTTAAAGAGGTAGATGTTTACAAACGCATGGCTACAATAGAACTAAAATGAAATTAAAAGAAAGAAATGAAATCTACCTGAAATATCGAGAGGTTCGAGAGCTTTTGATGTGTTGTTTACTCAACCATATAAAAAACAAATCGATGCGAACAAGAAGCAGTTTAAGTAAAGTAAACTCAGCGAACGTGTTTATAAGAAATAGACTCATGAAGTGAATCGAGAAGTAAAAAACCAGTTTAGTTGGAGCTAACTCAGTAAGGAGAGTTAAGTGTGGACAACCTCTGGTTGAAAAGGTTGTGATTGAACCTGAGTTGTAACATCGATCGGGTTGGAGGATTTTAAGGAAGAAATATCTGTCGAGTAATTGTTGTTGTTTACAAAGTAGTAAACAGACGGAGTAATTAAGAATAGAAAATTGTTATTGCCTGTAAAAAGGTTACAAGCAGTGGTGCACAAAACTGTATTAATAAAGGATTTTAATTATAAACTAAACATAAGATTTACTTTATTTTAACTACAATCTACGAACTCATAAATACACGTTTTTAAAAGGTTAAAACGTAACAATATTTTAAAGCCTTCTAGTGACAATTTGTTAATGAATTTTGTCAAACACCCAATATCATAATTATTTTGATTGAAATAACCAAGACCATAAATTGGATGTATAGGGTCCGCCATATAATTTTTTTTTTTTTTCTGAAAACAGGGCGCAAAACATCGAGTGTAGCTTCTTCTGTATGGCACGTAGCGCCGTCTTGTTGAAATCAAATGTTGATAATATCCTCCCCTTCAATTTTTGTGAACAAAAATTCGTTCAACATGGCCCGATAACGATTGCCATTGACTGTAACGGCCACTCCTTGCTCATTTTCGAATTATGCCTCTGGACCAAAATCCGCACCAAACAGTGACTCGTCTTGGGTGTATTGGCTTTTCAATGTATGCATGCGGGTTTTCTGTGCCCCAAATGCGACGATTTTGCTTGTTTACATACCCGCCAAGATCAAAATGAGCTTCATCGGAAAAGATGACTTTTTGGCAAAATCGGCATCTTCTGTAAGTCGATCGCTGGCCCACTTAGCGATGCGAAAAAAGCCTATACACAATCATATTCGTTCAGCGGAAGTATAAAACTAATTATTTGTCAAATCAGACATGAGCTAAGTGTTGCCATTCGCGAAATAAGCACTAGTTGAAAAAAAAACGTTAGATGGCGGACCCGTTAGTGGTGGGAATCGAACCAAGAGCGTTTGCCTTTGCGTGCACTGCCAATCTAAGTAGTATGTTGTGCGCTTTTTGGTTTCGATATCAGTTTATATTTTTCTGCTATCAATGTGTCGTCAGATATCCACTGCTTACACCTGTGATGTGCCCTAGCAGCCTCAGTAATTATACGGTTTGCCAATCAAACAAATTTGATCTTGAGCTCTGTATAATCAAAAATTTCAGAGACTGTCAAATATATCGTTTTTATTCGAAAAATTATTGCCATTTATTCGAAAAGTAGATATCTTTTCATTTGATGTAAAAGTGTTTCAAAGACTCCCAGTTTAAGTATTAAGAGATCAACTCGAAAGCAATGTATTCCTATAGAACAGAAAATGTGCCTAAGCTGGTAAACTCGGTTAAAATCCCCCAATTTTCTTTCATTTAAAAGAACAAAAAAATTTCGTAAGCACAAGTTGTCATCACTACACTCTCCATAACTGAAACTATCATAATAAAAATATCATTTTGAATTACGCTTAAAAATAAAAAAACAAAAATTATAATTCCAGCCTAGATACGTTTTAATTTGATTTTTGCCAAATCATTGCCAGGGCTAAATAGTGAAATTTCCTTAATAATACTAAGCGATGTATAATTACTTTGTCATTATATTTCGGTAATGATGTCACTGATGAAACTTTAATTCTTTTGTCTGCTTACGAAAAGGGAATTAAGTCCCAGCCTTTATGTTTCATATTAAAATTATAATAAATTTATCAAATTAAATTTCTTGTTTTTATCTTCAACACTAAAGGAGGCATCTGAAGAGACACAGGGCAAAATTATATTTAGAAACTTCTGTCTGTTTTCTAAGGAAAATCTTTTGGATAATTTGTCTTTTCGTGTTGTTCTCTGTTCTTTATAATTTTATTTAAAGAATCTGTTACTTTTCGGTTTTAAAATAAGTTGTCATTGTCATAATGTGTGTTCGTTTACTTTTGATTTCATGTTCAGGCTCATGGCCGCCCGGCCGCCCGGCCGCCCTTAGCTGTCGCCATACAGCCTCTATTCTATATTTCTTTTATGCCATTTCATATATTTTTCTATTGTTAAGAAATAATGGAATATAATCGTTGTTGGCATATTACATTTCTTATGTCTTTCATTACATTTTCATTTTAATTTTATTCTTTTTTTTTTGTTTTGCATTTCGTCTTGTTGCCATCATGAATTTGCTTATGATGTTTAATAAAAAATTCACCTCCCATCCGAAGCGCTTGGTCGCTAAAATAATTCAGTTATTTTGGCTTAAGCACGTATACCTTTTAATCGAGGCAAAGAACACGCTTCGATGTTGTATTCAACAGGAACAAAACATTTTTTTCTTTGTCAAATCATTATGAGACCAACCTCATCATCAGCATCATTATCTTTTGGAATTTTCTTGCTGCTGCTGCTGCTGTCTTTTGTTCATATTTGGCGGCAGCATCCTTGTCGTCATGTTATAATATTTTTTGTTTGTTTGTTTTTATTTTGAATTCAAATTTGAAAGTGTTTGTTGGTTAAAAATTTCCCTGTTTTATTTAGTTTTGTCTTCTTTTCCGTATTGTTGTATTTAATTTCATTGTGCTGTTTTTGTTGTGGTTGTTGTTGTTGTTGTTGTCTTTTCTAATCTGTATTTACATTGTAAATTTTTTTCAGTTCAAACTTTCATTGTTTTCTTACTTATTGTTGTTGTTATTGTCCTTTTTTATTCTTATTCGACTTAAAAACTTCCTTATGTTTATTTGGATACTCGTGTTGGAATTTGCAATGCGTTGCTACTGCTTGCTTTTGTTTGGTGTGTGCACTGTGGCTTGTTATGTAATTGTGGAAAAAAATTTGCATAAATTTGTGTAAAATAAGTCACAACATTGCGATTTCAATAGGAAGCTCTTAAGGAATTACCTAATAGGAGGTTATGCCTAGCGATTTTCAGGCATGGCTCGAGTTCCAAGAAAAGTACTATTTGCTGGATCGTGGTTTACAGCTATCTTATGGACATCCTGATGAGTGTAGTGTCTGTCTTCCAGGCTTAGGTCTTTGCGATCCATATGGCGGTGAAACTGATCCGTGACTGTATTACTACGTATTATGATATTATGTTAGCACAAGACCTGACAGTGTTAAGCCGTGTTGTGTTAAGTGTGACTGCTGCATGGTGGGAAGAGAATTGCTGATGAGCTGGCGGTCTAGGGTGCAACTAAGTGTACAGATATGGTGGATAGGTCTGTAAGACCCTCTTTGAGGTTCTTTGTTGGTTTGTCAGACCGACCAATTGTTGGATCATGGATGGGCAGTAAGAAGTGTAATATCTTCAGGTTGCAATGGGTCAAACTAGTGAGATCGAGAGCGGAAAGGATCCACTAAAACTCTGGTAGGTTTTCTTACTCCGCACAGTGCTATGAGGGATAGAACTAGATTGTATGGCCTGTGTCATACCTCTGATTTCTGCAGAGTATGTGAAAATGATCTGAGATAATGGAATACATCTTATGTTATTGCCCTGCACTTCAAAGACGCTGGCTAAGGCTATTGGGCCAGGGTTTTTTTATTGGCCTAAGCGGGATTGCATCTGTTAGGATATACGACCTGCAGGGATTAATATAAGGCTGATGAGGTGAATCACACTTTTATGACCAAAAGTTTTTACTTGACCTCGGAAAAGTAAGAACTTTAGCACGAATATGACGTTCGTATATCGTTGCGTCACATGAAGATCTCAGCAGTTTGCGTAGCGAATCAGTAAGGGTTTACCTGAATGCTTCAGCTCTAGATCTGACTGCTAGTCTGCATATCAGATTGAACGAAGATTAGTTTCTTGATTTCATCGAAATCTGTTTGGATGGAATAAGCAGATCCATCCCCATATTTTTTACTTTCACCACCATTTCTGCCGTTTGAGTCAAAATTTCAATTGAAATGCCCAAAGAAACTGTTGAGCTTAACCTAACACGCCTTTTCGGAGAATGATATAGAGCGTCTAATAGCTGGAGATGAGACGTATGGAAAAAAAAGGCAGAAATATTACAAGAATCGGAATTACTAAGAGGTGTGAACACTTCAACTTCATACTTTTCAGGACGTTAAGTGAGGAAAAGGCCAAGGGTGTTGTTATGGTGTCCATCTACACACTATATATTTGTAGATTCATGCACTAATTTAGTAAAGTGATTATGCATGGCAAATAGCTCAACGTATTGACCTTCTGGAGTTGGACGGCCTGAATGGTGTGGCCCATACGAATTATGAACGTTGAAATCACTAACAACAACACTATACTCGATATTGAATCGGAAAAAGTCGAAGCCTGACATGATAATCGCTCTTCCCGCGTTTGGGCTTTTATATAGCAACCCGAAATGCAAAAGATGTGCCCTGATTTTGTACTCAACCCAAAAACAGTTAAATTTTGCATAGTACATGCCAAGAGGTTGCTAGCATTGGTATACAATTTCATGGTGAATGTACATGGCAAATAAACAACATTTATGTTAATCTTAAAACAGGTCAAGAATAAAAGCCCATTGTGCAAGTATTACCACGGCAAACAAGTTATTATTTGCTCAGTGGCTGCAAGGTGAGATAAGATTAAGAAGAAAATAAGTTTTTACAAGTTTGGCTAAACTTATTTCCACTTTCTTTTTCAATTTATTCCTTTTTTATTTTATATTTTTCTTGTATTTGTTGAATATTTCGTTTTTCTCTTTTCTTTGTACTTAAATAAGTTTTTCCTTTTTTTCCTTATTTTACAATCTCACCTAAGTACACTGTTGTTGCTATTGAATATAAAAGATTTTTTTAATACAATTCTTTTTTTTATTTCTAAAACTTGAAGTTTCTTAGGTATTTTTATACGTTAAGTCACTTTTTAGCCATTTCATTTTGTATTTGGGGGTATTATTGCTTTGAAAGTCAAGACAAGTTGTGTGTCATTATTATCTTAAACGTGAGAGCCTCAACAGAGACAGAGAGCGAGAAAAAAACAGAAGGAAAATCTTATAAAAAATTCATGACTTAGTTTCTTTAAAAAAGTATTTATTATTTATTTTTTTTTTTTGTACATACACATTTTTAAATAAATATATTAAATATTTTCCTTTTATAAATTTTAAACAATATAATTGAGAACAATACTAAGGAAATAATAATAACAACTAAATTGAGGTGAACGTTCGTCTGTTTGCGCGTTTAATTATGCATTTTTTAATCAACATTTCATTCTTCCTTCAAAAGAAAGAAAGTAAGAAAAAAAAGGAGGAAGAACTTTACAATTACACTTTGCTTTCAATTGTTTTCTTTCTTTCCCATTGGATGTACGTACATATTTACAATGGCTCTGGTATTGCTCTCTTCATACACTCTCATTAGAATATTGCGGAATTTTAATTCAATTTAAAATCAAATTTAATTAAAAGTTTCTCCTTAATGCGTTATAATTGTAAAGGTATTAGAAGTTCGCTTCAATTTCCATGATATTTTAAAGTTAACATCTGATTTAAAGAGAGGAAGTTTTTTACCACCACTAGTGTATGAAAATGCTAAATAAAGGCATATAAGACAGAAATATGTACTCGTAGTGCATTAAAAGTAAAACCCATTTATGAAAACGGCTTATATGAAAGTTTGTAATAAATATGGGCCCATACAGAGCTACTGCTAACCTTTATAATGATTTATAGGGTTACTTTATTTTAGAGGTCGATAAAGAAAAAAAAATATAGTAGAAGTCTATGATGAGCACCTGCAGCAAGGCTCCTAACCACTATTGCACTATAAATACATAGGGGGTTGCTCTAGACAACAACAGATGGCAGACCACCATCACCTGTTTTAGTAGTCTGATCACCTGCTTAGCTAAAAAACATGAAACTGCAAATTTTCTTGAACTTTTTTAAAACCTTATTTAAGGGTTAGTTAAAATACACGGTTATCTATACGGTTTGAAAAGTAAAGCTTAATAAAACAAACATAAAGCTATGATTTCGATTCACTCATCTAGGGAACATGTTGGCTTTCCACAAAGCATCCATTGCTTTGTTTCAGCTTCATTATTCAAGTTGATTTCTCAAGCTAAGTAGAGAATTAAACCACTGTTGCTTCTCTCCATATGATTGTGTAGTGATGAATATCCTTGCTAAGTGATGGTGGTGATCCATACTTAGCATTGTAATTTTTTCCAAGTGGGTGGCGTTTTTTCCTGATCATTCGTCTGATGTTTGCCAGCATTACCAGAGATAAACTGGAACGTCAAGAGGGCTTCTTCTTTATTTTTTATATGGAGTTGTTTGGAGGGAAGTTGAAGCCGATTTATTAAACACTCGAACTTACAATTAATTTTTTTTTGTCATGTTCTCGGCTGGGAATCGAACCAGGGCCGCTTGTGTTGTTATGTCTGTGCTCTAGCCACTGCATCACGCCAAATGTCATATAATGTCATTTAAATGACCACCTCTGGCTTGTTTGCAGCAGACTATCCTTTTCAGGTAGTTTTACACCACGGTGATAACTTGGCGAATATTGTGAGTTTTAAATTATCCAAAGAAGATATTGTTTTTGATGTAACTTAACAAAAATATTCTAACTGCGTTAAATTGCATGATACTGGTGGCCAACTGACTTTCCCACTAACGGGAAATTTCTTAGGAATAAAGCCAAAATCGGTCCTATTGTGTGGTTCGTGACACCGTTTTCTCGAAACCACATGTCTTTCAGTTTATAATTTTCAATTGCAGGCCAAAAGAAAGTCGGATATCAAGGCTCTTCCAGTGAAATATCCACACCATAATGAGCAACAGTCACTTTTTCCGGATTCAGTGACTTTATTACTCTCTTTTATATTCATCAATATGTGACAACTTTGCTTGTCGGCGTCAGAAGCGAGTCAGAAATGAGCTTCATCGCTGACGAAAATTTTATTAAAAAATTAGCATTGAAAGCTTTTTGTCCAGCATATCTATTGGGTGTGAATGGTCAGCCTATCAGCTCATATTCGTTAATGGCAAAATAAATGACACTTCAGATGATAGATGTTTAATGGATAATAGCCTTGTCAAACCAGAGGCTTTAAAACAACTAAATCGTTAACCCAATTGCATACATTTCGTTTTGAACGTGTTTTTTTACAAACCCGTTTTATGTGCCTCTGTAATCCAGCTTCTGTAGTTTAATGTCCCCTGGCTATAACATTTGGTGAGAATAAGGCTCCTTTTTATATATAGTCCATGACAATTTTGAACAGCTTTAGAAAGAAAACATGTTATTATCTTACAACAGTTTTGATAGAGATTGTTCGACTGAAGCTGCCATTATATACGATACAATTGCTCACATATGTGGACATTGCTTTCATTATGTCGATAATCTTCCCAGGAGTCCCTCTGCAGTACAACGCTTTCCACTTCATTTATAATATAAAATAAAATGCAGATATTTATGTCCTTATGTAAGAGTAAAATAGAAAATGCTGCTCTTCTTTAATCAGCTTAAATCAATAGGATTTAAAGTTTTATTTATTATTTAGTTTTTACTTCCTCTCGTAAAAACAAAATAAATATTAACGAAAACTATTATGTATTAACAACTGACAGAATTTTTTTAGTCTGTATCACTGTAGCAAATGGAGGCATATTGTGATCAAGCTGTGCCAGGGCGCTTTTTAATTATACCGCCTTAATTAGATGTTCATAGTAATCGCAAAAAGTATTTTAGCATATTTATAGCATATTCACACGAGTTTCGTTGTTTGAATTACATATACGAATTGCGCCGTTCACATGGCTTCTTAGTAATTCGTTTTGATGGTTCTTTTTTTATTTTATAATTTGCCGATAAATTGTGTTGAAAAAATTTAAAAAAATTTAAAAAATTAAATAAAGAAGTAAAGCGTGGACAAAAAACTCAATAAAGATCATATTGAAATTTTAGTAACTGACAGAGTAATTGAAACTGCATATAATACTTGCAATACGGGCGGTTTGCTCATAACATTTTTTATGGAAAATTACGCAATTCAGCTCATAATTGGAGGTTGAATTATGAATAAAAAAGCAAGTAACAAACAAATTTTGTAGTGTGAATATGACAGCAATCAATTCTGAATTTCTTTCCATAATTATTTGAAGTAATTACATCATAAAGTATATTACAGTTTCGAGTGCCATTATGATTGCAGCACATAATTGTAAAAAACTTTGATTTTTCTGTGTTTATTCGCATCACTTTGGTTTGTCAATATTAATCTTAAGACCAACAGTTGTACGTTCAAATCGCAGTATCGATGAGAGGGAAGACTGTCTATTACTGTCACGTGACAATATTGAACAAAATGTTAAATAGAAGTGGTGACATCACGTAAATTTGTCATACTCCAATATTTATTTTCCTGCACAGTTTTCCATACAGAGTATCTGCCGGGAAGGTATACTACTCTGTTTTGCCCCCATTTTGGTAAACATTAGTCTTGACACTTCATATTAAGCATATTAAGTCGTGAAGTAGAGGCGTGGCAAATTTATTATGGAAAAATATTCAGTAAACCAACGTATTTTAATCGATAAAATATTTTATCAAAATCAATCATCGATTACTGTGACGATGAGAAAGTTACTAAGTTAAGTAAGTCATTTGAATGGTTATGTGAATAAACAGAAAAGTCGTTTCTAGGCAATGAAAAATCCTCAAATTAATCATCAGTCACCTTTGCATCCATTAAAAGTGACAGTCTGGTGTGTAATTTGGTCAGGCGGAATCATTGGACCTTATTTCTTTGAAACTGAAAACGGCGTAACGGTAACTGTGTGATATCGTGATATGATTGAAAAAGTTATAACGCCACAACTGCATGCTTTGGGCTTGACTAAAATGTGGTTTCAACAAGACGGTGCCACATCACATGCAGTAAGGATTACAATGAAATTACTGCGATACCTCTTTGCACAACAAATTATTTCAAGGAATGGTGATGTTGATTGGCCTCCACGGTCGCTTGATTTGACCTTTATGCAAACAAACCAAAAATGCTGGCGCAACTCAAACAAAATATTCGTGATGAAATTAATGAAATACCGCGTGAAATGTGTGCGAATGTAATGAAGAATGTGCTCAAAAAGGCTCGCATTTGTGAGGCTAACAGAGGCGGACATTTATCTGATATTGTATTCCCTACATAATTGCCGGCATTAAGCAAAACATTTATCAACATAAGATCCCTTCGCTTTCATATAATTAAACACTATAAACAAACAAAGTAGTATACCTTCCCGGCGGACACCCTGTACATGCTTTTAATGGAGGGACTACCAAATGACAATGTGATTGAGAGTATCGAATTTTTACTCGAAGTTAATGAATATTATATATAGACCCAGGTTCGAGCCCCAGCGGAGGACATGACGAAGAAAATATTTAATTGTGGTTTCGAATGTTTAATAATAAAAAAAGGCTTCAACTTCTTCCTTCCAGACAACTCCATCTAAAAAAAGGTTCCCCTGACCCTTCTCGCATACCTCTGGCAATTATGACAAACATCAGACGAATGGTCAGGAAAAACACGCCACCTACTAGGAAAAAATTACAATGCTAAAGTAAAGATCACCACCAATTAGCAAGGATCTTCACCACTACACAAAAAAAAAATCATATAGAGGAAGCTACAGCGGATTAATCATCTACTTAGCTTGAAATATCAGTTTGATTAAAGAAACTGAAACAAAGCAATAGATGCTTTGTGGAAAGCCAATATGCTCCCTAGAGGAGTGACGGAGAAAAAAAATATATATAAAGTAGACCGCCATTCGACCGACGGTCCACTATTTCAAAGTGTATTAAAATGATCAATAAATGATTTGTTTGGACAGAAGCCAGCTTGTCGCCTTCATTTCGTTATTATATAAGTGATTATTTTGTTCGCATACTAAGCAGAGTGATAGCTCGCCAGTGTTACGGTTAATCAGGTTGAACTTTTTTGGCAACTTTATTATTATGCACCCTTTGAGCTCTTCAGGTACACTTGCGTTTAGCCAGATATACTCTATTAAAGGCAAAAAATATTTGTACATGAACTTCAGGATCTACTTTAAGACGATCCGAAGATATGTTATAATGTCCTGAACTTTTTATGTTCATGAGTGTCTTAATGGCACATATGATATCACATACTCGTAGACTCGGCATAGTTTTACCTCTGGGATAGAGTGTCATATGGTCAACCGTTACTGCTTAAAACTCTCTCAAAAGTTTTTCTTTTCCTTTTTTCATATCATTTTCGCCATTACAAATGAAACGAGTTGGAGCCACAAATGCGTTTGCAAAAACTCCGTAATAAATTTTGAAGCCGTTGCCGCTTGTTAGGACCACAGAAAAAAAAAACACAAACTATTTATATATGAATTAAAACAGAAAAAATGTAAAACGAAATACGAAAAAGCGTTTCAAATTATTTACATTATTATAGAAGAAAAACGTAGAGTTAAGGCTGCAGCGTAGTTGCAGCGGAAGCAAAAGTAGATGTTAATTTATCATTTGCTGATGTTGAAAATTTTTCAATTTTTTATTCTCTTTTTTTATTTATTTTTTTTTTTTTTAATTTTGTTAGTGTTTATTTAAGTTAGTGTATGTGTATGTTTGCATGTACATAATTTTACAATAACTTTTCTCTATTTAGTTATTGCAAGTTAGTGCTGTTATTTTCCTTTTTGATAGGATTTTCCGTTTAATAAACGGAATTAAAAATAAGAGAAAATATAGCAAAATCCTATGTTGCAAGAATGAAATGTACGCAACTCGACTATACCAACAGTACTTTTAAATGCTACGATTTATGATGATTATTATTATTTTATTGTGGTGAAGATTATGGTGGTAATGCTATTACAGTATCCTTTGGTGTTGTTGAGGTATAACAGACTGAGCTGATAGTTGTAACACAAAAATAATAGTTACTCAACGATTATTAAATAATTTTCGATTCAAATTTAAGACTTAATTTGAACAGATAAGCTCTGAAGTGCATGAGAAAAATCTACTCCGTATATGTATACTACCTTGATCAATAAATCTCCAGAATAATCCCCATGTGGCGGCACCATCGTTCCGATTTGGGTTTTCTTTTTTAGTTGGTAAATCTGTTGTTGATATTTGCTAAAGCTACTTAGCCAAGAGTACATTTATCTCTATGTGTGTTGGCGATTTTGACCATGTTGAGGTAGCAAAAGACATGATTTGCCAGACAGAATGTGATACCACATTCATCAAAAGGATCACTGCTGGAGACGAGACTTGCGTTTATGAGTTCGACACACAATCCAGACATCAGCAAGTGTATGGCGTTCACCAAATGAGCCGAGACCAAAAAACCACGTCGTTTTCAGTCAAAGAAAAAGGCAATGCTCACGGTTTTCATGGATTACAACGGTGTAGTGCATCATGAATTTTTGCCAGAAGGTCATTCTAAGCCGTTTGCGTGACGAAATTCGCCAAAAGAGACCAGAATTGTGGGCAGAAAACTTGGGGATTTTGCATCGTCGCACAGTGTCATCCTAATTCGAAATTTGTTGACGAAAAATGCTACAAACACCATCCAACAGCCACCGAATTCACCTGATTTGGCTCCATGTGACTTCTTTCAGTTAAATTGAGTTAAAAAGCTATTACGGGGAATGCGTTTAAAGAGCAGTTTCTAAAATAATAAAAAATCTCCAACACACATAGAAATAGATGGACTCTTGCCTACGTAGCTTTTGAAAATGTCAAGCTATGACATTAAGATATAGCGGGAATATCAATAACAGATGTATCAACCTAAGAAAAAACTCAAATCGGTCCGCCATATGGGGGGTTATTCCGGAAAATTTTTGATTTTTCAAAAACCGGTTTTCGGTTAATAATTATTTAAATAACTGGTTCTTTAATTTAAATAAAATTGTTCTTGATTCTTGAAGCGCAGAGCTTGACTACGTCGTTTTAAAAATAAGCATAACCTGACCTAATAAATCTCATAAAGACTATGCCAAAATGGTGTGCGGTTTATTACACAAAGTACTGAAAGTTGCTTAAGTTTCGAATAGCTACTCGAGAAGCTAATTACGTGTTTGTTGTATTTTAGGTGTTAAGTTATTAGTAATATACGAGTCCTTAATTGCCTAGACAAGAAAAGTTGCTTAGGTTTCGGACAGCACTGTATGTAAATTCATGCACCACATACTTAATTGTGTGTGTGTCATTGTGGTATGTTAGGTAAGAACCCCATATTCCAACCAAGAAGTCGTCGGTTCAATCCTAGGACACACCATGTGACAATTTTCAACAGCGACTGGTTATGTGTATTTACCCTGTGGAAAACTTCACAAACTAATATATCTGCTGTTCGGAGCCGACGTTTGTGGATTTGTTGGCTTTTAATGAGTCCAATTGATCATTCTCCATATATAAAAATCAATATTTATTTAAAGAAGATGAGAAAAAGTTATTGTCGCTTAAGTGTGGATATCTTTTTTGATCTACTTTGGTTTTCAAATTCTTTGTGAGACGTATCGAGCCATAACCGCCAAAAAGACGTAAGCGCCATGATTATCGATTTTTGTTTTTTGATAAAAATAGATAGTATTCGATCATTCCCACTAACATAGAAAATTTTGTAGCTCTAAAATGTACCTTTGTGATTTTACAGCAAAAACAAAAGAGTCTTATGTACTACTCTAGAACAAAAAATATTGAAAACAAACCTTCTCCTGAAAAATTTGTTTTTTGTCGCTTAAGTCTTTTTGGCGGTTATGGCTCGATATATACAAAAATATTAAATAATTTTATACAAATAGTTAATCGATCAGTATATTTGCAGTAAAAGAATATACAAACGTATAAAAGTTACACTTATTTAAATTAACCGGTTATTCGTGTCAAGTAAACCGGTTTATTCGGTATTCGAAAAATGAAGATTTTGAAAAAACCGTATTCGACAAACTAAAAAAACCGGTTTAAACTGGTCGAATAATAACCGTTCCATCTCCCTTATTGTATATTAATAATACAAGGTGTCCGCCGGAAAGGTATACTACTTTGTTTGTCTATTTTGATTATATGAAAGAGAAGTTATCTTATATTGATAAATGTTTTATTCAATGTTGCCAATTATGTATGGAATACAATGTCAGATAAATGCCCGCCTCTGTTAGCCTCACAAATGCGAGCCCATTTGAGCATATTTTTTATTACATTCTCACACATTTCACGCGGTATTTCATTAATTTTATCGCGAATATTTTGTTTGAGTGGCTTCAGCGTTTTTGGTTTGTTTGCATGAACCTTGCTTTTCAGATAAAAGTCCGGAGCAGTCAAATCAGGCGACTATGGAGGCCAATCAACATCACTATGCCTTGAAATAATTTGCTGTGGAAGAGGTCTCGCAGTAATTCCATTGTAATCCTGATGTATGCAATGTGGCAACGCCTTGTTGAAACCACATGTCAGTCAAGCCCAATGCATGCAGTTGTGGCCTTAAAAAGTTTTCAATCATATCACCATACGCTCCCTATTGACAGTTACCGTTACGCCGTTTTCAGTTTCAAAGAAGTAAAGTCCAATGATGCCCCCTGACCAAATTGCATACCAGACTGTCACTTTTAATGGATGCGAAGGTGGCTGATGAATAATTTGAGGGTTTTCCGTTGCCCAGAACCTACTATTCTGTTTATCCACATAACCATTCAAATGAAAATGTGCCTCGTCACTCATTATTATTTTTTCATGAAAATCGATGATTGATTTTGGTAAAATGTTTTAACGATTGAAAGACGTTGGTTTACTGAATATTTTTCCATAATAAATTTGCCACGTCCCTACTTCACGACTGCTAAATATGAACTGTCAAGACTAATGTTTACCAAAATGGCGGCAAAAAAGTAGTATACCTGCGCGGCGGATATTCTGTACAACAAGTCAAACTATTGCCTCTTTAGCTGGCAACTTTGCTTAGTTTGTATGCCAGCAGCAACAGTAAAATTATTGCATTTGTAGCAATTGGAAGTTTTGTGTCATTTACGAGAGTAATAGCGTTTCATTATGATTTAAAATCGCTTTATCTGGCTCTCTAAAGGATTTTAATGTTCAATTATACACTATTTTCAAAAACCGACGAAAGATTCTGGTGGTTTTTAATTTTTTTTTATTTTAAAGTTTAAATAAAAAGAATTGCTTAATTTCTTAAATTCTTGTTTGAAATTTAAAATTAAAAAAATGCCTAAAATAGTTTCAAGTTTCTTTAAAATTTTGTATAAAAGTTTTTAATAAAATTTTGTTACTTCAAATCGCATATAATTGCCTGTTAAATTTTTTTGTTTCATATTGTTTTTTGGTACTTTTTGGTGAAATTTAATTGCATTTGAATAAAAAAGAAAACCTGAAAAAATTTGTAAATGAACGAACTCAAGCAAAGGAAATACAAAATTAATGCAAACTTTAAGGAACAGATATACCAAAAAAAATGAAATGGAAGTCTGTTAAGTCAGACTACTTGATATCCTACACTACAAACCAACTACAATAAACTTTAACTACCGACAATTTTGTAAAGACAGTGGTGGAAGCTGGAAACAAATTTGAAATAAAGTTGAAACAGTTAAAGTAAATAATGCCATTGAAAATTGTTGTATAAACAAGTGTAAGACCTCTATTTGTAAGTGTTACCAACACTGGCTTTAACCCATTATACTCCAATAGCACCTACTGCACTAAAGGATAAAACAAATGTTCAAATAAGATAATCAAGGAAAAAGGATATTGAAAGAATAACTTGTAAAACGAAACTATTGTACAACATAAATGTAAAAACAACTACGAGTATTTTGATGAATGGTACTAAGGTTTCATTCTAATTTTTATACTCATTTTGCGCTGCTTACATTTTCAAGTGTTTGGTTTAATTTTTTTTCTATTTGATTTTGATTTTCAAATTTTACTGTTTTTTTTACTTCTTTAGTATCAGACTTTGTATCTTAATTTGAATTTCTTTTAAGAGTTTTTTCTCTCCTTTTTTTATAATTTTTTCATGATGTTTTTTAACCAAAAATCTATAAAAAGTATATTCGTTAGAGTCTGCTTTTTGTCGGTAAACTGAAACTGAAATACGCAACTATAAGAAGAGCCACAAAATATTAAAGAAAATATCTTGATTCGAAGAAGGCAAATAGAAATAAAAAATTAAAATTTAAGTAAAGAATTGAAAAAAAAGTTGTAATAATTTGCTAAAAAATTTAAAGTTGAAATTTAAAATACATTTTATTTAAGAAATATTAGAATACAAATCTAAGGATTCTTAATAAAAACCTAAAGAGAAGGGAATACTGTTTTCAAATTTCCTTTTCAATGGCTTGGTGACTTTTTTGAGCTTTGTTTCAAATGACATCAAACTTACAAGTCACGCAAAAGTGGTCTTCAAGGCATATTATGTAGATATTATGTGATTATTATAAGTCTGTTTAAAGGCAATGTCTCTTTTTGGAACGTCTGTTTCCCATATTTTCTACATATGGCGTAGAGCTGTAAAACTATCGATAGTCGGCTCATTCGATAGTTTTGATAGTTTGCAAAAAAACTATCGATACTCTCGATACTCTCGAATGCTTTTAAAGGCTGAGTTAGTGAAAACAACGTACAACGTAAGACTTTGCACTATTGTCGAACTTTAGATGTTAGTTAGTGAAAACGTATCGCAGCAGCCAGCTCAGTCAGCCATTTATTGTTAAAATAATGCCAAAGTTGACATTTGCAACATAAAAATCAAAATTCTGTAGGCTTTCTACGTGACAATGAAAACTTAAGCAGCAACGTGCTTTGGTTATATTAGAGAATTTCACAGCTGATCCCCAAGTACACAATACGTTTTCACTAACTCAGCCTTAAGTGTTACTTGTGGCAAGAACATTAGAATTTAAATTAAAGGAAAATATTAATAATAAATACACAGTATCGAAGCAAATAATAGGGACACTTTATTTTTTGCGGTATGTCATTAAATTTGATGTATTGAAGTTTTTTGATGGAAGAGTAATCACCTTGAAGTGCTCTAAAACTGTACAGACTAAGGGGAAGAAAGCGTGGAACAACTGTCAGTTTTGATAAACTTTTAATTCGTACTTCAAAGATTAATACCTTCAAGTCATCAAAAAAGGTTCAAAAATGAATTTATTCTCCTGTTTCAAGTCGTATAAAAAGAAAAAAACCTAATGAAAGCTAGACTTATGGGTGAGACTCCACAAAGTAGATCATATCTCAGCAATCAGACGAACACCTGCACTGTAATAGGTAGAACAACATGCTATGGTCTGACGAAATGAAGATTAATTTGTTTGGGTTAAATGCAAAATGTACGAACATATTTTAGTTACAATTCGTACTCTATTTCAGTTTAATAAATAAAAGTTTAGGAGACTGTTAAACTGTGTCACTATGTAACTATACGGCTGACAAACTGCATCGAACAAATTTTTGCGTACTTACTCATAGAATTCGACGATAGTATCGATAGTGAAAAAAAAAACTATCGGTGGTCAGCTAGAAACAAAACTATCGATACTATCGATAGTACTATCGATTGTTTTGCAGCTCTAATATGGCGGCCACACAACTGGCTATCACACGTGAAGTTATAGAAGCATTATAAACACAACGAGTTAGCTGGAGACGAAGTCTTAAAGAAATTTTATTTCAGTCATGTCCTCTGCTGTGATTTTGAACCTGGGCTTAAAAGCAATAAAGATAAGTAATAATTATTATGTGACTAAATTTGTAGGCATAAGCGCAAGATGCGATTACTTGCAAAGAATGTGTTTGGCGATATTCAACCCGTATATGGTTTTGATTACAGCAAAAAGGAAAGAAAACAATAAAAATAGTGGAATTCTTTCGAAAAATGGATTCCAAAGAAGGCCAGTACACGATCATTCTCATTACCGGCGAATATTAATCGCAGCTTTAGCTAGTTAAGTGTAAAAGCTTCTGAAGTCTGCTTACAATCGCACTAACCGTAGCCAATGGTAAGGCTACTGAATTCTAGTCATGGTTGTTTTTATTTTTACGTATGGGCTCAAATGTCGCAAGCCTAACACATACCACAGATGACACTATTTTATTGCATTTACCTCTTTTTCAGTTAGTGCTAAGCTTCAAACGACAGCTGTTAAAATTTCATAATATTCTGTTAAAAAGTTTGGGATTTTATTGTGTTAAAAGTCAGAACAGTCAATCAAGAGCGATACCGTGGTATACTTCTACAGTGCTTCTTGATGGGAAAGAATACTGTTCGAGCGAAGTAATGACTTGAAAAGTGTTATGGGGACTCCGCTCCATCAAAAACAAAAACAAAACGTTGATTTGCTGATTTCAAACGTGGTCGTAGAGATACCGATGATACAAAACGCTGATGACGTCCAAATGAGGCGGTGACACCAAAAAACATCGAAAATAAAAAACCAACAAAAACCGTTTTGATTGATAGAAAAGTGAAGTTGAGTGAGTTAACTGATGAAATGAAATGATGAATGAAATATATGAAAAGAACGTGTTGGCTTTATATTACAGCATGAGCATTTGACTATGGGAAAGCTCTATTCAAAGTCAGTGCCGCGTTTGCTTACTATTGACTAAAAACAAGAACGTGGATGACACAATCGTAAAACTTCATGTACTGAACTTAAAATTGCTCCCACATCCACCGCTCTCGTCAGATTTGGCTTCTAGCGAATACTGGCTATTCGCATGAATGAAGTAGTTGTCGCTGAAACTAAGATATATTGTGAGGCAAAAAATAAATTGTTCTACAAAAGTGGTATTGAAATGTTAGAGCGGCGCTGGAATGATTGTACTGTTCATGATGAAGATTACGCTGATGAATAAAGCAAATTTTGTAAAAAAAAGTGTTTTCTTTGGTAGGGCAGAGAATTTTCAGCCCATGTGTTATTTTACCGACTATAAAAGCTCTTCGTCTTATAGTCATACTAACCGTAGCCGATGCCAAGAGCTCCTGAATTTTTCTTGTCATTGTTGTACTTGTTTTATCTTTAATTAATTGTAACCGTATCTGATGTCAAGAACTCTTAAATTGCCTTCTTGCCATTCTTGTATTTTTGGTTTTACATTACTTACTAACCTTTCCAAATCGTGAAACCCAACACATTTTCTATTCTTCGTTTCCTGAGTAGAGCTGTTAAACTATCGATAGTCGGCCCACTCCATAGTTTCGATAGTTTGCAAAAAAACTATCGATACTATCGGATTTTTTTAAGTGCCACCTGTGGCAACAAAAATATAAAGTTTAAGTAAAAGGGTAAGAATAATTAGAAATATACAGTGTTGAAAGAAATAATAAGGCCACTTTAATATCTCCAGTATGCCATAAAATTTGATGTATTGAAGTTTTTTGATGTATATGTAGCGAAAATTGGTTAAACCATGAAGAACTCTAAAAATAAAGTAATTAATGCAATCCAATGAAAGAAAACTGTAGAGACAATTTGAAGAAAGCGAAGAACAACTGTCAGTTTTGATAAACTTCTAATTCATACTTCAAAGATTAATCCCTACAAGTCATCAAAAAGCCTCAAAAATGAAATTCTTATACTGTTTCAAGTCGCACAATAAGAAAAAAACTTATGAAAGCTTAACTTATGGGTAGAAGTCCTCAAAATGTATTATTTCTCAACAACACCTGCACGGTAATAGTTAGAACGACATGCTATGGTCTGACGAAATGAAGACTATTTTGTTTGGGTCAAATGCGAAATCATATGTACGGACATATTTTAGTTACAATTCATACTTTTACTTTATTTTAATTTAATAAACAGAAATTAAGAAACTGTTAAGCTATGTCACTATGTAATTATAAAAATTTACAGACGACAAACTACCTATCGAAGTTGAAAAAAAACTATCAGCCAAAAACAAAACTATCGATACTATAGATAGTACTATCGATGGTTTTGCAGCTCTATTCCAGTTAATGGATCATCATTTTCTTAGATATTTAAATATTGGATCATGAGTAAGATACAGGCTCAATTGATTATATAATTCAAGCAGTTAATAAGTTAGCTTAAGGTCTTGTAACACGAATACAAAGAAAGCAAACCTTTTTTACAAACCTGAATAAATTGAGTCATAACCCAGAATTAGACTAAGAAATAAGCCACATTCAGTATTTTTTGTTCGAAACTCGTCTTGGCAGCTTTGTTTAGGGTTATTTGTAATCATTTTCTCTTCCAGCTAAGAAGGTGGTCGGTCTACGGCGGCAGGTGCTTATGATAGATGTCATCGTTGACTTGAAACAGAGTTCTCTGTATATTTGGTGTAGCAGTGCTTTCGAGTCTTGCTGTTGTTACTTATCATAGACTCCTACCTTCCTAACTTATTTATTTTTACCCAATAGGTGGCGTTACCTTTCTGTTAAAGTTTTGTAGTTGATATGACTTTTTGTTTCCTCTGGCGAAAGAGGGGGGTAGGTGCCAGGGTCTATTTGAATGCATCATCTGAAGGATCAGCTGAATATTTGATATCCAAAGTAGCCCATCCGGTATACTCTCTAAATTTTCCTTTTTGTAACATATATTCTTCCCAAACCAAAAGGAATTGTTGGGAGGTACGTGATTTGGATCAACGATTTTTCTCAATTTAGCGGAAATAAAAAATCTAGAAAAGTATGGAATTGAAGATTACAAGCGTAAGGGAATCTTTATTGAAAAATAGCGCTTCTTGCGGAAAACAAATTTCATACATACAAAATATTACGGAAGTTTTAAACTATTCTCGTCTTTAATGGTAATTAAAGAGCCTTACAAACTGTAGTATAAATCTAATAAACCTAAACAGCTTATTGTAGCGTAGGTGGTTATAAGAAAACTTTAAGCAGTTTTGTTTCTGTTTCTTCGCTTATACTGGACCTGGGTATAAAACTGCTGCAAAGTGACACTTTTTTTATTAAAAGAAAACTTGGATTCAAACAAGAAGCAGAAAAAGACATTAAAATTTTTGTATATTTTTTTAAGGTGTGGAGTTGTATATGTTTAAGTGTGTGTGCGTGTATTTGTTGAGATGCGTTTTAGTAGAAATTTTTCTTGTTGATCGCAACACACTTTTCTCATGTCACATTTGTGTCGCAAACAGGAAGAGCCCCAGCAGCAAGATAGTTTTTTTTTCTTTTTTTTTTCAACGACCAACAGTGCGGGGAGACAACAAAATATCATTTTTATTGTACAGCATGTACCGAGAATACAAAATAAAAAAAAACAGTAATTGCAACAAAAACGACATTGACAAAATACAGCACAAGCAATAGAAGCAACAACAGCTCTACAGCAACAATAATAATATAAATAATAGTATGACAACAAAGTTGTTGCTGTAGCTTAAAACGGAAGCGGAAATCAGTAACAAAATGTGCCAAGGACAGTTGCATAAATATTTGCTCAACAGAAATGTGAAAAAAAGATAATTTTTGTTCTCCCTCTATATCTCTTTCTCTCTTGTGGGTGTTTGAAAAATTATAGAAAAATGTCTAGTTTATGTGAGCACAGTTTAAAAATTAAAACATAAAATAAAATGAATAAAATAAAATTTAAAACATAAACTATTGCAGAATAAACGTACTTTAGAAAAAGGGCGAATATCTCTAAACACAGAACATGTCGGAATAAAATAAAATTCAAGTTTTTCTCTCTAACAAAAGTGCAATTGGAAAAATATTTTTCCACAAAAACTTAAATAAATATAAAATCCTGTGAAAAAAAAAAATAAAAAATAAAAATTATTTTCATCACAAAATGAAATGCTTGGGGTGATACACTGTTTAAAGACATGACAGCTTAGACGACGGGATATTAAAATGCATAGAGATCGGTAAAGGCAATAGAAGAGAAGAAAATTTGAAATTAAGAAAAAGACTGAAAATTTAAAAATATTATGAAAAAATAAAACAAAATTTTAAATTTATTTCTGTGCTCATATAGAAAAGTAGCTTAAGTCGACTTAAGCTATTCTTACATACCAACACAGTGAAAAGTTGCTAAGGATGGCACATCGAATATCTACGAGTGGAGTGTTTTCAATAGAAGTGTATTTTGTTCACCGAGATGGCTTTTAAAAGTGATATATCTATAGTTCTATGGAAGAGTGGTTTAAGTCGACTTAGACTATTCTTACATACCGAAACAGATTTAATGAATTAAATACATAATTTTTACACTTACTCTGACTTCAAGTTTTAATTTTTATTTATTGATTTACTGCATGTACTCGTATACACTCAAACCTTCATCTTAGTAAGCCAGTAACACCGTTAACCTATGAGTTGGTATTAAGATAGGCTAGTGATATCTAAGACCACCTTAAAATTATCAAGTAGCAGGAGCAAAAAATTGTCAAGCTTACTTTGATTTACTGTGATACATTAAGAAATAATATTAGTACAGAGGAAAATACAAAAAGCTGGATTTGTAGAACTGGGCAGAATATTGAGTTAAGATATAAGTATGTACTCGTATGTCTTGACACATTAGTTAATGTCCAATAGGCTACCGAAATATTTGCCATCCAGTAAACGAAGACGTTTTTTTTTTTAGCTTAACACGGAAGCATAAGGTATACATTTAACAGCTACAGCAGCAGTCTATGAAATATTAATAATTCTTCTCGATATGAATTGTAAAACATTAATGCAAAGAATTAATGTCCCGAGAGTGGCATAGTGTGGTGGTTAGAGTGCAGCAGAAGAAATGACGAAAAGAATAACTTAATTGTAGTTTCAAGTGTTTAATAAAGAGACTTCAACTTCCCTCCAGACAACTCTCCTGACGTTCCAGCTTATCTCTGGCGATAAGTAAAGATCGCGTTAAACTGCTACTTACCACTTAGCAACGATCTTCACTACTACACAGTCATATGTAGGGGAACAACAGTGGACTAATCATCTACTCAGCTTGAAAAGTCAACTTGATTACTGAAACTGACACAAAGCAAATGGATGGTTTGTGGAAAGCCAACAATATGCTCCGTAGAGAAAATGAAACTGCGAACATTCTATGCGCTCCAATGGAATAAACTGCTGATATCCTCCTAGACGGCAGTCATATCCCAGCAGATATCAGACTAGGAAGTGATAGTCACCAGCTTTTCATTTCCAATGATGTCACTGTATCTATTATTGGGTGGGCTATTTAACGGCTTAAATTTGAAACAGCGGTTATTTCAAATCTGGCAGTACTTATGTCATTCTATTCTGTCACAAAATTCTGTATATTATCTCCACTGAACGAAATTAATCGATTTACGTTTGAGCAACGTTCGGATTTATTTCCAAAACAAAGACAATTGGTGGGAAATTGCACGCAAATGTTTTCAAAAATTTGGTCTCAGAGAAATATCATCAGTGCCCGGTAAACGCAAATTTATTGCTAAAGTTCGTGAATCTGGTTTCATGGTTGATGCGGCAAGACATTGAGAGGAGTCATTTGGTCCATATTTCTTTGAAAATGAGTGCGGTCAATGGAGACACCTATCGTACCATGATTTCTTGTGCCCGTTCTTCATGATATTGATTTGAACGATATATGGTTGGATGATAAAACTTGCCACACATCTCAAGCCACAATCGATTTATTTCGTCAAACGCCCCATGGCCGTTTAATTAGACGAAATCAGTTGGCTGTCAAGAAGCTGCGATTTTACACCTTTGGACTATTTTCTGTGGGGCGTCGTTAAAGACAAGTTTTATGCCGACACACCAGAGCCAATTGAGCATTTGAAGGCCAAGATTTGTTATTTCGTTGCCGTAATACCGCACCATACACTCGAAAAAGTTTTCGAAAATTGGTCCAATCGAATGGGCTATTGTGTGACGAGCTGACGCAGCCATATGAATGAAGTAATATTTCATTTCTAACCAGAGCAATTGTACTTCACAACAACAAAATTAATTTGGCAAAATTTCAAACCGTTTTTCCATTGCATTTTTTAAATTAAAGTTTTAAATGGAATACCCGATATTACCGAAAAGCTTCATCCCCTCCTAACAGCGGAGATTTAAAGCCAAGTTGCTACTAAGCTCCACCAAGGCCCTGATAGCAGCCTTACCATCAGAAAACTACCTGATCCTTCCTACAGACCACGATTTCTCAGAATTCTGCATTCCTGCAAATTTTTAAAAACTTCTGCCTGATACCACAAAGTTAGTAGGCCCGGAGAAAATACCAGCTCTTACACAAAATGCCATCTTGGATCCAGACTGTAGTGAAGACTGTAATACAGAAACCGTAAAGATCTTACCCCTTCTCCATTCGTCCCAGAAATAAGGCCTTGAAATGCCCAGTAAAATGCAGTTTGTGTATAGTTAAGTAGCTTCTCAACCCTCTTAATGACTAAGCTAGAAGTCTCAAAATGTTATCATGGCCATTTGGAAATTGCCTGCTGAAGCCAAGTGCATTCAGCCTCTCTGGAAGAGTAGTACTCAAACATAAAATACGAATAGTTGCACACTATTCACAACGTACTTTCCACATTTTTAAAGACAGGTAACATCGCCTTAGTGCTGGACTTACAATTCATTCAGATTTTAAACACTTTGATAAAGACATCAAAGCCAACATTTTCCTCTCTTTCACTAAGACATTTGTTAGCGGATATTTTCAGGTGCCAGTTGAAATCAATTTGATAAAGAAACGTTATCGGTTAAGTTTATTAATGCCGGTTACTCGAGATTTATGAGTTCAAAAGAAGATACCCACATAAGATGCAAAAATTTCAGTTCCCTCACTTGAGTCAACCTCATTGATCGAACTCCAACCGTAATACATACCTGAGACAATCCAGATCATGGAAATGACATGCATGTAAGTGTCTTGGTCTAAGCTCCCATAGAGCGGGATAATCTCAATAAAGGTGTTGCTCCGACTTATCCTCCTCCTCATCTTAACAACTCCTACAGTAGTCTTGACCAATGCGTCCCATGCGGTATATCGTACAGTGCTCAGTAATTATGCCCGTAAGAAGCCGGTTCAACCCCCTTTCCCAAACCTTAGACTAGACTTCGTCCTTTTCATATAAAGAGGAAGCCAAAGCATTCTGTATACTCTACAAGCTGTGTTCTATCTTGCTTAGTGCCTATCAAACTCTACAACGCACACAGTGGGGCATAGGCATAAGCAATTTAATTCCCTCGTATACCCGCATGACTCGGAATCCATATGAGACGAACTGATTCCGTTCCAGCTGAGTCAGTGTGCGAATGGAGCTAAGGAGACACTTCGATGTAATCATGTACGAGTTGAGAGCATTGATTTCGGCGGGACTGTCCACATAGATCCTAATAGGCCTTAAGGCCTCGGTATTTAAGAAACTTTATATATATAATTCCCGCACCATCCCAAGTTGGACAAAGGGGACTGCAATGAGCTGCACCCGATTATATTTTGAGACTCATTGAAAGGGACCTAAAATTTAACGCCGGTTCTGAATGACATATGCATTAGTAAGATATGTTTTTCATAGTGCTATGAGGTGATACCGCTGTTGAAAATTATTTGATGATCTGATCTGGTATTGAAACGAGGACTTCTTGATTGGTGGGTGAGTGTCTTACCTACCATACGACAGCGGCAAACGAAACGTTATACTTTCTAACTAATTAGCATTGCTAGATGTAGTAGTTCAGGTGGCTGACTTGATGCCCCGCTGAGCATATATATTAGAATGGAGTCAAAGTTTTTGTGTGATGTTCGATTTTTTTTTTCCCAAAATTGTACGCCATTTGACATCTTTAATATTTTCAAAATTCTTATCCGATATAAACTTTAATACATTTTTAAAGTAGAGCCTTGTTAGGATACAATCGATTTAAAAATTATTTTTTTGTCTTGTTCATGAGACTTTCGTTCTGCTCTCTTAGCTCACCATCTTCTCTTTATATGCAAAACTTTTAAATCTAATTTTTTTAAATATTTTTTTTTTAACTTTTTACTTGTCCAGAATTTGTTTTTAGTTCTATTGGTTTACAAAAAAGAATCAAAATAAATCCTTATAAAAATACAAGAATTGACACAGAAAAACAAAATTATTTCTGCAGAAAAGAAAAAAATCTCAAATGCAATATGGCCACATGGCTGCAATCAAAGTGAGCGGAAGTGAGATTGTAAAGTTGTTTGTTAAACTGTCAGTTCAGTGCCAGAAAAGCGACAATTTCAAAGTCCTTCCACTTTTACTGCTCGAATTTTGTGACCTCGAAAAGAAAACACACTTACAAACACCCCACATTGTGCTTTGATCAGTAAGTGCAACTTCAACTAAAAAATAAATAAAAAAAAAAAAACTGAAGAAAGAGAAAAAAAGTTTGAAAGGAAACCAAATATCTAAAGATGAAGAGGAAAAACGAAAATTGTAAAGTAACCGTTAGTAAGCCATGAACCTTTAATGTTATCTTGGTTGTGAGGAAAGAATATTTTTCGGCGGTCTTTAAATTTGGATTCATGGCAAAAAAATAAATAAAAATATTTTGCTCGCAAGACATTTTTTTTTTTTTTTTTTTTTTTTTGTAAAGGTTTGGGGCAGAGGGTTTTTTTAATGGTAAAGTTCAAAAGTTTGTCGGTGGTTTTTTTTTTTTTTGTGGTCTTTAATCTTTAATAGGCGAGATTTTTAATGAAGCCAGTTCGTATTTCCACTTGTTGACTCTTTACATTTCACCTTGTGACAGTTAAAAAGTTTCGCTTGCAAAAGCGTATGGATTATGGATTAATCATTGGTTTTTATTTATTATTGGCAGTATTTGTGTTTCAGATCAGAAAATTAAAAAGTAAAAGGCTTTGAAATATGCCTTAAATTACATTGGCAATTAAGTCCCTAAGATTTTATGACAAGACAATATAGCAGAGAAGAAATGTTCTGTTTCTGTTATTTATGGACTCCTGTAAAGGAGTACCTACCAAGATAAGATAAGAAGCTTATATGGTAACACTACGTGTCGTGTTCTCCACGAAAACTTACTTACTTTAACTGTGCCCGGGATCAAGTGATGCTAATGGCAACTACCTTGATTATGACCACGACATTTGCTTTATTTCTTACACACCGGCAGATATGCAAGTAAAACTGAATTAAGAAGACTTAAACTTGGCGCTTAAATACTTCAAATAGGGAAAGTCTCTGCTTGGAAAACGAACTAAGAGATGAAGAATACTTGATGTGTTAGCTCTGAAGCATGATCGACCAGACGGGTGGACCCAAAGGTGGTATTTCTAACCGGATAAACAAAGCCAGACTAATATTTGGCCAGGCTATCATTTCATCACTCCTCTTGGGAGCATATTGACTTCTCACAAAGCATCCACTTTTTTGTTCCAGTTTCATTAATCAACTTGATTTTCAAGCTAAGTAGTTGGTTGATCTACTGTAGGTCGGCTCCATCTGATTGTGTGTAGTGGTGAAGATCTTTGCTAAGTGGTGATAAACCCTACTTAGCATTGTAAGTTTTCCCGTTAGGTGGAGTTTTTTCTGATGTTTGTTATTATAGTCAGATGTAGGCTGGAAAGAATTGTCTGGTGAAAGTGTGAAGACTCTTTGCCAAGCACTGTAAATCGCAATTAAATTATTTTTACGTCATGGCCTCTGTTGACATTCGCATGCGCCCTAGTCATTACGCTACAATATCGTCAAATTTTACGCTTAAGTTCATCGAATACAGAAAGTCTGCGCTTGGATAATGAAGTAATAGATGAGAGGAACGCATGGTTTCCAACGCGGGTGTGTACAAGGGTGGTATTCTTAACCTGTTAAACAAAGCCAAGCTAACATTTAACCTTTTGAGCTGTGTCCAGAAATCGAATACAGAATGACATATTCGGGCTTATTTTACTTCAGTGTGTAATCTGTGCCAATTTATGGATACGAATCATGCGAATGTTGTATAGCGAGCTATTCAGACTGTGAAGATTTTTACTATTTTTTTTCTCGCTTTTGTTAGTGAAAGTATCGTGGATAATCCCAACAATTAAAGTCGTTAAACGATTCAAAATGACGTTAACATGCTGATGGGTTGCCAGAGCAAAAGTCTTTCAATTATGATTTTCAGTTACGTTGACAAGAAAAATGGTAGCATATGGGGCTCAGAGACCGCAGAAGTGATTGCAGAAAAGCCATATCATCCGGAAAAAATAACTGTTTGATGCTAACTATGGTCTGGAGGTGTTATTGGGCTACATTTTTGGTAAATGAGGACGTAAACTATTATCGTCAATTCAGAGTGCTATGGCCATATGATAACTGACTTTTTTTGATCTGTGGTTATGTGGTTTAAACAAGACGGTACTACAAACTAGACAACGCAACCGATTTTGACTTTATTGCAGGAAATATTTCCTGGTTCTGTAATTTAATAATTTTGCAACGTCAATTAGCCGTTAGACTTTATTTTGGAACTGCGTCAAAGACCATGTTCTCTATCCTTATGTATATGGTGGGCCATTTAAAAGTTTACATTTAAAAATGCAATAAAACAAAGACGGTTAAAAATTTTGCCAAATTTACTTCTTGTTGTGAAGTACAATTCTTCCGATTAGAAATGAAATATTATTTCGTTAATATGGCTGCCGCGACTGCCATTCTATCGGACCAATTTTCGAGAACTTTTTTGAGTGTATCGGGTGGTATCTCGGCAATAGCATCACGAATGTTGGCCTTAAAGTATTTAATTGCCTCTGGTTTGTTAGCATAACAATTGTCTTTAACGACACCCCACAGAAAATAGTCTAACGGTATCAGGTCGCAGCTTCTTGGCGGACAACTGTCATCAGCATTTCGACTAATTAAACGACCATCAAATGTTTGACGTAATAAATCGATTGTGGCATGAGATGTGTGGCAAGTTGCACCATCCTGCTGAAACTAAACATCGTTCACATCAATACCATGAAGAGCGGGTACAAAAAAATCGGTTAGCATGGTGCGATAAGTGATTCCATTGACAGTAATGGTTGCGCCGTGCTCATTTTAAAAGAAATATGAGCCAATGTTGCCTCCACTCCACAAGCCGCACCAAACAATCACTCGTAATGGATGCATGGGCTTCTGTAAAACCACGTTTGTGTTTTCTGAGCCCCAAATATGGCAATTTTGCTTATTAACGTGCCCGCCAAGATGGAAATTAGCTTCATCCGAAGAGATGATGTTTGAATTTTTTTTCTTAATTTTTTTTATTTTAATTTTATTTTTTATTTTTTTGCAATTTTCGACAAACTGTCTTTGTTTTAGAAATAAATTTCTAATAAATCGCAACGTTGCTCAAGCGTAAATCGATGCATTTCTTAATCTTGTGACAGAATAGAATGGCCGCTGGTTCAAATATAATGGCCTACTCGATATATAGGAAAACCTATTTTCAAAACTGTTATTACTTCGCATCTGTATGCGCTTATTAAATATCATTTGTTTGCCCCACCTACCAAAACTTCATATCTGCATTACCCAATAGTTTAACCGTTTTCAGTAGCATAACTTCTCTACACTTTTTATTCCTCCTCAGTGGTATTTTCCTATAAATAATTTTATTAAGGAAATGCCAAAATATAATAAAAAAATTTGATACATAAGTAAGCCCCCTTTTCTTTTGAAATAAATTTTAAACATTTTCACACAAATTTACCATCTTCTCTACACATGCCACCAACCACTACTGATACACTGATAGTGACACATTTCCTATAATTCTCATATTTTTTATTTAAAAAAAGAAAATTGAAAAATTCGTTAAAGAAAATGGAAAAATTTACCGACAATGTTGACACCAATACCCAGAGTAGAAAAGCGAAAGGCTAAAAACAAACAAACAAACAAACAAACGAACAAGTCCTGGAAAAGCATAAACAAACACTCACAGCACCATAGCGCTCGCTTTGTCTCTCACAACGGATTTCAGTGCATGTGAGCTTTTGTTTGTTGTTTGGTTGGTTGAGTTGAGTTGAGTTTGGCAGCAAGTAATCGCTTATTATATAAGTTATGACATGCTGAGAAATGTCATAATTTTTCCATATCTTTTAACATTTTATTTTCCCTTTTATTCTCTCAGTGTCTCTCTCTCTCTCTCTCTCTCTACCTCTCTCTTTCACTATTTTTTTATATTTAAACTGTTTATTTGTGTATCAACAAACGAAGTAAAACTATGGCACATTCAGGCAAACATTCGATTTCAATTTGCAATTCCATTGTGTACTGAATTGGTGTTGACAGTCATAGACAAAAGCAAACGAATTATTGAATCATTGCATGTAAATTTCATACACAAAGGATATGAAAGAGAAGAAAACAGATACTGAGGGAAAACAGAAAAAAAACATGCTGAACAATATAAAAGAATTATTCAATAGACACGCATGTGAAAGTGTGTTTTTCTCTTCAATTTTTTCTTGTCTTACTTTAAAATTGAAAAAAAATTTAACCTAAAAAAAGCGGACGCATGCACAAAAAAAACAAAATATCAGGGGATCAAGATCTGATATAATATCATTCCTAATATCTTTTTCTTGCTATTGCCAATCTGTACTCCGTGATTATAGCCACTGAAATAAAAATTCGATGTCGCGGTATCTCCATAACGGATACGATCGACGAGGTAGAGCTATTTCTGTGCCCAGATGGTAAATCTTCCTATCAATTAAAAGATAACTACCTCAGACCTCTTAATTCGTCACACAATTTTCCTGGTAGCAGAGTGACCCTTTTCCTTTACGAAATTGGCGTAAAACTTCAATTGGTCTCGGACGTAAGTAGATTTATCATATTCATGACCACTAAAACCATCTGTTACTCCAGTGCCGACTCTTACGGAACGCCTTTTCGAAGTATTATGTCGCAGGGTATGAGATACTTAGTCTGTCTCAAAAGCTCGATCGACATTTTTTTGTTTTATCTGATCCTCCATTCTCAACCTAAAAATTATCGCTCTAAGGTAACTGGTTAGATTCTGCCTTTTCGACTTTCTTCTTAATATCTTTTCCAGCTTATCAACGATAGCGCTCTTACACAGTTCGGAATTACAATTCATTTGATGCATTCCGTAGATTCCTCACTCAATTTCTCGCCTTTTCGGTTAAAAAGTTGGCCTTTACCCAGATCATTTGTGCCACACATTCCGAGGTCATACCCGCCAGCGCATCACGATAATATCTCCAATGGGTAGCCGAAGTCCCAATAAAGGGCCACAAAAAGTTCGCCTCCAAATGCTTGCCAAAGCAACATATTCACAGCGAATATGCTCCGTCGTCTCATTTTCCTCCCTTCACAATCGACATTTCGAATCCGGCACCACATTTAGGCTGAAAATATGATAACTAAGATAGTAATGGCCCATTAGGAAGCCAGTATGTCTTAACATTATTGTCTCAACACTTAGGTGTAGAGTCTCATTAGCCGCTTCGCCTACCTTAGACATGAGCATTACACCTATTGACGAGTATAGTTCATGCATTCATTCGTCGATCCACCGCCTGGTCTGTGCTACACTGGTCCCATGAAACCAGTTGCCAAGCCCCACCTTGCCAGTTCGTCAGCGTCAACGTTTTCCATAACACCAGTGTGGCCAGGGCTACAGTAAAGCGTTACCATGTTACCCAATGCCAGTGCGTTGACATTCTTAAAACACTCTAGTACTAGTCTCGAGTCTATATATTTAGTGCTGCTTGACAATCGGAGTATATGTAAATAGAAGCAGGCTTGATCCCACTCTCATTATTAATCCGCGCACAGATGAAAATAGCCTGGATCCCTGAATGTAAAACATTAGGTGACTTGCCCATGGGGTCCGAAAATTCAGGCCCCACAGCACTAGCCGTATATCACTGTAAATAGTAGGGGTTGTTATTAAAGATACCATGGTACCACTGCTCACGATGAGGTATAACAAATTTGAAATTGTTAAAGAAGTTTAAGCTACCAGTCACTTCTGCTCAACAGTAGCTCGAAGTCGGGGATACGCTCCACGATGCTCATGTGACTATTATGGTCCATTGAGTTTGGACCGCTACGTGTCGATAACCGTAGAGCCGCCAGAGCAACAGATTTTATAATGAAGTTGTGTAGTGGATTTACACCAATAAAAGCTTCCATAACTTCAGTGGGACAAGTTTCCATTGCGCCCATTAAGGACGAACAGACCTGCCTCTGTAGCTTCATGAATCTATTTATGCAAAGCATTTGTTCAGCGCTGGGCCACCAAACTATTGATGGTATATAAGGTTAAGATATCTGGCATCCTCGTATCCTATATCATCTCACATATTCTGGCTATCTAATATCATCCACGATTAAGGACCAAAACAATGGAGAGAGGAACCTACTTTGCGGGCAGCCCCTGTCGGCCTTTATCGAGACCAACTCCGTACCCGTACCCAGCGTGGAGGTGATCTCTCGAATAATCAGCATGCTCCCAATCCAGAAGATAGTACACAGTTCAATCCCACGTTTCACCATAGCCTTATTATCATAGGCCCCCTCAACACACTGTGCGATTTCCCCAACAGAAAAGGCTGTTTAGATCCTAGAGATCAGCATGTATAAAGCACTCTACGTAGACCCAAACTTGCATCTTCAATCCTACTTCAGCGATAAGAGGAAACTGCTTAGCCATTACAGCCACTGGATGGCAGTTTGTCATCATGAACAAGGCCTTTGAAAAGTTGTTTTTAAATACACCTGTGATTAGCAATACAGCACTATGCAAAGATCTCTGCAACATCTCTAAAGATCTCCTCGCACTATGGCTGAGTAAGGCCTTTTCATCATGTCGAATAACCTTTTTCTATTTCTGAGACTAAGACCCTAAGATCTGCCTTACTATCAGGTTTGGCAACCGACTGAACCCACACGGGTAACCCAATTAAACCAACCCGGATTTTATTGGGTTTTATATTTAAATTTTTTTTTATTTCCAGCAAAAATATTTATAAATTACGTATCGGGAATACAAATTAATTCGATACCTTTTTTTAGCTCAAAAATGATAATGAATTACCGATTTTATCAAAATACAAAATTACAATATCACTGGATTACATCTTTCCCCCGCTCTGAGCTAATGTCCGAATCCCGTCTTAGGAAAACTTCTCGTTTTTCGAGGCGATCCACTTTGAATTCGATTTTATATTTCTTCAAAAGAAGTCATTCGGTAACACATTATTGTAATAGATATTGCATGCATCGAAAGCCAATAGTCAGAAAGTGCTATGTTTGGAGAACTTTATCGTTTCTAAAAATTGTTTCGCAAATTTTCCACGAGAGACCGAGCGTTGCCGTGTAAAAGGAAAACTTTATATGTCTGTCTGACTTTATATTCTGCCATTTTGTTCATAAGGCATGATATAACCGAAGTTATTGCAATCTGCTTCGAATACCCAGTTTTAACACCTTATAGTACACAATGTCCTACACAATGCCGCCTTGATCCCACTAAGAATGCAAAATTGCAAACAATGTAATTATACTCACAAACAAACAAAATTGTCGAGTTAAACGAAATTTACCCAATAAAACTCGGGCTGGATTTTTTTAAAAACCCGGGTTCTGGCCAACCCTGCTTACTACACATCTGAATACAGAGCAATATTCGTTTTGGGCCGGCTTCTATGCAGACACGATAATATGGTGTGCAGCACGATACTTTGCACTGTCTGTTACAATTTGTACCAAACCCATGCAGGATTGACAGGGTGATAGAGAGAATTTTATAAATGCGTGTGTACAATGCCGCTTCCGTCATCCACGGGTATACTTTCAGACCACAGCAGTGTCGACACACATATCTTGTTTAATTTAAGTTTGAAGATAGGAAGCGCTTAATAAAAGGCCCCTTATATGCGATATTATATTCTTATTAAAGCTTAAGATTTTGTGCAAAACATTACCTTTTAGTTTAAACAGTGATATTCTCTCATTTTTCCTAACTTTAAGTAAATATCACTCATAAAATGCACATCATACATATACGAGTGAATAATATTTTTATTTTACTTTGTTGCTATTGTCCTTATTGTTGTAATTGTTGTTGTTGTCTTCATATAACTAGAGGCTATAAAAGCAGCAACAAATGACATCATGTTTTATTTTTCATGTCATTTTATCCACTTTATCGTTTGATTTCTACCATATTTTTTAAATTCTTCTTCTTTCTAAGTTTTTTAACAGTTGGCGTAAATATTACTCCCCCTCAGTTGTATTTTTGAAAAAAAGAAAAGAAAAGAAAAGCTTTTCCTTTTAAACTTATTATTTACATTTACATACGCAATCATTGTCAGCTATACAGACACAATAAAATGCCAACAGAAAGAAATTGCCTGCATATGTGTGACGAAACGATTTTATCTGCTTTCCCCCGTCTATTCTCATGTATAATCTGCTTTTTTTACTTTTTTTTCCTTTTTTTCTTGCCTTACAGGTATTATATGGAACGCAAGATCTTTCAACATTTGCTTGAGCTCAAGTCATTACAAATCCGCTCAAATAAACTGAATGAAGCAGTGTTGGTTAAACGGGCTGTAGATGATTATCATAAATCGTGTGCCGCCCTGGGCGGTGAGACAGGCACACGTTTGCGTCGTTATAATTTCAGTGAATATACGTTTAAGAATTTTGAATTGTTCCTTTATGAGACACTTAAGGCTCTACAGAAACCGGGCACTTACAATTTTCAAAATATCAATGAAGTTTACGAAGAGGTAAGTAGTGTGTGTGTGCGTGTGTGTGTGTGTGTGTGTATGTTTTAGTGCGAGAGTGAGTGCATTGTACGTGAATTTTGAGAGGGTAGTGTTGCGTATTTAATTTTGCCACTATTTACTTATGTCATTGTGTTAAGATGTCAACACTTACCCTCGCCTTACACATACATACATACATGCATATGTACATATAACAAATGTAAATGAAAGTGTGTGTGTTTGTACGTTTTTACATTTCCTCCTAGGCTGAAAGACGCTTAAGTCCTGATTATAATACATATGAGAAGGCGTTACAGTGTACAACACGCACACATCGTTGTCTGCATGCAGCTCATGCATATACAGGTATACCCTGTGCCGCATACAGTAAGTAGTTAATGCCTTTGTTATTCATTATTATTCGATAAAATATTTAAATCAATTCGAATGTTAAGAAATTTAAAACTTTTTCATTTATTGTTTTGAATTTTTTTGTTTGTTATTGGTTTAAAAACACGATTCGACTGTTCTTATTTGGCGTCAGCTATTTTTGGTGTGTCTGTAGCGTAAGCCAGAGATGGTATTAACTCTTGGACTGAGGTAGAATTCGCTCGGAAGATTCGTTTTGGAAGAGTGCCTCAGGAATGAGGCTCTTGTTGCTATTCAACAAGAGCGAGTTCGGATAGCATCACCCAGTTTTGGGATATGTTGAGGATGATCGGACTTTTTTGTACTTGAGACCAGTAATCAGAGGATGACCCCTACTCATGAAACAGAAAATAGGTTGTTAGAAGTAGAAAAGAGGATGTAGTGTTGTAAGTGTCAGGAACTGTGTGACTACAGTACGAATTTCCTCTATAATGCGTTGTGCGATTCACTGGACAATAATCTACAAAGGCATGCGCTCTACGAGAGATACGGGTATTAAGAAAGAATATGTGATTATATTATAATATGTGATTAATTTCCTTATTTCGTCAGAACACATTCCGTTATAGTACGGATAGAATAATGAAACGCACTCTGCATTACAAAGATGCTCTAACGAATCGACAGAGCATTAAAGTGCTTGTAATGATGTTCGCCCTCTCCTGTTTCTTTTCTCCGTCAGTCCTCTAGGGAGCATACTGGCTTTCCACAAAGCATCTATTGCTTTGTTTCAGTTTCTTTAATCAATTTGATATTTCAAGCTAAGTAGATGATTAATCCGCTGTAGCTTCCTCCATATGATTTTTATTTTTTTTGTGTAGAGGTGAAGATCCTTGCTAATTGGTGGTGATCTTTACTTTAGCATTGTAATTTTTTCCCAGTAGGTGGCGTGTTTTTCGTGATCATTCGTCTGATGTTTGTCATCATCGCCAGAGGTATGCGAGAAGGGTCTGGAGGGCTTTTTCTTTATTTTCTCTTTTTAGATGGAATTTTCTGGAGGGAAGAAGTTGAAGCCTTTTTTTATTATTAAGCATTCGAAACCACAATTAAATTTTTATTCGTTATAATATCCTCTGCTGGGGCTCGAACCTGGGTCGTTTTTGTTGTTATGCGGGCACTCTAACCACTACACCACGCAACCCCCCGCCCTCTTCTGTACGTGATCGAAAAGCTCGAGTATAGATTTTGAAGTATCGGCCCATACATGAGAGTTTTATTCCATTTTCGATCGGATGGTGTGAATTAGAACTTCTTCGACACTCGAAAAATGTGGTCGTTCTAACAAACATCACAATGAATTCTCACAATCAATTCTCAGTACATAAGGAGCATCTAAATCTTCAATATCTAGATTACCTACGTTTACAACGTAAACGTCTGTGTGTTAGAACAGAACATTGGGTCTTGCTAGCATTAAATTAGATTTTGTTCACACGACTCTACTCGGAGTTTTTCGCCAGGTCGCTTGCCAGCGTGTCATTCATATTTCGCCTTTGCTCCCAATCTCCAATAGGCGCGTTCTGACTTCAAAAGAATAGACGATGAGAAGAAGACAGTCTTTAGAAAATATTAGAAATAAAGTTGGAGTAAGATTAGAGCCTGGCGGCGCCAATGAATTTATTCTGAGCTCGTCGTATGAGATGCCATCTAAAACCACTCTCATAGAGCGATCTTTGAGAAAACTGAATATAAATCGAAAGACACCTAAAGCAATAAATTTAGATATGAGAGCCTAGTGTCAGACTCTGTCAAATGCCTCAGAAATATCCAAGGCACCAACATCACCAAATCCAGCAGATCACTAGCACAGCGACTCCTACTAAAACCATATTTGGCCTTCGCTCAGAAATTTGCTGTACTCTTAATACTTCACATGGTGTTGAATAATTGTACTCTCCATAAGCTTGTAAAGTGCCAAACAAACTTCTATTGGGTGGTAGTCCTCAGTTTACTTGCCTCACTCTTTTTAGGGTTTGGCGTTACATTGGCAACCTTTCAGCAAGATGGATGAATAAAGAGATTGTGTGATGATTCTGAAAGTGGTATTTCTTTTCTCACCAAATATAATTATTGATTATATTCGCAGCCTCGCTCTAATGTCTGAACTTAAGGCTCTAAACAAAAGGTTTTTCTAGTCTCGGTACGCTTTGGCCCTGACTAACATAACAACATAATATGGCACTTCTGTCGTGCTATTAATAAAAATTTTTTTAATTCACAAAAAAAAATATTCTACGTGCAAACGCAAATATTCTTTAAACATGAATTTAAAAAAAAAAATTCCTTTCCTTTGGTTGTGGATTTTTGGTATTATACATATTATCTAGATCTCGATACATACAGTTGATGCATCACATCATGCCACAGCACATGTTATAGAATCTCTCACTCCAGTTCTTATTTATTTTTATTATTTCTTCAATCCCTCGTCGTATTGGATAGCGCATTTGCGACATAGTGACTACACAGCAGCATTACAATTTCCTTAAACTGTTCTCCCTCATGTCTTTCCATTATTTGCTATGAATTTTTATTTTCTGATTTTGAGTTTAAAAGTTCTACGCGCTATAAAAATTCTTCTTATAATTCCTTCTTTTATATTTCGTTTATTTATTATACACATTTATGATGGATAACAAATGACTTTTCCATTTACAAAACAAAAATTTATTCATTAGAATTGTTGTTTTTACGTTTCATAGTTACGAGTATTAAACACAAGTTTTAATTGGATTAGAAAATGTCAACGAATGTACGTACAATAATCAGGAAATAATAATATTTTTGGCATATAAATAATGATTTAAGGAGCATTAAACGATTCACTTAATAGCATAATTCAATGACAATTTGCAAACAAACATTTTTGTCTCAATAAAAAAGTGTTTTTATTTCTAAACATTGGCTTTTTTGATTCAATACATTTAGCGCCGTTTGTTTTAACTTCTTATAAAGGGTCCACCAAATATTTTTTTTTTTTAAATGCTATAAATCAAAACTACTGAACATTTTCTAAAATTTCTTTTTTTATTTGAAATAACAATCCTTCCGGTTAATAATGGAAAATAATTTCATTCAAATGGCTGCCTCGGCTGGCCATGCAGTAGCCTACACGATCGATCAATTTTTAAGCACATTATCGATTGTGTGCAGCTGTATTTCATCAATGGCTTCACGAATATTGTCCTTTAAAGCGTCAATTGTCTCTGGCTTGTTGGCGCAACACTTATCTTTGACGGCACCTCACAAATAATAGTTCAACCGTGTCAAATCGCAGCTCCGAGGTGGCCAAACGACATCAGCTCTGCGGCTGATAATGCGATCTTCAAAAACAGGGCGCAAAACATCGAGTGTAGTTTCGGCTGTGTGGCACGTAGCGCCATCCCGTTAAAATCAAATGTTGCTAATATCCTCCTCTTCAATTTTTGTGGCCCAATTATGCCTCTGGACCAAAATACACACCAAACAGTGACTAATTTGGTTTATCGGCTTTTCAATGTATGCGTGGGGGTTTTCTGTGCATCAAATGCGACAATTTTGCTTGTTTACATATCCGCCAAGATCAAAATGAGCTTCATCTTTAAAGATAATTTTTTTTTGGCAAAATCGGCATCTTCTGTAAGTCGATCGCAGGCCCACTTAGCGAAGCGAAAACGCATTGGACACAACCATATTCGTTCGGCGGAAGAATAAAACTAATTATCTGTCAAATCAGATATGAGCTAAGTGTTACCATTCACGAAATATGCACTAGTTGAAAAAAAAAAGTTAAGTGGCGGACCCTTTACATATTCATTCCAAATATCAATATTTCTTTAAAACCATCAAAATAAACTTTTATTTAATTGTTACCTTCTAATTAGATTGTCCAGTCCTTCCTTTGAAAACAGAAAAATGGCCAAAAGTGTCTGGATGAAATAGCTCCTCCTAACTCAATTCAATGATTTCTGACATTTCAACTACACACTTGTATCGTGCACTTGTATCGAACACTAGTTAAGGTCGGTGTGATAGATAAGACAGCCGTCTAACAACCGAAAGTTCTAGGGTTCAATCACAGGTCAAATCATCTGACAAATTTTTCAACAGCGGCATCACCTTATAACATTAGCTAGCGACTGGTTATGAGTAGTTACGCTATGAATAGCTTCTCTATCTAATGCATCTGCCACGTTTGTAGTCGGCGTTAAACTATTGGTTCCAATGAGTCTAAAAATAAAATCGCGTGCAACTCATTAAGTGCATGAAAAAGCCCTTGTTTCAGTTGGAATGTTAGAGGAATTGTGTATGTATGTATATGTTAAGGTAGGTTTTACTTAAGATTTATGTTCAATCTATACAAAAGCTTTAAATAATGTTTGCCGGCGGGGATGGCGTGGCCCCAGCAGAGGACATGACGAAGAAAAAATGTAATTGTGGTTTCGAATGTTTAATAATAAAAAAAAGCTTCAACTTCTTTCCTCCAGACAACTACATCTAAAAAAAATCCCCCCTGACCCTTCTCGCATACCTCTGGCGATGATGACAAATATCAGACGAATGATCAGGAAAAACACGCTACGTACTGGGAAAAATTTCAATACTAAAGTAAAGATCACCACCAATTAGCAAGGATCTTCACCACTACAAAAAAAAATTATATTGAGAAAGCTACAGCGGATAAATCATCTACTAAGCTTTGAAATATCAAATTGATTAAAGAAACTGAAACAAAGCAATAGATGCTTTGTGGAAGGCCAGCATCTCCCTAGAGGAGTGACGGAGAAATTAAAAAAAAATGTTTGCCGGCAACCATTTTACTCTTTTTTAGATTATTGATGTACCTTAAGCTGTATGTATCCTAAAAACATGTGGGAAATCCACCGTACCTCACATTTATTTTATTGACTATTGAGCCACCACACCTCACCTCTTTACAAGGGCCTCTGTCATGACTATGCTTAGAAGAGCAGGTGTCATCTGGGTGTACGTGAGTCTTCGCCGTGCCGCATACTCTACGGTGCCCCAATGGCACGAGTGAATACAATGCGTCCACCAATGCCCCCAATCTATGATAACCACAAGTGAATATCACAAGTGAGTACCAATTCGAAGGCGTGTTGTTAGGAGGCTATCTGAACTCCTGCCGCGATACGGGTCACAGCACCCGGTTGAGGATGTGTAACACCACACCGAGCTCGCGCTCTGCCTGCGCTTTAGGTCTAATCCACAGTCTTCATGAAGCTCCCACAAGGGGGCCTACCCAACAATAGGGCAGAGATCGGAAGCCCTGGCACCAGAATACTTCTGGTCAGGCTTAATGACACGTGAGTGTAAATACAAACACGTGCCGCCTCCAGTTTCGGCCACACAACAGCCACGGACTGGTCACCGGTGAATATTAAAAAGCAGTGTGAACAAAACGCAGCCCTTAGATACTGGTATACTTCGGCTTAGCTTGTTTTCATAAATATCCCGATAACCTTATTGATAGTGCCTAGCAATGTTATACCCTTTCAATTACTTCGATTAATTAAATACTCTTTCTTTGGTAATTTAACGATGAATAAGTAGTCTACAGTCTCAGCTAACTTTTTCAACATATTGTCTGGTATATGCTCGCAATTCTTGTTTGCTATGTTTCACTTTCTTTGTAATTATTTTTATCTCCCAGTTCCATATATTTGGTGTAGTTATAGTTTGGAGCATTGCTACTACTGCTCATCTTAGCTAACTTATTAACTTTTATTTTGCGGTTGTCCAACATCATTCCATGGATTTTGCCGATTATTTATGACGTCACAACCCCTTTTGGATGAACTGAGCGACCTACTCCTGATTATTTTGGTGTTTTTTTCCTCCGTCACTCCTTAAGTTTCATTAATCAAGTTAGATTTAGAGCTAAGTAGGTGATTAATCCACTGTAGCTTGCCTGTTTGAGTTTATTAAAATTCCGTCAGATAAAATATTCATAAAGTCCTTTATTTATATTTGTAAAGTAACCAATTTTATTTATTTATCTTGCACTTAATACACGAAATTCCTCAACACTTTTATTTACGCCTTAACACGATTAAACTTATTGACCGTTATACTTTCTATTCATGTCCGTTAACTTAAAAAGCAATTGAACTGGTAACATATTCCAATACAAAATTTGTAACACTGTTAATAACACAGATAATTACAGCATTGCCAGGGTGATGCATTGACAGCCTTGACACAAACCAATGGCGTATAATCCCACAATAAAGTTTTATTAGCATGCTGATTTATGTTTTCTTAAGGCATTTTTATTTTCGTAACACAATCATATTGTGTAGTGGTGAGGATCATTGCTAAGTGGTTGTGATCCTTACTTAGCACTGTAATATTTTTGCCAGTAGGTAACGTTTTCTTCTCATAATTCGTCAATTGTTTGTTATCATCGCCAGAAATAAGGCGACATCTTTTAGATAAATTTGTCTTCATTAAAAAATACTCGAAACCGAATTATATTTTTCCTTCATTTCCTCTTCGGGGAATTCGAACCTAGGTCGCTTGTGTTGTATGCGTGTGCTCTAACCACTATCCCACGCCACCCTTATTTTATTTTGGTGTAACTTCATGCATTTTAGCAAAAACATTTGGAGTAAAAAGGAGGCTTCGATAGTTCTGTAACCATTAGCAATAAGTTGGTATTACAACCAGACAATGTAGCTCTAATTACCAACCCACCAATATCACTTGGAGTACAGACTTCTATGTTAGGGAAGTATGGTCCATCCTGATAATATTCTACAGACAATCAGAAAATACTTTAATATCTTGTCTGTAAGCATCGCATTTTATGGCTATCGTCGACTATGAGCACTTTAATCGATTGAAACATACCTCAGATAGACTCTCGGTAACGTTCCATAACTTGGTATATAGCAGCCAAAGCAGGTAGAAAGAATCTACTTCTGGGTAGTCTTGTACTCGAGTGAAAAAGATGTTCGAAATTTGACCAGAAACTTAATTAGAGTGAGAAGAAACACTAGAGCACTGAAGATGTAAGCTCCTTAGAGGAGTGCCCAGTATAGCTTTATTTTGGACCTAAATCGCAAGAAGAGGCTATTTATTACACTCTACGTTAAGTTACAACAAATACTTTTTGATGCAGTGTTGAGGTGTGAAGGGTTAAAATCACCATTCATTTAATTTATCATAAGCAGGTAAGCAAGTAGAGTATGGAACTCATAGCATCAACAAAAAATTAAGAAACGATAACATCGGCAAGTTTTCTAATAGGGGTACAATGCATCTATCAAACTATTTAGCTCAGTTAAGGTAAAGTTTCAGTTTTCTTCATTTAATTTTTTTAACAAGCCTCGTTAATACGAATTTAATTTAATTTTTTTCTAAAATTGTCAATCATTGTCGCCTGTTGTCTTGCATTACAACATATCTGAAACGCTTGTATTTCCCTGAACTGCATAGTTCTGTTGTGTTCATTACTTTTGTGGGTTTAAAGTATTAAGTTGCTCTCAAATGTACAATTACAATGTGTCTTCTCGTTCTGTCTCTTTCTCTTGTCATTTATTTTAAGCATCTGCACACAAACACATACACACATTTTTGTTTTTCTCTAATTTTATTATTTGAAGATAAATTATTATTATTTTGGGAGAGAAAGAAAAGAGAGAAAATAGAGAAAACAAGTAAATAAGAGTAGAATTTAATTTCTGACATTTATTTGAGATTTTTTGGTTAATGTTTATTGTAATTGCATTCTATTTTTGTTGTTGTTGCTTCTCCTGCTCTTCTTATAAACTCATTTTTCAATTTTTATTTTTTCTTAGTTGCCTGAGCACTCAATGCATTTTTGTAAATACGAAACTTAACAAAACAAAATTTGTATTTTGGTTAGTGCAAGTGTATGTGTGGGTGTGAGTGCTTTCGTAGAAGAGAGCGTATATTCCATCACTGTCGGTACTATGAATCAAAAAGAAAACTTTGGCACATGTACTGTGAGGTTGTGTGTGTTCTTTTAAATGTTAAATTTTTATTTAGTTATGCCTGTATATGTATGTGTACATTTAGGTTTTTATATGTTTGTTATAACATTATCAACGAATGCAGTTAAGTAACGTCGCTACACGCTTGACGTTGATGCAAATGATCCCATGTTGTCAAAACCAACTGACGTTTCTGTTTGCGTTTGACGTTTAATGTTCTTTTTAACTGCTCTTTTTTGTTTTTGTTTTCCTTTTGTACAATTCTCTTCTCTATTGTTATCATTGGTGTTGCACATTTTAGCGAAATTGCTGAAATGCTACTGTTAGTGTGTGTGGGTATCTTTTTGCAAGTATTGTGTTTTGGTGTGACTATTAGTGCTTTGGCTCTTGTCACATACAACAGCCATCGTCATCATTTCTACACAAACTTCAGCTTCTGGTTATACTTGAATATGCTTTTGTGTGTGTATAAGAAAGAAGTGCATTTTTTTTGCTATTGTTGTTATTGTATAGCTTTAGAAAGATGCAATTTTACAATGCGTCGCTTAGGGGGACACATCAAACAACTGTGTGTATATGAGAGTGGTTATTGTATAATTTTGCAAACATCTGAAGGCATGTTTCTTTCTCATTTTTATTTAATACTTTTTTTTTTAATAATTGTTTTTATGTTTTACACCCAAGTTGTGATGTTTATTAAACAGTGGATTAGGATAATGGCTTAAATGAGAAAATCAATATTTTTGATGCAAATTCTGAAAAGCAAAGTTCTGTTATACTGTACGATATGGTCTCTTTCTTTGTTCTCTGAAAGAGGAAGAAAGCGAAAGTTGTTGATCATTTCATTAGTGTGAGCTGATATAGTATGGAGTTACGCTATAAAACAGTGTTTTTCATATCGTTTTGAAAAATACAAATTCCAAAGTCAACTCGCACGACCTTGGCGGCCAATGGACTGCTTCAAAATGCGAAATTAATTGCTCACCGAATTCACCTCTCAATAGGTTAATGTTATCGCATGCCTTGTGGCATGTGGCAACATCTTGTTTAAACAACTTGTCAACCATGTAAGTAAAGTCGCTAAACATCGCAGGTGGTCGAATACAAAAGCACTTTTCGATTAATTAATATGATCGGAAAGGCCCAGCTGGCTATGGCACTGTAAATAAGAAAGATCTTTTGGGCGGATGACTGTTCGCCCGGTTCGCCAGCACCACTCGGAACAATTTTGAGAAGAAGACAGCAATAGCACCACTCGGAACAATTTTGAGAAGAAGACAGCAATATCTTCACTGGGTAGCCGACGAACCTAATCAGGCCAAATAAAAAGCAACAAATTCACAGAAAATATGCTTCGAAGTCTCCTCTTCCTTCCTGCACTCTGATTTAAGTACAACATTTAGATTGAAAAGGTGATATTTGAGATAGTAATGGCCTGTCAAGGAGCTAATAACTTTCTCAGAATTGCTTTGCCCATGTGGCGCAACTCTCTATTACAAGTGAAGTGTGTCATTAGGCGCTTCGCCTGCCTAAAAACCGGGCATTGTATCTAATATGACGAGCGGAGTTCATGCTTCTATTTATCGATCTTCCCCGTGGCCGTGGATCAGCTATTATCACAGTACGGCTCTGGTTCCACGAGACGAAAATGTACGGTAAAATGTACGTAATTTACAAAACAGATTTCGCATATAGGACGAAATTTGATAATAAAATTCAATGCGCTGCAAGCGTTGTTAATTTGTTAGTCTATTCATGGCTAAATGCCAGACCTTGCTGAGCATTTTTGGCCTTGCCACACGTCACAAATGGCTTTTAGCACTGAAAAACCAAATAGCAATAAAATTACCGTTTAGTAGGAGTTTATTGCCACTTTGATAGGGTTTGCCGTAGCTACTACACACGTATGTACCCACTGACATCGATTGTATTCCAAAAAAACTTGTTGGTGCATACATTCACCTAAACTCTCCTCAGAACATATTCCCTTAGAGGCTCCCTAAGTCTTCATTGTGTTGTGGCCCCTTACGTGCAAGAACGCATTCGCATTACGTATGGATATTGATAAACGTATACTGATAAACGGCTTCTTTTATGCCATGTTAGTTTTAAAATGTTAATGCAAGTCCCATTGACCTAGATATCTAATTCCCATGACTGCCCAACTGGAACAAGAGTTCCTTGAACCCGATTCTACTCTTAAAACTCCCTGAAAGGGACTTACTGTTAAAGTCGCTAGTAATGTTATAAAGTGATGCCTCTGTTGAAAATTGATACAACGACACATTACACACACTCTCATCATATAAAGGGTGATCCAACAATAATGCACGATGTTAATTATGAGTCACACCTTATCGTCAATTTTTTTGCCCAACCTAATTTGGCATTTCTTTGTTTCAGTGTTAGACAAATTCAATCATGGTGAGGTACACAATTGAGCAGAGAATTAAAACTGTCGAAGTCTTTTACGCCAATGGGCGTTCAAAAAAAAAAAAAAAATACATTTTGTGCACTTTGTGACTTTTTGGTCAAAATAATCGGCCAAATGTATTAACAACCCCAAGAATTTTACGCAAACTTCTGCAAACCGTGTCTGTAGGAAATGTAAGAACACAAAAAGTGACTATTTGGTGTGGTTTATGGGCTGGTGTCATCATCGTGCCGTGAATAGTGCTTGCTATCGCGGGATGATAACGAACTTCTTATAGCCAAAAATTGAGAATATGGACCTGGATGGTATATGGTTCCAATAGGATAGTGTCACTTGCCGCACAGCCAACGAAATAATGTCTCTTTTGCGCGAGAAATTCAATGGCTGTGTTATCTCATGTCGTGCCGACGTTAATTGGCCGTCACCATCATGTGATTCGACACCCTTGGACTTATTCCTTTACGGATATTTAAAAGAAAAAGTGTAGGTCAAAAGCCAAGAACGATTTAAGAGCTAAAGGCTGATATAATTGGGTACATTAACGACATTGAACTTCAATTATGTCTCAGAGTCATTGAATCATCAATTATGTCTCAGAGTCATTGCATCGCTGGATACAGGTATGCCACCAAAACCGCGGCGAGCATTTGGCCGATATTTTATCTCTCACATAATTGCCATAGATCCATACCTCTATCATAATAAAAAATATTAAGATAATTCTTCGAAAACCTTTTGTTTTATTTACAAATTACTGTACATATGTATAGTATTCCATGATTGAAACGATTAGCTTTTTTTGCGCTGGTTCGTCAACAATTATATTTTCTATGTCACTCCTATAGGGAGCATATTGGTTTACCACAAAGCATCCCATTGGTTTGTTACAGTTTCTTTAATCAACTTGATCTTTCAAGCTAAGTGGATGATCCTTAATCTACTCTAGTTTCCTCCATATGATTTTGCGTAGTGGTGAAGATCCTTGCTAACTGGTGGTGAGCTTTACTTTAGCATTATGATTTTTTTCCCAGTGGGTGGCGTGTTTTTCTGATAATTCGTCTGATGTTTGTTGTTTTTGCCAAAGGTATTAATGCTGGAAGGCTCTTCTTTATTTGATGGATGGAGTTTGTCTATAGGGAAGTTGAAGCCCTTTATTTAATATTCGAAACCACAACTAAATTTTTCTGCGTCCTGTCCTCTGCTGTCGCTCTAACCACTACATCATGCCACCACCCCAACAGTATGAACCAATAAATTTTTAATTATTGATATTGATCGCACGGAGCTCTCAGGTCTTGTATTTTTCACACAAAATTAGCTCTTTTTTCAATTTTAATATTAAAACTCGTAAAGCCTTCGTACTCCATGCTTTTCAAACAAACCTTCTTTCGTAAAAATACTCAGAATTTCAATTTCACTTTGCTTTTGAAATAAAATTTCGTTGAATTCACTTCACTGTACTTCTTCACTAAAATGTTGGTGACATTTATTCACAGTTTTTTTCTGTTTTCCCATATATTTTTTTATTTTTGAAATTTTTCATTTAAGATTAACTACTGTTTGTCTACATCTTCATCCGTTTCTTCTAGTGGTTCTTAATTTTGTATTTCCGTCTTACGAAGCAATCCTTTACCCCATTTCAAGTCCCCTGTTACATATAAAACTAATGAAAAAAAAAAACAGCGAAAAGCCACCAAAATATTATTTTTGTTGAATTACTGAAAAAAAAAAATTGAAAAAAAAACGCTGGAGGTTATAAAATTCTTTTGGCAATTTTGCTTCCTTTCTTTTTTTCGGGCTGCAGTTTTGTTTTCTCTCATGTAGTGGTGTTGCTGCCATTGTACTCGTAGATGGTATTTTCTTTGGTTTTTTCCTTCAACTCCTGGCACAGTTGTTGCTTTGGCTGTTGTTATATTTTTTACATATTATTACTCTTAATGTTGTTGTTATTTTTGTATTATTTTCTTGCTTCTTTTGAAAATATAAAACAAAAACCACATCACTACACACTTACGTACTACAGTCGTCATGACTTTGCTTTTGAATTGTAATTTATTTTTTAGTTTCATAGTAACTCTCACGAGGAAAGAGGATGTAGTTAAAGAGAGAGAAAGAGCGTAAGAGAGGAAAAGGAAACTAGAAAGTAATATCAAAAATACCTTAATGTTTTAGACACAATCACATATAAAGTACACTCATACCCTTACTAGTGTTTTCAAAGGACATTGTTGTTTGAGAGAAAGCTTTTAACTGGTTTTTGTTTTTGTTTTTGTTTTAGTTTTTAGTTTTTTGGCTCAGAGTAATATAAAGCATTCTTCAGCATAGTCACTCTATCAAACTGGAGCACACGCTGTCCGCTTAAAAACAAAGGAATGTACAGAAATATTGCGAACAAAAAGTAGAACAAACAATGCTTTCACCACACAGCTGTTGGTCTTTAGTTGGTTTTCGTGTAGCAGAAAAGTAAACAGCGAGTATCTATTGAATTTGATGCGTTGGTTTTAACTTTTTTTTTGGTATTTTTGGTTAAAGGTGTTCTTTGTACTGACAATGCATTGGAAAGATTTGACAAATAGCGTTGGTTTCTTAGTTAAACCATCTTTTTAGGCAGGTTTTTAAGTTATAGCGTTGGGTTATACGAGTTCACTTTGGTAATTCAGCGAATTTTTGTTTTCCCTGGAATTTTTAATAAATCACTGTCATCTTTAGCTTCTTCTTTTTATATCGACAACTATGTGAAGACAACAGAAATGAAGGATAGTGTGATTCCTTTTTTAATGCATAAATAAACCATCAGCGAAAGCCCCAGAAACGTTTGGTAATGATGCGCATTCCAGAAAACATCAAGTGCTTTGTTTCAGAGTCAGTAATCAAATTGATATTCAAGCTTAATAAATAATTAATTTGCGTGCCTCCATATGAATGTGTGTAGTGGTGAAGATCCTTGCCATGTGTTCTTCTTTCGCCACGCGTAATCTAGATAGTCAGGAGCTTCTTCAGATAGATCTGTGTTCGTCTTGTCCTCTGCTGTGGTACGAACCTGGGCCGCTTGTGTTGTATGCCTGCGCTTTAACAACTACACGAGGCTACACTTCATTCTCAGCTATTAAAAGCGTAAACTCAGTGTTGTACTCGTACCAGGATAAACGCTCCAGACTTTCCAGGTAGTTTCTCTCTAGTCTATAAATTTTTGGAATGATATTTGAAGGATATAAGGAAAAAGGCATGATATTTGTGAGGCTGTAAGAAACTAAATTCGGGGGTGAATTTGAATATAAAAAGTTATCGACGAGATTGGTGGCTTAATTTCACATATTCGACTATAAACGTAATTGAATGAAGTGTTTAGTGATAGTCAACTCGGAAAAGTTTTTACGATGCTCGGCATTTTCTAAATAAACATGGATCCATTGTTACATAACAGAGAGAGTGTTGCCCCCTGTAGGCAAGGCTAAAGCTGTTATATCGGCTAAGAAGTTCTGGGTAAAAGTTTTTTTTTGTGATTCCCACGATGTCATTCATCAAGATAAGCTTAGAAAAGTTAAAACACGATTATAATCAAATATTTAATGTTGATTTAGAAAAATGGTTATTTCTTCTACGGAAGCTAATAGGTGTGGTCTCACTATAGCAAATACCATAGAATTGAGTTAAGGACTGCTACCACATTCAGCATACTCTTTGAATGAATACCTTTGGAAGTGCTCCCCTTTTTTAAATTTTGTGGAAATGGCTAAACTGTGAAAGGTCTTTGGATAAGCAAGAGCTGAGGTCGCCAATATATGTCAAGTTGTATCATACACTTTGGTTGCAAATATCATACAATTTGGTTATCTACGTAGACGACATCTATATTCTGGTTCACAGACATTGTGATATGTAGCGAAAGATGTATGCTGCACAGGTAGAGGCATACAGAAGAGTGTTGTGAATAAAAATCGTCAAAATCACTTCAAATCCTATCTACTCTTTTGCAGATGACAGTAATATTTGTCATTTATATTCTTTTATTCGTAGGCCGAGCCTTTTGGAGATTGGGACGAAAAGGCGGAATATGAACAACACGCTTACAAACAATCTCCAAGAGGGGTCGCACAAATAGTGTCGACTTTAATGAACGCAGGACTCATTACTGTTTTCTGACACACAGACGTTATGGTGGGATGTGATCTGTTATCATGGGTAATGCACTTGATGTTCTGGCCATTAGACTTCATTGTGATATTCGTTGGAATGACCTCATAATTCGAGTGTCGAAAGAAGCACTCAAGTGTCTCGGCTTCTTAAGACGGTGTAAGAAATACTTCACTCCATCTGATCTCCTGAATATAGTATTTACATGACCTGTATCCAACCTAAAATGGAATACAACTCTCATGTATAGACTCTCATGTATAGACTATTTTGGAGCTTCTCGACCGCGTACAGGAGAGAGTAAAGGTGCTTGTTAATGACGGTAGGGAAGCCAATTCTATTGGTTCCTTAGAACATCGTAAACATATTCTTTCATAGTAACCGTATCTTTCGCAGAGCGCATCCCTTTGCACTTGATTGTCCAACGAAGCGCTCAATGCCTTATAGCGGAATTTGTATTTTAGTCGCACAGTACGTTTGTGCAACAATCTTCCGGCTAAAGTTACTCTGCCACTTACGATATGGGTTAATTTGAATCGATCGTCCATAAACACTACTCCCTCTTTCCTCCTTTTCACAACCTATTTTGTTAAAACCAGCACAATGATCTCAGCTGGTCTTTTATAAATCAAAATCGCCGAAAGTTAAAATATGTAAATCAGCGTTAATAATGTAGTAAATCTTCAAATTGGAAAAAAAATTGTAGGATGTTTCCTTTCGATATCCGGCGGATTAATTGCTGACATCTAAGACAGGATAAGCATAAGCAGCCAAATTTATGGCTGGTGGCAATCTACACATATCACCTTAAGCAGGAAAGTTATTATCTTGAACTCACGTATAAAGTTTTAAAACGCAACAGTTAGGCATGTCAAACCAAGTTTCTTTTATTAAGGAAATTATGGAAATGTAAACGGATTGGATACACCCTGAGAAATCTCGATGATTACATAGCTAATAATCGGAAGATCAGCCCATGCTGAGAGATGACACAGAGGCAAAGAAGGATGACTGGTAGCCATATGAAATGTTTGTACCTGAGCAAGTAAAAATAATATCTTATAGTCCTATGACCCCTGGCGATGATGACAAACATCAGACAAATGATCAGGAAAACACTCCATCTACTGGGTTAAAATTGCAATGCTAAAGTAAAGATCACCACCAATTAGCAAGGATCTTCACCACTACGCATAATCATATGGAGGAAGCCACAGTGAATTAGTCATCTACTTAGCTTGAAATATCAAATTGATTTAAGAAATTGAAATAAAGTATTGGACTCTTTGCGGAAAGCCAATATGCTGCCTGAAGAAGTGACGGAGAGAACAATATATGTATTTCTCTATCGTTAAGAAGTCTTCTAATTGTGAATTTCTTTGACCTATAAGAGCTTAAGTCGTTTTAAAGCTGTTGTTTTTGCAACTTCCCAAGTAAGGTTACGCCGCCCTAGGTCTTAGGGAGTACTCCGGCTCCTGGAGCACAAAGAATTACACTCTAGCGCCATTGTGATGATGTCAGATTTTTTCTTTTTTTTGTGATTGAATGTTAGATCCCATTTCCATTCTCTTTTTCTTCAATATTAATCAATAATTCCTTAGTTAGTTTTCTATATAAACCAGGAGGCTAACTCTCGCTTTCGTATACGTTTTAATTTTTATTCGTATGAACAAGTTTTTGACTATTCTCTTATTCGATTAGGAATAAAATGAGTCGAAATTTTTAATGATGAGTTTCGATAATAAGCAGCATTTCAAACCAAGCTTACGTTCGTTTTTACCCGTAAGCAAAGAAGAATGCAAAGTAAAGTTTTAAACAAAAGAAAGTTCGAAATTTATTTGCGAAGACTTAATAAATTTTGTCATTTTATGTCCAAAGTGGCAGAAATAATTCCATGCAAATGAAATACTTTGAACCCTTATGGCAATGCAAACAGATTTAACAAAAAACAAAATTTCTCATGCCAAATAGTTGCCAATTAGTAGGGTTAAACAACTTCGGGAGCAGCTTACCATTTAATTTAAAGTTTAAGGTCCACTAACAAATGCAACAGGCTTAGAAGTCGTAATCGAGGGTCCAAAAACTTATAAAAGTTTTCGAAGATAATTTTAAAAATTAATTACATTTTTTTTTTTTTTTGTTTTGATAAAATGCTGAGGTACTCAAGAAGTTTACCATAATATTTCTCATCGAACTAAGTACATTATTCTTTCTCATGGAGTATAAAATGTAGATCAAATGACTTCTATTTGCGGAAAAAAGACTAGACAATGGCATCGTTTACCCAGTTCAGTGTGTCTAAGAATATCATTTTATTCGATCCCAAATATTTTAGTCTATAAGTCAGATTATTGAAAATGCTAAGATTTCAGTAGAGCAACATATCATAAAAAACATCATCGCTTAAAATCATGACTACAACTGCTTTAGATTTCCCAAAAATTCGTATATCGTTTCTCTTTTTTTATTTCTCTGAAATATATGTTTTCTACTAAATAAATAACTACTCTTTTCCATACGCCACCCCCTAAAACAAAAGTCCGTCTCACCCTAGAAACGAGGAATTTGTTTTTTTATAGAGTAGAGTTTAATAGTATTGGATCTATTACTTCTTCAGTTGTTTTCATTTTATGTTTGTACCAACTAACGTATGAGTGATATTTATAATCATTTATAATTTATTGTAAAGTATACGCTGCGTGGTACCCATACATTGCCAAAGACAATTACATACTACGTACACCAAACCCATATAGATAATGAAATCAACCAACCACGCATTAACAAAACAAACAAAAGAAGCAAAAATTTAGAAGAAAAATGAGAGAAAAAATTGAATAAATTACGGTTCTGAAGAAAAGGAGAAAGAAGAGCATAAAACTAGTTTCACTTTGACTTGATAAATGATGTTGAAATGCTAAAAAATTCGTTTTTATTAATAATTCATAATAGTTTTCATTTTTATTTATCTTTTGATAATAATTTTGTTTGGTTTTGTTTGTTTGTTTGTTTGTTCTTCTCTACGTATCTCATATAAAAATTTTTATTAATGACAAACAATTTTTATCTTCAATTCATTAATTTCTTTTCTATCTTTTGTTCTCATTTCTTATCTCTTTTGTTTCTGTTTCTCTCTCTCTCTCTCTCTCTTATTATCTCTGCAGTTCCCATGATGAATCACCATACAATGCCAAAATTTGGTTTTGGACCATATAAAAAAACTGGAGTGGGTAGTTTTTATTTGCCCAAAATCTTAACCACTGGCACTGGCTGCAGCGGTAAAGTTGCCCTGGAATTGTCACATGGCAAAAGTAAACAATTAATATCGTTGCCATCCGAAAAACTGGACAGTAATAAACGATATTTTGTCACATTTACCGTCAAGGAAACAGAGAAACAACAACAACAACAACATCAGCAGCAGCAGCAGCATCAGCAGGGTGCCACTAATTGTGAAAATAAAGGAGGCCAGGGGCCTGGTACCATCGCACAAACAGTACAATGTTCATCAACTTCCGAACAAAAACAATAAAAACCAAAATAATTATTGCCAGGATTGTATAGAAGAGGTATAACGAATTCCCATTAAAAGAATTTATTTAAAAAAATTAATAAAAAGTAAATAAAAAACGAAATATTTTGATTGTAAAAGTTGTAAAAGTAGTTAAGCCATGAAGATATTGTATTCCAATATGAACAGATGAGTACGAAGTAAAGAAAATATAAATAAATTGCATTTAATGTTTAAAAATCAATGAAATTATAAAACAAAACAAACGTATTTGTTGGGAAATTTTTGTTTCATTTTTAACCAAATAGATTTTTTAAGGCTTTTCAACTATTTTGTTGTATTCTCTATAAAAACTTAATATGTTTCTTTATTTGTTTTATTTATTTATTTTTAAATTTTTTAAATATCGTTTTGGAGGTGTTTCCTTCTTTGGTTTTATTATTTTTTGTTTTTTTTTTAACGTTGGCGAATTGGTAATTTTTCATGCCATTTATTTTGTTTCATGCTCCATTTCTCTAAGTCAAATCGCCATTTTTTTATCGCAATTTTTTGAAACAAAATATCAAACAAATAATCTTAAGTTTTGTTGCAGCTGATCATCTGTGCTTTGTGAACACCATTTCCGCTACACTTTTAAAATTAAAAAATGGTGAGTTACAAAGAGTGATATTTGGCTCAATTAGACCAAATATTAGTTGACTATGTTGGAACCGTATGCTCAAAATATTCCTCCTGTACAGTATTCTTAGCATAGCATGTATTTCAAAATTGAAAACTAATATATATGCTGCAGCATTTTAGGATACTTTATTCCTTCATTGAGATAAATGACTACATGTCATGTATGGTAGATCATTTATGGGGGTCACCACTCTTGTGACTCCTTGCGATCGGGGAGATATTTCGAAAATTTGATCCAATGGGTGCTAAGGTGGTTGCTTATACTGATGACGTAGCTATACTTGTTGGTGCTAAATGTTTAACAACATTGTCATAATTAATGCGAGATGCTTTACGCATCAATCCAGCGAAGGCAGAACTTGTTCTATTCACCAGAAAGTGTAAAGTCTCACCCTTCACGCTGTCAGTTAGCAATGGGATGACATCCTTGACCGTAGACCAGACTGGAAAAGGAACATCGAGGATCGTACGAAAAAGGGTTTGTTGGCACTCTATTCCTGCAAGAACTCAATCGGTAAGAATTAGGGTTCAAAGCCGCATGCTGTTCATCGGCTGGGCAGCACGGTGCTACTCCCCATTCTTACCTATTTTTGCCTTGTTTGGTCGCAAGCGGTGGGTGGTAGGTTGGAATTATTAAAACTGAGTAGTGTGCAGCGTTTCTCCAATTCGCTCCTCATCACGGGGGCGCATGTAGGAGTACTTCGCAGGTGACTCTGAATGTGATACTTGACGTCAATTCTTTGACACTTAAACTCATCTTCAAGCAGCCAGGAGTGCTCTACGGCTCAGGGAACTGGGCTTGTGGCGGGATGCGGATTATGGATGTGCGCATCCCCTGCGCCGCCTCAATTATAGTCTCGTAACGAATGGATGGTCAAGTGACTATGTCCTGTCGACCATGAGTTTTGAGACTGTATAGATGGTGATACCGACCAGGTATGATTAGCAGGGGTGTGATTCATATCTTGGTGGTCTGACCTCAGTTACAGACCAATCGAAGAAGGAGGAAGACACCGATGCTGGCGTCTACTGCAAATAGCTTGACCTTAGTTGTTCTTATAAGTCGAATGGCGGGTAAAGTGTCTAACTGGGCCATTAGTTAGTGGGTACAGAGAATTTTGCACTAGGCCCAAAGATACCCGCCTTTACACCCATGTCAGCTCTTGATCCATCTGCAAACCCTTCAGGCTTCTGGAATTAACAAAAAGTCTCGAAATCTATTTTACGAGTTTAGTAAACTTCCCTCCGGTCGAGAGCTAGTTGAGGATTTGTGTAGCTTGTTACTGAATACACGACCATATGATCCGGAACTCGCATATTTAAAGCACTTCTTCACAAAGATGTGCAGGGATGTTAGTTGCCCACTTACTACATAGGCATGTTGCAATATTTGCGAGATAGCACAGACGATGACCTCACGCTCCGACCATTCCTGGATAAAAGTAATAACATTCTAGGCTTAAGCCAACTTCTTAATGCTTTAGTCCTTGAAATAAATAGGCAACATATAGTAGAAGACAACGCTAACTTGTGGCGCGGCGCTAACACACTCTTGCCTTAACAAATATTGGCCTACTGGCCAAATGCTCATTCAGCTAAGATATGACAGCTTGCATTTGTAGTGTACAGCACTTTAGTTATGTACATAACTTTTCTATAAATTCATTTATATCCGACTTAGCAAAAAAGCCAAAATCCTTGTCGAAAGCAAAGTAAAACCGTAAATGCTACTCAACTAAAGGTACGAATTGTTGAAATTATGGACATAAGAGCTTTCAAAGCTTCACTAAAAATGGTGTAAAATACAACAGATTTTCGCGTTTTTCCTATTTTTCATCGAATTTTTTATTGCTTCCTGTTGTAGCCGCAATTGTCTCTTCGCTGGTCAGTTGATTTGTTTTCTTAAAAAAAAAATTTTTTTTTCTACTTTCTTTTGCGCTGCATTTTTTCTGTCTGCAATTTTCGTAACAATGTTTTCCCAATAGTTTCTTGAAAGTTTCCCAGTTCACCGAAGGCAAGAAATCAGTTGTTCTTGCATTTTTCTTATTTGCTTTTCATATTTTTCATCTTTTTGTTCAGCTTAAGAAAATTGTGTTGTTGTTGTTTGTATTGCTTGTAAAGTTTTTTTGCGAAGCAATAAGCAATGCGATATTCATTCATGTACGGTGGACTTTAATGTGCCAAGAGTAAGGGCGTTTTAGATTAAAATGTCGACTACAAGGTACCATTTTTTTTCTCCGTCACTCCTCTAGGGAGCATATTGGCCTTCCACAAAGCATCTATTGCTTTATTTCAGTATCTTCAATCAATTTGGTATTTCAAGCCAAGTAAATGATTAATCCGCTGTAGCTTTCTCCATATGATTTTTTTTTCTGTAGTGGTGAAGATCCTTGCTAATTGGTGGTGATCTTTACTTTAGCATTGTAATTTTTTCCCAGTAGGTGGCGTGTTTTTCCTGATCATTCGTCTGATGTTTGTCATCATCGCTAGAGGTATGCGAGAAGGTTCAGGGTGGCTTTTTTCTTTATTTTTTTTTCAAGATGGAGTGTTGTTATTAAACATTCGAAACCACAATTAATTTTTTTTTCGTCAAGTCCGCTGCTGGGGCTCGAACCTGGGTCGTTTGTGTTGTTATGCGTGCGCGCTGACCACTACACCACGCCACGCCATAAGGTACCATACATCGTGTAAAATTAATTAAACAAAATTACTATTGGAAGTATCGCGTTTTGTACCCATGACACCTGACAAGCTGTGTGATGAAATCATTATAAATCTTCCGAAAAAATGTGATTTCATCGATAGGAAGCACTGGAGAGGCATAATCTTGTAAAGCGTGGTAAATAAGATAACTGCACATATTATAATCAGAAGACTCTCGACAAAAATTTGCCAATCATTCTGCAATAGCCCAGTTGGCTTTTACTTCGGAAAATCTTGTGTTGACCTAGTAAACAGTTTTAGGATTATCGTTGGGTAGTCAGTGGAATGGATATCATCATTATACCTAATTTTTATAGACTTTGGGAAGCCCTTTGATACACTCAACCATAACGCCTAAATGAACTCGCTGATGTGCAAGAGTGTCACCAAAAAACTAACTCGGCTAATCAAAGTCCTGTACAAGAATGCCACTTGCCGTTTGTTGCATGAAAAACAACTGAGCAACAGGATCATGTTGAAAACTGGAATTACACAAAATTGTGTCTTAGCACCTCTACTTTTTAACTGCGTCCTTGATGCAGAAGCGAATAAGCCTACATAGAGGACCTAGATTATGCCGATGATATATGCCTACTTTGTCACTCGTTTTCAGAGATACAGTCGAAAATTTCCGTCATCAGTGACGAAAAAACAAAATTTCTCCCCATCAATAGTAACACAGATAAGTAGCCATTTCTTCGTATGTGATCAAGATATTGAGGATGTTAAGTCCCTCTGCTACCTGGGTAGCACAATTGACACAACTGGTGGTTCAGCAGCATAAACAAGACTAGCAGTGCATTCGCCCAGTTAAACCCGGTTTGAAAATCTTATAATATTTCGAAACAAACCAAAATCAGGTTATTTAACTCCAAAATAAAATCCACTTTGTTATATGGATGCAAAAACTAGAACATGACACCAAGTGACATACAATGCCTTCAGCTGTATCTCAACAAATTCCTCCGCAAAATCTTACGGATTCTCTGGCCTGTAACAATATACAACAACCAGCAGCCTATTCGAACGAAAAAAGTAAGCGGAAATGACATTGGTTATATCACACCCTCCGTAAACCAGACGATGATTTGATTGCCAAGCAAAGCCTAGTTTGGTACACTCAGGGTAACAGACGAGTCGGGGGATCTCTGACGACAGAGCTTTTGAAATTGTGAATGAAGTGGAACGGAGTTAAGTATTGAGATTATTAGAACAATCTTTTATGGCCCACTGCTTCCTCGAAGAGTGAAAGGAACATATATACATATTTGTGTAGGGTGGGCCATTTAAAAATTTAAATTTAAAAATGTTTTAAAACAAAAACAAATTTGAAATGTTGCCAAAATATTTTTTTGCTATGAAGTACAATTGTTCCGGTTAGAAATGGAATATTTCATTCATATGGCTGGCGCGGCAGGCCTCATAGTACTTTTCGTGTGTATGGGGTCATATATCGGCAATGGCATCACGAGTGTTGGCCTTCAAATGCTCAATTGTCTCTCGTTTGTCGGCACGGCACTTATCTTTAACAGCGACCTGCAGAAAATAGCCCAACGATAACAAATCGCAGCTTCTTGGCGGCTAACTGGCATCACCATTTCGGCAAATTAAACGGCCATCAAACATATGATGCAATAAAGCGATTGTGGGAAGTTGCACCATGCTGTTGAAACCAAACATCGTTCAAATCAATACCATGAAGAGCGGACACAAAAAATCGGTTATCATAGTGCGATAGGTGTCTCCATTGCCAGTAATGGTTAGGCCGTCCTCATTTTCAAAGAAATATGGGCCAATGGTGCCTACGAATCAGAAACCGCACCAAACAGTCCTTCGTCATGGTTCCATTGGCTTGTGTAAGACCACATTTGGGTTTTCAGGGCCACAAATACGGCAGTTTTGCTTACGAACGTAGCCACCAAAGCTAGAAATGAGCTTCATCCGAAAAGATGATTTTCATTTTCGTCTCTGCTTGGTAATAATTTCCAATATATCCCAACGTTGTTCAAGCGTAAATCGATTCATTTCGTTAAGTGGAATTTTGAATTTTGTGACAGAATAGAATAGAATGACATAAGTATTGCCAGATTCGAAATAACCGCTAGTACTGTTGGAAATAAATCGAATGTCAGTTAAATTCACATTTTTTCACAAAAGTAAATACATACTTTCTCTATCCAAGTGCTAATTCTGAGTATGTGGTAGGGTATTCAGGCAACTCTATAAAGGATGTTTTTCAAATTATCCCATATGCATGTGTTCGTCAATGTCATTACACACAAGTACGTCATTATGAATTAATGCACTCCAGTCCGCAGCCACACGCTTGAAGGCTACATTCCTGACTTCTACCAGCAATCCATTTGTTCATTATTCACGAGTATATATGTATGAATATATAGATATGAGTGTTTAACTTGCTGTATGTACATACTTATGTATGTGAATGTTAGAAAAAATCTTTCCTTTTAAATTCAGCTTACCGCCCTACAAAAATATGTTTTATGTTGCTATTATTGTTGTTAATATTATTATTGTTGTTGTTGTTATTTGTGTTTCCTTTGTGATTAATAATTGCACATCTAAAGTAAGTAAAACAAGTATGAAGGAGTACGTACGAAAGAATTGTACAAAAAAAGGGAAATGAAATTAAATAAAAATAAAAGAAAAGGAAAATCTCAACGCACGCTCAAGTACTCATCAGACTCATCATCATTTTGGCTTTAAACATCAAAGTGAAGTTTAAGGAGACTAAAAACAAGAAAAAGCAGAGATAGGGAGAGAGAGAGAGGATGTGAAAAGAAATGAAATTATGTATGAATGCAGACATACACAGAGACACAGACTTTTAGACTAATACAGAGTTAGTTGTTAAAAGCATACATACATATAGTAATACAATTTACATACAAAAACAGGCACAGAAAAAATAAAAATAAAATTTGAAAAATATGTAGTAACGTATGTTGGTATAATAAATGCAAATGGATGCATAAATACTTTAAGTCATAAACACTACTATGCTAATCGATAAAACCATGGAAGATGATTTAAATACAAAAAATATGAGAGTTTTCGTATATCCAGGAACAAACCGAAAGCATAAACTTCTATTTGAAAATTATTAGGAAACAAGTAAAAAATTTGCTTAATTTAAGAAGATTAAGTTTCGCGTAATTCTCAAAAAGTGTTTAGTTTTGCTTTCGACTGTACTCCCATACGATCGCATTTGCATAACTAACATTTATTTTCATTTTATTTTTGTTCTCTCAGTTATAATGTCAGTTTTATTATCGCGTATAATTTGCAAAAATTAAAGTGAAAAACAAAAATTAAATAAAAACAAGCATTTCATTATAAGACATAGAAAACTACGTAAACGTATTCAAACAAAAACTAGAGTAACCCTCCTCTCTTTGCTGGGAGTCTCAGATGTTATATCTATAAAATGTATTTCTCATAAAAAAATTAAAGGAAGACACACATTTTATATTGGAAAAACATACCATCACAGAAGGACAACTTATTTTTATACATGTAAAGGGTCCGTCAAATAAATTTTTTTTTTTTTTTGAAAATGCTTTTAAAAAAACTACAGAATATTTTCTCAAATTTCTTCTTTTATTTGAAAGTACAATCCTTCCGGTTAATAATGGAAAATAATTTCATTCAAATGGCTGCCTCGGCTGGCCATGCAGTAGCCTACACGATCGATCAGTTTTTAAGCACATTATCGATTGTGTGCAGCTGTATTTCACCAATGGCTTTACGAATATTGTCCTTTAAAGCGTCAATTGTCTCTAGCTTGTTGGCGTAACACTTATCTTTGACGGCATCCTACAGATAATAGTTCAACGGTGTCAAATCGCAACTCCGAGGTGGCCAAACGACATCAACTCTGCGGCTGATAACGCGATCTTCAAAAACAGGGCGCAAAACATCGAGTGTAGCTTCGGCTGTGTGGCACGTAGCGCCGTCCTGTTGAAACCAAATGTTGCTAATGTCCTCCTCTTCAATTTTTGTGAACAAAAATTTGTTCAACATGGCCCGATAACGATCGCCATTGACTGTAACGGCCACTCTTTGCTCATTTTCGAAGAAAAATGGCCCAATTATGCCTCTGGACCAAAATCCGCACCAAACAGTGACTCGTCTTGGGTGTATCGGCTTTTCAATGTATGCGTGCAGATTTTCTGTGCCCCAAATGCGAAAATTTTGCTTGTTTACATACCCGCCAAGATCAAAATGAGCTTCATCTGAACACATTGCACACATTCTGCAATATTACCAAGATTTTCAAAGTAATTTCGCAATATTTTCCAGCGTTGTTCAAGCGGAAGGATAAAACTAATTATCTGTCAAATCAGATATGAGCTAAGTGTTACCATTCACGAAATAAGCACTAGTTGAAAAAATACGTTAGATGACGGACCCGATACGTATATCGATAAAAATACATTTATAAGTAGCTCTGACTCAGTGTGCTTTATGCAACACTCGCTTATCCAATCTCTACCGCTTTTTGGCTGATGTGTATAAATAACGTAGCTTTAACTGTTACCGTGTTCCACGCGTGCAAAATTCCATGCTTATTATCAATGGGAGTTGCCACGCCCACTTATTTAAACTTGCACAGTTACTGACAAATTTTGAAGCTTTTTCTACTACCATTCTCAAGGTATACAAAAATTATTAGTTACTACATATGGGAGATAACATGCCCACTTGTCCGATTTCGCCCATTTTTTAAGTGATGATTTGTATTAACCACCAAATCATAGGGGCCAAATTCAGAAAGTTTTAGTTTTAATATTCTCATACAAAAATAAATATTTAATTGGTTTGGGAGGTAGCACTCTCACTTATTTGGTTCCACTTACTTTTTGACTGATGATTTGTATTATTTACGAAGTCATTTAGATTAAATTCAAAAACTTCCACTTCAACCGTTTTCAAGATATACAAAAATCAATAATTACTTTGTATGGCGGGTACCATATCCACTTAACCAATTTCATTCATTTTTCCCCTGATGATTTATTTTGATTACCACGCCGTCTAGACCAAGACAACCACCACTACAACCATTCAAAACGTTTTCGAGATAGACTAAAATCAATATTTATCTTGTATGGGAGATACCACGCCCACTCATCCGATTTAATCTACTTTTTAACTGATGATTTCTATTGACTACGAACATATTTAAACCAAATTTAGAGACTCTTACTGTTACCGTTTTCAGATATGAATAAATAAATACTTGATGGACATGGCACTGCCTGCTTAAAAAGACGGCAATCAGCAAAGTTAAACCTCTCCAATGCATGTTTTTTTTTTTTTTTTTGGTAAATCGGTTGAGTTAATTGACGAACATAGGAAAACTGGTTTTGATATTGATATACTAGGTCAGAGTAAAAAGCTCTGGCCCTCTTGCTTCCAGGCCTAGATTTATGCTATCGATAAAGCTACTAAGTGTTTCCGAGAACTAGATAGGGAACCTATGGATATTGATAACTACGAGTCGATTTATGCAATAATTAGATTGAATGTCTCCTCACTGGAGCAACGTAGGCAACACCGTGTTTTTCTGAAATGGGTACGGAGTTATGGGGGCTCCCTAGTTAATTATTTTGCTAATAAATTTTCAATTAGAGGGCCATTTATGTAATTTGCACAGATGGACATACATGTTCCATTGGAAGCGTTATTGAAAGTGATATTTGAGTGCACGTTGAGCAGTGAGTCCTAGTAACGGGTGTTTTATAGTTACACAAGTTACACGACTTTAAATCATAATAAAACAGACAAATATTTATAATATCAACGAATCTGGCTTTTTTGGATAGAAAATTTTATGACATTAACGTTTAAACATGACTTCGATCATGTGGCCGCCACGGTTATATTTTGAACACCGATTTTCTCAAAAATTTTGGCAATATATGTGGCCGTATTTCGTCAATAACTCTTGGATTGTTGATATTTAGATGTTCAATTGCCTCTCGCTAATCGACTTAGACATGTGACATGGAAATAATCCAATGGTGTTAAATTACACCATTACTTGAAATTACTTCTTCATCAAAAGTTTCTTTGAGTAAATCGATTGTAACGCGTGCTGTGTGGCATGGGGCTCTGTCCTGTTGGAACTACATGTCTACAAGATTACCAGCTAATTGAGTACGAAAAAATGTCTAATAATGTCGCTATACCGTTCGTTGACAGTAACATTCTAACCATCATTGTTTTTAAGACATATAGACCAATGGCTCCACCAGCTCATACACACAAAACCGTAAGTTTCTGCGGAAAAATGCAAACACCGAATGCTAGAATTTTTTTTTTACCCATTCAACCCAAAATGAGCTTCATCGAGGAATAAAATTTTGAATAAAAGTTCAATATCAATATCAAGTTGTGCTTCAGTCCATTCGCCGAATTGGAGGGGTTATAAGTTTATCCATAATGAAATGTCAAACCGAACTAAACAAAATGCCACTATCAGCTGTTAAATCTGTTGTTAAAATAGCAGTGTTGCCAACTCAAAGTCATTAACCTCTAAGAAAACACCCGATATTTAAAATGTTCAGTGAAAAGGGTTGTAAGGGAAAAGGATTGGTCCTTCTTGACTCTTGGAAGGCTTTTTGAAGTTATAACTACTAAACACTGTATGATTGGACGTATGTCTGAGCATATAGGTAACTCATGATATAGTTACTGTGGCAGCTGTCAGGATGAGGAATCGGTACAACAGCTTTTTTGTGTTGAGCTTGGACTAAGTCATTTTGTACACTCTTTTTCATGATCTAGACAGTGTCGGCTTATATCACTGACGAATCTAGTAAATAAAGTCGCTGGGAGCTAAATCTGGAGAATACAGTGGGTGGGTAAGCAATTCGAAGCCTAATTCATTAAATTTTTTACACGACTTAAGAGTACACGCGGCAACTACTTTGAACAGAGCTTTCGCATATTGTTCGTGTAATATGGTAAAAACACTGCCATCTGATATCTTTACAATGTCAGCTTCAATTTGCGATCTTTCATAACCAATTTATGTATTTATGTTTGTATGTTTTCTTGTATAACAGCCTCATTTGGTCGTTCACTGCCCTCTGCATCATTTGTGCTGATACGACCACGTTTAGTATCAGCAAACCACTTCTCTACCATTTGTCTCGATGGAGCAGAGTATTGATAATGTTTATCAAGCCATTATTTGGTTTCCACTGTATTTTTTTATCAAAAAGTAATTTATCAAAACTCGAAACACTTTTTATTTCTTTATTTTAATAATAAAGCAACATAATGCTAAAACTCACGAATCAATAGTCAGCTTGCTGTCCAATTTATACACCTATCGTTTGAAGGTTAAGGAACGCCCTCTAAATGGCAAAAACGAGTGTATCTTTTTAATTCAACCACCGGGTTTTATTTTTTTGTGAGTTTTTTTTTTGGGTTTCATAAATGCTTCCAGTTTTTGTTCAAGTCGACAATACTATTGATGGGCTCAAGGCGGCATTGTGTACTATGAGCTGTTAAAACTCGGTGATCGGAGCAGACTGCAATTACTTTGTTTGAACCATGCATTATGAGAAAAACGGTTGAAATATAAAGACAGACATAATTAAGTTATTCTTTTGCCTAACACATCGATCAAATGACACATCCGCCGTATTCTCTGAACATTGCTTCGTCTAAATATTGACAGCAGCCATGGATACCATAATACCTGTCTAAATTACGAAACACATTCGCTTTACAGCAAAAACTACCTCGCTATACTACTAAAAAATCGTGGATTCAGTGTTTTTTAACAAAAAAGTGTAAGGGAAGTAAACGCCACACATATTCATCACGTTTTACGGCATTTAGATTTAGGACCTATATTTTCAAAACCTATCTAGGCCGCATAAATAGGTATAAGTTTATCTTTTAGCAGGTCGCCGATTCACTTCCTTTGAAGAAATATAAAATCGGCTTCAAACTTGGAACACCTTAAAAAACGATAAGTTTTTCTGAGACGGGATTTGAACATTGATTCAGAGGTGGGGAGAAGATGTAAGCAGTGATTTGATACATTGGTTATTTCATTATCTCATTTGAGCTAAAAACTAAGAAAATCTTTAAATAAAAAATCCATTCGGCTTTTTTTTGAAATATAATACCCAGTGAGTTGCCAACCCTGCATCATACGGACTTATTTGTATCTATTGGAAATGAAACTTTTTGATTTTCACTCGATATGGCATACAAAATATGCGTATTTATTTAATTTAATATGTGTTTGAAAGTTATTTTATTTCTAATGATGCAATTATTTACTGAGTAACGCAATATAAAAATAAGATTAAGTTTTTTAAATAGATACTAAGAAAAATTCTCTCTTTAATAAATAGTTGGTAAATAATTGCTTTTTTCTACCTCCTATGCCACAATTGGGCTCCAAAAAAAAATTAAGTAAATTACTTAAACCGATTACTTTAACGGATATTGCTGTTATATCCTTGTCTGACAATATATTATTAATTAATATTATACTCTTTTCACAGTTATATTTCCATATAATATTCGTTAAAGTTTTATGAGATACTTGTCTAGACTAAAGTACTATTTTAAGAGTGTCTGTCAAGTTTGATCGATTGAGGCAAAAAGTACAATTTTCACTACACACCCACATAAAAATATAACTGTTTAACGGTTTAGTTATATTGTTAACAAGCAAAAATTATAAAACATACAGCAAAAAACATAAAAATATGTATTTATTTACTTCCAAGCACCCATAATCATTTGGATATTAAAAGTGTTGATACGTATGACATATAATTTCCAACAATAATACACTTAAGGTTCTCACACTTTATTCCTGGCAATTAAGATTTTTTATTTAATTTGTTTTCAACAATCAATAAGTGGCTGTGTCACATACCAAGTGTCATCTACTGTTTTACCATTTATGTCTGTGTATTTATGTATATACTGTTGGCGTATTTTTGTCAATAAGTGTACATACATATACGCTACATATGCGTATGTCTATGAAGGAGTGGACAGATAATTAATATATTAATTTTTGCCTGACTGTTGCTGACTATTTCGTATGTTGTTGACAATTGTTAACATGTTTGTCCTTGTTATCAATAAATACGTAAATATGTTGTATATGCACGGGCACTTGATATCTAAGTATTTGACTGGCTGCCTGCCTGCCTGCCATTCTGCCATTCTGCCATCCTGCTTGCTGAGTGTTGTTAAGTGGATGAAATCTTATTGCATATCAACTCCCTCTCCTTCCTAAATTCATGTGTTATTTACACACATCCCGAGAAGGAAATGTATACAAAACATGTGTATCACATTTGTAAGTTTGAATTGCAAGTTTATATACAGGGTGTCCGCCGGGCAGGTATATTAATTTGTTTGTTTATAATGTTTAATTATATGAAAGCGAAGGGATCTTATATTGATAAGTGTTTTGCTTAATGTCGGCAATTATGTAGGGAATAGAATATCAGATAAATGCCGCCTCTGTTAGCCTTACAAATGCGAGCCGTTTTGGGCACATTCTTCATTAATATATCACATATTTCACGCGGTATTTCATTAATTTCATCACGATATCCCCACAAGAAGAAGTCCCGAGCAGTCAAATCAGGCGACCGTGGAGGCCAATCAACATCACTATTCCTTGAAATTTGTTGTGCAAAGAGGCTTCGCAGCAATTTTATTGTAATCTTTGCTCTATGCGATGTGGTACCGTCTTGTTGAAAACACATTTTAGTCAAGCCCAGAGCATGCACCTGTAGCGTTAAAACTTCTTCAATCATATCACGATATCACGCAGTTACCGTTACACCGTTTTCAGTTTCAAAGAAATAAGGTCCAATGGTTCCACCTGACCAAACTTTTAATGGATGCACCAGACTATCACTTTTAATGGATGCAAAGGTGACACAAAGTTGGTTTATTCACATAACCATTCAAAGAACTAGCTTAACTTAAGTAACTTTCTCATCGTCACAGTAATGGATGATTGATTTTGATAAAATGTTTTAACGATTAAAACACGTTGGTTTACTGAATATTTTTCTATAATAAATTTTCGACATCTCTACTTCACAACTGCCAAATATGAACTGTCAAGACTAATGTTTACAAAATGTCGGCAAAACAAAGTAATATACCTTCCCGGCGGACACCCTGTATATACATAGGTAAGGTCAATGTTATAGACAAAAAAAAAATTAGATTTTTTTTAAGTTTAAAAATTTCATGATTTGTATTAAAGCCCATTTTCTGAGAGCAGTTCAATAAACACTTCGACTTACAACTAATAAAACAACTACTAAAGGCTTTCTCCTCAATAGGCATTTGCTACACCGAATCTCTGTTTGACCCAATTATTCAAGTGGTTAAACCTGCGGAGCAATATAGTTAGAATAACGGTTATTAGCCTAATTCTCTGTGGTAAATATGTTCGATTTTGATCAATTCAATACTAAATTTGTCTAAAATTCTCGAACAATAGTCATTGATAATTGTTTTATCACTTTCAAGGTAACCTTTGTAGCCCGTCCATAGCTGTATTGATCGACGAACCTAACTTAGTCTTCTTTGTTGTAATTTTACACTAAGATGTCCACTATATTGCATGTTATTAGCATGTAGCGTGTATTTGGATGGCTTCATGTTTCATGAACAACGCCGAATGCGCCTCCGAATGGTAAGTGAAAAAATCGCCTTATGGACTTTCATACGGTGATCGTTCAATATCATTCTGGGAATTTTATTTTTTGTTTACTATTCTTCACAATTATTTAAAAGACCTTATTTATGTGCTTAAGTCATTTACGACAAACTATATATAACCGGTAGAAAGACTAGTATCACGTTGTTGCCTTATTTGGAGACATTTTCAACAAAGCGTCTACACTTTTTACTTCGCCTTGAAGTGATAACGAAATTTTGTTACAGTTTTTTCTCTTTCGACATTTTATTGTTTTGTTCACAGCCGGCCAACAACAACTATTTCTAACTATGTATCTAGTAAAGAGCCACGCGGTCAATAGTGTGGACTAAAAATACCAAATTGTTTTACTCAATTTCTGGTTCTAATGTCATGTCATATTTTTCTTCAAGAACTAGTTCCTAGTCAATAATTCCAAGGTCAGTAGTACTGTTGACATTGTCAATAGTAGAACAGTATTACCTTGAATATTCACATTTACTACAGGGTGTTAATTTATATGATTTTACACATGCATACATACTCGTATATAAATATTTATTCAATTGTATGTGTATGTATGTAAGTGTAGGTATATTTTTATGATATATTTTTATAACCAAGTGTAAATGTCATTTACTTGTTCGATTTTATGACAAGTAGTGAATAGTGAAAATAAATTTTCTCTTTCTTTCTCTATCTTAAATATGTGTATCAGTCTGTGAGTGTATATTTGCTTAAATTTAACGGTGTTTCTACCATATGCTGCATTTCATATTCATGTTGATATTTGCTTACGAGTGTCCATGGGAGTATGCACGTCCAGTTGTTTTGCCTCCGTAACTTAAGATTATTTTATAAAAAAAAAAAAAAAAACAAAACGTTGAAGCAGCTGAAATAGCCAACTTTAATACAAATTATTTCGATAATTAATTTAAAAATTAAAATAATAAATTAAATAAAATGCAACGATTTCTGACTTATATGTTACAAAGAGACATTTGCAGATATTTTAGAAAATTAGAGGAAGAACAGAGGACATGACGAAAAAATTTAATTGCAGTTTCGAGTGGTTTATAAAGAGATTTCAACATTCCATTGAAGAGAATCCCCTGACAGTTCCATCTTACCTCAGGCGATGATGTTAAACATCATCCGAATGATCAGGATATAACTAGAGAGAGATAAGGATTAACACCACCACTTAGTAAGGAACTTCACTTTGAGTTCCAAATGTAAAGTTAAACACTAAACACACATAAAGCTATGATATCGATGAATCTTTTAATGCTTGGATCTTGAATGACCACCTTTGGATTAGTTGTAGCAGACGATACATTTAAGGTGGTATCTCAGCGATAACTTGACTAATGTTGGTTTTCAAATAATCCAACGTTAGAGGACTATCGTATAGATATGGCCTTTAACATAGTCCTACAAAAAAAGTCTAACTGCATCAAATCGCATAACATGACCTTGGTGGCCATTTGATATCACCAAAACCTGAAATAATTCGGCCGAAAAATTTCTCATGCAATTAAGCCAAAATCGACCGTGTTGTGTGGCCCGTGGCACCGTCTTGTTGATATATTCAAGTTTATAATCTATTATTGCAGCCTGGTTATCATACGTTCATAGCGTTCTAAATTAATGGTAATGGTTCTTTTACCGCCATTTTCGAAAAAATACCCCCAATGACATCAGCACAATCACTTCGGTATACACCGAGCCCAAAATGCAACAATTTTACTTATTGTCGTAACCACCGTAAGTGACCACATTTGAATCACCACCTTTGTAGTAAGTCCAAACTAGGAGTGACCAAAAAGAGAAATGAATTTGTGTAGTGGTGTTAGTGAATTTTTACCGTGTGCGTTCAAGAAAAAATACTTAAAAGCTAAACAACAACACAAGTAAACAATTTTAATGTGCAGAGCGACATACACCCGCCCTCGCCAACGTCTATCACACAACGGTAAACAATCTCAGACAGATAAAACTTATCGCGAGCTTATCTGGACTAATTAAAAAGATGCCTGCCAGACTTTTAAAACCTCTAAATGGATAATTCAATGTTGTTACAAAAATCAGGTAGGGCACCCTTGCGTTTATTACATCGTTAAAATAAATAAACAAAAGCCGCAAGAATCACTGACTAACTATACGTGCTGTTTACAAATAACCAAATCGACAACAACAAACATTAACAGATATAAAGTAAATAAAAATAAAACGGCAACAACAAAAACTAACAGCAAAGAAAACAAGTAACAGACAATGACAAACAACAAGAACTGAAAGAATTTGATCCTTTCCCATGGCTATATAAGAACTACAAAGAAAATAAAAAATGAAATGGAATCTACTTGAAATATCGAGAGATTCGAGAGCTTTCGATGTATTGTTTACTCAGCCATATAAAAGGCACATTGATGCGAAGAACAATCAGTTTATTTGGTGTAAACTCAGCGAACAAGTTATTGGTTTGAACTCAGTGGAAAAAGAGTTTAGTGTGGTCAAACTGTGGTTGAATAGGTTGTGATCGAACATAAGTTGTATCTGATATCGGGTTGAAAGATCTTTAAGTAGAAATATGTGTGAAGTAATTGTTGTTTTTTACGTAGTTGTAAACAGAAAGTGTAAATAAGCATAAAAATTGTTATTGGTGGTGCACAAAACTGTGTTGAATAAAGGATTTTTAATTACAAACTAAAGACAAGACTTATTTTATTTTAACTGAAATCTACGAACTTCTAAATACACGTTTTTAAGAAGGTAAAAACGTAACAATATTATATACAGACTTGGATAATGTCTATTATGTTATCTTACCATTTATTTTACAAACAACAAAATGTTAAGTATTTTTTTTATATTTTAAATTCATTTTATTTGTAATCCTTGTATAATTTGTTTTTTTATGAATTTCTTTTGTCTTAATATCTATTTTTTATTTTCTCTTCTTCTTCATTTCTTTTTTATCGCTTTGGAATACATTTGTTTTGTAATCGAATTTCTTTAACAATTTTCGATGAAACTACATATATACTGAATAGTCTTATGATTTTTAAAAAAAATTATTTTATTATTTTTTACAATTTTTTTACTAATTATTAATTTCGTATTAAATATTTTTATTGGAAAAGGGTTAAAAGTTCGAAAAGTTTGAATCAATTTGATTTGTTTGAATATTGCATAGAAAGGAATTTTCTTAAATTTATTTTATGACTTTTATTTATTATTTAATTATTAATGTTTTTTTATATGACTAATGTTCTTAAAATGTAATCAGTTTAGTTCTTAAAGAAATAGTTTTATCTCTGTTTTTTAATTTATATTTTAGTTGTTGTTATTTATGTTTATTGATAATACTTAAACTTAAATCTTCAATTTAAAATTCTTCAAATTAAATTTACTCATACTTTTATTGTAATTTTTAATTAATTTTCTCAAGTATTTTCGTATTTTCGCCTTTTTCTTCATATATTACATTTAAACTATTTTTTTATAATTTTCCTTTTTACTATTTCAACAAGAAACACTTATAATTAAAATTCATTTAGTTTGTGTTTTAATTCTTTTTTTTTAATTTTTAATTAATATTTGGTTTATTTATAAGTATATGTATGAGTGATTGACTGACTTTATAGCTGTTTGATGACATTTGATTTGATTTCTTTTAATTTATGTTTAGAAGGGATATAACTTTTGCCTTTTCAATTTTAAATTAGGCCCTACACCAACGTTTATGGCTTAAAATGCATAGTGATATGAGATTTTATTAAAAAAGGCCCACTATATCAGAATTATATTTAAAACAAGTAAAAAAGCACATCTCTAAATGAACTGAAGGGAAGGAAACACCACAAACATTTTATCACTCTTATGCTTTAAGGCATTAAATTATTCAAGTTAATGCCTATTTTATACCCCTGCCAATGATCAGTTTAGTTCAGTAGTAATATAGTATATTTTGATTAAATTCCTCAATATTTTATAAGTAAAAATTTCACTTTAACACAGTAAAGCACATGAGTAAAAATGTAGTTGTGTTAGTGAGAACATGGAAATTACTCTCTCAGATGTTAAAAAAAAAAAAAATAAAGAAATAAACCAACATGCATCCGCCACACACGTGTATTCGTTGCTGTTTCGTAGAAACTTTTTAAATATTTTTTCTGTGTCTAAAAAAATGTGCGTACATTCTCCGCGCATGTGCATTCGTCGCTGTCTCATTGACGACTAAAAGCAAGAGCGTACGTATACATGTGAATTGAAGGGGTACAATTGTCCTATTAATATACCATGACTGCTTTAAAATTTCTGGTATGAGTCACTGTATTAATGAAGATATAAAACCCCGATGTTTTTAATATCGAATAATATATAATGCATTTGTAAACTGTAAACATTCGCCAAAAGAGCTAATCGAAGTGTAGTTTAGAGCATTTTTACGTAAAGAGCAGCTCTTTTTTTCTGTTTTTACACGCATAGGCAAAAAATAGGCAAAAAATAAACAAAGAGAACTTAAGAGACAACAAATGAAAAAATACAGTGCAGAATGGCCTGACTGAGAGCTCTCAAATTACTACCACAATTGTAAAATGCATTAATATTAGTTTGCCGGACGCTGATTTAGAGCTACAGTATTTAAATGTTATGCTCTGTACTTGTCGAGATATTTAGGACTTTACGAACTCGCATTGAACCATTGCCAGCATTGCTCGCAATGCAACTTCTCTCCGACTCTAAAAAAATATCTTCTCCATGCAATTTGTCTTTGGGTAAGACTTCAGAAAAAAAAATTCTAGCCTCTTATACTTCTAAAATCAAGCCTCTGGGCAAACACCAACAGCATTTATCTGTCTTTATGAGTACCAGACTACTCAAGGATATACTGATGGGTGTAGGGCCTACTGAGCAGTCAGATGAGTGCAAACGGAAGATAACCTAGTTTCCATAGTACCAGAATTAAATCTCTGGGCAAACTTCAACAGTCTATTTGAGTGCCAGAATACCCTTATGAACATTCCGATGGGTTAAAGCCAAGCTATGATATACAATTTATAAGTCTCCCAACAAAGCTACCAAAAGCAACTCTTTCTATACCCTTTCATCCATTTATGATTAAAGAGCGGTACTGAAGTACAGCCCTCGATGCATATAGGTTTTTCTTATAATGCAGCCCACCACCCCGGCATCCTGATGAACCTCAGATTATTGGTCGGTATCAGTAGGAGCAACCACCTGCCTAAAACTTGATAAGCCCCTAGATGTCTCCTCCTCAAATGCATTATATGCTCTAGTGATTCGGTCTCCTTCTCAAAAAATTTCCATGTTACTTTTGAAACAGTTCCAATTGGGAATAAATGTTCACTGAGTCTATGTTGCCTGGTCCTAATGTCCGACTTGAATCTCTTTCATTTATAGCTGCTCAGTAGAAGCTTAGACTGTCGGAAACCCATCCAGATTAAAAGGATTCTTCGCCTATCCTGATACTCTTCCTATCTTCGTTGGTTTCTAGCCCCATTAGTGACGTGGAAGTTCCTTTCCGCGCCAGTTCAGCGCTTGCTTATTTTCTAGAATTCCCATATGGCCAGGGTAACTATATTGTCTCAACCGAGCTCCTTTAGCTTACTAAGACAGTTCCATACAATTTTAAAGTCAACTTCATAAGATATAAACGGATGATGGATGGTGGCTTGACTGTCAGATAGTAAGGTTATGTCCTGACCTCTGCATTCCCTTTCCAAATTGAATTAAGCACATCTTTCGATGACGTAAACTTCCACCTAATATATGGCACCATGCTAATATAGGGCATATAAGCATAGCTGCAGATAAAGCTTTGCTGCGTAATAGGGGGTCCAATTTGGGTAATAGGGGAATATTGATATCGTATGTATCTTAGGCTGTGAGAGTTTCATTCCTACAATGAAGTGGTAAAACACATATAAATACAGCACCTGCATTGGGTATAACACGCGTTAGAATGGGTGAAAATACTCCTGCAAGAAACAGTTTTGATAACGATCCCGATGGATGTCGCAGAAGGGAGCGGCCAAGACTGCGTCTAAAGATCACGTACGACAAAAAATTCAAATTTTGTCGTTAACAATTTAAGAAGAAACACACAAGACCGCAGCGTAACTCACAAGGTCAGTAAAGCCACACACATAAACTAAAGTAAACTTATAATCTATTTACTTTAGATAGTTGTGTTTCTGGGGATATGCCTCTCGAGTTGGCTTAAATCTTGATCGCGAGGAACGATTATTAGAGTGTTCCTTAAAATGAAAATTATAAATGTTAATACAATAGCAGTTATAAGACTTGCATACAGCTCATGTGCTATTTTACAACATTTTGATAACGTCTTCCTTAAGCGATGGGACCTTAAAATTTTAAATATGCGCTTTTCAATGGTTCTGTCAAGTTCTGATTAAAACCTCTGAAAAAATCTCCGTTTTCTGTATCAGATTTAATTGAGAAAAGAAGGTAAAAGTTGGAAACTGAGATAATAGTTGTAAACTGAAATAGGATAGTACAATACCATCTGATTTGTGGGTTGGCTTGGAGGTTGAAGACTAAAGATCAAATTAAATTTACCGACTAGAGACTATATAGAGAATTGTATACAAATTTCGTTTTAACCTTACTGTTAAGTGTGATTACAGCGTAAAAATATTTGTACAATTTTTGTAATGAATTTTTGTAAAACCCATTTATATGTATATTTATTAAGCCCTATCTTAGCTATTTGTTGAAATTTTCGGTTAACAGTTTAGAGCGGAATCTGCGTCTTTAGCATGAAACGAATAACTCAACATATTACTATGAATTTAAAGAGTACCTAGGAATGTGCCATTGTGGTGTAGGATATTAATTAGAGCATTTTGAATAACTTAACTTCTTTATTTGCATTTTTTTTTTAGGTTTTTTTGTAAAAAAATCAATTTATTTGTTAAACCCAAAATTCCTAAAATTCGAGGCTAAATTTATTTTATTTTTGCTATTTTTAATATTTATATTTTATATATCTGTTTTATGTTTATTATTTTCTGTTTAATATATAAATTCGATATTTACAAAACTTTTTTCTTTTGTACATTTATATATACTCTATATAACATAGACAAGTAATTTGTTTTTTATTTATTTATTTATTTATTTATTTTTTTGGTATTTCGTTTTAAGTTTAGTAAACATTTCATAAATTTTATTCCAAGAACAAATCCAAATAAATTGCTTTTTATACGACGAATAATAAGTTATGTTTGTCTATTGATTTTAATTATTTTTTCTTTTTTCATTTTTTATGTTTATATTTTATCTTAAGTTACAAATTTTTCTATTATTCCTTATGAAATGCTTCGTTTTTATTTATTTGATATTGAAAATAATTTTTCTTTTAATTTTGTTTTTTTTTATTATTATTATTTACATACATATGTATTTTTTTTTTTTTAATTTTATATTTACTTAACATTTTAGCTTTAATAGTAAACATTTGAAGATATTGTTTAAGTATTTTGTTAAATTGGAAAATTTTATCCTTTTTGTTTGAAATGTTTTTAAGAAACTAGGTCTTAAAAAAATAAATTTAGAAGAATTTAATTTTTTTAAATGGTAAAATACATACTTATGTATAACATTGTACAATATTTTTATTTTTTAAAAACTTCATAAGAAAAATTATTGCTTTTATTAAGGAAAAAATCACAAGAAATTAAGTCAATAACCCCAAAAAGGGATCAATTGTTTAAATGTAAAGACAAATGTATAGGGTGTTTTTTATAGAGTTATAGAACTTTAAGTTGATTGACATGAATTTTATTTATCCGAAAGATAATCTTGTGGCATTACATTTTAAATATGATTTTTGGCATATGACCGCCACGGCTGGTGCGGATGTAGTCCAATCTGGACGTCCAATTTTCGATGACTTTTTCCAATTTGTGGCCGTATATCGGCAATAACACGGCGAATGTTGTCTTCCAAATGGTCAAGCGTTTGTGGCTTTACCGCATGGACCAATGACTTTACATAGCCCCACAGAAAGTAGTCTAGCGGTGTTAAATCACAAGATCTTGGAGGCCAATTCACAGATCCAAAACGTGAAATTAGGCGGTCACCAAACGTGTCTTTCAATAAATCTATTGTGGCACGAGCTGTGTGACATGTTGCGCCGTCTTGTTGAAACCACATCTTCTGGACATCATGGTTATTCAATTCAGGAATGAAAAAGTTAGTAATCACCATTGACTGTAACGTTCTGGCCACCATCGTTTTTGAAAAAGTACGGATCAATGATTCCACCAACCTATAAAGCGCACCAAACAGTCAGTTTTTCTGGATGTAACGGTGTTTCCATATACACTTGAGGATTACCTTCACTCCAAATGCGGCAGTTTTGTTTGTTGACGTAGCTATTCAACCAGAAGTGCGCTTCATCGCTAAACAAAATTCGCTTATGAATATTGAAAAAATTGAAAATTGAAAAAAAAATTCACTTATGAAAAATGAAAATTGCACTATTTGCAAGCGTTGTTCAGGCGTGAGTATATTAACGATGAATTGCCAAACCAAACTGAGAATAAATCACTTGACAGCTATTAAATCGGTCGCCATCTTGAAAAGTAATGCCAACTTAAAGCTCTTTACCTCTATAAAAAACACTTTATACATACAGGACTACTGCATTGCAATAGCCATCATATTCATCTTATGCAGTCAACGTCATGTTTTTCTCTCTTATTTTTCCAATTTCATAACTGACGAGTCGCATAGTATAGTAGATCGGAGACTTGCAGCGATTAAGAAATCTGAGTCAGCTTTGCTGTAAAATCTCAAGGATTATCGGAAGTGCAGAGCAATTGGAAAAAAACTGTGGCACTTTTGTCCTAAAAGGAATTTCTTAAAATAAGAAAAAGGTATTCGATTTTGGATGGATACAAATTGTATGAGTGATTATCTGATAGTCAGGCCGTAGATGATACAAAATGAGTATGATTCGAATACGAACATTTGAGTGCAGAGTATAAGGTTGTTTTTTTGAATAACAATTGTTTTATTCATGAATACTTATGAGTATTATGAGTATTTTCTATGAATGCTATGGGTATGAGTACCGATGAGTACAAGTACGACGTTTGATTCATAATAATTGCTACTTATACTTATGAATCAACGTTATTGTGAGTATGAATAAGTGTAAGTAGTTGAATTTGAATGATGTGTACTGACTTATACTTATAAATTCATGAGTGAATATGAGTAGCAAATAAGCGATTTATTGCTGATTTCTGATTCAAACTTTGCGCTAATTCTGGAACATCTTTTATAAGTAATATAAATATAAAAAAGCACATAAACTTTTTTATTTTTGACAATAGACAATAGATTCGCTGGAACATTCACAGGGTTTTTAAGTACAGGGAAAAACATTCAAATGTCTTGGTCTTTTAAAGTAAGTCAAGCAATTTGTTTTCACTCAGACTGATGTAGTATTTACCAAAGCTTCTCTGATCAAAAATATAAGTCTCTGAAGTCATGTTTTTCTCTCTTATTTTTCCAATTTTATAACTGACGAGTCGTATTAAGAAATCTAAGTTAGCTTTGCTGTAAAATCTCAAGGATTATCGGAAGTGCAGAGCAATTGGTAAAAAACTGTGGCACTTTTCTGTTTATCCTAAAGGGAGTTTCTTAAAATAAGAAAAAAGTATTAGATTTTGATTATCTAATAGTCAGGCTGTAGATGATACAAACTGAGTATAATTCGCATATGAACATTTGTATGCAGAGTATAGGTACTCGTACTACAATTATATCGCGCATTCATTGCAATAGTGCCATAGCTCAAAAAAAGTGATTTTTTAGTTAAGTATTCTAAAATATGCGAAACATTGTGATGTTTATTGTGTGAAAAGTTCTTTGCGATTCGTATAAATTTATGAGTTCTGGAGCAAAGTGTTTATTCCCTTTTCAATGTTAAGTAAGGGGAAATTGAAATTTAAAACAGCTCTCCTGTAAATTTTTATTTTTTTTGAGTTATAACACTGTTGCAATAAATAAGCGTACTGATATCATATTCACATTTTAAGTGAAGCACGATTTGTGGTTAATTGTTCAGTATAAAACAAAGAAATTTTGTTTTTTTTTTTTTAATAATTTTCTTTCAACACAATTTGTTTCCTTACCACTCGAACAGTAAATTGATGATTAGAAGTAATCATAATCCTGCTATAGGAGTAGTACAAGGCCATATGTATTTAATTTTTCTACAAAATGTACATTTTCTTTCCACTTATGGGTTTTAAAATTTAAATCGAAAGCTTTGTATTTAATTATAAATTATAATTTGATTTTTATTCTTTTTCTTTAACATATTTTATTTGAAAAGTATTGCTGTTAATTTGTAAATCTCTTTTAAATATAAAAGAATACATAGTTTTTATCAAATTACTCGAACAATATCATCAAATGCTTAATAAACAATTATGGTATTTACAATAGTAATAAGCTAACAATAAGGGTATTCACTAAAGACTCGAACATATATGTTTATACATATTTCATTATAATTCAATTTGTTTGTTTTGTTGTTGTAATAGTGTAAACATATATTTGCCAGCTTTTGTGAATACCCTTAATAATTTCATAATTAACTTTTTTTATAAACTATACACCTAAACACTGACAATCATAGCTAATTTGCATTATCATTATTAAAACATACAAAAGAATTATTATTAGTTTTTCTTTTTTTGAATTTATAATTAGATTTTATTATTAAGTTTTTAATTATTTCATTTAATTTTACACTAATTTTTAATAATTATTTTAAATATTTTTTTTCAATTTATAATACAATATGTATATCAAATATTTAATTTTTTTAATTTTTTCTCTTTGATGTTATTGGTTTCTTTGGTTATGCAAAATGAAAATTAAGAAGATTTTTAATTAAAAATAAAAATATTTGTGTTCTGTTTGGGTTTTGTTTTTAGTATTAATTTCTTTTTACTCTTTTGTCATAAATGGAGTTTTTTCATTTTCTTGAATTAATTTTTTAATTTTTTATTATAAAAAAAATTAAGTCCCTTTAGTAATATTGGTTTGATATTATTTGAGCGTAGGATCCAGTGTTGTAAATTCCAATTCACCACGTGGTAATATAAGATCAGGGTCTGCAATATATACTATGTTGTTATAAAAAATCGTTTTTTGTTTTTTTTTTTTTCAAACAAACATACAAATTATAGATAAAAGAATAGAGAAACAAGAAACACAAAGTTAATGGATTTTTATTTATAAAAACAAGTTTTAAAGACAAGCGTGATTACAAAAATATAAATTAGTAGTAAAAATTCTAATTACAAACGTACAATTACATGCACATTATTACTAATATACATACATACACAGAAAAATATTGAGAACCATTACAAAAAAAAAAAAACTCAGTAAATGAATGCAAATTTTTCTTTAATTTTTTATGACGAACATTGCACTCAAAATATAACCACAGACATACAATATTGCATTCAAATGTAATCAAATAGCAAAGGTTCTAGAGTTCGCTAAATGAGAGAAGTTCATGTTTGTGATACAGCTCTTTTGTGTAAAATATGAAAAAGGGGGGGTGTGACATACATTACAATGATAAATGGAAAGGTAAAGTTTCTTTACAGAGTACAAGAGTCCAAGAGGTAAGGATCAAGATGTATGAAGTCCTAAAACAATAATTTCTTTTACTCTATTTTATTTGCAAATTTTAAATCAGAAAATGAATGGAAATAAATGTATTGAAAAATTAATCAATAATACAATATTTTTACAGAATATTGTTACGTTTTAATCAATTCAAAGCAATTGAATTCTTTTAAATAAATTTCCACACTTTATCTTCATACAGTAACTGGTCTAGCTTCCACTTAATACTCAACACTTTTATTAACGTCTTAACACGACTTTATTCGTCGACTGCTAAATTACGACTGACTGATTGAGCACAATGCGCCGCCTTTTATAGTAAATTGACATTAATTTCGAACGTTCTATCACAATCTACAACCGTCTATTCAACTGTTCTATACAAATGTAAAGTTTAATACTCAAAATTGAATTGGCAATACCTTTCAATACGCAATTAGTAACCCTGTTAATAACACAAATAAGTATGGTATTGAGAGGGTGATCGTAGCCTTGACACAAATTAATAGAATAACTACCAAAATTAAGTCTGTAGCTCTTAGATGCAAATGTTTGTGTACTTTTTTAAGTGAATTAATTTTCATAACAATAAGTGTTTAAAGAAAATATAGGTTGAAAAAAACGTATTTTTACCATTCTTATCTCATCTGAATTCGTATTTTAGAAATATCTCAAAATATAAAGCTACGATCAACGAGAGCTCTTCTGCAAAAGTGAACAATTCCGTGTATGCGCCGATGACATCGACATCGACATCATTGGGTGTATCAAGCGACATGTCACTGCTGTCTTCTAATATGGGACTGACGACGTCAACAAGTTGGGAGTTGCGGCGTATGGCTGACAACTATATATTATATGTAATGGATGAGTTTATCCACTTTAATATAAGGCCACTATTCGATATAGTTGCCCTCATGGGCAATACAACTTTTCGATACCACTTTTATAGTACGATTTTACTTTCTCGGCAAAATAGGCCTCAGTTTCAGCGATTATTTTATCATTGGACTTAAATTTCTTTCCATCAAGCATTCTCTTGAAATCTGAAAATAGGAAAAAATCGCTGGGGGCTAGATCTGGAATATATGGTGGGTGGTAAGCAATTCAAAGCCCAATCTATTCAATTATTCCATCGTTTCCATCGATTTGTGACACGATTTGTGAGCTCACGCGGCACTCACTTTGAACAGAGCTTTCGCACAAAGAAATGCTCGTGTAAACTAGTAAAAACACTGTCATCTGATAACTTTACAATGTTAGATAGCTCGTGCGTCTTCATAGCCAATTTGTGTAGTTTTTTATGTTTTCTAGAATAACAGCCTCTGCGCTCTGCATCATTTGTGCTGGTACCACAATGCTTAAATTCGGCAAACCATATCTCTACCATTTGTCTCAATGGAGCAGAGTTCGGATAATGTTTATCAAGCCACTGTTTAGTTTACACTGTATTTTTTCATCAAAAAGCAATGCTTTATCAAAACTTGAAATTCACCTTTTTTTCAACAACAAAAATTGCTTCACACGAAATGCTATAACTCACTAATCAATAGTCAGATTGTTGCCTAATTTATACACGTATCGTTTGAAGATTAATACTGAGTAAAAATCATATGGACAAACTTCTGGTAACGCCATGTATGTATAATCCGACAGACTTATTGAATGACCTGATACTACCGTTAAAAGTGGCAATAATGTCAGTCTAGAAATTAAGCGTAGAATTACTCTTGCCGACAGATGATATGGTTTCAAATGGCAATTTAGTAGTAGAGACATTGATTCGTTAGAAGTCGATCATACTAAACATTGACGTTGTCACGCATCGTTGTAGCTGCCTTGGTTCGAGAGAAAGTTCGGCCGTGTGAAAATAGATATGAGACGCACGAGCTTTACCACGACATGGACGTGGCTTAGTGAATTTTCATCCAGCGTGTACGGACATGTCGTTCGAAGGGATGAGGGTGCTCCAGTGAGCAGATGTGAAAAATTGGCAAAGGCAAAGCAGAGATGCACTGAAGCAGGGGCCGAAATTCGGAAATCGACTTGTAAGGAGCAACTCACAACTTTAAGTTGGCAATACTGTTTTATTTGAAAATTGATTAAACAGCTGAAGTTGCCTTTTGCTTAGTTTGGTTTGATAATTTATAGTGTCTGGACTCATTGAATCATATTGAATTTCCATTAAAAATGTTGTTCTCCGGTGAAGCCCATGTTTGGTTAAATATACGTACCCATACAGACCTCTTGTATATGAAGTGAGAATAATCAAAAAGCCTTTGTCGAGCTGCGATTACATCCACAGGCCGACGCAGTCATTGGTCCATATGTCAAGAACGATGATGGCCGGAATGTGTTTTACCGTCAATGGAGAACCATATATGGACATGATTAGATGTTTTTTTCGTACCTCAATTCGCCGGCATTAATTTTGTTGATATGTGGTTCCAACAGAACAAAGCTACATGGCACACAATGCACGCTACAATTGATTTACTCAAAGAAACTTTTGACGAGTAGAAGAGTAATTTCCCGTAATAGTCCAAGTAGTTAACCACCAGGATCATGCGATTTAATCCCATTGGAGTATTTTGCTTGGGGCTATGTAAAGTCGCTTGGTTACATCGTTAGACCAGAGAAAATAGAACACCTGGAAATCAACATTCGAAGAGTTATTGGCGAAATACGGCCACATATTCTGCGAAAAATTTGTAAAAATGGTACTCCAGATTGCGCCTTGTATGTGCCAGCTGTGGCAGCAATCATATTTAAACATTAATTTCCTTAAATTTTATCCAACAAAGCCCGTTTCGTTTATATAAAAATATATTTTTTTGTTTTATTATGACTTAAACTAGCGTAGTTTTACAGTTATGAAAAGAACGCCCGATATATATCAGGTGTACCGGTGTGAAGTGAGCGTCTTCATAGCGAACATTTATTGTGAACGCACTTTAATTTTTTTGTGCTGGCAATGACATATGCGAAACATATTCAAATCAGTGAAAATTATGATTTGCGGAAAGTATTAATTTTTTGATTTCATTTGAAGAAAACTGCTGCAGTGTCGCATCGAATGCTTTTCGAGGCTTCTGCAGACAAGCATCAACTTCGGCTGCAAAACCAAATCGATTCGTCAGAAAGACAATGCTGTGTGATGTCTGTCTGGTGGGACCAGAAATGTGTGATGTACTACGACGTTCTAAATATGGTGAAAACGTTAAAACAGGTCGCTACTGACACCAAATGATCAATTAAAACGATGCATTAATTGAAAAACTATCAGAGTGGGCCAGCAAGGTAATTTTGCAATTTGACAATGCACACAAAGCAAAACCGGTTCGGGATACAATCAAAGCACAAGGCTGAGAGCTCTTAGCCCACCACTCCCCCTCACCGCCGTATTTACCAGACTCGGCTGCTTCTGACTACTATATGTTTTCATCGATGGGATACGCATTGGCTGAGCAGCACTTCAATTCCTACGAGGAGGTCGAAAATTGCTTCAGACGTGGAACCCACAAATTGCAGGAGAGATGGGAAAAATAATGTTTTTTGCTTCCCATTAAAAATAAGTATTTTATTTTCACAAAAAAAAAAACGCTCAATTCATAACGGCACTCCTGTATGATAGCGTATTCAGTGAGTACCTTTTTACCTTGTGTTGAATATGTCGTTTGCACATCCGAACACTTTATTGTTTTTTTATTTTTCATTTCAAATAAAAGTTGTTCTGATCTTTTTGCTTTCAACGAATCTTGCTGTAAGAACATGATTTTGCAAAATTATTGCATTTCCGTAAATTTTAACAAATTATCGATTAATTTACAAATTATTGGAAATAAAATGAACAGACATTTTGTTATTGCTATATGTGACATGAGACATGTGATACATTGAAGATGGACAACACTCGACAATGTGACTTTCACTTGAACGGAAACCATTTAGTATAGTCACCTCTATTATCCATGTACTCGTTTACAAAGAAATTTATTATCATGACGTTTACATTCCTAATCATAATAGAATGCTGTGCTGGGTAGGAGGTCATATTTATATTTATAATAGACTTAAAAGAAATAAATAAAGAAAACAATTACAAAAAAAAAGAAATGAAACCATTTTGTTTATAAGCAAAGAAAAAAATGTTTATTTTAATTGAGAAACCAAACAGGACAACATTTGCTACATTTACAGACATTTTTAAAACACAACAACTGCGCTTATTTTGGTGGAGTAGGATGGGTGCCATTTAAATTTCACAAAAAATTAATAATAATAAATTTAATGTTGTTTTTTAACTTTTTCTGCAACAATAACTTATACTTGATATCAACCATGTAATTTGTCAATTTACCAAAACCAAGGAGATTTCAAAATAGAATTAAAATTATGAGAAAATGATAAAACAGTAGATTAGTATTCTGATAATATTTTCATAAAATTTTTTTTTTCAAAATTTTATTTTTATTATCATTTATATTCCTTTCTGATCAAGAGTTTTATTTTATTTCATAGTGAGTGGCCTAAATTATTGTTTTGACCCTTCCTTCCCCAGAAGCCATTTGTGTAGCCATACAATATTTTATTGTTTTTTTTTTTTGTTTTTTTACATTTAAAAGTAGAAGTAAAATGAGAAATGAAGTCGTAAAATTAAAAATCGCCCTCTGTTTTATCGTAGTCACATTATAAACGAATTTTTATGGTTATGGCAGTACTTTAATAAAAAAAAAAATTAAGAAAAATAAACAGTTTCTTCCTTGATGTTCATTTTTATTTCTTTTTCTGTTTTATTTTTCGCTTTTTTTTATCTGGCGTCTCAAAGCCATTAAAAATATATTTTCTTAACATTATTTTCTATTTTCAATTATTTTTTATTTTATTTTATGAAAAAAAAATTAAAGAAAAAACAGCAGAATTAAAGAAAATAAAGGCTTTTTCTTTGTTTTTCTCTTATAACACAAAAATTAAAAAAAATTATTATTTTAAAGACGTTTAGTCTTTTTAAAAACCGAACAAAGTACAAAACAAACTTCTTAAATCATTTTAATGACTTCGGATTGTGAGCTAACTTAACAAGAAAATTAAATTGAATGAGTTTTTTAAAGCCTGTTGCTGAAGTTTTGTTTATGCATGTGGTTTACAATTCATTTGAATATAATGAGTAAACCCTATTACTCATAAGGCTTGTTTTTTATAGAGGTATAGAGCTTTAAGTTGGCATTACTTTTCAAGATGGCGACCGACTTAACAGCTGTCAAGTGATTTATTCTCAGTTTGGTTTGGCAATTCATCATGAATAGACTCACGCCCAGCGTAGATTCGTCGAATGGGCCCAAAACGAGTTTACCGTTGTTCCCGACTTTCATAAGCGAATTTTGTTTAGCGATGAAGCGCGCTTCTGGTTGAATGGGCACCTTTGGAGTGAAGGTAATCCTCAAGTGTATGTGGAAACACCGTTACATCCAGAAAAACTGACTGTTTGGTGCGCTTTATGGGCTGGTGAAATCATTGGTCCGTACTTTTTCAAACACGATGGTGGCCAGAACGTTACAGTCAATGGTGATCGGTATAGAGCCATGATTACTAACTTTTTCATTCCTGAATTAAATAACCATGATGTCCAGGAGATGTGGTTTCAACAAGACGGCGCATAATGTCACACAGCTCGTGGTCCGTACTTTTTCAAAAACGATGGTGGCCAGAACGTTACAGTCAATGGTGATCGGTATAGAGCCATGATTACTAACTTTTCCATTCTTGAATTCAAAAACCATGATGTCCAGGAGATATCACACAGCTCGTGCCACCATAGATTTATTGAAAGATACGTTTGGTGACCGCCTAATTGCACGTTTTGGACCTGTGAATTGGCTTCCAAGATCTTGTGATTTAACACCGCTAGACTACTTTCTGTGGGGCTATCTAAAGTCATTGGTCTATGCGGTAAAGCCACAAACGCTTGATCATTTGGAAGACAACATTCACTGTGTTATTGCCGATATACGGCCACAAATGTTGGAAAAAGTCATCGAAAATTGGACCTCCAGATGGGACTACATCCGCGCCAGCCGTGGCGGTCATATGCCAGAAATCATATTTAAAATGTAATGCCACAAGATTATCTTTCGGACAAATAAAATTCATGTTAATCGAATAATCCATCGTTGTTTTATGGCAACCTAAAGTTCTATACCTCTATAAAAAAACACCCCTTACTTAATAGGGACTTCAATACTGTAAAACGTGGAATATGCTTTTGGCGATGTCAATTGGCCGTCTCGTTCTTTTTACTTAACGCCGTTGGATTATTTTCTCTGTGGCCATTTGGAAGACCGAATTTACGCGAACAAATCACAAACAACTGACACTCTGAAAGATAAAATACGGAGCTGCTTTGACGAGATAAGCGAAGCTTTGTTGTAAAATGTGGTCAAAAATTTTGTGAAAAGTGCGCAGAATATATAGTCGTGTAAGGTTTTATGCAGTCGAGTTTGACCCATTCTTATGCTTTTATTTCTTTTTATTTTTTGCTATTTTTCTTTTCAAAGTCCTTAGAGTAGGTTGCTATTTTTGTTAAAACTCATGCACTTTAGTCAATTGTAAATGGTGTGATTGTTATCATAAATTGTTGCCTTCTATTTGTATGGTTGTTGTTGTTGTTGCTGCTGCACTTAGCATACTTGTTATTGTCAACAATGACGAGACATTGTTATACAATAGTGTAGAGAAAACTATTTCTATTTCTATACCTCAACACAAGACAACAAAGTATAAATCATCATACACATGTGTATGTCTAAGCGAGTGTGTGTGTGTGTGTTGGTATACTTTTTTTCGCAGTATAACAACAACATCCGTAGGGGACATTTCACTCACTTGACTGGCAATTGACAACGTGTGTGTGAGTATTTTCAATTGTTTTTTTACAGGTTTTCATATTTAATGTTGTTGTTGCTCTTGTTGTTCATAAGTTACCAAGTTGTTGTGTTGATTCTCAGAGAGTATGTGCTGACTTTTAACAATTGCTGTTGACTACAGACATACATAAGAGTATGTTTGACAATTTGCTTAAAATTTGTTATAATTTTTCTGTATTTTTTTCTCTCCTTTTTATCTTGGGTTTGTTTGAAGACTGGATGAATGTTGTTTTTTTCTTCTTAATTTTTGTAAATAATAAAGTTTTAAGCTTAAATTTTAAATAATAATGCACAGTGGGTACATTATTAGTACAGAACTAATACGTAACTTTTGAATAGAGACATTTTGTACAGCACCATGTGCCATTTAAGCTCTGAAGGCCAGAAATAAGAAATAATAAAAATAATGCGGTTTTATTCACTTCTATCACCACATAAACGGTTACATACATAATTTCCGCTACTTGTCTCTTCATTGAAAGGGACCTACAAATTAACGCCAGCTTCGAACGGCATACGCATTAGTTAGAGAAGTTTTTCATAGCGCAAATACTCAAAACCAGTCGCTAGCAGTGCTCTGAGGTGATACCGTTGTTGAAAATTATCTGATGGTCTTGTGTGGTCTGGTATTGAACCGAGGACCTCTTGGTTGGTAGGTGGTCTTACCTACCATACCACAGCCGCATACAAAAAGGGTTAAATAGATTAAATATTAATCTGAGGCAAAAACGTTATCATAGATACAAAAGTATCTATGCTGTTGGTAAATCAAAAACTGCTACTCTGTCGAGCATTGTTTCTAGATTCGGTCCCAAATGGTGAACTAAATTAAAAGGGACCTGGCATTCGTGATCGAAATAAAATTCGTATCAAAAAATATTTCGATGCGTAAAATTTTCTAATGATGTTACTCGATACGAAATTAATAGAATTATAGCTTAAGTTGTGTTCGATAAAATATTCAAAGAATTATGAAATTGATTTAAGATAGAAAAAAAAATAAATAAAACCAGAAAATAAGTGTGTGGCGTGGTGTAGTAGGTATAGAGCTCGAATAGAAGACAAGCAGCACAAGTTCAAGCCTCACAAAGCTTAAAATGATTGTTTTTTCTCTTTTCTTGATTTTTTTTAAGTATATTGAGATAGATCTTCCATTGTTTTTATTGGCAAAAGCGATTGACGGCGACTTCTACACCTTCATGCGGTCGCCCACCCTGCGCCTCAAGCATTAAACACATAACCGACAGCAAGCAGCAAGAAAGCAAGCAACATTAGCTGCTATGCCATCGAATTCATAAATATTTTGAAAGCAGCAGCAGCAGCAAATTAGGTTCCATTTTCATCTGGCTTATTTGTCATGAAGATATTTGTTATAGAAAAATATTTTTCAGTGGTGACACATTCAAGCTTTTCAAATCCACCAAAATAAAATCGTTTTATCATAATATTACTCAAAAATATAAAAATTGATGAAATTATGTGTTCAAAACTTTTTAATTATTAACATAAATGCCGTTTGATAGAATATTCAAATCAAGGCGAATTAATTAGCTGCGGGTAGCGCATCAGCTGGTTATTGTTTAATGGAGGTTGACGCTGTCAAAATTTGTTTATGATTTATTCTTGTTTACAAATAAATTTATTTAACCCTCTAATGCACTTAACTTTGTTAGGGCAGCTATATTTTCTTTAAGTCTTGTTTCCAATAAATATTTAAAAAAATAAATATTTAAAAAGATTATAATACGAAACACACAAAATTTTGTACTTTAGCGAAATTAAGAGAAAAACGAATTTAAAGGCACAGAAATAGAAAATCGTTAGTCATGAGATATATGGTCTCAAATAGTGATGTTGTATACAAACAACAAATGCAACCCTTTCATGCATGGCTTTATGAACAATTTTTAATTTGTTTTAAAAAATTATTGATTTACTGGTACATATGTTTGATACATTAACATAAAAACACAAATATAATTTAAAAAATTATTCTATTTATCCATACGCTTTGCTAGTTATGTGTCTTAGTTCGTGTATCTAAGTAGTTTTAAAAACAATTTTTTTTTTTTTAATTTTTCGTTTACAAATTTAGATTTTTTTCTCTGTCACTCCCCTAGGGAGCATATTGGCTTTCCACAAAGCTTTTATTTTGCTTTGTTTCAGTTTCATTGACCAATTTGATATTTCAAGCTTCCTGTAGCTTCCTCAATATGATTTTTTTTTATGTAGTGGTGAAGATCCTTGCTAATTGATGGTGATCTTTACTTTAGCATTGTAATTTCTTCCCAGTAGGTAGCGTGTTTTTCCTGATCATTCGTCTGAAGTTTGTCATCACCGCCAGAGGTATGTCAGTGGGGCCATTTTGCTATATTTTTTTTTAGATGGCGTTGTCTGGAGGGAAGAAGTTTTAGCCTCTTTTTTATTATTAAACATTCGAAACCACAATTAAAATTTTTTCTTCGTCATGTCCTCTTCTGGGGCTCGAACCTGGGTCGTTTGTGTTGTTATGCGTACGCTCTAACCACTACACCACGCCACCCCACAAATTTATATTAAAATTTTTTATTTATTTATTTATTTTTTCAATTCGCCGGGATGTTTCAGACATGTCTTTTGACAGTCTACACCAGCGAAAGAAAGCAACAAATTGCCTGTTGTTTTTGTATGTTGTACGATTGCCCGCACCTTATAGTAAATTCGCCTTGATTTAAATTTTATACTTTTGTTTTTTGATAAATAAAAAAAAAGTAAATAAAAAAAAGTATTTTTTTATTTAAAATTTTATATCGTATTGGTTGCTGCCTAAACAAATAGAAATTATTTTATATTAAGCAACAGCTGAAAAGGTTGCTCTCTTGGTTTTTGCTGTGTTGCTTTTAAAATAATTGTGAACATATGTATTTTAATTTCGATATTTTGCTGTCTGCTGCTTGCTGTCGGTGATGTGTTTAATACTTCAATACTTGAAGTCGTTTGTTGGTGGACCTTATACTTTAAATTTAAGAGTAAGGTACTCCCAAGGCTTTTCTTGGGAACTATTTTGCATTAAATGTTTTGTTAAGTCTGCTTGCTTTGCTATAAATTCCCTAAGTATCTCCTTTTGAAATAAAGTTTCACTTTTTTTAAGTTTATTTTCTTGCGTTAAAACTTTACTTCGCATGCTTCATCACTTACGATTGAAAACTTGCAAGCTTACGTTCGAATTATTGCTCGTTATCGAAAGTTATCATCAGAAATTTGGATTCATTTTATTCGCGATCGAATAAGAGAAGTCCAAATAGTCAAAAACTCGTTCGTTCAGATAAGAACTCGTTCATAAGCGGATGTAAGCATTAGCCCTCTGGCAGAGAGGTATTCGTCGTATTATTGTACTAATTTGCTTTCTCATATATAAAGAAATATTTTATAATTTGCACCACTGTGTGTTTTTTATTTTTCATTTATTGTTTTTAATATTTTTAAAACAAAAGTTCAAAAGTCCAATAGTTAAATTCTCATAACAAAAGAAGTGGAGATAAGGTTTTTCCATTGCAAGTATTTCTCTGTTATTTAATTTAATTTTAAAAATAAATTGTATGCTCATATGTATGTCAAAAAGCAAAATTCGCTTGAAAATTAAATTCCTTAATAAAATAAATTCATATTGTATGTTCATATGTATGTACGAACATACTAGGGTTTTTTCCCCGGGAAAACAGGGAATCCCGCTACTCATCATATGAAACATTGATTCCCATAGAAGAAAGATTTGATTTAATTTCATAACACAAAGCAATCACAATTGGATCATCTGTTAACAAGGACAGACCGAGCATAAAAAATGCAACGGTATAACAAATAGTAAAGGGTCCGCCAAATAATCTTTTTTTTTTTTTTTGAAAATGCTTTAAAAAAACTACAGAATATTTTCTCAAACTTCTTTTTTTATTTGAAAGTACAATCCTTAAGGGTTAATAATGGAAAATAATTTCATTCAGATGGCTGCCTCGGCTGGCCATGGAGTAGCCTACACGATCGGTCCAATTTTTAAGCACATTATCGATTGTGTGCAGCTGTATTTCTCCAATGGCTTCACGAATATTGTCCTTCAAAGCGTCAAAACATGGCCCGATAACGATCGCCATTGTCTGTAACGGCCATTCCTTGCTCATTTTCGAAAAAAAAAAATGGCCTAATTATGCCTCTGAACCAAAATCCGCACCAAGCAGTAACTTATCTTGGGTGTATCGGCATTTCAGTGTATGCGTGCGGGTTTTCTGTGCCCCAAATGCGACAATTTTGCCTGTTTACGTACCCGCCAAGATCAAAATGAGCTTCATCTGAAAAGATGATTTGTTTTGGCAAAATCGGCATCTTCTGTAAGTCGATCGCAGGCCCACTTAACGAAGCGTATACACAACCATATTCGTTCAGCGGAAGGATAAAACTAATTATCTGTCAAATCAGACATGAGCTAAGTGTTACCATTCACGAAATAAGCACTAGTTGAAAAAAAACGTTAGATGGCGGACCCTTTATGTAATTTGGTTCAATTTTCATTTCTTATGAAAATTTTTTTTCATATTCTGTTCTCAAGTATTCTTCTTTTTATTATAAAGAATAAAAAATGCTAAAGAGAATTTAATTTGGATACCGCTATGCGTGATGGAATGCAATTTCTACTGTATGTGTTATGTTGGCAGTTGTATTGGTTTTAAAACGTGAAGCATATTTAAAAAACGTCTATTTTTTATTCGAATATTATCCATTACTAAGTCAAAAAGTGTTTGCTTTTATTGAATTTTTAAAAGAAGAAACTTGTCGGTCATAGATTTAATTAATTTCTACCGAGTTAGAACGTCTAAATCAAAACACATTTATTTTTTGCTCTGGAACGACATACTTTTGTAGCATAGCATTTTTCGTTGGGCTTTTTTAAAAGCTTTTACAACTTTCCGAGCAATAATTCAAATTCTTTTGGCAGTACTGTTTATTTTTATTGTAGCATCTTCGAAAAAATCTGATAAATTTTTTAGTTCTCCAACATGATAATGACCTGAAACATGCTTTAAACTTCATTAGAAAAAGGCTGGGTAATTCAAAAGTGAGAGTTCCCGGGTAGACAGCTCAATCACTTGACCTTAACCCTAATGACAGTCTATGGAACATCGTAGATCGCAAAGAAAAAAGGGAGTTCTGAGATGAACAAGAAGACCATTTTTAATCGGTTCCAGAAGGCCTAATACACCATTTCTAAAACTCAAATTGAGGGATTTATTGTTGTAAAGTCCCGCAGATATACTGCCAGCATTAAAAATAAAGGTTACCCTACGATTAATTTTAAGGTTGATTTTAAGGTTCTTTGACAGAAATACAAAAGCTGCTTAGGTATTTACCAGGCATATTTTCAATTAATTTCATTATTTTGATAACAAAGTATCTTCTAGAAAAGTAAATAATAAAATATTTTTTATTATTTTTTATTTTTGTGAATAGATTGCTAATATAAAAACAGAAAACTTGTCCCTCTAAGTTGTTTCTAAGCCAAAACGTTGCCGTGTAAAATCAGTTGCTTTAGCCATAGCCACCAGTAAATGTAAATATTTTTAGCTTTCCGGGAAAGCAGAAAATAAAATTTCCCGAAACGGAAATCCCGGCTATAAAACCCTAATACATATAAAATTGTATTTCAGACACATTAACAGGCTTTACTTTTGAAAACAGCACAAGACAAGAGAAAAACAAAGAAAAAAAAGTTCATTTCTTGGAAGACATTTCTTGTTGCATAAACACATAAAAGTGATGGAAGACATGTGATAAAATGTGTGTGATTATTATTATATTTTCTCATAAAATACAAACATATTTAGGGAAGTAAGACATCTACGCACAGCACTTTCATTTTAAAAACATACACAAGAAAATATGGCTTTTCTAGGAATATACGCATATGTTGGTTGTTCTCTCGGAGGACTCGGATATGACTTTTCTAGGAATATACGAAAATGTTGGTTGTTTTCTCGGATACTCAAAAACATGTTAAAAATTATGACAGAGTATGTGCCTTTGTCATACAATGAAACCTTCAGGAACAACAGTAGATAGGTATGCCAAAAAACGTACGTATGGCAGTTACTGAAAGCATATGTGTGTGACTAGAAAAGAGATATTTTGCAAAAAACATACAAGAAAAAAAATAAAATAAAATAAAAACATTTTGCAATTATGGCCAATTAAAGCCACAAGAGTACTTTGAATGCCAACAACAACGACATCAATTACATAAACATCAAATATATATTTTCAAAGCCATGCTCTCTTTCTATTTCTCTCTCTCCCTCTCTCTCTCTCTCTTTCTCTATCTTCATTTTATATTCATACACATACTCCCTTTGTAACAAGTACTTAAATAATCGTTTATATATGAGTTTTTTTGAGGTAAAAATTAAATGAAAGATGAAAAAATAAAAAAAAACAAAAAATGAAGGAAATTTGTGGTTTTGTAGTATACAAGTACTTAAAGAAGTATTAGTAAAGAAAGAAGAAACAACAACAATAAAAATAAATATATGAAATCCTTAAAAGCAATAAAATAATTCAAGATAATAAAAGTTTGCTATAATACCCTACACTTTAGTTAGACGTATACATATGCATGACCACAAATTTCTCTTTTTGTTTTGTTACATTTGCTGGGTTAGAAAAAAAGAGAGACATTGTAAATAAAGAACAGCGTTGCCATGACAAAAATTGATTTCCTACCAAAAATTTTCTAAAATTCTACCAAAACCGTTCGCAACATGATTTCCTCAATTACAATCGAAAACTTATTCAGTTACCTAGCCTTGACACATGAAAGCATACATTCTTGAAAGTAACAATACATTCATATGCTACATACTTTATCCTAAAGTTGTTTTGAGCAACTGAAATACTCTTATTATGAGTGTGATGAAAAAGGCTCGGCGCAAAAATAAGGTATTCGGACATAAAAACTTGATGCCAACGATAAAGCATGGCTGCAGGCAATTTAGTTGTGGCTTGGAGTTACATATCGACTGCTTAAATTGGCTTTTAAGTTTTTATTGATACGACTATGGATCGCTTCGCATATTTGACGATAATACGAGGCAATCTGGGAATGGGTCTATTAAAATTTTTTACAGCTGCAAAAGGCACGGTTAACGGTCTCTCAGCAAAAGAGCATAGAGTGCTATAACACTCTAAACTTTTTAAAACAGTGCTAACATTAGTGAAAATTGTTGTTTATTCAAAACAAAGCCACACTTTTTTCAAAATTATGTACTGTTTTTGAGAGCAAAAACCTACCAAAAATGTAAGGCAGTTGCAACAAACCAACCAACTTACCAAATTGTTTTTGAACAACGAAATACTAGCAATTTTGGTTCGATCGAACCAAAACGGCAACGTTGGTAAAGAACATGCTTACTGATAATGATGATATTTTTTGTTATTGATGTTATTGTTGTTGTTTTTGTTGCTATAATAAAAGATATTTAAACTCATTTCATAAGATATTAAAAGAGGGAGCATATACTACAAAATAATATTTTGTATTTGAGTGTATGTAAGTCCAATTATGAGTTGGATACACATACAGTGGCGGACAAAGTAATAGGGACACATCCAAACTTTCTTAAATTTTTATTTTTCATTACGAAAATTATATAAAGAATGCATTGTAATTGAAAGGAGTTCGTACATCTTTAAGAAAATGTTCATTTAAAAAGATGTTGATGTTCATACATCTTTTAATTACAATGCGATATTTGTATAATTTTTGTAATGATAAATAAAAATTTAAGATAATTTTAATCCACCGACTGCAACACACTTATGCCAGTACTTGATCCAATTCTCGAAGCATTTTTTATATTCGGTTTTCGGTATATCCATCAGTTCTTCCTGCGCTTACTTCCATTATTTCCTCTCGGCTGCTGAAACGCATTCCCCGTAGTATTTTTTTTTAATCGATTGAACAGAAAGAAGTCACGGGGAGCCAAATCAATTGATTTCGGTGGCTGTTGGATGGTATTTGTTGCATTTTTGTCAAAAAATTTCGAATAATGATGGCACTGTGTGACGGTGCAAAATCCACGAGTTATTTGCCCACAGTTCTAGTCTCTTTCGTCGAATTGCTTCACGCAAACAACTCTTATCGGCCTAATAATACTCTTTGCTTATTGTCTGGTGTTTGGCAAAATTTAATGATGCACTACACCGTTGTTATCTATGAAAACCGTAAGAATTGTCTTCTTTTTCGACTGAAACGCCATTCACTCGCACTCATAAGTCCATGTCCCGTCTTTAGTAATGATCATTTTGATGAATGAAAATCATATCTTTTGCGACCTCAAAACGATCTCTTTTTTGCATGATATTGAGGTCCTTTAGCACCAACTTTGCTGCTACACGACGGAAACCCAAATTATGAACTAAAATGTCATGAACGGATCCACAGGCAATGTTCAAGTCCTTCGCTATCTCTCTGATGGGTAATTTGCGGTTATTGACCAACATTTCTTTTACCTTGTCAATGTTTTCGTCGCTTTTCGATGTCGATGGTCTGCCACTGCTTTCATCATTTTCGATTGACTCGTGCCACTGGTAAACGACCGTTTTCTTCAGAGAATCGTTGCCGAAACACTTTTCCAACAATTCCAACGTTCGCGCACCCTGAAATCCCTTTTTAAGCAAAATTTAATACAAATTCATTGTTGCAAATTTAAAGCCATTTCTAAAATTGAAAAAATCGCCAACACACAAAGAGTACTCTTGGCTACGTAGCTTTTGTAAGTTAAAAGCTGTGGAGCGAAGATTTAGCGGTTATATCAACAACGGATGTACCATTTTAACAAAAACAAAAAAATCTCAAATCGGAACGTTGGGACCGCCACATGGGAATTATTCCGGAAACTTTTTGATCAAGTCCTTAACTGTATGAAGGAAGAAAAAGAGGAAAATGTTGGACGCACTCTTTTTATGGCCAAAAAGTGTCGCGGATGCAATAAACTTTTAAAACAATGGATTTGATTTGAAAACCTACGGCAGTTATTAAAATACTATTGTACTATTGTAGTAAAAAACACGAGTGCCTAAAGGACCTTGTTTTATTGGAAACATTTTTTTGTTGTATGATAAATATTTTATAAAGGGACCGCCATCTAACGTTTTTTTGTGTACTAGTGCTTACTTCGTGAATGATAACACTTAACTCATGTCTGATTTGACAGATAATTAGTTTTACGAAAAACTTTTCTAAATGCATTTGACGTTCGGAGCCGGCATTAAACTGTAGGTCCCTTTAAATGAGTCTCAAAATAGAATCCGGTGCAGCTCATTGACTGAAAGAAGTCCCCGTGTTCCTTCATGGAATGGTATGGGAATGTATATGTATTATTCAATGTTCTTGGACAGACTCAACATTGATTTGTAGTCAAATGATATTATTTAGAGCAGAAATGTACGCAAAAGCATGTAAATTCCTCGGTGTAAGACCCCTGCGACTAAGTTCTTTGCAAAATATTACAATTGTTTTAATTGTTATTTTAGACAATTCGCAATCCGCTTTAAGTTGTTAAAATATATAGGGTCGGCCATCTAACGTTTTGTTTTCGACTAGTGCTTATTTCGTGAATGGTAACACTTAGCTCATGTCTGATTTGACAGATAATTAGTTTTATCCTTCCGCTGAACGAATATGGTTGTGTATATGCTTGAACAATGGTGGGAATCTGGGCCTGCGATCGACTTACAGAAGATGCCGATTTTGCCAAAAAAAAAAATCACTTTGATCTAGGCTGGTATGTAAACAAGCAAAATTGTCGCATTTGGGAGTACAGTAAACCCACACGCATACATTGAAAAGCCGATACACCCAAGACAAGTCACTGTTTGGTGCGGATTTTGGTCCGGAGGTATAATTTGGCAATTTGTCTTCGAAAATGAGCAAGGAATGGCCGTTACAGACAATGGCGATCGTTATCGGGCCATGTGAACAAAAATTGAAGAGGAGGATATTAGCAACATTTGGTTCCAACAGGACAGCGCTACGTACCACACAGCCGAAGCTACACTCGCTGTTTTGCGCCCTGTTTTTGCAGATCGCATTATCAGCCGCAGAGCTGATGTCGTTCGGCCACTTCGGAGCTGCGATTTGACACCGTTGTACTATTATGTGTGGGGTGCCATCAAAGATAAGTGTTACGCCAACAAGCCAGAGACAATTTACGGTTTAAAGGACAATATTCGTGAAGCCATTTGTGAAATACAGCTGCACACATTCGATAATGTGCTTAAAAATTGGACCGATCGTGTAGGCTACTCCATGGCCAGCCGAGGCAGCCATCTGAAAGAAATTATTTTCCATTATTAACCGGAAGGATTGTACTTGTATTTGAGAAAATATTCAGTAGTTTTCTTTTATAGCATTTTCAAAAAAAAAAAATTTATTATGCGAACCCTTTACTTAATCTTGTAGTTGAAAATAAAATTTTAGTTATAATAGAATCTGCTAAATCCGATTTCTATTCACTCTGTTATAAAAATAGAAACTATTCAATGAAATTTAGATAAGAATCAAAATAAAGATATTGTAGAATTTTGGATGATAATAAACTGTGGAATTAAACAAGTAATATTTTTAAAAGCCTAAAAATATGCATTATGCTTTTGTTTATAATAAGCCTATACGCATGTTGTATTTTAAAAGAGGATAACATACTTATTTCAGTTTTCAACATGTTTATCGTAAAAGTAATGATTATTACTTAAGTTTAAAAAAAAATAAGAAAAAATAAAAAAAATTAATTATTATGCCATATAACCCACTGTATTTTGTTGCATACATATGTAGACTATAACTAAATTTTACCAAAAATATTTTCGAAAAGGCTTCGTTCATGTAATGGATAAGTAGGCATAAAGAATATAAAAGAAAAACTTAAATGAGAGTAAAGGAATTAAATCTAAACAACTAGAAGCTGTACGAGAAACAATAGACAATTATTCATATCATGTATTGAAATAAATAGTAAAGAAAAAAGGAGAAAAAAGCAACATACATACGAGCAACAAGCACTTTTGTGGAAAATTACAAAAAGAAAGAAATTTTTACAAAAAGATTAAAGCACTTTAATGGGTTTTAAACAAGCTTTTGAGAATTAGAGAAAAATATTTTTGAGGTTTAAATTAAAAGCTCAACATAAAAGAAAAGGAAATAATGGAAGAAAATAATGAAAAAATAAAATTTGGGAATGAAACCAATTAAGTTTTTCAGAACAAAACACGTCTAGGGAGGAAATACAAAAGCATTTGTTTCTTATTTTTTATTTTATTTTTTTGAATTTTCTTTTTTCATGATTATTAGTTTCTTTTTTTTTAATTTGGCTTTAAACATCACTGCCTGTTGACCAGTTATTAAAAGCATCCTCTTTTGTAGTTGTTATTGTCTGTATGGGCACATATTTTCTGGACCAGGTTGCATTCAAGAGGGCTGTATTAGAAATTGCTGTTATCATGTTGGATGTTGATGTATTTTGAGTGAAATTATTTGTAGTAGAAGAACACAAAATTGCTGGTGATTTAGCAGCATCAATAGTTGGTATTTTAGTAATTGAAGTATTATTGGTGTTGTTGGTTAGGGGATATAAAGCGTAGTAATTGACAGCTGAAGCTGAAGCATGACAATCAAGCAATGGCAACAGAACATCGCCTGCAGAAGGATTGAAGGAGGGAAAACATTTATTTATGATTAGAAATGATGCAGTTTTATTAGCAAGCAAGTATTTACTATTTTTTTTTTTATTACATTTTTTTGTAGCATTAAGGATAGTGGTTTAGAAAGCGAGAGAGTGAGAGAGAGGGAGAGAAAGATAGTCTGGCTTTGTTAAGTAGGAGATAATAGATAGTAGTGTTATGCTACTTTTTAAGGGGAAACATAATGGATAAGCAGTTATGATATGCCTCCATATAGGGGTGTTTAATAGGTTTTATATAAGTATATGCTATTAGGATCTGATAACAACTACAAAAGTAGGTTTAATTTTGTTTAGAGGTTTTACGTGCATTTTTAGAGGAAATTGAGTTTTTAAAGTAACTACAGAGTTATTTATTAGAAATTTTTTGTGGTATATTTGATATATTTGAGATTTACAAAAACAGTGTACAGTGTAGGTTTTGTACTTAATAACAATATCACGCAACGAATGAGCTTGTGTTTTAAAGAACAAATTATAACTTCTTCTATTATACGAAAATTTTGCTTTCTTAATGCTGAATTAGGAAAAGATAAGAGCATTGCCTCACGAAACAGCTATAGGTTTTAATATTCAACTAAAATTAAATAAAACAGCTTGCTTATAACGAAAACTATAGTTTACTAAGACAATAATTATAACCAACTTCCACTTTAAGGAATGTAAGCAAAATATTTCAAAGTAAACTGATTTAATACGACATAAAAACTAATAAAGAAAACTACAGCATTTTCCCTATTCAAGGGCCAACCATAATATGCGTAGGCTAGCTTAAACAACTATGCGAATACACACCATCAAATGTGTAAAACTATAATTTACTTAATCATTTCGTCAAGTTTCATTCAGTTTAATTTGTTTACGTTTTGAGCGAACCTGTTCGCACTGCACGTACGTAAACAGCTGTTTGTGTATTATATGCAGAACAATAATAAAAGAAACACGTTGTGCAATGATGCTAAAAGCATCCTATTTTTTATTTATGATTTAATTTTTTTTAGTTAAAATAAATAATAAAATTAATTAGTTTATAGTAAAAAGTAGAGATTGAAGCATTTCGTGATAAATATGCTGTATTTAGGAAATATAAAAGCAACTAAGAATAGCTTAGATTTAAGTCCAAAAAGTACATTAAGCAACCAAAGAGCTAATTAAGTATTTGAAAGACTTTTTTTAATTTTTGACAGTAGTTTAAGTAAGCAAAAGTATATTATAGTTGGGCCTCAAATATGAAATTATAAATTTAATACTAAACTAGAGACCTGGCATGGTGTAGATGTTAACTGCTTGTATACACAACCTACAGCGTAGAGAATCTGTCCGTATTACATCTATAATGGGGAAATTTATCCACAATAGTCTCAATGATTAAAGTGCTTCGTTTTTCTACAGATGATTCATCTAAGATCCATCTACTGACCTCCCTAAAGAAAGAAAATGAACGGCAACTAAAAAAAATTTATTATAGGAAGGTTAGGCTAAGAAAAAGAAAGAAAAAGATACAAGGAAGTCTATAATAAATAAAGACTCCTTACTACCAAACATACAGACAGATGACAGTACCACCATATACATATATCCTTCTGGGGCTACCAAAAGTGTATAAGATCACATTCAGAAAAAAGTGTAGACATGACACTATTAGCAGCCAGTCTAAGTCCACTTTAAAACGTTCACTGTTCACTGTGAATTACTAATGTCTTCTGATCAATCCACCTTTCGTCCTAAATATAAAAAAAACCTGTTCGAATTGTAGCTTTAAAATGGAAACATGGTTGCGGGGGAAGTAATTGGTGGCGTTAAAATACTACCTTGATCATAAAGTTTCCGGAATAACCTCCGTGACTCATTGTTCCGATTTGAGTTTTTTTCCTTAGGTTAATGAAGCAATTCGCCGAAAAGGACCATTGTGGTCATGTTACCGCACCTTCGCACAGTGCCATCATTATTTGAAATTTTTTGACGAAAAATGCAACAAATACCATCCAACAGCCACCGAATGCAACTTATTTCTGTTCAATCGAGTTAAAAAACCATTCCGAGGAACACGTTTCAGCAGTTGTTTATAAAATAGTAAAAAATCGCCTTCACACATAAAGATAGATGTACCCTTGGCTACGTAGCCATTGAAAATGTCAAGCTATGACGCTAAGATTTAGAAGGAATATCAACAACAGATATACCAGCATAACAAAAAAACTCAAATCGGAACGATGGGACCGTCACAAGTGGGTTATTCCGGAAACTTGTTGACCAAGGTAGTATCCACGCAAAGTAAAGAGTGTTCCAATAACATGTTTAAATTTAAATATCCTACCATTTTAACAGTTGTCATGAGTTATCCTGTAACAACTTCCAAGATGACAAGTAAAAACCAAGCCATTTGTAAAAATAGACGGATAGATCCTTCAACAACGCTTTTAATGTCACAGTTTGCAAAACTAAAGCATTGCGAAGCACCTCTTCGGGCAAAAATTGTGAAACTGGTAGAAAAATTTGAGCTGTTGGGACGAAAAAAAAACCAAACTTTTGTATGTTGCTCAATAGCACACAGTATTGAGAAAACCTCAGGTTTTTTCAAACCTTGTCGATATTTGGAACGAAATTCCACCGTATTTTGCACAAAGACCGTTTTTCCGTATGTTGCTACCGACCATCAACAGAGTCGTGTCTTTGCCGATTGTGTCTTTGAAATGGAATTTTTATAAAAAGATTATCTTGAAGCTTATTTTGACCTTGGAAGCTACATTAGCAAGTAAAATAGTCGCATTTAGATTTTGGAAAACTCAAGAATTACTACTAAAAAGCCTCTCGTTCTTCAATGTGTGACTATTTAATTCTATTATTGGTCTAGCGAGGCATTTGGGCATTTTTCGAAAACAAGGCTGAAGTAACTGTTACGGCATATGAATTGCGCTCGAAGTATGATTAAAAATGTTGTATGACCGGAATTGGTAGATATTGAAGTGGTCGATGTTTGTTATCAACCAAACGCCTCTAGGTGCCACACAAGTACCGATACCAAAGCTCTTTGAGCAAGAAGTTTCGTGGGCATGTAATTTCTCAAAGAAGCGATCACAGTTGGCCTTTGAGATCGTGTGATCTTTAGATATTAGTGAAAGATAAAGTCGATTAAAGACCGCAAAATTGGAGTTCGTATAGTGTGAGAATTGCTAAAGAAAAATTTCGCGAAAAAAATGTCGTCATGCAACTGTAGCCATAAGAACCGTTTAACTGTATTATATTGCTTCTCATTATTAATGGCATACCCTCCTCGAATGATTACCCTTCAAAATACTTAATTTTTTACAAATGAAAATTAAGCGACTTATTGTAAGATCCTGCACAATGTACTTTTAAAGTTGATATACCACCACTTGTGTGCCGCTGTGGTGAAGTAAATAGAATCGGGTGTAGCTCATTGATTGAGAAAAGCCTACTATGTTCCAGTTGGAATGTACTCTAAACCTTCATTTTCTGATGTTCACGTATTATTTTTCAGATTTCATCGTATATTTATTGATAAAAGACCTCTTTTTGTCGACTTTATTGTTTTGTGACTTTCAAATCTGGAATGATTTTCGATGATGGTCTTTGTTGCAAATTTATAGCAACAGCATTGATTACACAGCAATCTAGTAAAGGGTAACAGTTATTGGAAGTGGTGTTGCTTGAAAACTATCAGATCTTTACCCAATTGTCCTTTAAGTTTTTGAAAAGAAATACACACCAAGTGCTCATAGTAGGGTTACCAAAACCCTGGGTAACCCAATTTAAGTCAATGTATGAAAATTTTATTTAAGGTTTTCGAAAATTATTTACAACAAAAATAAGTATAATTCATGTATTTGAAGTGCAAATTAATTCGGTTGGTTTTTTTTCTTTTTGGCTCAAAAGTGATGATATAATAAATCTATCAAATCACTGTTTACATCTTTTCCCCACTTCTGAGTCCTTTGTAGCGCTCCAACATTAAAGCCGATGTTATATTTTTACAAAAGAAGTGATTCGGTGACGTGCTAAAAGTCAGAAGGAGCAATGTTCGGAGAATACAAATACTTGAATACTTTTCCAACGCGAGGCTGAAATTTCTCATGCAAAAGAATAAATTAATCATGTCTGTCTCAAGAACAGCCCCGTATGCGCTACTAGTGTGCAGGAGGCTAGCAGGGAATATTCTACTGGATGTATACCATGATGGTCAGACCGGGGCCGTTGCATGGGCAGGAAAAACGAGATTGTGAACAACCTAGGTAGAGCCAAATAAGGTACAAATACAAGCGTGCATACACATAACTGAGTCAATGAAAACTTGTCCCACAGCTACACTGTAGGTTTTATTAAATTTAGGCCACTGCATTTGGCAGTGAAACATGGAGCCATAGAGATCATGACGACTATAATAGGAAATGAGTTGGGCACGAAGTTATGTGGGGGACATGTTAATCCGCTTGGCCGATTGGTCGCTTACTCTCTACTTGTCTGGCCTTGGAAAATGCTGTGAGTGGAGAGGTTTGAAAACTACATAAACCTTTAGGAAAGTGATCATTTTGTGGTACAAGAAGGGATCAAAAAAGAAAGTGGTACAATGAAGAGAATATTCAGAACCTCGTCAGAATATTCCAGGCGAAAGCTTATGCAACTGAGAGATATGCCCAATTTAACCTGAAGAAGAAATGTACATGACAGGACATAGCCATACTATCTGATAGTCAGGCCGCTCTTCGTATCTTGTCTTTTATCATATATAACTGTGTCGATAAATAAGTATAACTTAAGTCGACTTAAGCTATACTTAGAACTACTTCTAAAATTCAATAATTAAAACTGTTTGTTTTATTCGTATTTTAAATATGAAATGCTGGTATCATTTTAAGTCCCAGTTATTTAATCAATTATACCTTTGATTTCTGCATAAAAAAATCAAAGAGAATAACAACAACAACAACTACATATATTTAATACTTGTATATTGAATTATAATGAGAAATAACTTTAATAAGTAATTTAGTAACAAAGATATTATTTTGGTCATTAAAATTTCAAATTAAAGAGTATTATTTGACATAAAATAGGCACTACAACACATACATACATACTTTCATAGCAAATTAATACGAAATACCAATAAATTATTAGAAAAGTAACAAAACTAAAGGTTGGGGGGGGGGGGGGGGGGGTAGGAAAAAAGTAATAGACTTTTGTGTTGTTATAAGTAAATCATTAAAATTTTAATTATTTTGCAAAATAATAAAATACAAAAATACTTTATAATTCCAAGATTTTTTTTTTTATAAATTTACAGAAAATATATATATTTTTGTTATTAAGGAAGAGACAAATAACACTGTGCTACTTGAAGAATAGGTACGACTATATATTTAATAAAACAAAATTTGAAACCTTAAATAATATTTTTCTTCCGCCGCACTGTATATTTAAATAAAAGTGTGTTGTTGTTTTTTTTTAAGCAAATATTTAAGGACTTGAAATTGTTAATAAAACTAAAGAAGAAAAATTTAATTATAATACTACTGTAGAGATTATTACAATTATTAAAAAAATTTATTATTGAAATAGAAATTTGTTAAAATTAAAAAAAAAAAACAAACAAACATTATACCATACATACATACATACATATACAAAGAAAGAGTTTAATTGTGACAAAAAACAAAATATTTCATAAAATGTTGAAAAAGCTTAATAAACATTTTGAAACAAACTGAAAAAATAATTATAATTATAATTATAATTATAATTATAATTATAATTATATAATAATTATATAATAATTATAATTATAATTATATAATAATTATAATTATAATTATAATTATAATTATAATTATAATTACAATGAATTATAAAATATATTAAATGTACAAATTGTATGAAAGATTCAAATTAAAACTAGCAATTTATTTAACTACTTTGGCAAAAAGATTGGTCTACTTCTACAACCAAAACTATTTCATCTATAAAGCACAATGTCTACTATAATTTTTTAAGTATAGATTTGGGTATAGTACCGTTTAAACTAGGCTGGGCGTATTGTATGAAACCCTCTGATATATAATGATGCTGTGAACTCGATGTACTCGTACTACATCTAGGACCCATACTATGTGACGGCGCTACGCGCGCTCTTATTTCAGCTGCACGACCACCACCCATGGCCGTTTCTTCTTCGTTCAGTTCATCCTCTTCAATGTACATGGAGGGCACATCATTGCGGGCAGGTCTATAATGAAAGAATTATAAAAATTAATTGCATTTTGATATATAAGATAATAAAGCATCAGCAGAAAAGTTTAATAAATACCCAAGAAAATCTATAATCCTTGAAGTATTATTCCTAAAACTATTTTATACACAGTGATGCATTTCCTGCTACAGTATTTGTTTATTGCATATCACCTTTGCCTAGTTCTTATTCGTCCAAGTGGTAGGGAATGTGTCGATTATGAATGAATGAAATTATTTGATTTTAGTAGCGTTTCATTAACGGTAATTCATTAAATAATACAAGTTTTGCCCAATTTACGAAGCTCCAGTTAATAACATAGTACATAGTGCTCTCCCAGTGAGCAGAATTTTCTTTGGTTAGCTCGTTTTATGACTCCTGCTCGTGAGTTTTATTTTTTGCTCGACTTGTAAGCACAAATCTAAAATTATTAAATACTCTGCTCAATAAATCTGCTGCAAATTATCCTGTCCTGCGCCAATGCGTTTATTTCACTTCAGCTTCTACTCACTCCTTTCTAGTTTCTCCATTTACAGGCCCAGCGAACAGTGCCCTGCAGGTTTCAGTCAATGGCATTATAAAAGATGTCGCTTCATGACATTTGTCTAAAAAATTGCCAGGTTTGTGCACTGAGATAGAGAACAGGAATTCCAAGTGGGTACTGGATGACCAAAAGTCTGCCGTGCTCTCTGTATGTGATTGTATATATTTCCTCTCGACGCGCTAGTTTTAGAAATTGGGCTCATCTTGTAAATAGGAAAATGTATAGCAAATTCAAATTTGCTACAACTTGGTAAGGGCTTTTTACTGAGGTACTTAGATATTTATGCTTTTGGTTTTACTATTCTATAGTCATACAGCTAAGCGTAGTATATTAATATTGTGTGGATGGAATGTATAGGACTGTAAAGTTTCTAGGATATTGTGGCCTAGTCTTTGACTGGAAAGTGCCAGGGTCCTTCTGGGCATTTTCCAGGTAAGTCTGAGGGTCAAAGATGGCATAAGTACTTCTTCATAAGGGAGATGATAAGAGATGATAAGTAGATGAGACAATCGCATGTTAGAATCCTGTAGGTCGTGCCAAAATGTTGTAGAGCAGATAGAAACAGTGGTACACTTGATGTGCCACTATCAACAATTTTTTCCGAATAATAACTCTTTCAAAACCCAACAAATTAAGTTTAAAAAATGGTTGCTTCTAAGAATGAAACAGACAAAGAAAAAAAGGCAAACTTTGACAGTTCCAAGAAATAGATTAAGCACATAGAACAAAGGCACCCATGCACACTAGCAGGTTCAGACTGACAGTTCTACGAATTAGAACTAACTTGCAGGTACCTTGCTTTAACAGTGCCGCACTAGAACCTAAAATAGGTAAAAAAATTGAAGGAATAGAAACAGTGTAGTACCTTTTGAATCTGAAATTGTTATTAAGGGATTTCGAATAAAACAAAAAAAAAAAAGAAAAACTGAACAGATTCGATATTATCTTTGAAATTAATTTTTCAGACAAACATTCTGTTAAAAATAATTTTTATGGTTTATTGCTAAGTTAGATGAACGACAAAGAAAAAGTTAATTAAGAAAACTGTCATTAAGCATAATTTAATAATTCCAAGAAGTACATTAAAAACAGATAACAAAAGTACCCAGGAAAATTTGCAGGTACAGTTCTACGGAATAGATTAAAAGCATGAAACAGGAAAATCCATGCTGACATGCAGGTACCTTGTTTTAACTGTGCCGCGCGTGTAAAGAAAAATAAATAGAGACAGGGTTGTATTTTTAAATCTGTATGTGTGTGCGTGTGTATATTTTCTTGATTAATTTTACATAAATAGTGGGCGATTTTCACTTTACAATTCAGTTCAAAAGTTTGCTTAGCTGAGTTCACTTGTTACTTTTATAAAATTCGCTTCGTAAATAAACTTAAAATTTTCTTTTTATCCTACTTTTTATATTTAAATAAAACCAAGGGAAAGTTACGAAAATGTCCAAAAATCATCAAAATGGAGCACGCAAAAGCCCGCAATCAAATGCGTATGGCAATCGAAACGATAACAATAATCGCCCACAATATAGCCGTAATGGTGCAGGCGGACGTGGCACTAGTGAATGCAATTTCAATTACAAGGAGACCATAGAAGTACGCAACAATTGCATTGGAATGATTATTGGCAAAGGCGGCTCAAACATACAGCGTTTGCAGTCGGAATTCAAAGTACGTATCAATTTAGATAAGAGCAGTGGGTTTGTTACAGTCTCTGGTAATAATAATAAAAATGTTAAGAGTGCCTTGGACAGTATAAAAGCTCAGATGAAGGAGAAGGCGGAAGGCGGTCGCAGACGTAGCGATCGTGGTAAAGGAGAAGACAGCAATGGTCATAATAATGATGAGAGAGCTGCTGTTTCAGGAAATGATAATTCAAACGATATTGAATTCCATGGTGAAGGCCCCAAGGACAAAAACGAGCCTAACAATGATGATGCCCTGTTTACTGCAGACGGTTTGATTAATTGGGATGTCGTAAAGAAAAGAAGCGCTGAAGCCGAAAGAGAGCATTGGGCCAAGTATCCTGCCTTAACTAAAAATTTTTATAAAGAATCTCCTGAAGTAGCCAAATTATCGAGTGCTAAAGTAGAGCGCATACGCTTACAAAACAATGATATTACCGTTTCCAGAGTTTTTAAGTCACAAAACGAGGCCTTTGATAATATACCAAATCCTATATGGAAATTTGAGCAATGTTTTGCCTCATATCCAGATATAATGGCGGAAATAACAAAACAAGATTTTCAGAAACCTTCTCCCATACAAGCTCAAGGTTGGCCCATACTCCTAAAAGGAGAAGACATGATTGGTATAGCTCAGACTGGCACAGGCAAAACCTTGGCATTTTTATTGCCAGCGTTTATTCATACTGAATACCAAGGTATACCACGTTCCCAAAGAGGTGGCCCCAATGTTTTGATTTTGGCGCCTACACGAGAATTGGCTCTGCAGATTGAGAAGGAAGTTAACAAATACCAATTTCGTGGCATGAAAGCGTAAGTCTCATTTTCGTTTGTTGGTTTAAGTTACCATTCTACAGCGAGATTCCTTATGATTCCTCTGCTAAAAAGCTAATCCTTTGATTTAAAATGATTTAAATATTCTTCCTTACATTTCTTTAGTGTTTGCATATATGGTGGTGGCAGCCGACAAGAACAAATTGACACCGTTGAAAGTGGTGTGGATATCATAATTTGTACACCAGGCCGTTTAAACGATCTCGTCAGGGCTAAGGTTATTGATCTTAGCAGCATTACTTATGTGGTATTAGATGAAGCCGATCGTATGTTGGACATGGGCTTCTCACCTCAAATAAATATAATTTTACAAAAGATACGCCCTGATCGACAAACTGTTATGACAAGTGCCACTTGGCCAGCAGGCATTAGACGTATAGCTGAGAAATACATGAACAATCCCATACAAGTATGTGTGGGTTCGCTAGACTTGGCAGCTACTCATACCGTAAAACAAATTGTTAAAATAGTGGAAGAGGATGATAAGTACTCTTTGGTAAGTTTTTTTTTTTTGATCTTTAAAGCTGATCCAATAAATGTAATATGCGCATGTATAACAAAATTAATCAAACTTCAGGTAACAGATTTCATAGAGCATATGAAACCAGACGAAAAGGTGATAATATTCTGCAGTAGGAGACTTACTGCTGTCCATTTAGCAAGTGATTTAAATTGCAATGATTATATGTGTGACTGTATACATGGGACAAAAGAACAGGTAAGAACATATTAAAAAATAACTTAATAACGCAATGGAAATAATGGTCTCTTTTTTAACATGTTGTAGAGTGAACGGGAACGAGCTATTGATGATATCACTTCAGGCGAGATTAAGATTCTTGTAGCAACTGACGTTGCTTCACGTGGTCTTGATATAGAAGACATAACGTAAGTATTTTTGATTTTTAAAAAATATTTCAAAAAACTTTACCTCTTTTTTGTTATTTTCATTAAAGCCACGTCATAAATTACGATTTTCCCCTTAACATGGAAGAGTATGTTCATCGCGTTGGTCGTACAGGTCGAGCTGGTCGCAAAGGCACTTCAATTACTTTTATAACACATGCCGATGGGGCCAAGGCGTCAGCAGTCATATCCATTCTTGAGGAGGCTAATCAAGAAGTAGCAGACGAATTACGTGACATGGCTGTTCGTTTTGCGAAAGGAAAGGCAAGAAAACCTAATGGTAAACGTTCAGGCGGTGGAGGTGGCTATAGCAATCGCTATTACGCCGCTAATTAAGATTAAAACAAAACCGAGTCTTTAAAATTATAGATTAAAAATCGTTTTTAATTAATATTATGCATTATCTCAGTGTTCCTTTTATGTTAACATACGTATGCATATATGCATATATACATATACTATCATGCTAAACAAAATTTCAGATTTAAAATGTGGTACATGAATTGGATTTAATTATTTTTGTAATTCTTGCACTTATTGTATGCACATCTTTTTATAAATTAAAGTAAAAAAAAACACTTTTGCATTGATTGGAATATATATTTTATATGTTTTTATTTGATTCGTTTTTTTTAAGAAACATACATACAGCAAAACCTAAAACAGAGCGCTAAGCATTGTCTAGCTGTCAAAAATTCTCAAGCCTATATAAATTTTATGAAGGAAATGATAGTAGCTCGATAGTAGCTCGACGCCAACGCTTTGCATCTTTAATATTCAATTTTGATAGCGCGTTAGCAAGTCAAGTTGGCTGCGAAGGAAAAAAGTAAGCGGAAAGAAAGGTAAAAGAGTAGTGTTATTTTAGACCTTTTCGCTGTTTTATAGCAATCTTAAGTTAACATTACTGTTCGACGTCAACGCTAGACAAATGTCTACGCAACGTCAAAGGCTCTAATTTCGGTTTGTTATATAGGTATTATTGGTTTATTAAAATGCATATGATAAGGATATATTGAGAAGAGAATAGGGCAGAATAGCATGTAGTTTTGTATGAATGACTAAACGAAACAATTTTGTGCTACTTTAAGAGATTGTATACCTGACACGGAATGGCATCTGTAAAAGAAGGCTGAGACGACGAACAGTGCCTTTTCCCTTAAACAAACATCACGGATATTGATAAAATATTTTTACGAACATAAGGTTGGACATCACAGCGTTTATTACATCGCTAAAGTAAATAAACAGAAGCTACAAGAACAACTATATGTGCTTGTTTACAAATAATCAAATCTACAATAACAACTTTTAACAGAGACAAAGTAAATAAAAATATCACGACAACAACAATGATTAAGCAATAAAGAAAACCAGTAACAGACAATAAACAAGCAACAACAAATACTAAGACCTGAAAGAGGTAGATGTTTACATACGCATGGCTACAAAAGAAATTAAAATAAAGAAATGGAATCTACCTGAAATATCCAGAGGTTCGAGAGCTTTCGATGTGTTGTTTACGCAGCCATATGAAAAGCACATCGATGCGAACAGCAATCAGTTTATTTGGTGTAAACTAAGTGAACAAGTTTATGTGTCGTAAACTCAGCGAGTGGAGTTTAAGTAAAGTAAACTCAGCGAGTGCAATTTGTGTGAAGAGAGTTTATAAGGAGTAAACTCGTGAAGTAAAAAACTAATTTAGTTGGATCTAACTCAGTAGAGAGAGTTAAGTGTGGTTAACCTCTGGTTGAAAAGGTTGTGATCGAACCTATGCTGTAACTAAGATCGATCTGGAAGATCTTTAAGTAGAAAGATCTGTCGAGTAATTGTTGTTGTTTACAAGATTGTAAACAGACAGAGTAATTAAGAATAAAAACTGTGTTGAATAAAGGATTGTTTTAAATTAAAACCAAACAAAAAATTCATTTTGTTTTAACTACAATCTACGAACTCATAAATACACGTTTTTAAAAATGTAAAAACGTAACGTATACTTTTTGAAAGCCATTTATCGGCTGAATACAATACTGAATAATTTCATTTTGCGGTTGCTTCTCTATATTGTCACAACAGGGCGCTAAACTTACCCAATTTTTAATAAAATAAAAATTGGATTTTAGGTACTTCAGAAAAATAGCTATCAAAACTCTATTTTTTTAATAACTTTTTAAAAGTTTAGTTTTTTAATTACTTTACAATATTATGAGCACAACAGAGAAAAAAGTTTTAAATATTGTTTATGGTTTTAATTTTTTACTGCTTTAAAAACGGCACTTATTTCAATGGAAGGTTTAAATTTAGCAAACTTTGAAGGAGTTAAAAAAAATATATATAAAACATAGATATTTTTTTATTTCAGTTTTTAAAACTATATAATATGTTCTATCAAATTAAATAAAAATTAGAACCGACTTTGTCTTACAAATTAAAAATTTTGAAATTTAAAAATTGTAAAATTTAGAGAATTTCTCATAAATTTCGTTGATTTTAAATAGCTTAAGGCAAATAAAAATTAAATATAATTTGAACTATCAATTTGTGTATGATATGTTAACTCAGAAATAATTAAAATTATTAATCAAATTAAAAATTTTAAGTACAACATCAAATTTCTGCCAGATAACAGTGCATTTTTATTTATATTTTTCCTAAAATCCTCACAATCCTCATGCTTTAAGAATCTGTTATTTAGAATTTATGTACTTTTTTTTAATTAAAAAAAGATTAAATATAAAAAAGTATATGAAAAAGGCCTTTTTAATTAAAAAATATGTGGGCGATGAGCGCGACCGTTGTCCCATTTCGTTAAAATTTTGTTCAAATCTATATTTTGCCCTATTTTATTGTTGTTTGCACGTAATTTTATTTGTCTACGACAACTCCTTATATCTTTTGTCCACTTGCTGTATGGTAGGGAGTTCAGACGATTATTATTCGACCGGTTTTTTTGATTTTGTCAAACCGTATTTGACAAAATCTTCGTTTTTCGAATACTGAATAAACCGGTTGATTTAACACGAATAACCGGTTTATTTAAAAAGCATAATTTTTATAAATTTATATATTTTTTTATTGCCAATATTATCATCGTTTATCTATTTTTGTATTTTGTATATATGACAACCTTGAACATCTCTCAAAGAACTTGAAAACCAAGGTAGATCGAAAAAGATATGCACACTTAAGCAACAATAACTTTTTATAATTTTTTGTAAACAAATATTGTCTTTTATACATATATGAAGAATGATCAACTAGACTCATTGAAAGCCAACCACAAATGCCGGCTCCAAAAGGCAGATATATTAGTTAGTGAAGTTTTTCACAGCGTAAATAAACATAACCAGTCGTCAGTAATGTTGTGAGGTGATATCCCTGTTGAAAATTTTTAGATGGTGTGGCCTGGGATTGAACCGACGACTTCTTGGTTGGAAGTTGGTTATCTCACCTAACATACCACAGTGGCAAACATACTATTAAATACGTGGTGCATGAATTTGTGCTGTTCGAAATCTAAGCAACTTTTCTTTTTGAGGCAATTGAGGACTCGTATATTACTAATAGATTTATTTAAAGTAAAACATTTAAACCTTGTTATCTAAGGCACCTAAACTTAAGCTACTTTCAGTACTTTGTGTAATAAACTTTGTTTTTTATGGCTTCCGCAAACGGTTTTGGCATAGTTTTTATGAGATTTGTTAGAATTATTTTTAGTATTGATTGTCACTTTAATTTTAAGCTCACCGTCAGCTTTTGCTTATTCTTTAAATCGACTTGGTCCACCTCTGCGCTTTAAGAACCGGTTTTTGAAAAAAGTCGAATAAACGATCTCCTTACTGTATGAGATCGACGCACTATGCGACGTAGCATTTTGTCTGTGTATGTTTTGGTTTGGCAGACATTCGAAGACGAAATTTTATGAGGCCTTTTATTGGACCTGAACAGGTCCGTTGGATGTTCATTTTGGATATTGTGGTCTTCACACGTAAAATTAAGGGTATTCTTCTTAAAAATGTTTCGATCGGTGTTTCCGGACAGAGCGGACAGTCATTCGTTCACGTGTTTGTTCTCGTTCAGAATTGTAATTAGAAAATAGTGCAAAATTTTTGTGAAAAGAGCGGACGTTTGCCGACGTGCTAAGGGTGGACTTTCCATTATTAATTGCCATATTTCTATTCCATATTGGTACGAATAAAACCAATAAATGTATTTTTAGACAATTTACTTCTTAACCTCAAATTTGCCCACCCTTTATTTTGATTTTACACGGTAGATACGTTCCAGAAAAAGACCGAAACATGAATTACACAGAAAAGAATGGGATTGTATTTAAAACCCAATGATTAATTAGAAAAAGAGAGTTTTTTAAAAATCAAATTAAATTTGTATATACATTTAGAGCACCTTTTAAAAAAAGGACAATTCAAATCTACAAGTAATACAATATAAGTATAAAATTGCAGAAAGTCAAAGAAACTAGTCTTCACATATTTAACTGAAATATCAGCGCTTTAAAAGAACACACAATATGCCTGTAAATCATATGCTTCGTACTTTATATATGTGTGTGTATACATACGAGGGCGGATTGACATTGAAGCTATCTAGCGCTAGATGGCAGCACAAACACAAAAACTTTTTCTTTCTTAGAAATCTGTCAAACGTCAGCTGTTAAAATTTTAGCCAAATTCATCGATTAGTTTATTTGTTGTAGTCGTTGAAGTAAGCAACTTTTGTGTTTCTTGGAATATAAAAAGTGAATTTCGTGTAGTGATTAAACAATATTATTTGAAAGGCAAAACGGCGAAAGAGACAAAAGAAAAGCTTGATAAACATTACGGCTAATCTGCTAATCTCCATCAGATTATATGGTCAAATATTGGATTGATGAATTTAAACGGCGCCGAACAAGCACTGCAACAATACCATCAATAGGAAGGCCAAAAGAGGTGGTTACTGAAGAAAATTTCAAGAAAATCCTCGATATCGTTATGAATGATCGCCAGTGTCAAAATACGTGAGATTGCTGAAATGGTAAACATATCATATGAACGTGTGTTCAACATTTTGCATGAACATTTGCATATGAAAAAGCTATCGGCAAGATGGGTGCCGCGTTTGCTCAGTGTTGAACGAAAACGAGTTCGACAGATCACTTCATAGTGGTGTTTGGACATTTTGGCGTAGATTAATAACTGCTGATGAAACCAAAAATCAATCGAAGCAATGGGTGGAAGCTGGTGGAAGTGCTCCGAAGAAAGCGAAGACAGCGAAATCGGCTGGCAAGGTTATGGCCACTCTATTTTGGGATGCACACGGAATATTGCTCATCGATTATCTTGAAAAGGGATCCACAATCACAGGAGACTATTATCGTGCATTATTGGATCAATTTGTCGATGCAATCACGGAAAATCGACCACATTTAAACAAGGAAAAGTGCTCTTTCTTCAAGACAACGCACCGGTTCACACACGAGAAATCCACTTCGAATTGGTTGATCATTAACCTTATAGTCCAAACTTAGCCCCTAGTGACTTTTTCTTGTTTCCAAACTTCAAAAAATGGCTCGCAGGAAAAGGATTCATCTCAAACGAAGAAGTGATTAACGAAACTAATGCGTATTTTGAGGAGTTCCCAAAATCATATTATTCAGATGGTCTAAAAAAATTGGAAAATCGTCTTACTAAGTGTATTGACTATGACTATGACTATATTGAGAAATGAAAGGTTTTTGAAAAAAAAATGTTTTTTTCCTACTTAGGTAGTTTCAATATCAATCAGCCCTCGTATAAACCTATAAAGCACAAAACAATTGTAAAACATGGTTTATAATTGTCGAACTTCACAATCCACACACACACACACACACACACACACACACACACACACACTCCCCGATGGAGGGATTCCACCTTTGATAAGGAGGCCTTTGTTTTTGTGTTTGCGATGGAGGACAGCCAGTTGACTGGAGGCGCGAACGATATGGCAGCTGAACTGATGCGGCGGGTCACGGACGCTTGCGATGCATCCATGGTAAGAAATTTCCATAGACCTGGCAGAAGGAATGTATACTGGTGGAATGCAGAAATAGCTGAGATAAGGCGTAGGTGTAACCATGCACGGCGGGTATGCCAGAGGGCGAGAGGTCGTGACAACTTTACAGAACTTCAAGAGGACTACAGAACGTTAAGATCCTGCTTGAAAAGGGCCATTGCGCAAAGCAAGAGAAGATGCTATAGGGAGATGTGTTACGAAGTAGAGAACAACCCTTGGGGTACGGGATATAAAGTTGTGATGAGGAAACTGAATAGTTTTCGACCACCACCTACGACATCTGCGTCCAGACTGGAATCAATTGTCGAAGGGCTTTTCCCGCGTAGGGCCGAAATAACATACTCTGTACAAGAAGGACCACCCCACCTTGAAATTCCGGGGGTTAGCAGCCAGGAATTTGAGGCAGTGTGTAAGGATATTAGGCTGAAAAAGGCACCAGGAGTTGATGGAATCCCGAATATTGCATTAAGGACGGCTATTGAGAGCAAGGCGGAAATGTTTAGGAAAGTGTTTGATGCTTGTATCAAGGAGAGGACATTCCCTAGGATCTGGAAAAGGCAAAGGCTGGTGCTCATCCCGAAGGGCAATGGCAGACAGGATGCATCCGGATATCGCCCACTCTGTATGATTGACACAGCCGGCAAATTGCTGGAGAAGATAATCTACAGGAGATTGGAGACGGCCTTGAATGGATCGGGTTTATCGGAACGCCAATTTGGCTTCCGGAAGGCACGCTCTACAGTTGATGCCATAGAGAGAGTTGTGAACATGGCGAAAGATGCCATCAGTGGAGACCGCTGGCTTGAAGGTGATAAGGAATACTGTGTTATCATCACCTTGGATGTTAAGAACGCGTTTAACTCTGCGGACTGGGATGCCACGTTGGCTGCACTCGATGAGAAGAACGTGCCGAAATACCTGATCGAGCTGATTGCCGATTACCTCAGGGACAGAGTCCTCTTGTACGACACGTCTGATGGCAGGAAATCATATGTAGTATCGGCTGGAGTACCGCAGGGCTCAGTCTTAGGCCCTATACTCTGGAATATTATGTATGATGGTGTGCTAAGGCTCGAACTCCCAAGGGGAGCGCAAATCATTGGCTTCGCGGATGATATTGACTTGGTGATAAGGGGAAAACATCTCGACAAACTGGAAAGAGCTTGCAATGTTGCAGTTGCTGTGGTCAGAGGCTGGATTGTGAGCGCAGGTCTCAAACTTGCGGATCACAAAACTGAGGTTCTACTGGTCAGCAGTAGAAAGAAAATGGAGTTTATAACTATAACGGTTGGTGACCAGCGGATAGCCTCTAGACAAGCGATCAGATATTTGGGGATCATGATCGACAACAGACTCACATTTAGGGAGCACCTGAAATATGTCGGTGGGAAATGTGCACTCACAGCTTGTGCACTTGCACGGATAATGCCAAACATAGGCGGCCCTAGACAGGAGAGGAGGCTGTTGCTTACTAGTGTGGTAAGATCGATTGCCCTATACGCGGCACCCATATGGGCTGAGGCCATGCTTAGGAGAACATATAGGATGGGTATTGATGCAGCCTATAGAAGATGTGCGCTCAGGGTCGCCTCTGCCTTCCGCACGGTATCCACTGACGCGGCTTTTGTTATTGCGGGACTGATGCCACTGCAGTTGGTGTCGGATGTTGAAGGAAAGAAGCATGCTGCGAAAAGATCAGGGTCGGTAAACGTGGGCCGACTGGAGGAAGGTGCTATGGAAAGGTGGCAACGTGATTGGGGTAACTCCTTGAGGGGAAGATGGACCCACACGCTCATACCGAGCGTAGCTGATTGGGTAGGAAGGAGTCACGGGCAGGTAAATTATTACCTGACTCAGTTGTTGAGCGGTCATGGATGCTTTAGGGCCTACCTTTTTAAATATGGGCACGACGACGATGATGTGTGCCCGGATTGTCCGAATGTGACCGAAACCGCGGGTCATGTTTTCTTTGACTGCCCGCGGTATGAAGATCAAAGGCGTTCCTTGGAAACGGCGATTCGATCCCGGATTGTGCCGAACAACATCGTTGGACTAATGCTGACCTCAGCCAGGAATTGGGACTTGGTGTGCGTTTTCGCAAAGGAAATTTTGGTGCGTCAGAGATTGGCCGAGATGGCAAGATCTGCGGAAAGGGGAAGCAGCATTCGCTGAATCACCACTCCCCTGAAGTAATACTTGATGGTGGTCCCGGGGGAGGAAATGCATGGAAGGATTACGAACGTGGATGGGGTTTAGTACGTAGGCGCATGACAAGCCAGATAGTAAGACTTGTCGCGAATCGTGCATATTGGTTAGTCCGGACTACCAATATCTTTTGAAGATTCCCTAGCCGTAGCTCGTATAGCTAAAAAAAAAAAAAAAAAAAAAAAAAAAAAAAAACACACACACACACACACACACACACACACATGTAAACATAAAAAATAATAAATTGAACAACTAAATATTTATTGAGATAAACAAAGAAGATTGAAAGAGAGGGAGAGAAAGGGAGGATCTTATTACATCGTATGTAGTAGAAATAAAAAAGGAGCCATAAGGTATTTTATACAAAACACAGCACATTTTATGGTGGCGAATTCAACATACTGTGTATGTGTGTGTGTGTAAGTAAGAAATAAAATAAAACAAAGTGTGGGAGATAAAAGAAATAAAAATAAAAAAACACGAAAACATTTTATTGAGTCTCTGTATTATTGTATTGTGCTACTGTTGTACTGTATGTACACTTTTACATACACATGTACTCGTACAATACATTTAATATTAAATTGAGATTGAACACAAAAGATAAGTAAATCCAATTAGCAGTGACATAATGAAATAAACAACAACTACTGCAACAACAACAACTAGTATAATATACAGATAAAAGCCATTACAATAAAATAGTATACTCAGCTAATAATGGCGGATTCTTAACTTGACTGGCTATACAATATTAAAACACAGGCTCAATTATATTCACATATACACGATATACAAACACACGCACACAATTAACAAATAGACACGTAGTTAATGGAATTGCAAAAGTTTTGTTTCCAAATGCCATTATGATACGACACACCATAGTATCGGTGATGCAATAGTGAAAGTGCTTAAAAAAATATACGAAGAAGCTTAAGATTGGATAAGAAAAAGGAAACAAATTTTAATTTATTGGTCAAGTTTGTTTAATTTTTTGTGTTTTAATGAAAGTGTGATAGGAGGATTCTGGATACTGAATAGCCGAATTTATAAAAATTCATAAATAAAAATTGTTTATTTTATATATGATTCGAATTGATTGGTAACGAAATTGAAACGTTGTGTGTCAGTTAAGTCAAAATAAAACTACACGGTCGCAACGTTCGTGTTTAGTTTGTACAACATTATTATGTTAACAAAGAAATAAAAGATATCTGCGCAGGCAATAATGTCCCAATATTTTTTCTGGCAAAATTGCTTTTTGTAAAATGAGATCGTGTAGTGAGACTATACGAAGTTGTAACGTGTTAAGCTAGTGTTGAAAAATTTCATTATTTCGTAACGCAATAACTTACATTGCATATCGAAGATAAGCGAAGCAACAGTGGTAATTTGTTATCTATACAGACAGATAAAAAAAACTTTCATTGCGCTGATAATATATTATGTCCAAACTCCCATAACTACACAAATAGGCAAAAAAATAGAGCATTGAGCGTTATTTGTCTGTCAAAAACTCTCACGTACATACAAATTGTATAAGCAAAACTAATTAGCGCGGCGTCAACGATTTGTAATTGCAAAATCCGATTTTGACAGCGCGTTTCAAGTTGGCTGCAAAACGCTGTTATAGATACACAAAATCGACAGTGTTGTACTCTTATTGTTTATATATTAAAGTAATGCCAATTACCTATTTTTATATCACTTTTAGCAATTTAATCACTATTAAAATTTTTAATTAGTAATGTTTTGTTGAAAATTGAAGTTGACATTACCGTTTCCGCTATAGCGTTAACGCTCTTATTTAGGTTTAAACGCAAACCGAATGAATTTTTTCATCGTTTTTTAACTGTGATAGAAGCAAGACTCATTTCAAGGGGCTGAAATATGTCCAAAAAGAATCGTAGATGGCTCTGTTGGTCAACAAGTTAAGTCTACAGTGTAATTTAGCATGCAAGCCATATTATTTACACCGACTACCTTGAAGAGTATAAAACGTTGACAGGCATATAATATTCAAATTCAGTATTGACTCGAAGCAAAAATTATGTCAATTACCAGGGACGAAATTTTTGTTTCATCAGGACAATAAAGGCAAAAGGTACATAGTCACTATTGAAAAATTCTATGAATTAGTCACTAACAGCCCCCCACCAAGATGCTCATGAGACTTAAATTCTTGCGAATGTTTTCTGTTCCCAAGTTTAAAAATATATCTCGGAATAATCACCAATTTATCATTAAAGGCAGCTTTCGTTGAGAGGAAACACGATTTTTAAGTGAAAACATTTTTTTATTAAAAAATTTATTTAAATTTCAAACTGTCATCGTACCGTTACTTAAGTTGGCTTTGAATGGACCTGTTTTTAATACCACACCTTGAAATTGACCCATCGTGGCATACGGTAAGTAATTCCTCTTATGCTGGTCAGATAACCTTCGGAATTACTTTTGGTGGTTGTGGTATAAAACCAAATCGTAGGCTTTCAACTTGACACTGAAGTTGAAGTGCAACCAAAGGGTAAGGGATTACATAAGGGTTACATTACCTGGTGATGTAGCGTGGTGTAGTGCTTAATTTTTTGCGTAGTATGCAAGTACCCCAGATTAAAATGTCTGCGAGAACAAGAACGTTTTTATTGCGGTGTGGATTTTAATCAATTAAGACTAGAATTCCATTACTCGCATAGCTTCGAAGGGGAAAAAACGAAACATTATCTGCAAAATATCAACGGAAGGCTCCGACAAAAAAAAGCAAAGCTTTTCGGTAAAAAACGAAAAAGGTAGGAGTCTATAAAACAACAGCAAGGCTTCAAACCACCATCCATCAAATAAGCAGAGGGCGTTGTTTCTAGGCAACAACAGATGGCAGCACTAATATTTATTCTGAACATCTGTTACATTAGACTGATCAGCTGCTTAGCTGCAGGACAAAAAAATACAACTGTAGTCCAAAATTAGAGATCATGTTCATTGCCTGTGACCTGAGGCCAGTTTCTAAAATCAGTTTATCAGTGACTCTCGTTGAGTTTCGTGTTCACTTGTTTTACTTAAATTAGACCTTTGTTTCAAACCTGAGTTATATGCGCACCAGCTATAGAATTAAACTCCATTATAATCTTGTAGGCAAGGCTTAGGAAGAGCTGGTAAATGCTAGTACACGGTGTTGAAAACTATGTTTTTGAAGTCCATAATTACTGCTGGGAAGAAATAAAAATAATAACTTTAACCTGAAAATTGTTTTCAGGCTGCGTAATAGCGGTCATAAGAATTTTCCTTTCAAATCGTAAGTTCGAGATCTCTTTCAACTCCAACTGACTATCAACCATTAGTGCCGATTACATTCAAGGTGAAATGACGCCCGGAGTTTTTTGGTCTACGTCGACTGCTAGAACCATGAGAATAATAACACATGGACTGAAAAGTCTAGGCCTAACAGAGAAAACACCTTTTTTGTTTAAGATGAGCTTTATTCATCAACCTAATCTCCATCAAGACTAATGCAATCATTCCAGCAACGCTCTAACATTTAAATATCATTTTTGTAAAAGGATTTATCTTTTTCCTCAAACTAGGCCTTGGTTTCAGCGACAACCTCATCATTCGTGCGAAGTTTTTTATGGGGAGAAATTATTTTTGATCCATTGTTCAAAAAATAGCAAAAGTAGCGTCCGTCTTAGCACAATAACTCACAAACTAATTAATAGAATATCAGCAAATTTTAACAGCTGTCTTTTGACGATTAGCAACTGAAAAATAGGTGAATGCCATAAAACTAGCGCCTTTTGTGTATTAGGCCCGGCACTTTTCAGCCCATGTGTTACATTAATGAATGCCTTGTGCATATGTTTTCTTTTGTCATTTCAAGTTATTTGATACTGTATTAGGCCACAACGCATTATTGTTATTTACGAGCCTTAAATCTGATCAATTTCATTCAAGCATTTTCAATTGCTTGTACATTTTTATTTTTTTATTATTATTTTTTTTATTTTTTTGCTTCCGTTTTCTATTTTATATCCTATCCGTCCCAATGATTATATCCTGTAGTTTATGTTCCTATAATGCTGGATTGATTAATAGCGTTACTGTTATTTACCATTTAATCCATACAAATATTGGTTATAAAATGAATTATAATTTAATAGAATTGTCATTATTAAAGGCATATTAATAATTTTATGATGGCATTAAAGTATATCTACCAATGCCACCGTTTTATAGATTTTTCCGTCTCATATTTTATGTTTTTTCCTATTAGAACGGAAATTATAACGAAAACTAAAATCAAATCAAAGCGAATTGGTAATAATTGAACATGAATTATAGCAACAAAATCAAAACACTCATACAATTACACATTTAATCTTCAATTCTATTACGAAAAAAAAAAAAAAAATACGCGCCCTAAAACGACAAAACATTTACATTTCAAAAGAAACATATGCTCGTGTTTGAAGTGTATAAAGTTGTATTAGTGTATGAATGTGTAATGGAGAATGTATTTGTTATACAAGTACCCGCATTTAGACATGCCGTGTAATGATATTGGTTTGTCGTGACACATTAAAAATATGTAAAGGGTCCACCATCTAACGCTTTTTTCCAACTAGTGCTTATTTCGCGAATGGTAACACTTAGCTCATGTCTGATTTGACAGATAATTACTCTTATCCTTCCGCTGAACGAATATGGTTGTGTATACGCTTGAACAACGCTGGGAAATATCGCGACATTACTTTGAAAATCATGGTAACGTTGCGAAATCAAAAAAAAAAAGTCATCTTTTCAGATGAAGCTCATTTTGATCTTGGCGGGTATGTAAACAAGCCAAATTGTCGCATTTGGGGAGACCATGAGACGAGTCACTGTTTGGAGCGGATTTTGGTTCATAATTGGGCCATTTTTCTTCGAAGATGAGCAAGGAGTGGCCGTTAGAGTCAATGGCGATCGTTATAGGGCCATGTTGAACGAATTTTTGTTCACAAAAATTGAAGAGGAGGATATTAGCAACACTTGGACGGCGCTACGTGCCACACAGCCGAAACTACACTCGATGTTTTGCGCTCTGTTTTTGAAGATCGCATTATCAGCCGCAGAGCTGATGTCGTTTAGCCACCTCGGAGCTGCGATTTGACACCGTTGGACTATTATTTTTGGGGTTCCGCTAAAGATAAGTGTTATACCAACAAGCCAGAGACAATTGACGCTTTAAAGGATAATATTCGTGAAGCCATTGGTGAAATACAGCTGCACACAATCGATAATGTGCTTAAAAATTGGACCGATCGTGTAGGCTACTACTTGGCCAGCCGAGGCAGCCATTTGAATGAAATTATTTTCCATTATTAACCGGAAGGATTGTACTTTCAAATAAAAAAGAAATTTGAGAAAATATTCAGTAGTTTTTTTTTATAGCATTTAAAAAAAAATATATATTTGGCGGACCCTTTGTATGGGGGAAAAAAGCATAAAAATTTTACGATTTTAGAAGAGAGCAGCAACATATATATGACAGCGATTAAAGGGATCGAGAGAAAGAGAAATAACATTTTCTGTTGTGTTAGTTTACTGGTTTGTTTAAGTCAAAGTCCGGCAAAACATGACTCTGAGCAAATTTTCTCTTTAGCTCTCAAACCTACACACTCATACGCATATGCAAAAGATAAGCGGAGATAAATAAGGAGAAAATAAACGGAAAAATACGCTCGAATTTTTTTATTTATTTTAATTGTTAAAATTGATAAATAGTTTTTTGTTTTTCCTTTTGATATTTCTATTGTTTTTTTTTATTTTCTTTATTTTGTTATTACTTTCATTATTGTTTTTCTTTAAAGATTTATGTTAAAATACTACCTCGATTAAAAAGTTCACGAAATAAACCCAGTGATTTGAGTTTTTTCTTTTTTTTGTTAAAATGATACATCTGTTGTTGATATTCCCGCCAAATCTTCGCGCCATAGCTTGACATTTCCAAAAGCTACGCAACCATGAGGGGGCTTGACGACTATTTCCATACAAAACGATATAAAAAATCGTCGGCAAAATAGTCGTAAGATAGAATCTATTTTATTTTGACAGCGTTTTTTCTTACTCTCTCAATTGTGCTCTCACAATCTGTATGTGGTGCTACCGTACTTTCACTGAGTTTTATGAATTTTGTAAGCAATTACATATGTTTTTGGCTTGAACTGAAAAAAAAATAAAACAAAGAGCAAAACAAACATAAAAAGGACAATTGATAGTATTTGGAGTTATGGCTGTTGTTTTTATTATGGGGCATCTCTCTTTTGATAGCGTTTTTGCCTGAAGTTGCGGACGTATTCTCCTAAATTATTTGGAAATGAAATCAATTTTTTGCAAATACACTTTCAAATTACCATCACAATTGTAAAACTCTCCGGTATTAGTTTGCCTGTCACTGGTTTAAATGTTCGCAAGCCTGTATATGCGTGAAAAGCGTGCTTGATTTTGAATTAATATTTTGAGAGAGACATACGCAGGGTGTGTCTGAGAGAGAGAGAAAGAGAGGGCACAGTTTATTTAAATAATACAGATTATTTTTAGAAATATATTATGCTTTAGTGAGTAATTTTTTTTTCTTTCTTTTTTTTTCTATAAAAATATTATTTTTGTGCGAAATTATTTGCATCGTGTAATGTTTGCATTAATTTTAATGATTTGTTAGCTGTCGTTTTTGTGTCAATGAAAATGTGCTCAGTTGAGTGTATACTCTACTGGTAATGTATGCCAGTGACAGTTTGATTTATAACTGTATTAGAGCACAAACAAATGTCAATCTCTCTGTTTCTGAATATGTAAACGAATGTGAATATTTTGTATCTAAGTTACCTTCTTATGATTATAATAAATGGTAGAAAATTAAAAAACAATTTAATTTCTTTGCATATGACAAAGGTTAGAGAGAAGGTATGCCTACAGAAATCTAACATTTTTATAATTTATTGAGATAAAAATCTCAAAAGAAAAAAAACATTTTTAAATAGTTTTAAAAGCATATTCCAGTAACGTACGCTGTAAACTAACCATCCCTTTCCCAATACATATTACTGATATTGAGAAAAAAAATTTTATTTTGCAAACCACATAATTATCAAATTTACGGCAGGATATCAAATCACCCACTGTGTGACTGGGTGAACAGATATGCTGTAAACCATCATTTATATGGAAACTGGTAAGATTTTAATTTTTGTCATACTACGTTTATCATTCATAATTAGAATATACATTCGTTGCTACCTGTAATGACTCATTTGTGATAATTATTGCAAATATTGGCCATTAGCCATGATGAACACAAAAGATTATACGATTGTTAGAACACCAGTATAAATTGGAAATATGACATAAAATTGAATGAAACTGGAAGTATGAATAAAAGAGGGACAAATCAATCGATATTTGAATGAAAAGAGAATAAATGAAAATAAAATTTATTATTATAGAAATGCTGCAAAGTATATCTTGGAGCTTCTTGAGCGCGTACAGGAGAGGGCGAAAGTGCTTATTAATGACGGTGGGATAGCCATCTCTATTGATTTGTTAGAGCTCCTTGCAATGTGGCGTGTGTTTTATAGTTCTATCTGTACTATAAAGGAATGTCGTCTGACGAAATAAGGAATGTAATTCCCAATAATCATATATTTTCTCTTTATATTCGTTTTTAACGAAGCGCTCATCTCTTTGTAGGTGACTGTCCAACGAATCGCACAACGCATTATAAGGAGAATTCGTTCTACAGTCGCACAGTTCGTGTGTGAAATAGGCTTCCAGCGAAGGTTTTTCCTGTCGCTAACGATATGGGTAAATTCAAATCAAACGTTCATAAACACTACTTCCTCTAAACTCCTCCCCATAACCTATTTCTCTAGTACCAGCACAACGCACTGCATATGTGGTGGTCATGCACTAAGTACTGGTATCCAGTTAAAAAAAAGAACTTGGTGGGGAAAGGCTAAGAAAGCTAGCGCCTTGAATAAATTAGGCATGGTAAAGAGACTTGCCTGCATCGCTATAAATGGGGCAATGAAATCATGACCAACAGCAGCCTCGGGTGCCTTAATTTTTCTAACACCGCTTCACACCGATGTAATGAGGATGTTGGCTTGTTCGGCTACAAAAAGGGGTCCCAAGGGGTCCCGAATTACGTCGGGATGTCTGTTTATTTTACGAAGGTGTTCGTGGAACTATCTTCGCTTCTGGATATTAACCCTTTGGAACTGTAATTTGGCAGGAAATTCGAGGTGGAATTCCCAAACCGGAATTGTTGGTGTAATGGGGCTTTAGCTTGGAATAAGTTTGATCTAAACTGCCAAACCAATGGCTCCAGAATGAATGACTGTATCGGTGTTGATATTCATGAATCCAACCGAGACTAGTCAGTATCACTGGGAAGATTACTGAGTGTCTTTTAGGTTGAGATCATGACCATTGCTATACTATATGTGCGGAAATCAATAACTTCTCTAACAGCCAAGCTGCCTTACACTTAGCTCGCATACTGCAAAAGCTTTCGCTTGTTCTGGGTACCTGGGCACTGTGAAATAGATGGTATTGAGATAACGGATGCATTGGTCAAAAAGGGTTCCATGACATCCTTTATCGCACTACTTACTACAATTCTCAATCTAATCAAGAATTGGAAAATTTATATATGCTTGAAACACTAGAATGCTCAAAGGAGACTTCGACAGTCTAAGGCGGCGATCTGACCGCAATTTGGGCGCCGCTCTATGGGCGTTGCATACGGAGGTTTTTACGGACCACTGTAGACACTGTGTGGATGTGGGATTCTGGATATAGGTTTAAGTATAAATATTTCGGTAGACATAAAGTCTCACTGGGTGACATATCCATCATTATGGTTTCACATCTATTCATAGTCATTAAGAAGACTGCAGATCTGCTGAACAAACTATAGACCGGAACAATAGACCTATGTCCTGCAATAGTGCCCGGTCGATATGATGATAATGACTTATAATTTTGAAAAATACAAAACACGGCGTTATTGTGCTATTGTATAGTAACTCTTAGCCAAATTGTTCAAAATACTTGCAAAATAGATAGTAAATATTTGATTACAAAGGCGTTTCCAAAATGCTGACCAATACCAAAGCCGTAGTAGTCCTGTGTTTACGACTGTAAAATATTATGTGCTAATCTTAGTGATCGACAAATTAAGAAAATCTGTAAATTGTATTGAATGATCGTCGGCTAAATGTACGTAAGCTAGCGGAAACGATAGGCGTTAAAAAAGTTTGAAAATAAGATAGCTGTGTTGAGTGTGCATAGAGCGAAGGGACAACAATAGAAGGAGTTGTCGTGGGTAAATGAAATTTCGTACGGACAATTAAACGGGCAAAATAAGGATGAACGCATAATACAAACAAAATAGAAATAGAAACAGGCCAAAGACGATATATACTTAAATAAAAAAGCCTATCGTAAGCCTACTTTTTTATATTAGAAATTTTTTAATAAGAAAAGGTTCTTTTTTAGCATAGAGTTGTGTTAGTTACTGATATGAATAAAAAACAAGTTTTAAACGCGTGTAATAAAACAAAATAAAAATCTGGCGCGTAATTCGATGTTGCACTTCGAATTATGAATACGAATAATAATTTTAATTACTTCTGGGTTAATATGTCATATATAAATTGATAAACCAAATTATTTTTAATATTTTATTTGACTTAAGCTACTAAGAATCAGTAAAATATATGAAAAATTCTCTAATTTATACATTTTTGAAATTTAAAAATTTTTGCAAGTTGTAGGGCAAAGTTGGTACCAATATTTTTAAATTGAGAGCGCATATTAATAAGAATATATTTCTTTATATTTTTTTAATACAATTTATTATTTTTAATTTTTTATTTGCCTTATGTTACTTAGAATCAGTAAGATTTATGAAAAATTCTCTAATTTGTACATTTTTGAAATGTAAAATTTTTTTAAGTTGTGGGACAAAATTAGTTAATTTTTTTTAATTGATAGAACATGTCGTATAGTTTCAAAAATATAAATAAAACAAATATATTTTTTTATATATATTAAACAAAATAAACAAAATTTAAAACTTTTTTTCCTCATTTTGCTTATAAAATTCGATAGTAATTAAAAAGCCAAAGTTTTATAATTTTCTTAAACACATGGAGTTTTTATAGCTATTTTTCTGAAGTACCTAAAATCGAATTTCTTACATAGCATTTTTTTGTTTGTTTTTTTGTTGAATATAGCGCACTCTTGCAATAATGTGGAAAAGCTTACAAATCAATATCAGTGATGAGTGATTTTTTGATCTTTGTCTTTAGGAAACGCACTGTGCTGCGTTTGCTCGCAATAGAACTAACACAGCGTTATTAAGGTGTTTCAATAGAGTGTTTGGCCATGTTTTAAGGCAATAATGCTGAGTTTTTGACAAGAGGAGGAGTCTGAGGTTGACAGCTATATTACTATGAACGGGATATCGTAGCTATTTAATATTCCTGGAAGGGGATTAATTTGAGCAATGAAAACATGTTTTATCCATCTTTTTTGTAAGTTCGACTAATTTTAACACCGCTATTGTATATTAATGAATGAACAAATCATATATTTAAAGAAAGCTTTTAAGACATATTTACATTACGATCATCCTATGTAATAAAGTCTTAACATGTGATTTTTATAACTTAATATTTTATTTTCCAACCTAAAACTTATTCTAAAAGTTCGCCTATTAGTTGTAATTCGTTAAAGTTTTAATTCCTGTATAATTCTTAAATAAAAACTTATTAAAGAAAGAAGATGGAATAAATAAAAACGATAACAATAACTCAACTAATGCGGTAATGAAAAGCACATAAAATACAAAAACAAATCTAAAGTGGCATATATGTTATTTAAAGTAATTTATGTATTTTATTTAGCCAGTGGCATAATACATACTTACCGTAAGTATGTAGAAAAAAACAAAAAAAAAAACATATTAAATACACGTAAAATAAATTCATTAAATCTTTTGCATGAGTGGCTATAAATTCATCAGAAGCAATTTTTGTATTTCGTTACCATCTATCTGTCTGTCTGTAGCTTAAAGGCTTTCTTTCTCAATTTACTTAACTACTTAAGAGAGATAAAACGAAAAACTAAAAGAAATAAATTTTTAGAGCCACAAATACTTTTCATTTGATTTATATGATTTTCTTCTCATTTATTCTCCCCTCCCCCTCCCCTTGCCCACCAATTGGTTAGTGTAACTATTAGTTCGACTATATGTTTAGTTATATCATCTGCTCGTATTTGCTAATCAGTCTTTCAGTTTTTACCTTTTTGATATGAAAGCAACTGCCAACGGGCATATAAACTATCGATGGTTGTAATTAAATTAATTACTTCGTTACTCTCTCTCTCTCTCTCTCTCTATAACAACCAGCTTATAGTGGGATTTGTTGTTAAACTTTACTCGTATTGTAATAAAAGCCGATGATGGGAAAAAATGGGAAAATTTGATGAAAGCTTAGAGAAATTCATGTAAATGATGCTGAGTTTTAACGTCTAAATAAATGTTTGTCTATTAAAGAAGATTGAGAAAAAAAAATTATTATTTGTTTTTCTGCTAGTTTTGGCTATTTTCTATTTTTCCCCATTTTTATGTTGTTGAGGTAATTAAGAATTGATTTGTTTTAGTTTTAATAACCTGAAGGTAAAAAGTATATCAAGTTGATAGAAAAATTGGATAAAAGTGTTTTCGCATAAAATATATATACAGTTTGTCAAATAAATGTTTACAAAGTACAAAAAATATTAAAGTCGTATATTCGTTTGAAAATTCCAGCAACAAACTCTTAACATGTTTGCTTTTTTGCACACATTCCCTTAGTGTATATGTTAAGAACTATCAGGCGTGACAGCTTTTAAAATCGATCCGCACATTACAACGCCAAGAACAAAAAAAGATCTTTATCAGTTTTTAATGCTGTCAAATAAATGTTTTTTAAAAGTAAAAAATTAAATACATTTCTTTGGATTGAAGTTTTTTATGAAAAATATTTAAGGTTTTATTACTGTTATTTGAAAATATTTATTTGGCAAACTGTACTTTCATAGTCTCCTTTTGTCTTAATATTTAGTGGCTTGTGAAATAAGTTCATGCGTTTTTTTACATTTACTTTTAAAAGTCTATCACAGAACAATTTTTAATCAGCTTCGATCAGTAAGATGAATCAAAAATTTGAAACCTGGGTGCCTCATAAGTTCAATAAAAACAATAAAAAAATCGAATTTTCTATCAAGCAATACGCGGTAATAAACAGAACAAAGAATGGAGTAGGTGGCTGCAGGAGATACGTCAAAGCCTAGAGTCAAGAGTAACCATGATCTGCGTTTGTTGGTACTGAAGGAGAACGAAGCACTTAGAAATGCTAAAAATTAATAACACCGTCAACAAGAACCCCAGGTACAAGCGTGAAAAGTGCTATTCGATTGAAAAGACCTTAACATGTGCATTCCAAGAGGAGTACGAATAGAAGATCTTTTGGCATCCGCTATATAGTTTTACAGTCACTGTCGAATAATAAATATAAGTGGCCTTACCTTCGACAATGAACAGGACTTCAAAACTGTTGCAACAGCTTCTTTGATGTTTGGCAGATCTACATCAATAAATTGGTCAAGAGATGGTTTTAGATTTATGGCCGAGCTTTGTTATGAGGGAATATTACTGGCGGATTATAGAGGCTTTTTTCATTCAATGTCAAAACAAATTAATTGTGTTCTTGTAATAATTACGGAGAAATAATATTAGATGACTGTGGCTGATGTGGTGTAGTGGATAGAGCGCTCGCATAATAACACAAACGGCCTAGATTCGAGCCACAGCAGAGGAATAAGTAAAAAAATTATTGTTTAATAAAGAGATTTCCACTTCTCGCCAGAAAACTCCACCTAAAAAATAAAGAGGAAGCCCTCCATATCCTCCAACTTATCTCTGGCGATGTTGACAAACATCAGATAAATGATCAGGAGAAAATGCCACCTACTGGAAAAAACTTACAATACTAAGTAAAGATCACCACCACCACTTAGCAAGGAGCTGCACTACTACGCATTTGTATAGAGGGGAGCTACAAGTGTGTAAATAATCTAATAAAAGCTTGAAAAATCAACTTGATTACTGGCACTAAAACAAAGCAATGAAAAGTTAATATGCTCCCTAGAGGAGTGATGAAGAAAAAAAATGTCTACTGACTAATGTCTGCTCTGATTACAGCGAATTTTAATAGAGTGGACTCTGATCCTAGTTCACACAGAGTTTTACCTTGGCGTCATGTACATTCGGCTTTAGCATAAATTTATTTGATTGAGCAGGGTTTGCATACGATTTCTAGTGCTTAAAGTTATCGTTATGGATCCGTTTTTTAACACCAATAACGATACAAAGCAAAAATGCCTTCTTTTTATGGCGTTTGAGCAGTATTTCAGAAATGAAAAATTATGTTTCACTTTTTTTCATAAAAAAAAGTAAAATATAAACTTTTGCATTAATTGGAATATATATTTATATTTCATTTTATAGAGAGGCTCAACTTTTCTTCAGACCATTCCATCTAAAAAGCTTTTACCTCTAGCGAATGACAAACAGCAGGCGAATGATGAAGATAAAACGCCACCCACTGGAAAAAATTACGACGCTAAGTAAAGATCAACACCACCACCACTTAGCAAGGATCTTCACCACTACACTATTATATGGAGGCGAACTACAGTGGATGGATAATCCACTGTAGCTTAGCTTGGCGGAGAAAAAAAAAACAGAAACAATGTGTATACTGCACGTCATTTGCATATAGAATCACCTCAGCTTTTTCCCACTGTATTGTTATTTGATGCTTGCGATATATTACAATTTCGCTAAAAATTAATAAAAAAAGAATCTTTTTCGAAATACTCTATGGAATGGGTCGCCCGATTGCGTTTATGGTCGATTGTGGGCTTTTTCAAAAACCTAATCTTTGTTTTTTGACTGAGCCATTATACACTTTAATTCATCGATTGTTCAGCATTAAGTCACGACTTTCGTTTACTCTTTAAGACATGTACTTTTAAAAAAGCTGCACATAATCACTGGGCTATTGCTTAAGTTCCCCGCAGTATAGTAATATTATTAATAGTCACTTTATACTGCAACACATTTGATCACTGTGACCCCTGCACTTAGGCAACATAATTTACTATTTAATTATCTGTTATAGGTTCCCTATATAGGGGAGTAACTGTAACTGAATGTATGTGTTCACTTTTATTTGAAATTGCAGTTAAGCACTTACAACTTATTTTGTAACTCCAAGTTCATTTCATTGCACATTCTTAAAATGTTTAATTAACATTATCATTATTCCGTTTTACCCCTCTCTTACACAAAGAAAGTTTTCTATTTAAATGCTACTGTCAACAGCTGAGTACAAGTGGCAGTTAGAGAGTTCACCACCAGTGATTGCATGCAAAAGTTGTTATTCTTATTTAATATAAAAGTCCAAACGCACTTTTGTCTATAAACTTACTAAGCACAGGGGAGAATTGAAATATAAAATGTTGTTGGTGGTAAAGAGAAATAAAGTATGGAAGTTGCTGAAAACTCTTTGCATAAGAAAACTTTGTTAACCAACATTGATGACAATTTTAATGTAAATGTTGCCAACAGTTTGATAGGTGTGTGTGTTGTGTGTGTAACTCCTACTATCTCCTAAGTCTCATAATTTTCAATCATCATAAAATTTAGTTGCCAAGTCCGGTTTTAGTTGCAAATAACTTTTATAAAGTGTACAACCAACACACGCACACATAGATAGTGTATATACATATTTTTGTAACTGTTATAAGACTACAATGAAGTTGTCCCCAGAGACCGACAGAGAGAGAGAGAGAGAGAGAGAAAGTGAGAAAAAGAGTAGATTTTTGGCAGTTTATTTGTTGGGCTGACGACTGGTTTGTTTGCCGATTGTACTACAACAACAACAACTCATTGTCATACAATTTAATAATGGCCATAATGATCATGGCCATGGCTCTATAGTTTTATTGCCTTTAAAACAGTTAGAACAGATAGATAGAGAGAGAGAGAGAGAGAGGGAGGCAGACAGCTTTAACACTACTTCGATACACTTTGTTGTTAAAAAACTATTTTGTTGCGAGTACATTTACAACATTTACCAAACTAGGCTTTTCCTCCCTCTCTCTTTCTCTCTCTCTTTGTGTTATTTACAACTACTTATACCAACACAACATTAACATCTACATTGTGCTTGTATATGTATTTTATTGTTGGCTTGTAAATGTCCTTGTCGTTGAGTTTTATTGCCTCTGCTTTGTCTTTGTCCATGACTGCGACTGCGGCTATCGCTGCTACTGCTACTGCTGTTTTTGGCACCCTCAAGTAAGTGTACGTTTGGAAGGCGTATGAAAAAGGAAATTCTATCGAGTTGATGTTTAAAATTCCATGGTTGGAAAAGGAAATGAATTAAAATTAAGGAAATTATGTCACAATTTTTGCTTTTTTCATTTTTTTATTTAATTTTCTTTGAAAACATGAAAAATGATAAAAATTTTGTATGTTTCGAATAATTTTTGTTGTATTATTTCGTTTTTTAACTTTTTTGTTGCTCGTTTTCTTAAGAAAGGATAATATAATGCTGTAATTAAGGTAAGGACTTTTGCTATAAAATATAAATGAGGGTATAAAAGTAAATAATAATAATAAAGTATAAAAAGTAAATAATTATTATGGTTTATCCTTCATTTTTTTCTTTGTTTGCTGTTTAAAGACACAGACAAATTAATTGTTTTCATTTCTAATGAAGATTTAATGTGGCGCCTCATAAAATATTTAAGATTTAAATAAAAATATATTTTTTTCAATGGCTATTAAATTAAATGATCTATTTGGTAAAAAAAACAGGTTTTTAAAAAGGATAATAAATTATTTACGTTTTTTTTTTCATTTTCAGCAAGCTGTGTCCATTAGCTTGTTTTGACACAATTTAATCATCGGGTCACCCAAAAGAGAGCGTTGTCTTATAAATATAATGGGCCCACCATCTAACGTTTTTTTTTTAAACTAGTGCTTATTTCGTGAATGGTAATACTTAGCTCATGTTTGATTTGACAGATAATTAGTTTTATCCTTCTGCTGAACGCTGGGCCTGCGATCGACTTACAGAAGATGCCGATTTTGCTAAAAAAAAAACATCTTTTCAGATGAAGCTCATTTTGATGTAAACAAACAAAATTGTCGCATTTGGGGCGCAGAAAACCCGCACTCATACATTGAGAGGCCGATACACCCAAGACGAGTTACTGTTTGGTGCGGATTTTGGTCCAGAGGCATAATTCTAAAATGAGCAAGGAGTGGCAGTCAATGGCGGTCGTTATCGGGCCATGTTGAACGAATTTTTGTTACCAAAAATTGAAGAGAAGGATATTAGCAACATTTGGTTGCAACAGGACGGCGCTACGTGCCCCACAGCCGAAGCTACACTCGATGTTTTGCGCCATGTTTTTTGAAGATCGCATTATCAGCCGCAGAGCTGATAACGTTTCGCCAACTCGGAGCTGCGATTTGACACCGTTGGACTATTATTTGTGGGGTAACGTCAAAGATAAGGGTTTCGCCAACAAGCCAGAGACAATTAACGCTTTAAAGGAAAATATTCGTGAAGCCATTGATGAAATACAGCTGCACACAATCGATAATGTGCTTCAAAATTGGACCGATCGTGTAGGCTACTGCATGGCCAGCCGAGGCAGCCATTTGAATGAAATTATTTTCCATTATTAACCGGAAGACTGTACTTTCAAATAAAAAAAGAAATTTGAGATTCAGTAGTTTTTTTTTTCTAGCATTTTCAAAAAAAAAAAAAATGATTTATTATTCAATTATTTGAAAAAAGTGTGGATTGTCAACAATTTTTAATGTAAATGTAGTCCAATAAGCACGACTAAATGATAGCCCCTATCAAAATAACATTTTTTTTAATGAAAGTTATTTCTAACAAATTTCGCCTTATATAAGCTCCTATTTGGTCTCATATTCCTTATACGGAACGTGGAGAGGAGATTTCTAACACTTTTGACAGTTTTGTGCACCGACTTGAGTTTTTTTTTTGTTTGTTAAGTTGATACATCTGTTGCTGATATTCCCGCTATATTTTAACGTAATAGCTTGACATTTGAATTTTTA